>CM074718.1:98822852-100070352 GCA_037306005.1 Rhinophrynus dorsalis
TGTATGTATGTATGTATATATGCATATGTATGTGTATGTATGTATGTGTATATGTGTGTATGTGTATGCATGTTTATGTATGTGTGTGTGTATGTATGTATGTATGTGTGTGTGTATGTGTATGCATGTTTATGTATGTGTATGTGTGTATATGTGTGTGTATATGTGTATGTATATGTGTATGTGTATATATGTATATGTGTGTGTATATGTGTATGTATATGTGTATGTGTATATATGTATGTGTATGTGTTTATGTATGTGTATATATATATATATATATATATGTGTGTGTATGTGTGTATATGTATGTATGTGTATGTATATATATATATATATATATATATATATATGTATATATGTATGTGTGTATTTATATGTGTATGTGTGTACATGTGTGTGTATATGTATGTATATTTGTATGTGTGTGTATATGTATATATATTTGTATGTGTGTGTATATGTATGTGTGTATATATATTTGTGTGTATGTGTATGCATGTGTATGTGTTTGTATATGTGTGTGTGTATATGTATGTGTGTGTGTGGATATATGTATATATGTATGTATATGTGTATATATGTATATATGTATGTATATGGGTGTATGTTTGTATGTGTGTGTGTGTATGTATGTATGTATGTGCACATATGGGCGCATATTGTATATAGGCCTGCATGCACATGCTGGATTGTTGGATGGCAATTCTAGCACTCCTAACATGTGCAAACTTTTTTTAATTCTCACCACTCCATTATCATCTCCTGCATTTTTTTCCCTCTCCCCCCACTCCAATCCTTACAAAAGGTATTTACGACCTTCTACAAGTAGAGTGTAGATGCTCTGACCTTATCTGCTGCTATGTTTTCTTAAACCTACACACAGCCAAACTTGAATTTTATGTATCACTGTGAATTCTGTGTCCTTTTAGTCAGAAATGCTTTAGACTTGAGAAAGGGAGGTTCTCCCGAAAGCTTGTCAATCCAAAATTCTGTTAGTCCAATAAAAAAGGTATTACAAGATACTTATTTTGTTTGTTATTTTACATCTGCATCACTGGACTAATACGGCTACAATCTCCACTCTACTACTATGGAAGATACCGCATACAGCCGCTTAATAAAGCAAATCTACAAGATGACCAGAAAAGAAATACAGCTCAACAGTGACATATACTTTCTATCCATCTGCAAGAAAAGACAGCTGATTCCGAAAGGACTAAAAATCAAAAATCCACTCGCTACTACACACAATTCACAGTATGCCAATAAGCTGTGTAAACGCACTAGTGAGAAGCTAAGGAACCATCTTATCCACCAGCTCTACAACAAGAAACATAACATACAATATGAAAAACAATGCTTACTTCAAAAACTGCGTGATGATAATATATATATCGCTGAACAACTAGAAAATGATTTACACTGTTCTTACAAAAAGCTCCAACAGGACCTTCTCAAAAAGAAAAATAATAAACTCATCAGACTTCAACAAGATCACCACAGACATCTGGCAGTACAAGACAAATCACAAGAGAAATCAGGGATTGTTAATATTTCTGATTATGAACTATCAGAGTCAGAAGTATCAGTCCTCTCTAAAGGACTATCATTTTGTCCTAGCACAAAACTTGATCACATCCAGCTGTACTCTGACTTGGAAGAATTCTTCAGAAGGATGCGACTTAAGGAATACTTCCATGATAAAGAGAACACTGAAACAACAATGAATTACACCAACAGCAAAAAGAACACCCACTTCACTCCAGCACCAGGACGAAATGCCAAATTGGACAGCTACATTGAAAGTTTCCGTCTAAGAACTGCATCCTTGGCGACCAAACAAAACAAAAAGGATATTTTTCATAATCTCAATGTACAGGAACAAACTGCAATAAGTGACTTGAGGAAGAATCATGCTATCACCATCAAACCAGCAGACAAGGGAGGAGCAGTGGTGATAATGAACACCCCAGACTACATAAAAGAGGGGGACAGGCAATTGTCAGATGGCAAATACTACAGAAAACTAAATGAAGATCCCACCAAGGAATATACATTGCAACTTAGGGAGCTCATCAAATCCTTCCCTAAGAAGCTACAACCAGAATTGGAATCACTCATACCCACCAGTGCGGACATGGGCACCTTCTATATGCTTCCCAAAATCCACAAGAAGGATAATCCTGGCAGACCCATAATTACAGGAATGGGAACACTTACAGAACAAATCTCAGGACTCGTAGAAAATATCCTAAAACCTCTTGTCACCAATACCAACAGCTTCATAAAAGACACCACTGACTTCCTCAACAAACTCAGCCCAATCACGAACCTCCCTGCCAACACCATCCTAGTAACTATGGACGTGGAATCTCTGTACAGCAATATTCCACATAAAGATGGCATCAACGCTTGCCTCAATTTTCTCTCCCACACTGACAACCAAAAATACAGCCCCCAAATTATCGCAGAACTGACACTATTCATCCTCACACATAATTATTTCTGTTTTAACAATGAGGTCTACCTACAAACCATGGGCACTGCCATGGGCACTAAGATGGCACCCCAATATGCTAACCTGTTTATGGCAGACCTAGAACAGAAATTCCTAGACACACAACATACGAAACCATACAAGTATTACAGATACATCGATGATATTTTCATCATTTGGACCGAAAGCGAGGAAAAACTCATACAATTCCATGATTCTTTTAATTCATACCACCCCTCAATCAAACTAAAAATGGAATACTCTACAATATCTGTAAACTTTCTGGACACAACGGTGGCATGTACCAATGGCACAATCCACACCTCGCTCTACAAAAAGCCCACAGACAGATGCAGTTACCTCCACAGCACCAGCTTCCACCCCTCCCATACTAAACAGGGCATCATCTACAGCCAAGCCACTAGGTACCATCGAATTTGCTCTGACCCTAATGACCGTAATGCACATCTAAATGTACTCTCCCAGTCTATGAGACAGAAAGGCTACAAATCAAGGATTATCACCAAACAAATCCACTCTGCTTTAAGAACACCACGCACACACCTGCTACAGTACAGGGAGAAAAAAATCTCTACACGGGTACCACTCGTTGTCACCTACAACCCAACTCTGGAACAAATACGGAAAATTATTAAAGACCTACAACCAATTCTGACAGAAGATGAGACTCTGAAAAATATCTTCTCTGAAACCCCTATTTTGGCCTTTAGGCAACCACCAAACCTTCAGCAAAAATTAATCAACAGGAAACTACACACTGATGAGAAGAATACAGAAAAAGGTACCAGACAATGCAAGAAACCTCGCTGCAAACTGTGCCAGCACATATGTCCAGACAACAAAGCCACCCACAACAACAAAACCTACAGCATTAAAGGATCATACTCCTGCACATCTAGCAATGTGGTATATATGATACACTGCACCAAATGCTACCTAGGGTGCTACATTGGGGAAACCACACAGCAATTAAATGGTAGAATGAACATGCACAGACACTCCATCAAACATCACAAAGAAGGATCCTATTGCACCCCTGTGGGACACCATTTTACCCAGCCTGACCACTCAGTTAAGGACCTAAAAATCAAAGTACTCAAAGGAAACTTTAGAAACACCCAAGAAAGAAAAACTTTTGAAGCCAGAATGATCATATTTTTTAACAGCAAGAACAGAGGACTAAATGTTGATTTGGGTTTCCTGTCCCACTATCAAAGTTTCACATGACCCCTCTATCAGTATCTTACTCCTCATATATATATATCCACATGTCATAATGAATTCTAATATTGGTTCTGTATTATTACTAGTATATCAGCATGGCGTTCAGACAGATGCTTCCCCATACTCCAATACATGTAGGTATATATGTGGGTGTGCTATTCTATATGTGTATATGGGTTTATGTGCATATATGTACATGTAGGTATGCATGTATGTATGTGTTTGTGTATGTGTATATGTACTAGTATATATAGGCTCTTGTGTTTGGACGTACGTTTTAGTATGTATTCCTTCATATTTGGGTGTATGCATTTGTGTATATGTGTGTGCTCATGTGTATGTGTTTATGTACATATGTATATGTACTTTATGCATATATATTTGTGGGTGGGTATATAGACACATTGTATGTGTATGTATAGATGTATGTATGTATGTATGTGTGTGTATATGTGTGTATATGTATGTATGTGTAGTATATGTTTGTAGGTGTATGTGTATATATGTAGTATGTATGTATATGTGTGTGTACATGTGTGTGTGTATATGTATGTATATATTTATGTTTATGTATATGTGTGTGTGTGTATATGTATGTATATGTGCATGTATATGTGTGTATGTATGTATATATGTATGTGCATATGTGTGTATGTGTGTATATGTATGCATGTTTGTGTGTATGTATGCATGTGTGTGCATGTGTATGTGTGCATGTGTATATATATGTGTATGTGTGTGTGTGTGTGTATGTATGTATGTATGTGTGTATATATATGTGTATATATGTATATATGTATGTATATATATATATGTATGTGTATATGTGTATATATATATGTGTATATGTGTGTGTGTGTGTATATACGTGTGTGTATCATGTGTATATGGGTATATATGTATATATGTGTGTGTGTGTATATATGTGTGTGTATCATGTGTATATGGGTATGTATGTATATGTGTGTGTATATATGTATGTGTGTATGTATGTATGTATGTATATATGCATATGTATGTGTATGTATGTATGTGTATATGTGTGTATGTGTATGCATGTTTATGTATGTGTGTGTGTATGTATGTATGTATGTGTGTGTGTATGTGTATGCATGTTTATGTATGTGTATGTGTGTATATGTGTGTGTATATGTGTATGTATATGTGTATGTGTATATATGTATATGTGTGTGTATATGTGTATGTATATGTGTATGTGTATATATGTATGTGTATGTGTTTATGTATGTGTATATATATATATATATATATATATATATATGTGTGTGTATGTGTGTATATGTATGTATGTGTATGTATATATATATATATATATATATATATATATATATATATATATGTATATATGTATGTGTGTATTTATATGTGTATGTGTGTACATGTGTGTGTATATGTATGTATATTTGTATGTGTGTGTATATGTATATATATTTGTATGTGTGTGTATATGTATGTGTGTATATATATTTGTGTGTATGTGTATGCATGTGTATGTGTTTGTATATGTGTGTGTGTATATGTATGTGTGTGTGTGGATATATGTATATATGTATGTATATGTGTATATATGTATATATGTATGTATATGGGTGTATGTTTGTATGTGTGTGTGTGTATGTATGTATGTATGTGCACATATGGGCGCATATTGTATATAGGCCTGCATGCACATGCTGGATTGTTGGATGGCAATTCTAGCACTCCTAACATGTGCAAACTTTTTTTAATTCTCACCACTCCATTATCATCTCCTGCATTTTTTTCCCTCTCCCCCCACTCCAATCCTTACAAAAGGTATTTACGACCTTCTACAAGTAGAGTGTAGATGCTCTGACCTTATCTGCTGCTATGTTTTCTTAAACCTACACACAGCCAAACTTGAATTTTATGTATCACTGTGAATTCTGTGTCCTTTTAGTCAGAAATGCTTTAGACTTGAGAAAGGGAGGTTCTCCCGAAAGCTTGTCAATCCAAAATTCTGTTAGTCCAATAAAAAAGGTATTACAAGATACTTATTTTGTTTGTTATTTTACATCTGCATCACTGGACTAATACGGCTACAATCTCCACTCTATATATATATATATATATATATATATATATATATATATATATATATTTATGTGTGTGTGTGTGTCTGTGTATGTATATAATATGCAAGAACTCCTTATCACACCTGAGAAATTAAATGGTATAATTTCAAGAAAACTGTCAAAATAAACCACATTTATGCAATACACGATGACAGTAAACAATAAAAAAGGATGTAGAGGGAAGACACACCTCTCAGCTGTGGTAATTAAGATGGAGGAGAATACAAAAATAAGAGTTAGAAAAGTTTTGAGGGAGGTTATACCAACCCAGCCCATATAAATCAAAAGTAGGTCATACACTTATACATTCCACTATTAACCACCACTCTACCAGAGAGCCGCATCCTACTCGTTTCACTGCTCCACCTCAACGTACATTTTTATTCCCCGCCTATTCACAGCAACTTGTGCCATCACACTCACACTTTACCACTTTACTACACTCTGCCTATCATTATATTACCCTCGCAGTCACAGTGTTACACCTCATGCACTCTTGCCCCCTTCATGTTTCCTCCCCATCCCCCCCACACACCACAGTGCCGCATAGACCATCCCACCCATTTACCTCTCTGTGCAGCAAACCTCAGGATTGACAGACACAAAACAATGTAACACTCGCTCCCTTCAACCCTATTCTCCGACACACTCACTGCACTTTGTGTATACTTTCCCGTTGCCCTCCCCACTCTCTCCTCTCAAATCTTGAGCAGATACCACTCCCTCCTCCTTCTCCCCTTCAGTTCCAGCCATTTCCTCACAGCCTCCTCTGGAGGAACATAGTGGCAACTAGACCATAGCTGCCCTCACTAGGCACAAATATCCACTGCAAGTGGAGGTGGGCCCGGTGAAGCGGAGAGAGAAGCCAAAAGATGCACAACAACTGCTGACACTGGGGGCAATGGTAAATGACAGGTACTGCAGGGTACTGCTAAATTATTGGTTGGGCCCTGTGCTGCACTGGAGTGGGCATGGGGACAGTGGGACATGTCAGAGGCCATGTTGGTTATGGTATATTAAAGGGGTGGGCTATGGTACATGGGAGATGGCAGGTGTCCTGTGCTATATATCATAGGCATTTAGGGGTAGTGCTACATTACAGAGAGCCAGTGGTACATGGAAGAATCCATGGGGGGTAATGGTAGATAGGAGAGGGTAGGAAGCAGTGGAACATGGGAGAGGGCATAGGAGTGCAGTGTTACAAGTGGGGGCTGTGGTGCATGAGAGAGGACAGTGATACATGATAGAGTGCATAAGGAGCAGTGGTGCAAGAAGGGGGTACTGATATATATATATATATATATATATATATAAGAGAGGGCATCAATGCAATAGTAATGGGGACGTCATGGTGGCACTGTTACATAACAGGGGGGCAGCTGTACATGTGAGAGGGCATGCACTATACACCTCTGCAAGATTAGGTATATCCCTAAATGTGCACTGTCTCAGCCCTTTAGGAATGCTATTTGAAATAATAGTTCTACAGCATATAGAGCTATTAATGTTGTAGGAAGTCAGCAACACTGAATAAATGTCCCTGCTTTTATAGTGCCAGACAGAAACCTCCCTGAACAGAGATCATGAGAGCTCAATATGATGAAAAAAATAGATGAAGATGAAAAAAAATAATCATAATAAAAAGTTTAGACAATTTCACTTTTCTTATTATGTCTCTTGTCACAAAACATTTTTGGTATCTATAACACCTCAGTTGAATAGGGATTATCCTAAAATATAAAATGCCAGAATGTCTGTCTGATATACTAGTGTAAAAGTCCGTGTACACGGGCCAAGGTCCGGTGAGGTAAAGAGGCCGGTCCTGCTCTGCGTACTACCGCCTCACTGGTGGCGCATGCTATGCAGTCATACGCAATAGAGACTGCCCGAATGCACAGAATGCTGGGAGGTGTAGGAATGCTGGGAGCATTCTGTGAGTTTGGGCAGTCTATACTGCGCATGACTGCGTTGTGTGCACTGCCGGTGAGACGGCATCAGTATACACAGACTTTATATATATATATATATATATATATATATATATATATATATAAAACATTAAACATAAATAAATCATTAAGAAATCTTTGGGTTATAGCCCTGTAACTGCTACTCAAAAAAAAAAAAAAATCAGAACATCTGTTTGTACTCGTAGAGATTGTTCTGAAATTAAAAACACCATCAAACTGAGCCAAAATGATTAAACGAAAACAAGATTTCTACTGAATAAACCTCTGTATGGTGTTGTAGGCAATACCACATGGATATCTTAGTTATCTTGTCTTTCAGTGCAATGTTCTGTTAAATAAATGAACCCATAGAGTGCCAGAGAGGTATCCAATGCATTCCTCTCTGGCACTCAAAGGGTTAATGGATGACAAACCTGCAAAATAATACAGATTCAAAAATGACCAGTATTTGAAGGAGCAATCAGGTTTTATTATGAAAAATATGTTATGGGGGTTTTCCTATGGAGTAAAATAAGGGTATTCCCACTGCTGGTGGATATTTCATTCAAAAGTTAACACCTTAAAGTTGATGTATCACCTAAAAAAAATTTTTGTCCGTTATTAAATTATTATTAGGGGTTTTCTTTTTTTTTGCACTGTAGCTAATTTTGAAGATATTTAATGTTCTGTGCATAATGTGCACAGCACAGCTTGTCTTCTCCTCCCACCTCCCTCCCAGCTGCCCCAGGGAGCACATTCATGCTTCCCTTTGGTGTGCTGTGAACAGCATCTATCATTACATCAAGCTCCAGTTTGCATTATACTGAGGTTGCAACCTCGGTATAATGCTTACCGGAGCTTGCTATAACGATAGAAGCCGTTCACAGCATGCCAAAGGGAAGCGTGAACGTGCTCCCTGGGGCAGCTGGGAGGGAGGTGGGAGGAGAATTAGGCAATCAGATAAAGCTGTGCCGGTCAGCATAATGCAGTATATTCTTTGGCACAGCTCTATTTGACTTAAAAATAGAATATCTTCAAAAGTAGTTACATTACAAAAAAAAACAAACACCTTCCCTAATAATACTTTAATAACAAAACCTATGTGCAAAATTATTTTAAGGTGATACAGACACATTAAGGACCACTCAGTCCAGGGATGGGTGGCCCTAAACAGGGCCAGTGCAAGGATTTTTGTATACACAGGCGAAGGTGCATTTTGATGCCCCCCCGACCTTGCTACAATCCCCTGCCCCCGCCCACATATTCACCTCCACACTCTCCCCATCTCCACATTGCCCCTTCCACAATGCTCCCTTCACTTCCACATTTCCCCTTCCACAATGCTCCCTTCATCTCCACAATGCCTCTTCCACAATGCTCCCTTCATCTCCACAATGCCCCTTCCACAATGCCCCCTTCCACATTGCCCCTTTATCGCCACAATGCCCCTTCACCCCCCTTCCACAATGGCCCCTTATCTCCACAATGCCCCTTCCACAATGGCCCCTTATCTCCACAATGCCTCTTCCACATTGCCCCTTTCACAATGCTCCCTTCATCTCCACATTGACCCTTCATCTCCACAATGCCCCTTCATCCCCCTTCCACAATGCCCCCTTATCTCCACATTGCCCCTTCCACAATGCTCCCTTCATCTCCACAATGCCCCCTTATCTCCACAATGCCCCCTTCCACAATGCCCCTTTATCGCCACAATGCCCCTTCATCCCCCTTCCACAATGGCCCCTTATCTCCACAATGCCCCTTCCACAATGCTCCATCTCCACAATGCCCCTTCCACATTGCCCCTTTCACAATGCTCCCTTCATCTCCACATTGACCCTTCATCTCCACAATGCCCCTTCATCCCCCTTCCACAATGCCCCCTTATCTCCACATTGCCCCTTCCACAATGCTCCCTTCATCTCCACAATGCCCCCTTATCTCCACAATGCCCCCTTCATCCCCTACCTTAATTCCCTGGTAGTCTAGCGGCGTGCCATAACTTAGAGCTCTGTGCCTCCTTCGGCACAGAGCTGAAGCTCCCGCACGCTGCTACCAGTAATGCAGAGCGCTGGGAGATGATGTCATCTTCCAGCTCTCTGTATTACTACAGAGCCTGGGTCTCTCTATGGCGTGTGACATAGACGCCGCGAGGGAGCGCTTGGTAGTGTAAATCAGCTATCCCTCGCGGCAGATATATTTATTAAAAAATAAATAAATAAAATACCAGCTTCCCCCTTTTCGGCCCCCCTCCGTTGCGGCGCCCTAAGGCAGCTGCCTGTCCTGCCTTAATGGTAGCGCCGGCCCTGGCCCTAAAGGACGACAACACTTTGTTTTACCAATTCATTCTGGGTTTGCAGCGTTAACATCACCAGTTCATAACGTTGGGACAGGCGTGATGGTCCTGGCACTTCATCGGTTATTAAGGGGATAAATTAGCTGTTAACTCAACATTAAGAGGGATGCGTTTCACATGCCACTGGCACTCGTAGGGTAAAAGACCAATAACGCCTATCTAGATTAAGCAGTGATACATCTTTATAAAGTAACATTGCCAGGGATGAATTTACATCCCAGGCACCCCTAGGCAAGCATACTAAGTGCCCTTAGCTCCATCCATGGCCATGCCCCCAGTCCCATCCACTCTTTTCTGGCATAGAAAATACTTCTGGCCTATAACAAGCAAGAACAAAATAAGCTTCAACCCCTTGGATATATTTTTCTAGAATCCAAGGGGTTAAATAATAGCTTATGAAGGGGTATAAACTGTTGCATAGAGACTGAGATTTGTCTAGCCACACAGACGATATAGAATGTGGGTGTGGCCAGCATAGCCGAGGTACCCTTGAAAATTTGGCGCTCTAAGCAGTTGCCTACTCTGCCTATTGGGAAATCTGGTAATGAACATTTTCCAGTTCCTCTGCTATTCCATACATCAGGAGTGTGCAAACTGTATCTCCCCAGCTGTTGTAGGACCATAACGTGAATGTTACCACAAATTCTTTCCTATAAAAACAACTTGTATTTTAGCATTTGTGTTCCTAGACATATAAGAACAACACTGAAGATGACAAGGAGTCACATTTTAGTGTTGATGATGGCAATGGCATAATGGAGGAAGGTGTAAAGGCTGTACCAACTGCTGCATAATGCAAAGCTATCATCACTGACAGTTGGGTGGATTTCTCTTGTATATGTACTCTCCAGTAAAGCAGTTAGTGAGGTCAAAAAAACAAATCATTCATTGTCTACCGTGTTTATTTTTTTATTAATGTATAGGGAAGAATTATAGTCCGGGAACACGCATTTCTACATGGAAGAAGAATGGAGCTATCAAATATCACTGGCCTGTGTATTTTTTTTTTTTATTAAAAAAATGCACATCTTGATTCCATTTACTGACATTGAAGCCTAACGCTCATGTCTCTCATCTCTGTCTGTGATAATATCTAGTAGTCCAATCGGCCTGTAAATTTCCTTTTATCTCACCTTCCTAGCACTGTGTGCTTTCTATTATGTTAGAGTGCAGGCCTCACTAACGTAGTGCTCTGACAGAAATATAGATGATGAAAATCACACATTTACGCAGAAAATGTTACTTAGAATGCCAGGTGGATGCAGCTTTATCCTCTTTTAACCCTTTGAGTGCCAGAATGGTATCCAATGCATTGTGTTCTGCTCCGGAGACTCAGTTTTGCAGTTAATTACCGGGTCAGAGGCTGATTCTCCTGTGGTTGTGAGGTTCGCATAAAGCTCTGCCCACTTCTCTTCCTTCCCATCCTGTCCCACCCACTTTGGTACGGTCCACTATCATAAAGTCGCACGCTAATGTGAGACCAACTAAAGAGTGCATTAACCATGTCGCCATGATGAACAGAGAGACATGAGAATCTCGCCTGCATAAAAAAGGCAAGATTCTCATGTCGCGGGCTTAAGTGTCACTCATTTGAGCGCCCACATAGAGTACAATTCTCAGTTGCTAAATGGTGCATTGTTAAATAAAGATTAACCCCTTAACTATGAGCAGGACTCACCAGTGGTAAAGCAGCTTTCTCTGATCAGCAGGACTTCATGCTTCAGGGTGCAGAGCAGGCGCAGGGCTGTCCTGGCAACTTAGTTTATTTTCTTGAAGACATGGCTGAGAACGTTCCCCATTCCTCCTCCTCCTGTAGTTTGCCACTTTTGATGCTGGAGGGTACCAGATAGCTTCTCCTGTCTCATCGGGGCGCAGCTCTTGTATTCTGCAGTAAATATTTCACTTCTAATTTTTTTCTATGCAATACTGGTCCCTCCAGCGAGTAAAGGGTTATAAATTAGAAGTGAAATATTTACTGCAGGATACAAGAGCTGCACCCCAATGAGACAGGAGAAGCTATCTAGTACCGTCCGGCGTCTAAAGTAGCAAACTACAGGAGGAGGAATGGGGAACATTCTCAGCAATGTCGTCAAGAAAAGAAACTACATCGCCAGGACAGCCCTGCGCCTGTTCTGCACCCTGGAGTATGAAGTGCTGCTCATCAGGGAAAGCTGCTTTACCACTGGTGGGTCCTGCTCATAGTTAAGGGGTTAATCGTTATATGCAGGCGCTCAAATGAGCGACACTTAACCCCGCGATATGAGAATCTTGCCCTTTTGTCACTCTTTTCATCATGGTTAAAGCGTTCTTTAGTTGGTCGCACAATAGTGTGCAACATTGTAAAAGGATACCCTTTGGTGCTAGTCCATCAAGCCCCACCCCTTCTGACACAAATCCCATCATTTATACACCACATCAGCCATCTCTGGGGTCTCAAGAAGGCAGAGTTCTCAGGTATAATTGTATTGCAATGCACTGGATACCTTTCTGGAACTTTAAGGGTTACAACAAGTTCTAGGACTGAGGCAGCAAAAATACCATGTTATTTATAATATTTTTATTAAGCCCAGACCACTTATCAGGCTGCATTCCCTTTATCACATTACACTGTTACACTAAATTTGGGCTTAAAGGAGAATTAACACCTGTTAACAATAACTCCCCCACTTACCTCTCTATGGACAGAAAATCCTAATGGCTTCTATGACTGTTTTCCTTGTGCCTTCAGTCAAGAGATACCATCTTTAGTGAGTCCTATATGTCATGCCCATGGAGGAGGGGTGCAAAAGGGACTGACAGCGCAGGCGCACGGACGTCACTGTGAAGAGACGTCCGTGCTTCCTGCTCCTGTCACCATCGGCAAAAAGCCGATATCTGAAGAACCGGGTAATATTGCTGGCGACTAGCGCTACTAAGCAGCTAGTCGCCAGGTGAGCAATAAGTCAACGTTAAGTTATTGCGGGGTGAAAGTTCCCCTTTAAAGGGGAACATTAACATGTAAAAAACTTTTGTCCATGGGCTTAAAGTGATAGTAATACTTAAATATTACTAATCCCCATATTGTAGGCATGTTAAAAAGAATTTAATTGTCCCCAGTGTCCCCAGCACATAAAATTCCTCCCTCCCCTTTCCCCGAAGTCAGCTTTGTAGTTGACTGCAGGGATATCCGGTCTTGCGTGTATAGGGCGGCTCTGCAGCAGAGCTGAAATCTCGTTAGTAAAAAGGAATTATTTCACTGAAAAGGTTTCTACGTGTACTCGCAAACCAAGCACACGTAGAAGACCGTTTAAGTGAAATAATTCTTTTTTACTAACGCGTTCTCGGCTCTGCTACAGAGCCGCCTGACTGTTGTATAGCAGGCTTCACCTGCAGTCAGCTACAATGCTGACTTCAGGGAAGGGGGAGGGAGAGGGAACTTTGTGGGCGGTTATCTCTCAAACCATAAAGGTTTGAGAGATGACACTGGGGACAATTAAATTCTTTTTAACATTATTACAATATGGGGATTAGTAATATTACTATCCCTTTAAATTAGTACAACTATATTAGAATTGGTGTTTTTTTTAATTGTACTTACCCACTTCTTATGATATGGAGACTTAATATTGGGCACTTATGTAGTGGTGTTTATCTTGGGTATCGTTACAGCAAGCTCCGTTTACCATGATGCTGCAAGCTCAGTATAATGGTAAACAGAGCTTGCTGTAAAGATAGACCAGATAAACATCACTAAGAAGGGAAGTGTAAATGCACCCCCTGGGGCAGCTGGGAGGGAAGTCCTGCACCACTGTGCCATACATGCAGTTTGCCACAGAACACAGAAGTGCCCAATATTAAGTCTCTGTATCATAAGAAGTAGGTAAGTATAATGAAAAAAAAAACACCAATTCTAATATAGTTGTACTAATTTAAGCCCATGGACAAACGTTTTTTACATGTGACTGTTCCCCTTTAAGTTTTTAAGGACCAGATGGCTGAGCAATAAACTTCTTTGGATTGCTAACCAATCTGATCAGTAAAGGGTTAAGTAGGCTTATGAATTCTGCCTGCTTCACTTTCACAAAAAAAAAAATATATCTTGCCAGTAATGGTTTTGTCTGCCTCCCTGGATGTAACATCCAGGACTGTCTGAACAAAGACACAGAGGCAAAATTCATAGGGCCCATTAGGACTTTCTGGTCACAGTAAACGGAGTAGGAATTATTATTAATAAGTGTTACTCCTTTAACCCTTTGACTGTGTTGGATACCGCTCTGGCACTCAAAGGGTTAAAGTAGGGGTAAAAAAAAAAAAGACTGAAATCTTCAAAGTCAAAAGTAATCTTTAGAAAGGAATTTTAGAAGCCAGTGAAAGGCTGCATGCACAGATAATGCACATGCACAAATAAACTATCCCCTACCACCTCAAAAGCAGAAACACAAAGGGAGCTCCCAGGATGAAAGGGAAACTGTCACCTGTACAAGTGCATTCTATTTTCTATAAGAAATCAATGCCATTCAGACTTCTCCTTATCATATGTACCGCATACCTCCAAATTAAAGTAGAATATAATACAAACTGTCACTTAAAGGGATAGTAATACTTAATATTTTAAAAAAATATATATTGTAGGGTTTATCTCCCTAAGTAAAACAGGTACTCTCACTACTGAAATTATTACAGCTCAAACTCAAATTTTATAGGTGCAGTACCACAGTGGCCTGAAATTATACAGTGGAGTTGTTGCTACACCATCCTATGGAGATTTATGGTCAGCTGACCAGAGCTGTCCATAGGATGGGGTAGCAACAGCGCCACTGTACAGTTTCAGGCCACTGTGATATTGCACCTAAAATGTTTGCGTTGTAATAACTTTTGAATAACACACCTTTCAGTAGTGGGAGTACCCTTGTTTTACTCAGGGGGATAAACCTTACAACATATATTTTTTTTTCCATATTAAGTGTTACTATCCCTTTTAACGGGCTGATATAATATTGCCTCTGTAAATGCCGTCCATAGGGTAAAAAGGCCATAAAGGTCTGTAGCAATTCTGGAACAAACTAACTGCATCAAAAGGAATAAATAAAGATCCCCATTTATTAATTTGGGTTTTTAACTAATTAAATGCTAGAGAGGTGTCCATCACGTTGTGATAGCCCTTAGTGACAGCCTTGAATGAATGAATGAATATGTTGATTCATATAGCGCCTCAAGTGTACACAGTGCTTTATAATTTAAGGGTTTAGACAATACAGGGTGGCAAGTGCTTTGCAAAGTGAAACACTGGAAGTAAGGTCCTGCCTGAAAGCTTACAGTCTAAAATGGCAATGGGAGACATACAGAGTACATAAGGGCCTTCAGAGCAGAAGATACAGATGCGATCAGCAATTCTCTGTACTGAAGGTTCCAGAAAATTTCTGAATTAGATGGAAAAAAAGGCAAAAAATATGGATGAGCTGTCCAATAACCAAGATTGTTATTTGTGTCAGTTATAACATTATAAGCAGAGTACAGTGTTAATGCCAGGGAAAAAAGCAAACTAAGGAAATAAGTCATGCAGTGCTGAGAAAATTCTTTGTGGCCTACAAAACACATTCCTATCACTCAAGAAAGCTTCAGAACATGTTGACTGTGGTAATTTCTGAATCCTTGCTTGGAATATTAAAGGAGAAGTAACACCTAATAATAATAACCGCTCACACAACTTACTATGGCTAGAAAATCATCCTCATTCAGTCCTGCATGTAATGTCCTTGGAGGTAGACATGAACATTGCTAGCAGGATCAAAGGGCACAGATTATGCCCACTGCACATGGCAACATTAACCCATTAAGGACCAGGGGGATTTACAATGTACACAGCGTTGCACACCTCACTGGTCCTTCGTGCACACTGAATGCTTTAAAAAAAGGTACAATATAACAATCAGTTTAAAGTGATAACAATGTCTGGTTTTATGTAATTGTTATATTGTAGATATTAAAAAAATAAGTTCATTGACGTTAATCTTGTCTCTCAAACTTGTATAGTTAGAGAGATGTAAGATTATAAACTCCACCCCTTCCACAGACACCAGCCTCTAGCTGACATCATGAGATCCTGGTCCTGGGACCTGCCAGCGGATCTTCAGCAGAGCCGAAATAGCGCTATGTAAAAAGAAATATTTCATTGGAACAGTCTACAAAATGTGCTTGCAAACCGGGCACACACTGTAGACCGTTCCAGTGAAGTATTACTTTTTACATATCACTATTTCTGCTCTGCTGAAGATCCGCCTCAAGTCACACGACTCGAATCTCATGCTGAGAGCTTGACAGCTGACATCTGTGGAAGGGGGGGTTTATAATCTACAATATAACACTTACATAAGACCAGACATTACTATCGCTTTAACTTGTAAGTGTTATGCATTGCAATGTTATAGTCTCCCGCATTGCCCACCTCTGCCGTACTCTTCTGGGCATATTCAGTTACATAACTGAGCAAGTGGGGAAGCAGAACAGGATGCTCTCTGACATCAGGGTTGTCTATTGCTAGTGAAATGTAAGGGAAGACATCTCTTACACACGTCCAGCAGTATGATCCCAGCACTGCCAACCACAATGCTGGGACTGTGAACTCCAACAGCAGATGCTGCTATTTTTAGTGCATGTGGCGAATAGCCACATTAACATATAATCATACCCAAATGACTGTGACAATGGCTCATTAAACTGCATTTCTATATGGAAAAGAGCCTTTGTTGATCTGTTCAGTGAAAAAATTGCAAACCTGCCAAAGGAGTGGCGGATTGATGGCAATGAAGGTGGGTTGAATGGCAAAGACATGTTAGCACATACTGGCAATGTGCCTTTGACACAGATCCAACACAACATTGCCATCCTGCAGGGCCGGTGCTAGCATTAAGGCAGATTAGGCAGCCGCCTTAGGGCGCCGCAGCGGAGGGGCGCCAAAATGAGGATATTTTTTTTTTGTTTTCCATTTATTTATTTTTTATATGTACAGTGAAGCTCCCCTGGGGCTGCCTGCTTCTTAACCCTTTGAGTGCCAGAGCGGTACGACATGCATTGCTTTGCAATGCATTCCGTATCCCTCTGGCGCTCAAATGGTTAAAAACATGCTCCAGTCCAATTAAATGTATCCGCAAGGTGACAGGAAGTTGAAAATGCCGACGTCGTATCTAGTGAGTGGAGGCAGGCCGGGTAATAGACCCACTGACGAGCGCTGTGTCTGCTGCGCACCAGGTAGGCCGGTTGGCAGCCGCACCTAACTCAACAGCAGCGGAGACGAGAGAGCTGATCTGAGCGGGAGGCCAGCAGGAGCAGAGTCAGTCAGCTGAAGCCAGTCACGCCGGCCAGTCGCCAGAAACGGTGAGGTCACAGGGAAGAGGGGAAAACAGGCAAAAGGGTCAATCAAGATGTGAAGAAAGGCAAAAGGGGGAGCATTCAAATCTAGAGGGGTAAAGAGGGGTTAAGGGGGAGAAAAGCTAAAAGGAGGGGGAGCATTCCAATCAAGAGGGGTTAAGGGGGAGAAAGGCTAAAAGGAGGGGGAACATTCCAATCAAGAGGGGTTAAGGGGGAGAAAGGCTAAAAGGAGGGGGAGCATTCCAATCAAGAGGGGTTAAGGGGGAGAAAAAGGCAGGAGGGAGAATCAGGAAGAGGAGAGAGAGACAAGGGGGGGAGAGGCAAAATAGGGGATCAAGAGGGGGAGAATGGCAAAAGGAAGATCAAGAGGGGTAAAGAGAGGCTACTTGGCAAGAGGGGGCATCAAGAGCAGGTGAAAGAGGCACAGGGGGTGAAAAGGGGGAAAAAAGAGACAAATTGAGGGGGGAGAAAGAGGCAAAAGGGTGGGATCAAGAGTCAAGAAGGGGGGAGAGGCAAAGGGGGTTGATCAAGAGTCAAGGAGGGGGAGAAAGGGGGTTCAAAAGGGAGACACCAAAGCAAGAGGTGGGAATCAAGAGGAGGAGAAGAGGCAAAAGGAGGAATCAAGAGTCAAGAGATGGTATGTATATATATATATATATATATATATATATATATATATATATATATATATATATACACCAAAATGTAATCAACCAGCACCTGCAGGGTTAAGTTCAAATAAATCAGTGTTTAATGTGGTGTGTCAATGTTTCAGTGCAGTCATGTTCACTTTCATCAGCACATGGCTGCACTGAAATGTTGACACTCCACATTAAACACTGTTTTATTTGAACTTAACCCTGCAGGTGCTGGTTGATTTCATCCTTTTGGTACACTTATGAGGATTCCACTCAACTTCAGCACCCAGATTGTCTCTGTTTAACCCCTTAGCGACAATGGACGTACATGTACGTCCAGGAAATCTGGATCCCCGCGCGGCTGCACGCCGTTCAGGGACTCCAGATTCTTCTGAAAAAAAAAAAAAAGGAATGTTAGACGGGCGTAAGTGACGGCCACGTCTGCACGCAGCCATCACTAAGGGGTTAAAGGGAATGTATCACCTTACCAAACGTTTCCCTTAATCTGTTTGTTTTAAATAATGTAACAGTGCTGTGTTGCTGTTTAAAAAAAAAAAAATGCTATAGAAAGGCAGTTTGAGAGATTTCTTTTTCCTCTTTGACGTCTTCTCCTCATTCTGACCTGCAAGATTCTTGCCGAGGAGAATACAGGAGAGATCCTCCTCCACGCTGGTCTGTAAGCTGCAGCACTCTCATTGACTAGATATCAATCTCTGCCAAAGAAAGTGCTGCAACTTACAGACTGACCAGCGTGGAGGAGGATCTCTCCTGTATTCTCGTCTGCAAGCGTCTTGATGATCAGAATGAGGAGAAAGCGTCAAGGGGGAAAAAAGAAATCTCTCAAACTGTATTTCTATAGAATTTAAAAAAAACAACAACACAGCACTGTTACATTATCTAAAACAAACAGATTAAGGGAAACTTTTGGTAAGGTGTTACATCACCTTTAAGTGAGAGTGCTGCCATATATATATATATTGTTCTGGTGGTAGCATATAACTCTGTATTGTCTTATGGTAACCTCTAACTGTATTGCTCTGGTGGTGGCATATAACACATTTCATTGCTCTGGTGGTGGTGACATATAACTCTGTGTTGCTCTGGTGGTGACATATAACTGCATTGCTATGCTGGTGACATCTAACTGTATTGCTCTGGTGGTGGTGGCATATAACACATTTTATTGCTCTGGTGGTGGTGACATATAACTCTGTGTTGCTCTGGTGGTGACATATATCTGTATTACTCTGGTATGACATATAACTGTATTGCTCTGGTGGTGACATAGGGCACACAGGGGCTCACAGTGCAGCCCTGGCTTCATCAACTTGCAACATTGAGTGGTTCTGCACCTTTTGTGGCTCTGCTCTCACCGACTCACAACTATGGCCGGTATTTTTTTGAGGAAAAGGTGGCAACCCTGGGGGGGGGGGGGGGCATCAAAATGCACTTTTGCCTGTGTAGACAAAAATCCTTGCACCGGCCCTGCCATCCTGAGCCCTTATCTAACTTTAGTGCATCTAGGTCCAGGTCTCCATATTTCCTATGTAACCTGCCCCACTGCCAGTAATCCACTCACTAGTCCAAACTACAAGAAAGAAGTGGGTAAGTCTGCCTTCTCCTACAGAGCTCTGAAACCCTGGAATAACCTGCCATAAAATAATCAGGTAATAATAATATAAATGGTGTTGTGCTATTTTTATTTTTCTTGTTTCTGTTTGTGTATAAATGTGTATAAAACTATGCATGCTCTAAAGGACACACATGAAAACAAGAGAAATTTCAAAATATTCTTAAATCAATTATTGGTTTTGGTTTTGTGTTGGGAAATATTTTTACGAAAAATAAAATAACTGTAATATATTACTTGCATAAGTATCATTCCCATCCCCCACATTAATATCTGGTAGAGTCATCTTTTGTTACAATAAGAGCTTCAGGTGTTTTGGGGTAAGTATGCACTAGCTTTGCATACTGAGTGATTTTGGCCCGTTCCTCTGGGCAGGTTTGATTTAGGTTGTTCAGATTGGTTGACCGTTATTTGTGGACCACAATTTTCAAGTAGCACCATCAATTCTCAATAGGACTGAGATCAGGACTTTGACTGGGGCACTGTAGGAATATTTACCTTTTCGTTCTTGAGCCAATCCAGTGTTTCATTGGCCTTGTGCTGAAAGGTGAATTTCCTCCTAATCTTCAATTTTTTAATGGGCTGAAGCAGGTTCTCTTGCAGTATTTCATTCACTTTTACCAAGATGCCCAGTCCTTGATGATGAGTAGCATCCCAACAGCATGATCTTGTCACTACAATATTTCAGTGTAGAGATGGTGTGTCCTGAGACAGGAGCAATGTTTGGTTTGCACCATACATTGAGCTTTGAGTTTTGGCCATATAGGTCTATCTTGGTCTCATCTGACCACAAAACCTTTTCCCAAATTGGCACTAAGGCACTCACATGCTTTCTGGCAAGGTCCAGATGTGCTTTCAGATTATCCTTTTTTGATTAACAACTTTCCTGCCACCTTCCCATACAAGTCAATATTATACAAATCTCTTGATATGATTGACTGGTGCACCATTACTCCAGCCCCTTCCACTGAACTCTGTAGCTCCTTCAAGGTGATTTTTGGCCTCTGAGTGACTTCCCTGTCACAAGTCTCTTTCTTGTTTAAAGCTGAATCTTAAGGGACAGCTTTTATTGGCACTGCCTGGATGGTATGATGCAGCTTCTTCTTCCTGATTATTGAACTAATTGTGCTCACTGGGATAGCCAAACACTTTGATATTATTTTATACCGTTTTTCTAATTTATGCACTTGTATTACTTTACCTTTAACTTTTATAGAATGCTCTTTGGTCATCAGTTTTGTTTTTTTTTTCAGATTCACAGCACGACCAATGAACCTTCAACAATGGGCTTTTTCTCCTGAAAATGTGACAGCAACTTTAATAGTCCACAGGTGGAGGTCAATGGTAAGGTAATTGTTTCCTCGTTAGAACAATTTCTTTCATCTGTGTAAACTGGGAGCTTCCATGGCACAGGGGCTGAATACTTATGCAAGCAACATATTTCATTTTTTTTCTTAAAAATATTTCCTAAAATAAATCCAATGACACTTTATAATAATTGATTTTGAGTTTCAGTATGTTAAAATAAAATATCAAACAGAACGGATTTTCAATGTACCATTTGTAATTCAGTAATGAGAGAATTGCTCAGAGGTAGACAGGCCATTATTTAATGCGGTAGGTTATCTTTTTTTACAAACCAGTATGCTTTGCCTTTCTTTTTGTGATTTCTGTAGTTGGTACAACCATTTCAGTACAGTCAAATCATGACTGAAAAAGTATAAGGCAAATGAGAGATTGTAGTTTGCGCAATTTTGTGCTTCTGGCACTTCCTACGGTATTTTAACTCATGACAAAGGTTGACATTTTTCTCTTAGGGGCAGTAACTAATGAATACATTGAAAATTCCATAATTCTCAAACATTTCAATATATTTGAAGTAGTGGAAAAGTAAAAAAGTATACTTTTCTTTCATATCCACATGGTTGAAACATTTGTGCGTACCAGGCTAGGGGTACAAAGGCAGGTGACCCCTCATTTAATGTAGAGGGGTACTCACTTTTGGAAATATATGCTTCTATATAGGTATTGAACTACTTTAGGGTTTTACCATGTAACCAATGGAATGTGCATTTTAGTTCATTAACTTGTAAATATAATTTTGTGCTCCTGTTAATTAGAGATCTGCACAGGCCATGCATGTAGGTAAAACAATGCATATTTGTACTGAAGAGATTCAGGGATTTTAAAAATAATTAAATGTTTACAACCAACATAAATGTTGGTATATAGTTTATGATATCATACCTCCCAAGTGTCCCTCTTTCAGACCCAAATCCCTCTGTCCCTCTTTCCCACCCTGGTGTCCCTCTTTATTAGGAGATCAGACTGTGTGGTGTGTGTATATAAGTGTATCACATTGCTCCACAGATATAAAACGCACATTTTTGTTTGTTTAGACGTCAGTGTATGTGTTTAGAAATTAGTCTGTGTAAATAAAATTATTTGGTCTTGTTATAAGTTATTTGTTAGATAACACAAGGAGGTCTCTATAGGTCATGAAATAGCCTAAAAATGATCGTTAATGCCCCGCCCACCAGTCACACCCCCAGCAATACCCCTTAAAACACAAGTGTCCCTCTTTGGCAACATGAAATGTTGGGAGGTATGTGATATTGACAAGCAATTTTTGATTTATTTTATGTATTTATGATATCATAGCTTGTTGCACAATGCAAAATGTAGTAATTTTTAGGTGCCACGAAAAAGCTGAATTTGTTCTGAAAAAAATTATATATATATATATATATATATATATATATATATATATATATATATATATATAATTTTCCACACATAAGTAGAAAGTTACCAGGGGAACTCATACGTAAACAGATAGGAAAATTATTTAAATGTGTCTGGCCAGCAGGGTACAAAAAAGTCAACAAACACTAGCACTGAAGGGGTTAAAAAAGGAGAGGAAAAAGAGAAGCCTGTAAATTACATAAATATCCGCCCCTGGGACAAATGCACTGCCCAGGGATTATGCAGAAATGAGCACAGATTGTAACTGTCAGACAGACAGGATATACTTGCATGATCGGTTTACTCTGAAGCTATAGACCTCTTCAGTCTTCTATGATGAGCAGAAAAAAGGGAAGGAGAGTGGCTAAATAAAACTCTGAAAGCCATCCCTAACAGAACCCAGTTCCTGTTAAAGTCTGCTCCCTGCTCCATATCCATCCTGGTGAATCAGAGAGTAGGAGCCAGCCTAAGTTACAAAAATGTTAAAACAAGCTAAATTGGCCTCTATTCTACCTGAGCCTACTAGGGATGCCTCTAAGGAACTCTGTATGCAAGTACCCTGCCTCCTAGAAGAGGATAACTTACCCCCATGGCTCCTGTGTTCCACAATGGACAAAAGCTCATCCCTCAAGGGCTGCAAATAGGCCAGGATTTAAAGAAACACTAACACCTAAAAATAATCCATGGTTATGTACAGTTAAATACTTTGTACCCCATGCTAGCATCTATAAAAATATCTGTTTTAGAGGCCCATAATCTAATCTTACATATGCCAAGTGGGTGCAGCCATTACTGCCTTTTCCAGGACTTCCTGACTCCCATCACCATAGTAATCTTAATACGTGTCTCAGAAGTGATGTTGCTGTATTTTCTGTAAATAAGCTGAAATAAGTTAACAGCTTTTCTGAATACAAGGGTGGAGGGTACTAATCTCAATAAAAACTGCCTTGGCACTAATCTCTCATGATAAACAACAAAAAAATAACCACATGGTGTCTATAACCCTTTGAGTGCCAGAGGGATCCGCAACGCATTGCCCCTCTGGCACTCAGAGGGATACAGGATTATCTACAGGTGCAATAAAATGTAAGTTTAGGACTGTATTTTACATATGCTAGCTGTTAATGCTTGCCATTTACCATCATGTAACCAAACATAATTTGAAGATATTAAGTGTACCTTTAAGGATATCCCTGATGAAGCTCAAAGAAATAATCAGTGACTTGTTCACTTTGACCAACCAATCTGTTTTATTTTGTTTTTTTTCATTTAGCTGGAACGGACTACAAGTACTGTAAAATCTTGCGTATAATACTCACAATTTTGCCCCTCTTCACCTTATGTGAAGTGGGGGGGAGTGTATTATAAACAAGAAAAATTTATTAACAAATAAAAAAAAAATGCCTAGATTCCCTTCTTCCCTCCCTCCCCGTTTACCCATGGCCGCCTCTCCCCCTCCGGAGTCCAGATTCCGCATCCTGACAGGGTCCCAGCAGGCGGCATGCTTGCATCCACCACCCACTTCCAGCATGGCCCTGTCAGGACCTCCTCTGCCCAGCCAATGGTAGTGTTTTGCGAGGACCGCAAGGTTCTCACAAGGCAATACCACAGATCCAATGCGCATATGCATATGTGTGTAACAGGGGAAGACAAGGGTGTGTATTATACAAAGGCACTCTTGTTTTCCCCTAAAATCTTGGGTATAATATACACCTGCGTATTATACACAGATGCGTATTATACCTGAGATTTTATGGTATCTCTTTCAAGTGCCATATTCTACCTAGTTTGCCTCAATAGGAGGGAACTTTTCAATCTTTATTTTTGCATTCCAAACCAGACTACACAATTTCCCTGGAGTTCAATATATTCCTGCATAGCTACAAATTGCTCCCACTGGGGAATGAATACTTATGACTTAGGGCTGTATGGTCAAGAGGAAAAGTGTAAGAGTATTGGGGCCAACCAACTGTACAATAGAGCAGGGAGTACTATGACCATACTCATGCACATGTGCGTTAATTAAAATGGCCTGTTAGTGGTCCCTGAGGAAATGTTTGAGAACTACTGCCATAGAAGACATATCAATATCCCCTTTAAATGGGACTTTAACCTCTTGAATACTCTAGAGTTCTCCAATGCATAGCTTTGCGAATATAATGTACTTAGATTTACTTCTGAAAAAAAAAGGGAAACATTTTATTTTCTTTATTTGACTTGGAATTGTAATAAAACCCTTGTATAACAGAGAGACCGCCAACCTATTTTTTCTCATTTTGAAGACCTCTAGCATCCGCGGGGTCAACAGACCAACAGGGAGAAGTAATTATAGCCAATATAGTTTTTAGTACTCTTAGAACTGCAGAATGGCGCTGGTCAGGCTCGTCTAGATTTAGTATGTATTTACCCTGCCAGCAAGCGTACCTGGGAACTCTCACGGTCTGACCAGAGACTCAGCGTTTTGAATGAAATCCCAGGTTCTTAAGTGATGGGCCAAATGATCAAATTTACGGAGTCCAGTATTTTTACAATAAGCTTGTTTGTTTAGTCTCTAAGTTGTTGCTATTTCTATCAGAAAGGCAGAAGGAGAAGCCCTGCTTATCTTGTGTCTGTGTGTGTGTTCAGGTAGTGATAGCTCAAAGTTTTGCATGTTGAAGGTTTCTTGAAAACTGATAGTAGCTTATATGGGTTAAAGTCAAAAGGAACATGTCACCTACAATCTACTTTCTTTTGAAATTTAAGAGATAATATTACAGGATCGGCTTATTTTGAAAGTTTCTAAATAACTCAGCAAGGCACAGCTCCAGAGAGATCTTCTGGGAAGGAAATTTAATTTTTTTTCCTGCTGAATCATGTTACATGATTAATGACTTATGTGGCCTTTTTAGAAGACTGATTAATACAGGACACTGTTCGATATTAGATACTAAAGAAGCTGATTATGATAGACATTTGTACAAGTATACTGAGGGTTGCGGTAAACTGAGAACAATCAGAAGAAAGATAGCTTACCAGTGGAGTGTTACTACTGATATAAACTGTACTTAATAAACGGGTTTGGAAGTGAGGTCCTTTTAAATGTGGGGCTGACTAAGATATGCTACCAGGAGACCTTGAAGGAAACAAATCCTAAAGTTCCCATTGATTTAAATAGAGTTTGTAAAGTCCTGAATGCCTGAGAGGTATCTAGTATACTGTTTTTGAATGCACTATGGACCTCTTTACCATTCAAGGGACTATAAGCCATATTTAAATTGATGGTGATATTTATATGTCCCCTTTGATGCAATGGGTTTGTCCTAGACTTAATCCAGTTTTCTGCATAAGTCCCATAGTGCACAGAATTAAAAAAAACTAGTACAATCTGTAATAATCCAGAAAAACATTAAAATGGTTAAAAATATTTGTGTGTCAATTGCAAATATGACATGCAAAGTGTGATAAAAAGAAACAAAATGTATAGGAAAAACCATGTACATAATTTGCAGTTCTGCAGAGGAGACACGATTACCACCTAGACCTTATTGTGTCAATAAGCAAAAGAAAAAACACCTTGGTTAGAAATTCAAACACACAATAAAGAGTTGGTGGTACAGTAAGGTCAGAAACTGTACATGTACACTATACACTGCACATACCTGAAAGCAGATAGTAAAATAGAAGACTTCTCCAGGTAAGAAATGAAATGGGTAGGTACATGTCAAGGAGAGAACTAAACAGAAGAATCATAGGAGGTAAGGAGGAGCTTGGAAAGCTCAATTAGCCCAGTATAGGAAATATCCTTGTACACCCAGCATAGACCAGATGCAAACAAGAACCTGGATTGCTTTTTATGTCATGTCATCACTGAGTTCATGCTCTATAAAATAAAAACACACAACCAAAACACAATTCATAACCATGTTTTATATCGGTGAATTCCACTTCTATATTATGTGCCATCAAATTTCATAATAATAATTTATTTAGGCTACAGTTACTTGATTAACAAACAAGTACGTCTGAAGGTAAATAACCTGGGGCTATATTTAGCAAGATAAAGAGGAGTAATTCTGAGGCAAACCAACTGCAGCAAAAGTGACAAATGAGAATTCCCCAAATCCCCACAGAGTTAAATGGTCATTTACAGACACAGAGGTTTCCAATGAATCATTTCATAATGTGCTGGAGACCTCGTCTATCACTGAAGATGTAAAAAGCCCCATTTAAACCAACTGGTATTTTCATTTGTTCCCTTGATCCACAATTGTAAATCTTTAGCTTATTGAATAAAGACGTTGGCCTATTTTCATCAATTTGATTAGGAGTAGAAAACCCGAAGTTGTTTCCCACCATAACCTTTTTTAAGACACTTTTGAGATCTTGAACACTGTAGTAATGTCAATTTTCCTCAGCCAGCTGTTGGCTGGCAGAGGTTGATAGGATTTGTAGTCCAAGAACAGCATGATGGTCATGAGTTGCTTATCCTCCTTGTATGCAATCTTTAGCTTAACCTTTTGTGCCAGAGGGGTATCCAATGCATTGAAAAGCAACCATTCCAGAAGACAAGGAATAAAGGGCAACTCTATGGAAGCAGACCTGACAAGTAAGCCAGATTGCACTGTACCACCGGAAAATAAGAGCGCTGAGAGGGAAATGGGGGGAATGGATAAGAAAAATGGCCAGCCATGACTGCCTGATGAGAATCAACTGTGAGACTGTAACCTCTCAAACGCCAGTCTCCAGGGCCCCTTTTGCTGCCCTCATGGACTCCACTGTCATGCTTTCTGAGCTGTCAGTATGACGATGATCTTTGTGCTTTTCGTGGACTGAAACAAGATGTGCTGAAGCGGGCAATTAGGTTTGGGGAGGATACACTCCTGAAGCCTTCATTATTCTCTGTCAATGTTGCTCTTCTTAGGCTATGGGATCTGACCAACATTCCATGTGAATTGCCTGTTGTGGAACAATTCATTAGAGACCTCTCTAACATCCAAGGGCCTAAGAGCTTTCTTTGAATTTGTATGTCATTGGCTTAGGGCATTTTCTGTGACAGGTAGCAGTAGATGGTGCTGAGAGAAGGATCAGTTGAGGAGCAGTGGTGTGGTCATGGTTGAAGCTAAATGCAATTAAGGTGCCTTGACTAGAGAATCCTGTGATATAAATCTGGTTATGTCTACAACCCAACTGTAGCTATTTCATGCTAAAATAAACCTTAGGATTTAGGAAGGTGTAATTACATTGCTGTAGAGACTGAAAGGTACATCAAATTCCAGATCTCTTTTCTGTTGATCCAGACGAAGGCAAAGTTAACTTGAACATCTTCTTCTACAGACTTGGAAAGTTTAACATCCCAAAAAGTTGTATAAAAGTCACTCTTTCTATTAAATTAATGTAAAAATATTTCTAGAAGGAAAAACTTATGTTTAACAAATACTGCAGTGTTTCAAGTTGGCAAACATCTAACCTAGAACTGCATACAAAAAGCAATGAATACCCTATTTTAAGACTGATTTTTCATGTGACAATTTCATATTAAAAAGAAAAAATAGCAATATATGACCTAGTGGATAAATCAATGTAGGTGGTCGACTGGAAAAATATTTCTTTGCTGGCTTCCAAGAGCACCTTAAATGGATGGCACAAGGCATGAGGCAGGGTTGCCAAAGACTTTGTCCAAAAATATTTATTTTTTTTATTACAGGAGTGCCTTTTATTTGCATGTTCTTCTTCATTTCCAAATCATTTTAAAATATCCCTTTTTAACAAGAAGCATATTATTCAGTTTCTAGTTGGGTGTGAAATGTGCAAGAGGGGTATCCAGAGCATTGTGAAGCAATGTGTTGGATACTCCTCTGGCAATCAAGGGGTTAAATATATACAACAGACATTTATCTAAATAAAGCACAGGTCCTCCCACTGTGGGGACATGCTTCAGTCAAATGTTATTACCACTCAATCTTGATTCTTCAGTGTTTAAAGTTATTTTTTTTCTTACATTATACTATCAAACCTATGTATACATAAACACAAAAAGGAATAAGGTTTTCTGTTTCATGCATACAACTCTAGGACAGTTATATTAACGGACATAAATGCTACATTTCCTTGTACTTGCTACCCCAGGCTATAAACAAACAGTGGGGGCAGATATCACTAATTTAGCTCTAGTTGTGCTACATGCAAGAGCTTGTGGTGGAATGTATTCATGAAAATTAAAGAATTGTATATGTCTATGTGGGGATACCCAGGAGTATCTTATAAGTAAACTCAAATGGTCTTAACTAGTGTTACCATTCATTTAGTGACTTCATGGGAATGGCATTTACCCCTTAAAAATACCACTTTCTAAGAAAAAAATCATATTTTAAGATATGTTTTCTGATGTGTAAAATAATAAATATTGTGTCAATTTTGATTGCGACAACATTGCACTACTTTACTTCTATAAAATTAAAGAAGCACACTATAATGAAACACATTAATGATGGATTCCTACGGAGGAAGCGTAAGGGAAACTGATTGTGTTAAGTACGCAGCCAAATTATTCTTTTAATCTGTAATGTCACAGTACATGAAATTAAGGAGGCCGGAAATATCACATTCTTTTAGACTGCACTCCAACTGAAAACAGATGTTTTCTGTCACTGACAAGTTCATAAGGAATTTAAACTACATTTGCCCAAAAGAATCACTAGAGGAAGAGATATAGGACTGCCTCCACAAGATCACTCCTCAGGATAAGCTGCAGGAAGCATACGGTACAGCTTCTTTAAGTCTCCTCATCAGGATACTTAGAGCAGTACCGAATAACTGTGGCCCCTTGGTGGCACTAACAAACTTTATTTTATATTAAAAAAAACCAGGACAAGAAGTGCTGTCATGAAGCCTATTCTACCCATAGTTACATGTAAAGAATACCTGCTTTGAAATGTGTTGCGTATCCCTCTGGCACTGAAAGGGTTAAGACCCACCAAAAGGTAAAGTTTTCAGGATATCCCTGCTTGATTACACGTGGGCGATCAGTGACTGTCACTGTAATTAATCTACCTGTGCTGAAATGTCTATTTGTCCCCTACTGTACATTTGGTTTACCCTAACTCTGAGATGAAAATTCCACACATTCCCATTGATATGAATGGGACTATTAACCCCTTTTATACCTGTGAATACTTAAGAGGTCTACAGCATATTGCTTTGTAAGTAGCTGCAAACATCTCTATCATTCATGGGGTAAAAGCTCCATCTAATTCAATTCCTCCATGAGCGTCAATGAGAAACTGTTAGATCGGAGGAATCCTTTGACTTTCCAGCTGTTGGGGACAATTCTCATCATCCTCAACCAGCTGGAGAGCCAAAGGCTGAATAATTCTATGGCAGATAAAACAGTTAATAATAACACTTATCCACTGCAATGTAATCCAGGCCACATTTGTATGTATATGTGTAAGTTTATCCTATATAATAATTCACTAGAATGTGTCACAATGCAGTCATGCGCAGCAGTTTTTACTGTGTATTATTGCATCACGTGAGTGAGGCCACGCAAAACTGTATCTCATGGAGCAGTGAGGTAGTGGCCTCTTAACCCTTTGAGTACCCCTCTGGAACGCAAACATTACCCGGACCTTGGCCCCTTGTACACGGTCTTTTACAATAGTTTATTTACATAGTGCCACTCATATACACAGCACTTTACACAAATAGTAATACTACAATACAAAATACAGGACAGGGCTAAGAGCATCAGGCTAAAGTGTGGTCTCATAATTAGCAGGCAGAAAAAGTACAGCAAAGGGAATCATACACTGGGAAGAGGACACTGCCCCCAAGAGCTTACAATCTAATTAGCAAGCAGATGTAACAGAGCACAGCTGTGATTTTTAATTCATTATCTCCATGGTGCACATAAGTAGCCCTGTTCTTCTTCATCTCTGTGTGGGTCTCTGTTTCGCTCACCTTTTCTCTTCCCACTCATTTGCATTTGCTCTGTTTTCATTCCCTCCTGTCTATCAGTTCATAGTGCTGAAGACATGTTTTATTTCCATGTTATTAATTAGCAAATTTCACAATGGTTATTCACAAAGCATCTGTTTCCTCAGGAAGACCTATCTCCCACATACAAATTGCACATACAATGTATAGCATTGATCCACGCTAGTGAAAGGGGCAGGAACAGCTGCATGTTCTCCTACAACAGCCTCCTTGTTAGCACTGATAAAACCCAGAATTATATTATTCTATCTACTCAGTTCACCAGAATGGCTGCCTAGAGACAGGGTGAGAACAGTCCCAAGAAAAATAATGGGGATTTAGATGAGTGGAGCCATGCAGAAATATGTGGATTTGTTAAAGAGTAGATACAAATGTAAGACTTTAAAGGAGAACTAGTATGTAATGATAATTTCCACCTATCTTACTATGGCCATAAAATCCTAATGGCCCTTGTGAATTTTGCCACTCAGCCTTTGTACAAGAGACAACATCTTGAATCAGTCCTGGATGTCAAGTCCATGGAAGGGAACATCACAGCTGCTTAACCCCTTAAGGACTGGCGGGACAGACGGCAGTTAAGGACTGTGGTGCATTTTTTTCTTTTCAGGAATCGATTCAGGGCTCCCCATACAGCGTGCAGCCGCTGAGCCCTGAATTCCATGATGTGCCAGGACTATCATGGTTCCCTATGGCAAGTTCACCCATGACGATCCTGGCACGTCAGGGGTCCTTAAGGGGTTAAAGGACCATAGGACTTGATAAACAACTCACTGCACATGCTAAATGTAAAATTTTAACCCCTTCGCGTCCTGTGACATACCCGGACCGTTACGCTGGTCCTGGTACGTCACGTACTTTTACTCACCGCGCTCCTGCAGGAGCGCTGTGAGTAATACCGTGGACTGAAGTTGATCGCTCCAAGACCGGAGCGATCTCTTTCAGTCCTCCTTTCGATGTGCCGCCCCACGTGATCAGTCACGTGGGATGGCACGTCGAACTCGTCTATCTGGTCCTTAAAGGACCAGACACCGCGGGATCGTCGGACCTTAAGGGGTTAAAGACCGGAGGGGTATTCTTCTATCTAGTCCTTACAGGGTTAAGTAAGCGCATACATTCTGCCTGCTTCAGTCTGAAAAAAAACTGCTAGCAACTGTCATGTCGTCCTCCATGGACATCCAGGGCTGATTAGAAGATGTTTTTCTTGAACAATGGCACACGGCTAAATTTAAAGTTTTAAAAATGATCCTGTGCCTCACTTCCGGACAGACTGCGGTTACAGCTCTGCATCGCAGTCTGTCAATCTTTCTCTGCTCCGCTCCCCAGCTTACATGGAGAAATCCTGCCAAAAATGGATTTGATCAGTAAACTGATCCCCTCGGCTGGCAGTGAAACCCACAAGTTGCAGCTCACAGAAACAAACTCCAGCGAGTTGCGCATGCAGCCCCATAAAATGTAACAGTCGGGTTTTCAGGCCTTTCTATGGGGATTTACAGATTCTTCCTCATGTGACTCTGAACCTTAAAACTGTAAATCTCTCAATTCACAGTGTATTGTGGGATCAACGAGAGAGCAACAATGGTCTCTTTTCAGGCCAGTATTTACCTCCATGGCTAATTCTCTACAGAGGCAATGCAGCCCCAGCTTCATCTGCAGGTCTTCTCCCAGAAGCGCAGACCTTCACTATTCACATGTTATTTGCCTTTTAAGTATATTCATTTTTCTTCTACAATGCATTGCATGCCTTTCTGGCACTCAAACATAAATATAAAAGTCAGTGTTGAATTCAAGTGTATGTGGATTTAGGATTTACTTTTCTCCTTTTACTCTCTAAAATATGCAATGGCATCTTCCTGACCATCTTCCTCCAGCCATTTGGCCTTTCATTTTGCATTGTTAAACCTCTCAACATGGCAAACAAGCTCAGAATAAAGACATGTAAGCTTAAATTGTGGATGAATTAAGGCAGAGGTGGGAAATCTGTGTCAGTCCAGGTGTTATTGAACTACAACTCCTATCATCTTCAGACAATCACTAGATGACTGAGGATTATGAGAGTTGCAGTCACATGAAACTGTAGGTAAGAAATGTTATTATCAGTGTCACCAACACAATGTAAACACGCAGTACTACAAAAGAACTTGCTTAAATCACTGTGAATACTTTTATCCCAACAAAGAAACGCCATTGTTTTGTCTCCAGTGGTTATGTTATGCAATTACAGTCTAAATTAAATGTAAGAGATGCCTATGTGAATATACTGGCAATATAAATGTTTATTAGTCTTCTAAATCAATTTCAATCAAGCTTTTCTGGTGCAGTAAGCTACCTTAACCTGTTTAATACACAAAGGATCATCCAAAGTCTCCTTAAGTACTAGGAGTAGAGTTTGATTGTTCCCATAATAAAAGTGGGGAGCCTTCAAATCCTTTCAAGGAATTAAGTTAATGGCCTATGGAGCACACAGTAATCCCTTTGAGCAGCGAGACCAATGATACCATAAATCTTACCCATCTCACTGCTGTCCTGAGGAAGCATTGAAATTATACCAGAACTATAGCTGAAATATGCCCAAAGAAATAAGAGCATCTTAATTTGATTAACAGAAGGACATACATAGGTAGATATTTAAAGGGATAGTAATACCTAAAATGTAAAAAAAATATGTTGTAGGGTTTATCCCCCTGAGTAAAACAAGAGTACTCCCACTGCTGAAAGATGTTTCATTCAAAAGTTATTAATTTTCAAAGTTGAATTTTTTAGGTTCAGTATCACAGTGGCCTGAAATTGTAGAGTGGCGCTGTTGCTACACGATCCTATGGACAGCTCTGGTCTCAGGACCATAAATCTCCATAGGATGGTGTAGCAACAGCGCCACTCTACAATTTCAGGCCACTGTGATATTGCACCTAAAAAATTCAACTTTGAAAATTAATAACTTTTGAATGAAACATCTTTCAGCAGTGGGAGTACTCTTGTTTTACTCAGGGGGATAAACCCTACAACATATTTTTTTTTACATTTTAGGTATTACTATCCCTTTAAAGAAAACCCCTATGCCTTTGAAGACTGTAAGCATTTTCTGATAGTGAAATGTAACGGTACTTCTATAGAATGTTCTTCTATAGTCAACAACATAGTTCTAGTGCAACCAAAAAATATATATAAATATACTTTATTGTTGTATGAAGAACACATACTTTGTATGTCACTGTGTGACAGGTGTAGATTACAATTGTTCAGGAACATGAACTTACAGTGTTAAAACACTACTATATATATATATATATATATATATATATATATATATACACACACACACAAAGGGAACATAAATAGACAATATTCCAATAGGTATAATCCCCCATTGAGGTGCATTTCAAAGCTCTTTATTGTGGTATTTTCAAAACAAGGTTAGCCCAATGTTAGGAGAAGCTTCATTCAAACGTTATTGCTCAAATTAGCACTTTATGGGGGTACTTCCATGGTTTGTCAATTAACCCTTTGAGTGCCAGAGGGTATGCAACATATTGCCCTGCAAGGGTTAAAGGGTGATGCTGTTACTATCATTATTGCTCTTCATGCACAACATTTGCCACTGACAACAGCCATCCTAAAAAGGCATAAAGAAATATATTTATGGCATTTTTGCAGCACTTGATAGAAATCATTAAAGGAGAAGAAACACCTCCACCTCCGTCTTTGTGCCTTTAAGATATAACATCTTCAAAGAACAAACCAATTAAGCCGTTAGAAACAGGTTATAAGGGAAGAGCACTGTAGTCTACACAATTATAAGATAGTCATATTGTTTATTACTAATACAAAAAATGAGGGTACCCACAAACGTTAAAAACAAATGGTGTGATAATACAATTATTGCAGTATGGCATATGGTAACATCAGATCTGAAAAAGACTCTAGCTGAGCAACTGACTGAAACTTGTCAGTAACAACTGATATATACAGTACTGTGCAACAGAAATGAATATTGGTCATTGACTACAGGTATGTAGTATATGCTTCTGTGCAACAACCACAAATCCATCTCTGAAAACGCAACACTCAATTAAGTGTGCCAATTTGTTCTCCAGTGTAATTACACTACCCATCATTGTGTCATGTTAAAATAACTAAATTGGCTAACATTCAATTCCAGAAGTATCCTTTAACTTTTTTGTCTAGTTTGTAACCATTTATCTGGAAAGATACCAGACTAACTGAGCAGTATGCTCGCTCTAGCTCTCATACTAACTATAATCTCTGCTCCATTGCAGGTAATTCCCTGAGTATTATACACTAACTGAACAGTATACTCACTCCAGCTTCATATAACCTCCACTCAACTGCTAACAGATCACTGACTATTCCACATTAAAAGGACCTGGGTCAAACTGCATTCTACTTTAGAGCTCGGAAAGCCTGAAATGACCTATCCAAATACTTTCTGCAAGTATAAAATAACTAAAAGTAACTGATATTTACATATTTTCTCTTCATAATGTATTGTATATGCTTCTCAGGACATAACTGAAAACCAGAGAAACATCAATGTATTCTAAATAAAAAAATTATCAATGTCAAACTAATGTACTTGATTTTACAAAAAAGCAAGTAGTAATTTGGACAAGAGAATTGCTGTATTCAAGTATACTTGAATTTTGCCTCACTGTGCCTCACAACAGGTTACTGCATACATTAAAAGGCTTTGGTTTGGGAGGATATATCTGTACATGGATTGAGAACTGGTTAAATGATAGATGGCAGAGCGTTGCTGTAAACTGATCCTTTTCAAGCTGGTCTAAAATTGAAAGTGGGGTGCCACAGGGTTCAGTCCTGGGCCCAATGCTGTTTAATGATCTAGAAGTGGGTATTCAAAGTAATGTCTCAATTCTTGCTGATGACACTAAGCTATGTATGGAAATATATACTGAGCAGGATGTTTTTTTATCTGTAGAAGGATTTAGATAAACTGAGGGTGGAAAAGAGGCATATGAAGTTTAATATAGATAAATGTAAGAATGAACATTTGAGCTGTAGAAACAAACATGTTATATATATACAATACATGGGAAACTACTTGAGGAATCCTCGTTAGAGTACTGATAGACGATAGACTTCACAGCAGTGTGCAGTGTCGCTTAGCTGCTGCAATAGCCAATAGGGTACTCTCCTGCATAAAAAGAGGTATAGATGCATGAGATGAGAATTTAATTCTACCTCTGTATAAATCCTTGGTAAGGCCTCATCTAGAACATGCACTGCATTTTTGGGAAACGGTTCTTTAAAAAAAAAAAAAAAAAAAAAAAAAAAATGTAAAAAGTGCAGACACGTGCAAAAAAACTGATACTTGGATTGGAAGATCTGAGTTATACAGAGAGACTAGCCCAACTGGGTTTGTTTACATTAGAGAAGAGACATCACAGGGGTGATATGGTTACCATTTACAAATATATTCAAGTTAATACAAAAAATTCCAAAAAAACTCTACAATGAGCTATCTACTCAAAGAGCTGAGCAAAGGACAAGAGGTCATCTATTAAGACTAAAGGAAAGGTTCTTTTGATTATAACGAAGGAAAGAATTTTTATAGTAAGGGCAGTAACATTATGGAATGCTTTGCCTTGGGATGCTGTGCTTGCAGACACTGTAGCTGCTTTAAAAAAGTAATCAATAACTATCTAGCGCAGAACAATATGGAGAATAATGACAGTTGTCTTCAATAGGATGTTGATCCAGGGAAATATATCCATATATTTTTTCTCTCTCATTGAACCTAAAAAGATCTATTGATATTGGAGCTATATGTCCCTAAAATTAACAATGTATAAACATATATGTTATATACGAGTTGCAATCCTATATGGTCTTTATGTGTGTAAAAAGACTTAGAAAAATGGAATACAATACAAAACTGGGATAGGAGAGTGCTCCCAGTGTACATTATAAATAAACTCAATAACAACAAAAGTATTGTATAAAAAGTATATTATTTTACATCTTACAATATCGTACTACCTAATGTTCAAATACAAGCAGGTATAAAACTCTACATTAAAAGCATATCCATTTCCAACAGTATAGTAGATAGTGCAAACTGATGCGATAATGGGTAAAAAAATGTCTGGAGATGTAGTCCAAAAATGGGTATAAAAATAATAAATAAATAAATATATACAGTATCTCACATAAGTGAGTACACCCCTCACATTTTTGTAAATATTTTTATCTGTCATGTGACAACACTGAAGAAATGACACTATGCAACAATGTAAAGTAGTGAGTGTACAGCCTGTATAACAGTGTAAATTTGCTGTCCCCCTCAAAATAACTCAACATTCAGCCATTAATGTCTAAAACTTGGCAACAAAAGTGAGTACACTCCTAAGTGGAAATGTCCAAATTGGGCCCAAAGTGTCAATATTTTGTGTGGCCACCATTATTTTCCAGCATTGCCTTAACCCTCTTGGGCGTGGAGTTCACCAGAGGTTCACAGGTTGTCACTGGAGTCCTCTTCCACTCCTTCATGACAACATCACGGAGCTGGTGGATGTTAGAGACCTTGCACTCCCCCACCTTCCGTTTGAGGATGCTCCATAGATGCTCAATAGGGTTTAGGTCTGGAGACATGCTTGGCCAGTCCATCACCTTTACGCTCAGCTTCTTTAGCAAGGCAATGGTCGTCTTGGAGTTGTGTTTGGGGTTGTTATCATGTTGGAATACTCCTCCGAAGGGAGGGGATCCTGCTCTGCTTCAGTATATCACAGTACATGTTGGCATTCATGGTTCCCTCAATGAACTGTAGCTCCCCAGTGCCAGCAGCACTTATGCAGGCCCAGACCATGACACTCCCTCCACCATGCTTGACTGTAGACAAGACACAAATAAGTTTATCTTGGTCTCATCGGACCACAGGACATGGTTCCAGTAATCCATGTACTTAGTCTGCTTGCCTTCAGCAAACTGTTTGCAGGCTCTCTTGTGCATCATCTTTAGAAGAGGCTTCCTTCTGGGATGACAGCCATGCAGACCAGTTTGATACAGTGTGCGGCATATGGTCTAAGCACTGACAGGCTGACCCCCCACCTCTTCAACCTCTGTAGCAATGCTGGCAGAATTCATACGTCTATTTCCCAAAAACAACCTCTGGATATGACGCTGAGCACGTGCACTTAACTTCTTTGGTCGATCATGGCGAGGCCTTTTCTGAGTGGAACCTGTCCTGTGAAACTGCTGTATGGTCTTGCCCACCATGCTGCAGCTCAGTTTCAGGGTCTTGGCAATCGCCTTATAGCCTAGGCCATCTTTATGTAGAGCAACAATTCTTTTTTTCAGATCCTCAGAGAGTTCTTTGCCATGAGGTGCCATGTTGAACTTCCTGTGACCAGTATGAGAGAGTGTGAGAGCGATAACACCAAATTTAACACACCTGCTCCCCATTCACACCTGAGACCTTGTAATACTAACGAGTCACATGACACCGGGGAGGGAAAATGGCTAATTGTACCCAATTTGGACATTTCCACTTAGTGGTGTACTCACTTTTGTTGCCAAGGTTTAGACATTAATGGCTGCGTGTTGAGTTATTATGAGGGGACAGCAAATTTACACTGTTATACAGGCTGTACACTCACTAATTTACATTGTAGTAGAGTGTCATTTCTTCAGTGTTGTCACATGAAGGATAAAATAAAAATATTTACAAAAATGTGAGTGGTATACTCACTTATATGAGATACTGTGTATATATATATATATATATATATATATATATATATATATATATATACATAAAAAGTTGCCAATGTTTTGATACATCAAGCAGTAAGCGCACACTAGGGACTAATGAAAAATAAAAAATAACTTTTATTCAAATAGGTAAAAGATCAACGTTTCGACCCCCTTGAGGCCTTCCTCAAGACCATATATATATGATTTTTCTTTGAACTGCTTGCATGACCAAAATTATCAGTCCATGCCAACCACACCCGAGGAGGGGGGGGGGCATATAGTAAGAAGGAAATATTCTGTTCTCCTCCATACTGCTTCAGCGCAACATACACAGGGGATTGATTTGGGCAGGAGTGGCTACTACTGACAAAATCTCTGCAAAACATTTCTCCTTCCTCACATTCACCTGGTCTCCCCATCTCCCCTTCTCTGCTATTGTGCCTCCTATTATGTTGGCCTTCTCTGTTCTCTGGCTTTTGCCACTTTGATTCCAGCTCTCACCCTTTCACAACATACCCTCTCTCACCTCCTCCTCCGGAGCATGTCTGCCAGACAGGAGCTGCCAATTAACCCTCTGACTGCCAGAGGAGTGCGCAATACTTTGCAAAGCAGTGTGTTGAACACCTCTCTGGCACTTAACGGCTTAACCCCCGATGCCTAGCAACAAACATGGAGACAGAGCTCACACAGTTTTCCCACTCCCCAGAGTGTATATATATATATATATATATATATATATATATATATATATATATAAAATAGGAAAGAAGGCAGCACCAGTGGGAAAAGAAGGCAGCACCAACGTTTCGGTCCTGTAGCCGGACCTTTCTCAAGACAACAGGTCCGGCTACAGGACCGAAACGTTGACTGTATCCTTGTCATTTTGCCTTATTAAAAGCTGATTAACTAAGTCCCACTGGTGCTGCCTTCTTTCCTATTTTGTGTAAATGCCAGTCTGTAAGGATTGTGCACCTGGGCATAGATCAAGAAGAGTGAGTGCTTCCAACATCTGGATTGTATATATATATATATATATATATATACATACATACATATGGACACACAAACCATAGTCAGAAGTAGAGCAACTGTGTGGCATGCCAACTGCATCACAGCGAGCAAAGAAAAATGTCCATTGATTTAAATGGGAGTTTAAACACTTTAAATGATAAAGTGCAAAACAATGTGTTGGAGACACCTCTAGCATTTAGAGGGTTAAAAGTCCAATTTAAATTAATGAGACTTTTGGTGAATTTAAGGCCAACAATAGTTTACATGATTGTCTCACTCTAAGCATATGTTTCAAATAGAGACATTTTTTAAGTGCATGAGGCAGTACAGGCGTCTGCGCACGCTGCAGGGCACTCCGAATTTAGACCACAGTCCTCTCTGCGCTCCGCTCCGTTATCAGCCATGGTGTGGGTAGTCTGTACTGTGCATGACTGCACTGCGGCCGTTGCTGCCTGGCACTGTTGCCCGTGTACACGGGCTGTTCAACTAGTTGCACTATATGACAAATAAAAATCCTCATTGATTTTTGTTGGGCTTTACAATGTGTTGGTGGCCTATTTAGTTTTCATGGGGGTTAAAAGCCCCATTTAAACCTGGGTGAATCCATTTGCCTCTAGTGATACAGCTGGTTAGCCCCAGAATTACTTTTCGTCTGTCTTTGAGCATATTAATTTGTTCATGCTAAGTGATAGGTAATCAACAATAGTATGCCAAACTTGCCTCACCATAGGAGATACCTACAATTTGTTTCTATTTAATGAGGCTTTTAACAGTTTAAGTCCCATAAAAATGATCTGTCACTATGCAGCTTTTAGTCTCAATATATTTATATATTTAGTCTCAATAAATATTTATTTAAACTAATGATACCTTGTGCTTTTTGTTTTTTAACCATTATAATGGTTTTAGTATTTTTTGTTTTGGTGGTTATGGACTCTAATATTAACAGAGCTGAGCTCCCCCATGTGTTGGCACAGCCTGAATAATCAGTTACGTTCCTGTGTTGAAGCTGCCTCTCTACTCCTCCTCACAGTTCCATAGGGGTGGAATATTTATGCAAATCCTGTCAAAATTGATGCTCCCACTGAGGGGAGGCTTTGGAAAAGTGACAGATCCTTTTTAAAATAATGTGAATTTGGGAAATGTTCTTTTGTTTTTAATGGTGCAGTTGGTTTGCCCCATGATTGCTCCAATTTCATTGTGCATGTGCTCCAATATTTTTTTAAAAATACTGAAGATGACATTTTTAATGTGTCTGTTATAGTTCTCGTTTTAGCTACTTTTATTTGGGGCTTCTGCCTCTAAATTAGATTTCACTTGCAGAACTCCAAACACTGCTCATTTTATTGAAATAGAATCTCAGCTTTAGCCTTCAAAAAATGGATGATATCCAAGATACGGATAAAAAACTTTTTATTCAGTCAGAAAGCAATGCAAATGTAAATATCAAAATCAGTCAATATGAGAGAACTCCAAATGCCCTCAAGTTAGAGATGGACAATTTGTGGCTCTAAAGCTAAACTACAAATCCCATAATACTCAGGAGACAATGCAGTGAACATTTCAGCATATTTCAAATCTTTTTTTTCTGAAAAAAAATATTGCTCATGTAAATGAGGACTTAGCATTGTAAAGCCATGTGCTACACACATCTCTTGTCTTCAAATGGTTAAAGGGGAACTACCGGCTCAAAAGGGACTGACAGCGCAGGCGCACGGACGTCACTATGATGAGATGTCCGTGCTTATCCGTAAAATGCCAAAATCTTCAGAATATTTCTGGCGACTAGCGCTACTAAGCAGCTAGTCGCCAGATGAAGAATCAATCAAGGTTAAGTTATTGTGGGGTGGTAGTTCCCCTTTAAAGGGACAATGGTCCATATGCACAAAGGCAAAGTAATTGTGAGCTAAACCTACTACAACCCAGAACAAAATGGATTCACACAGATTAAAATGGGATCTTAACACTGAGTGCCGCCTCCCGGCATTCAAAGGGTTAAATGCAAGACAGGCATGCATTGGGACGAACCATATACTTCAATGAGAATTTTCATTTGTCCAGCACTGTGCAGATGGTTTTCTCCAGAATTGCACAAGATTAATGTCCCAGATGCAACAAAAAACAAATAAACAAAATCCAGAATAACCAGCTATATGAACTGTGAAAACAAATTAGCTAGTTTGACGATACAATAAATAAATACGAACAAAAAACATTCATTTATGCACTGGCAAACTCATAATTAAAGGGTCAAGCTATTAGTATAGCTAAAATTAATGCAAGAAATAGTTTTGTGTTGCAGAAGAAATAGTGTCTTGGGAGAAAAGTGACATTTGCATGTTGAAAAACTAATAGCAGTCTAATGAATGTAGCAGTATATTGATTTCCTGTGCTAGTTGGCTGACTTGTAAAGTTGGCAAGAGTACAGGGGGCCTGTAACGCTCCAGGCATATGTCTCCTGTTAAGAAAGACTGCATGTTATAAACACTTCAATGAAAATTACCATTCAGTTTGGGGCCAATTCAGACCAGGTGCCGAATGAAGAATAAATAGGTAACACATGAGCGCACAAAAAAAAGGAAAAAAATTGGAGAGTGGAGATTACATGTATATTGTTCCCAATCTTTATCCGAGAGCACATTTGGAAAGACATATTGCGCTGAAAGGTCTCACAGACCCATGCTGGAAAGAGGCCAAGAAACGAACACTAAAAAAAGAAACGGTGTGCATTTATCAGTCATGCACATCGATAAAATGTTTTAAAACGTTTTTAAATGGGTTTGCGATTCATTACCAGTATTTATTAACCCCATGGATGTTAGAGACATCTGCAGTGTCTTACAAAGCAAAGCATAGGTGATGTCTCTAGAATACTTGCTAACATTTCTAAATAATTTCCAGGGTCAGATATACCACAGGTAGTCACATGACAGAGCATATGTAGTATTGCACAGCAACAGAATAGTCTTATGCTCAAAAGAAAGGCAGAAGAATTCTGGGCAAATCAACTACACCATAGGGAGAAATTTAAAAAAATAAATAAATAAAAAAAGATTTAAAAACAGCTTTTATCCTCTACATTGTCAGAGAGCTCTCTAATGCATTCAATGAGTTAAAAACCCCATCTAAATCAATGTGAATTTTTGAAAAGTTTATTTCTCCACTATTGTGTAGTTGATATGCCCCAGAATTCCTACAGTTTCTTTTGAATATAAAGTGAACCTGTCACCTTGAATTTTATTAAAAATTTGAAAACTTCATTTAAAACTGAAAATGTATCATGTTTCTAGAAAAAATAAAAGTGAAAGTCTCCTGGTGCAACACTGATCTTCATTAGCATATGACACTGCACTGAAAGCTTCATAAGAATGCATTATCATATTGTACCAGGTATAAACTAAAGATCAGGAACACAATAATAATATATGAAATCATATAAGTAAGCAATGTTAAAGAGATGGTAATGTCATAATACAAACATAAATCGGACTGTTCAATGTACTTCTATATAATGCCTAGTATCTTTCATACTGCCTGTACCTTTGTATTGTTCTTGAAAATATAATTAAAAGTTCCACCCTCCCGCCCCTTTCCAGCACGTCATTCACAATTTACTGAGATCCGAAAGCTGGTTGCTTGACCAGACAGATTGCAACCATGGACAATATTTTGTCAGTATAAGAAAAGCCCTGCCCCCTTCGGCAAGTGGAGCAGGGTTTTCCTTATACTGACACACACAATATTGCCCCTCATTGAATCCGTCCAGTCAAGTAACCGGCTTTCGGATCTCAGTGAATGACATGATGGAAATGGGCGGGAGGGGGAAACGTTTAATTCAGTTTTCAAGAACAAGACAAAGGTACAGGCAGTATGAAAGATACTATGCATTAAATAAAAGCACATTGAACAAGCTGATGTATGTTTATATTATGACACTACGTTTTACGAAAACTATAACATATCAACCATTTAATGAGTACTATATAGTGGACATAGGACATGAGTTATAATTCACCTTTAAAACCAGGTCCAAAAACAGACAACAAGATCCAGGGACAAGGAGCGAAAGCCAAGTACAGTTCTTGGAAATCTTGGACAAGTAGAAGGTATAATCTAGTGTGTATGGAGATAAAGGCATTGTAATAATTTTTTTCTAATGATTTTGCAAACACTACAACTTTTCTCAAGGGAGCTGCAATTTTTGCATATCAGTTACCGATTTGTCATTATAAAATATCCGTGTCTTTGCCTACTTTTTCTAATAGCAAGTGCTTTTGTGATCACAATGCAGCAAGGGACGTTTCTGTTCTCTGTAAACTATGGCCTAGACTGCATTACTGGTGAGCTGTCGCTGGTTTAATATAACAATTTCACACTGAAGTCTATAAAATGTATAACTAAAACATCTGATAAAGTTATCCACATCAGTGGAAAAGAGGTGTATATTTGTAAAGTGTATGATAAATATTTGTGAATCACAAACATTAATCTGAATAGTTAAAAAGAAACTTAGCACTAGCACCAGAGAGAAAAATATGCCCCAAAGTTAAGAAAAACCTACACAACGATTCAAACCATTGGACTGAATGCATGAAAATGGAGCAGTAAGATTCTAGAGTAAACCAACTTCAAAACAGCGGTCACATAGAAATTCCACTGATTTAAAAATCTGCATGCATATAATTTTCTCTGATATGAGTAATTAAGTTATACAGTGTGTTTTAATAAAGAGGCAGTGGCTTGTTGGCATCCATTCTGTTGTATGTGTGATATTTGATCATACCCTTTACCTTTGACATGAGACTGCATGGGATGCTAATATTATTCTACTCCTATATAAATCCTTGGTAAGGCCTCATCTCTAATACGGAGTACAGTTTTGGGCACCAGTTCTTAAAAAAAAAATTATTGAACTGGAAGAAGTGCAACAAAACTGATAAAAGGACTGGAGGATCTGATTTATAAAGACAGACTAGCCAAAATGGGTTAGTTGATGGGGTAACATGATTATCATTTACAAATACATTCAAGGTCAATACAAAGAACTATCCAATTAATTATTTACACAAAGAGCTGAGCTAAGACTGAGAGAGAATCCATTAAGAAAAGGTGCTTTTTTGTGTTTTTTTTTTAAGGAAAGGCGCTTTTGACTTAAACAAAGGCAGGGATTTCTTACATTAAGGGCAGTAAAGCTATGGAATTCTATACCTCAGCATGTTGTTCTTGCGTTACCATAACTGCTTTCAAAAAAGCAATGGATACCTATCTAGCACAGAACAATACTGAGAATTATGACAGATGGCTTCAATACGGATAGGTTGTTGATCCAGGGAACTATCCGACTGCCATTTGGAGCCAGGAAATAATTTTTTACCCACTTGGGGCTTAATTGGAAATGGCTTCAATGTTTTTTTTTTTTTTTTGCCTTTCTCTGGATCAACAGCGGTGTTTAGGTATGGGCTGGACTTGATGGCCGCATGTCTTTTCAGTCTTATCAACTATGTTAATATAGAGCATCCAAGAGGGCTAACTATTTCAGCTACAGTGCACTTTTTTCCACCCATCTGGCACACAAACTGTTAACATTTTTCTGAAATGTAAGACTTTTACATTTAGTAATGACAAATAAGAAAACCGGCTCTTGCAAATATATGCATATGCTCCCATGGGCTATTAGTGCAGTTAATAGGGTAGCAGATGTGGGCAGAAATCCAAGAAAAGTCAGCAAGGGGCCTAAAGTCCAGGTCTCCAAATTTTAATTAAAAAGAGATCTACATAGTCACAGTGCACTACATTATGTTCATTTTAAGAGTGCAGTATCTATAAAAACTCGAGCTGAGGTATTTTCATATTCCATTTGTGTGGAGGTAGAATTTCTTTGAGTGGTGCAAAATGATCTCTAAGGAAACTTCTACCAAACACTTCTCCCTTTTTATGCCTCTCAAAAAAAAAAAAAAAAAAAGTAAAATAAAAACGACTGGATGATGGAAATGCTAGATAGAACATACAAAGGGGGTAGATGTATTACAGCTTCAAGTAAAAATGTGATTTCGTGCAGTTGAGTCATACTTAAATTTGTCCTCAAATGTCCACCATATGCATCTACTTTAGAATGAAAATATACTTGAATATTTTCCTTAAAGGGGAACATTCACCTCATAACATTTTTTTACCATTGGTTTAGTTAATAAAGTAGTATTATGAAAGGTTTTTTTTTTTTTTTTTTAAAGTACATACTTTTAAAGATATTTCATCTTCGAGCTGTGCACGTCTGCACAACTCTTCTTCTCCTCCCTCCTCTCTCCCAGCTGCCCCAGGGAGCGCATTCACGCTTCCCTTCGGTGTGGGGTGAATCGCGCTCCCTGGGGCAGATGGGAGGGAGGTGGGAGGAGAATTAGGAAGTGAAGAAGAGCTGTACCGAAGATTCAGCGTGCTGCATTATGCTGACTGGCACAGCTTGAAGATTAAATATCTTTAACCCCTTAAGGACCGGCGGTCATGGGACATTTCCGTCCCATAATGACCGCATAGGCGCACTTGGACACGCCGGTACACGTGACCTGTCACGTGTATCGGCGTGTCATTATGGGGCTTGAAAGAGATCGCTCCGTTCTTGGAGCGGTCTATTTCAGGCCCTATTTTTACTTACAGCGCTCCCGGTAGAGCACTGTAAGTAAAAAGTACGTGACGTACCATGACCGTCATCGGTCCTTGAGTAGTTCAAGGACCGTGACGGTCCTGGTACGTCAAGGGTCCTTAAGGGGTTAAAAGTACGTACATTAAAAAAAATCTTTCCTAATACTACTTTATTAGCTAAACCTATAGTAAAAATTTTTTATGAGGTGAAAGCCCCCCTTTAAGAAAACACAGGGCTGTATTTGGGAGACAAAAGAAGTGCAATTCTGGTGCAAAACAACTACATCACAGGGCAAATTAAAACTCCCAATATTTTAAAAAGGGTTTTTAACTTTTGAATGCTAGAGAAGCGTCCAATGCATTGAGGAGTGTTGAAGAGTTAAAATCCCCCATTTAAATCAAAAGGAATTTGGGGGAAATTTTATTTGCTCCTATGGTGCAGCTAGATTGCTCTAGATCTGCTCCTCTCTTCTTTTGCACACAAGGCCGATCATGAGTCATTCAACGCACGTGTTTCCAGTAGACACAGCTGATTTTCTTTTGTATATAAGGCCCAATGTTTGTACATTTACTGGGTGCATAAAATACACCATTCTTACATTTTTCATTAAATTTAAAAACATTTATTTAGTTTTGTTTTATTTAGTTATTTTTTTAAACTTGGAAGCCTCATTTTTTTAAATTCTCTTATTTTCTTAAACTTAACCATGAGATAGGAGCCAATGCATTACATTGGCTTGATCTGTACAGCAGCCTATGGTACCATCATCCAGATTGTTCCCCATGCAATACTGGAGGTTGTAAGGTTCATTACTTTCACATAGTACAAAAAGCAATAAAATAAATGGTATACTGACTTCAACATCAAAGTATTCAAAATGTCTTATATGAAAAATATGATACCCTTTAGTCTCCATTCTTTCTCTCATATATATTAATGTGTAACATTAAAGAGCTAGTAATGCTTTAAGTTTCTCTTTTTTTTTTAATCTGTTCTACTTAACAGTTTAAAACTGAGCGATTTTGGAGTTATATACATATTAATCTACCACCTACCCCTTTCCCTGATGTCAACTCCTTCTGAAGAGATGCAGCTGAGAGCGTAGATCAGTGGTTCTCAACTAGGGTGGCCCGGCACTTTTATGTGCTGCGAGCGCCAGCTTAGTGTGAGTAAACGCAAATAGCAAATACATTTATGTTTTTCATGAAATAGCGAGTTGCTTTGCTGAATTAGGAGTGATCGCTCATCCTCTCACAAAACAGAGAACATTTTAGCTACGCCCCCCATAATACACCATTATATTCTGCACCTCCATAGGATCCTGACACTACCTCAGATTGTTTGCAACGAAAGTACATATTTCACTGTTACCATCAAAGAGAGCAACAGTCCTAGCCATTGTTAACATAAATCACTACACTGCAATTCCCATCATCCTCATTGGCTCAGAATACTGGGAATTGCAGCCAAATAGCTTTAGACCCACAGGTTACCCCCAACTCACACAAATAATGATCAGCTATTCAGGGAGCATGTCATCACTATAAGGGTAATAATAAGGCTGGCAATAAGTCAGATCACTCACCTCAAGTCTCTTCTGGTTCCGGTTTGGTTCTCTGTACTGTATGCAGCACCTTCTGATTGTGTAGTAAAGATTAAACTGTGTGTACTCTGCAGTGCAGCTTGTCCATGTGAGATTAGTTATACTGTGACTACACTGTGCAGCAAATTCTCAGTGTTACATAACATTGCAGCTTATTAGTGTGTAGGACAAATTTGTTTTACAATGTGTTACACTGTGCTGAAACTTCTTACTGTACTGAAAATATTAATTATAATGTGTGTTACACTGTGCTGCTACAGTTTCTCTCAGCTGAAACTTGTCAGTGTGAAAGTCATACTGTGTGTTACACTTTGCTGCTACAGCTTCCCAGGATGTAAGACATTAGCTATGTTGTATGTTACACTGTGCTGCAGCTTCTTAGTGTAGAGATGAAATTAGTTATACAGTAACACTGTGTTGCAGCTTTTTAGTGTATATATTAGAGAGTAGTCCCTGCAGTTACTCAGTGTGTAGAAGACATTAGTTATGACATTAGTTATACTGTACATTATATAGTACCGCAGTTACTCATTGTGAAGGAAATATAGTTATAAGGTATGTGTTATACTGTGCTACAGCTTTGTAGTGTGTAGGAAAAATTAGTTATAGTGTGTGTTACACTGTACTGCAGTTCTTCAGTGTGTAGGATACATACTGTGCATTACTCTGTGCTTCAGCTCCACAGTGTGTATAAGATTTTAGTTATACTGTGTGTAACACTGTGCTGCAACTTTGCAGTGTGTAGGATATATGTTATACTGTTTGTTACACTGTTCTGAAGCTTTACAGTGTGTAGAAAATATTAGTTATACCAAAGGTGTAACTATAATCCTCCAGGCCCTGGTGCAAAAAGTGCGATGGTCCCCCCCCCCCATTGGCCCCCCACGACCACATTGACCCCCTCCACAATGCCCCTCAATCTCCACAATGTCCCCATCTCCTGCCTCCTACCTGGAGCTCCTGCGCGGTTCTCTGAGTAATGCAGACTGCTGGGAGATGATGAAATCTCCCATTGCTCTGCATTACTAGAGCGCCGGAGGGAGATTGCGGGAGACAGACGAAGGGGTTGCTGGGCCACTGGAGTGTACGGGCCCGGTCACAAGTGCGGCCCCTATAGTTACACCACTGAGTTATACTGTGTTTTACACTGTGCAGCAACTTTTCAGTGTGTAGGACAGATTGGTTATAAGGCGTGTTACATTGTGTAGCAGCTTCAGAGCGTGTAGGAGAGATTAGTTATACAGTTTGTTACACTTTGCAGCGGCTTTGCAGTGTGTAGGATAGATTGGTTATAGGGTGTGTTACATTGTGTAGCATTGTCACAGTATGTAGAAGACATTAGTTATACAAGAGGGAGATTCACTAAGCGGTGATAAAGTAGAGATGTCTTCTCTAGTTCCCATGTTATTCTATAGACCTTATGCACTAAGATCTACAAAGTTGAAGGCATCTTAGTGCATAAGCTCCATAGAATAACATAGGAACTGGAGAAGAGATAAACTGGGGAAGTCATCTCCACTTTATCACCGCTTAGTGAATCTTATCTCCCCACAAATGTGTTATACTGTGCTGCAGCTTCCAAATGTATAGGAACAGTCAGTTGTACTGTACACTGTGCTGCAGCATCTCAGTACGTAGGAAACATTAGTTATATTGTGTGTTACACTGTGCTGCAGCTTTTCAGTTTGTAGGAAACGTTAGTTAAAAGGGAACTTTCACCTCTAAAACACTTTTTGCCAGTTGCTTAAGCTATTGAAATTGTATTTGGATGTGTGTTTTGTTTTTCTTCTACTTACACAGTGGTGCAGGACTTCCCAGTCCTGTAATTCTCCTCCAACCTCCCTCCCAACTGTCTCAGGAAGTGCGTTCATGCTTCCCTTCGTAGTGGTGTGAATCACATCTATCTTTACAGCAATCTCCATTTATCATTATACTGAGCTTGCAAGTATAATTATAAATGGAGCTTGCTGTAACGATAGACAAGATGAACACATGTACAAAGGGAAGTGTGAATGTGCTCCCTGGGACAGCTGGGAGGGAGATGGGAAGAGAATTATGTCCTGCTCTGCTGTGCCAATGTTACACTGTGCAGCAGAATGCGGAAGTGCCCAGAATGTAGTGTACTTATCTTAGAAGGTATGTAAGTAGAAGGAAAATAAAACACACATCCAAATACAATTTTAGTAGCTTAAGCAACTGGCAAAAAGTGTTTTAGATGTGAAAGTTCCCCTTTAAACTGTATGTTACACTGTGCTGCATTAGTTATACTGTGCGTCACACTGTTCTGCAGCTTCTAGGTATGTAGGACACATTAGTTATACTGTGCATTACACTGTTCTGCATCTTCTTGGTATCTAGGAAACATTAGTTATACTGTGCGTTACACTGTTCTGCATCTTCTTGGTATCTAGGAAACATTAGTTATACTGTGCGTTACACTGCACTGCAGCTTCTTGGTATCTAGGAAACATTAGTTATACTGTGTGTTACACTGCACTGCATCTTCTTGGTATCTAGGAAACATTAGTTATACTGTGTGTTACACTGCACTGCATCTTCTTGGTATCTAGGAAACATTAGTTATACTGTGCGTTACACTGTTCTGCATTTTCTTGGTATCTAGGAAACATTAGTTATACTGTGTGTTACACTGCACTGCAGCTTCTCAGTGTTTAGGAAACAGTTACAAAGGATGCAGCTTGCTGGAAGGACATTAGCAATATGCTAGATCCCCTTTAACAAAATCTCAACAAAAATATATTTTTTAAGCCATTTGTTACTATGAGACACAAAAGTAACTACTTGTTACTTTGGACATGAAAGTTAATATGAAAACCTTAAATCCCATAAAATAATTATAAAGAAAAACAGCCTCGCTCTCCTACATTATGAACAATTACAGAAGAAGTTAATGCTTGTATGCCCTATGGAAAAACAAGTGCAGTTATGTTGTTTAATCATTTAGGTAGTAAGGCCATATGCAGAAAGAAAAGAGGAGCAATAAAACTGCATCAAAGATGTGAAATGAAAATCCTCACTGATTTAAATGGTGCTGTTAACCCCATGAATGTTGGAATGCATTGCAATGCACTGCATACCCCTCTGGCATTCAAAGGGTTAACAAGCTTCTTGTGTTGTTGTGGCAACAGGGACATTTTTTACTCTCATCTTCTTCTACGCTGCTGATGTTAGCGACTCAAACCCCAGCCAAGTCTTTCAGCTTATGCTGCTCCCTCACATTTCCTTAAGTGGGTGTGCCCTTGTTCATCAGTGGGAGGGTAAAAGGAGAAAACGGGCAGGGGGGAAGAGGAGAGCAGCTAAATTCAGAGGCCCTGGAGGAATCTGGATAGGGATAATATCCACAATGCGGTATATATATTAAGTCCTTAAGGACCGCGTGCTATGCTATGACCGTCATGCGGTTTTTGTGTTAAGGATCGCTGACTGTCTCGTACATTCTTAAAGAGCTCCTCCAGGAGCTCTGTAAGTAAAACGGGGACTGAAATTGACTGCTCCAAGACTGGTGAGGTCTCTTTCAGTCTCCAAAACAGCGCACCGATACACGGAAGGGGTCACTGAGTCTTAGAAAGACCAAAGTGTTCCTTAACCCCTTAAGGACCCTTGACGTACCAGGACCGTCACGGTCCTTGAACTACTCAAGGACCGATGACGGTCATAGTACGTCACGTACTTTTTACTTACAGCGCTCTGCCGGGAGCGCTGTAAGTAAAAATAGGGCCTGAAATTGACCGCTCCAAGATCGGAGCGATCTCTATCAGGCCCCATAATGACGCGCCGATACACGCGACAGGTCACATGTACCGGCGCGTCCAAGTGCGCCTATGCGGTCATTATGGGACGGAAATGTCCCATGACCTCCTGTCCTTAAGGGGTTAAGGGAAGGTTACTTCCCAGGACCATGGCGGTTAAGAGATGTATTTTATTTTTTTAATCTAAAAGCCACTGACCCTTTTTTATTTTTCCTTTTTGTACTGTTGGCTTGCAGCAGAAATTGCTCCGATTTTGTTTTGAGCATATGTCCATACATTGTTCATAGTCATAAAAGCAGGTGAAGTTGGCATTTCATAAAGAAACACATTTTACACTGACCTGTTATCTTTTGCAGCAAAGGGCTCAGCTCAGGCTCATCACAGAAAGACTGGACTAGAGACTTCTTCAGTTGGCTTTCTGTAAGTTCCAGTTCTTTATTCACATTGACATCTCCTGTCACAGAGTAAATATAAACCAGCAGGACAATAATGTCTTCAATGCTGTAATCGTCATTTGTTCTTTCACTGTGAGACTTAATCATAGTGCACAACTGACTTAGGACTGCTGGCAGCTCTGTCTTCCCGGTGCTCTGAAAAACACAGATAAATATGTATTTAACTTCTGGAAAGCCAATTGTGGAGCAAACCAACTGCACCTTAGGGGTATAAATAAAAAGTTCCCAATTGCCCATTGATCCCCTAGGAGCAGAGCTGCTGATGAAGCTGGAGCTGTATTGAGAGCCCCAGTGGACCAACGAAAAAGCAGAACTGTGGTCTGAAAACAGCATACTAGGTTCCTGTGAGAAGAGACTGAACTGCAAGTCATAAGTCTCATGGTTCAGTCTCTTGACCTGTGCAATGCAGTCCCATAAAGATAGTAATTTTAGACATGAGGGCAACATTGATTCTTTAACATACTTTTTTATAACAAAGTGTACCTTTCTACCACTTCATAACATTAACGTCTTCATTTTATTTTAATTAAAAGTGGCCACTCCCGCCCCTTTTCTATACGTCATGATGCCTCCCCACAGAGCAGTACGCCGGTCTGGATGGATTCTTTGGCTCTCTGTAACTTTGGAAAGTTGGTAGTCAGTGGGTACACACAATGCGTTGGCACCCAAAGGGTTCTTATCTAAACGGAGAAGGGAAGTTATCAAGATTTCAGTTTATTCATCAGTGATGATGTCATAAGAAAATGGTGAAATTCTGGAGCAAACCAATTGCACCGTCGGGAACAAATACAAATTCTCTTAAAGGGATAGTAATGTTTCATAATAAAAGCAGCTCTAATTAATCACCATAGTATTTGGACTTTGGAGAGTGTTATTTCAATTCTGTCAGAGTTGTAGTTCAAGAGTAATTCAATGACAAAGTATCCTCCTCCCACCCCTTTTACTGATGTAACACTGCTCAGCCAGAGCAGAAAGGAGGTGCCCAGGTAGATTGCAGAGAGGGACAATCTTCAATTAAGATAAGGGAAAACCTGAAAAACTTGTCAAGGGGGGCAGAGCTTTCATTATTCTCACAGGAAAAAGATTGTCCCGTGATGTTATCTGTCTGGTCTATGGAGAAGAGATGGCTTACACTAGGTAAAAGGGGTGGGAGGGGAAACTTTGCTTGTGAATATCTCTCAAACCATAAAGGTTTGAGAGATAAGACATATCATTCTTCATGTTTTTTTAATGCCTATAAAATAAAATAAAAAAACAACGAAGTATTACTATCCCTTTAATTCAAATCAATTTAAATGGGGCTTTTAACCACTTAAATGCTACAGAGGTATCCAATCCTTTGCAAAGTAAGGCACTGGCGACCTCTCTAGCATATAATGGATTAAAACATTTAAATCAAAGGGGATTTTTATTTGTACCCTAAAGTGCTGTTGATTGTCCAGAATTCCACCAATCTCTGGGAGTGCTGAGAAAGGTAAATATAACTGGTCCCTTTTTAGCCATGAAAAATCCGAAAGACATGACCTCTGCTAGAACTGCAAACAAAAACATGATTAGACACACACTTATCACTTTGCCTTACTTGAACTAAGTGACCCAGTAGCTTACTTATACTACTGGTACCAGGGTAATACCAAGGTTATCAATAAACAGAACTGTTTCCTTGTGAACGGTGAAAAGAACCAAAGAGCACATGGAGGCAAATGAGGAACTTACCAATGGAGTTTCTTTGCGAGTGTCCTCCTCACCAATGCTATTCTGTACTAGATTGTTCCATGGAGAAAGTGGAATGGACATCATTTCAAAGAAACCTTTCTTTTTCTTACTTGATTTATAGTGGCAAATAAAGGCTCTGGTTGCCAAAAAAAATGTTCCCCACACTTGAGAAATATCTTACTGAGCAGAACCCTAGATCCACTTCTCAAAACTAAAATCAAGAAAATGGAACCAGATATAATGGTCTGCAAAAGCACTGCAGTGCGATGAGCTGTTGCTGTATTGTGACAAGGCAATATATACATAAAAATAAATAAGGTCACAGATGACCTCAACAGCACCTAATTAAATGGAACAGAGCATCACTTCACTGCCCCCCCCCCCGAATGCCTTGCCCCAGGAAACATGATGATATATACAGTGGATATAAAAAGTCTACACACCCCTGTTAAAATGCCAGGTTCTTGTGATGTTAAAGAATGAGACAAAGATAAATCATGTCAGAACTATTTCCACCTTTAATGTGACCTATAACGTGAACAATTCAATTGCAAAACTGTGACCAGACGGAGTAATTTAGAACTATAACATTTGAAATATTGATTACTGCTTTGTACATTGTGTGACATTTGGTAATATTGTGTGGGTGGGGTTATATTGTAAGTCCTGCAAAGGGGATGGCAATGGGGAACCAGAGTACAGAGTGGGCTGTTAAGTCCAGCAGTCTGGCTTCTTTAAAGAATACTCCATGTGCTAAGGAATGTTTGGAATGTGAACTGACTCCTTCTGTGCTTCATTGACCAGTCAGGGGAGGTTATTATGGACCAGTTAAAATGTCCCTTTTTCAAGCACTAATTTGTATTCTTATCTTGATAAGAGTGTCTGGAAGTGTATATAAGCAATGTGTTTTATCAATAATGGCTGGTCTGTTCTACCCTCCTTAATACAAGTCTCGGCTGTATTTCTGGAGGGGGCTTGGGCTGGGGATTCTCTCCCTAGCTACTGCAAGAGTGAATTCACTTGCCTCGCCGGTCTACTGGCGTAGGGCCTCTGGAAACCCCACCTAGGGTTCTGCAGCTAAATTCACTAGGTCTGCCAGGGGGCAGCATCCATTGTTCCTGCCTGACTATCCAGGACCTTCAGACACCAGGCAGTAGCAGGGCTTCAGCTATCCGTGGAAGAGGGGCAGCAGCAGTGGCGGTTAAGGAACCAACGACCACAAAAGGGTCCGGTAAATCTTGGTACCGTCACAAAAACAAACTGAAATAGTTGAGGGGGAAAAATAATAAATAAAAAAATCACAATAACCTGGTTGCATAGGTGTTCACACCCTTAAACTAATACTTTGTACCTTTTGACTTTATTACAGCAATCAATCTTATTGGGTAGGAGTTTATTAGCATGGCACATCTTGAAGTTGCAATATTTGCCCACTCTTCTTTGTAAAAGCACTCCAAATCTGTCAGATTGCGAGGACATCTCCTGTGCACAGCCCTCTTCAGATCACCCCACAGATGTTCAATTGGATTCAGGTTTGGGCTCTGGCTGGGCCATTCCAAAATGTTAATCTTCTTCTGGTGAAGCTTTTGTGGATTTGGATGTGTGCTTTGGGTCGTTGTTGTGCTGAAAAGTGAACTTCCTCTTCATCTTTCTAACGGACACCTGAAGGTTTTGTGCCAAAATTGCCTGCTATTTGGAACTGTTCATAATTCCCTCCACCCTGACTAAGGCCCCAGTTCCAGCTGAGGAAAAACAGCCCAAAAGCTTGCTGCTGCCACCACCATGCTCCACTGTGGGTATGGTGTTCTTTGGGTGATGTGCAGTGTTGTTTTTGCGCAAAACATACCTTTTGGAATTATGGCCAGAAAGTTCAAACTTGGTTTCATCAGACCATAACACTTTTTCCCACATGCTTTTGGGGGACTTGATGTTTGTTATTGGAAACTTCAGCCAGGCGTGGATGTTTTTCTTTGTAAGAAAAGTCTTCAGTCTTGCCACCTTACCCTATAGCCCATTCATATGAAGAATATGAGAGATTGTTGCCTAATGTAGCACACAGTCAGTACTTGCCAGAAATTCCTGCAGTCCCTTTAATGTTGCAGTAGGCCTCTTGGAAGCCTCCCTGATTAGTGCATGCTTGAATGAGGATGGTGCTAGCTGTCAGAAAGAGATTGAATAAGTGAGTAAGGGTCAGAGTTAAAAGAGAAGAAATTTCTTGATTGAGTTGTGATTGGATAGGGTAAAGAGAGCATATAGTTAATGTGAGCATGTAAAAAGAAGGAAAACCTGTCACGGGTGAAAAGGTGTTAAGTATGTATGTAGGAGAGGTTACAGTGCTAAACTGGCTGGAAGAGAGTGAGGGTGGTGGCTGAACTGATGAAATTTCCCATTCCAGGAGTGGAAAACAGATTCTCTAAGTCACCAAGATTTGGATCCCAGAACCTGGGAGCTCATTCAGAGTGTGTTCAACCAAACTATACAGAACTGGGGTCTCCCAGTAGTGGGTCTGAAGGCATTTGGCAACAACCAGAAGGTTCCGCTCTTCTGTACCAAGAAGAAGGTTCCTCTAGTTTTGCAATGATGTGTTGTCCATTCAATGGAACTTCCATCTGGACTACTTGTTTCCTCTGATTCCCAGGGTACTGAGGAAGATCAAGATGGAGAGGGCTCAAGTCATTCTGATCACCCCCTTTTAGCCATCTGACTTGTTCTCAGATCTTTTCAGCCAGTCCTTTTCAGAATCATTTCATCTTCCTCTCAGGCCGGATCTCCTGATTCAAGGTCCCCTTTGATACTATCTGTTGAAAAAGTTGGCTTTGATATCATGACTCTTAAACCCAAAATCCTGAAGAAGGGTTTATTTGATGCCGTCATTTCCATTATGGTTTAGGCTAGGAATCCTATTTCAGCCAAGGCTTACCAGAGGTGGGCTAATCGAGATGTGCCCTCTCAGTCATTCAGCCTTCCTACTGTTCTGGCCTTTCTTCAGGATGATGCCAAGGCACTCAGTCTGAGTTCTAGTAAGGTTCAGCTCTCTCCATGCTTTTTCAGAAGCAGATTGACTTTTTTTCTGACATCAATATTTTTCTTAAGGGGGCGGCTCTCGCCTCCCCTACCTTCAAGGATGTAACTCCACTGTGGTATTTGAACCAGATGTTATATGTTCTACAAAGAGTTCCTTTTGAGCCATTTTCTTCTGTTTCTTTGCTTCTTCTAACTCTTAAGATGGCCTTTCTTTTGGCCACTGTCTCAGTTCTCAGAGTGGCCAAACAATTTCTGTCTTGAAAACTCCCTCCTGGTTTTTCCTCAGGTCAAGGCAGTTCTTTGCACTCTCAGAGGTTTTTTGCCCAAGGTCATCTTGGATTTTCACATCAATCTGGAAACTGTCCTTCCTTCTTTTTGCCTTGATCGTTTTAACAAGCAGGAGCTCTATCTACTGGACGTGGTATGATCTCTTAAGTACTATGTCCATCGTACACAAAGTTAGAGGAAATCAGAATCGCTTTTTGTCATTCCTGAAAACCCTGAGCAGGTTAGTCTGTGTCATCGTTGTTTCTTGGATCAAGACCACTAACCAATAGGCATATGTGGTCAGAAAGGAACCTGTTCCTTTCTGAGTCATAGCACATTCTACCAGATCTGTGGGTTCCTCTTGGGCCAACATGAATCAGGCCTCTGCTGAGCAGCTGTGTACAGCAGTGACCTGGTCATCTTTGCATACTTTCACAGACACTACTGTGCCAATGTACTGGCCTGGGCTGAGACCAGCTTTGGCGGGAAGGTCATTCGGGCGGTAATGCCTGTTTAAGGACTTCTTTCCTAAGATTTCTTGATCTTTTTCAGATGTTTTGTGTGCACATTTAGTGTTCATTGAACCTGACTTTTATATGGTGCCAGTTAGTCCTATGGAATAGTGGTCCACAATGGAGGGTTTTTTATCTTTTCCCTCCCAGGAATTGTGATGGATACTTTGGTGTATACCCATGGCTCCTGTGTTCCACGCTGATGTACAAGAAAAGACTATTTTAGGGAACATACCATACAATCCTTTTATCTTAGTCTGTGCGGACCACAGGACACCCATCTGGAGAAAAAAACATGTGGTTTAAGTCCCCAAGCAGAGGGGTCTCTTGGGGGTCTTTGTTCAGGGAGTTTCCTTCTTTTTTCTCATTTTTTTTCTGCTACTTTTTTATACATGAAACTGAGGGGCAGGGGTTAAACTGGAGGTAAACAAGGGAGTCTGGACCTCAAAGGCTCTGCCTTCTCTGAAGTGTCCTAGTCGTTGGAGGAGGGGAACTTTACCTCATGCTTCCTGTGTTCCACATGAACTAAGAGAAAAGGATTTAATGGTAAGTTCACTAAAATGACCTTTTCCATATTAGATCAAGGGAAAAACATCTTCTTTGCCACTTTGTGCTATTTAAAGATGCAAATACATTTTTAATCTGTTTTTCACTATTAATTTAATTGTTATAAATTACTTATTTCCAGTGCCTCTACAGGCCTTGCTACTTCACATTTGTGTTTAAATTTCTCCATACTAGAAAAAATTCTATAAACATGCATATTCTGTTCAATTAATGTGCTTTCTTCTGATTTCTTTTACTTTCACCATCCTTATTCTGTCTTTATTGTACTTGCCTGCTCACCGATCTGATAATCTTATAACATACATTTATTTTTTGTTCTTTTTTAGCAGAAGGATCTGGTTTTATGTATGCTCACACATATTTTCAAGGCTGATGTCTGCGCCTGATAATTCTTCTAGTGTTTCTGTTACTTTGAGCCAGACTTGGAAGAGGTTTAATGAGATAGCAAGATTTGTGTATTAAGAGCAAAGAGACTGCATCTTAGGGGCAAATAAAATTATCCAATTTTCATTGAGTTATATGGGGCTTTTTTTTTTTTATTCAAATTTTTATTAAAGTTTTTCAGAGTAAATATGACAGAGGGGAATAACAAAATTAACAAAAAAAAAACAAAAACAAAACAGTAGTCATGAGAAAATAACAAATTACAAGGATAAAACAGGAATGAGAACCAAATTTTAACAACAAAATGGGCAGCAGTGCATGATAATGTATACAGGAAGAAGAAGAAAAAAAAAAGGGGGGGGAAGGGGGAAGAGAGGGGGAAGGGGGCAGGGGGTGAGTAGGAAAAAGAGGGAAGGGAAGACAACACCTGGAGTTCCAACCAGTTGGGTTCAATGAAGAAGCAATTCACGATGAAAGTCAGGGGGAACCACAGAGTCTATCCAAGGGCACCAAACTTGGAGATAAGAGGAGGAGGAGGCGGCATGAAGATAGGCCATCATTTTCTCCATACGGAGTAAATTCCAAATCCTCCCATCCAAAGACTCATGGCCTGGGGGCAAAGATTTCCAATGGAAAGCAATGTAACAACGGGTCATGGCACAAACCCGAAACACAAGTTTGTTAGCAGCACTTGATAGGGGCGGATAACGAGATGACCTACTCAACAAGGCCGTTCACGGGTCCGGTGTCAACGCCACCCCCAATGCCGTACTCAAAAGCCCAAAGACATATCTCCAAACATTGGTCACTGATGGGCAAGTCCACCACATATGGAGATAGGTACCCTCTTGTTCACATCTGCGGTAGCACAACTGAGAAACTGATGGAGTAATCTAATGGGACAGTAATACCATCTTGCCAAAACTTTGTATGCATTTTCCTTCACTAATACACAAGGAGTCAAGCTACCAGTGTTAACCGTAATATCATTCCACTCATCTAGGTCCAGAGAGTCACCCAAATCAAGTTCCAACTGAGCAAGGTAAGAGAAAGGTTGTGGAAACAATAAAGTCAGGAGATGGGAATAAATTTTAGAAATAACACCTCTGCTAGTGGAAGGGGAAGAACAAAAATGTTCAAACAAGGTCCTCTGCAAAGGTGGACCTCCCTTAAAGTAGGATTGAACAAAGTGATGCACTTGAAGAAATCTATAGTATTCATGTTAAATGGGGCTTTTAACCCCTTGAATGCATCAAAATGCTTTGAAGACCTCTATAGTATTCGAGAGGTTAACAGTCACATTTAAATCACTGGGATATTTTATTTGTTCCTGTTGTTGAGTTGGTTTCCTCCAGAATTGCTGCACACCTAAGTATAGTAGTCTCAGCTTCAGTGTGGGATGTCAAATTGTAATTCAGATGTTGCTTTGACGTCTGCTAATAATGCACCTGGATGGTTCAATGTAGAAAATTAAAGCATAATGCAGAACATAGTAATGTAGTATGTAAAGCTAGTTACTTTATCACAGAGACACTAGAGAGTTATTGTGCCCTGATTGGTAAAGATCATTAAATGAGAGACAGCAATAGCAACAAAGCCTCCTAGACATAAAAGTTAAACACAAAAAAGAAAGCTTTCTCATTAACTTCTTTTGAATGAAGCATCTATCAGGAATGGGTTTACCCTAGTTTAACTCAGATGGAAAAGCCCAGCTTATTTGCTTGATGATGAGGTTTCACTACCCCTTTAAGGTGGCACAGATAAGCTTCTGTTTGACCAGTTTGGTGAAGCAGGACATATCTGTGCAGTGGATGATAGAGAGGAAAACTGGATGATTCCTTCTTGTGTTGTTGGAAGATGTCCGGTAAGGGAGACCCTATAACAGATTTCTCAGAGACCTGCAAAGTCTCTAACATAGCTCAGATAAACACCTGATAAACCAAGGCAAGTGTTATCTTCATAGGCAACCCCAAAAGTCAAGGGAGACTCCATATCCTCCTCAATCACCAAGAATACAGGACCCCTCAAATAGATGAAGAGATAACTGAAAACATCAGAGTCTTAACCCAAATAGGCTCTTGTTCTAAAGTGAAGGGCCCCGGAAGAGTAGTAGGGGCTACAGTGAGGGATATAGGGTGAAGGAGCATTCTCTTGGAAGCCCAGTTTGATATGAGGAACAGGGTGCAAGAGGAGTTAAAGGAGCCCCTGCATCCTTAGCTTTGGCCTTCCCCATGTGTCACTTGGGATCAGACATGTTCAGAGAAAAAACATCTAAAATAAGCCAAAGTAGGTCAAAGTAGTGGAAAAGTATGATAAAATACATGGAGACAGTAAAGGGTTAAGCTGGAGTGGAGAAGAAAGTCAAACCTCTGCATAAGCCAATGCAGTGAGAGTAGTAAGATGGCTGTGAAAGCATCACCCTGTCCTCAGCAGAAAGTCCAGAGAAAAAAGGATTCTGGGAAGTGTAGTTTCCCACTGCACACACTAAACAAATGGTGGTCCTCCAGCCAAAATGGCAAAATAAAGTTAACTGAATACTGTCCCTACAAAGACCATGCGATAGAGCATAGACAGTAATTCATTTTGAGCAAGTTCTGACCCTTTTAGGTGAAACTGGTGCAGCGATGTGTCCCCCTAATGCGGGATTATATGGCCCCATATCTAAGGAAAAAATTAAAAAAAGAAGGCTACAAGAACAGTGCCGGCCTGCCTTTTCCTGAGGCTAGGTCATTTGAAATTGAGGGACAGGGGGTAAAAAGCCCTGTCTTTTTTTTAACTTTACCCCATGGTTCCTGTGTACCACAATGGACATAAGATAAATATTAATGTGTCCATTAAAGGAAAACTGAGTCATAAAAAGTAGCTGTTTTAAATTTTATAAATTATCAAATCAATTAACAAGAAAATATCATATGAAGTTAAATGTAGAAGAATAACTTCCTATTAGGAGGTGCATGTAACCCCATATATACAAAACACAAAACAAAAGTAAACAAGGTGTCCATTAGACAGGTGAAGACTACTAACTAGCATATATATCGCAATGTACCTACGTGTGCAATAGACTCTTATTTTTGTTTTGGGTTTATAAGTTGAACTTTCTGGGCCTCGGTGCAATATTTGAAATGGGCCTCACTATTTTTTCTCAACAAAAGACATCCATCAAGTGCCTACATTCCAGATATTATACATTGCACTGAAACTCAATGTCATTATACAGATCAGCCCACTGATCATCAGTTTATAGAGATGCAATGTGAAGCTCCACTACCAACACCAGCTGTTACAAACTGGAATAAGATAGGAACCTTGTGAGACAAGTATTTTTACACGAGCTTAGTTAGCCCCAGGTGATTAGAAACAATAATACAACATGTCACAGTAATTAATTTCTTCAGATAACCCTGTCCACCAAATAGGCATGATGAATCAGGAGCAAGGTAGGAAGAAGAAGAATTATTATTATTATTATTATTATTATTCTTTATTTATATAGCGCCAACTAATTCCGCAGCGCTGTACAATTGGGGAATAGACATACAGAGGTATTAAATAGTACAATCAGATGTGTAGAACAGGAGGATCAGAGGGCCCTGCTCGTGAGAGCTTACAGTCTAGAGGAATCAATATCTTTGTTTTTTTATCTCAGTCACAAAACTGCAGTTATTACAATATAGACACCATACATAATTTTAGAAATGATACAACCTATCATATCAAAAATAGAAAACCCATTGCTTCTTTGTGTTATCAGTACGTCAAAGATACAGAAATCATAAAAACATGGATTGTCAGTCTATGTTCAGTAGTGCTATTTGTCATTTGGCATGTCCACAACTGTCCCTCTCACTTCATCTTACCTGTCAAATTGTAAACCAATGCATCACAGAACTCTCTAGCATGCTACTTTTTTCAATTCCTGTTTAGAATATTTTAACCATAATGTGCAGTCCTTTAGTAGACTTAAGGACCATATATGTAGCCACTGAGATGAATCTGGCTGTCTGGCAATGCTATAGGAAATGACAGGATCACTTTCAGTCAAATTCCTTAGGCTATGTTCACGTAGAAGGAGACTCGTAGAGTAGAAATGATACCTTTACTGGCTACCTGAGTTAGCCAATAAAGGTATCCTTTCTAATCTGCCAGTCTCCTGCTTTTTTCTATTGCTAACACAGTACCCTTTTTACACATATGTTCACACAGATAACTTGGTTGTGCTCCGTTTTAGCACATGCCAAGATGCCTTTGCTTCCTTAATTCCAATGTCCTGCATTCTCCAGTGATCCTTTCACATGCGGTGTGTGGTAGAGGTGTGGAGGAAGGCTAGTCATGCAGGTTTTAGTCAAAGATTTTTGTCTGATGAGCACATGGGTTAGCCAGTCATTGAAGCTGTGATCAGAAACTTAACCTTTAATACCCGTTGTGTGAGTGATCTGCGTGGTAGTCCATAGGCCTCTGTACAGATCAGATATTTTGAAACTTGGATGTGCCTAACAAATGAACAGTGTTCAAGTTGCAGCATGCTGCATTATGATGTTTTGCTCATGGTGAAAATCCCATGTAAGAACAGCACCAAAAGGTGCAAAATGTTTCACAATAGTGCATTTACAGCAGCAATAATAATGTTGCTCTGAAATCACCCATGCGAACTAGGCCTTATATCTTTTAAAACATAACATTTCAACATGAAGATATAACAGCTACATAATATGAGGGTACACTTGCATTTTCCTCTTACATAAGACAGGAGAGTAGGATAAGGCCTTTGTTAAAACTCCTGTCTTCCTCTATTAATTTCAGTTCCTGGAGGCCTACTTTTCCCCAATCATATAACTGACATCACTGTAATGTACACTGATGATGTCATTGTGTGCCACCATGACCTCTGGTGGTGCACTAACTTATTCAAACAATAATAAAATGGTGCTTCCACTTAATTAAATCAAATCAAAGCCTGGCATTCTGCATCCCTGCATTTTACTTTATAGACTCATATTTACAGTAAAATAATTTTTATTACTTATCTTAACCCCTTGGATTCTATAGAGTCTCTAATGCATTACAAAGCAATGCTTTTGGAGACCTTTCTAGGATCAAAAGCCCCATTTAAAACAATGTGACGTTTTTGGAATTATCATTTGTCCCCACTAACATCCCCAGTTTAATAGCAAGCGTGCACAACTGAGGCTGAAGGTAATGTTTTTATCATAGGCACTTTCTAGTTCTGCAGACAGGAAACAACATGACAGGTAGTTGAAAAGACCCAAATGGTACAGCAGACTTATTATGGATAGCATTGCGTATAAACCCACATCATTATTACTAAGCCCCTCTGTTGAGGAGGGAGCTGCTCTTCATCTCCCTGCAGGACCGTAGGGAGCAATAAGACAGAAACTCAACTGGCATACTCACAAATTGATTTCTAGGCTCTCTGGGGAGGTTTTACGGGTAAAAAATAACTCAGGAGTATTAACTTGATTTACAGTGGTGACCAGATGTCCTTTGTAATCCATTACTCATGAGGTGCTACAAAATTCACATATATTTTGCCACTAACCTGCATGACTATCCATCATACAAAACAAGCCTTCTTTTGTTGCTTTGGGTATTTTGTATATACATCACAAACAATTTGCTGCTAACAGTACCCATGCAACGGCTTAATAAACAATATAGGAGAACGCATTCTTACATATACATAGCATTGAAAAGTTCTTTGCAGTATATTTTATGAACATTTTATTAAGATTAGTTATTGCACTCAGTTCACTTTGTTGTCCCCATGTTAATTCATTTTGATGGTCTCCAGCTGCTAATATTTCATCACAGAATGCTTATTAAAGAGTTTGCAATTATTAAGCCTTTTAGACAAAATACTCTATACATGGCAATGAAAAGCAAAATTGACTGAAGTGGGTTTAACCCTTTGACTGTCAGAGGGATAAGCTATTCATTGCAAACCCCTCCAGCACTCAAAGGGTTAAAATGGACCTACGATCCTGAATTAAATTTAGATGATTTTAAAGAACATTAATGACTATATGTTATAATAGTCTTTTTTAGAATATTGTTTTAACCCTTTGAGTGCCAGGCCTCACTTCTAGTACTGCAGCTGTTACAGTCTCATTTGTTTTTCTTCATTTGTGTATTTGTAATAAACACAAGTATATATTTATGTGGGGAGACAGACACAGATAAACAGTGTATAAAGTAACAATATATTTTCAGTTTGTGTGTTTTAACAAAGTATTTTAGATAAAAAGAAAAACCTCCAGGCATGGAACAGTTAGTACATTTGTGCAGATCAATGATGACAACCCTTCTTTCATGCACTGAATCTGCAGGAAGTATTGTAACCTGTGCAGGCCAGACTTGGGGTGCCCGAGAGAAGGAAAAAATGGATTTGGTGACAAGGAGTGGAGTAATCCATCCCAAAATGTATGCTGACACATAAAGGAGAAAGAAACAAAAGTGATATAAACATGTTCTGGTTTTATTTACTTCAGAAAAAATATATAAACAGCTCATGTTTACTAGGTTTCTTATACTATCCCCTGTAAAATTTGCACATTGTATTAGGTATGACAGGTTCAAGTTGAACGTTTGGATGGTGACATAGATAACAAAGATGGTAAAGGTTAATCAAAGAAATGCAAAACATTTGACTGTTAGTTGTCCCCAAGGACAAACTGTTCACCTTTGGCCAAAATACTTTGGATGACTTCCATATATGCAGAATAAACCTATGTACATTGTTACACACTACAGTGGCTACCCAATCAAAATGCAATCTCTGATACTTCCCTTCTATATGTAGGAACTTGTATCAGGTTGCTCATCTAAGCACACATTACCTATGGCTTTACCATGTTGGTGTTATGACAACAAAGAATCATAGACTGTGAGTCTGATGTAATAAGGAGAAATGGAAAATGATTTGGCAACTAACTGAGTGCAGCACATAAAATAAACCAAGAAGTGACAATCCATACTAGGACCACGCTCAACTACAGACCATGCTTCAGTTCAATGAAAGAAAGTTAACACATATCAACTGAAAAAATTCAAGCCTTATGTATTCTGAATGCATGAGCCAAGCAAAATCATATATATCATGTATTTATTACATTACAGTATCGTGCTAAGCAACTGAAACCCTTGGATGATAGAGAGGTGTCCAACACATTGTGAAGCAATTCACTGGAGATGTTTCTAGCAGCCAAGGTGATCAAATCCCAGTGCCTGGTTATGACCTTAAGAGATCAGCATGACCCATACTTTCTGCAGTGTATCATCTCTTGCTTATAATACTGTTTATCCATAATCAGTAGGGGACAATAAAATAATACAAAATAGAAAACAATAGATCCAGTTTAAATGATCTGAAAGTCCCAGTGTAAGTTTCCACACTATACAATGCTTTGCCATAAACAAAGCAGCTGTGCTTTGTCTTTTATTGCTATTGTGTTTTAAGCACTGGAACTGTCTTAAGCTGAACTGTGACAGTTTTGGCTATGTCAACCATTTTGTTGGGCCAGAAAACTCTCATTGCTGGTGGAGAGGTTTTACTTGACCAGGAAGTCTGTGGCACAAGGGTCTTGCATTCATTAACTATTTCTGACCCAGTCTGGCTTTCATGTTGATCCACTAGGGCACACAATGTAGCCCCAGTTTCCATAGCATGTCTTCTCCCAGAAAAGCATAATTTTGATTTTAATTTATACTATGGGTCACAATACTTTCTCTATCGTCCAATATAGGTTACTAGTAACTTTGGGTAGGTGATCCGCCCCTTTAAGAAGACAGGAACAATTCTAGAAGTGAATGCAGGGGAGGAGCCTACCTTCCCTCCTTGGCTGCAGCTAGCCAGTCAGCTCCAGTAAGATTTGTTCCTTGGATGAAGATACACGCAAGAGAACAGATCTGCTATAGTTTTAGCTAATTTTTTTATTTTTCTGTTAGATATGGAATACCACCATTAGGCGGATTACCATTACTGACAATGCCCTTAAATGTGGCTAGCTCGGTATCCAGGTGCTTTGGTGGACCTTAAGCCCTGGAGGGAAATCTTGGTTACAAGTTCTTTCCTCAGGAGTTGCCACTGAGGCTTCTTCTTGATACATGGTAATCTGAAGAAAGAAGATCTGCAGGAAAGGTGAGCAGGTCCACATGTCCCACGTTGCCCCTCCACACAGGGTGTAGACAACGTCCTGGCAGACTTCCTCAGTCGACACACAGCGGACAACTGAGAGTGGGAACTGCATTCAGAGGTATTCTACCTCATTGCTCAGAGGTGGGGTCTTCCATGTATAGACCTGATGGGGACAAGACACAACCGGAAGATTTTGACATTCTGCATCTCGCTGTAGGGATCCTCTAGCTCTAGCAGTGGATGCCATGTCCATTCCTTGGTTATTTCATCTGGCTTACATCTTTCCTAACATTCACATATTGCACAGGGTGTTAAGGAAACTGAGACCGGAGGGCAGGCCAGTCATTCTGATTGCTCCATACTGGCCTTGACAGGCTTGGTTTCCAGAGCTTCTGGATCTATCGGTGGCGGAGCCATTCTGGCTCCCTTGCCGTCCGGATCTTCTTCTACAGGGTTACCTGTGGAAGGAGGATGTCCATCGTCTAGCTTTGACGGCTTGGAAATTGAATCCTCAGTACTGAGGAAGAAGGTTTTTTCTTCTTGTGTGGCTACTATGCTTAGTGCACGCAAACCTGTTTCCTCTAAGGCCTACCATTGAGTCTGGTCGACTTTTCTTTATTGGTGTGCTAATAGGGACACATCTCAGTATTTTGATCTTCCTACGGTCCTGGCCTTCCTGCAGGAAGGTGTGGATAAGGGTCTCAGTTTGAGTTCCCTTAAAGTTCAGACATCTGCGCTCTCTGTTTTCTTTCAGAGGCGCATTGTTGTTCTTCCTGATGTCAAGGTTTTCTTCCAGGGCGTTGCTCATACTCGACCTGTTTTTAAGACTCCTGCTCCTCAGTGAGATCTTAATTTGGTTTTAGGCTTCCATCAGCGCCCTCCCTTTGAGTCCTTGGCTACTATTCCTCTATGCCTGCTGACGTGGAAGATGGCTTTTCTCCTGGCAATCATGTCCGTTCGCCATGTTGCGGATTTGCATGCTCTGTCTTGTAGACCACCCTTTTTTGGTGTTTCACAAAGACAAGGCGGGGCTTCGCACTTTGCAGGAGTTTCTCCTGAAGGTGGTCTCTGAGTTCCACATTAATCAGGAGATTGTGGTGCCTTCTTTCTGTCCTGACCCTACCTCTGACAAGGAGAGGGATCTCCACTTGTTAGATGCGGTGCGTTGTCTCAAATTTCATGTGCATCGCATCAAGTCCATTCGACAGTCTGATGCACTGTTCATCATTCCTGAGGGTCCCAGGGCAGGGAGACCTGCATCCAAAGTGACCATTTTGTCTTGGATTAAGTTCACTATTCGTAAGGCTTACAAACTAAGGAAGAAGCCTGTTCCCTTTTGGGTCACGGCTCATTCTACTAGATCTATTGCGGCTTCTTGGGCTTACAAGAATCAGGTCTCAGTTGATCAGTTGTGCAAGGCTGCCACTTGGTCGTCCGTGCATACCTTTTCGAAGCGCTAACGTGTTAATGTACTGGCATCGGCCGATGCCAGCTTTGGGAGGAAGATCCTGGAGGCAGTCTTGCCTAAGATCTTCTTTGGTTCTTCAGTGCTCCCTCACTTTTGAACCCTGTTGGCTCTAGTTCAGCGTGCTGTGTAACAGTTCCTGGAGTGTTGTTACACCTGTTCAGTATCCATTGACACTTCGTTTGTTATTGTTGGGCTATCTCTATTCTGATGGTTCATATATGCTCTGGTGACTCTGTGAGCCCTGCGCCTGGTCCTTGCCTTACTTCCTGCCTCTGGGAAACTCAATGGTTGGACATCCCAAAGTTACCAGTAACCTATATTGGATGACAGAGAAAAGAGGATGTTAGTCTTACCTGTTAAATCCTTTTCTCTTAGTCCATACAGGTTACTGGTCTCCCACCCTGTCAAGGGACCATGCTTGGCTCTCCTGTGGCAGAACGTGGGGGTCCTTCAGGTTCATGCTCACAGGAGTCTTCTTTCCCTTCTTTCTATCTAGTCAATAGTTAGTGTCTCAAATCTTACTGGAGCTGATTGGCTAGCTGCAGCCAAGGAGAGAAGGTAGGTTCCTCCCCTGCATTCACTTCTAGAATTGTTGCTGCCTACTAAAAGGGGCAGATCACTTACCCAAAGTTACCAATAACCTATATGGAATAAGAGAAAAGGATTTAACATGTAAGACTAAACTCAAATTATGAAGACTTCTATATAAAAATACCAAACGTCATTAAAATAGCACTTTATGGGATTGCACTAAATTCCAAAGAAAATTAAGAAGTGAAACAATTTTTTTCAAAACTTGCTTGTTATTTCTCAAGGTCATCTGAAATCTGCTTTCCCCAGATAGCCAGGTGTCACGGTTTTTGAAGACTCTCAGACTTAAGGTTTGGTAAAATGACTTAACTTTATTAAAAGTTAAAGGCAGTCCCCATAGGGTAAACATACATAACAATACAACAGTAATAGAATATACAATAGGTACTACCAACAGTAATAGAACATACAATAGGTTCTACCGGCCTTGCCTAAATACCGTGCAAGGCAACCCAAGTGACAGTTTAATGACAGGCTCTACCGGCCTTGCCTATACCGGGCAAGGCAACCGTGAGATGACGTATACCGGTTCTACCAACCTTACCAATACCGGGCAAGGCAGCACAATGGCATGCAAAATGTAGGCTCTACCGGCCCTGCCAATGTCGGGTAAGGCAACCATAAAGATGGTGATATACAAGGTTCTACCGGCCTTACCAATACCGGGCAGGGCAGCCCAAAGGAGTACTGTAGTAGGCTCTACCGGTCCTGCCAATACCGGGTGAGGCAACCTACAGGATGGTGTCGTCAAGGTTCTACCGGCCTCACCAATACCGGGCAGGGCAGCCTGAGCAAGTAGACCAGCTGTCAGGTGACTAAGACAGCAGAGAGCATAAGTATAGAGGTCTAATCAGCAGAAGTCTATTGTCAAGGATAATCAGACAACTGCAAGGAAGTGGACATCGACTGACCACAGTACTGGATGTACAGGAGCAAACCAACGTCCACACGTTGGGACTAATGGTAAATAGCGCCACCAGGTTTAATGGAGCAAACCAGCGACCGTACGCTGGAACCAACAGTGTAAATCGCAACCAGTCTAGTGGAGTAAACCAGCGTCCGCACGCTGGGACCAACAATGTATATCGCAACCAGGTTTAATGGAGTAAACCAGCGTCCGCACGCTGGGACCAACAATGTATATCGCAACCAGGTTTAATGGAGTAAACCAGCGTCCGCACGCTGGGACCAATGATGTATATCACAACCAGGTTTAATGGAGCAAACCAGCGTCCGCACGTTGGGACCAACAATGTATATCGCAACCAGGTTTAGTGGAGTAAACCAGCGACTGTACGCTGGAACCATCAATGTGTATTGCAACCAGGTAGTGGAGCAAACCAGCGTCCGTACGCTGGAACCAACAATGTATCTCGCAACCAGTCTAGTGGAGTAAACCAGCGTCCGCACGCTGGGACCAACAATGTATATAGCAACCAGGTTTAGTGGAGTAAACCAGCGTCCGCACGCTGGGACCAACAATGTGTATTGCAACCAGGTAGTGGAGCAAACCAGCGTCCGAACGCTGGAACCAACAATGTATCTCGCAACCAGTCTAGTGGAGTAAACCAGCGTCCTCATGCTGGAACCATCAATGTGTATTGCAACCAGGTAGAGGAGCAAACCAGCGTCCGCACGCTGGAACCAACAATGTGTATGCAAATAGCGAGGAGAACAATGTCGCCGAAGCGACAGCTGGAGCACGAGACTCAGACACTCGTACAAGTTAACCCGCACGGTGCTGGAGCACAGGAACCCCGGAATACAGGCACACAGGAACGCTGGAACTCTGGAAACACCGGAACGTAAACGTACAGGAACACTGGAACGTTAATGTACTGGAACACCGGAACCTAGCATACAGGAACACTGGAAACAGGCCCAGAGATCTGACAAGCAGGTCAGGCAGAGTGGAGTCAGAAACACCACGAAAGGGCAACCTGAAAGTGCTCACCCTGGGTTTAAAAAGGCTGTATGAGGAGGGCTAAAGACAGACAGCCAATCACGTATACTCAGCAAGTGACAGACAGAGAGCAGCACGAATCACGGGAACCGTGATACCAGGGCTAAGTTGGACATGTTACATAAACTAAGAGGATTGTATGAGAGCCCACGTCCATGATTAGCACGCTCATAAAGGTTTCTGCTTGTGATTATGCTGAAGCGGGATAGGGCAAAATAAAAACAGGAGGAGGACAAGAGTTTTAAGAAATAATTCAGAAACATGCTGAGTGTTTGTTCACACTGAATCCGTGATGCAAAAAGTGAAGAATGAACGAAGACATTAACTATTTTGCCTACCTTGTTCCTAGTACAGAATGTTCAATAGGTCCCCTGGTTAAATACCAGCAAAAAATATCCACAGCACATAGATTAGTGACAATAAAATGGAACCTATAAACATGGTCCATAGAGTGGAACTGTAACCTTGAATTTAAGGTAGCGAATTTGAAAACTTCATTTTAGGAGAACAAACACATCCTAAGAATAACCTCCCATATACCGTATTTTGGCTTAATTACCCTATAAATTATGCCCTTGTGCATTTGTTCAAGTGATTACCTCTTCTATCAGTCCTCTATTTCATGTCCATGGAGATGGACATAGCAGTTTCTGGCTTTTTTTTTTAAACTGAAGCAGCCTGAGCTCATGAGCCTACTTAACAATTTAAATAACAGAAGGGTGTTTGATGCATTGTGGTCCTTAAAGGGTTAGGATTAACATGTACAGTGAGTAGAGTTTAAATTCCTATTGACCTGCTGGAACTGTCATGTCTGCATCCATGGACATGACTGATTGTAGATGTTATCTCTTAAAAAATCCACCAGGGTAAAATTTAAAGGGGTTATTAGGATTGTCTGGCCATAGTAAGTTAAGTGGGAGACTATTATTAGAAGGTGCTAGCTCTCATTTAACCACTGTCTATGCCAAAGACCAGCAGATGAATTGTTTAGAAGATACAGATACTATCATTGTTGAAAAGTTAAAGTCTCTATCAGTGTAGCACTGCATGCTTATTACACACCATGCTACACTGACCATTTTAGAAGCAGATAGGAAAGATACCACTTATTTAATGCAGCCAGCTGCATAGATTTTTATATAATATGCCTTTATTAACTTTTCTACATATAAAGACTTAATATAATAATTTGCATACAGTAATGTAAAAATGTAAGAAAAGCTGTCGATTGTGGTATGTGAGATTTTGTTCCCCTGATACCCCTATATTGTTGTCAAGCCATAGCACAAATTTTCAGAGGCCAGTAGTTAAAAAACATGGGATGTTTTTCACAAACGTTAATGTATTTGAAGAAACATCAGTGTTGTTTTCTTTGCAAAAATAGACTGTCATGTGAAAGTCCCAAAAGTAGGTTATTTTTTGTGCTGCTGCCAATAAAGTGGTTGATACTTAGCATTCTCTTGTTAGCCTCTACATTTATGGTGCTGTATTTGTCTGGTAAAGGGTTGGGGCAATGCCTTATATGCATTCCTGACATGCACTGGCTGTGTTATTCCTATGCCAGAGAGGGGACTGAATTGTAGATGCTGTTGCCCCACCTTTCCTTCTCATGTATCCCTAAGAAAGAGGATTTCAGCTCCTAACAAAGGAACTGTCTATTGTTTATGTAAAGGTAGAGGGAAAACTCCTTTGATTTTCAACAGGACAAACCAAGATGAAGATGCCACCACTTTCACCCCTAAAACGTAATGAGGCAGAGCCTATATATTATATAACCAGTGGAATGTTTATAGGTTTTCTGTGTTTATTCCTTTTTATTTTAATAACTGTTTTGCCTATATGTGAATTTTGTAACATATATAGATATGTAAATACTGTGAACCTTTATCAGATTGTATCAATAATTTAATCAGTTTTGTTTTTGTGATTTCGATGAACCTTTTGCTACTAAATTGAATGGTAGCTGTCATAATAACTTTTTTGGATAATATTTTTGGAGCTATGTGTTAGTCTGAACATAGACAGGGTGGATACCTAAACCCTAAGGTATCTATAACTAAATATAATCTGGTGGTGTTAGCTATTGATATTTAGAGATTAATCCATGGGTACAAAGGTGCATGAGAAAGGCAAAGTAGGTTTTGTCGAGGATATTGCTGCAACAGACCATTAACTATTGCTATCCATATTTATCAGATTCTCTGCCAATTTCCAGCAACTCTTCATACCTTCCAATGCAGAGTCTCAATCTTTGATGATGACACTAACCTAGGAAATACATACTGAATAGGATGGGTTTTTTCTACAGGAAGATTTAGATAAACTGAGTTATTGGGTGGAAAAGTGGCAGATGAGGTTAAATATAGATACATTATGTAATGTTATGTATTTAGGTTGCAGTAACAATCATTCAACATATACAATAAATGGTAAACATGTTACAGAAAGATGAACGTGTACACATAGATAATAAACTTCACAGCAGTGTGGAGTGACATTCAGCTGTTGCAGGTCCTAAAATGCTACCATCATGCATAAAAATGGGTAGAGATGCATGGAATAGAAAGATGTTTTAGACTAAAATAAAAGCAATACTTTTTTACAATAAGGGAAGTGGGACAGTAAGGTCATGGGAATCTTTGCCTCAGGAGGTTGTATTTGTAGATATTGTAGATGCTTTCAAAAAGTACTGGATACCATTGTATCCAAAAAAAAAAAAAGTTGGTTTAAGTTCAAACAGGATGTTGATCCAGGTAGATATCCAACAGACTTATGGATTCAGGAAGGATTTATTTTGCCCAATTTGAGTGTAATTAGAAATGCCTTAAAAAGTTTTTTGGTTTTTTTTTGCCTTCCTCTTGATCAATAAGGGTAATACGGCAGAGCATGAATTTAATGGACGCATGTCTTATTTCAGCCTTATCAACTATGTTACACGTTGGCTAATAGCCCCTCTATGACAACCATCTTCTGAAAATTTCAGAGCAATTCACATCTGTGTCAGTTAACTTAAAGTCTGAAAATAGAAGGCTATGCATTTTTTAACAATATATGGGATTACAAGTTTACTTAGTTTATGTATGCTGGTACAGACAATTAAATAAAAAAAGTTTCCTTCTACATTGAAATTTCAAATAATTTTTATATGATAATCTACATGAAACAATGAATATTATGGAATGGTATGTTGTTAACAAATGTACACATATATACATTTTCTAGAGAAGAACAGGAACAAAAACACAATTGTTTGTTATTTACGTTATTGGAAACAAAACTGTTCTTGCACCCTGCCAATTCATTGGTATATTTTGTATATGGTTTTTCAAAACAATATAACGACATATTCTTATGAAACAGTTATTTAACCCTAAGCAAATGTATAAAGACATTCTCAATATAAGGGTTAAAAAAATACCTAATCGATTAAGAGGTTATAATGAAAGAAGAGACAATACAGGTCAGAAGGCAGAGACTATTAAGCAGCAAAAATGATCGAGAAGCATAAGGCCGCAGTTCTATGGGTTGCTTTGCATGGAAAGAAGTTCTCCTCTACTAGACAGTTGATGGATATGAAACAATTAGAGGCCCAAGTGGCAGTGAGAAGCAGGAACATAGCAGAGGGTGAAAATTAAGATGCTTGGAACTGAATATGATTCTGTTTATATTCTGGTACAACTCTAATTGAATTTATACAAAATATGCAGGTTTGTTAGGTGACATGTGTTCTAATGTATTGTCACATGTAGTAAATGACCCAGAAAAAAATATATATGGGATACCAATTAGTTTTAATGAAATCTTGTGTAAAGTAAATTACTTAAAATATGTGATCCATGTACATATAAGAGAATTGCACTGGATATGACCTGGTAATTGATTCCAGAATGTTGCATGGTAAAGAGAGAGGGCAGCCGCTCCACAGATAATTCATATAGTTGACATGACCAATACCTAAAGTCACACAATCCTCCAATGTGTTCTCTACAATGTTTATGGTTTTTAAGAAGATAAATTAATCATCCTAACTAATCCAATTATTTCTCATAAGAGGTAGTATAACGATACAAATGCACTTAATGTGTAATACTGGCTTCAGGGTAGCTGTTCTTGATGAATGTAAGAGGCAAAGTAAAATGTTCCAAGTCTAATAACCTCAAATGCAACCAGAATAGCATATCAGTTTTCTTTATTTATGTTATGTAAAATTACACTGTGATTACCATCATAGTTACAGTTAAAAAAAACCCATTAGAAACGTTTTAGAAAATCTTCAGTTAAGATAACTTTAAAACAAAGAAATTCCAAGAGCTGTAATGGCCCCAGAGAGAGGATACTGTGCAAGACCAAGAATAGATTATGATAGCTTCTCGTGGCTTGTGTCATATGTTATGTGGATAGTGGTAGATTCTTACTTTGTATTAGACTAGTACTGTGTGTATACTAGTAAACATAAAGGAATAGATTTATTATTACAATGGGTGTACAAAAGGCCAAAATGGTATCATTCTAGGACAAGCCAAAAGCACCAGGAGGAAAAAATGAAAACTCCTATTGATTCAAATGAGGCTTCGATGCTAGAGAGATTTTTAAGACATCCAATGAGATAGAACCTAGTGCAGTATTCTCTTTTCTATCATGTGCAAGACAGTTATCCCAGAAGCAGAAACCATGTTGGACCACACCCGTGTTATCACAGCAACAAAAAGGGAACTATAAAGGGGACACAAACTCAGTAATAGCATGTGATAATGTTTGTAATAGATGAAGCTACTGTGGTATAGATTTAGAATTACAACCACACTGACTAACCAAAACCTGTTGTGACTTCACTAGTGTGTGCACCCTTTGTCACCAGGTAACCTGGCTTCTGTGTCCAAGACAACCATGACGATATTTGCTTCTAACACAGGGACAACCCTAAAGAAACTGGGCGTTGATCAATTATTAATTTACAAGTAAATGAGGTTCTTCTACGCCTTAACAATGGTAAACACTTTCTAGAAACAAAATGTTCATATACAATATGGCTTTAAATACAGACAAAATAATAATAATAGATGTGTGTAAATTAGGAGTAGTCAACCATGGTACATGCCTGTTTTCAGAATACCCTGGTTTGATTACAGGTGGATACATTTAAAATAATACATTTTTTATATGTAACAGGGCTGTTCCTACAGAGTAAAACAAGGATATTCCTAATAACTGTTCAAACTGAAGCTGTTACTATCACATTCTATGAAGAACTACAGTTGATGACTCACCTCTCATAGAATGTAACAGAACATGAATCTGAGTACTAAGTGAACTGTAGGTGAACTTTCCAGACATCAAAGGGCACTCTTCATGTAATATGAAATACATCTGGAATGGTGCATATCCCTGAAGTAGAAGGATATCCTTTTAAAATGTCACACACAAAACAGAGTGCGGCTACACAGCTCATTAAGCATGTCGCTGTGATGAAAATGGCAACATGAGAATCTAACCCTGCATCAAAGGGCGAGATTCTCATATCGCGTCCTTAAACGGAGCTTCAACTCAAGCCGCATTCATTTTAGTGCCCACAGCATCCAATTTACTGCCTGCATACCTAAGTATACTAGTTGGATTTAATATGGATTAATAGGACACTTGGAGGTTATGATAGTGGAGTGGTGCCGATTCAGTCCCCTGCCAGCTGGATCCCTCTCTTCATACTTGGTATTGTTTCTCAGTATTACACAGAATTTATTATCCTCAATAAGACCATGCATCACCTTCTTGAGGTGATTTCATTTGCATGTTCTGAATGATGATTAATTGTGGTATTTTGTAACGTACTATACCCTTATTCTGTTATTGTAAATCCCCTTCTGCAGGATGTATACAGCTCCACATATCCCCATTGTTTGTGTTTTGTGTCCCTGTTGTTGCTGGAGAGATGTGTGGCACACTCTCGCTTTCTGTGTGCCATGTACCTGTCTGGGACCCACGTCCCACTATACATGTTAATATGTTTATTTATTTGTGGCCACATTCAGGGCTATTGATGGCTTTCACAACATTAATGCTGGATCCAGCTTAATATTTGATGGGCATCTATACAGCCAGTTCTCAAGATGGGGAGTCGATGGGAGCACTGCAATGTGTTGGAGTACCGGACACTGCATGCTGTTTAAAAGCAGGATTCAGTCATAGCAATTTTCTCCATATGGACACATATCCCTCTTGCAATATGCATTCTTAGAGCTTGTGCATCGGACTGTGTATTTCACTTTTCTCATCTTATTGAGCATTAAGACGTGATGGTGTGTCGGCACAGCTCTCATTGCCCCGTGAACTTGGTAGTCATTGTAGGTTTTTCTTTGGGTGTCATTAATATGATTTGTTTTGTTTGTTACAACTTGCCTTGTCTAAGTGATGTTTTATTTGAAGTAATGGTTGTAATTTTCTGCCCATGTTATTGCACATCTTTTATCTAGAAAACGCTTATGACTTTTCTTCTCAATGGAATAACATTAGACTCCAAAGCTGTATGAATTAAAATCCCCAGAAGATGGTCTGGAAATGGTTGATAATATACTGGAGGATATACTCTCATTGTCAGCAATTTTAGGAACCAATATTTAGGAACAATTCATGATTGAGGGTATGAAGGAAGTCAGAGGCACACAGCTATGCTTAGGTATGCGGGCAGTAAATTGGATGCTGTGGGCAGTAAAATGAATGCAGTTTGGGTTGAAGTGCTGTTTAAGGACACGATGTGAGAATCTAGCTCTTTGATGCAGGTCGAGATTCTTATATCAACCTTTATATCACTGCGACATGCTTAATGCACTGTGTAGTTGCATGGTATTTTGTATGAGACAGTTTAAAAGTGAACCAGTTGAAGTACCTGTATTTTACTTAACAGGAAAGCCATACAATATATTTTTTTTATGCAAAAGCTTTACTCTTTACACAAGGTCAAGGGGTGGGGTGTGATGGAGGACCAACGCACTTTTTTTTGTACAGGCCCACCCTGTGACCACGGAGCGCCATGAAGGCACAAGCTGCCTGAGAACATGCACATTTTGTAGTTCTTGAAGACCAGGGTTGGCTACTACCAATAAAAAATTCCCCTTTCCTCGATCTCTTGATTTTGGCACATGCAGATGCCCATTTTCTGTTATAAGTATTTTTCTCAATCAATGTTTAACAACTTAAATCTATCACCAGTCATATATCAGATACACAGCAAGAAGATTCATGCAAATGTAAAGTAGTCAAATCCAACAAACACAAAGCATTCTGGTCATTGACCAGAATTACAGAGTTAGCTACTATTCTGTTATTCAGCTGGAAATGTCATAAACCAAATTAACAATACTGCATATTATGAGGTGAAGGGGGATTTTATCTAAGACAAAATTGTTCTTAGCAGTTCTCTTCATGAAGAATGACGATTCCTGAACTAAAGTATTGCGCCAACCATGGACTTCAGTGTGATCCTAATAAAAACAGCCAACGCAATGGTTAAATGGAAATGATCATTACCCTTATAAAATGAACAGTCTATAAGTTGCTAAGGGAATTCTAGAATTTGTATATGAATAGGATATAGAAATTAATGAGGTACATTTTTACAGAACATTCTCTGATTAAAAGAAGACTCAGCATAATTATTTTAAAATTTTATATGGTTAGTTGATGGCTCAGTAAGTCTTATTCACATGGAAAAGACTAGTCATAGTGCAAACTCTTTCCAAATGTGTAAAGTCATTTTAGGACAATATAGCTCCAAACAAACAGAACAAAGACATGGAGGGTATGTTTTGTACAGCTAAAAAACAATAAATTCAAACAAAGCAGACCACACTACAGTGAAGAAAGAAAATGCATATGGATCTGATACAAACGGCCGATGATATTATACAGTCTGACAGAATCTTAGAGCAACTTATAATGGTAAAGGAGCATACCCAGTATAAAGGGGAGGAATTCAGTCTTATTACTTTATAGTGTGTTACGGATGCTCTTTTAACAAGCTAAGAAATACACTATGACTCTTATAGAAGATATACATGTTTACTATACAGATAAGAAATACTTTAACACCATGATGTAATTTTATTTGACATAAATTTTACATTAAAAGGATACTAAACTTTTTTTAGTGTTGTTCTTAGAAATAGGCAAACAGTTCATTTTTATTCCGGCACAAATTTCTGTTGAATAGAAGACAAGTTTCTCTTTTCCACAGACGCTACAGAAGGAAGGAAATGAACCAAAACTAATGCAGAAGCTTAGTGGAAGCCCCACGCAATACTCAGGGGCCCCAAAAGTTTTGCACCATCATATATTATATTGAAGGTCCCACCAGACCACAAGTTTAAAAAGCAAACAAAGTGGACCAGAATCTGCTACTGACAGCTTTACAGCTCGTCAAGCAGAAAGGGGAGGGCGAAGAGAACTTTATTTTCCTATATCTCTCAAACCATAATGGTTTGAGAGCAGGCCCGGACTGGCCATCAGGCATACCGGGCATTTGCCCGGTGGGCCGGTCCGGGCAGTGCCGGTTCTTACATGCCCTGCACGTTAATATTAATTTTTCTGGGACTCCCTGCCAAAATGCCGTGCTACCTACTTGCAGCCCGTCAGTGGCATAGTGGGGGAGCAGTGAGCAGAGAAATGTTTTGACCAGCCCAAAACTTTGACAGCAGCCGGGAGCATGTCATGTGACACGCAGCTACGCAGGAATGATGCATGCTGGGGTTTGTTTCATCTGTCCTCAGAACAAGTTTGAAAAGTGGCGCCCAGAAAGATGAAGAAACCCCAAACATGTGCCACGTCTGTGTCACGCGTGACACATGGTTCCGGCTGCTGTCAATGCGGGCCGTGGGAGAAAACACACTGGACTCCACAAGTCACTCACCGCAGGCCTTCAGGTCCGGACTCAAGAGGATTTCACAGCTAAGTCAAGTGACCAGCTCCCTTCCTCCTCGCCTAAAGAGGTAAGGGGGGGAATGAGGTACTGGGGGGGAAGAGGCAAAAGAGAAGTCAAGACTAGGGGAGAGAAAGAAAACGGGAGAGACTGCGTGAAAAAGGGGAGAGAAAGAAAAGGGGAGAGACTGCATGAAAAGGAGAGAGAGAAAGAAAAGGGGAGAGACTGCGTGAAAAAGGGGAGAGAAAGAAAAGGGGAGAGACTGCATGAAAAGGGGAGAGACTGCATGAAAAGGAGAGAGAGAAAGAAAAGGGGAGAGACTGCATGAAAAGGGGAGAGAAAGAAAAGGGGAGAGACTGCATGAAAAGGGGAGAGACTGCATGAAAAGGAGAGAGAAAGAAAAGGGGAGAGACTGCATGAAAAGGGGAGAGAAAGAAAAGGGGAGAGACTGCATGAAAAGGGGAGAGAAAGAAAAGGGGGGAGACTGTATGAAAAGGGGAGAGAAAGAAAAGGGGGGAGACTGTATGAAAAGGGGGGAGACTGCATGAAAAGGGGAGAGACTGCATGAAAAGGGGAGAGAAAGAAAAGGGGGGAGACTGTATGAAAAGGGGGGAGACTGCATGAAAAGGGGAGAGACTGTATGAAAAGGGGGGAGACTGTATGAAAAGGGGAGAGACTGCATGAAAAGGAGAGAGAAAGAAAAGGGGAGAGACTGCATGAAAAGGGGAGAGAAAGAAAAGGGGAGAGACTGCATGAAAAGGGGAGAGAAAGAAAAGGGGGAGACTGTATGAAAAGGGGAGAGAAAGAAAAGGGGGGAGACTGTATGAAAAGGGGGGAGACTGCATGAAAAGGGGAGAGACTGCATGAAAAGGAGAGAGAAAGAAAAGGGGGGAGACTGTATGAAAAGGGGGGAGACTGCATGAAAAGGGGAGAGACTGCATGAAAAGGGGAGAGAAAGAAAAGGGGAGAGACTGCATGAAAAGGGGAGAGAAAGAAAAGGGGAGAGACTGTATGAAAAGGGGGGAGACTGCATGAAAAGGGGAGAGACTGCATGAAAAGGAGAGAGAAAGAAAAGGGGGGAGACTGTATGAAAAGGGGGGAGACTGCATGAAAAGGGGAGAGAAAGAAAAGGGGAGAGACTGCATGAAAAGGGGAGAGAAAGAAAAGGGGAGAGACTGCATGAAAAGGGGAGAGAAAGAAAAGGGGAGAGACTGTATGAAAAGGGGGGAGACTGCATGAAAAGGGGAGAGAAAGAAAAGGGGGGAGACTGTATGAAAAGGGGGGAGACTGCATGAAAAGGGGAGAGACTGCATGAAAAGGAGAGAGAAAGAAAAGGGGGGAGACTGTATGAAAAGGGGGGAGACTGCATGAAAAGGGGAGAGACTGCATGAAAAGGGGAGAGAAAGAAAAGGGGAGAGACTGCATGAAAAGGGGAGAGAAAGAAAAGGGGAGAGACTGTATGAAAAGGGGGGAGACTGCATGAAAAGGGGAGAGACTGCATGAAAAGGAGAGAGAAAGAAAAGGGGGGAGACTGCATGAAAAGGGGAGAGAAAGAAAAGGGAAGAGAAAGAAAAGGGGAGAGAAAGAAAAGGGGAGAGACTGCATGAAAAGGGGAGGAACTGTGTGAAAAGGGGAGAGACTGCATGAAAAGGGGAGGAACTGTGTGAAAAGGGGAGAGACTGCATGAAAAGGGGAGAAGACTAAGTGAAAAGGGGAGAGACTGCATGAAAAGGGGAGGAACTGTGTGAAAAGGGGAGAGACTGCATGAAAAGGGGAGAAGACTGCATGAAAAGGGGAGAAGACTAAGTGAAAAGGGGAGAAGACTAAGTGAAAAGGAGAGAAGACTGGATGAACAGGGGAGAGTGAGTGACAAGACTGAGTGAAAAGGGGAGAAGACTAAGTGAAAAGGAGAGAAGACTGGATGAAAAGGGGAGAGTGAGTGACAAGACTGAGTGAAAAGGGGAGAAGACTGAGTGAAAAGGGGAGAAGACTGAGTGAAAAGGGGAGAAGACTGAGTGAAAAGGGAGAAGACTGAGTGAAAAGGGAAGAAAGTATAAAGGGAGGACAAGACCAGGGGCGGATTGTGGTCAGATACTTTTTTGTGTAAGAGAGCTACATAAGGGGCAATTCAAAAAGCCAGAGAGTAAACCACCTGCTTTATAGGGGACAAATCAGAATTTCCAAAATGATTTAATTCTTTGAATGCCTTGCAAAGGGTTAAATGGGGCATTTAATAAAGAAAAAAAAAAAAAATTATATATATATATATATATATATATATATATATAACATATGGATGTGGGCGTGTTTTGGTGGGCATGGTATTGGTGGAGGGGAGGCAGCATTTCATCCATGGACCCAGGGAGCACAATGTCTTGGGCCGGCCCTGGCGTTTAAAAAAAAAAAAATAATAATGAACCCCCCCCCCCCATGGGCTGCTCAAAAAATAAAAATGGGCTGCTCAGCCTTAAATGCCCGGGCCTATTTTTTGTCTCAGTCCGGGCCTGTTTGAGAGATTCCAATAAGTGCAAGTACTCTCTTTTAATTGTATCTACCGTGTAGTTAATACTTTTTTTTCTGACATTACTATCCCTTTAAGTTAAGCTTGTAACACAATACAGTTGGAGCAAAGTGATGTTATTCCAATTATCACCACTATTCTGCGTCATTATCAACTTCTTAACTTGAACTTGGATAACCCACCCGCTCACAGGCTCACAGAATTGCTCTCTAATTTGTTTTTTACGATAGAGCTAATAGAGCCTACTCCAGCTGTCTGTAGGACCAAAAAAAGACTATCTGGACCGTTTGATTGGTCCTACACCAGCTGGAGGGAAGAAACACTACACAAAGCTATGGCCATGGTTTGGAACACAGACGAAAAACACATTATTGAACTGGAAAAAGTGCAAAGACGAGCACCAAAACTAATTAATGTATCTGAGTTATACAGATGGGTTTGTTTACAATATAGAAGATACATCTAAGGGGTGATATGCATACAATTTACAAATATATTAAAGGTCAATACAAAGAATTTTCTAAGGAATGTTTTACTTAAGGAGCATAGCAAAAATCAAGAGGTCTTCCATTAAAACTAGAGGAAAGGAGCTTTTGATTAAAACAAAGGCAGAGGTTTTTTTTTACAGGAAGGGCAGTAAAGTAATGGAACTCACTGTCTCAGGATTCAATGCTTGTAAACACTGTAGATGCTTTAAAAAAATAATGGATTACTTTCTAGCTCAGAACAATATTGAGAATAATAATTGTTGGCTTCAAGGCAGATAGGATGTTGATCCAGATAAATATCTGACTGCCATTTGGAGCGAGAAAGGAATTTTTTTTACACACTAGGGGCTTAATTGGAAATGCCTTCAGTGTTTTTTTTTCTTTTTTTTGTCTTCCTCTTGATCAACTGGGATTATATGGCATGGACTGACCTTGATTGATGCATGTATTTTTTCAGCCTCATCAACTATGTTCCTATGTTACTATATAATGCACATTTTTCTTTGATGGCGAAGGCCCATAGGGAACAGAATGCCCAAGTAATTTTAACCCCTTGAATCCTAGAGCAGACTCAAGTGCATTCTGAAGAAATGGGATGGAAACATCTCTGCCATTCAACAAGTTACAGGCCCCATCTAAATCAATGGGGATTTTTATTTCTCCCCTATAGCGCAGCTGATTTGCTCCAGATTTGTACCTATTTTCTTAGGTTGATAAGCCCCATGGAGCACAGATCAATACAGTACTGTTTTAAACTGCATTATCCCCTTGAGGAACAGAGGGGTATGCACCGCATTGCTTCACAATACGTTGTACACACTTCTTATTCTCAAGGTGTTAAGGTTATTAAAAATTGGAAAACAGTCATATAAGTTGACATTTCTAAGTATATATATATATATATATATATATATATATATATATATATATATATATATATATATATATAATTTTCCAAATGTGAGCACATTTTTGTTGTTCAACTACAGCTCCTAATGGCTGAATCCTATGAGCAACAGGTTGCGTATACCTGCTCTGGGCTTTGTTACTCAGCTGTCTATAAACAGAAAGTGATGTGAGATGGCACTGATGTCTTGGTGGGTGGACAGGATATTCAATGTACGTAATGAAAACCTACTTTTCTTGATGGGAATTAGGGAAAGACTCATCCTTGTTCCCTAATTCTGTGTTAAAGGGAATGTATCACCTTATAAATGTTTTTTAACATAGCTTTTGGTAATAACATAGTAATAGGAAAGCTGTGTGTTTCGTAATGTAAGTACTTTAAAAGATATTATATCTTCTGTGCTATGCACTTCCGCATAATGTGCAACCTCAATATAATGCTAACCGGAGCATGATGTAACGATAGAAGCCATTCACACCACACCAAAGGGAAGCGTGAACGCGCTCCCTGGGGCAGCTGGGAGGGAGGTAGGAGGAGAATTAGGTAGTCAAGAATCAGCTCGCTACATTATGCTGATCGGCAAAGCTTGAAGAAACAATATCCTTTAAAGTACTTTTTAAAAAAAAAAAAGAAAAAAAAAAAAAAAAACAAAAAAAAAACAGATTTCCTATTACTACTTTATTAACAAAAGTTATGGTAAATAATTTTTATGAGGTGATGCTGGGAATTGATATGGGGGATGTTGAGATACAGTAAGATAAACATCTCTGAACATAGAATTTGGCAAAAATATTAGAGATCAGTTTTTTTTTATTAAATTATTTTAAATAAAATAGGAGAATTGGCATCTTAGAGGTGCAGACTGGGAAGTTAAATAGGTGCAGTTCTGGAGCACACCAACTGCACCATAGAGAACAAAGGAAAAATGCCCTTTTAGTAGTAGGTTAAAAGTATCATTTAACCCTTAGAGTACCAGAGAGGTATCCAACATATTGGGGGAGATTCTTGAAGGCGTGGTAAAGAGGTGATAAAGTGCAGATGACTTCTCCAGTGATATCACTTCTCCAAGTTCTGTGATATTCTATGAATGTACTAAGATTTCTCACATTTTGGAGATGTTAGTGCATAGCCTCTATAGAATAATATAGGAAGTGGAGAAGTGATATCACTGGAGAAGTCACCTCCACTTTATCACCTCTTTATCACCGCTTAGTGAATAACCCCCATTGTGTTGTAATACATTGGATAACTCTTTGTCTCTCAAAACATTAACCCTTTGAGTACCAGAATGGCTTTGCATTGCAATGCATTAGATACCTCTCTGGAACTCAAATGGTTAAATAAATGAGGACTTTAGGATTGTTTATTTTGCCCTGTGGTGCAGCTGGTTTACTCCAGAATTGTACCTCTTTAACATCTAGAACTGCATGTTATACGGGCAAAGAAGTTCATGTCTTTTTTCAAGTATTCTAAAGAATAGCAAAAATGACTAGTACAAGAGGTACCAGAAACAAAGCCTTGTGATGATGAACAGTGGAATAAAACTGGGACTGCAGTCACAGTGTGTGATTCTGCCACTACCAGTGGATGTGTGGAAGATCAAAGTAAAATCATTCAGCTTAATAATGTAGTGTTCCAGGGGAACTTTGCCTTAGGAATAGCTAGCTTTTAATTTGTTTAACAGACAGACTTACCTATATAATTAGCTTAGTAAATTTTAGGCACATGTAGCACTAAGAAATCCGTTCAAATTCCTGGTTTATTCAATAATCATATTAGAACATCCTTACCTATAGCATATAGCTCACACAGCAAAAATACATATTGTACCCTGTACAGGGGTAAACACATGGTCTTCTATGGCACCAATGAATATATATGAACTGCTTTGGCCAAGACTGAAACTGTACAGCACTACATAAGAAAATATGAAAATGTAACCGTTCCAGAACTATAACAGATGTGATTAACTTGTGTCTAGAGCCGTTTTTGTGGTGGAACATATAATTAAACAATTGGCTTCTACACATGTGTACAGAGAATTGCAGAGCTGTGTGTTCTGCAGCATCCAAGGCGAATTCATATTTCAACCAAAGCACACCATCTAGAATTAACCCTTTGGATGGTAGAGAAACACATGTTCTTCCAATCTGCTGTGTTCTCTAGTTGCTAGCACAGTGTTTCCCAAACTTGGAAGTATGTCCTCTCTGGGAGATTCCAGATGTTGGTCAGGAATGAGTTTCTTTCAGAGCCAAATGTCTGCTTGGTTATACAACATACACGAGATCACAATCTCAAGTTTCAGAAAGTACATAATCTGCCATTCCTGTTTTCATGATATGCATAATGTTGGCATAGAGACTAATATATATATCTATATCTATATATATATCTATATATATATATATATATATATATATATATCTATATGCACAGCAACAAGACACAAGGTAGTTATACCACATCTGCAAGGTCTCTTCCAGGCAGAAATATCAAGGTAGACAGGTGTTTCCAGATGTGCTGTCCAAGCTCTTTTGAAGAAGCACAAAGAAATAAGCAACTGTGAGGATCGTAGACGTAGTGGTCGGCAAAGGAAACTTAGTGCAGCAGATTAAAAACACATCATGCTTACTTCCCTTCTCAATAGGAAGATGTCCAGCAGTGCCATCAGCTCAGAAATGGCAGAAAACAGTGGTATCTGGGTACCCCCATCTACTGTCTAGAGACATCTGGACAGAAGTGGTCTTCATGGAAGACTTGTGGCAAAAAAGCCATTCCTCCAATGTGGAAACAAGGCCAAGCGACGGAACTATGCACAAAAATATAAGAACAGGGGTGCAGAAAACAGCAGCAAGTGCTCTGGACTTAGGAGTCAAAATTTGAAATACTTGGCTGTAGCAGAAGGCAGTTTATTCGCTGAAGGGCTGGAGATCTGTAGGCTGTCTGCAGGAAAAAGTGTAGCATGGTGGCGGTTCGTTGCAAGTTTGGGGTCCTGATCTGAACATCATCAAGTCTGTCTGGGATTACATGAAGAGAGAGAAGCAACTGAAGCTGCCTAAATCCACAGAAGAACTGTGGTTAGTTTTGAAGGCCACTTGTAGACACATCAAATATTGATTTTATTTCTGTTCAATCACTATCATTTTGATAATTGATAAAAATAAACTATTAACATGTCAATTTTTAAATCATTCTTACTTTACACCATTTTTTCATGTCTACCTAAGACTTTTGCACAGTACTATCTATATCTATATCTATCTATCTATCTATCTATGTTATTTTAACACCAGAGAGGTGTACAACATATTGAGAAGAAATGTTTGTACACCCTTCTGGTCTTTAAAGAGTTAATTAAAAAAGGGAGTGCATCAGGAATTGGTGAAAACAAAATGGGGGAGGGGAGTGGTGTCAAAAAGTTTGGGATCCATTGTCCCAGTAGTAACATAGTAACATAGTAAATTAGGTTGAAAAAAGACACAAGTCCATCAAGTTCAACCTTCGCTTCATACCTCAGTAACTGAGAATTTTATAGCTTTCCTGCTACCAATTAAATTAGTCTTTATCAGACCTTCCTGATCAGCCTACTGATAAACAGTATAACTCTGTATGTTCCCTTTTGAAAGAAATGTATCTAATCGTCTCTTAAATGTATCCATTGTATCTGCCATAACTACCTCCCTGGGCAATGAATTCCACAATTTGACAGACCTTAGCGTAAAAAAACTCTTCCTCTGCTGAAGTTTAAACCTCCTTTCCTCTAATCTCAAGGGGTGTCCCCTGGTCACCTGATCAGGCCTTGGAATAAATAGCTCACCGCAGAGATCCTTGTATTGACCTCTAATATACTTGTACAATGTGATAAGGTCTCCTCTTAGTCGTCTTTTCTCTAGAGTAAATAAACCAAGTTTGTTTAGTCGTTCCTCATATGTCAAGTCCTCCATTCCCTTAATTAATTTTGTTGCTCTCCGCTGTACCCTCTCTAGTTCTAGTATATCCTTTTTCAGAACCGGTGCCCAAAATTGCACTGCATACTCAAGGTGAGGTCTTACCAATGATTTGTATAATGGCAAAATAATGTTATCCACTCTTGCTTCAATACCTCTTTTTATGCAAGACAGGACTTTGTTTGCCTTTGCTACTGCTGTTTGACACTGGTCACTGTTTCCAAGTTTGTAGTTGACAAGGATACCCAGGTCTTTTTCTAGCAACGAGTCACCTAAAATTATTCCATTAAGTTTATAAGTAGCCTTGGGATTGTTTCCTCCCAAATGCATGACTTTACACTTCCCCACATTAAACTTCATATTCCACATGTTTGCCCAATCTGACATTGTATGTAAGTCCCTCTGTAGAGAGAAAATATCCTGTTCTGAATTAATGACTTTGCATAATTTAGTATCATCTGCAAATCTGCAGTATGTGAGCTTAAGCATACATTTCTATTTGGTGAATGCGGGAGCAGGTTTTTTCCTTGCCACTTCTGCAATAACTCCACTACTTTCGGCAAACACTTAATGGATGAATTCTGTGGCAAATCAACTGCACTGTAAAGGAGAACTAAAATCCCCTTTGATATAAATGTGTTTTTTTTTCATTCTTCAAATTTGACCTGCCTCTAATAAAATGGCTATAAGAACTATAGATATCAAGAAAAGGTAGGCAAGGCACAATATTTTGAAGATAACACAACACACTGTATCAAATTAATGCCTTCCTAGCCCTGGTGTGAACAAATGTCTCCAGAAGGAAAATGGTCCTGAAGGAAAAAAATATGCAATACATTTCTAAGGAATGTCCTACTGTATTCATTAGCAGATTATTTAACCCCTTAAGGACCAGTGGTCCAGGGAAGTTATCTTCCCTTAAGGACCGCTTTAATCCGTGCCGACGCACTGGTACACTTGACCTGTTATGTGTACCTCCTCTTTGGGGCCCAAGAGAGATCGCTCCAGTCTTGGAGCGGTCAATTTTAGGCCCCGTTTTTACTTACAGCACTCCCAGTACAGCGCTGTAAGTAAAAAGTATGTGACGTGCTATGACTGTCATCTGTCCTAAAGGGTATAAAGACCGTGATGGTCATAGCATGGGGTTTAAAAAAAAAACAAAAAAAACAAAAAACAAAAAAACCTGCCTTATATTACCATGGGTTGCTGACAGTGTGTATCCTGCATTTGGGATTGTGCACCTAGGCACCTCATCATCTACAGCTGTTTTTGATCCACTGCAGGATGAAGGCCTTGTCAGCAAGTTTCCAACAACTTTGGTCTTGTGCTATTTGTTGCAACTGTGTATCAATAAATTTGGTAGTTTCATCTACCCATCTTGTCTTTGATCTTCCTCTTGGGTGTTTTGTATCAAGTGGAATCCATTGCAGAATTCATTTGGTCCATCTACCATTGGTTTTCTTGTTATGTGGCCTCCCCATTTCCATTTTAAGTACTTTACTCTTCAAATATGTCATATATCTTTGCTGATTAATCCATGCACACTTTTTCTGTATCTTTTTGTTATGATCAGAATTCAGTGCACCATAATTCTCTGCTTAACCTTAAGTTTTTGTATGGATTTGGAATTCAATGTCCATTCACAGCCATAGGTAAGACCTAGGAGGACACATTGGTCAAATACCTTTCGCTTGAGGCAGAGTGGTGAATTTGTCTTAAAGACATTACTACTGTCACCATCTCAGTTTTATTCATTGCTTAGTTTTCATCACAGTGTTGACATTTCCTGTCCAAGGTAAACATACTTGTCCACTTCTTCTAGTTCTTGACCATCTGCCGAGATGTTCCTTGGTATGGTAAATTTGTTAAACATGACTTTTTGTTTTGTTGATATTCATCTTCTGACCAAAATGCTTTCCTGTTGTAGCTCTTCAATGTGTTCTTGCAGTTCCCCAGCACTACTGGCATAGAAAATTATATTGTCTGCAAAACATAAATGATATAGGTAGTCTTCATTCCTTTTTTTGTCTTTTTTTTTTTTCAATTGAGGAAAAATTATTCTAAATATGTAGAAAATAGTTTTGGGGAGATTGTGTCTCCTTGTTGGGTACCTTTTTCTATGTTGATCTGGACTTTATTATTGTTAACCTATACTAATGCAGTTGCATTTTCATATACAGGCTCTATTCCTTGGTTGATCAGGGCAGAGATTATTGCTTGCATTTTGCATTTTCATAGAGTCAAAGGCCTTTTAGTAGTCAATGAATGCTATGCATAATGGAAGGTTGTATTCATTATGGAGCTCTATAATTTGTTGCACTGCCTGGATAAGGTCCATTGTACTGAAACCACTCCTGTAGCCTGATTGCTCTTTAGGCTGTGCCATGTTAAGTATGCTGTATAGTCTTCTTGATAGTATCTTTGTGAAAACCTTGCAGGTGAGTGGCAATAGATTTATTGGTCGGCAGTTTTTAGATGCACCTTATTACCTTTTTTATGAAGTAGGATGCTTCTGCATTTTCTATGTTTCAGGCACTTTGCAGACTAGTAGGTATTTTGAAAATAGTTTAGCTAGGGATTGTTAGGGGCTAGGGGTTGCTCTCCAGCTTTCAACATTTCAATAGTAACTTTATCAGTTTCAGCTGCTTAGCCATTTTTCATTGATTTTATTGCAGCTTCTACTTCTTCTACCAAAACTTCTGTTGCAGCTTCAGCCTCTGGCACTGAATTCAGTTGTTGTCCATCATCCTTATAAGATTTAGAATAAAATTCTTCCACTTGTTTTAGTAGTTGCTGTTGTACCCTCTTCAACCTTTAATGCACACATTTGGCTCCTATGTGTGGCCATCTTTTGTTTTGCTTTCTTTAGCCCTTGATTTTCTTCCAGTGTTCAAGGGAACTGCCGGAGCAGTAGAAGCTGAATAATTGTGCACCAGATAGAGCAACGACTGAGAGATTGCTAAGTGAATATGGGTGCCCTAGTGAACTAGGGTGAGCGAAACTGACAGTGTGCTAAAATATCGTGACCCCCAGAGTGGAGGGTGACACTGGAGGTAGATAGGCAACTGTACCAACAAAGAGAGATGATGCACTGACTGTGACCCACAAGTGCTAAACTTGCACCAACCCTGTAAGGGTTAAATGGACACTCAGACCTGAATGCAGCCGCAGGGCCTTAGATGAGTAAATTAGGCACCCAGGGAACTACAACCAACCTCGATGAAGTACGGAAAGAACAAGTCAAGCGTACCGGGGTGCTATACCAAGGAGGATTGCCAACACCGGAGTGCAGGGAACCTAAATAGAGCACAATAATGGAAGTGAATGGGTCACAGTACAGGTGGCAATTAGAGAGCAGCAATATATAGCCACCAAGGAGACGTACAGTCAGACAGACCGAGATATACAGAGAGCAGGGACGTCAGCCAGGCCAGGTCGGTACACGGAGCAGGAACGTCAGCTAATCCGGTTCGGTACACACAGCAGGAACGTCAGCCAGACCAAGTCAGTACATGGAGCAGGAAAGTCAGCCAATCCGGTTCGGTACACAGAGCAGTCACGTCAGCCAGGCCAAGTCGATACACGGAGCAGGAACGTCAGCCAATCCGGTTCTGTACACAGAGCAGGAACGTCAACCAATCTGGTTCGGTACACAGAGTAGGCACTTCAGCCAGGACAGGTCGGTACACGGAGCAGGAATCGGAATACACAAAGAATAGTCAGTCAATACACAGTCATACACAGGATACACACTGAAAGTCAGGAGCGTACGCTAGAATCTGGAACACCACGAAAGGGCGCCAAAGCAATGACAGGGCTGGGGTTAAAAGGGCTAGCATTGGGCGGAGACAGGACCCAGCAGCCAATAAGGGCCCAGCAGGAACCGAACAGGAAGTAGCAATGTCGCCAGAGCGAACTTACGGGCACCGTGATAGGAGTTCATGCAGTCAGGACAGGAGCCAGTGACAGGAGGCGGGAGTCCCACAGAGATGGAGTTCATGTACATGCGTCACACTGTATGTGTGTGTGTGCATGTCACACTGTGCATATGTGTGTTGGCCATGCTTTTTTCTGTTCAGAGTGAATTTGAGGGAGGGCTAACTACTTGAGGAGATTTTCACAGGAGTCGATCCCTGCCCACTCCAGTGGAAATCACACATCCCTGTATCTCCAGGACTGGCGGCAGGAAGGAGAAATGAATATCCCCTCCTTACTGTTGCCCCTGAGTGTGTTAGACTTCGGACAAGGTTCTCAGTCACGTGATGCTTTATGTTTTATATACAGATATAAAATGTTTTGTATTTTTACTACATAATATATGACAACAATTCTTCTTTGCCCAGTAATAATACAAAAATTTTGACTGCTATAAACAGTAAAAAGATATTTTCTATGTTAATTCTTGAACAGGTGCCATCTTGGATTTGTGACCAAGACTGTTCGATACAAGCACAATTCTTATAAACAAAATAAAAAAAAATAACCACACCCGAATAGTTGGAACAAGTTATGGGAAGACAAGCATGTAACAGACATAAATACTTGTTATGAGAAGTGCAATCTCCAAACTAAGGACCTTATGTTCAGAAGAAAAGAGAAGGAATTCTAGAGAAAATCAACGACACCACAGGAGATTTATCATGTAAAGGAGACCTATCCAGCATCCATGGGATTAAAACCCCAAATATATCACTGGAGTTTAGATTTGTCCCCTGTGGATCATTTGTTTTGCTCAAGAATTGTTCCACTTTACTCTATGAGTATAGTTCAGTGTCATTACTTACTTTAACCCATTAAGGACCAGAGGGCTACTGAATGCATTGCAATGTGTTGCACACTATTCTGGTCTTTAAGGGGTTAAAGTAAAACTTCTGTTTATCCCCTTGTGCTATAGCCAATGCAAATAATGAAATGAACGCTTGCAGATTATATAAAAGTCCATATGTGTATTGAGCTATCATTAAGCCAGTTTATATCTGTAGATGAGAAGGATATGAAAAGAGTCATTCAGCCTTAAAGGGGAAGTAACAGTAAATAAAAACCCCTACTTACTTGAGTATGACCAGAAAAATCTCAATGGACCCTATCAACATTTGCCCTTGTGCATTTTGATCAAGAGATATTCAATCAGTCCTGTTGTCATATCATTGGAGGCAGACAAGACAGTTGCTGGAGGATTTTTCAAACAGAAGCTGGCAAAGTGCATTAACCCTTTGAGTACCAGAGAGGTAAGCAACAAATTTCTCTGCAAGGTGTTGCATATGCCTCTGGCAATCAAAGAGTTAACTCACGTAACCCTTTCAGGATCATAGGGGTGGACAAAGAAATATGTTGCAAACACCTGTGGTCCTTAAAAGGTTAAGATTACCATATGCTGTGGGTAGAGTTTTTATCCTGTGGTCCTGCTAGCAACTGTCATGTCCGCCTCTATGGACATGACACCAGGACCTACTGAACATGTTATTTCTTAAATCAAGGTGCAAAGAAAAAAAAACAGCACCACTGTCAACTGACAGAGAAAACAATAAAGACACAGTCTTAAAGGGATAGTAATATTTCGTTTTATCTTTATTTTATTTTGTAGGCATTAAAAAAACATGAAGAACGATATACCGTAAAATCTCAGGTATAATACGCACCTGTGTATAATACGCAGGTGTATATTATGCCTAAGATTTTAGGGGAAAACAAGAGTGCCTATGTATAATACTCACCCTTGTTTTCTCCCTTACTAAAAAAAAAATATAGTGTTAGCAGACCTCTTCCCTTCCTCCCCCGGCGCTCCGCTTTGAAGATAAACCTTACTTTTGTGCAAGTGAACTGCAGTAGAGAAGGCAAAACATCTTGCACTTGCTGCCCTGCTGCCTGCTTCCTTCAAAAGTAAGGTTTATCTTCAAAGCGGAGCGCCGGGGGAGGGAGGGAAGAGGTCTGCTAACACTATATTTTTTTCATTGTAAAAACTCTTGTGTATAATACGCACCCCCCACTTCACATAAGGTGAAGTGGGGTAAAATTGTGCGTATTATACTCGAGATTTTACGGTAAGTTTTAGCTCTCAAACCTTTATGGTTTGAGAGATATTCACAAGCAAAGTTTCCCCTCCCACCCCTTTTACCTAGTGTAAGCCATCTCTTCTCAGATGTGGAATTCAGTCCATAGACCAGACAGATAACAGAAGGGGACAATCTTCTTCCTATGAGAACAATTAAAGCCCTGCCCCACTTGACAAGTTTTTTAGGTTTTTCCCTTATCTTAATTGGAGATTGTCCCTCTCTGCAGTCTACCTGGGAACCTCCCTTCTGATCTGGCTGAACAGTGTTACATCAGTAAAAGGGGCGGGAGGGGGATACTTTGTCATTGAATTACTCTTGAACTACAACTCTGACAGAATTGAAATAACACTCTCCAAAGTCCAAATACTATGATGATTAACTAGAGCTGCTTTTATTATGAAACATTACTATCCCTTTAACATACAACAAAGGCAAAGCTGCACCAGCTAGTATTTAATAAAAAAATAATTTGCAAAAGAAACATCTGATTTATCAGATATTGTCATCTTATCTGCTTAGATCTTTTTCCACAATCGTTTTGGCCACGTTTTTAATTATTTCCAAATGATGGATATTACATTTATATCTGTAATATAGAAACATGCTTTTTTAAATATCCAATGTCCAGGCCAGTTCTCAGTTTAAAGTGATAGTAATGTGTGTGTGTGTGTTTATAATAAATATATATATATATATATATATGTAACTTTATTTTATTTTCAAGTTTTATCCTGCAGAATAAAGGAAGAAAGATAGACTGTTTCCAGTGCAACCCAAAATTTTCTTTGGGTGTAGTACCTCTATGGCTGGAATGTTACAGTGGCGCTGTTGCTATAGCATACCATGGAGGTTTATGGTCAACTTACCACAGCTATCCATAGACTACTGTAGCAAAAGCATCACCATATAATTTCAGACCATGGAGGAAGTGGAAAACCAGAAAGGGAGGTTTACAAGACAAAGCCTGAATTTTGTCCACCTGCCGAACAAGCATAATAGCTAGCAGAAAGGCTGTCTTGAGAGGCAAGAATCACAGAGAAACTGAAGAAAGGGACTCAAAAAGAGTCTTCTGAAGTACTCCCTGAACAAAGATCAAATCCCAAGGAGGAGTGAGATCCCGAAAGACTGGGTAGGCATGAACTACCCCTTGTATGAAAATCTGCACATCTGTAAATAAGCTGATATGCCTCTTAAAGAGTACAGAGCTGAAATAAGGACTTTAAAAGAGCTAAGACCAAGCCCTTTTTAAAAGCCATGCTGAAGAAAGGACAAGATGACCGGAAGACCAAAAGTCCCTGGCCGAGCCCCCTGGTCTTCTCACCACTTATAGAACAGGTAGGTCTTGAAAGATGGCTTTAACAAGGTAGCAATATCATAGTCAAAAAACCCTTCTTCCTCAGGATGCTTGCCTCAAGAGGTAAAACATCAAAACCTGCTTCTTCACCACTGGATGAATACACTGACCAAGAATCAAGAGACCTAGAAATACAGGGAGCTGAAACAGCTCTATTCAGGATAGACTGAGAAGATCTGAAAACCAAGCCTGGTGGGGACAGAAGAGGATGATTGGAATGATATGAGCCTGCTCCATCCCGATTTCCTCATCCCTCTGGGAATCAGAGGAAACAGAGGGAACATGCACATCAAGAGAAAAAGCAATAGTATGACAATTGCATCCACCAAGAGTGCTACAGAGTCCAAGGATCTGGCACAGAACTCAGCAACCTTGTGGTTGAACTGAGAGGCCATTAGGTTAACCATAGGGGGACCCCATAGACAAACTATGGAATCAAACACCTTTTGACTGAGCTCCCAATTTCCAGATTCAGGAGTTGGCAACTGAGGAAGTCTGCCACAGCGTTATCTACCCCTCAGTTATGATTGGCGGAGTGAGGTGGCACATGAGCCTCCACCAATATGAGGATCAGTTGAACCACAGATCATGTGGCCACACTTCTGGTCCCTCCCTCTGCAGTTGTTGTAGGTCACCATGGTCACATTTTCGGACTGAATCATGTGATACTTGGAAGGCCTGAGATTAGTGCAGCAAGGCTAGGTGAATCACCCAAAGCTCCAGGTTGATGTAGAGAAGACTCTCCACCTTGGACCAAAAACTCTGAGCCTTCTGAGGGCCCAAGGTGGCAACCCAGCCTTTCAGGCTGACATCTGTTGTGACTATGGCCTAATTCGGAACAACAAATGCCCATCCCAGAGACAGATGGGACATCTGAAGCCACCAATTAACGTCCGCCTTTGTCCATTCAGACGGGGATATGACATGGGAAAGATGGTACTGCGATATGGATCAATTACTGAGAATTTCTAGCCAGTTCTGCTTATGTATTTGAGAAAACGGGACTGCCTCCAGAGAATAAACCACATGACCCAGCACCTTCATGTACTACCACACCATTGCGAATAGGCAAAGCATGGCCTGAGACACATTGTGAGACAACAATAAAATCTTGTCTTCTGGTAGGAATACCTTCAGAAACAGGTTGCTGAATCTCATCCTGAAAAAGTGAAGAACCAAGAACAGAACCAGAGAAGATTTCTTGAGATTGAGAACACAACCATGTTGCTCCAGAAAACACACGCAAGCCTGAATCTGAAGACACAAAGTCTCCTCTGAAGGAGCCTTTACCAAAAGTCATCCAAGTAGGGAGTCAGATTCCTAGTGAATGGATGTGAGGTTCCAGAGCTGTAATGACTTTTGTAAATACCCACAGAGCATAAACCACCCAAAAAGGAAGAGTGGATAACTGAAAATGACAGTCTTGGAAGGAAAAGTGCAGGATACTGAGATGATCTGCATGGATGTGAAAATGCAAGTACAAGGACTCCATCTTGAACCAAGAAGCTAGAAAAAAAACAGTTAAGCATTTAATACCAAATAGGACTGCATGCTCTGTCATTTTTGGAAACTATGAAGAGATTGGAATAGAATCCTGTGAACCTTTCCTGAGAAGAAACAGGTACCAAACTTACATATTTAGCAGGGAAGAGAGACTGTGTCTAAGAACAAACAACTCCACACAGGTTCACGAGGAACTGTGGACATGAAAAATGACAGGGATGAAGGGACTTGAAGTCAATACAGTACCCTTCTGAAAATTACCCTAAAAACCCACTGGTCTGAAAAAAAAAAAAGATGTCCACACTCTGTGGAAAAATCACAGACAACCACCTATTGCCTGAGGAAAACCAGACCCGAGTAATGTGGATGTAGGCTTGTCAGCTTTGGGCTTCTGCACAGGCTTTTTATCTGTCCAGGCTTACTCAGGCTTTTGGGTAGAATATTCCTGGATTGCTGAGGGAATTAGTACCTTAAGCACATAGCCATATGGCAGGGGTAATGAAGACCATGCATCTCTCATGGAAAAAAGTACAGCTTAAGAGTAATTTGAGACAACAAACTACTCTTGCCTCCTGTGGCTGATAACCCTCTGAAATTCTAGGTCAAACAGCTGCTTGCCCACAAATGGATGAGACACCATAAACTTATTGGAAGACTGGTCAGCCAATCAAATCTTGAGACACAGAGTGCAAAGTGTGTGGCCTCAGAGAAAGCAGAGGCCTTTTCATTAAAGGGATAGAAACACAATATATAGTAAAATATATATTGTAGGGTGTATCCTCCTTAGTACAATAATGATGCTCCCATAGCTGAAAGGTGTTTCATGCAAAATGTATTGCAGCTCAAACTTTTTGAGGTACAGTGTCTCAATGACCTGAAATGTTACAGTGGCACTACTGCTGCACTATCCTATGGAGAGTTATGTTCAAATGACCAGAGCTATCCATAGGATGATGTAGCAGCAGTGCCACTGTAAAATTTCAGGCCATTGAGGAACTGCACCTAAATGATTCAAGCCTGAGCTGCAAAAACATTTGAATAACACCTCTCAGCAGTGTGAGTACCCTTGAATTAGGAAGATAAATCAAACAATATACATATATGTGTTACTATCCCTTTAAACCTAGCAACATCAAAGGCCTTGCCAGTAAGATATGTCCACCATAGGATTGTGTAGTAACAGCACCCCTGTAAATTTTTAGGTCATTGAGATGTTCAGCTTTGAGCTGCAATAATTTTGAATAAAACACCTATCAGCAGTGCCATTATTTTACTCAGGAATATAAACCCTACAATACATATATTTATTTTATTTTTTTTAACATATTAAGCATTACTATACTTTTCAGTAAGCAGGAAAAGTTCTACAAAACACTTTTTTCATAATAAAGTATTACTAATCCTTTAAAGGAATAGCAACCCATGATTTTTATTTTAGATATGTGCAAGTACTTAATATATATCCCTGGATTTATTTACAGAGAGCTTTCTGAAAAGGAACATGACAGCAGGTCTAGTGATACAATGTAAACAGAAAGCACACAGAGCATTCAGTGCTACAGGGAGACTGTAATGTTGTTTCACATCCTGCTTTGATTGTCTATCAACCAGAAAACTGGAAACTGAGTAGCTCGCTGTCAGGGACAGAAAAGTGTAAAAAAAAAAAATATAGGTGAAGAAAAAAAACAGTAGTCAGTTTGACTATGCAGAATACGTGAAGACAAAATAAAGGGTTACTATTTGTCTAAGCTACACCTGATTCACAATGAGCTGCATAACAAATGAATATTGAGATGCTTTTTCCTAATAAATTGCAATGTCTCATTTCTTGTGGGAACAGACCTTTCAGTCTAGCTAGGGTTACTGTACAAGTCTAAACTCCAATGCAGGGGTCAGAAAAGTGACTGATAAGTCTCACAGTGAAGGTATGAGGTGCTGCTGGAAGCAGAAGGAGAAGCTTCTGTACTGGTAACAGCAGTGCAGATGTGAAGTTAGTGGCTTAGTTCATGGATTTTACATATATCTCGGCCTTATCCATAGGTTGGTGCTTTATAAGTAAAACACAATAGCTGTTTATTGCCTTACCCCACTTCTTACAGAAAAGTCTACAGATGAAGCAGGATGAGAATTAATGCTGAATGTATAAATATGTGCTTATCTGTATATTTGGTGAGAGTTGGTACCGTGTTAGCCATAGAAATACAAGAGGCGAATACATGGTACCAATTCTCATCTGTTATCAACATGGAAGATACCCCAATGTACCGCACACAAATTAATATGAAAAACCTCCTAAAGAATCTTGCACAAATCAACAACTATATTCACCTCCTGTATCTGTATATTTAACACTAAGATCTACAGCAGGAACCAAATGTAAATGATAAATTATAGTTGCATACCTTTCGTCTTGAATACTGATATGCAATGTATTAATACAGTGATTAAAGAAACTTCTACTTTAAATTATGTATGTGTGAGGACACACTCTCCCAGGAGTGGCAGTAAGGAGGAGTTATGCAAAACTCCTCTATACTGTCTGTACCATTGGTGTAAGCATGGGAGTGCGGGTTTGAAAAGAGTGGCCAGGGGGCATAGCCCCCTTGGCCACTCCTTTCAAAATCTCTGTAATGAGTTCCACACATATCACTACCCTTTGGAGGATAAGTTTCACAGGTGTGGGCAAGGGGGTGGAGCCCCCTCCCACACCTGAGAAACTTTCTGCAAGGATTTCTCCTTCCATCATATTACACACCTCCTTCCTCTACACCCTGCCTCCCATTTACCACGTCCCTGTACACCCTCCCCAATTTTCACCACATTCTACAAATTTAAACAATCTCCTTTTGCTGCTCACATCAAACCTCTAATTCACTTCTCACATCAACCCTACCCTTCACAGTAACCCTCCCATTCGCTGCTCACATCAACCCTTCCTTTCTCTTTGTATATTATACCCTATTCTTCCCACCCTCCCTTTCACCAGTCTGTATCTTCCTCTACTCCTTGTACCCTCCTTCTCTCTGAACTGTATGTTCCCCTGCTACCATCCTCTATTCGCAACTGTGCATCTTCCCCTGCATCCCCCCACACGTGTAGCTGGATGCATCTTCCTAGGCTCCCTTTCACTACTCTCCTTCTTCCCCTAGTCTTCCCAACCTCCCTTTCACTGCTCTACATCTTTATCTGCTCCTCCCACCCTCTCTTTCACTACTCAGTACCTTCCCCTGCTCCTTCCACCCTCACTTTCACTGAAGATACAGAGAGGCGATAGGGAAGGTGGAAGGAAAAGGAAGCGTAGTGAAATGGAGGGTGGGAGAAGCAAACAAACATGCAGAGAAGGGAAATGGTGTCTGGGAACACCAATGGAAGATGCATACCGGTGGGGGAATACACAGTGGCAAAAGGGAGGATGGAAGGTGCAGGGGAAGATACAGACCATCATGACTATAAAATGTTACCTCACTCCATACATAACCACTCAATACATTTAATTTACCATAATTAATTAACATTCCACATACACGCAGGCACACCATGTGCAATTTGCTAGTAAAATATAAATAGAATAAAGATCAAATAATATAGAAAAACCATATAATTTACCCTTTGAGTGCCAGAGAGGTACCCAATACAATGCAATGCACAGCACTGGATACCTATCTGGCACTCAAAGAGTTAAAGACCAGTCCTTTACAAGTTAATTGCAGGCATTAGTAGCACTATATACTCATTCCTATTTGTTGTGCAATTGGGTGTAATTCCAGAACAGCCAGCAGACTTCACCATTGGCTTCTTCGGACAAGCGGCTCCAATTAATCATCATAGTATTTGGGTCATGGAGAGTGTTATTTCAGTACTGTCAGAGTTGTAGTTCAAGAGTAATTGAATGATAAAATATCCCCCTCCCGCCCCTTTTACTGATGTAACACTGCTCACCTCAGAGCAGAAAGGTGGTGTCCAGGTGTCTTGCAGAGAGGGACAATCTTCAATTAGCATAAGGGAAAAAGCTGTTAAGAGGGGCAGGGTTTTCATTGTTCTCACAGTAAGAAGATTGTCCCTTGCTGTTATCTGTCTGGTCTTAAGACTAGATTCCACATCTGAGGGGAGGTGGCTTACACTAGGTAAAAGGGGCAGGAGGGGGATACTTTATCATTCAATTACTCTTGAACTACAACTCTGACAGTATTGAAATAACACTCTCCAAGGTCCAAATACTATGAAGATTAATTGGAGCGGCTTTTATTTTGAAACAATACTATCTCTTTAAAGGGACGCTGGCCATATTTATACTGTAGTTATTCTGGAGTAAACCAACTGTACCACAAAGGACAAATAAAAATTCCTAAATTCCCACACACTTAGAGCTTTTTAACCCCTTGAATTTTAGAAAACTTTGCAATGCATTGGAGACCTCTCTAGCATTCTAGGGGTTAAAATCCCAATTTAATTTAGAATTATTTTTTTATTTGTTCCCATGTAACAGTTGGTGTACTGCAGAATAACTCCACTTTGCTTTTATATACATGGGCCATTATCATCTAAATGGTTCATTGCTTTGGAATGCTTTGCATATCCCTCTGGCACTCAAAGGGTTGAATATAATTAAATTCTATTCAGCATTTGTAAAAATACTCTCTTTGCTACCAGAGTTCTAAAATCTAATAAATGAATGTGTAGGAAGTCTGGAGCATATGGTTAACCCCTTAACAACCCTTAACTTGTAAAAGCATGAGATAAGGAAGTGGGCCTTAATGAACCATATCTCTTATATATGCAAGATAAGTTTAATGGCCCTGCTTGCTCATGAGTGCCGCAGCCATTGGGATTGGTCTGTTTATGACAACACAGAGACCCAGCACAAAGAGACCCAGTTTACCTCCGGAAACCACTCAGAGGTCCTGGAGGCCTGCAGCTGCATTGTGATATATATCTCAGTCCAGTTCTCGAGCAAGCTTCTCTTGTGAAGATTTAGTTAAATAAAAATAATAGTAATTATAATAATAATAATAATAATAATAATCAGATGTACTTATTTCAAATTAATTTTCTGCACTGTAGTGGTATGCCCACCAGTCCCCAGTTCCTCATGTCTATGTGCATGGAACAATTTACGAGAGGCGTATCTAGAAGCCTCCGGGCCCTGGTACAAGAAGTGCCACGGGCCCCTCCCCACCACATTGGCCCCCCTGACCACATTGACCCCTCCACAATGCCCCCATCTCCTACCTGGAGCTCCCGCGCGGTCCTCTTAGTAATGCAAAGCGCTGGAAGATGATGTAACCTTCCAGCACTCTGCATTACTACAGCACCGGCAGGAGATTGCGGGCGCCAGGCGGAAGGGTCGCAGGGGGAGGCCGGGCCCCTGGAGTGCACGGGCCCGGTCGCAGGTGCGACCCCTGCAACCCCTATAGTTACGTCACTGCCATTTACCTGTAAAATTCTCATTGTGCCCAGCTGGCAAGGTGAAGTAAGTAAGCATTACATGCAATCAGTTAGTCCATAAAAATAATAATCAAAAAAATACTAATCATAATAATAATAATAATAAAATAACTATATTGTTTTCTGTCTCTTGGAATATGCCATTGCTGTAGTGTAGTGCATGTCAACCAGTCCCCGATGGCTCTTCTGCTGTGTGCATGAACCGATTACCAGTTCTATAAGCACTGACGCCTAACATAGTAACAGCCGGCCACAAGTTACAATGGGTCAATATACTTGGATCTGGTATGTGCACAACAGAAAAGGCATTGGGGACTGGAGGGAGTCTGGCTACATAACAGTACAGCAGAGGGATGTTAGAAGCATGGCAAAAAAAATGAGTTGTTGGGGCTTTTATATTATTATTATTATTAACAAACTAATAACAAGGGGAGCTGGCTTCCTTCCCATGCCATCTGAGAGTCAGTGTGCATGGAACCGGCAAACAGTCCCATGCACACAGAAGGAGGTAACAGGAACTGATGGGCATCTCACTACAATGAGTAAAATGTATTCAAATTAAGAAAAACAGGTTTTTTTGTTTGTTTTTTTTATGATAGAACTCATTGCTTGCTTCACCTTGCCAGCAAATCAGCTAGGCTATGGGGATGTTGCCTCCCCAGGGGGCCAAAACTGGCCAACTGTCCCTTTATTGCCATCCCTATAGGCGAAGTACCCAATGATATCATGTTTATTGGTATTGATATCTCATAGACGTATTTTCTAATAGTAACAGACCTGTTCTGAGATTCATTCAGTCTAATTAGGAAGGTTTACAAGCTGCAGGAAATCATTCTTTGGGTCACCCCTTATCCCCTTTACTCTAGATCAACAAGCACAACAGTCACTTCTTCCATTATTCATTGCACTAGTCTTTAAAGGCATAGTAATGGAGTGTATTACGTTAATTTAATATTGTAGATAGTTAAAAAAAATAAATAATTTAGGCCACTCCGATCTCTTTTATGGTTTGAGAGATATATGATTACAAAGTTCCCCCCTCTCTCCCTCCCCTTTCCCTGACATCAGGCTGTAGCTGAGAGAATCAGATTCTGGTCCCAGGACTGTCCTGTGGCTCTTCTCATTTTGTGAGGTCAGTTGTCTTATTTCTAAAATGCCATGTCTTTTCTACTTCTTCTTCATTTTCTGTTGTTGTTGCAACCATTTCAGTACAGCTATGTCCTATTGAACAAAGTGTTAGAAACCCAAAAGATTGTGGGAAGTGAATCTCCAATGACACTTCACTGATCTTGGAACTTTGTGCCCTTGTCAAAAGTATATACATTTTTGGGTACATTTTGTGGTATTGGATTGTGATTAAAGGGATAGCAATACTTGAAAATACGTTTATTTTATAGTGTAGCCCTTAAAAAAACATGAAAAATGATATAAGTCTTATCTCCCAAACCTTTATGGTTTGGAAGATATTCACTTGTAAAATATAGTAAAATTCTCTTTTCCTGTCTGTTTCAGCCAAGTCTGCCATCTAGTGGACAGATTTGGAATTTGGTCCACAGAGCAACCGGCAGCTCTTTAGCAGTGCTGAGATCATGATCTTTGAAAAGAACTGCTTAACTGGAACTATCTACAAAGTGTGCCTGGCTTGAAAGCACTATTTGTAGACCATTCCAATTAATAAATTCTTTTTTAAAGATGGTGATCTCAGCACTTCTGGAGAGGCACAGCCGTCCCGGGACCAGATTCCAAATCTGAAGGGTGGAGCAATGACGTCACTCCAGGGGAAACTTTACTTCTGAATATCTCCCAAACCATAAAGGTTTGGGACATAAGACATATCATTTTTCATGTTTTTTTAAGGGCTACAATATAAAATAAACTTATTTTCAAGCATTACTATCCCTTTAAGTTCTAAGACCAGAACACCAATCTGTGAAAATCACCAGTTTAACAACTATAATACGCATCTTGTGCAGAGGCTGTGAAACTTAAAAAATACATGACACATCTATGTGCACATCATTTTTATTTCCAAAATTGGAAGAAGCAGGTGAAAAATGTTGAGGTAGTTTTCTGTAACTGCAGTGGTTTTTTTCAAACAATCAAGGTCAGAAGCACAGTAGAATGTATGTATTGTTTTAACCTACAGAAATGTGCAAAAGTTTTAGGTAGGTGAGAAAAAATGTTGTAAAGTGAGAATGCTTTCAAAATAGACATATTAATAGTTTATATTATCTTTTTTATATTTATCAATTAATAAAATTATACTGAGTGTACAGAAGAAAAATCTAAATCAAATCAATATTTGATGTGACCACCCTCTGCCTTCAAAACAGCATCAGTTCTTCCAGATACACTTGCACAAAGTCAGGGATTTTGTAGGCATATAGTCAGTTGTATGATTAAACAATTATACCAAACAGGTACTAATAATTATCAATTTAATATGTAGGTTGAAAAATAATCATTAACTGAAACAGAAAAAGCTGTGTAAGAGGAATAAAACTGGATGAGGAACAGCCAAACTCAGCTAACAAGTTGAGGTTGCTGAAGACCGTTAAATGTCAAAACTAATACATCATGGCAAGACTGAACACAGCAACAAGACACAAGGTAGTTATACTGCATCAGCAAGGTCTCTCCCAGAAAGAAATTTCAAGGCAGACAGGGGTTTACAGATACGCTGTCCAAGCTCTTTTGAAGAAGCACAAAAAAAAAGGGCAATGTTGAGGACTGTAGACGTAGTGGTCGGCAAAATAAACTTAGTGCAGCAGATGAAAGACACATTATGCTTACTTCCCTTCACAAGCAGAAGATTTCCAGCAGTGCCATCAGTTCAAAATTGGCGGAATACAGTGGGACCCTGGAACACCAATCTGCTATCCGGAGAAGTCTGTTCAGAAGTGGTGTTCATGGAAGACTTGGGGCCGAAAAGCCATACCTCCTATGTGGAAACAAGCCCAAGCAACTCAACTATACACGAAAACACAGGAAATGAGGTGCAGAAAAATGTCAAAAGGTGCTCTGGACTAATGTGTCGAAATTTTAAATATTTGGCTTTAGCAGAAGGCAGTTTGTTCGCCGAAGGGCTGGACAGTGGTAGAAGAATGAGTGTCTGCAGGCAAGAGTGAAGCATGGTGGAGGTTTCTTGCAAGTTTGGGGTTGCATTTCTGCAAATGGAGTTGATGATTTTGTCAGAATTAATTAATTTACTATGTTACTATGTAACTGATATATACACTACCTTAATTTTTTTATATATTCTAGTTACCACACTATACACAGTGAGCCATGTACAGTGAGGTCTGTTGTGAATCAGTGTCCCACACTTTTGTTCTTCTCAGTTACAGAATCACTAATACACTGTCTGCCTATCCAGCCTTGTTCACTTGTCCACCATAACTTCCATTTGTTCAATGGAACCTTGGAGTTCCACGCAGCTCCATTTGAGAAATACTGATGTTTGCCATACAAAAATGATGTTCCCTTTGTCTTTTTGAATAATTATATGTATGAATTAGTGGGTGCAATATCCCTTAAAGGAGCAGTAAACTTTTTTTTATGAAAAAATATATATTGTAGGGATTTTCCTACTGAGTAAAATAAGGGTATTCCCACTGCAGAGAGATTTATATTTCCAGAGTTATTACAGTTTAAACCCATGTTTTTTTACATTAGCAGTGCCCTCTAGTGGTCAAATTCTAATTAGATTTCCTGTTAGATTCTAATGGAGAGGAAAGTCAGAAAAGTCAGAGACACACAGTTCTCCATAGAATGTGATAGAAACTGCCTGTCACTTCCTGTCAGTTAGAACTATCAGGAAGTAAACACAGTAAATTCACTTCCTGATTATTTAAACTGCTATAATATTTGAATAAAACATCTGACAGCGATGGGAGTGACACTGTTTTATTCAGCAGGAAATGCTCTGTAAAATATGTGTTTTCATCAAAAAAAATTTACTACTCCTTTAAAGTACAGTAAAAAAGCAATAAAATAAAAAGTGCAACAAAAGTTATCTGGCTTACAAAAAATCCTATATAATAATTCGCTAAATTGTGTGTAACGCCGCGACATGCGCAGTAGACACTGTTGCGCGTGCTGCAGTCATGCGCAGTAGAGACTGCCCGCGCCGCGGCTGATACAGAGCTGGGCACTCGAAGGAGCATCCAGCTCTGTATCAGCCGTGGCGCGGGCAGTCTCTACTGCGCGTGACTGCTCCGCGACCGGGTGGCAGTGGCACTGTGGCTCGTGTAACGGGCTGTTCAACTAGTATGTAATATAAGACATTCATTTGTCATTATTGTTACATTTTAATTTATATCTGAGGTTTCAAAGCTATGACCAACCTCACTGCATAACCTTTACCCCCTTTTATGCAAAGTACCCAATTATATCATGTTTATTGGTACTGATATCTCATAGATGTATTTTCTAACTGACCTGTTCTGAGATTCATTCAGTCTAATTAGGAAGGTTTACAAGCTGCAGGAAATCATTCATCTCTCCCCTGTACTCTAGATCAACAAGCACAACAGTCACTTCTTCCATTATTCATTGAACTAGTCTTTAAAGGGATAGTAATGGAGCGTATTAAGTTAATGTAATATTGTAGTAAAAAAAATAAAGTAATTGAGGCCACTCCGATCTCTTTTATGGTTTGAGAGATATACGATTACAAAGTTCCCCCCTTCCTCCCCTTTCCCTGACATCAGGCACAAGAGGAGAAAAGTAGATTCTGGTCCTGGGACTGTCCTGAGGCTCTTCAGCAGAGCTGAAATATCGTGATATAGAAATAAACACTTCATTGGAACGGTCTACAAAGTGTGCTTGCAAACCAGGCACACTTTGTAGACCATTCCAATTAAGTATTTATTTCTATATTGCACTATTTCGGCTCTGCTGAAGAACTGCAGGATGGTTCCGGGACCAGAATCTGCTTCTCTCAGCTAGAGTCTGATGTCAGGGAAAGGGGAGGGAGGGGGGCACTTTGTAATAATATCTCTCAAACCATAAAGGTTTGAGAGATCAGACTGCCCTTAATTACTTTATTTTTTACTATCTACAATATTAAATTGACTTAATACGATCCATTAGTAATCTATTTTCTAGTATTCGACCTACATATAGAATTAACTATATTGAGTTTGTGTTTTCCAGCCTACACAGGGCTTTTGCTAACACCACAAATAGTTAAAATTAGTAAACCTGTATTATAATGCCCACTGCTTAGAGGTTCTTTTTCCAAAGTTAATGCAGTTCAACCATCATTTCTTCTATTAACAGTGCCATTTGTTGTCCAGACAGTTTACCATGCCCACCTCTATTACAATAAATGCTCTATGCACTTCAGCACCATGGGGAGAGGCTAGAGTTCCCAATTATTTAAACTGTTCTTTAAACCTCTGGAATATTAGAGAGTGCAATCAAGGGGTTAAAAGACCCACTTAAATCAATGGAAAGAGGATTCTTGTGCACGTACCAATAAATTATTTTCTATTAGTCCATGCAGAACACAGAAACCATGGGGTAATCTATTCTCTGGCCAAGAGTGCAGGGCAGTTTACTTAAATAGCTCTCTAGAGGCTGAGACTCCCTCTCTGCTTCACTTTACTGCCATCAGTCATGTTCAATTTTAAAAGTGACCTCAAAGGAGGTTCAACAGGGTAAAGAGTTTCTTAGTTAGCCTTCTGTTTTATTGTTCTTAACTTAAATGGTGTTGTATAATCCCCCATTAGGCAGGCTCCTTTCTCTGGCCTCCTTGTTGGTTTGAACCAGAGTCCAGGCTGTTTCAGGACCTGGTCTGCTCCGGGATGGCTTCAGAATATCAGCAAATGAATTTTATCAATGATATTTGTTTACTCCAAATGTGTAAAAACAAGGATGAGAGTGTAAATATCAGATGAGAGAAAGTAGGGTAACTGCAGAGAAGTGATCAAGAAATTGGAGAGAAGAACCTGGAATGATAAATTAAAGAAAACTGCAGTGAAAAAGAAGAGAAGTGGATTGCACGGATTTCAATGGAGGAAAATATGAACTGCACTGAAAAATGTAATTTGGGCATAAGAAAAATACAATCCCCTCCCTGAACATGTCTAGGGATGTGGCTGAATTGTAATCCAAAAGAAGAAGAGTGCAGCAAGAAAGGAATCATCACAGGAAAGGAGGTTTCAACTTTACTAGAGGATAGGTTTTTTTAAAGTAAGGTATGTTAAATTGTGGAATTCCTTGGTCACTTATATGGTAATGGCAGATACAATGCATACATTCAACAGAAGATTAAATACATTTCTTTCAAAAAGGAACATATAGGGAAGTTCAGTTAAAGACTAACTTATTTGACAGCAGAAAAGCTTATATAATGATCATTTCTATGGGTTATGAGGCGAAGGTTGAACTTGATGGACTTGTGTCTTTTTTCACCCTAACTTTCTGTTACTATGTTACAATTTGAAGTGTTATAAATGATTAGGGGGCAAGCCAGGGTTGTATTCAATTGGTGTGAATATGAAAGTACTTGGAGGGGATTAGTAAGTTAAACATTGAAATAATTGGAAAAAAATTACCAGTGTAGATAGTGCCTATTAATCCTTAATAAATATTATTTAACATTCCACTGCATACAGGTACATTGCCACAACAGGAACACTAAACTGCACCTGAGCTGATACTAAATAAAAAAACTTCATTACATATACAGCAAACTAAAAGGGATTGATAACACTCCACAGAAGAAAAGTGGAAAATAGGAAAAGAAACATCCTGTTAAGATACTATCAGCAGAACTTGAGGAGTTACCCAACTGAGACCAATAATTCAACTGACACATTAATTACTACTAGAGAACCAGCAGACAACACTGAAAGACAGTGGGAGAGTAGTGTTGCAAACGTTTTCTGACATTATTTAACATTCCACTGCATACAGGTACACTGCCCCAACAGGAACACTAAACTGCACCTGAACTGATACTAAGTAAAAAACTTCATTATATGGACAGCAGACTAAAAGGGATTGATAACACTCAACAGAAGGAAAGTGGAAAATAGGAAAAGAAACATCCTGTTACGATACTATCAGCAGAACTTGAGGAGTTACCCAACTGAGACCAATAGTTCAACTGACACATTCATTACTACTAGAGAACCAGCAGACAACACTGAAAGACAGTGGGGGAGTAGTGTTGCAAACGTTTTCTGAGGCATATTAACAGGATTAGAAGAGACAATGGAAAAAGTGGTATAGAGTAGCTCTGCAGAGGTTTTCAGAGGAATACTGACAGGGATAGCAGAGACTAAGAGGAACTAGAGCAATTCTCAGGCAAACCAACTATACCATGGAGAACAAACAAAAGTTCCCAAAATTCTCATTGATATAAATGGGGCTTTGGTCCCTTTAAATGCTATGAGACATTTACATAGCATTGCTAAACACAGCACTGGAGATCTCTGGCTTTCGAGGGATTTAAAGCCCAAATTAATTTAATAAGCTTTTTCTTTGTCTCTTATATTACAGTTCGGTTTCTACAAAATTGTACCACTTGTGCTCAGTGCATTATCCTAGTGATGTCTGTATTAGAACACACTCAGTCCAGGATCACACTGCATTAAAAACACAGTAAACACCCTTTCATCATAAGAACTACATAAAATCCCCTAACGTCTCATAGATGTATGGTTATTGGATTTAACCCCTGAATGAGAGCAGTGTCTCCAACATATTGCTTCACCATTGCTACACTTTGCCTTTATATATACAACTCATTTTATTTAACCCTTTGAGTGCAAAAGGGGTATGCCAAGGTGTTGCATACCCCTCTGGCACTCAACAGTTAATAAGCAGGATTTTTTTATTTATTTTTTTTAAGCAAGTATTATTCGTTAACGCCTTGGGCCTTAGACAGCTCTCCTGCTCATTGCTTCAAACAAAATTGGAGATCTCACAACCATCGAAGGGATTAATAAAACATCTACTAATAGCTATGTTTCTAACCACAAGGTCACTGAAAAATAAAACAGTTTCCAATAAAAATTGAAATTCCATTTGTTACCAAAAAAAGGTAATCAGAGGCTAGTTATAAACATACAAAAAGTTGTAATAATATGCCTACTGACATAGAGCAGAAATCCAGTCATCTCACTGATTTATATGCACTGGAGAAATCTTATTTCATCTTTTGGCCTCATTGTTCTCGATTGCCATGGGAACCGTGCAAGTTTACAGCTGTGTTCGATTCCTTTTAATGGGTTCATGAGACCCCAATAGCAGCAGGATGTTTAAAAAAAAGTTATGTAAAATGAGTCTGCACTGCACTTTGCCGATTCCAAAAAAGACTAGCAATCCGTTTGGCTAAATCCCTGCACGAACAAGGGAAGTGAATCATGCTGAAAAGTAATTTGGCCAGGTTTAAGAGCAAAACTGTTTTGTCTTAAATGCTGAGCTTATGGGTTGACTGTCATGCTGTATAACCATGAACCCTAAATGTCAACACTCTTAATAAAGTACTGTAACACAATCCTGAGCGTATATAAACATCACATTCAATTTGATGCATTTAATTAGAGCTTAGTCACATAACAGAATCCAAATTCGACAAAAGGCAATCAAAGAAGAGCTATGTTTTTCATCTGTCTGACATTTAGAATGCCCAATAGTGGTTAGAATGGTGATGTCACACAGTAAAAGCAATGGCTTGGGAAAGTAGATGACTCAGGGAGTTGCACATTCAGAGGTTTATCTAAATATCGGGATCTTGATTGTATAACTAAAGAAAAAGTCTGCCAGCAAATATAAATGTTTGGTTTTGTGGTGGGTATATTTCAGTAAGAGATATGGGATCTGAGTTGTAGTCACCAGCTTGAGGACCAAAGGTTGTCTATCTCTACACTGGTCTATGACCTTGTCTCTTTAAATGTGCCTTTTAGACAGAGTTTCCATTTCATTCTCATACATATGTTTAAGCACTATGAATGGAACAATATGAATGAAAGACTGATGATGGGAGTAGCTACCAAATGCTGAACTGCCTTTCTCTGCTCTGTTAGTGCATAATAGGTAAGGTCAGACTGACTGGCCTGTCATTTAACCATCTAAGCAGGATAATGAAACAATGTAGCACTATACTCGTATCACTAAGTGTCTTGTACATGGAATTCATTTTATATTGTACTTTTTTTACATTGTATCACTATACCTTTGCTCACAGTACTTCAAAGAGAGCTCTTTGGAAACTGATGTACAGAACTTAAAGGGATAGTAATACTTTAAAACATATATAAAATATATACTGTAGTATTTATCCCCCTGAGTAAAACAAGGGTACTTTTATTTCTGAAAGGTGTTTTATTCAAAAGCAACTCAAACTTAAATTTTTTAGTTGCAGTATCTCAGTGACCTGACATTGCACAGTGGCGCTGCAATAACTTTTGAATAAAACACCTTTCAGAAATGGGATTACCCTTGTTTTACTCAGGGAGATAAACACTACAATAGATATTGTTTACATATTAAGTATTGCTATTCCTTTAATGCTAGGAACATAAAAGTGTAAAAAAAAAGTGACAATAATAATAATAATATATATATATATATATATATATATATATATATATGTATATGCAGTTTGACTTTGCATGGTATGTGGAAAATAACAGTGAAGGCAAATAATTAAAATTCACTGTAAACGTACTGAAGACAACACTAAAATGCATGGTCACTTTTTATAGGGAGTGTTGCAGTACAAGAGTTATCAGTCAAATCCTGACACCTTTCATGACAATGTCGCAGTACACAGAGGTTTGTATTGACTCACCTGTAACTCAGTTCAAGTTTATATCTATTGTCTGAATGTGAGTTATTTAACTTGTCGACAGGCATCGGATTAACCCCTTGGAGGTTAGAAATGCCTGCAGCACACTGGAGAGGAACAGATGGATGTTTTTCCATTCACTATGTTTTCATTTATTTGTGTCTGCCTATTAAATCACAAAGTTCTGGTTACAATCAATGACATAATGATAACATCCCATATTATAATTCACTAAGGATGTTTGTCAGAAGCAGTCATGTGCAGTAGAACCAGCTGCAAGCACTGCAGTCATGCACAGTACTGATTGCCACAACGCGGCTGATACAGAACGGGGTGCTCTGAATTCAGATCGTAGTCCTCTCTGCGCACCTTTGAGAGGACTACAATCTGAATTTGGAGAACCCCGCTCAGTATCAGCCGCGGCACGGGCAGTCAGTACTGCATATGACTGCAGCACCGCCAGTGTTGGCCTGTGTAGACGGGCTTTAAAACAAGTGGGTTTTATATTGTGAGAAGCATCAGTAAAAAGAAAAAAGCACAACTCCAAATATTAGCCTTCCTTTTACTGTATAACTAGAAACAAATATTGGATAAGCAGATCCCTCAGATACCTCCATTTAAATATGAATATTGACAAGAAAGACTTCAATTAGAATGAATAAGCACTTTTGAAACCAAGATATTTTCTACAAAATCGAATACAGTTATCCTAGTGCAAAAAAAGCAAATAAATTAGAAAAAAAAATCACTATACTTGTTTTATAGGTAAATTTATTTCTGGATGACCGTTCTACATGTAAAGGTCTTTAATATTTTGTCAGTGGTTGCATTGGGTATGGAACTACCACCAGAAGTAAAGTCGTCCTGCAATAATTAGGCAGGTGGCAACTAGCTTAATAATAGTTATATTACTTCTCACAACGACAAGATTCTATAGAAATCCTTAATTTTCCAAGACTGACAGCCAGGTTAGTGCAGTCTGTGTGCCTGCACCGTCTGTCCCTTCCTGTGCCTTTTGGGACAGTGCAAGGCTTCTGAAGAGAGACCAGGACTGACGGGGCAGGTGCGCAGACAAGATATCTGTGCTGATACCTGGCTTCCGGTCAGAGGCGTAACTAGAAGCCTCCGGGCCCTGGTGCAAGAAGTGCCACGGGCCTCCCACAACCACCACTACATTGGGCCCCTCGACCACACTGATCCCCTTTACAATGCCCCTCAATCTTCACAATGCCCCCCATCTCCTACCTCCCTGGAGCTCCCGCACGGTCCTCTTAGTAATGCAGAGTGCTGGGAGATGATGTCATCTCCCAGCGCTCTGCATTACTAGAGTGCCGGAGGGAGCCTGCTGGAGCCAGGCGGAGGGGTCGCAGGGGGCATCCGGGCCCCTGGAGTATCGGGCCCGCGACCCCTATAGTTACGCCACTGCTTCCGGTCTTGGAATATTAAGGATTTCTATAGAATTCTGTCATTGTGAAAGGTAATATAACTATTATTAAGCTAGTTGCCACCTGCCTAATTATTGCAGGGCAACTTTACTTCTGGTGGCAGTTCTGCTTTCAGTTATTGCATTTCAGATAATTGCTGATATGATAAATAAGTCACAGCTGACTGACCATGCTCTTTACAGCATTCATCATAAACAGCAAAATCTCTCTTACATTACACATGGAAATTTGCAGAACTACAGTCATTTCAAATAAACATAGACTCCAGCTTTTTTTACAATTCTGAAATGATGTGGACCTTGAATTTAACATCTTGTAAAAAATTCACCCACAGTGATGGATACAATTGAAGAGGTTTGAGAATGTTTATTAGCATAGGGCTTGATTACATTAGAGTCGAATGGCTCATGGGAAGTGATTGCATTATGCTACCTCATTTTTTGGGGAGTCCACTTTGGGGAACATTGGCACTTAGTATAATGACACATAGAACACCATTTTAAATGGTCTATTGAGCAATGAAATTATAGCCCATTGGGACTTAATCATCTGCTCTAACAGCTAAAGGCTGCTGTTGAAGATAAATGTTACTGTTCTGTAGGGTAAATAAACTCACTGCACATATATAAAATAAATTTGGAAATAAATATGTTAAAGGTTAATCCTTTGACTGCCCTTTGAAGGGTAAATTGGCTGCTACATCACCAAGAAAATGTCCAGAATGTTGATCTAAGTGTTTCACAATGTTTTATTTAAATAACATTCCAAAAACCTATGCACTGTATATATTATATATATATATATATATATATATATATATATATATATATATATATATATATTCCCAAACACGTTTGATGTTTCTTGGGTTGAATATATAACACAGATTGCATTTGCCACCTGGGGAGTTCTAATAATCCCCAGGTGTCATCTAACAACACTATAAGGGTCCCTATAGCCTATTCTCACTCATACCTTTTATTAATGTACGTTATGAAGGTAGGGTTAAATATGCCCTAACTAAGTCCTCTGATATTACTGAATGTGGAACAGATTCCCAGGCTCCACATTCCTCTATTGGAACTTCCAGGTTGTACTGTAGTCATCTCAGTGCAACAGGGAAGTATCAGAAAGGTATGTGGACCCAGGGAATCAGTACCACATTCAGTAATACTGGATGGGCACATTTAACCCTACATACAGAAACTGTACACTAATGGAAGGTATGAAGAGTGGAAGAGGAGTACGGGTGACGTTTATAGTGATATTAGATGGCTGCTGCTGATGATCAGAATACCCCAGGTGGCCTTCAATCTAGCCCCCCCCCCAAAAAAAAAATCATGACGGCTACAATTAAGCAGAACACAAGGTACGTCATGTTTATACGTAGTGTGTTTCTTTGTACTCTTCCACCTTTGATCTTGCCCTCAGGTCCTGGGTGGGGGGCAAAAGAGGCAAAGGGGAATCATAGGATAGTATTTTTTACTCAACTTATGATCTAGCATTTACTGTACCCTCATCTCTTCCGTGAAAGGTCGATAGCATAAAACAACATGAAACTGTATTCAGTCTGTCCTGCTCCTGGAGGGAGGCAAGCGCACATAATATGATTTCCATGTCCAAAGGGCATATCACAGCATATTCCCTGGACATTATCATCATATCATGGGGCGTTACAAATGTTACATAAGTAAGCGAGTGAACATCGGACAAATATGTTTTTTAACACCTTAATGTCCACAGTCCTGGAAAGTAACCTTCCTTTAAGGACCACTTTGATGTTTCCGATGTGCCAGTACACGTGACCTGTGACACGTACTGGCACTCCGCGCTGGGGACTAAGAGAGAGAGACGGCTCCAGTCTTGGCGCAGTCAATTTCACTCCCGGAGGAGCACTCTAAGTAAATGTACGTGACATGCTATGACTATCACCGGTCCTTAACGCAAAAACCGCATGATGGTCAAGCACGGCACACAGGCGTTAAAGGGTTAAAACTGATCTACCCCTTTGGTTTCAAATATAACCATTTAAGAACCAGAAAAGTGTGCAAAGCACTGAGAAGCTGCTCTGTTCCTTAATCCTTTGAGTGCCAGAGGGATATGCAACACTTTGCTTTGCAGTGCATTGCGAACCCCTCTGGCACTCAAAAGGTTACACTGCTAAACAATATGGAACTGTGACCAACGTCATTACCACAGATCTGTTTAAAATCTCTATTAAGATATTTTTTTAATTTCAATTGTGTTAACCCTTCACTATGTGTTGCACACCACTCTGGTACTTAAAAGGTTAATGCTCAATAAAGGTAATGGTCATCTGCAAAGTGATCATTATTATAATTTTATTATTATTTCAATTTCATCATATATTGGCCCCACACTTGCCTTCTTAAGATATTTAACACACTGGCATACAGATGATTAAAGCACAGAGCACATTAAGAAACCTGAGTAGCAGTCTCCATTTTAAATTCCAAATGTCTTATTTAAGGACATATGGGGCCTCCTTCTAGTGAGAATGTAACCCTTTGATGCCAGAGAGGTCTCCAACGTGACAGCTTTCTAGCACTCCAACAGGTTAAACATCAGAGCTTCTATGTTAATATGTATGCTTTTCTAGATCAGAACAATAAAGAAAATAATGAAAGTTGGTTTCAAAGCTGAAGGTTATCCAGAGAAATATCTAAATGACTTTTGGAGTCAGGAATATTTCTTTTACCCACCTGTGGCTTAATTGGAAATTGATTCAATAGCATTTTTATTCTTGTCTTCCTCTGGATCAGCAAGGTTGATATGGCATGGGATGAACTAGATGGACACATCTTTTTTCAGCATTATCAACTATGTTACTGTGTAACAATGAGATCTCATTAGTACGTAAGAAACGAGGGATGACCAGATGGCCCCCCCATGCTATAGGGTCATCCTATACCAGAGGTTCTCAACCCGTGCCCTCAGTGGCCACTAACAGGCCAGGACTTAGGAATTTCCCTGCTAGAACACAAGTGTGTTGAACAGAGGCTCAGTCGTATTGATTAACTCACCTGTGCTCTTAAAAGGAAATTCTCAAATCCTGGCCTGTTAGTAGCCACTGAGGGCACGGGGTTGAGAACCACTGTCCTATACTATTTTAGCTTAGATCTGGGTTTTCCCCATGCAGCGTAAATTACTATTACATATGGGGAAGGTCTATTATAATACATGGTATTTTCCCCAAACAGCAGTGCTTTTAAACCTTAGAGAGCCAGAGAGGTGTGGACACTCCCCTGGAATGCTAAGAGTTAATTGTTGCTGATTTTCTGTGTGACTTCATCCCAGTTTCAAGAGATGATAGGAACAATTTACAGGAACGTGAAAACCAAAAAATAGTTTAATATAACTTCAAACACTATGTACTTACAGCTAGCACACAATGTTTCAAGATAACCGTGGTACAAGGAGACCTGGAAAAAGCGGGAATGGATGCTCCCTCTGAGAATATGTAAGCCTTGATTTTAGGACTCGGAAAACAAAGAGATAATTTTTTTCAGATGCTTGCATTAAGTACAGGAGATTGAAGTGCATATATCCCCAGTTCATTTTTAGGTGTTAGTATTACTTTAACCCTTTGAGTGCCAGATCGGTATCCAATACATTGGATACCTCTCTGGCACTCAAGGGGTTAAAACGGTGAAACAAGTGTAGCTAGTTAAGGTTGACATTTATTCTCCATTATTACTTGTTAGGGTAGGTAGGGTACTTTGTACAATAGCTGATAATATCAGGAATTAGCAGTTGGACAAGATCCTTGATGGGAACCGGATGCACTGAACATGTCTACAAGTGATAAATGTGCAAGTTTATGTTTCTTGACAAACCACTAGATGCACAGAAGGATGCTGTGGTCAGTCTTTGTTTCTGGAAAAATTCCAACAATAAGTCTTAAATCACATGGGTTGGGGGGAGGAGAAGTACATTGTCTGAAAATGAGAGAAATAACAAAATAACCCCCACTTACTATGGCCAAAAAATCGTAATGGACACTGACATTTTCCTTCCTTCCTTGGTTCAGGAGATAATGGGGACTTATGCACTAAGGAGTGAGAAAGTGAAGAGGACGTCTCCAGTGATATAACTTCTCCAATTCCTATGCTAGTCTAAGGAGCCAATGTGCTAAGAAATCTAAATTGGCAGAGATCTTAGAGCACTGGCTCCATAGTTTAACATAGGTATTGGAGAAGTAATATCACAGGAGAAGTAATCTCCACTTTATCACCTTCCTATCACACCTTAGTGTACCCCGCCCCCGTTTCATCTTCAGCCAGTCCTAGACGATATGTCCATGGGGACAAACACTATAGCTGCTAGCAGGACTACAGGACCTCAAACTCTAATAACTACACATAGTAACCTTAACAGTTTAACCCTTTGAGCTCCGCAATGCGTTGTGTACCGCTCTGGCACTCAAAGGGTTAAATCAGGACAGAAGTGAACAATTCCAGTCATGCAGGGAACCTAACAGGTCAAGTATTACTGGTGTCCCTGCTTGAACACTGCTAAATTAATCAGTGTCTCAGATATTTTGACTGACTCATCTTGTTGAAACTGGAAAACATTGAAATCCTGACCTATTAGGTGCCCTCAAGGATAGGCGTTGGACACCCTTTAACCATTTGTGTGCCAGGGAGGTATCCAACACGATGAGTTGGATACCTCTCTGGCACTCAAAGGGTTAAGTACAGTAATGCAGATGTTCTATTTCAGAGTGTTGAGGAGGCATTTTTCCTTGCAATTCTCTCTTTCTCTTGTGTCTTCCACCACACAGTACATTTTACTGTCCAAGAAAAAAGTGAGACGAGCAAAGGAAATGGCTTTCCCTAGTTTGCTTATAGTAGCGGCAAACTTTTTAATGAAAAAAAATATATACTGTAGGACTTTTTCTGTTTAGTAAAATAAGGGTGCTCCCACTATGGAGAAATGCATATTTCCAGAGTTATTACAGTTAAAAGACATGTTTTTTTGTTTGTTTTTTACATTAGCAGTGCCCTCTAGTGGTCAAATTCCAATTAGTTATTATATTACATTCTAATGGAGAGTAAAGTCACTGAAAACAGTTCTACATCGAATCTGTCATTCTGTCAGAACTTTCAGGAAGTAAACGCACAGTAAATTTACTTCCTGATCATTTGAACTTTTGGCTAAAATAACTGACAGCAATGAGAGTGCCCTTGTTTTACAGCAGGAAAAACACTTTCACAGATTCATTTAAAAAGTTTACTGTTCCATTAAAGTAAAAAAAAAGGAAAAACAGGATCTGCAAAATCAAATCTTTCACGGTACGATTTACAAACAGTAGTAGATATGAAAAAAAAAAATTTGGTTCTGTATGTTTACATTGGGTAGATAGTAACATTTAATGTCCTGACTAGTAATTTTTTTATTGGCTGTAAATTTTTTTCTCTATGAATGATAAAAGCTGTGCTTGTGTTTATGTACTACTAAAACTTACAACATTTAGAATAACATTTCTATGAACTAGTAGTAGGTGTACGATCACAACATTTCAAGGCCTGTTGTGACAGTGTTTTTATTTCAATAAATTTTTCTTTTCACACCTCTGCTATTATATGACATTTTCCACAGAAGACAAAACCCCAGTCATCACATTTATTTTAGCAAAAAGTAAATAAATAAATGGAACTTAGAAAAAAGCTCAAAATGAGCTGGCAGCAGCTTGTGGTAAATGTTTAGTGTGTGATGGCTCTGCCAAGGAATGGATTCCATGTACACAAAGAAGCAATTTATTTGTAGAATAGTAACATAGTTGATGAGCATACATGGGAACTTTTAAAATGAATCGACCCAGAGATATTTGAAATATTAACCCTTAAACTCTTGATAGCGTAGGTTCTAGGTATTATGTCCCTGCTTGCGCTAAACCAGAGGTGCTGCAATCAGTAGTCAAGGAATATAGCACAACCTACTAATATCACTGTTTTAACATACACAAGAGTCATGCAGGGCTTCTCCCCTGCTTTTCTTGTAGGAATGGAACCAATCTAGAGACTCCAGAAGTGCTTATTTGGTGCAGATCATATAGTAAGTACCACTGGACTCTCTCACCCCAAGTATTTGGCTCTTCACCCAGAGACCCTGAGATTTGGGTCAAACCTTGAGAGTTCCCAGGTATGTTGATGAGACCGAAAAAAGACGTGTTCATCAAGTCCAGCCCATGCCAAATCACCCCAGGTGATACAGAGGAATGCAAAAAAAAAACCAAAAACCCATTGAAGCTATTCCCAAGTGGGTAAAAATTCATTCCTGACTCCAAATGGCATTCAGATAGTTCCCTGGAGCAACATCTGCTTTCAAAGCCAACTGTCCTAATTCTCAGTATTGTTTTGTGCTATATAGGCATCCATTGCTTTTTGAAATCAGTTACAGTATCTGCAAGTACAACATCCCAACATCATAGCTTTACCTCCCTTACTATAAAAAAAACCCTGCCTTTGTATTAATCAGAAGTGCATTTCATCTAGTCTTAATGGATAATCTCTCATTCTTGGCTCGGCTATTTGAGTAAATAAATAATTGAAGAGTAATTTGTATTGACTTCAAATATTTTTGGAAATGGTAAACATATTACCCCATATACGTCTCTCCTCTAATGAAAACAAACCCAGTTTGGTTAGTCTCTCTTTACAACTCAGTTCCTCCAATCCCTTTATCAGTTTTGTTGCACGTCTTTGCACTTTTTCCAGGTCAATAATTACTTTTTTTAACTCCTTAAGGACTGGCGATCGCATGTGCAGCCAGCACTTAAGGACCCTGAATTCCATGAAGTGCCAAAGCTGTCACTGGTCTTTAAATGTCAGACAGCCGTGACAGTCCTGGCACGACATTGGAGGTTAAGGGGGTTAAGAACTGGTGCCCAAAGCTGTACTCCATATTCTAGATGAGGCCTTATCAAGGATTTATACAGAGGTAGGATAATATCAGCATCCCGTGCATCTACACCTCTTTTTATGCAGGCTAGTACACTATTTGATCTTGCAGCAGCTGAGTGACTCTGCACACTGCTGTGAAGTCTATTGTCTATCAGTACTCCTAAATCTTTATCTAATGAGGATTCTCCAAGTTGTTTCCCATTTAGAGTATATGTAGCAAGTTTGTTTCTACAGCCCAAATGCATAACCTTACATTTATCTACATTAAATGTCACCTGCCACTTTTCTGCCCATTCACTCAGTTTATCTAAATCCTTCTGCAAAGAAAAAAACCTCCAGCTCTGTATGTATTTCCTTAATAATAGTGTTATCAGCAAAGATTATAATAATAATAATCATATCAAAGTATTTTCCCAGAAAGGAAACATTGAAATTGTCTCTCCTTTTCATCAAGTATGTCCTGGGGTATAGATGTTATTATTACCCAATTTAATTGTATTCATTTTATCTACCTCAGAAAGGTGAAAGGATGAGTTGACCCTGCTGGCACTACAACCTGAGGTTTGAACAGATTCTACAGCTGGTGCATTAACCAACTGAGCCAGATCACCAGCATTGAGACACTGCTTTCAATTCCCACTCCTACATCATTAAATAAACAAATTAAAAAGCATTGGGCCCTTGACTGACCCCTGTGGCACCCCACTTACAACTTTAGACCAACTTAAAAAGGTTCCATTTCCAACAACTCTCAGCCATCTATCATTTCACCAGTTCTCAATTCCATGTACAAATATCACCATCCCAAACTGAAAGCTTTTAATTTAAGCAGTAACCTGTTGTGAGGTACTGTATCAAGTATACTACATCAACAGCAACTCCCTTGTCCAAATTGCTACTTACCCTTTCGTAAAATGCAAGTAATCTATCTATTTTTCATAAAACCATGCTGGCTCCTACAAATAATATAATTTGTCTTCACATATTACTGAATACTATCAGTTAGTAACCTTTCTAATATCTTACCCAATATGGAAGTCAAGCCCACAGGTCTATAATCTCCTTGTTTGGATACTGCCCCCTTTTTGAACAAAGATACTACATCAGCTTTCCTCCAGTCAAAGGGCACTATGCCTGATAAAAGCAAATCAATAAATATTAAGTATAATGGTCTTGCTATTACTAAACTAAGTTCCTTAAGTGCCCTTGGGTGTATATCATCAGGTTCAGGTACTTCATTCACCATAACCTTTTCCAGTCTCTTTTGGACTTTGTCCTCCGTAGGCCATGTACATGATGGAGGAAATTCTGTGACTTTGTCTGTTTGCCCTTAGCCTGTCATTGTTACTTCCTTTGTATATACAGATGAAAAGAAAGGGGGTTATGCACTAAAGATGATGATAAAGAGGTGATAAAGTGGATATTACTTCTCCAGAGATATCCCTTCTCCAGTTCCCATGTTATTCTGTAGAGCCTATTCACTAAAATCACCAAAGTTAGAGAGATCTTAGTGCATAGGCTCCATAAAATAATATAGGAACTGGAGAAGGGATATCACTGGAGAAGTCATTTCCACTTTATCACCTCTTTATCACTGTTTAGTGGATAACCCCAGTGTGTTTAAGGTGTTAGCCATAGCCTTATCCTTAATAATCAGTTCACTTGTCTCAGCCTTAAGGGGACCAATATCAACCTTAATGGTTTGTTATTAATATAATTATAGAATTTTTTGGATTTGGCTTGCTCTCTTTTGAAAGACTTTTCTCATTTTCAATTTTAGCTAGCCTAATTGCTTGTTTGCAGATTTGATTGCATTCTTTATTTTTTTATATGATGCATCTGACCCATCTGACTTAAACACTTTCAAAGCCTACTTCTTATTTCTCATTTTCTTCCAAACCTCATTATTAAGACACATTGGTATTAATTTGCTCCTCTTGTGCTTATTCCCCACTGGTATATATTGAAACATATATTTGTCTAAGAGCAGAACCTACTAGTATCCATTTAAGGACCAGAGAGAGGTATGTGACATATTGCTTCCCAACATGTTGCTCACCCATCTGGTCCTTAAAGGGCTAAATAACAATTTCTAAAATGCTTCCAGGATTGGTTTAATGGCTGCAGTTGTTCATGGGCAAATCGAGAGTGCAAGTTTAACTATGAATAAAGTTTATATATTGTACAGATGGATAAAGGTGATATTGTTAATGGATAAGGGTAGGGGAGCTCAAACCTGTTCTCAGCCCCCCCCCCCAACAGTGCTAATGAATGTCCTTAACCCCTTGAGTGCCAGAGGGGTATGCAATGCATTGCATACCCCTCTGTCACTCAAAGAGTTAACTCAGGCAGATCCATCAGAATGACTGAACCACCAATTGATTCACCTGCAAGAAGATCCTGAAACCCTGCACCTGTCTGTCTGAGGACAGGTTCGCACAACCCAGGTTTAGGGGCTACTGGCCCGATAGAACTGCAGTATGTCCAAATGAATCCATTTGATGCTAGAGACTTATCCCAATACATTTCTTCTCTGCCAAATATGATCCACAAATATGTGTTAAAACTGCCATTGTCCCTGCTCCTTGCTTCAAAGGGATAGTAATGTTTGCAATACAGTAGATTGCCGAGTCTTCTTTATAGTAAACTAGTTGAAGAGTCCGTTACACGGGCCACAGTGCCACTGCCAGCCGGTCGCGGGGCAGTCATGCACAGTAGAGACTGCCCGCGCTGCTGCTGATACAGAGCTGGACGCTCCTTCGAAGCATTCCGTTCTGTATCAGCCTCATCACTGGCAATCTCTACTGCGCATGACTGCGGCACGCGCAGCAGTCTATACTGCGCAGGACTGCGTCGTTACACACGTTTTAACGATTATATAGGATGTAACATATTGCGCTATTTTTAGCAACTTACTTTTCTGTGGTTCAAAAGTTATAAAGTGTGCAAAGATTCCCCTGCCGCCCCTTCTGGCCTCCTCCCACTGAATCTGCAATCTGGCCCTGGGACTGGACGGATGCAGAGCGGTACAAACTTCAGTGAGTAAGTATAAGGAAAACCCCGCCCCCCTTGATGAAGGAGAAGGATTTTCCTTTGCTTACTGAAGTTTGTCCCTTGCTATATCCATCCGGACCAGGCAGAGTTGCAGCAGTGATGTAGCCAGATGGGGACGGAGATCTTTCTACATTTAACCGTTTGAGTGCCAGAGTGGTACAGAATGCATTGCATTCCGTACCACTCTGGCACTCAAAGGGTTAATATCTTTAGAACTACAGAAAAGTACATTGCTAAAAATATTGCAATGTGTTACATTTACTATAAAGAAGACTCGCCGATCTACTTTATTGCTAACATTACTATCCCTTTAACCCTGTGGATGCTAGAGGTCTCCAACTCTTCAAAGAATTAAAAGGACAGTATTGTACCTATTTACTAAAAGGGCCCTTACATGTGAAAGAGGGAGACAGACAATTTTCTTTGCTCATTTCTATGTTTTGCTATGCAGTAACATTGTTTTGTGCATATTGCAAAACATTTTCATTTTTTTTCTTTGTATAACTTGGCTATAACTGAAAACATTGTTACTTTATGGGAAACTACTTGAACAGCCCGTTACACGGGCCACAGTGCCACTGCCACCCGGTCGCGGGGCAGTCTCGCGCAGTACAAACTGCCCGCGCCACGGCTGATACAGAGCTGGCCGCTCCTTCGGAGCGCCCAGCTCTGTATCAGCTGCAGCGCGGGCAGCCTCTACTGCGCATGACTGCAGCACGCGCAGCAGTGTGTACTGCTTATGTCGCGCCGTTACACACGATTTAGCAAATTATATAGGATTTTGTGTAAGCCCCAGCTTCAGTGGAGGTATGGCTAATTGTCATGTCCACTACCCCATTAGGTTAGCTAGTGCTCTGATTACTTCGCTGCCACCTTCAGCCAGTTTTCATTAAACAGGAAGTGTCTGTCTTGCCTTAACATACAGAAGGGCTCAGTGGGAATTTTCATTCATCCCTTACGGTGCAATTGATTTGTCCATGAATTGCTGCTCTTTTGCCATGTGCATATATCCCTAGGATAAGTGTATTCCTCTTCAGGGAGTCCCATTATAGTACAAAAAAAAAAAAAAAGTTCCAGCCTCCAATGTATGGCTGATCCATGTGGATGTCAGACAGTAATACTGGTTGACACTCATGTGGGACAGCAGACACCGCTCTCCTGCATCCAGATGGGGGGTGGAATGTAAGAGAACATGAGTGAAAAACACTGGAGACTGAATAACATCAGTGTACTGCTACAGTTATGTTGCCTGTGAAAAAGAGCCCTTAAGGTGAAAGAAAACACAAAAAGGCTGATTTAGATCTGACGCACACTGCAGCTGATAACTTTACCAAAGGGAGCACAAAATAGAAGATGACCAGTAGGGACCTTTAACCCAGAACTTTAATATGAATACATTCCCAACTCCAACCTGCCTTCTGCAGAAGATCAGACTAGGCCGAACTTGGGAATATACTGGAGAAAGAAGGCTGGAAGTGGGAATGTTTCCCTATAAAAGTTTGGGAATAAAGATACCTGGTGATCCCCTTCTGGTCTATCATAAAACATATCCTGTAAAGAGTGCCCCATAGAGTTAGGCTGACCATACGTACCGTTTTAAACGGGACAGTACCGTTTTTTTCATTTTTCCAGACCGACCCTTCTTTTTAATAAATGTCAGTTTTGTCCCGTTTTTAAAATAACTTATCTATAGTTTTTAATTTTTTCAAAAAACAACGTGGCTTGCTTATTTGTCATACGATAAAGTAAATCTGAACTTCCTTTCATCACACTAGCAGTTTTACTGTGGTTTTACTGTACACATTGATTACCATAGAGTCATATGACTCGAGGGACTCATAACTGTCTAAGACTCTCGAGTCTATGGTAAATTACCATAGAGTCTCTTAGACAGTGATATGACAACGAGTCATAAGTCTCTATGTTAATCAATGTGTACCGTAAACACAGTAAAACCACTAGTGTGAGTGACGAACAGAGGAAGTTCCGATTTACTTCAGGGGCAGGCTTTTTGTCCAGACAGAGAACACCGCTAGTAAGAGTCCTCGCTGCTTGCAGCTTACTACGATCGGCCTTGGAGTGATGGAGTCCCACTTTCCGTCTGTTCCACACCCATCCCGTTTTTGTCTCAAGGAAATATGGTCTGCCTGCACTGATTCCCTTAATTAGAGCTAGATAGAACATGCATTGGAGGAGGGATAGTGCAAGGATTAGGCTCACAGACAAAGAGGGAGGAGAAAAAAGTTTTAAGGATTGTTGCATGGAACAGCCATTCTGGGGTGAGAGCCAGAAACTGCGGATGCAGGATATAGCCTCATGAGGGCATTTTTGTGTACTTACAGATAAATAATTATCTCTTAGTCAATATGGAACACATGAAACATGGGTTAAGTATCCTCCTACTGGCAGGTAGGGCACTTGCATAGAAAGAGCTCTCTCTTTAGCAAGAGACTCCCTCCATACTCTATTTTACCCCAACCAGACAAGCTCAGTTTTAATGCATAGCAAAGAAGTAGGACAAAATGGTGGTCATCTGAACCAGAGAACCCAAAGGATCCCTCTACCAGGAACTCAGACAACTTGGGTTTCTCTTGAAAGGAAGTCCTTTGTTCCACATGGATTAAGAAAAAAGGGGAGTTTTGTGTACTTACAGATAAATCATTTTTTCTTAGTCGATATGTACCCCTGCCAGTCTACCACAGTTTTAACAAATAGCAAAGATAGAGAAAACAGAAATGAGACAGGAAAGGGGGCCATCTGAAGCAGAGAACCCAAAGGACCCCCTAGAACTCAGACAGCTGGTTTCTCTCCTCCTACACACCTACATTCTGGGGAGGGGACAAGAAAAAAACCCTGAAAATGCAGACCAGATCTAACAGAGACCAAATGAACAATCTGAACCCCAGGTGTCAATGGACACCTACACAGCAAACTAAGGAACTGCAAACAAACAGGCTACTGGTAAAAGAACACAAGGAAGATACATACACAGGTACAACAGCCTGTAGGACCTTTTGACCAAAACTGCCTTTGGTGAAGCCAGCACCCTGACACAGTAGTGTTTCACAAAAATGTGAAGGGACGACCACAATGCTGCCTTACACAGCTGCTCCTTAGAAGCCAGAGTTTTGTTCACCATTCTCACTGAAAAGGCCATTGCAGCCATAGGCATACCTGGGAACTCTCCAGATTTGCCCCGGAGACTCCAGTTTTGACACTGCTTTACCGGGTCTCCAGGGCAGAGGCTGAGTCCTCCGGATGTGAGGAGTTTCTATTGAAACTCTACCCATTTCCACTCTTTCTCCCCGTGTTGCTCCTTCCCTCAGCCTTCTTTTAAGCCCTCCACCCGGCACTCACATTAAGCCCCACTCCTTTTTGACGTGATACGCGTCATTCTTCACATCACCCATGGCAGCAGAGGACTCCCCTCTGGGGAGACAACAATAAAAAGTTCCCAGGTATGGCCATAGGATCCCTTGCTACTGTGATAAGAGTGAGTCCTCTCTTTTGTCAACAACAAGAGGGATGGGGATTGGGCAAAGGTGGGCAGTTTCAGTTTATAACCGAGTGGAGAGGATTACTACTTCTTTTCATATAGATTTTCATGTTGGAACACCAATCCTCCCTTCCCTAATTTGTGTTGCTGTTTTGTAGTTGTGCTTTAACCCTTTTTTGCTTTTTCAGCTCTTGTATGTCTTGTTTGTTGTGATGTTATTAGTTTAGGGTTACTTTTAATATGGTTAAGTGTAGCTGTGTTTTGTTAGTTATGCTTAGTATTTCATTGTTCAAATTTTTATGTACATTTTCTTCCTTTTCTGAAATAAACTGCCATGATTTGGTGAGTGGATTTATTTTTCTCTTGATGCCAGCTTCAGTACTTCTGGATGGACTTCCTCACCACTTGGTGGTGACAGACTTTGGTTTATGTGTTCCCACAGGGCTTCAGCACAGGGACTGTTGGTGGACTTCCTCACCACTTGGTGGTGACAGACATTGGTTTATGGGTTCCCACAGGGTTTCAGCCCTATGGTTTTTGGTGTTTAGGACTGTTTGCTGGTGTTGGTGGGGGGGCGGGAAAATGGCATTAATCTACACCAAGTGATCTGGTATATGTTTATATATGTGGTCATGTTTGGTCGGTTAATGTGATTTGGTAAAAAGGTGTAAGTGTGTGTGTGTGTGGGGGGGGGGGTGGCTTGCTAGTATTTGGCCTCTTCAGTTAAGTTTCTGGGCAACTGGAAGTCACCTCTCAGTTTGCCCTTGATACTTGATACTTCTGTAAAGAGCTGTGTAGATGTATGGCACTATATGAATAAAGATACATGCTGTAACGGGCCTACGGCCGTTACACACTAGTTGTACTAAAAATAGACTCTGATAAACTGCCCTTGGTGTGGACTGCCCTATTGCCACATTTACATTCTGGTATAGAAGAGCACAGGGTCACTTTTTTGTTTTGTCTGTGCACTTTGGGTTAAGCCCAATGTTTGGGGGTTCTGGGGAACCCTTTTGTCTTTTGCTGCTATCCAGATGCCAGTTATTATTTATCACTTTCAATTTAGTCATTTAATATAGATATATATTATGGTGAGTTAGCACTATGAGCTTATTTCCTTTTTTATTGTTTTTGTTTTCACAAATCCCCCTTGCTCATTTTAGCTGCGTCTCTGTTTAATTCACATTATTTGCACATTCACAATTGTATTTTCACATTTTGTTTTTCTTAAAGGTCCTTAAAGGCGTATGTGTTTGGCTCTCTTATGCTCATATACCTTGCCAGTTCCAATTGTTATTTCATATGTGGCCTGTAGGGGTGGTAAGTTCTGACCTATAAATAGGATGAAAGAACTCACAGTCCTCTTTGGTCAGCTGACACTTCCTGCAGGCTATAAGAGTTTTATTTCAAGTAAGTCCCCTCTTATACCTTTTTTAATGTAATTGTTTGTCCCCTTGTTTTTAATTGCATACACAATGCCAATGCTTAGAACTCGTTTCTTTATAACATCTGATTAGCTCCTTTATCATGTTTTTAAAACATTTTCTTTGTTTTTTTTGGGTTTTTTTTCTCTTTTAATTTAGATAGGGTACAAAGGTATATTAGAGTAGGTACTTGCCAGATTTGAAGTACCTTGGCAAGGATGGCAAGCTTAACATCTCTTGGCCATTTGATGGACTAAATCCTCATATTTATCAATCAAGTTATTATATATGCACTAGGCAGGGCACATATTTACATTCTAGCATGGAAGAGCGCAGGGTCACTTTTTTGTTTTGTCTGTGCCCTATTGCCATACCCAACTGAGGCTGGTGCAGCCAGAATTCCCTGCTGCTCGTTTTGAAAAAGAGGCAACTCAGTGATTGATCGTCTCCAGTCATGTGGTTATGTATGAGAGGAAGTTTTGTTCGACAGGTATGTGGCTCATTGATTGGTCACCTCTTGTTGAACAGTGGCCCCCCACTTGTCACATATGGTCACTCCGGTCCGTATTCGCTGGGAGAACTAACGCAACAAGATTGAATTAATTGTCGGGCCCAGGTAATATCATCAAATATGAAATACAATGGAGGCTGAGCACGGAATGGTCACCATACAGTTGTTCCTTGTGACTCCAATTCTTATTTGCTGGAGATCGGAGCAGTAAGATTGAATTATGTTATTTTGTCCCTTTGTGTTTCTTCACTATAAAATGTCCCAGTGTCTTCAAATAAAAGTCTTTACTTTGAACTACAAGAACTGTGTGGCATGTTCTACTTCAGGAATGGTTTAAAGAGTCCCCTTTGACTCCCATTCCTAGGAACTTTGCATCGCAAGACTGGCGCGGCTACCCCTCTAACATTGAAAGGGTTAAATGTGAAGAAATCTTTGAATATATACCTATAGGTATAGTTAATTGCAACTAGAACCTGGAAAATCCTTTTTGAAAATGGAAACAGCAGTAATTTTTTCTCTCTTAACTAAACGTTAGATCAGAATAATGTCCTTTTGTATTACATTTCAAATTTCTATAACATTTAGGGGCCATGGCTTGACTTCTATCTGGGATCACATGCACTAAAGTAATGGATATACTAATACTTCCAATTTAAAGGTCTCTATGTCACGTGGGGCTACCTTGAATAGACCAGCGCAAATAGGCAAATGTGATCTTCAGTTACCCATAACAGGCTTAAGGATGTCCATGAATAAGCACAAGTGGGTCATCCAGTGGCTCAAGCATTTCAAATCATCTACCTGTGCTTACTATGGGATCATTTCAAAGGCAATTCCTGACTGCCGAGAGGTGCTTACTTCCACATACACACTCCTCACATGCTCTTTCCACCGAATAAGACACAAACAACCTGCTTGGGTAAGAAGTGCCCAGAGCATTTATTAACACATTTTAATATAATATAACGATATGATTACACCAGGTATAAGCCAGGGGTACGATAAGACACCCATAACCAGATTCTAGTCCCTCCCAGAGCCATTAGCCAGCAGGTGAGGTCCTAACTCCCCAAAGACCTGATCATCCACTGGCGAAGACAAAATCACTCTCCGGAACATCACCTGCTGTAACCATAAAGAGAATAAAAAAGGGGGAGGGGGGGAATAAAAAAACTCCCTGCGAGGAAGCTGGCAGGCCAGGAAGCAGACCAACCAGCAGCCCAGCAGGGCCCATCCCTGACTAGGCCAATCGATTGGCCAGCGAGTAAAAAAAAAACAGGATGCACCCCAGCAGTCAAGCCTTCCCCTCTCTAAGAGTTCAGGAAGGTTGCATTCTGATTGTAGGTCAGTTAAGCCATGGTGACATTAGAGCTTTTAATATAAAGTAGTTTTGTAAGCCATATGATATGGCAAAATGTAACAGATAGGACTTACCTAAAATAGAGTCCCTTGGCATGGCAGGCAAGCCTGTAAATATTTTAGGTAAACTATACAGCAAATCCTCAAACTGAAACAAGTAAGTTAATATGTGGATAAAATGTATGCTATGCACACTTCACATTTAAGTAATTTTTATGGAGCAGCACAGTAATATTGTTTGTTTAGTCTTAAAAATGTTACTGTTACTGGCAATTTAACAGGAATGCTGACCACCTGTGGTATACATTATGGATCTAATGATACATAACTGAAGTGATCACTTGTTAATTGATTTACTTGTCAGTCCAATTGCATGTCCACCATTCCATTCCCTTTCATTTCTTACGGTATTTAAATGAAAACACAATAACTATACTTGAGAAGATTTTCTCTCTTTGATCATGTTGATGGACCCAACAGAAAGTACCTAAAGTGATTGCGACAAAATAAATAGAATTGTGTTGGGGACATCTCTAGCACTTGGGCACTGAAAGGGTTAAAAATGATTAGTCCGGTAGTGCTCTGAAAGGGTTACAAATTATTAGACTGGCAGTGCCAAACTGACAAGCAAATTTGACTGGTCAGCAGTGTATTATCCTAAGCAACTGTAGAAAAGAAGAGGTTAAAGAGGGTCATGTCACTTTAAAAACACAATCACTTGCGGCCTGACATACAACCGGTGAAAACCCCTTAAGAAGAATGCTTCTTTGTGCAGTAGGATGCTTCGCCCAAGGTATCTGGTCAAGAAAATACCTGGTAAATCTCCCATTACATGCAGAATGCTTCCAAATGCAAGGGACACCGATTGCCCCAGGAGACCAGTGGAGCTCAATATTGCCAGATGATAAGGATTACTTTCCTGCTTGGGTCCAATTAACCCTTTGAGTGCCAGAGGGGCATCCAACACATTCCTTCTCTTTGCACTCAGAGTTCACCTACTGTATTTTTCTCAATATTGCATTGTATTTGCTTGTTAACTAAAAGTATGCTGTTCTCATAAGAGATTGGATCATACGCATAAAGACGGAAAGAGGACATAAGCATAAAGATGGATAGAGGCAATTCTGAGGCACAGTAGGGAACAAACCAGTAGCATAACTAGTCACTGGAGGGCCCCTGTGCATATGTTTTTGGGCCCCTATTACAAAAATATTTTCATAGCGGCAAAAGTAAAATCCTATTGGACCCTGAGGCACAACTATACCCTCTGCACCCCCTGCAATTAAAATGAACTTTAATTCTGTAGATATTACAAAAATAAATTAATTGCACCCAGTCCTATTTCTCAAACCTCTATGGTTTGAGACACAGAAGCTTACAAAGTTCCCCCTTTCCCTCCCCTTGCACTGACATCAGCTTTCTGTCCTAGAGAAGGAGATCCCGGTCCGCAGACCGTCCTGTGGCTCCATGTACTTCATTTAAATGGTCTACAACTTGTGCCTGGTTTGCAAGCACACATTGTAGACCTTTCAGATGAAGTATTTCTATCTAACTAACGAGATTACAGCAATGCTGAAGAGCCGCAGGATGGTCTGCAGACTGGGATCTCCTCTAAGACAGAAAGGGGGGACTTTGTAAGCTTATATCTCTAAAACCATAGAGGTTTGAGAGATAGGACTGCAATTCATTTATTTTCTTAATATCTACAGAATTAAAGTGGATCGCTCACATTTATACAAGTAATGCTCATTAGTTAGAGCATTTTGCTAAACCGTTTAAAATGATATTAATTTAAAAAAACCAAAACATTATCTGCGCAAAAATTAATGTTTAAAAAGTACCCAGCAGCCTACTTCCGGCTTGCCGCACCGCCTCTGCTCCCGTCCCACTACCCAGCATCCTCTGATGATGGAGGCTTTCTTTCTCTAAGCTGGAGCGATCTCATTGGCAGAGATAAATATCTAGCCAATGAGAGTGCTCCAGCTTAGAGACAGAAAGCTTCCGTCATCGAAGTACTGCTGGGCACTTTTTAAACATTAATTTTTGCGCAGATAACATTTTAAACGTTTTCGTGAAATGCTCTAACTAATGAGCGTTACTTGGATGTATGTGAGAGATCCCCTTTAAAGTTAATTTTAACATGTATTACTATCACTTTAAGAGAGTTTTTAACCCTTTGAGTGACAGAGAGGTCTCCAATGCTTTGCTGAGTTATGTGAAGGAAATGTCTATTTTAACGGCTAAAAATGCCTTATACACTGTCAGGCGTTAGTTGCCACAATACCTTAATCTCATACAGGCATACTTGGGAACTTTCAAAACAAGCTGACCCTGAGATCTATAAAGTATTAACCCTAAAAGATCCCTGCAATGTAGATTTTACACAATATGACCCTGTTTGCTGGAACACAGAGGTGCTCCAGTTGGTGCATAATGAAGCTGTAACATGGTGCGACTATTCTCTACTGATCACACACAGACAAGCAGGACTCCTCCTTCTGGTAGAGAGTAAAACTAAACGATAACGATAACACTGGGCCCACTCACCCTGAGAATTTGCTCATTCATCCCGAGACCTTAAGATTTGGGTTAAAACCCTGAGTCTCAGAGTGAAACCCTGAGGTTTGAGGTTCACTTTTGTGGGCTGCTGACCAGAGGAGTATGCTATGAAATGAGTAGGAAAGTGGGTGTGTTATAACTGAAGTCACCAAGGCAGAGAATCACTCTCTGTCCCTGGAGATCAGGTAATTCAATCTGAAAACCGGTGTCTCTGGGGCATTTCTGGAGAGTTCCCAGGTGAGGGCACGCTGACAGGAAAGAGTACCAATTCTGTAGCAAACTAACTGCACCGGGGGAAACAAATTAACATTCTCTTCAATTCAAGTGGGGATTTTAATCCCTGGAATGTCACAAATGCACTGTGACACTTTATAGGGGTTAAATCTGCATTTAAATGGAGATTTGGGAAATGGTTGCTCCTTGTTGTGCAGCTGATTTGCCCCAAAATGACTCCTCTTCTTTTTGTGCACACGGCTCACTGAGACTGATGTACTAAGAACGTGGGGCAATTCAAGAGCAATCCAAATTCCTATTGATTTAATGCTTTTTTTTTTTTTTTAATAACTCCTTGAATGCTAAAGAGGACTCCAACGCATTTCAGAGCAATGCATCAAGAGTGCTCTCTTTAGCAATCAAGGCATTAACCCTTTGAGTGTCAGAGGGGTGTGCAATGCATTGCACAGCCTTCTGGCATTCAGAGGGTTAAATTTCACATTCAAAACAACCCCGTGGTGCACTTGGTTTGCTCCTGAATTACAAATACTTTTGCTTTACTGTTTAATTGTTCTTTAAATGAAGGAAATATCTATTTTTTACAGTTAAAAATGAGTGTGACTGAGGCAGGCGTTCGTTTCTTAACCACATATAGAGCGGTAACAATGTTGGCCTCTCTTCAGACAAGAGGATATAATGCCTATTTCATTCACCATGTAAAAAAGCACTTGAAGAGATAGCGATAAAGATTTGTCTCCTATTCGCAGCCCACATATGTAATGTTTATACAGCGTGGGATATAAATCTTGTTTTCTGAAAGGCACCCACAGTGGCTTTCCAAACTAGACAGTGGATAATGAACGGCCTGTTTCCTCTCTCCCTGCCATTGCAAGCAAAGCCCCTTTAGCAATCTGGAACGAATTTAAAAGGAGGGTTGGTTGTCCTGTCCTCTCTTTGCTTTTATGGGTAAATTTAACGCTGAGGATTACTGGTGACTTTATCAATGATTCATGTGTTAAGTGGATTTTGATTTGTTTTTCCAAGCATTGATGTAAGCACAAGTAACCACTACGCCACCTCATTAAAACAACTTTGAATTCAAAAAGAACTAATAGAATGGGGCGCGTGTTAAAGGAGCAGTAAACTTTTCTTTTTATGAAAATAAATGTCACTCCTGCTGAGTAAAATAAGGGTACTAAAACTGCTGGGAGACTTTTCATTCAAAGGTTATTACAGCTCAAATTATTATTATTTATAATTAATTATCATATAATTATGATTTAGTTATTTATTTTAAATCAAACTTTTAGAAACCTCAGAACCAGGGGAGATACAGTAAGAGGCCATAAGAGGTCAGGGTGGTGATATGGTGGTTGCCAGTGTCATCTCGACAACATGCACAATGTTGTCTTCTCCATCATATCCCTGTAAATCTGCCACAATCCCCCACAATCCTTTACTTCTCCATGAATCCTCCATGCCTTCAACAAGTTTACGAGTCTGTTCGACAATGGCTCATTTGCATTTGAAAATGAAGTTTAATGAGCCACTGCTGTAGTCATGTGGATATGCTTATATGTTAATGTGGCACATTGCCACATGAATTAAGCTCTGATAGCAGCCTTTGCTGTTGAAGTTCACAGTCCCAATATAGCCAACCTGGGGATGGCGATGATGGGATCTCCCTGGGTCGTTCTAACCCATGGACAAGACAGCAAGAGCACAGGATGATCAGCGTGCTATTGTGTGACTTGCTTTAGAGGTAGGAGCGATTCTGCTGGGATTGCAGCAGTGAAACAGCTGGTCCCTTGCTGTGTGCGTCTCCAGAGCCCCTCCTGCCCAAGCCAGTGGACAGTCAGCATGGAAAGGAACTCATGTAGAAGCCAAAAACATCCAGGGAGTAGCCATATCGGCTCAGGGTTCCCCCAGTGTGAGGACACTAAGCATTTCCCTTCACTACCTCCACCCACTTTAATTTTATCCCTATACTCCATGTCCATCACTCAGCACAAGGTTTCCTAACTCAAGATCCACTGGATGTTATGGTGGGGTACATGTATTTGCTGTATAATACTTACCATGGCTTTAGAGAAGACAGCTAAGGGCTGACACTGCCAGCTCTACAGTTCTTTCCCAGGAACAAGCAAGCATCCTGGAAGTCAAACAAGGTCTCAGAGCCCACAGACTACCTATTTCAATTTCCACAGGCCCAGCTGAAGGCCATCCTGTTTTAAGTCAACCCCAACCTCATTCCCCCCTGCTGTGCGAGGTCAGCATCAGGGTGTCTGGGGTGCAGAAAATACAGGAGTAGAGTTTGCTGTGATCCCACACTTTACATCACCTACACCCCCTCCTATCCCTGCCAGGTCTGCAGATCCATGTGTTTACCCACCCAGGGACTGTGTACTCACGTCCCTCAGTAAGACCTGAGGGACGTATTTCAATTATTGCTATAACTATTGAGATCACACCGGGCATCCGTATGGGTTTTACATGTGGATGAGACTGAATCCATGACTCTTCTCTAAACGGTATCTGCACCTTTTTAACTACACTGTCCGTTATTAGCACTTAACACCTCAATACAGCTCAGAGTTGCTACAATTGCATGATTGTCACAGTAGTCAACTTGTAATCACTGTGCCATCTAAATAATTAGGAAATTATAATTACTTTTATACTCCACAATAGTGTTGGGCGCTCAGAAGTTACACACATAAGCACAGCCCACAGACAGTATATATATATATAGTCTCTTTCTAATACGAGCAATTATGAGTAATATAATTTCCAAAGGTTTTCCTTAAATTCCTTGTGTCTCGATTCCGCTTATTGCTACATCTGTACACACCCAATCTCATGGTTAATTTGTCAACTCTGGTCTTAACACTGAGTTGGGTGTGTTTTTTATTTTATTACTTTTTAATAAAATTTGCCCATCTTTTGATAAGGGCCATTTATTTAATAATAAAAGTTATGTTTTAAACGTAAACTATGATCCACCTATTGTCCTTAAGTGCCGGAATATATGGGGGGGGGGGGTTTGGTGCTGTTTTTCTGAGTCTTTCTTTTGTTTCTTTGGTTATGATCTATTTACAGATATAGACACTCCCTTTAGTGTATACGCACCCGTATCTCCTCATTAGAGTGGTGCATCACTTCCAGTCTGTAAAGGTGATCTAATGCAAAAGCAGTTGTGTTCGTATTGCTCATAATCCCTTGGGTGCTAGAGAGGTCTCCAACACTACGCGGAGCAATGCACTGGGGACCTGTATAGCATTCAAGGTTTAGGAAAGCCTGTGATCCACCAGCTCTATTGCAGACAGGAAACAGGCAATTAAAGTACAGTGAGTCATGCTTAGAGGTTAATTACTCTTCTACTCAGCTATGCAATCTGCTTTATTCTTGGACTAATGGAACTATATTATTATTGTTACTCGCATTAATCACTGAATCACAAAGAAGTGTAGTCTAAATTACCAGTGAGAAACACAGAAGTGGTAATCATCAAATTATAATTACGATGTCCTACAAATCAAAATGAGTCCTTGTTTCAGAATCCCAAAGCAAAATAACTAAAAACCACAAAGTAAAATACAAAAACAGTTTATTCTGGTGAAGTCTCACCAATACATACACAGCTCTATTTCATACTATTGCCAAGATCAGAGGCGTTCTAGTTACTGGGGACTACTAGCCCTACCTTCATCCTCAACCAGCCAGCAGCTGGAGAGCCAAAGGCTGCTAACCACTGATTGAACACTCTTATCAATTGTTTGATACTGTTTGAGATGAAATGTTCAATTTTACCTTCTTCACTCAGGGGTTATTATTAAGATAGTAACATAGTTGATGAGGCTCAAAAAAGACATGTGTCCATCAAGTTCAGCCCATGCCATTTCATCCCTGTTGAGCCAGAGGGAAAAAAAATATTGAAGCCATTTCCAATTGCCCCGTGGGTAAAATATTTCCTTCCTGACTCCAAACAGCAGTTTGATATTTTCCTACAACAACATACTGTCTGCAAAGGCAAATGTAATAATATTGTTCTGAGCTAGAAAGGTATCCATTATTTTTTGTTAACTATATCTTCACTCCCGGGTATGATCATACCTGGGAACGTCTACTATTTGAACACCCAGAGAGGGATCATGTGCTGCCAGACAGGGGATGTCAATGACGGGATTTTCTTCATATAAGGGGTGGAGCTTGCTCATCATATGTCATAAAGTGGACAGGAAATGGGTGAGAAGTGGGCAGAACAGGGTAGGAAGGAGAAGTGGGAGAAAGAGGGCAGGAAGGAGAAGAAACTCACCACCGCCAGAGAATCAGTCTCTGTCCCCAGACAGTCTGAAAACTGGAGTCTCCAGGGAAGATTCTCCAGGAAAGATCTAGAGAGTTCCCAGGTATGGATATTATGCAAAGGGGCTCCTGCCTTTTGTAGCTTTCTTGCAGACTACATGTAGTATATCAATATCATAAAAATGGAAAGCGGCATACAGAGCTCCAGGGTTTTATATGGGAATTCCTCCCATTTATTATTCATGAAGGACGAAGAGAGGAAACACCTCTCTTGAAACATTACATTTTACAACAGTTGGAGCTTTTTGAGATCTCCACCCCATAGGGGGAAAATACAATTCCCCACTGGGGTTTTTAAAGTGATAGTAATGTCTACTTGAAAGTATTTTGTTGAGTCTTCTTTATATTAAATTAAAACTAAGAGATTGAGCTATACTTAAGTGCTTATTTTTGTGTAGTTGAAAAGTTATGCAAAGATAAAGGTCCCCCACCCGCCCCTTTCTAGCCGCCTCCCTCTGAATCTGTAATCAGGTCATGCGACTAGACAGCTGCAACGAAGGACAAACGTCAGTAATTAAGTATAAGGGAAATTCTGACCCCTTCCCTTTACTTACTGAAGTTTGTCCCTCACTGCAGCCGTCTGGACCAGACTGCAGATTCAGCAGTGACGTGGAAGAAAGGGGCAGGCTGTGGATCTTTATCTCTACATAACTTTTAAACAAAAGTAAGCACTTAAATATAGAGTAATCTCTTAGTTTTAATATAAAGAAGACTCAACAAAATACTTTTAAATAGACATTACTAACTATGTAAGATGGAACAAGTAGGTGATTTTGAAAGAGCTTTCACCTATATTTCAAACAGATTATATATAGAGCTATATAGATTTGTTAGATAATGTAAATTAGCTAGTACTGGAGGGAAGAGAGTGGCAGCTATGATGTGGACCTGGTTGATAAAAATATGGAATTTCTCCTCTGCAATGGCACATTGAAACAAAAAGTATGACTAATAGCAACTGAGTGGTCACCATCCCCAAGAATAAACTACTAAGTTTTATTTGTTCTCAGGGTGCTCTTGTCACACCTCTTTTGTTTTACAGTTGCTTATGTGAATGGGGATGCCAGGCATGGCTCCTCATTGCTTAAGCACCTAAAAATAACCAGCTGCACCCCCAGCTTAAGACCGAAAAAAGTATGTCTGGGGTTTTGCTATATGTCTTATGCAGAGAAGATTTGCTTGACAATTCTGTGCTGGACAATCTGTGAATGAGACCAGGCTGATATGAATATGTAAATTTCCTCTCTGCTATGACTTATGGCACAGGGAAATTTGACTGAGCAGCATCTGTGGGGGCACCACCCTCAAGAATAAAGTATTATATATATTTTATTCATTCTCAGTAGGCATTTGTCACTCCTCTTTTGTTTTGGGATAGCGAACTATGTGAAAAGAGGATTTTAGTCTTACCTGTTAAATCCTTTTCTCTTAGTCCATATGACATATAGGCACCATGGGGAGACTACATCTCCTCCCTGTAGGCTGGAACAATTTTAGAAGACATTGTGAGTGGAACCTCCCCTTCCTCCTTATCAGGCTATCCCACTAACCCCAGCCCAGATAGACTTGAGACAAGTCTGCTAAGTAGGACAGTAAAAAACAAGAAAAGGAAAGCTCCTGTGAGCAGCAGACCCAAGAGGACTCCCACGTCCAGCACCTGGAGACCAACCATGAAATGGATTTAAGAGGCAAGGCTAAAATCCTCTTTTCTCTGTCGTCCAATATGACATACAGGTATCATGATGATGTACCAACATTAAGCTCCCAGGGTGGGAAGAAAAAAAGGAAAGGACCAAGCACCAGTCCCCATGATACCTGAGTTCCCATCGACTATCCAGGACATGGAACAGTCCAAACTAAATTAAGTGTCAACAGACACTGAATAACAATATCACAGCACACAAGAACAAAAGCCATCTGGGCTCAAACAGTTAAAAAATGGTAGGGCACAGGAAAGAAAAAGGTCCGACACAGGCAGAACTTCCTCTAGGACCTTACTACTGAAGCTGGCTTCAGTTGAAAAACAACATCAACACAATAGTGTTTTGCAAAGGTGTGTACAGAGGACCAAGTGGCCGCCTTGCACAGCTGTTCAGCAGAGGCCTGACTCTTGTAGGCTCAGGAGGCCCCAAACAGACCTGGTAGAGTGCACTGTAATGCAGAAAGGAACTAGTTTCCTTCTGAGCTTGTAAGTCTTGAAAATGATAGACTTAATCTAAGAGGCAATACCTGCCCTAGGACCTTAAGGGATGATGAATAAGGCATCAGTCTTACGGAAAGACTCAGTACGGTGCACATAAAACTTAAGGCAGCGCACCGCTTCTAACAAGTGGAGATCCCTCTCCTTGTCAGACTTGGGGGGTCAGGACAAAATGAAGGCAGAGCAATCTGCTGATTGATGTGGAACTAAGAGACCACCTTAGGAAGAAATTCCCGGGAGGTACAAAGAACAGATTTATCCTTGTGAAATACCAGGAAATGTGGTTTGCAGGACAAGGCCTGCAATTCAGCAACTCTGCAGACAGTGACCACAGCCAGAAGAAAGGCCATCTTCCACAACAGAAGGCATAGAGGAATGGTAGCCAAAGACTCAAAGGAAGACCGCTGTAAAATACCCAGAACCAAATTAAGGTCCCACTGAGGAGTGGGAGGCTTATAGGAAGGGAAGGCATGAGCGACACCCTGAAAGAAAATCTTGACATCTGGCAAGATGGCAGTGTATCTCTGGAAAAACACAGAGGGAGCTAAAGTCTGAACCTTCAAGGAGCTAAGACTGAGCCCTTTCTTCACACCATCCTGTAAAAAAGACAGGATCACCGGGAGATCGAACTCTTGTGAGGACAGGTCCCTGTTAACACACCAGGACTGAAAAATGGACCAAACCCTATGGTAGGCTTTGGAAGAAACCGGTTTCCTAGCCTGGATCATAGTGCAGACCACCTCAGAAGGGACCCCTTTCCTTCTTAGGATAGATGCTTCAACAGCCATGCCATCAAAGCCATGCACTCCACGTCCTACTTTCACAGATGACCTTGAAGGAGGAGATCCTGAAACGGAACACGAATGGAGAAAGCCACAAGTTCTGGGAACCAGGGCTTCCTTGGCCAGTAAGGGGCGATCAAAATGACCGGCAGAACATCCATCCGAATCTTCTTAAACACCGTGGGAATGAGAGTAAATGGAGGGAAGATGTAGACCAGATGAAAACGCCAGGGGATCACCAGAACATCCACGGCGAAGGCCAGAGGATCCCACCAATGGGAGCAAAAGAGCTGAACCTTCCTGTTGACCATCAGGTCTATCTGAGGAAGATCCCACTGCTGCACCATCAGGTCGAAAACATCTGGGTGGAGCTCTCACTCTCCTGGGTCCACCCTTTGACTTCTGCGTAAGACCCCCAGGACGCTGTTTACCCCTGGAATGTGCACGGTGGAAATAGTCGGAACGTGGTCTTCTCCCCATGCCAAGATAGATTTGACCTCTGCCTCCTAGCTTGTTGATGTATGCCACAGCTGTGGCGTTGTCTGACTGGACACGGACTAGACAATCCCACAGTGGAGAAGACCAGTATACCACAGGATGATGAATCACCCAGAGCTCCAGAACACCGATGGACTATACAGTCTCCTCCACAGTGATCTGCCCTGAACCCCCAGGTGACCCAGGACAGCTCCTCAACCCCCTGAGGCTGGCATCCGTCATCACAAAGGTCCAGTGCTGAATGACAAAGGGTTTCCCCTTCTCCAGGCTGGGCCTCTCCAGCCACCAAAGCAGGTTCTGCATTGTGGTCCAAGAGATTCGGATTCCCACACCAAGCATGGATAGTGAACCTCTGGAGCTCCCTGGTGTGAGCCACTGAATATGGAACAACCTCTATGGGGGACATCATATGGCCCGTCAGGATAAAGAACTTGCAGACCAGAGTTGATGGCCACTTCAGAGCATGGGATACCAGATGCATGACCTGTTGGATAGAATCCTCGGTCATGAAAACCTTCCCTCGGCAAGTATCGAACCTGAGACCAAGGAAAACCAGGACCTGAGAGGGGACTGGAGCAGATTTCTCCATATTCAGAATCCACGCATGGTGGAGGAGAATCTGAGCACAGCCCTGGACGTGCTGGTCCAGGAGTTCACTGGCCGGCGCCTTCAGCAGAAGGTTGTCCATGTAGGGTGTCACCTGAATTCCTCGGGTGTGCAAAAAGGCAATCAATGTCCCTAAGACTCTGGCGAACACCTGGGGAGCAGAGGTAAGCCAAAATAGCAGATGGGTGAACTGGAAGTGCCCCAAGTCGCAGGCAAACCTGAGGTACTTCTGACTGTCTGCATGAGTCAGGACAAGCAAGTAAGCATCCTGCAGATCCAGAAAGGCCAAGAACTCTCCTGGACACATAGCTGCGATGACAGAGCGCAAGGACTCCATCTTGAAGCATGCAGTCTCCACAAAGGAATTGAGGTCTTTGAGGTCCAAGACAGGACGACTGACGCCGTCCCACTTGGCCACCACGAATAGGCTTGAATAGAAACCTAAACCTCTCTTGAGCAGGAACTGGAGTCATGACTCCCTTGTCCAAGAGAGCCTGAACAGCCTCGTTGAAAAGATGTGGCTTTTTTTGACCCAGAGAAGTTCTGAATTGGAAGACTCTGTAGGGAAGGAAGGATCTGAATGTAATCCTGTACCCTTCTGAAACCACCTGTAAATGGCTCAGGCGCCCACTGTAACGATTTGTCCGACACACAGACACAGTAGGTTTGGATAAAACACAATTTTATTAAACAATTAAGATCACAATAACCCTCACAGGTCCTGTAATATACACTTAATATAGTACAGCCACTAGACAGGTTATACAGAGGTAAGCCCACACAGGTCCAATATAAGTAAAGAGTCCATAGAACAATATACTGTAACAGGTCAGGCAGATCTTGTGTGAGTCCCAGTATTTCAGTACTGCATGGGTTAATAGCAAACAGGGAATGTTGACAGGCCCTTGTGTGGTAAGGCCTTTTAAGAAGCTCAGACAGAGGTGAGAGCTTTAATACGAGTAACGCCCAAGATAATGGATAACAGACAATTGTGGACTGCCTTAGCAGTAACGGAGGCTGAGCAACTTGAGCACTGCCGTAGCAGTAACGGAGAGTAGGCAATGTGAACACTGCCATAGCAGTAACGGAGACTGAGTGACTTAGACACTGACATAGCAGTAACGGAGGCTAGGCAACTTGAGCACTGCTGTAGCGGTAACGGAGACTGAACCACGTGAGTGCTGCCGTAGCAGTAATGGAGATTAGGCAACTGGATACTGCCGTAGCATTAACGGAGACTGAGCAACTGAGGCGCTGCCGTAGCAGTAAAGGAGACTGAGCAATAGGGGCACTGCCGTAGCAGTAGCGGAGACTGAGCCACTTAAGCACTGCCGTAGCAGTAACGGAAACTGAGCAACTGAGGCGCTGCCGTAGCAGTAAAGGAGACTGAGCAATAGGGGCACTGCCGTAGCAGTAGCGGAGACTAAGCCACTTAAGCACTGCCGTAGCATTAATGGAGACTGAGCAACTGAGGCGCTGCCGTAGCAGTAAAGGAGACTGAGCAATAGGGGCACTGCCGTAGCAGTAGCGGAGACTGAGCCACTTAAGCACTGCCGTAGCAGTAACGGAGACTAGGCAACTAGACACTGCCGTAGCAGTAACGGAGACTAGGCAACTGGGTACTGCCGTAGCATTAATGGAGACTTGAGCAGCCTGAGCACTGCCATAGCAGTAATGGAATCTGGTCAGCATGGGCACTGCCATAGTAGTAACGGAAAACTGAGCAACTCGCCCTGAGAGGCACCCAACCTGGAACGGTTCGTAAGGCAGACCAATAGGAATGTCGCCGGGGCGACAAGGAGGCAACCGAGACCAATCTGCACAGCTGTCCACAGACAGCAAGAGACAAGCACTACCCTTAACCGGAGACCGGTCAGAGCGTGCAGAGGAGGAAACAGCCCAACCGGGTGGAATCACACAGAACAGGAACGTAGAACAATCCAAGTCGGTACACTGAGCAGTAACCTCAGTCAATCCAAGTCGGTACACGGAGCAGGAACCTCAGCCAAGCCGGGCCGGTACACTGAGCAGGAACGTCAGCCAAGCCGGGTCGGTACACAGGAGATGAGAGAATGGTCAGGCAGTCCGGGTCGGTGCACAGGCAGGAAAAGAGATGCAGAGTAGTCAGGCAGGCCAGGTCGATACCCTGAGAGCACACAATAATCAGGAACAAGCGCTGGTACTGGAACACCACAAAAGGGCACCGGAGATGTGCCAGAACCCAGTATTTAGGACAATTCTGGGCGGGACAATCACAGTTCAGCCAATAGGTGTTAGGCAGGAGTGTAAACTGACAGAATGTCGCCGACTAGCACGGGCACCGTGATACCCACTCACCGGGAGCTGCAGACAAGTATTCTATGTGTCATGCGAAGGAAGACTTGCCAGAGGCGTGCTTTGAGTGCAACTGCTGTCTGGGTGGCGACACGGGGTGCTGGTCTGACGCTCAGATTTGTGCTTGCGCTTCATTTTGGAGAGGACGAAAAAGATGTTGTTTCCTCGCCAAGTTAGGGCACTTGAAAACCTGAGGCAACAGAATTCTCTTGCCTCCAGTTGCCTCACTCATTATCTGCTTCAGTTCAGGCCCTGAAAAGGGAGAGAAATCAGCAACTTCTTAGATGAGAGGTCTGCAAACCAAATCTTCAGCTACAATGTGCATCTAGAAGAAACAGAGAAAGCAGAAGCCTTAGCTGCAAGTTTGGCAGCATCACAAAGAGCATCAGTGACATATGTCTTAGCCTCAGACATGTTGGCCAAGAGGGCTAATAGGTCATCCTTAGGGGCACCTTTACTGATAACTTCAGTAAGTTGTTCACCCCAGATGGCTCTAGTGACCCAAACAGAAGCCAAGGTAGGTCTCAAGGTAGCACCAATGGCAGCAAAGTTGGACTTCAGGATAGCCTCCAGCTTCCTATCAATCATATCCTTCAATGTCATGGCATCTGCCAAGGGTAGAGCAGTAGACTTAGAAAGTCTAGAAATAGGAGGATCAACCTGAGGAGGTGTAGCCCACTGAGTCACTGCCTCAGAGAAGGGGTACAGCTTGAAAAATCTCTTGGAAAGAGAAAGGCGTCTGTCGGGCTTTTTGCACTCATCAATGATAACCTGATCCAGAGTGGGATTGGGTGGTGATAATAGTATATATTGTGTGATATTGCCATTTTGGGTTAATCATCAGTAAATTAACATATGTAATTATTGTTATATGGCAGACCTTCACATTATTGGTGTAGGGTATGTGTTGCCTATTGTTATTTAGACATGCATATGTAGTATTTACTTACATGTCCAGGAACTGTAAATCTCTCTTCTTGTTTTTAAATGTGTTTAACCAGTCATTCCTTTTGATTTCTATATATTTTTTCTACCAACCAATAAAGATCTATATCTTTCACTTATAGTGAATGTCCTTATTTGAGTGCCTCAGGAATAGAACTCCCTTTCAGGGGGAATTGGTAGGGGGAAACTTCTTTTCTTGTTCTCCCTTCCTCTACCTTCCCTTGATGAAAGAGAGCAGGATTTTCCTTTGATTAATGAAGTTTGTCCCTCACTGCATCTATCCGGTCCAGACATAGAGGCAGTGTGACATGGCCAGAAGGGGCAGCAGTAATGTAGTGGGTTTGCCCATGCCCTGGGTCTCTTGGCAGCACAAGTTTATATACCAGAACAAACTCAAAGAACATTAATAATACAGCTTAGAAGAAAGCAGGGAGAGGGGTGATATGATAAAAAACTTTAAATATATTAACACGTTTTATATAGTTCAGGACGAAGCAATTTTCCAAAAAAAATGAGAAATGCTAGAACAAGAGGCCATGATCCTAAGAGAGGGTGGAATATTCAGAAGTGGTTTATTAAGTACTGCTTTACAGAAAGGATGACAGACTCATGGAACAGCCTCCCAGTCAAGGTGGTAGAGAATAATACTGTTAGGAAATACAAGAATTTGTGAGACAGACATAAGGCTGTTCTAAGAAGTATGTCATAGACTGTGTATTTTATCAGACAGGGAAATGGTCAGAATAGATGGACCAGATGGTTATTTTCTGCAGTCAAAAGCTATGTTTCTATACTTAGAATCCCCCACTGCATTTCACCTTTTGGATGCTAAAGCAATGCACTACAGACTTCTTTAGCTTCCAAGAAGTTCTGGGGGGAGGTATAATTAATTTTCTTGCCCACTGTCAGACCTCTGGATTAGCTGCATCCATCAAAAAGATACAGTTTTTAATATTTACAATACTTGCTACAACTCTGAATGAAACAAACTGGCTAAACTGAATACTTTCTGGTGTAGCTTCATCACTGCAGCAAGTCTGTGTGTTCCAAATTCAAGGCCACTTTCTGAACTTCTTCAGTGGTGACGAGGCAAAAGGATTTGGTTTAGCCTTGTGGAAGGGTTCTTGCCAAGGTCAACATTACAAGAGAATTAAGAAGTTTCTCGGAATCGTGCTGGAACATAATAAAGCTGCAGCTACGGCAACACAAGAGTACTATTCAGCTCTTCCATTTTCCTGATCCAACACAAGTTTTATTTCAGAGAATAGAAGCAGAATCACACGAATGGACTGCATGTGGTCCTCAAGTCCAGCAAGAGGATGCACATCATGGTTCAAAATTCTAAAAAAATCTGAACTATATTAACCTCTTGGAAGCTAGAGATTTCCCCAGCCATTGCTTCGGGATGTACTGGAGATCTCTCCTACACCCAAAGGGTTAGAAGAGAACACTGAGAAGTCATGGTGTAAAAACATTTTACCTCAATCGCCAAATTAGGAAAAGAACAGTGAACAAATGGACAGATGGTACTTTATACTGTAATGGGATCAATGGAAAAAAGTTAGGGTTTGTACATACTATTGCATGCAATCCATAGCTTGGCTATTAACCATACCTGGGAACCTTGTTTTCCCATTCCCCCAGAGCAACACATAAGGTTTGTAATGGGAGTGTTCAAGTAACATGATCTGTGTGATAATGCATTTGGGGCTGAGCAGAAGTGGGAGACAGAAAGGCAGAGTTCACCCTGATATGGGTAGAGAAGTGGAAGGCATGGGGTGGGAGTTGGTGGGAAAGTGGGTGAGTTACCATGAACTCACAGAGCTGGAGAAACAACTTCTCTCCTCAGAGACCCAGTAACTTAGTCTGAAAAACAGAATTCAGATCCTGAGAATTCCCAGTGTGAACTAGGCCTTAACCCCTTAGTGACCGGCCGGCACTTAACGCCCACCGAACATATTTCGTCATTTGTTAAAATGACTTCCGGGAAGTACATGTAGGTCCTCTGTCCACCTGGGACATCCGCTCGGGACAAATGTACGTCCTCAGGCGTAAGGGGTTAATTTATATGACAATGCACACATTTTTATTAGCAAGCCGGGGAAAGCAATTTCATTTGCACTCCTCACTTCCTGGTCAGGTGGCTCAAACTTGCTGTGTCCAAGATATAACAGGTCGTTAACAACTCAGAGCGGGTCACAACAAATCAGTTTATTGTATGAACTGTGTTCATTCCTTTGCACACTAATACTGAAAGGTTTCATGCAAGCTTTTACATAGACCAGGAACATGGACTGTGGGTTATTTGTGGCCCTCCAACATGACCAATCCCACCCTTCATGCAACTAGCACTGCATAAAAAAAAATCCTTACCATTTAGCAATCTGGCAGAAAATGAATGCTTGGTATGTATATGTATGTAGCAAAATATAAGGTAGCTTGTAGCGTAGTTAGGAGAAGTTCTTTGTCTTTAATGCCATTATATTATATAGCGGTATGTGGCTCTACATTCCTTGTTCTATTCTGGTCCCTGAAAGAAAAAAGTTTGGGCTTTTCTGCCTCAGTCTTGGAGAGAGCGGCTCTGACAGTAGATGGCAGTATTGTATCAGTTTTCAATACATAAGCCTAAATAGAGTAAATAAACACCATACTGTTCCAGTAAAGGAAGCCATCCCAGTTCAGACTTCATGATTTTCATGCACAGAAGAGACGTGGCAGAATTTTTGAAAAATACATTGTACGTGATGAAGGAAACCCAGTAAACTTTAACAACGAGAACTATCTGAAACTGAGGCCAATTTAAGAAAACCGCACAACAGAAAACACGACAGATTTATCTCTCATAAAAATGATTATTTTCAACTTGTAACCTTGTTAAAAAATGTAAAAAAGTTATAAAAAAGAATATTAGACCCTTTCAGTGCCAGAGAGGTACGCACCGCAATGAAAGGGTTAAAGTGAGTTTCTGGCGCAAACCAACTGCAACATAGGGGCCAACTGAAAATTCCAAAAGTATATTGGATTTAAATTAAACTTTTAACCCCTTGAATGCTTGAATGATGATCATTCTAGTATTCAAGGGGTTAAAAGCCCCATCTAAATCAATGAGAATTTCCATTTCTTCCCTATGGTGATTTGGTTTGCTCCACAAATGCACCCCTGAATTTCATCATTAGTTTTGTTGGATGTTGTTAACTTAAAGGGATAGTAATACTTAAAATGTAAAAAAAATATGTTGTAGGGTTTATAGCCCTGAGTAAAACAAGGGAACTATCACTGCTGAAAGGTGTCCCGGGACCAGAGTTGCCCATAAGATGGTGTAGCAATTTCAGGCCACTGTGATATTGCACCTAAAATGTAAACTTTGAGCTGTAATAACTTTTGAATAAAACACCTTTCAGCAGTGGGAGTACCCTTGTTTTACTCAGGGGGATAAACCCTACAACATATTTTTTTTTTTAATTTTAAGTATTACTGTCCCTTTAACCCTCAGCTGTTACTAACAGCACAGTGCACCCTTTTTATCTAACAGAAAATGACTACACTCTAAACGTGATTGTTTTTTCTTTTGATAGTTTCAGTTACACATTTCTTTTGGGTCAGTTGATGTTGTTCCCATTGAAGTTTACAAACAGCTGAGTGTCACAGACACAGCAGCAGAGACATGACAAAATGAACGACATAAATAATGTTATAAACTCTCCAAAAAAATTGCAAAATAGGACTTTCCTAACATTTAAAGAAGCACCTCCCAGCAGTGAGAGCCCCCTCATATGTGCCCGTTTTAGTTTTGTTAAAACTCTAAGTTTGCCAGTTCTCAGCTATAATTATTTATCCCCTTAGATACCAGAGAGCTCTATAGCAGCCAATGTGTCACCCACCCACCGCTGCGCTCCGGCCAATCTGTATGCACTTCCAGGTTTTGGTGTCACATGATGCTGTTGGTCTCTCATGCATATAATAGGGAGGTATGCCGCACTGGGACACGTTAGTATAGCGTCTCCACAGAGTATAATTTTGCTCAGTTTTGTGTTTATGCTTACCCTGTGTTTGACCCTGACTCCTCTTCTACTCTGCTGAATTTGAGCTGCATCCGTGTTCCACTGAGTACAACCCTGCTTGGCCTTGACTCTGCTCTGCCTTCTGTATTTGTACTGCTGTCTGTGCCTTTCTGTGTATGACCCTGCTTGGCCTTGACTTTTCTGCCTCTGTTCCAGTGCCTCTTTCAGTATCTCCAGTTCAGATCCGGCATCTCCAGACCAAGTTTCTCTACTGGTCTCCTACTGAGACCATTCTGCTTGTGGATGCCTTGCCTCTCGCTTCCAGTTCACCTGGTAAAAAGTGAGCTGTTTCCTGTTGGAGCTTTGTATTCTCCCTGGGGATAGGGGTTGTATAGTTTGCCTATAGGGGTTATCTGGGGGCTCCTTCAGTTCAACTGAAGGGGGCCAATCTAGCTTCATGGCTAGCACCTTTATACGGCTAGGCCGCAGCACTGTTCCCTATAGGCGACCTCTGAACTCTAGAACCGACCCCAAGTGTCGCTCCCTAGCACCTTGCACTTTTATCCCTTGTTGGAGGAGTCTTATCCTCATATATCCTCTTAGTTGCGGCATCTCCGCTACATGCATTACAAAATGTTTTAAGTCAATATATTCTTGTAATCTATATCTATATAAAAGAAGAAACCTGCATGCCTGGCACACGCCCACCTACCCAGGGGCAGCATTAGGAAAGAGATATTTGAATCTCTTCCATACTGCCTGTCCTGGAGATACAGGGGTGTGTGAATCTGATGGGAGTACTGTCAAAATCTCTGCAAGGAGTTAACCTGCCCTTAACTTCCATATGAACAGAAAAGAAAAAACATGTCTCACTGTTCCGAGAACTCACACATCAATTCAGAACAATACAGGTATTAAAATAAAAACAAAAATCCCTAACCTGCTTCCCTCTTCGCCACACCACCACCAACACACACACACACACCCCGTTTCATCTCTCTCCTCTCCGTGTCGCCCATGCACTCAGAAGTCCTAACATACTCTCCTAATCTCCACTCTCATTGTGCTCATGTGCTGTGCTCCACAATATGTGGGGTATCCACACATTCCAACACTGCTCTCTTCCTCGCTGCATGCACCAGGCATTTGGGGACCTTTGCAATTGCACCTGTGGGTATGCCCCTTGGACCATGTCCTGCCACTGTCTATTGATGTTCATATCATGTGAGATGCTGTGCAATGTAAGGGAGACTCTCTCCACCTAATATTTCACCGCATTCTGTGTGCCTCCAATGCTGTATCTAAGGGTACACAATAAATACAGGACTAAAAAATTATACATAAACCAAAAGCCCAAGATCAGGTACAAATTCTTGGTTCTCTCTGCTCATGGAGGCTATGATAAAGTGAAACTGCTCAACAACAAAAAAGGCCCACTCACTCCCAAAGCCGGAGATGTAGTTGTCTGGCTGTAACTGTGCGGCTAAAATTTTTCCGACTTCATGGAGAAACAGGGAGTGTAAGATGGGCTGCCATCTCTAACACTTTCCCTAGGCATGGAATGCTATGCCATCATGGAGGACCCGGGAGAGGGGCTGACTAAGAGGCAGGTTGGAGATAAGGTGATGGTTCTTAACAGATTTGGCCTCTGGCAGGACCTGGGGCTCGATACTATTAACACCGGTAAAACCGGTGGTTATAGCAAAAACACTAACACTAAAAAAATATCAACCATGTACCCCAGCTATACTATTGCTGTAGAAGTACATGGCAAAAGAGTGTTGTTGGCCAAAAAGTTTTGGTAAAATGCTCGATACTGTTTTTTGTTCCCATAACTCTTGCTAAATAGTGTGAATTGTGAGAACATCAAAAGAAAAAAGTAAACTGTGGTTGTTATTTTTTGTTTTTAATTGTCCATACGCATTTAAAGTTGAAATCCATTTACCCCCTTGCCTTCGCCGCCATCTTTACTGGCGGCGGAAGGCATTTGGACCAGCACAGAGGTGTCCTTGTGACCTCTTGGGCCGTTGCCTGAGTCAAACTGCCGGAATATTGAACTGAGTCTCCTATTGGTTGGGAAGTGCTCATGCGTGGGTGAAGACAAACCCTGCTAGAAGCCAATTGGCTGGGAGGTGCGTAAGCACTTCCCAGACAATAGGAGACTGGCAATTTATTTCTAAACGAGACTGGCATATAAAAGCCAGTCTCTGTTCAAAATTCCAGCAATCTGACTCGGACAATGGCCCACGAGGTCACAAGAATACCTCTATGCTGGTTCAACTGCCTTTTGCCGCCAGCAGAGACAGAGGCGGAAACAAGGGGGTAAATGGATTTCAACTTTACATGCATTTGGACACTTAAAAAAGACACATAAGAACATTAAGATGCCACCACCAGTAACTCATTGAGCGCCCGAGGGTTAACGCTAGCATCTTTGGGGGATTTATTATTTTTTTTAAAGGAAAAAACACTAATGAATATTTTTTTTTATTTTAAAGCAAGAAAGAAGAAAAGAGGATCAGAGGAAGAAAAGAAGACAGAAGAAAAGAAGAAGCCTGCCGCGACCCCACTGGACATCAGAATTACTGGTAAGTTTGTGATTATCAGGACATGGGTGAAACTGTTTCAGGATTAACACTATGAGTGCCTGTGGGGTATGCAACACTGTATATTGTGCTGCATACCCCACTGGCACTCATAGGGTTAATCTTTTTCTTTGTTTCCACCATGACTCATCTTGGAACAAAACCTGAAGCTTCTCCTCTGTGAGGAAGACCTTACCCTGAAGGGCACTGAATCTCATGCCCAGAACTCCAAAACCTGGGATTGACTGGGAGAAGATTTCTTGAGATTGAGAATCCAGCCATGATGCACCAAAATGTGGGTTTATTCTTGAATATGGCAGGCCAATAGGTCTTCTGAAGGAGCCTTGATTAAGATATTGTCCAAATATGGTGTCAGAAAAATGTCATGGGCATGGATGTCACAGCCGAGGCTACCATGATCTTTGTGAAGTTTTTGGGCACCAAGCGAAGCCAAGTGGCAGAGCCGTGAACTGGTAGGGATTTCATCCAAAAGAAAAACACAGGTAGAGTTGACAGCTCAGGTGGATCGGAACATGCAGCTGGGCATCCTGAAGATCCGAGAAGGCACATAACTGAGATGACAGAATGCACAGATTCCATCTTGAAGCACGTTTTTCCAGCAAAGTGCTTTGTGAAAGAGCTGCTCCTTTTCTAGTTTCAGTGGAACCTATGAAGAAAATTAGAGATATAGAGGAAGGGATCTGAAATCTATGTGGTACCTTTCCGCTACCACCTACAACATCCACAGGTCCATTGCGGAGGATGCCCAGACGTCTCGAAAAAAGGCAGAGATGCCCCCTTACAGGCAATGATGGACCAGAATTTTGTGAGTCATGTGTAGGTTGGTTTGTCAGACTTAGAATTTTCAGTTTTTGGTCTGCCAAGACTGCCTGGGGTTTGGGCAGGGTGCTGTTGGGAGATCTGAGGTGTTTGCACCATCCGCTCCCCAGACTGGCTGAGGTAACGGAATCCATCCATTTTCCTTGTAAGAAAGGACTGCTTGATGGAAATAAGGGCAACAGGGTGCTCTTTCCACCAGCTGCATCTCTAACGATCTGTTTCAGACCAGGCCCAAAGAGGGCCTTTCCCTGGAAAAAGGCAAGGACACCAGTGACTTCTCAGAGGATTGGTCGATAGACCTAATCTTAAGCCACAGGGAGGGGAGCTTGGAGGATTTTCCTGAAAAGCACTGGCTTCCATGATGCAGGCCACCAAAATCAGCATGTCCTCCCTAGGGACATCAGCGAGCATAGCTTCTGATAGCTGCTCTCCCCAAACAGCAACAGACCTACTGACCCAGGCAGAGGCCAAAATAGGCCTCAGCGCTTCCCTGGTGGCCACAAAGTTGGCCTTGAGTAAGGCCAAATACCCAATCTTTTGTAAGGTGCCCTGTCTCCAAGAGGAGGGACTCAGCCCCATGGTACCATGTTCCATATTAAATGTAAAAGAAAATGACAACATTTCTGTCACACACATGCAGTAAAAACGATACACTTAAAGGGATAGTAATACCTAAAATGTAAAAAAATATATTTTGTAGGGTTTATCCCCCTGAGTAAAACTAGGGTACTCCCACTGCTGAAAGGTGTTTTAATCAAAAGTTATTACAGCTTAACCCCTTAGTGACTGGCCACGTGCACTTAACGACAGGGTTTTTTTTTTTCGTCATTCTAGCGAATGACTTCCGTGACTTACCAGGTACGTCCTCTGTCACTAAGTGACAGTTTTTGCGGGATGTACCTGGTAAGTCACTTGCCGCTATGGGGATAAAGCTGAATTTTTTAGGTGCAGTAACACAGTGGCCTGAAATTGTACAGTGGCGCTGTTGCTACACCATCCTATGGAGATTTAGGTTCCTGGGACCAGGCCCAAATACTATGATGATTAATTACAGATGCTTTTATTATGAAACATTACTATCCCTTTAAGGTTTCAAATAAATGGTAATTCTTATTTGTTCCCATTAGTGCAGTTGATTTTACCAAGAATTGCTCCTGTAATCACGAATACGTACATTACCCTTATCACCCTCTTTTACCAGAAAAAAAGAGTTCACACACAGGTTGAGGCCCTTGCCTTTAAATCTGAAAATGATTCCCTTTAGTAAACCTCCAAATACACCTACACAAATCTAGTATATATTGTATAAAACCTCATATCTTATCAGAAACTCCCACTTCCTCATAACAGCCTTCCAGTATGCTCCAAAACTTGGTTTTGTCTTAAATTAAGCAGCAGTCCACTAGCAATATACTAAATTTAACTTCTGTTACAGCTTTACATACAGTATTTTAGTACAAACCTAATGAATGTCAAAATGCAGAATAAGCATGTCATCTGTCAATTAAAGCTGTCTAGAAACTAGTGCAATGCACAAATAGATCATGTCAGACTAATTTACTTGCATTTTAGGAAAGCGTAAGTTGTAATTTTGGACAAGGGAATTGCTGTTGATGTAAAATAGTTGGATTTTGCAAAAGCTTTTGATACAGTGCCTCACAACAGGTTACTGCATAAATAAAAACCTTTGGTTTGGGGGTGGTGATATCTGTACTTTGACTGAGAACTGGTTAAATAGATGGCAGAGAGTTGTTGTAAATGGAACCGTTTCAAATTGGTCTAAAGTTGTTAGTGGGGTGCCACAGGGTTCAGTCCTGGGACCAAGATTTTTAATTTGTTGATTAATGATCTAGAAGTGGGAATTGAAAGTAGTGTCTCAATCATTGGCGATGACACTAAGGTGTATAAGGAAATACATACAAAGTTGGAGGGTTTTTTTTTCTGTAAAAGAATATAGATAAACTGAGTGAATGGGCAGAAAATGGCAGATTATATTTAATGTAGATAAATGTAAGGTTATGCATTTGGGCTGTAGAAACAAACATACTACATATACACTAAATGGGAAACAACTTGGGGAATCCTTATTAGAGAAAGATGTAGGAGTACTTAAAGATAATAGACTTCACAGCAGTGTGCACAGTCACTCAGCTGCTACAAGATCAAATAGGGTATTATCCTTCATAAAAAGGTGTTTAGATGCACGGGATGCAAATATAATTCTATCTCTATGTAAATCCTTGGTAACGCCTCATCTAGAATACAGAGTACAGTTTTGGGCATTAGTTCTTAAAAAAAAATACATTATTGAACTGGAAAAAGTGCAGACGTGCAACAAAACTGATAAAGGGATTGGAGGATCTGAGTTATAACGAGAGACTAGCCAAACTGGGTTTGTTTATATTACATAAGAGACGTCTAAGGGGTGATATGATTATCATTTACAAATATATACAAGATCAATACAAAGAACTATCCAGTTAATTATTTATGCAAAGAGCTGAGCTAAGAATGAAAGGTCATCCTTTAAGACTAGAGGAAAGGTGCTTTCGACTAAGACAAAGTCAGGGATTTTTTACAGTGTGAGCAGTAAAGCTATGGCATTCTTTGCCTCAGATGTTGTGCTTACAGATACTTTAAGTGCTTTCAAAAAAGCAATGCATAAATATCTAGCACAGAACAATATTGAGAATTATTACTGACTAGTTGAACAGCCCGTTACACGGGCCACAGTGCCTCTGGCAGCTGGTCGCGGGGCAGTCACGCGCAGTAGAGACTGCCCGCGCCACTGCGGATACAGAGCTGGACGCTCCTTCGGAGCGCCCAGCTCTGTATCAGCCGCGGCGCGGGCAGTCTCTACTGCGCATGACTGCCGCATGCGCAGCAGTGTTTACTGCGCATGTCGGGCATTACACACGATTTAGCGAATTATTATATAGGATGGCTTCAATGCAGATAGGTTGTTGATCCTGTGGACTATCTGACTGCCATTTGGAGTAAGGAAGGAATTTGTATTACCCACTTTCGGCTTAACTGGAAATGGCTTCAATGTTTTGGTTGTTTTGCCTTCCTCTAGATCAACAGGGGTGTTTTGAAATGGGCTGGACTTAACGGATGCATGTGTTTTTTCAGCCTCATCAACTATGTTACTATGTAACTGATAAACACACCTCAGTCTTATATATCACAACAACTCCAGGATGATTTAGTTCATCAATCTTATCTCCTAAATTAGTGCATACTGTCAACTCAACTTGCAAAGCAGGAAATCATGATGGAAAGACAAACCATTTCAAGGGGATTTTTATGCATTCTGGCACCTATTCATGGCTTCCCAGCAATGGCATAACTAACAATTAAAAATACCCAATGCAAATATCCTTCGGAGCATCCAGCTCTGTATCAGCCATGGCGCGGGCAGTCTCTACTGCTCATGACTGCCCCGCGACCGGGTGGCAGTGGCACTGTGGCCCGTGTAACAGGCTCTTCAACTAGTATAAATATAAATAAATGTGTTTATTCATAAAAATATACCATATACATTAGAGTGTATGTGTCAAATTTATAAAAACTAGAGATAATCTCTATATATATGTTAAAAAATAGGAGGGATCCAAAGTATATAAATGAAAGATGTAAACAAAAGTACAAATGGCATTAAAAAGCGTTCTCAATACTGAGATCTTCCTGAAATGGAATAAAAGTGAGGTCTGGAGCTATTACATAAGTAATCTCACCAGATTGCCCCTTGACTTTCATTTATATGCTGTGACTAAAGAGTTTATCTGGTGAGAGCATTACCACTGGACTACATACCCCAATACCTTCCATCTCACCTATTCTCTTGCACTCTTTATTACAGTTATTTCTGCATATAAATTACTCCTTGGGAATATATGTAATAGCTCCAGACCTCACTTTTATTCCATTTCAGGGAGATCTCAGTATTGAGCACGCTTTTTAACCCCTTAAGGACCAGCGGTCCAGGGAAGTTACCTTCCCTTAAGGACCATTTTGATCTTTGCCGACATGCTGGTACACGTGACCTGTTACGTGTAATGGCGCGCCGCTTTGGGGCATAAGAGAGGCTGCTCCAGTCTTGGAGAGGTAAATTTTATGCCCCGTTTTTTCTTACAGCGCTCCTGGTAGAGTGCTGTAAGTAAAAAGTATGTGACGTGCTATGACCGTCACCGGTCCTTAAGCGGATAAGGACCATGATGATCACAGCACATCATCTGGTCCTTAACCCCGTAACGACCGGGGAATCTGGACGCGGATGCGACTTAACGACCACGGAGCAATTTTTTTTATTGCTCCATTGCGTTCCAGACTCCCCGAACGGTGTGCAGCCGTGGGGGGAGCCTGGAACTCGATGACGGTCATAGTACATCATCGGTCGTTAAGTCAAATCGACCCTTGACATACTATGACCATCAAGGGTCGTTAAGGGGTTAATGCCATTTGTACTTTTGTTAACATCTTTCATTTATATACTTTGGATCCACCTATTTTTTAACGTAAGTAGAGATTATCTCTAGTTTTTATAAATTTGACACATACACTCTAATGCAGTGGTTCTCAGCTCCTGTCCTCAGGACCCACTAACAGGCCAGGACTTAGGGATTTCTCTGCTAGAGCACAGGTGTATTGATCAGAGGCTCATTCACACTGATTAACTCACCTGTGCTCTAACAAGGAAATCATCAAATCCTGGCCTGTTAGTGGGTCCTGAGGACAGGAGTTGAGAACCATTGCTCTAATGTATATGGTATATTTCTATGAATAAACTTATTTATTTATATTTATACTAGTTGAACAGCCTATGTACACAAGTCACAGTGCCAGGCAGCAAGTATCAATCTCTGGCAATCAAAGGGTTAAAGTACATAATCCATAACTGCCATCTGTCCCAGATTCCCATATGGTGTCTGGGTTTTGGTTCCCTGTCCCTGGTTCCTAAAGCCCATGGTTTTGTCACTGTTCATAATACTGAATTTCAATCTCATATCCTCTGTGCTTGTCATTCCCCACATGATCACGTAGAATATTTATATGATTTATATAGTATGTTGATGTAGGCAGTGTTTGTTGTTCTGTAGAAATCTGTTGTACAAGGCATTTCATTGTTGCATGGAACAATGCATCACTAGTGAATTTCTAAAAAGAAGGGCCAGGTCACCATAGACTTGGTGAGCAAAGTGTCAGAAATGTACAGTCATTTATAAAAGAGTACCAGGTTGCCAACAAAAAGGTACAGGGTCACAGGCCTGGCTGGAAATCAGCTCTGCTAGTGACGCTCTATTATATGACTACCCATTGGAAAGTGTTTGTGGAAATAGGATTTGTAATATTGATAAAGATGAAATATCTGCTCTACAACATTCAACATACAGTATTAAAGGGATAGTAACACTTCTATTAAAATTTATCTCCGAGTCTTCTTTATAATTTTTTTTATCATGTAGTGCTTTATTTCATTTTGTATTTCAAACTCTTTTGAAACCGAAAGGATCCCCCTCCTGCCCCTTTCCCAGTGACAACCAGCCTCCTGGTCTGGTCTGGATGGAGAGCGGCGAGGGACAATCTTCAGTAAGCAAAAGGAAAATCCTTCGCTCCTTCGTCAAGGGGGGCGGGGTTTTCCTTATACTTACTGAATGAAGATTGTCCCTCACTGCATCTGTCCGGTCCCGCGACCGGATTCCAGATTTTATGAGTGGCAGCCAGAAGGGGCGGGAGGGGCATCCTTTCGGCTTGAATAGCATTTGAAATACAATACTGTAAGTAATTAAATATAGCAATACATTTTAAAACAATTATAAAGAAGACTCGGAGCTAAACTTTAATCAAAGTATTACTATCCCTTTAAGGTGATTTTAAGTGTTATAATGGTCAGTAATACTCACACACTGCATTACAGTGAAGACATAAGCACAGTGGAAAAGTAAAACAATCCTTGGGGAATCCATTTGCATCATAGGGAACATATTAAAACATTATCCACATTTCTATTGTTTTAATTGGGCTTTTAAACTCAATGCATCAGATAGCTCTCTGGCACTCACAAGGTTATTGGTCTTATGCAGAACAGTACGTGGAGCAATTTTACGGCAACCAACCTTGTCATACGAGACAAAAATTCCACTGATTCAAACCTTTGAGTACCAGAGGGGTGCCCAGTGCATGGCTTTGCAATGTGTTGCACACCCCTCTGCATACCTAGGACCTTCCTCCCCTTGAGCCCCTAGAGAGGGTTCATGTGCTGCCAACCAGGGGATGTAAATTATATGATTTGTGTCATAAAGGGGGGTAGGGCTTAATGAGGTAGGTGGGGTTTACCATCCTTGTGTCATAAAGTGGGAGGGAAGTGGGCAGAACAGGGTGGAAAAGAGGAGACGTGGGTGGGAGGAACAGGTTGGAAAGGAGGAGAAGTGGGTGGGAGGAACAGGGTGGAAAAGAGGAGAAGTGGGTGGGAGGAACAGGATGGAAAAGAGGAGAAGTGGGTGGGAGGAACAGGATGGAAAAGAGGAGAAGTGGGTGGGAGGAACAGGGTAGAAAGGAGGAGAAGTGGGTAGAGTTTCAGGCAGATCCGGAGAGTTCCCAGGTACGTCCCTCTAGCATTGAAAAAGTTAAGTGAGACTTTTAATCTATTGAAAGCTAGAGATATCTCCAGTGAATAGCTTAAAGGAATATTAATACTTAAAATGTAAAAAATAAATATTGTAGTGTTTACCCCCTGAGCAAATCAAAGTCACTCCCACTGCTAAAAGGTGTTGTGTTCAAAAGTTATTACAGTTCAAACTTGAATTTCTTAGGTGTAGTATCGCAGTGGCCTGAACTTGTACAGTGGTGCTGTTGTTACACCATCCTAAGGACAGCTCTGGTCAGTTGACGATAAGACTCCAAAGGACAGTGTAGCAACAACACCACTGTACAATTTTAGGTCACTGCGATACTGCATTCAAGTTTGAGCTGTAATAACCTTTGAATAAATCACCTTCCAACAGCGGGGGTAAACACTACAATATATATATATTTTTACATATTAAGTATTACTATCCCTTTAACAGTGTGAAGACCTCTCAAGAACTAAAAAGGTTAAATTACCATTTAAATCAATGGAGAGTCATTGGAATTTTTATTTGCCCCCCTTTAGCACACTTTTAGAATTTCACCTCTTCAGCTTTCTGCATAAGGGCCCAAGTGTTTTATTTGGGGCTGCAGTGGCCCTTAATGTACATAGGAGTAGAGGAAGAATTGATTGATTTAAATAGAGATTTTTAACACTTTCAATGTGATGGAGACCTCTCTAACATTAAAGGGGTTACATGCCCCCATTTAAATCAATGGGAATTTTTAGATCTCCTCTGTGGTGCAGTTGTTTTGTCCCAGAACTGTCTGTGATTGCCTATATACATAAGGCCCAGTATACATACCAGGGAACTCTCCAGACCTGCCCCACAGACTTAGGTTTTCAGACTTTCTTACCATGTCTCCAGGGACATAGGCTGATCCTATGGTTTGTGGAGTTCCCTAGTAACCCCACCCACTCCCAGCCCAACACAGCCAGTGCCAATGCCTGTTCCTTCTACTTCCCTCATTATTTCAGGGCAAATGCCACCTTTCCTCCTTCTAATCCCACTCCCCCTGATTAAGACCCATCCACATTATAATATAAAAACCACATCATTTGGAGAGAGAGAGAGAGAGAGTGTGTGTGTGTGTGTGTGTGTGTGTGTGTGTGTGTGTGTGTGTGTGTGTGTGTTTGTGTTTGAAGGTCCCAGGTATGCCCATATGCATAGCAATGCACTGTATTAGAATGATGCAGGCTTGGGGAAAAAAAAAAAGGACAATGCGAGAGCCTAAAAAAAAGAGCATGTAAATTCTCTAATGTAATATGGGCTTGTTCTCATTTACTTTGAGGGTTTGAACTGTCATTCCCAAACACTGGATCCCAGAAAGACAGAGCAAGAAGAGACTGCAATCATGGCACTACTGTGGCTAAAATAACAGGAACATTCTTGTCATGTAATTCAGGGAATGACGTGACTGAATGAATATTAAATATGTTTATGGTAACATTTCATACAGATGTTTCTACCACACCTAAAAGTACCCACAATTGCCACGTTTGTTATGTGCCAGATGATTTTTTAGTTTGATGATTGCCAGTGTTCTTTTTTTTAACCTTGTCATTAGGAAAAACCACTCTAGGCTTAGGGGAACCTAGGGCTGTATTCAATCATCTAAAGCATTTAATCTCTAGAGCAAACCAACTGCACTAAGGGATAACTAAAAACTCCACAAATTTCCATTGATTTAAATGGATATTTTAAAAGCTCTACAGGATTTTTATTTGTCACCGATGGTGCAAAATGACTTGCACAAGTACTGCTTCTCCTTATATCGGAACTATCACCTTAAACCAAAGTTTTACCTTGCGTTTTAATGTTTAACCCGACATTAGTGCTGTGTGTGTGTTCTTCTAGTTGCCTGGTAGTGGAGATATTTGCCCTGCAAAATCGGGCACTTCCGCGTTCTGCGGGACTCCATGATGTCTCAGGACTTCCCAGCTGCCCCAGGTAGCGCGTTCACGTTCCCCTTCAAAGCTGGATTTCTGTGATGTAGCGTTACAGCTACTGAGGTTCCAACCTCAGTAGCACTGTAAACGGAGTTTGCTGTAACGCTGCATCACAGAAATCCAGCTTCGAAGGGGAGCGTGAACGTGCTCCCTGGGGCAGCTGGGAAGTCCTGAGACGTGCCCGATTTTGCAGGGCAAATACCTCCACTACCAGGCGACTTAAAGAACACACACACACAGCACTAATTTCGGGTTAAACATTAAAACGCATGGTAAAACTTTGGTTTTAGGTGATAGTTCTGCTTTAAGCTATTGAATATGGCCCAAAAATCTTATGCTTAAGAACACTCAGTTCTAATGTATATTCACTAATATAGAGTACATCCCTAACTTGTAGCATAATGTTAGTATGGATGTGGTTTCTCCTTTCTGAGGGGAACAAACATGTAGATTGCAATGACCTTGGAAGCAAGAAGTTAAAGAGTACAAGGTTGCCCCAATATAGATTCTCTTGGCTATTTTATTTTCATGGAGGGTATTATCAGAAAAATGACACAGTTGGCCATTTGGGGGGCTGGGCACGCCAGGCAGCTTGTGTCTCACAACCACATGCTGTACTAAGCTGCAGGAGCACCTCAGTAGATTGGTCAGGACTGGTGGGTCACATCTCATGTGGCTCTGAACTGCAAGACTGGATAACATAAATGTGTATTGTAACTTCAAGTTATTGTACCATTAAATCATCCACCCGATTTCACTGTCAACTTACATTCACACGTGGGAACTCTCTGTATCTGCCCCGGAGACTTCAAATTTCAAAAAGGTTATCTCTTGAACAACAGAAAAAGGCCAAAAAAATCATAGGGGCCATTAGGATTTTAGGAACATAATAAGTTAAGAGTGTGTGTGTGGAGGGGTAATTATTAGGAGGCGTTGCTTCTCTTTCGTTTATCAGGTGTCTGAGGAAAACATTAATTTTCTGGTTTGTTGAGTTCTACTGTAAACTTGCCCACTTTTCATCTGCGTCTGCCTATTTTCAGGGCAAACCCTAACTTCCTACCACCCCATCCCACCCACCTTTATTAAGTACCATTCGTAATATGAAGCAGGATGCGTCACTTGGACACTCCCATCCCCCCCCAGCCCATCTTGGTGTCCGGAGGGCATGAGACAAGAAGGTTTCCAGGAATGCTTACATTACAAATCTATACACTGAATAATATCATCACATGCTTTCCTACTGCTGATAATTCACTTCTCCCTTAATTCCATCTGCTAGTAATAAGTGTATGAAGAACAGATGATTAACAGAGTTCTTTATAAAACTAAGCACTGACCATGATTACAAATATGACCTAACAAGAAAATACATGGAGTGAGTTGTGGGTCACATTTCCTCAATACTTCAAATATATTTTTTAATAATACTTAAACAGAATGATGTAATCTGCCTGAATATGCATTTATCACGGGATACAATTAAATGATTATAATCTTTAGAAATTATTGTGAACACATATGGGAAATCTGTTAACATATTAATGATTAATTGACTAAGGAGTGAACTCGCAGTTCGTGACCCTACCTGAAATGAATAATATATTGGTGAGTACGGTAAATGAATAAATAATATTTATAATGCGACTTCAACAAAATAGTTATTAGGGGGATTTATTTTTTAATAATATTTGCTAAGAATTCTGTTGTAAATCTTTTCTTTGCCTGTCAAAATGTTTCAGTTATCTTCTTGAAAATCAGTAAGCTTTGGTCACTAGGGATAGTAATGTCCAATGATAATTTTATGCTGTGTTGTAGATTAAAAAAAAAATTATGTGGAGCAAATCCCATCTCTCAAACCTTTATGGTTTGAGAGATATTTGCCGCTAAAGTTCCCTCCTCCCTCCCCTCCTCTTGATGTCTGCTGTAAAGCTGACAGGAGATCCACGTCAGCTGACTCGAGAAGGCTCTTCAGCAGAGCCAAAATATCGATATTTAAAAAGGACTACTTCATTGGAAAGGTCTACAAAGTGTGCTTGCAAACCAGGCACACTGTAGACCGTTCCAATGAAATAATTATTTTTAAATATCGATATTTCGGCTCTGCTGAAGAGCCACCGGCTGGTCCCAGGACCGGGATCTCCTGCTGTCAGTAGAGCGCTGACGTCAGGAGAAGAGGAGGGAGGGGAGAACTTTAGCGACGAATATCTCTCAAATCTATTTCGGTCTACATGAGATTAGAGAGCCCCACCCATGATTCTAAAGGGCACAAAAATGTTCTCAAGGCAGTAATATGCCCCTGTACCGTTACAGACTACAGGACAGTTCAGATCCAAAAATAAATATATAAATAAACAAACAAACCAGTAAATAGATCCGACTGACTGACAAATTACAAATTAAAGACCAATAGATGCAACTACATACCTCCCAACATTTTAAATAGCCAAAGATGGACACTTTGGTTTTCGGTGGCATTGCTAGGAATGTGGCTGGTGGGTGGGGCATTAACGAGAATTTTTAAGTTACTTCATTACTTACTGACAGGTAATTAGTGTTGTTAAATAAATTATTTAAAGTAAGACAAAAGTATTTTATTTACACAGACTCCTTTATAAACACACATACTGAAGTTTAAACAAAGACACACACTCTGATCTCCTAAAAAGAGGTACAGAGAGATGTGAATCTCAGAGAAGTACTGTCCCTCCTAATGATGCACACTTGGGAAGCATGCAGCTATAGGGTAATCCATCTGCACAAAACAAACAGCTAGAAAGCCCCACTGATTAAAATGTTTGTGTGTTCCCCCAGGCCAAGTTGTTTTGCTCAATCATTACTCCACTTTTTTCTTGGCACGTATTATCCATAAATTCTATTTAACTGGCACATATGGTCCATAAATTCTATTTCATTTATCCATAACCAATCTCCATAAATAATGATAACGGATAACATGTTCATAGCTTAGCAGTGATATTCATTTGTCTTCTGGGATTTATTTCCTTAGTTGGAGTAAAAAGCGAAATCAGAAACTGTTTGTGGGCCTCATACAAAACCTGGATGTAATTATACTTTTCTAAGATGCAAAGTTTATCAACAAACCTGTGGGACCAAAGCTTACAAATAAGCGCATGTCAATAATTCAAGAACATCTAATTTCAAAGAAAAAGAGAAAAAGAAGATATTACAAGAAATTTCAGCAAAGTTACTGATTAATCCTTTGATTGCCAGAGGGGTACGCAAGGCATTGCTTTGTAATGCGTTGCCTACCCCTATGGCACTCAAGCAGTTAAGAGTAAACTGCCATCTTACTCACCTTTCATCAATGCACTGCACACCTCTCTAGGACATAGAGCAGGGCTTATAATTTTAAGTCCTTTGCTATTAGCCAGACCTGAAAAGTTACTATCCACTGCAAGCCAAAAGATACCCACCAGGGCTGAATTTCTACTCGCCAGGGCTAAATTTTCACTCGCCATTGGCTAGTGGCAAATGGAAATTTTTAGCCCTGTATAGAGGATGAAATTATCAAAAATGAATCACAATGTTATCTCTATTTTCCCATCCTCAATGTGGTATTCTAGTTTAGAGAGGGCAAAAATACAGGCTTCAAGCCTACTTTCCATGGTCCTAGGGTCTGGCTGGTTGTACAAATACAGCAGTGCTGCTACATAGAGAAAGACACTTCTGGATTTCTCTGCACAGAAAGAGTGATGCAAAGCACAACACAGATACAATGTTTCACTATTTTTCACATACACCCACCATTTCACTGCGTCAGTCTTAAGTCAATCTTTTGCTCTCCTTTCATCTGTATCTCTTTCTCTCTTTCTCTCTCTCTCTCAAAGTCTCTCTTTGCCTTCTCCCAATCAGAATCTCTCAGTCTGTATATTACAGTGTATGCAGCGTCTTACAACAGACGTATGTTACAGTAAATAAGAGGGGATAAAATAAGTGTCACATTCACAGAAACAACAGGAGAGAGGTCAATGCCCCTAGGAGCTTACAGTCTAAATTATTAAACAACAAAAAGAGCAAAAAGAAAACCCTGCACACTTATACTGGTTAATCCAGAGTGAAAATAAGGTCCATAATTCAGAAGATTACCCTAAAACTTAACTTTTAATAACCCTATAGATAAAATGCACCAATAAGAAGTGCCATTACCAGGGCACACTCCTATTTGCCACTACAGAATGCAAAGAGGAGGGAATGGCTTGAGTGTATTTGGGGGTTTATTTGTATATAATCCCTCATTCATATATACCCTTCTCTTTTGCATTCTGTAGAGGCAAACCGGAGTGTGTCCTGGTAATGGAATACCCAGTTATTTCCCTCGTGGGCCAGCCTGAAAAAAGAACAATTATTTCAGTGCCAAGCACTAATAAATACTGTAATGGCATTTTACTCCAAAAACTTACACAAAGCATTTCATTTTTGCTTTATCACTAAAGATCAGTCAAAAAGTATTATCACGTACCACAGAAAGCCACCTTTAATAATATGAATATGGACTGATCATGTTGAAGGGCCTCAAATGACCTTAGGGCAGTGATGGTAAAGGTTTTTGGTTTTAAAGGGATAGTAATACTTTGTTTTAACTTTATTTTATTTTGTAGGCATTAAAAAAACATGAAGAATGATATAAGTCTTATTTCTCAAACCTTTATGGTTTAAGAGATATTCACAAGCAAAGTGTCCCCCTCCTGCCCCTTTTACTGATGTCACACTGTTCAGCCACAGCAGAAGGGAGGTGCCCAGGTAGATTGCAGAGAGGGACAATCCTCAATTAAGATAAGGGAAAAACCTGAAAAGCTTGTCAAGGGGGGCAGGGATTTCATTGTTTTCATAGGAATAAGAGTGTCCCCTTCTGTTATCTGTCCAGTCTATGGACTGCATTCCACATATGAGAAGAGATAGCTTACACTAGGTAAAAGGGGCGGGGAGGGGGAACTTTGCTTGTGAATATCTCATAAACCATAAAGGTTTGAGAGATAAGACTTATATCATTCTTCATGTTTTTTTAATGCCTACAAATAAAATAAAGTTAAAACGAAGTATTACTATCCCTTTAAGTGCCCAGTTTTCTACAGGAGTCTAGTTTAGAGAAGTCAAAGGGCCACCACTGAAAATGTAATATGAAATTTGACTGCTTAAATACTAGAGAGGACAACAACACATTGCTTTGCATTGTGTTGCATTATTCACAGACTCAACTCTTTAAATTCCAGTGGGGTGTACAGCTCTGGGAATCAGATGGGAAAGTTCTCCATAACATAGTCCCCCTTTATTCACTCCCTACCTAACAAGGACATTATACATCTCTAGCACTCAAGGGGTTAGTGTCCTGTCTGCCTGGACAAGGCCAAGTGAACTTCACCCATCTGACACTCAAAGGTTAATCATTAACCTTTTGAGAGCCAGAGGGGTGCAGTGCACGTTTTAGCCAGGGAAATACAGGACATTAATGCTTTGAGGGGAATACCCTCCTTGCGTACAGGTTCATTACACACACTGCTGCTGAAAGAGTCAATATCTCCACATTTAAAGGGATAGTAATGTTTAACAATAAAAGCAGCTCCAATTAATTGTTATAGTATTTGGGCCATGGAGAGTGTTATTTCCATACTATCAGAGTTGTAGTTTAAGAGTAACTGAATGATAACGTATCTTCCTCCTGTCCCTTTTACTGATGTAACACTGCTCACCTCAGAGCAGCAAGAATGTCTAGATGGATCGCAGAGAGGGACAATCTTCAGTGGGAATAAGGGAAAAATCTGAAAAACCTGTCGGGGGGGGAGTGACCAGATGCCACATCTGAGGGGAGGTGGCTTACACTAGGTAAAAGGGGCGGGAGGGGGATATTTTATTATTCAATTACTCTTGAACTACAACTCTGAGAGTATTGAAATAACACTCTCCATGGCCCAAATACTATGACGATTAATTGGAGCAGCTTTTTTTGTGAAACATTACTATCCCTTTAAGCTCCTTTCCTTCTCACTCCTCCTCTCCCTATTATGGTGCACTGTTCTTTACTCTTATCCTCCTCTCAGACTCCTTCCCTCCTGCTTGTCTCTGGGTCTGTCCCACACACAAACACACCTTCTCCTGCTGGCTGCCAGAAGATGATCCCCCAGTGTCACAGACACCTTCCTAACTCCTCCAGTTCTGTGCCACCTGACCTACTGCCTCTGTCTACTCTCAGCAAGTTTTTCTCAGACACAGACTAAGTGGGTCTCATTTGCCATTCCTGTATGTGACGTGTATGTGACTGTTAAAGCCTGACCCTGACCCATACCTAAATGCATGGCCAGTTTCAAGCTTCTCCCGTCACGGAAAGTACAGGGGGCAGTTTGTAAACACAACCTTGTAGAATTCACAAGAATGGTCAGTGGATTTTATGAGGTTGGCACCCAAAGGGGTTAGTCAATACAAGAAATTGCTCTAACAAACTATATACAGTTCAACAATGCGGAGTAATTTTTTCAAGTGCATGTTCCATTATCTTCTGGTTACTATGTTACACTGGACAAGTTAATAACAGCTACCCGATGATTAATTTTACATGGGTGACATTTCATTGATGCCGAACTATTCTTTCAACATCTGTAATATAATACAAAAAATACAGCTACTAATGAAGCTATGAGAGAAGAAACAAAGTCTTCATTACTAGAGTGAGGCACAGGAATAGATTGCCTATGCGTTTAGTATTTTATTATGGATCCAAAATGAGCTCAAGATTTAAAAGGTGATTTGTACAAGGCAATTGCAGATTATTTTGAAATTACAGCACCTAATTTCTCATTTACTAAATAGGCATTTAGCGTGAACTTAACTATGCTGAAACTTAGCAGAGGTTTCTTCTAGATTGTTGCCACATGTACGTACTCTGAGCTATTCTATCACCTGAATTACTGTGCACATTAGTACAACTCTTACCTGATTTACTATGCACCAGTAATACTTATTTCACCTGCATCACAGTACAACATTTGAATGTTTTTCACCTAAATTACAGTTTAACATTTAAGCTTCCATCACATGAATCTAGGGTAACCGGCAAGCTGGTAAAAAAAGGGTCTTCTTTCCAATGTTAAGTCTATGGAGGGAATGCCTTGGCCGGTATTTTTTGAAGAAAAGGTGGCAACCCTACATGAATCACTGTGCTCATTTCTGCTTCTTCCTCCTGCATCACTGTATAACATTAGTGCTTCTGTCTCCTCAGACACAGTGCAACATGTATAGCTCTTTCACTTGAATCACTGTTCATCATTTGTATTTATTCCACTTCAATCAATCTGCAACATTTTTACTTATTTCACCTGAATCACCATTTGTACTTCTTCTACTTTGCAACATTTGAACTCCCTCCATTTGCATCATAGTGCATCACTTGTACTTTTTCCACCTGAAACACTATACAATATTTTAATTTACTTCATCTGCACCGAATCAGAATGCACCGGTTTTCCTTCTTTACCCTAAAACACAGTGCACCAGTTGTCCTTCTCTCATCTGAATCAGAGTGCATACTTTGTGTTTCTTCCACCTGAATCAGAGTGTACCATTTGTATTGCTTCCACCTGAATCAGAGTGCACTAGTTGTACTTCTTTCTGAATTTGCTTTCACCTGAATCAGAATGCACTAGTTGTACTAGTTCCACCTGTATCAGAATGCACCATTTGTATTTCTTCCACCTGAATCAGAGTGCACTAGTTGTACTTCTTCCACCTGAATCAGAGTGCACTAGTTGTACTACTTCCACCTGAATCAGAGTGCACTAGTTGTACGTCTTCCATCTGAATCAGAGTGCACTAGTTGTACTACTTCCACCTGAATCAGAATGCACTAGTTGTACTTCTTTCAACTGAATCAGAGTGCACTAGTTGTACTACTTCCTTCTGAATCAGAGTGCACTAGTTGTACTACTTCCACCTGAATCAGAGTGCACTAGTTGTACGTCTTCCATCTGAATCAGAGTGTACTAGTTGTACTACTTCCACCTGAATCAGAGTGCACTAGTTGTACCACTTCCACCTGAATCAGAGTGCACTAGTTGTACTACTTCCACCTGAATCAGAATGCACTAGTTGTACTTCTTTCAACTGAATCAGAGTGCACTAGTTGTACTATTTCCACCTGAATCAGAGTGCACTAGTTGTACTACTTCCTTCTGAATCAGAGTGCACTAGTTTTAGTTCTTTCACCTGAATCAGAGTGCATTAGTTGTACTTCTTTCTGAATCAGAATGCACCATTTGTATTGCTTTCACCTGGATCAGAATGCACTAGTTGTACTACTTCCACCTGAATCAGAGTGCACTAGTTGTACTACTTCCACCTGAATCAGAGTGCACTAGTTGTACTACTTCCACCTGAATCAGAGTGCACTAGTTGTACTTCTTTCACCTGAATCAGAGTGCACTAGTTGTACTACTTCCACCTAAATCAGAGTGTACTTGTTGTAATTCTTTCACCACACTAGATTTAATTCTCTCACCTGAATCAGAGTGCACTAGTTGTAATTCATTCACCTAAATCAGAATGCATAATTTGTATTTCTTCCACCTGAATCAGAGTGCACTAGTTGTACTACTTTCATCTGAATCAGAATGCACTAGTTGTACTTCTTTCTGAATCAGAGTGCACTAGCTGTATTACTTCCACCTGAATCAGAGTGCACTAGTTGTACTACTTCCACCTGAATCAGAGTGTACTAGTTGTACTACTTCCACCTGAATCAGAGTGCACTAGTTGTACCACTTCCACCTGAATCAGAGTGCACTAGTTGTACCACTTCCATCTGAATCAGAGTGCACTAGTTGTACCACTTCCACCTGAATCAGAGTGCACTAGTTGTAATTCTTTTACCTGAATCAGAGTGCACTAGTTGTAATTCTTTTACCTGAATCAGAGTGCACCACTTGCATTTCCTCCACCTGAATCAGAATGCAGCAGTTGTACTTCTTTCACCTGAATCAGTGCAACATTTTTACTTCATTTGCATCAACATCTGTTGTTTTCACACCCAATACTGTGTAGCATTTGTACTTCTTTCACATGAAATGTTGTCCAACATTTGTACTTCTTTATCTTTGCACCAGTTAAATATAAATAATGCAAACTCAGTTAATACCAAAGAAAAAAGAATTACTCATAAACTAAGATTATAAACACTGTGCACAGTTTTCCTTGACGTATTTTACTGTCATAATCTTGTGAAGTGCTAGATTAAAAGGCTGCAGGTATGTGAGTAAGACTGTACAAAACACAATAAATAAAAGAGATGTAAATGTTGTGGTGAACCGCAGCTGAAAATAAACTGTGTTTGTTTTCATGTAATAAATCATCAATGTTTCCAGTGCTAATTTGTCAAGACATTAAATACTAGCATCTATTCATACAATCAACCTTTTGTGCATTTGATATCTGACTATCTACAGGGACCAGGCAATTACAATACATCTGCAACACACACTTAAAACTATAAAAATGTGTTGTGGCAGTTTCCAAGAAGGTAGGGAACATTAACCAGATGGAGACCAGATGGAGCTGTTAACTGATGATTATTGATGGAATTCTCACATGCGACTGTGATAGAACACTAAAGATGAATCTAGTTCATAGGTAATCATGCAAAACAAAACCAGTTCCACTGTGCTGTGTTTATTTGTTATGCTTTCCAATACTACAACCGTTCATAGCAAATCTCTCATAAGGCCTCATTCTCACTGATGAATTAAACAGTATTGTGATGCAGTGTTCTTCTAAATACCAAAATGTTTTAAAGGGACACTAATGTCCGATAATTTTTTTTTCTTGTTTTGTAGAGTCTAACCCCTTAAGGACCAGCCCAACATGCACGAGGCTGCCACTTAAGGACCACTGTCCATTTTTTTGTTTGTTTGTTTGGTCCGATTAAGGGCTCTCCAAACGGCGTGAAATCGCGAGGGAAGCCCAGAATTCCATGACATACATGTACATCCTTGGTCCTTTAGGGACCTACACCCCATGATGTACATGTACGTTATGGGTCTTTAAGGGGTTAAAAAAAATGATGTGGCACAAATCCTCTCTCTCAAACCCTTACGGTTTGAGAGATATTCGCATCTAAAGTTTCAGCACTCTGCTGACATGCTGACAACAGGAGAGGTCCTGAAACCAGTCGGTGGCTCTTCATCAGAGCCAAAATAGGGCTATTTAAAAAGAACTACTTAATTGGAAATGTCTACAAAGTGTGCCTGGTTTGCAAGTACACTTTGTAGACCATTCCAATGAAGCAGTTCTTTTTAAATAACATGATTTCAGCTCTGCTCTGCTGAAGAGCCTCCTCGAGTAGGCCAACTCAAATCTCCTGCTGTCAACTTTGCTACTGACATCAGGGGAGGGGCAATTTTAGATGCAAATATCACTCAAACCATAAAAGTTTGAGAGATAGGATTTGTGCAACATAATTATACAAAACAAGAACATTTTTTATGAGACATTACTGTTACTTTAAATGTATTTCACCTGTGATCATGATGCTACCGGAGAGTGGTGGAGCAGTGACATGGAAGGTACACTTGTGTGTCATCCACATATAACTGTCTGATGTCCACATAGGTTGGCCATTGATTGGAATTTGTGATGCTATCACAACATCCACATCACCAATGTAAACAATCCAGTACATGAACCACAGACAACTATGCAGATTGGCTTTGCTGAACTTCACCCAACACAGGAATGCAGAAAAGTTGTAGTACGCTGCATTGCCATGTGACATGCGCTGTGATTGGACCAAGTGTGAACTAATTATTAGCTGTAAATGCAAATATTTTAATTAGTAATCTGCTTGTGTCTAGGTTAGGCACAAAATCTCCCCTATGTTAATGCTGTGAGTTGCAGAAGGATGTGCAATGCAATTCAAAGCATCTAGCATATGAAGTGTTAAGGTAAATCTGTGGGAGAATATATGGCTCAGTGATGTATTGACATATGGGTAGACTAGTATTGAAGGTCCATGTGCATAGGCCAAAGTGCCAGCCAGCGGCCTCTGCTGCTGCCCCGGAGCAAGGGGCAGTGGGCCGTTAGAAGCACCCTGTTCCGGATCAACAGTGCCTCTGACTGGAAGCCGGCGCGTTCGTGCAGTCTCTACTGCACATGTGCGGTTAGGCACACAGGGAGCTTCACATTTTAGCGCTTTATGTTATTTAGATGGGGTGGAAGGCTGGAGCTCAGAGCTGCCTCCCATTATACATACAGGTGTGAATTACAAAACAACAAGGAAGGGTAATGCTTGGCACCAAGGAAACCTTAAGCCAAGAATGGTACATTGTTTAACCTTATCTAATAGGGTAATTATAGGGTCGTAATACGAGGCGAAAAGGACATTCTTTTCTCTTAGTCCATGGTTAATTGGTTAGCTGGGGACCCCCGAATCCAATGGTGAAAAAAAAAATTCCCCATGGTCCTTAACTGCATGGCTGGTCCTTAAAGGGATAGTCATTTTTCACAATAAAAGCAGCACCAATTAATCTTCATGGTATTTGGGCCATGGAGAGTGCTATTTCAATACTGTCAGAGTTGTAGTACAAGAGTAATTGAATGATAAAGTATCCCCCTCCTGCCCCTTTTACTGATGTAACACTGCTCATCAGAGAGGGACAATCTTCAATTAGCATAAGGGAAAAACCTGAAAAACCTGTCAAGAGGGGCAGGGCTTTCATTGTTCTCACAGTAAGAAGATTGCACCTTGCTGTGAGCTGTCCGGTCCCAGGACCAGATTTCACATCTGAGGGGAGGTGGCTTACACAAGATAAAAGGGGCAGGAGTGGGATACTTTATCATTCTATTACTCTTGAACTACAACTCAGGCAGTACTGGAATAACACTCTCCATGGCCCAAATAGTATGAAGAATAATTAAAGGGACTGTAATGTCCCATAAAAACTTTTTATAGTTTTGTAGAGCTCAAGAAAAGAAGAATGGTGCAAACCCTATCTCTCAAACCGCTATGGTTTGAGAGATATTTGCACTGAAAGTTTGCCCCTCTCTGTCCTTCTACTGACGTCAGCATCTAGCTGACAGCAGGAGATTCTGGTCCGGGGACCAGCCGGTGGCTCTGCAGCAGAGCCAAAATTGGGGTATTGCAAAATAATTACTTCATTGAAAATGTCTACAAAATGTGCTTGCAAACCAGGCACACTTTGTAGACATTCCCAATGAGGTAATTATTTTGCAATACCGAGACTTCGGCTCTGCTGCAGGGCCTCCTCGAGTCGTACGACTCGAATCTCCTGCTGTCAGCTTTACAGCTGACATCAAGAGAACGGGAGAGAGGGGTGAACTTCAGTGCCCATATCTCTCAAACCATAGCAGTTTGAGAGATAGGGTTTGCACCATTCTTATTATTTTCTTCAGCTCTATAAAAGTATAAAAAGTTTTTATGGGACATTACTGTCCCTTTAAAGCTGCTGTTTTTGTGAAACATTACTATCCCTTTAAGAGGTTAAGGCTTTACAAATACCTAAGGAGGCTTCAGGAACCCCCTGGACTACAGTTATATAGAATCAAGTTTAGTCAAACAGATATACTGTGAAGGTTGTAAATGTTAGAAAAAAGTCCCCAAAAACTGCAAGTTCATTTTAGGGCACAAAGACAGAACTGATTAATTTATATTTAATCTGAGTATTATAATTATAATACAAAAAATAGAATATGATACACAAAATACAAGAACAAAACAGTTTAAAAAAAACAAGGAATAACACAATCTCCAATTGGTAAAAGTTTTCCCTGAGATTCACACTTTATAGAGAAACATCTCTGACTCTGGGAGACTGCCCACTGGGTGTCATATGGGAGGGAAGTGTGTAGCCCACACAGTTTGTGATAATGAGTTAGATTGTAAAACCTATCACCAACATTTTTTTCCTGCTCCCCCACTTTGTCTTTATTGATCTCCCAAGCCAAAAAGTCTGGGAGAGGAGATCATTAACAGGGGGGATTCTGAGTACCCACCACAAGATCTGAGTTAACCCTTTACGTGCCAGAGAGGACTCTAATGCATTGGACATCTCTCTGGCACTTAAAGGGTTAAAAATACATTTAAAAAATTAATACATAAATAAAATAATAAATATGCATTGCAAAAGCAATACGTTCCATACTTTTCTGGCATTCAAAAGGCCTCCCTGCAGTCACCTGTAGATCTCTGGATGAATGGAAGGTAATACCTTCTGTGTCCCAGTGAGTGTTATAAATGCCTGACCTGTGTGACTTTTAAAAATATATTGACAGGAGAATACTTCAGGCATCACAGGAACAGCAAGAAGATCAATATGCTACAAAGACTCATGTGCACATCAAGCAGTGTTATATATATCAAATGTCCATGCTCCCTTGTATATAATAGGTAAAAGCATCACCTCATTCCATGAACATATGGTGAAGTATTGCAAATCCATTAGGAGTGCCTAAAATTCCGGCATAACAGATAAGCCTGTTACGGCTTGTAAGCTTTGATAAAGCAGCGTGTTTATAGCCGCGAAACACGTAAACGTTAAGCGCCAGAAGATTTTTTTAATGTTTTAAATCCATTTTAATAAAAGAATTTGATAACCACACTCTGACAGCCTCCACCTTTCCAACTGGATACATATTGATGCTGTACCCGAACGGAGACAGGTTTAACTCTCCATATGTCTGAAAGTCAGAATACTTGGTATCAAGCTCACTGAATAATGTGAGTATATTACATCATTATTTCTCTGATTGTTGTGTGTGAATTACACTGTTTGGTGCGCCTGGTCTTTTGGGAATTCTATACTGCTCAGGAGAGAGTGGATTGAGAGAGAGCAGCTGATACAAGAAGCATTGTACTGAATACTGGGCCTGGGGACAGTATAAACCTCCAGAAGTGTTCTGTGGTTGGATTGGACATAAGTCTTCTCCAACTCACTAACACTTTGAGTACGCACCTTTAGGGTGAATGGTGGTGGTTTTACTTTTGGAAGATTCATACACACAAGGAGAGTCCCTTTTGTTTCTCCCTCTTTTTCTACAATCCCTGATTAGGTAACAGTGCTGAGTGAAAGTGGATCATTAACATATCTAGTGGACCTTGATTCAGGGGATGACACCTGTTAATGGTATGCTCTGCAATGTGCAGGTGTATAGAATCCTAGAGCATTAAACGTATTGTTATGTGAGAGGGGATCATGTATTTAACACCAGGAGGTTTGATGACTTAAATTGATTGCACCATTGGTTTACAGTATGAGATTTCTGTTTTAATTTTTATTTTTACTGATGTACATTTTTAATGTATAACACTCTCTAACTTTATGTCTGAGACAATGATCAAATTATTATTTTTTTTGCTATCTTTATAAATGTATATTTTGGTGGTTTGTTTGATTCAAATCGCATCATTGAGTATTTAAGGGAGTTTGTTGCATGTGGTATTTGTCTTGATAAAGATTCCAGCTGGGATCCAAACATTGTCATAAACTTCTTCATTTATCTTCAAACGTCCTGCGAGTGCCAGTTTTTAAAATATTATATCTATATAATTTTTTTTTTATAATTGTGGATAATAAACTTTCGAGTGCCAAAGAGGTATTCAATGCATTGTGCTACAATGTGATGGATACCTCTCTGGCACTCATAAGGTTAAAATGTTATTGTCTCTTGCCTTTTTCACATTTCTTTTTCTTCTACCCCCCTCCCTGGTTATAGTCAGGCCACCTATTCACACTAAATGCTGCCAGATGCGGAAGTTGTTAGGAAATAAAAAATAAGACACCTTGCAGTAATAATTGCCCTAATTCATGTTCTTGGTAGAGATAATAAGGATTGAAAATGTTTCAGCAACAGAAAATGGATATACCAAAATATGTAACATTTTGTATGTCTGCCATGTATGTAGTAACATACACTAGAAACACTGTGTGTAATAAAATCTTAACATGCACACATACACACAGTCAAACACAGTCACACAAACACAGACTGTGAGCACGATGTACTAAGAACAAGTGGTGCAATTCTGCACTGCACCATAGGGGAAAATATTTATACAGTACTGTGCAAAAGTCTTAGGCAGGTGTGACAAATGCTGTAAAGTAAGAATGCTTTTAAAAAATAGACATGTTAATAGTTTATTTGTATCAATTAACTAAAATGAATAGTGAGTGAACAGATCTAAATCAAATCAATATTGGTGTGATCACCTTTTGCCTTCAAAACAGCATCAGTTCTTCTAGGTACACTTGCACAAAGTCTGGGATATTGTAGGCATATAGTCAGGTGTATGATTAAACAATTATACCAAACAGGTGCTAATGATCATCAATTTAATATGTGGGTTGAAAGAAAATCATTACCTGATCATAAAGAGCTATGTAGGGGAAATAAAAATGGATAAGGAACAGCCAAACTCAGCTAACAAGTTGAGGTAGCTGAGGACCGTTAAATGTCAAAACTCATACATCATGGCAAGACTGAACACAGCAACAAGACACAAGGTAGTTATACTGCATCAGCAAGGTCTCTCCCAGTCAGAATGTTAAGAGAGACAGGGGTTTCCAGATGTGCTGTCCAACCTCTTTTGAAGAAGCACAAGGAAACAGGCAACACTGAAGACAGTAGACGCAGTGGTTGGCCAAGGAAACCTAGTGCAGCAGATGAAAGACACATAATGTTTACTTTCCTTGGTAATCGGAAGATGTTCAGCAGTGCCATAAGCTCAGAATTGGCAGGAAACAGTGGGATCCTGGAACACATACATCTACTGTCCGGAGAAGACTGTTCAGAAGTGGTATTTCTGGAAGACTTGAGGCCAAAATAGTCATACCTCCGAAGTGGAAACAAGGTCAATCGATTCAACTATGCACAAAAGCACAGGAACTGGATTGTAGAAAAAAGGCAGCATAACAACAACCCCAAACATACAGTCAAAGTCATTAAGAACTATCTTCAGTTTGAACAAGACCAAGGAGTCCTGGAAGTGATAGTATGGCCCCCACAGAGCCCTGATCTCAACATCATTGAGTCGGTCTGGGATTACATAAGAAGAGTGAAGCAACTGAGGCTGCCTAAATTCACAGAAGAACTGTGGTTAGTTCTCCAACATGTTTGCAACAACCAACCTGCAGAGTTCCTTAAACTGTGTGCAAGTATACTTATAAGAATTGATGAAGTTTTGAAGGCAAAGGGAGGTCAAACCAAATATTGATTTAGATTTTTCTTCTGTTCACTCACCATTTATTTTGTTAATTGATAAAAAATAAACCATGAACATGTCTATTTTATAAAGCATTCTTACTTTACAGCATTTTTCTCCACACCTGCCAAAGATTTTTGCACAGGACTGTGTGTATATATGTATGTATATATATATATATATATATATATATATATATATATATATATATAAGAAAACAATACACAGTTGCACTCATTAATACATTTCATGATGGCAATTGGTGCACGTCCCATAAAAATAAGAAGTATGTAGCTATACTCAACCCAGGAATGTTCATAGACCAAGGAGACAGCACTCGACATGAAAGATGAATGAAAAATGTTTTTTATTCAATCCATGCCAAATGTCAGACAACAGACCTTCCTCAGGGCAAACAGGGAAATGGACACCTTACTAGTGATATATATAGAAAAAGCAATTGACCCCACAGGCAGTGTAGCCCCACGCTAAGGATGCGCCAAAATAGGCGTCCTTGTGTTGACTCCATTTGCATGTGACATGAAGTGCAGGGAAACCCGGTTGCTATGTAACACAGACAACAAAAAGATGCTCAAGGGTAGCTACATTAATCATAGTGACTCCCATTGCTCTGCATCACACTATATTATATATTGTATAGGATTTTAGCCTTTACTTTTAAAATCCTTTTCTCTTAGTACATACAGGTTGATGGTAACTTTGGGTAGGCGATCAGCCCCTTTAATAGGCAGGAACAATTCTGAGAAGTGACTGCTGGGTGGAGCCTACCTCCTCTCCTTAGCTTGCAGCTAGCCAATCCCCAACCAGTAAGATTTGCAGACTAACTACTGACTAGGTAGTAAGAAGGTAAAGGAAGACTCCCGTGAGCATGAACCCGAAAGGACCCCCACGTCCTGTCGCAGGAGAGCCAAGCATGGTCCCTTGACAGGGTGGGAGACCTGTAACCTGTATTGACTAAGAGAAAAGGATTTAACAGGTAAGACAAAAATCCTATTTTCTCTGTCGTCCAATACAGTTTACTGGTAATTTTGGGATGTCCAACCATTAATTTCCCCAGGGCAGGAAGAAAGGCAAGGACCAGGAGCAGGCCCCCAAAGTCACCAGAGCACCAGTGAATCTATAGATCATAAATGGCTCAACACTAACCTCAAAGTGTCAATGAACAGGGGTAAAACAAACATCATGAACTGTTGCACAGCACACTGAACTAGAGCCAGCAGGGCTCAAAAGTGAAAAAGTACTGAGAGACTAAAGAGATCCTAGACAGGCAAGGCTGCCTCCAGGATCTTCCTCCCAAAACTGGCATCAGCCGATGCCAGCACATCCACAAGATAGTGTTTAGAAAAAGTGTGCACAGATGACCAAGTGGCCTCCTTGCACAACTGATCAGCTGAGGCCTGGTTCTTATAGGCCCAAGAAGCACCAATAGACCTCGCAGAATGACCCATAACCCTGTAGGGAAAGGCTTCTTCCGAAGTTTGTAAGCCTTACAAATTGTGGACTTGATCCAAGAAGCAATGGTTACCTTGGAAGCAGGATTCCCTGCCCTAGGACCCTCAGGAATGACAAAAAGGGTGTCAGACTGCCTCAGGGACTCAATGCGATGCACACTGAACTTGAGACAACGCACAACATCCAACAGATGAAGATCCCTTTCTTTGTCAGAAGAGTTAGGACAGAAGGAAGGGACCACAATCTCCTGATTAATGTGGAGCTCAGACACCACCTTCGGTGGTCTACAAGACAGAGCATGCAGCTCCTTAACTCGGCGAACAGAAACAATCTCCAGGAGAAAGGCCATCTTCTACGTCAGCATACGTAGATGAATGGTAGCTAAAGACTCAAAAGGAGGACACTGAAGTACTCCCAAGACCAGGTTAAGATCTCACTGAGGAGCAGGGGACTTAAACACCGGATGGGTATGAGCAACACCCTGGATGAAAACCTTGATATCAGGAATGATAGCAAGACACCTCTGATAGAAGACAGAGAGCGCAGAAGTCTGAACCTTAAGAGAACTCAGACTGAGACCCTTATCCACACCATCCTGGAGGAAGGAAAGAACTGTAGGAAGGTCAAAATCCTTAGACAGGTCTTTGTCAGCAAACCAAGACAAAAAAACAGACCAAACTCAATAGTAGGCTTTAGAGGAAACAGGCTTACAGGCACTAAGCATAGTAACCACCACACCAGAAGGAAAACCCTTCTTCTTCAAAATTGAGGATTCAATCTCCATGCTGTCAAAGCCAGATGATGAACATCTTCCTTCCAGAGGAAACCCTGTAGAAGAAGGTCAGGACCGGGGGGGGGGGGGGGGAGATGGAAGAGGTTCCGCCACTGAGAGGTCCAGAAGCTCCGGAAACCAAGCCTGTCGGGGCCAGTATGGAGCAATCAGAATGACTGGGCAGCACTCCAGTCTCAGCTTCTGAAGTACTCTGTTCAACAGGGGAACAGGAGAAAAGATGTATGCCAGAAGAAACGTCCACGGAATCGACAAGGCATCCACTGCCAGAGCCAGGGGATCCACCCAGCGAGAGCAGAACATTGGCGCTTTCCAGGTCGATGCAAGGAAGACCCCACTGCTGAATGATGAGAATGAACAGAACGGTGTCTATGCCAGGAATATGAACTGCAGGAATGGCAGGGACATGCTCCTCTGCCCATGATAAAATAGCCTTGACCTCTAGCCAAGCTGCGAGACTTCTTGTGCCGCCTTGCTTGTTGATGTAGGCTACCGCTGTGGCGTTGTCCGATTGTACCCTGACTGGGCAATCCTCCAGTTGCCATGTCCAGTGATGTAGAGCATGAAATATCGACCGAAGCTCCAAGACATTGATGGGAAGGAGAGATTCCTCCTGAGACCACCGGCCATGGACACTCAAGTGCCCCAGCACCGCTCCCCATTTGGAGAGGCTGGCATCCGTCGTCACTGTGGTCCAGAAGGGCACCAGGAAGGGTCTGCCTTTCAGGAGATTTTTCCAGGACTAGAAACCTCTGAAGTTCCCTGGTATGAGCCATGGCAAATGGGACTGCTTCTATGGTGGAAATGAACTTCCCCACCAAGGATGACAACTTCTTGGCTGGAACTTGATCCTGAGACAGGATAGCCTGTCACTTCGCCCGTGGGAAACACTATCCCCCTCTGAGTGTTGAAGAGGAGGCCCAAAAAGACCATCCTCTGGGAAGGAACAAGGTCTGACTTGTCCAAGTTGATGATCCACCCGTGATGGGAGAGAGCATGAGTGCAGTCCTGCGCCTGCTGGTGAAGGAGTTCCGGAGAAGAGGCCTTCAGAAGGAGGTCGTCCACATATGGATGCCATTCCGATGTAGGATGGAGATCAATGCTTCCAGGACTCTGTTGAAGACTTGAGGAGCTGTGGTCAAACCAAAGGGGAGGGCAGAAAACTGGAAATGCCCTAGGTTGCAGCCGAGATACTGCCGACTCTCTGGATGAATGGTGATGTATAGATAGGCATCTTGAAGAACCAGAGAGGCCAGAAATTCCCCAGGGGTCATGGCCGCTATCACTGTGCGCAGAGACTCCTGGCGGTTTTGGGACCTGACAACGAAAGAGTTGAGATCTTTAAGATCCAAAATGGGATGACAGCCACTATACTTCTAGGGAACCACAAAGAGGTTGGAATAGAATCCCAAGCCCCTCTCCTGAGGGGGAACTGTCTCCAGGACCACCTTGTCCAGAAGGGCCTGTATAGCTTCCTCGAAAAGGCAGTGTTTTTCTGCTCCCAAGGGAGAATGAGAAACAAAGGTCCTGGGAGGAGGAAGAGAGGTGAAGGGAATCCTGTATCCCGAGGCCACCACTTGTACAACCCAGGGATCCGCCACAGAGGCCTGCCAAGCCAAAAGGTAGTGGCGTAGGCAGCCACCTACCTGCGGGTGGAGACCCGGGTTTGGTGAGTCATGCAGAAGAAGGTTTGGAAGCCTTGGGCTTCGTGGAGGACTTGGATCTCCATTGCTGCTTAGGCTTGGATGAGGAGTGCAGAGTCTGGCTGAAAGGGACGAAAAAGCAGATTCCTTTTGACAGGTGCCTTCTCTCTCAGGACCACTGGTAGGTGAGTACTCTTCCCTCCAGTGGCCTCGTTGATGAGATCCTTGAGCTCAGACCCAAACAGGGAGTATCCCTGAAAAGGCAAAGATAGGAAAGCCAAAGAGCACGTCTGGCTACCACAGACATGGTAGATGCCCTGGCTACCATACGCACAGCTTCAAACAGGGCAGCAGAGACATAATGCTGAGCCTCAGTAATGTTAGAGAGAAGTCACAACGTGTCAGAAGTAGGGGGCCCTTGACGGACAACAGAATTGAGCTGTTCAGTCCAAACAGCCACAGCCCTATTTACCCATGCTACAGCAAAGGTAGGGTGAAGGGCAGAGCCCACCATCGCAAAAATAGCCTTGAGAGAAGTCTCAAGCTTTTTATCAGTCCAGTCTTTGAGAGCAGAGGTGTCAGCCACCAGCAAAGCAGTGGACTTAGAAAGTCTGGAAACTGGGGCATCCACTTTGGGAGGATGAACCCACTGCATGAGGGCCATTTCAGAAAACGGGGAAAGTTTAGCAAACTTCCTAGACACAGATGATTTCTTGTCTGGAAATTTCCACTCCTCTGACACCAAGCGATCAAGGGTGGGGTTAGGTGGAAAGTAAGCATGGGGCCTAACAGGCTCCTTAAAAACATCAGAGGTGTCAGAAGACGCCTCCTGCACCAGGGGAATGTTCAGGGTGGTCAATACAGCCCTGATTAGGCTGAGGGGATGGGGTCCGCCTCAAAGGGGTCCCCAAAAAACTGAGATGAAGGAACAGCTGAACAGTCATCATCATCAGAGTCCACCAACAACTCAGAGGAGTCAGACACATCAGGAACACTCAGCGGTTTAGGCAGGGAAAATCTGATAGGGGCGGGGGTCTGCCACGAGTGGAAGACCCCCTGTAAAGTGGATGGAAGGAGATGTAAGGTGGACCGGAGGTCCCTGGTAGTAGCCTTAAACTCTTGAATCCATACTGGCTCTAGTGCATGGCTGGAGGCCCCTGCAGGGGATTCAGGGGCAGCAACGCATGCTGGGCAAACATGGCCTGAGTATTCTCTAGGTAATCCTGAGTGACATGAGGAGCAATGAGGGACACAGACACCCCAGTATCCTTAATCTTAGGTTTAGCCCCAGAGTCTAACGGAGTAAACATTCTCACAGAGTCAAGCGGTCAAAGTACCAAAACACTCACAAAATAGTGTGTATGATAAATAAATGCACCCCAGAAATGCTAAATAAGATTTATCTGGTAGGAGAAGGGTTAAACTGCGGAGGAGAGAAGGAGAGACCAGGCCCTGCATGGGATACTTGATCTGCAAATACACAAAATGGCTGCCACGATGGGAGCCAATTGGAAATGAGCGTGCAAAGCAGGTGCTCATGGGAAACCTAGTTTTGTTGACAGAGTACCCCAAGAGTGCCCAAAGCCCCCTAAAGCCTCCAACATCCCCAGAATATTGACCGGATGACAGAGCAAGGGCAAACCAACAAAATGAGCCATCTTTGACCTTGCTACGTGGAGCAGTTGCAGAGATATGTTCCAAACTGTAAAGTCCCATAGAAGTGAATGGAGCAATAGTGTCTATGCGGTAAACACACACCTTAATGGCGCGGAACATAAAGTTAGCGAGGTGAATACCAAAATGTAAAAACACTCAAAAGCCCACTAGAATTAACAGTAGACCCAATAAACACTGGTCCCAGTAGGGAAAGTGTCCAAAGCCCCCCTCAAAATGTGCTAACTAGCAACAAAAGGGTTAAGTTACCACAGAAACTTGTTCCAGACACCTCACAGACATACAGATAAACCCAATGAGTATGTAATAGGAACTCCAACTGAGACCCCTGTGCAGAGGGGAAGCATGGGACATGTGGACCTCAGCACTCAAAGGGTGCTCACCTTTTTCAGCAGATCTTTTGTCTAGAGATTACCATATATCAAGAAGAAGCCTCAATGGGCAACTCCTGGAGAAAGAACTTGCAGCCAAGATTTCCCCCCAGGGCTTAGGTCCACAAAAGCACCTGGTAAACTGAGCTATCCACATTTGGGTGATGGGAATCGTCAGTGATGGGAATCCTCCTAATGGTGGTATTCCATATCTAACAGAAAAATAATAAAAAAGCTAAAACTATAGCAGAGCTATTCTCTTGCTTGTCTCTTGAAGAAGGAACAAATCTTACTGGTTGGAGATTGGCTAGCTGCAAGCTAAGGAGAGGAGGTAGACTCCACCCAGCAGTCACTTCTCAGAATTGTTCCTGCCTATTAAAGGGGCTGATCGCCTACCCAAAGTTACCAGTAACCTGTATTGGACGACAGTGTGTGACACTCCAGACATGTTCCACTGTCCATTGGTAGCTACAGAACCATACATAGACTGTATCTGATGCTCCAGGCTTGTTCCACTGTCCACTGGTAGACCCAAACACACACTGTCTGTTTCCTTAGCCTTGTTTCACTCTCTTCTGATCCACTGTTAATTGGTAGGCTCAGAACCACATGTTCACAGGCTGCTTTCTCGGACTGACACCCAGTCTTCTAGCCACAGCCACAGAAAGGTACATACTCTGTCTGACACGGCAGCATTGTTCCATTGAGAGACACAGAGGCACAAATACACTGTCTGACACCCTGGCCACAGAAAGACACACACTCTCTGATAACCAGCCTTGTACCATTAAGAGAAGAAAAAGAGGGGGGACCTCACAGGGTAATAACATTAAAATATTGTAGAGTATGGTACAGATAAAAAAAATGCATTCTCACAATAACATATAGCCACTGAAAGTATCTCAACAGTAGCAAACTCACATATGGTGGATGTTAAACAGCCTCCACACTAATGCTTCTTACTTCACAGCTGCTCTGCAAAGCAGACAAACCAGCAACACAAAGACCATCCAAAGACAGGGGGCACTCTCTATTTAAACATAATTGTCCAACATTACTAAATGATCCGCTAAATGGTTGTTGGTGGGTTTGTACATGAGGTAAACTGACATGCAGCAAGAAGAGTATTAATATCCTGCCTCTGTTCACAATTAGACAGTAGAAGAAAAAAAATAATAAATAAAAACAAAGATTTACATAAAACGTGTTAATAAAAAGTCATATTAAAACTTAGCTAACACATAGTGAGAGGAAGGTGTAGCAGTGATTAACAAGTAAAATAGTGAATTTAAAAATTGTATTAATTCCTACATGACCATGGCCTACTTAAGTATTCCCAAGTAACAGAAGGGAGGAAAACAGATGAGGTATAAGAAAACTACACAGCATTACAAACCTACATATAAAAACTGCTGTTATAAAATCACATATACACTGTCTGATACCCCCAGCCTTGTTCCACCATCCACTGGTGGCCACACATACACTGTCTGCTTCACAGTCTTACTCCACCATCCACCGGTTGGCACACAACTGCATACATTGCCTATCACCCCAGTCTTGTTCCACTGTCCACTGATAGTCACAGATGCACACATACATTGTTTCATACCCCAACCTTGTCCCACTGTCCAGTGGTAGTCACAGCATATTTCAGTTGCATCATGGGACTCTTAAACCATATTGACATCACCACTCCAAGTTTAACTCCTTGGTCGCCAGAGCTGTGTACGCAAAATCTTTATACAAAGCCTAATTCACCCTTCTGGCACTGAAACTGTTAAACATGCTCTGAATGCAAGCCTCATAGTGAAAGTTTAAACTTTGCGTGCCAACATCTCTGACTTGAATAATTTCATCATGCACCTCTGTAGAGCTAAGACTGTCTGATAAATCTCCATGGAGCACAGGTACTGTTTAATCACAACTGTTTATGCAAGATCATGAAGAGAGACAGCATAGTCCTACTTATGCATCTCACATAAGGAGGCCTGAATCCCACCAGTTGAGTTTCTGTAGAAAACAAACTCTTAAGATATTTTTTTTAAAATAATGTCTTATGGCATTAGTCTATAAATTTTCTTTAAAAAAAATATGTTGACATTGATAATGACATTTTAGCCTTTACAGTATGTCCCTGCCTTGATCATTGCCAAATGGCTGACTTTTGTCAATGATCTCAGCAAATACCATCAGATACACTATATCCTGCTGCTCGATACACTGACCCCTTGAATTAAAGAAAAAAGCTTTTGATTACATGCAGTACAGTTCTGAAATATTTATATAAAAGTGTCAGTCAGAGATCCCCAAGTATGGTGGAAAATTATACTTAATTTATTCCTGCTGGATTAAATTACTGGACATGTTTCATAATCATTGAATGCTGAAGTATAAAATGGTAACTAAGAATACTGGTTCTACTAAACATAATATTTGACTTAAGTCTTGAGGGACTAAGTAATTATCAACTTGAGCTCCACACTTTTGTTTTCCTAATTTCCATAGCCTCAAACATTTTGCAACGTCCACATTCAATACTTACAGCTGCATTCAAACTTTCCACATCAACTATTTTGAGAAACTCTGACCTGACCACTAGCATTACCCTTTGTCATTATTTACATGTGGCATGTGGTAAAACTGGCATGCAAAAGTTGTTGTCGTCTTGAAAGCATCATACTACACTATGTTAAAACAGCAGTAAATGTTGTTATATATGTACATATTTAATATATTTATTTATTGGGGGAGTCCTGATCACTTAATCAAGTGTATTCTGAATATTGGCAGATGCTTCAGTCCAAATTCAGGACAGCTGAAACTGTAATTTATAGGTGGCATAGTTAATATCATGTTATAGACAGAAGTAGCTGAAAGCTCATCTCTCCCTTCTAGGACTTAGAGCAAAATCGGTGGCTATGGTTCTGAATCACTCACTGATACAGACAAGTAATTCCCTCCAGGGGATCTCAGAAGGTTTGTGTGTGCTGGAGGCAGAAGAGAAGCAATTTGTTTGCAGCACCAGGGAAATGATGCATCATGATTCATGACACACTATGAGAACCTGGTCTAGGAAGTCCTGCTCTGTTATTATTTGCAGTTATGTCTGCTCTTGCACAGCTATTACCTGTGATTCTGTCTGCTTTCCTGGACACACCCATGAGGTCTATAAAAAGTAGCCACATAGGCACTGCAGTGTAGTGTATAGTGTTTATCTTCGTAGAGTTCCTAAGATTTTATTCCTGATCTCTGAGTTTGACATTGGCTTATACCTGGCCACTCTTATTTGCCGCCAGCCCTGACCATTGCTGTGTCACTGACCTATCTTTGCATGCAAATTTGGATCTTGCAATTTTAGTTAATTGTACCTTACCTGTGCGTGTGCTGGTGGATTGCTGCAGCTTCCATCGAGGAGCAAATGCAACCATCCTGGTATAGTTCTGAATCAACTGATTCTAGTTATTCAACCTTGTGGCCAACCCACAGCTAGTACTTGGAGCAAGGCTACACTGACATTTGACACTGCTCACAAGTTACGCAACCCAGCTTCACTCACAAGCTGCTTTTAAGGAAATACCTTGAGACTTTCTTTTGTCTGCCATTGTGTAACTGGGCAGCTATGTTGTTTCATTCTGGTACATGATTTTTGTACTCTCTACTAATAAATCCATTCATGGCTGATGTTCCAGTGTCTCTTCTGCATTCATCTCTATTTGCTTGCTAAGGACCCAGACCCCAGGTCATTATATCAAAACCTAGTAATCCACCTCTACCCCACAGGTCAGTCTTTGCTCATACAGTATTATACAGAATATACACGTTTTATGACTGCAGACCCTGCATATGTTTCTAAGGAACACACTACAGGGAGCATTGCTTGTGCAACATAAGTCACAAACTAGGAAACTAGATGAGAAGATTGATTCTATTACTAGGCTTCTGCAAATCCTGTATACAGCCTATGCTACTGATTCAACTGCTCCAATGAAGCACCTCTCCAAATCTCCTTGCCTGTACTTTTGGCAGGGAACCAGAATTCCTTGCACTTTAGAAACCAACCTGACACATTTTCTTCACAGAATAACCATTATCATTTCCCTCCTCAAAGGACAAGCCCCAGCATGAATCTCTCCCCTGAGTGCCTCCCATTAGAAATTCCAAAATTCAGACATTGCAGCCTTGCACTCAGACAGGCAACCAGCTGGGGAGGCTACTATTTTGGATGTTCAGAACGGCATTAATCCCTTGGCTTAGTTAGTCATTGGATTCCATAATCTGGAGTATGATACTGACTGAGGAGAAAGCACCCTTAAGGTGGCCATCTAGAAAGGACTCAGCACCTGATCTCACTCTGTACAGCCCTCAATAAATCACATCACAAATAAATGTCAAGAAAGAAAACAAAATCATGTATTCAAGCCCTTTCCTTGCTCTATCACCTGGCTAGGACCTAGTCTGCCTGACTTGGAAGCCACCTCTGAGCCTATGGAATATCTACCAAGAAGATAAGTTGTGGAGACTTTTAAACAGCACTGCTTCTGGGAAACAGCCCATTCATATACAACAAAGCCAGGAAACTCCAAGGCATAGTGCTGTCGTAGGGAGCTCCACCCAGTTCCATCCCTGTAAGCACTATTGCTAGCTGTTGCTACCGACCTTGTCTAGGTCATAAGAATTGGTTTCTACTCAAGCTATCCTGAACTATGGAGCTGCTGAACTATTTATTGAGAAGTCATTTTTAATGTAGCATAATATTCCTGTTGTAAACAATGAAACTCCACTCTGAATATCCACAGTTGTTGGCTTTCCTTTGGATAGTGGCTAAGTCCATTGTTGTACTTCTCTTCAAACCACTGTCAGAGCTCTGCACCATGAAAATAAAACTTTTGAGGTGATCTCTTCTCTGCAGTATCCCATAAACTATGTAATACCATTGGCTATTACTAGATAAAACAGTTAATGACAGAGCAGATCTCCTCCTGGAGTGATTTTTATAAATGTCATTGAATTACCCATACTGTTCTGTTGCCTCACTTGCCTCAGGTAAACTTCTGCATGCGCCAGTCCAGTACCTTGATTTTGCAGACACCTTTTTCAAGAAGAAAGCCAAGAGTTAATCAACTCACAGACCTCACCACCCTCCTTTGGGTGGTGCATTGATTATAGAGGCTTAAACAGCATTACCAAGAGAAATGGTTATCTACTATATCTCATCTCTGAACTATCTGAACAGCTTCAAGGCTCTATAGTCTTTAATAAGCTAGACCTTATCTGGGCTTAGAATCGGATCCACATATGAGCAGTTGAGTAGAAGACTGCTTTGAATATCTGGTGTTGCCTTTTGGGCTTTGCAGTGTATCTTCTTTGTTGCAGTCCTGTCAATGAGGTATTTTGTGATACGCTTCAGACCTGCATTATTAAACTCGAAAATATCTGATCTTTTGAAGATGCTGCAAGAACACTGCACCAATACAGACTTGGTTTTGGAGTGCTTATGTATATGTAGTCTGCATATAAGCTAGCAAAATGTGAGTTCAAGATGTTCCCTTCCTTTCTTGGACCACATCATCTGTGCTCATGGCCCAGAAATGGAGCACATGACAGTGGAACCTATCAAGAACCAGCCTCTACCCCAGGGTCTTAAAGTCATCCAGAGATTTATTGGCTTTCCAAATTACTGCAGACTCTTCAAAAGGGACTCCTAAAATTGTGTCCCAAACAAACGTATATTACCAATAAGGGAATGGACATTTGTCTAGGTAACAGTGGACCGCTTTCCTAAAAAGGTCACTATTTTTTTTTACCACATAGTAAGTTGCCTTCTTTTAAAGAACTGGCTGACATATTTCTGAAAGAGCTTTATCACCTCTGCAGAGTACCTGAGCAAATAATTTCGGACAAAGGTTTTCAGTTTTTGTCACGATTCTGGAGGGCTTGTTATAAAGACATGAAATTGAGCTGCACTTTTTCATCTGCCTGTCACCTTCAGTTTAGTAGTCAGACGGAGAGATTAAATCAGAATATGAATGGTTTCTTCAATGCTACTGCAATCAGCATCAGAATAATTGGATTGACTTACTCAGCCTTCTAGAGTTTTTGTATAATTCGATCTATGCCAATGAGATTTCTGCGGCTTATTTGCACTCTTTAAAAATTAATTTATGGCCAAATAGAGGAAGTATTTTAATAGAATTATGAAGTATTTGTCACGATATGCTGAAGCAGTGTAAAATAGTTAAAGCCAAAAGAACAAGGTACAATGGAGTAATACATATAAGGATATTTACAGTCAACATTAAAGGGATAGTAATGTTTCATAATAAAAGCAGCTCTAATTAATCATCATAGTATTTGGACTTTGGAGAGTGTTATTTCAATTCTGTCAGAGATGTAGTTCCAGAGTAATTCAATGACAAAGTATCCCCCTCCCACCCCTTTTACTGATGTCACACTGTTCAGCTAGAGCAGAAGGGAGGTGCCCAGGTAGACTGCAGAGAGGGACAATCTTCAATTAAGGTAAGGGAAAAAACTGAAAAGCTTGTCAAGGGGGCAGGGATTTCATTGTTCTCATAGGAAGAAGATTGTCCCCTTCTGTTATCTGTCTGGTCTATGGACTGCATTCCACATCTGAGAAGAGATTGTTTACACTAGGTAAAAGGGGCGGGAGGGGGAAACTTTGCTTGTGAATATCTCATAAACCATAAAGGTTTGAGAGATAAGACATATCATTCTTCATGTTTTTAATGCCTACAAAATAAAATAAAGTTAAAATAAAGTATTAGTATCCCTTTAAAAAATGAACAAAGAAATCCACCTAGTTGCTATATAACCTAACATTAAAACACACTTATATAGGGGTGATAGATCCCCTTTAAGAAATGTTTCAATAAAGCAACAGAAGCCTTAGTTACAAGCTTTAAAATGAAAGTAAACTGCAAAATAGAAGTTAAGTATAATAAACTGTAGGACATGGGTATCCTTTTTTGCCAGTACTAGTGTTGATGTGTACAGATGCGGATTCCAGACGTCCAGAACAGAAAAACAAGACAAATCGCATGGATTGAATTTTCTTTACTACTACTTTGTACTAGTTTGTGCAGACATCATAACAAATACACCTTCAAAGACAATTGGAGATAATTACCTCGCTGATTATATACCAAATTACAAGCAACTATATCACAAAACAGATTATTATTCAACTGCATTCAACTCTCTATGGGGGATTTTATCAATGGGGCAAATTGCAAACACACATATATACTAAAGTATCTCCCTGTATTTATTATTCTCTCTTTGCCATTCACACTTTTATGAATCACTTGCTCTCTGTCATTTATCACTAACAGAGTACAAGTATATACAAAAAGAAAATGCTGCTTCTGTACACCAAGCTCTGGATTGCTGTCCTTTGTAAGTAAGTAAGGCGAGCGAGTGCACATCCACATGAACGTAAAATGATCTGGAATGGTAATTCCTACTTACACTGATTTCTAGAGCATGTATCTGCTTAGCACACAAGACCATACAAACAAAATGCTCTTGATGACACATTTCCAGCTATAATAACTTCTGAATGAAGAATCTCCTTGCAGTGGAATTACTTACTAGCAAGAAAGGTTCTACATACTTATTTAAAAAACAGATTGTTATTCAATTCTTCAGAAATCTATTTCTTAACCCTTTGCGTACCAGAGGGGTACCAGAGCAATGCGTTGCGTACCCCTCTGGCACTGAAAGGGTTAAAAGTTACAGCATGATTTTTATCCTGTAATGCATCAGTCACACATGGCTAAAACTGCAAAATAAACCATATATTTAACCCTTTATAGATCAGATACTAAAAAAAATTAAAAATCAATTTGTTGCACAGCCGTCTTGTCAAAAAAAAGCATTAACAAGAAATTTGCCTTTTCAAAATCATACACCTCTTTTACAATTATGTAGGACCATCTGGCAGTGAAGGGTTAAAAGAAATGAGTAAAACTGAACAAGTGAATTTGTTGATGTCGTGTTTGGGATCTCTGTGTCCTCACTTTGATGGCTATGTGTACTTAAAACCACATCAGCCACATTAGTATATGTTCCATTTGCAGGAGGTTCTAGATTGTAGACTCTTATACCAAGGTTAGAAATAACCCTATCCATATTATACACTTATGTGATGCTCTACCCTATACTTTAAACATTATAACAACTCAAATAAAGCTAATGGCTGGAACATGCAGCCAGTGTCCTCAATGCATCCTCTTAGGCCAAAAATATTAACAGTTATGTAGGCTTGTTTAAAAGAGTTCAGATTCATATGTAAGTGAAATTAACTAAATGAGTGTCAGAGAGATCACCAATTAAATATCTAAAGGAGGGGGAAAGACAAATGTTGGAAGATCAGCTGTTGGAAACTACAGCTCCCATTAATCTCAACCATGGTAGGGCTGGCCTAGGGGTCAATTGCTGGGCCAGTGGGCCCCTCCCTCATGCATTCTCCTGCTTGCTGCTGCAAATGGAGCTACACTAGTGATACCACAGAGCTTACAACTGAAATGAGGTTACACTAGTAGCATAAATGGAGCTACACTAGTAGCATAACCCATTTCCCTTGTATGCGCTATGGTATCACTAGTGCAGCTTTACTTGAACGCTCTGTGGTATCATTAATGTAGCTCCGTTTTTAGCTGTAAACTCTGTAGTTCACAAGTGTAGCCCTTTTTAAACTGTAAGTTAAGTGCTATGACTTACTTCACAACATTAAAAGGATAGTAATACTTAAAATGTAAAAAAAAATATGTTGTAGAGTTTATCCCCCTGAGTAAAACAAGAGTACTTCCACTGCTGCAAGGTGTTTCATTCAAAAGTTACTAATTTTCAAAGTTGAATTTTTTAGGTGCAATATCACAATGGCCTGAAATTGTACAGTGGTGCTGTTGCTACACCATCCTATGGAGATTTATGGTCCCGGGACCAGAGCTGTCCATAGGATCGTGTAGCAACAGCGCCACTGTACAATTTCAGGCCACTGTGATATTGCACCTAAAAAATTCAACTTTGAAAATTAATAACTTTTGAATGAAACACCTTTCAGCAGTGGGAGTACTCTTGTTTTACTCAGGGGGATAAACTCTACAACATATTTTTTACATTTTAAGTATTACTATCCCTTTAATGTCAATTTAAAAACAAAAGAGGGTGGAATGGTACAGTGGGCTTGAACGATAATAGAAAAGGGCCACTTGATTGCATTTGCTTCCCCAGACCACAAGTTCTCAACCAGCCTTTAGTTGGTAGGGGATGATGGAAGTTGTAGTCCCCAACAGCTGAAGGTCCAGCAATTGACTACCCTTGAACTAAGGGGGTCAGATCCTCACTGTTATTTTAATTCATCATCTGAATCTTCTCTCAGATTCTTTCTGCAATCATTTAATTTTCCATAAAGAATGTGGATTTGTGTATTTCCTTTTCACAGAAACAGAACCACACCCAAAAGTGTTCAATCACTCCCATATGATGTAATTATACTCTATTTTTTAGAAGTCATATGCTGAATAAAACGGTGTTCATATAAACAAAAGTTCTTAAACAAACATTCTGTGATTTGGAAAGTTTTTAAATTCTTGAGATTTTTTTCCTGCTTGATTTTGAAAGAAAGGATAGAAATGATTAACAATTGAAAAAAGGATGTGTTTGTCACTTGTCTGGATTTGCCCAGGAGACTCCGGTTTTGAGAGTGCATTACCGGGTCTCTTGAGCTGAGGCAGATTCTCCGGATGTGGGGCGTTTTCTTTAAAATTCTGGCCACTTCTGCTCCTTCCCACCCAGTTCTTCCCACTTTTCCTTCTTCCCCAACCAGTTCCTCCCTCTTCCCACCCACTTGTGTGATGCCCTGCCCCCACTCATGGATAAACCCCGCCCCCTTTCACCACGATTTGCGGCAATTATACTCCCCAGTTGCATCAGACAAATGAAAGTTCCCAGGTGTGGCTATCTGTACAAAGATGCAGGCTAAATGGAACAAGTGCTTTGAACAAATGCATTTGTCAGTCAGACCTCTTTCAGATTATCAGTATAAGCTCAACATTTATGTGTGCATAATGTCAACACAGTGTAGTGCTTAAAGGGTAGTAATTAATAAAAATAGATGGAGCTCCGATTCCTCGTCATAGTTTTTTCATCAAGTAGAGCGGTATTTCAATAGTATGCAACTTGTAGTTCATGAGTAATTTAATTATAAATGATCCCCCTCCCACCCCTTTACTTATGTAACACTGCCTCTCCAAGCTGGTCCGGAGGGAGAGCAGCTAGGGAAAATCTTCAATCAGTATTAGGAAAAACCTGCCCCCCCTTCATCAAGGTGGGCAGGGTTTTCCTTATGCTCAATGCATGAATATTGTCCCTTGCTGCTAGCTGTCTGGTCCGGTGACCGGATCCTGTATCTGAGGGGAGGCAGCTTAGAATGGGTAAAATGGGCAGGAGGGGATCATTTATAATTACATTACTCAGGAACTACAAGTCAAATACTATTGAAATACTGTTCTACGTGCTTAAAAACTATGAAGGAAGGAATCTGAGCTCAGTTTATTTTCATATATTACAGTCCCTTTAATGCTGTCTAAGAGTGACTTTTACGTAGGTGACAATCTTGTGACAAACCAGATGCAACCTCAGAGGATAGCCTCTTCAAGACAAAAAAAGAAAACATCTATTTCTACAGACAAAACTTATTCAGAAAATGATGAAACCTTTCCTGAAAGGGATGGAGAACATACGCCTCAGTCTGCGTCTGATTCAGATCCACTGGAAGAAAAAGATACTGAAAAGTTTGAATTCCTCATAAAGGCAAATTTGTAAACGATGCACAGTTCCAACCATCAACAACTGTAAGACTCTAATAGCAACTTCTTTAAAAGAATGAAGAACATCTATTATTTTTCTCTCTTATCATTTTATGCAAATAAATTGAGACAACTGGTACTGTTGTGTTTTTTTGTTTTGGATATTATATTTTTCACTTGTTTATTTGCTAAGAAACATCATTAACATTGAACATTTTACATTGTTAATGAGCCTTGTGCACACAATCAGACTTCAATGTATACATATTGTTTGCGTCAGGAAACATGTGAAACATAGGAACCACCAGGTAAAATATTCTCCTCCAGAGGGCAGCTCACTTCCAAAAAAGGTCTCTGAGGCAGAGACTCCCTCCTTTCCTCCCCTTTACCTCATGACAGGCTTTGGATGAAACTAGCTTTCTAGCTTGGGGCATAGCAGCAATAAGCTTGTCTGAAAACCCTTTTTTCTTCAAGATGCTGGCCTCAAGAGCCATGCCGTCAAAGCTAGCTACTCCACCTGAATGGCACAGTTGACCCTGATTCAGGATATCCGGGCAAAAGGGAAGACCAAAAGGGTTCTCTACAGATTAAATAGATCAGAAAACCAGTCCCAAATAAGGCAATCAGGATGACATAAGCCAGCTCCATCCTGATATTTCTCAGGACCCTGGGGATCAGGTTGGAGGAAACACATATGCCAGTGGGAAGTCCCATGGAATGGTCATTACAACCACAGAGAGTCCTCAAGGATCCCAGGACCTGGCACAGATCTGAGAGACCTTGTGGTTCAAGCAAGATTATACGACATCCACCTTTGGAAGCCCCAAACAGTGGATGATTGCAATGAAGATGCTCTGATTGAGCTCCTGATTTCTGGGATCCAAGTGCTGGAAACCACTATGTTTTCTACCCCTGGAATGTGAACTTATATGATGGACAGCACATAGGCCTCTGCCCACAAGAGGATCATCCAAATGTTGGTCCAAGCTGACATGATTCTGGTTCCTCCTTGGCAACTGATGCAAGAAACCACTATCATGGTGTCAGACTGAATCCATACTGTACATTCCAGAAGGGGATGAGACAAGTGGTAAATTATGAGGCAAATCACTCAGAATTCAAGTGCTTTGATGGCCAGAATGCTCTCCTCCCTGGTTCAGAGGCTATGGTCCATGAGAAGACACCTAGTACCTGGTGGCTTCAGCAAAATAAGCTCTTACTTGAAGGATTTTGTAGAGCAATGTTACCAGCTCATTCTTGGAAGCATCCCCTTGGATAGCATCCAAAAGTTGATCCCCCCCCCCAGGTAGCCAAAACCCTGGTAACCCAGACAATAGCAAAATAAGACATAGGTGGCACTGTTAGGGACCAGGAATCAGACAGACACAAAAATATAAAGTGTAAAACACCTTTATTAAAATAACAAAAGCAAAATTGTGATCCAGAAGCGTAAACCAAAAGAAAAGCCAGGATCAGGAACCAAGACAGGTACTCAGACAAGCCAGGGTCAGAAATATGGAGATCAGGAACAAGCCAGGAGTCAGGAACCAGAAGGGACGTCAGAGGAAGCCAGGTCATGAATAGGAAATCAGGAACGCAGTAGAACACTCTTGCAGCCAGAAGCAAACACAAGGGACATCAGGTAGTGAGCCAAGCTGCTTTAAATACCCTGGGACGATTGGATGATAGCAGTCAGGTGAGCAAACACAGCGAGGTCAGCTTATTCAGCCTGATTCATCAAAGGGAAGGCAGCAGTAATGGATAGCAAAGCACTACATAAGCTCAGACAGTAGATTCAAGCAGCAGATTTAGAGCAGCTCAGCCAAACCTAGACAGTACCCCCCTCAATGACCCCCACCCCCTCGGGGCAGGACCAGGTTTATGGGGAAAGCGTGCATGGAAAGTATGGAGGAGGGCGGGGGCATGCACATCTGCGGCTAGAACCCATGAGCACTCTTCTGGATCATACCCCTTCCAACGGACTAAATATTAAAGCCTCCCTCGGAACCTACAAGAGTCGACTATGGAGCGGACCTCGAACTCCTCATGGCCACCAAGGGGTGCCATATGAGATCGAGGAGTGACTGTAGTGAAACTATTGCATACCAGGGATTTCAGCAGTGAGACATGGACCATATTGGGTATCCGCATATTGGGAGGGAGGTCTAGGGCATAGGACACAGGGTTCACACGTCGGAGGATAGGGACAGGCCCGACAAAAGCGGGGAGCCAGTTTCTGAGCGGGCACTCGGAGGTGGAGATTTCTGGAGGACAACCAGACACTCTCCTCGACCTGGTAGGAGGGTGTGGGTAAGTGTTTACGATTGGCCTGGAGCTCCTGGGATTGTTGTGTGCGTCACAATGACTCTTGGACCTGCACCCATGTGGAACAGATTCAATGGAGATGATCCTCCAATGCCGGAATCCCCTGGGGAGAAAACAAATCTGGAATCATGGAGGCTTGATACCCATAATTCACCATGAAGGGGGAGAGCCAGGTAAAAGCCGAGACAGCACTGTTATGAGCAAACTCTGCCCAAAGTAGTAGGTACGACCAATTATTCTGATGGTCTGAGTTGTAGCACCACAGCAATTGCTCCAAGGCTTGATTAGCCCTTTCCGTGACCCCATTCGATTCCAGGTGATAGGCCGAGGAGAAGGAGAGTTGGATTCCTAGTTGCGCACAGAAGGCCCTCCAGAATCTCGAGACAAACTGGCTACCCCGGTTGGAAACTATGACTTTGGGAACCCCGTGTAGCCGACAGACCTCTTTAACAAAGACCGTAGCCAACTCTTTAGCGGATGGGAGTTTTTTGAAAGGTATGCAGTGAATCATTTTAGAAAATCCGTCAACAAACATGAGGATGACTGTGTTACCGTTAGACAAACGGAGGTCGACTATAAAGTCCATGGCAAGGTGTGACCATGGCTTCTCCCCATTGGGTATGGGTTAGAGAAGGCCCACTGGAAGGTGACCGGGTGATTTGGTCTGAGCACAGACTGGACAGGAAGCGACAAAGGCAACATGTTCTTCACCTCACACATTCACTAAATTCTACAAGGTCAACAACCTTAACTCAGGAGATACCAGCTTTTGGCACATGTAACAGCTCCAAAAAACATTTTCTTTCTCTCTCCCTCCCTGTGCTTTGGGACCTTTTTGGGAAGACCCCATGGTCCCTGTGTCCCCTGCTAGGTGTAAGAGAAAATTTAATTTTTGTATTTATGTTAAATCCTTTTCTCTGGGTAATGCAGGGCAACCCATTCCTAAGACTGTTGGTGGTTGGGATACCATCCCATTAATGATGACTGTCTCCTCCTATCCTTTGCTATAAAAAAAACTTACATCTAGTGTGAAGTGATGTGTTAAGAAGGACAGGAGAGGGGAACATGCTTTGTTAAGGCACAAATACTCTTCACAGACAGAAAAAAAACATTTTATTGTCGGCATTGACCTGAAATAAGTGTTGAATCACTCATCTACCAGCAGAGGGGATACCCTTTAATTAAAGGGGAACTACCACCCCAACATGATTACGTCTGTAGAGATGTGTCTTTCATTTGTTATAAGCGCTGTGTAATTTATTTTTTTTTTAACCGTTTTTAAAATGAATAAAGTTGAAAAGACTATTGTACCTGGTGGTGTCTGTTCGAGTGAAGCATGGAGCCAAATGGCTCCGTTGTTCCTCCCACTTTCTAAATGATCCATCCTACGTGCATGGATGGTAAGGATGTCACTGCTTCATTTGCATGCGCGCTGCGCTACCGTGCATGTAAAAAAAAAAAAAAAAAAAAAAAGGCTGTGGGCAGGCACATCGCCGTTGACAGACAGGTCTATGGAGAACGCGTACATGCGCAGTTGAAGGAGACAGCAAAGATGGCCGCGGCGTTAACGGTCTATGTGCACGGTAAACTTTAAAGATTCCAAAATATAGAAAGCGCATTGGGAAGTTTAACAAACATATTTGGGGTGACTGTAGGGGTATCTAGCTTCACACCATAGATTAGTTAGTGATGGTAGTTCCGCTTTAACAAGAAGTATTCTTGTGAGCATTATATTTTGTTATTAGCTTTCCTGTTTCCTGCTGTATTAGTAGGTGCACATTTGTTTTTTGATTATGTTCTTGGAATCAGTGAGGTAAAGAGAACACAAAGCCTATTACTAACTGTGATAAAGTAACTAAAGTAAGTGCAGAAGCCTGTGAAAGATCCAGTTTGTACTGACAGTAATGCTGTGCACTAAGATGAACTGGATCAAGTCTAGGGCAAACGAATTGCACAGTAGGGAACAAAAAAACTCCCAAGTTCACCATTGATTTAAAAAAGGTGCATTGCTTCACAAAGCACTGGAAACCTCGCTAGCATTCATGGGGTTAAAAGACCTAATTTATTTAATGGAGATCATGGGGATTTTTATTAATCCCCTATGATGCAGCTGGCTTGCTCTAGAATTGTTCCAGTTCATCTTAGTACATTAGTCTCCTCATCAAAAAAAGATGTAGTATATTTTTCATACCGTTCTAGAGATTGTTTCCTAATGTGTCTCACTGGTCTTTAATACATTTGCTTTGAAGTCATCTGATTAGGCAAGGAGAATAAAGCAATTGGCTGATTATAAGAAGATTGCTTTGTCAGTGGTTAAAACGTTTTGTAAACCAAAATTATTTTCAGACTTAAAAGATGTAAGGAACTATTCTGCAGGAAAAGGGAAAACAAGCAGACACTGTTTGACAAAACCCTTTGAAGGCAGCACTTAGAGAAAAACAGAGGTAGAAATTCAACTAACATATCATTCAAGTAGTGAAACATATTACACACAGTGTAATACATATAACTAGCAAATCAAAGGCCAAAATAATTCTCTTAGTGTGTAGTAGGTTAGTTGAGTCAACAAGGGCTTCCTACAGAGAAGTAAAAAAAAAATAAGCCATGGGTACTGAACTGCTTTCCTAGAAGAAAAGCTGCTTAGTGTGTTAAAACTTGCAATGCTAAGAGGTGTGTGCAAAGCACAGCAATACAAATGGATGCCAGCACACTATTGGGTTTTTCCCCTAAAAACATCTGCTGGGTTTACAGCAAGCAGTTTCACAGAACAGATATAATTGTTGTCTATGGGGTAGTTTGAATCAGTACAATCATTTTTACTGAAAACTTCACAACACATTTTCTGCAGCAAAGTTGCCCCAGTGAACCAGGCCTAAAGAGAAGAATGAATAGGTTTTAGAGGAGTCATTGTGCGCCATTTTGTTAACCTCACATTGTTTGCAATAAATATCTTGCATGTTTGAAAATAAATTTAATACAGATGTTTAAAAAATCACATGCATGTATTAAGTGTAAAATATGCATAGAACAATATTGTTCTATGCCTATTTTTATCCGTGCAGATATTATATATTTCTTTTAAAAAATGTATATATGTTTATTTTGGTACCTGCTACTATACTGGATCCATTCCTTTTAACCCCTTCAGTGCCAGAGGCTCGGGCCATTTTCTGAACCCTGCAGGCCAGACACTTTTTCAACATTTTTGCTATCCTTCCGTTTAGGCTTGATTTCCTCTGGGGATTTTTAGTTACATATGGAAAACTATATATTGTTTTTTTCAGAACGAATTGAGCTTTCTTGTGATACCTTACATGAAGAGAATTTTACATCGTGCAAAAAGCTATGATGTCATAATGACAAAAAAAAGTGAAAATTTACTCATTTTGCTAAAATCACATACTCTGTATCAAAAACATTTACCTTGATTGAAAAAGTTTCAATTATTTGAAAAAGCCTCGAGTCCCCCGAGTAAAAAAATACCAAATTTGTATAGTTTTACCTACGTCCATGGCTAGCGTAGAGCCCTAATCACCAGCAGCGCAAAATGACATTTTCAACTTTATAAACTAATATGCGCATTCTAGGGTTTTTGTGGTAAAACTACCCTAAAACAGTGGAATAACTATATAAAACTATATATTTCTGGAAAGTAGACAACCTGCTGCATCTAATGAGGGGTGATTTTCCTTGTTACCCCAAGCCTGGTGTGCACAAATGCCTCCAGAAGATGGCGCTAATGAAAAAAAAAGGCATTTTCTTACATTTCTGCCCCTTCAAATGTACTAAAATGTGTGAAAACCATGGCATTTCCAACTGTATTCATTAGCTAGTGCTCTTAGGAGAAAAATGACACCCCATTGGTATGAGTTCACCTACCTCAGGGGGCGCTACAAGTACAAAACTACACCTATTGCAACCTCTAATTTTACTAACATTTTCTCAAACATTACCTGTCTGTACAAAAATGGTTATAACAAATACAGAAGTGAAGAAAGGGTACACAAACCATACCATTTTGAAAAGAAGACACCCTGCCGCATCTAATGATGGGTGACTTGCCTTGTTACCCCAAGCCTGGAGTGCACAAATGTCTCCAGAAGGTGGCGCTAATGAAAAAAAAAAGGCATTTTCTTACATTTCTGCCCCTTCAAATGTACTGAAATGTGTGCAAACCATGGTATTTCCAACTGTATTCATTAGCTAGTGCTCTTAGGAGAAAAATGACACCCCATTGGTATGAGTTTAACTACCTCAGGGGGCGCTAGATGTGCAAAACGACACCCACTACAACTTCACATTTTTCTAACATTTTCTCAAACATTACTTGTCTGTACACAAATGGTTACAACAACTACAGAAGTGAAGAAAGGGTACACAAACCATACCATTTTGAAAAGAAGACACCCTGCCGCATCTAATGATGGGTGACTTGCCTTGTTACCCCAAGCCTGGAGTGCACAAATGCCTCCAGAAGGTGGCGCTAATGAAAAAAAAAGGCATTTTCTTACATTTCTGCCCCTTCAAATGTACAGAAATATGTGCAAACCATGGTATTTCCAACTGTATTCATTAGCTAGTGCTCTTAGGAGAAAAATGACACCCCATTGGTATGAGTTTATCTACCTCAGGGGGCGCTAGAAGTGCAAAACGACACCTACTACAACTTCAAATTTTTCTAACATTTTCTCAAACATTACTTGTCTGTACACAAATGGTTATAACAACTACAGAAGTGAAGAAAGGGTAGACAAACCATACCATTTTGAAAAGAAGACACCCTGCCGCATCTAATGATGGGTGACTTGCCTTGTTACCCCAAGCCTGGAGTGCACAAATGCCTCCAGAAGGTGGCGCTAATGAAAAAAAAAAGGCATTTTCTTACATTTCTGCCCCTTCAAATGTACTGAAATGTGTGCAAACCATGGTATTTCCAACTGTATTCATTAGCTAGTGCTCTTAGGAGAAAAATGACACCCCACTGGAATGAGTCGACCTACCTTAGGGGTGCCAGAAGCACATAACTACACCTACCTGTTTGCTTCTTCGAAAATGGCTGCTTGTACTAAAATGTCCATAACTGTTAGAGACATGAAGGAAAGGTATAAAAGGTATACCATTTTGGAAAGTAGACATTCTCCCGCATCAAATGAGGGGTCACTTGCCTTTCTACCCCCTGGGCTGAAGTGCACAAATATTTCCAAAAGGTGGCGCTATGGGAATAAATACATGTTTTTTTACATTTCCACCACTTCAAAGATACTAAAATCTTTGAAAACCATAACATTTCCTGCTGTATTCAGTACTTGCTACCATCATGAGAAAAATGGTAGCCCATTTGTGTGGTGCTAGGAACACGTACGTAAACCTGACACTTTTGTTTTTTAAATTATCTGCTTGCACTAAAATGGTTATAACCATAATAGATATGCAGGAAAGGTAGAGAAACAATGCCATTTTGAAAAGAAAACAACCTGCCGCATCTAATGAGGGGTCACTTGCCTTCTTACCCAAAGGCTGGTATGCACAAATGCTTCCAGGAGGTGGCGCTAATGAAAAAAAAGGCATTTGCTTACATTTCTGCCCCTTCAAATGTATGGAGCTCTGTAAAAACCATGGAATTTTCAACTGCATTCATTAGCTAGTGCTCTTAGGAGTCAAACGACACCCCATTGGTATGAGTTGACCTACCTTAGGGGGTGCTAGAAGTAGAAAACTACACCTACTACAAACTCTGATGTTTCTAACATTTTCTCAAATGTGACTTGCCTGTACAAAAATGGCTGTAACACCTTCAGAATTAAAGAAAAGGTAGATAAACCATACCATTTTGGAAAGAAGACAACCTGCCGCATCTAATGAGGGGTCACTTGCCTTTGTACCCCTAAGTTAGTTGGAACAACTATTTCCAGAATGTGGTGCTACAGGAAAGAAAAACAAACATTTGTTTTACACATCAGTCACTTCAAAGATACTAAAATGGTTCAATGGCGTGGGATTTCCTAGGAGGACTTCTTGCCAGCCAAAAAAAAATGGTACCCCACTGCTCTGGGTTGACATACCAATTTACGCTACAAGGGCGTAGCTACCAGTGAAACAGAAATGGGAAAGCAAACAGTGTATGTGTGATTTTATGGCTAACAGATGAAAGAAGCTAGGACGTCAGCCGGTGTATGTGCGGACCTGTGACTACAAGTCTAACAAAATGTGTGAGAGGGTGAGGGATTAGGCAGTGTGTGTGGGTATGAGCAGAGGAGCAAGGATGGTGGTGATGGTGGGGCAGTGTCTGATAGTGTGTATGGGAGATCTCTGACTACCATTGTGCACTGTATGTCCCCTCATACAAAGCACTGCGTTGGACCCCCTTCCTGTTGCACGTGCATTTTTTGGGGCTTTTTCCCCCAATATTTTTGTGTAGACCTCATTGGGGGCATCAGAAGCCATACAATGAGGTCTAAATAAAAAATAAAGGGGGAAAAAATCCTTTATGTGCCACAGGGGTGTCCAGCACACAAAGGGTTAATTTTTTTTTTATCGTTACTTTGTATTCAGATGGCCACCAAACAAGCTCTGATCACAAAGTAATGATAAAAAGTCCTGTGTGTACCACAGGAAGGGGGTCTGCATTGAACCCCCCTCCCAGTGGCACACACATAGTTAATTTTTGATTTAATTTTTTTTTTATTATATACCTCATTGAGGGGCATCAGGACCCCCTGATCCCTCCCCAATGAGGTCTTAGTAAAAAAAATATATATGTCCACAAACAGAGTGACCCTGTGAGTGCCACAGGGGTCTGCAGCGCATTGCAAAGCAATACACTGGATCCTTGTGGCACTCAGAGGGTTAATTTTTTTTTATCATTACTTGGTAATCAGAGCTTGTTGGGGGGCCATCAGGACCAATCATGATGGCCCCCCAACAATCTCTGATAACGAAGTAATGATAAATGCCCTGTGTGTGCCGCAGAAGGGGGGCTGCATTGGCCCCCCTTGTGGCACACACAGGGTTAATTTTTTTTTCTTTACATTTTTTTTTATTATGGACCTCATTGGTGGGTATCAGGACCCCTCTGATTCCCCCCAATGAGGTCTTAAAAAAAATAAATAAAAGGAATCAAAATAAATGTCCCTGTGAGTGCCACATGGGTCTCCAGGGCATTGCAAAGCAATGCATTGGACCCTTCTGGCACTCAGAGGGTTAATTTTTTTTTTATTATTACTTTGTAATCAGAGCTTGTTGGGGGACCATCAGGACCAATCCTGATGGCCCCCCAACAATCTCTAGTAACAAAGTAATGATAAAAGCCCTGTGTGTGCCACAGGAGGGGGGGGGGTGCATTGGACCCCCCCCCCCCACGTGGCACACACAGGGTTAAACATTTTTTTTTTTTTTTTTAAAATAATAGACCTCATTGAGGGGCATCAGGATCCCCCCTGATCCCCCCAATGAGGTCTTTAAAAAAAAAACCCAAAGAAATGACCCTGTGAGTGCCACTGGGGTCTCCAGCAATGTGCTGGGGACCCCTGCAGGCACTCACAGGGTTACTTTGCGTTTTTTTTTTTTTTTTTTAATTTTATTATTGAGACCTCGTGGGGGACATCAGGACCCCTCCTGGTGTCCCCCCAGTTATTGATCTCCCAGCCATCGGCTGGGAGATCAATAAGGCGACTTGCAGGAGAGCAAAAGCTCTCCTGCCATTCTCTCCTACCACCGGTAGGAGTGAATGGGACCGGGGAAACTTCCCCAACGTCATCAGTGACCATGTCACTGATGACGTTGGGAGGCTTCCCCCGGTCCCGCCCACTCCTACCCGGAAGTTCGGGTAGGAGAGATGGAAGAGGAGAAGCTGCGCTTCTGCTGCGCTACTCCTCTTCTTTTATTGATCTCCCAGCGTGATCGGCTGGGAGATCAATAACAGGGGGGACATGAGGAGTGATCCTCATGTCCCCCCACGATTGCCCAGTTTTTTTTTTTTTTAAATACGGCCACTGCATGCCGGTTATACCGGCTCATGCAGTGACCGCATTTTAGTGGGTACATTGTACGAGCTTGGCACAGCGGGTACAGCTGTCCAAACTCGTACAATGTACCCACTTGGCACTCAAAGGGTTAAAGGGATAGTAATACTTAAAATGTAAAACAAAATATGTTGTAGGGTTTATCCCCCTGATTAAAACAAGAGTACTCCCACTGCTTAAAGGTGTTTCATTCAAAAGTTATTAATTTTCAAAGTTGAATTTTTTAGGTGCAATATCACAGTGGCCTGAAATTGTACAGTGGTGCTGTTGCTGCCCCATCCTATGGAGATTTATGGTCCCGGGACCAGAGCTGTCCATAGGATCATGTAGCAACAGCGCCACTGTACAATTTCAGGCCACTGTGATATTGCACCTAAAAAATTCAACTTTGAAAATTAATAACTTTTGAATGAAACACCTTTCAGCAGTGGGAGCACCCTTGTTTTACTCAAGGGGATAAACCCTACAACGTATTTTTTTTACATTTTAAGTATTACTATCCCTTTAGACGTCCCCATACCCAGTATTTCCACTAAGGAGTCCACAAGGTAGTATTAGGTCCTAGATATAGGGCCTGTTCAGACTGAGAGGGTGAACTCCTAATACCTGACTCTATAAAGAAAAGAGCGAGTGGAGGATAAAGGATTCCAGAGACAACGGTCGATACCAACACCGGGGGTTATATCCAGTGAAGGCACATACACATAGAGGCTGGTTATGGCTCTGCAAAAGGTGAGTCCTATAACTATATGTTACCAAGGGTGATTTTTCATGGTGAAGGAGGAGACACTCAATAATACACATGGTGGAGGTGTTAAACGTGTATATTTCAACAGTCTACACTCAGATAGTGTGTGTTTCTCTTTTTGTGTTTTTTTGTATTTTGTGAGAGGACTTTTTTACTGGAGGTCCTTAAGAGTACAGCAGCAACGACGGGTGAAGGACTTTCTGAGGACCCTTGTATCCAATCAGGTCATATTATGCATTTTTGGGCATATTTTTATTCTGTTGAATTAGCGCTAAAGGAAGTTAGTGTTTGTATTTGGGCTTCTATGACTAGTGTGGAACAAGGCTTGAGGTCAGTATGTGCGGTTCTAGGACTACTGTGGTACAAGACTATGAGTCAGTATGTGTGGGTCTTTTGCTATTGTGGGACAAGAGTGGGGGTCAGTATGTATGGATTCATTGGCTACCACTGCAGTGGCACAAGGCTGGGGGTTGTGGTGTAAAAAAGTTGAAAATATAAATTTTTTGTAGAAATTCCAAGGGAAGGCAAAAACTGCCATTTTTCACACTTCATTTTCTTTTTGGGTGAACATTTTTACCATCCTACTTAATGCTATGGATGCTAAACAGATCTCCAAATCATTGCAAAGCAATGCATTGGCGACATCTTTAGCATCCAAGGGGTTAAAGGAGAAACAAATATATGAATGTGTGTGCAGTATATATATTTATATTTTCTGAATTGCATCTAACGTTTACTGTCTAAAATGATCTTTATGTCCAAATACACGACAGTCTTGTTAATTATTGTGTAGAGCTACTACAAGCTTAAAGGTATAGCAATAGTGCAATAAAACTTGAGCTCCAATTATTAATTAAAATGTTTTGGATATTTTGCGCTATATATAGTTACTCACATTTCTGTGGTTCAACCACTATTGAAGCTGAAAGGATTCCCTCTCCCACCCCTTCTAGCCACCTCCCATTGATGTGGAATCAGTTCGTGGGATCAGACGGATGCAGCAAGGGAAAAACTTCAGTCATTAAGTATAAGGAAAACCATATGCCCCTTGATGAAGAAGGGCAGGATTTTCCTTATCCTTGATGAAGTTTGTCCCTTGCCGCTCTCCATCTGTACTGCATAAGCAGATCAGAGATGCAGCCAGAAGTGGCAGGAGGGGTATAATTTCAGTTTCATTAGTGATTAAACTACAGAAATGTGAGTAACTATATATATATCGCAAAATGTTCAAAAAATGTTAATTAATAATTGTAGTTCAAGATTTATTATGCTACTAGTATGAAAGCCCGTATACACGGGCTAAAGTGCCCGCAGCTGCACCGGCTGCTCCCCCGGAGCAGAGAGATGACGTGAGCCGTCCAGAGCAGGGCAGCGTGCAGTAGAGACTCGCCGAACGTGCTGATTCTTAGCGGGGAGCTCCAGATGGCTCACAGCGAAGCTCCCTGTGTGCAAAACCACACATGCACAGTAGAGACTCTCTACTGAGCATGTGCGGTTACGGCTCACAGTGAACGACGCATTCTACCACTTTATTTAATAGGATTACTATCCCTTTAAGTACTCACTTTCAAAAGGGGGAGGAAACAGGGGTTATTATTCAACCACTTGGATGCTACAGGTGTCTCCAACACATTGAGAGGTTATGCTCTGAATACCTCTCTGATAAATAAACAGATAAAGGGGTAGATTACCTTATACTTTCCCCGGGGTCCAGAAATGGCTTAAAATGGCCCTCTGTGAATCATTCTTCAACAATCCAAAAGTTTCTTTAAAGTCTATATTATTTGTCAGATTGTAAAGTGAATGTAACTAAAAATATCTTACAACCACAAAATTTGTTGGAGAGTGAGGAGCAGTGAGGTAACGGCAGTACGAAGAGAAGGACCGGCCTCTTAACATTACCCAGACCTGCTCTGTATACTGCCGTTACCTCACTGCTCCACGCGATTGCGCCGCCTCACTCACGCAATGCAATCAAGCGCGGTAGAGACTGTCTCTACTGTGCATGACTGCATTGTGACAGACTTTCTGGCCTTTTATTATATAGGATAATAAGATTGGGTAGGATTCATGAAAATGAGAGCATGGGAATTAGAGAGCCCTCTCTGCCTCCTAATCTTACAGATCTATCTAAATCTTTCCCAATTAGCTTTCCTATTAGAGACAGACATTGCACAATGAACTTGTGCATTACAAACACAGAAAATGCAACTCTAATAAAAAGAATTAATGAGCAGTTCTAAACCGTTCTTATTGCAAGATTTTCTGGGAATGCGTCCAATAACAAGAAACACATCTGGATAATAAATCCTAACATTAAATAATATAATCCTCTGCAACAATGATATGTCCCATACTGTAGTACGGATACAAAAAATCCTTTCCTTTAACGATATACATGATAAATGGCACAGTGTATAGGTCACACATAAAGCTCTCCTCCAGTTCAGGAAATCAAACAACAGAGATATGGATGTACAGATATAGACAATGCAACGTAATAGTCATTGTTAGTGTCAGCCAAGAAAGCACTGGGGGGAGGTAAGGATTAGAAATTCTGGAGCAAACCAAATGCAAAATGGGGAGAGGGGATAAAACTCCTCATTAATTTTAATCAGGCTTTTAATCCCTTGAATGAAAGCGAGCAATGCATTGGAAAACTCTAAAGTATTCAAGGGAAAAAAAAGACAGTAACTTTTTATTTTGCCTTTTTCATATTCTGAAAGAGCACACTATGTAAAGTCAAATTGTCTATAACTTTTTTCATATTCATATATTTTATATACATTTATGTCCTGACAGGAAGCCCCTGGATTTATTTCCAGTGAGCTCTCTGTCACAGAATGTAAAATCAGGGATAGTGATACAATGAAAACAGGAACAATGTGCAAAAATAGTGTCACATTGTATCACTCTCCTGCAGAATATGTAAGTTGAAAATAAAAGGTTATTATTCCTTCAAAAGCCCCATATAATTCAATGACAATTCAGAAAAAATTTAGGGAAACATTTTATTTGTCTCCTATGATGCAATTGGTTTGCTCCAGAAATGCTGATCTTTGCTTCCTCCATAAGGCCCTGCATGTTCTAATTCAGAGGTGTCCAAGTTCAGTCCTCAAGGGCCACCAAGAGGCCAGGATGTAAGGATTCCCCTGATTAAGCATGGGTGAGTCAGTCACAATGAATGAGCCACTGATTAACTCAGCAGAGAAAATCTTATATACTGGCCTGTTGGTGGCTCTTGAGGACTGAACTTAGGCAGCCCTGCTCTAGTTGCTTCTTCAAATGCTATACAAAGATGTCTGCTTGAGCATTTGGATGTTAGAGAGGATTCCAAATTATAGGGTTAAAGTAAACCAATTACCCCTGTTTGGACAGTAGGTTGTTTGCTGCTCAGTTTAATTTGCAGAGAGGAGGGAGGGAGTCATGTTCCATGTTGTTATAATGAAAAGCTCCCCAGATCTATTCCAGAGATTCAAACATTTAATGGCCTGAGTTTCTATCTTTGGAAAAAGCTAGTACCCTGTGGCTCCACCCACTTGTCATCCTTGACAAGGCACACCTTGTCCTCCTCCATTCACTTCCCATCACATTATGCCCACTATCCTCCTCTGCCTGATTCATACTCCTCCCACCTGTATGAAATACTTCTCCCTAAATAACACATATAGGGCGAGATGTTCAGAAAGTGGTGGTAACTGAAATTGTCTGTAATCAGAATAAAAAAGTTCTTACACCATGATCCGTCAATTCTCAGACGTTTCTGTCATTATTTGCATCCAATTCCGCCATCTACGTCAAAGGGAAAAAGCCGTCTTAAAAGTGGGTGTGGCTTAGTCTTCCGTCATAATGTAAGGTATTTTCAGAACAAAATATTCATTTGAACGTCATTTTTTTGTCTGATTAACGTCATTTTTTCCCAACATAATAAAAATGGTCTAAACTTGGAGAAGAAAAATTCGTTTCAAAGACAAAAAAAGTCTTTTGTTTCTTTGAAAATGTTCATTTCAAAGACAAATTGAAAGAAATTTTTTAAGATCTTCTTACCGTCATTTTTAATTCTTTAGACGAATTTTCAAACGTGACGGATTTACTTATGAAAATATCATCCTTCTTTTACCACCAAATCACGGTCCGACAAGTTTTTCATTATGAAGACTTTTTGAACATCTCGCCCATAGTCTTACCCACCTCAAGGGACCTTATTACTCTACAGCAGTGATTCAATCTTTATTAAGTTGTGAAACATCCCTTTTTTAGTCCTGACACATGTAATTGAAAACTCCAAATTTTTGTGACGTGTGTATGTCAAAAGCAATGAAAAAATTTAGAAATATGAGATACATTAGGCTTAATACCATAACACACAAATGTCCATAACAGGCCTGTAGGGTTCCACTGCTCTCCAGCATTGAGTCCCTTAGGTTCCCAGGTATGTAGATCACGGACATCATTAATGTATAATATTTTTTTCTCAATAATGTTATTCTATCTCCACTCATCTAGCCATGTTTATATCAGCCAGAAAATATGTGCTGCTTTTGGAGCCAACGTGTTGGCCAACTATTTGTTCTGCAATTACTTGGAGGACAAATCCCACCAGAGTGTATTTATGAAATTTGTATAATATGAGGCCTCTCTCTCTTTAGAGTTAGTTTGCTTTGTAAAAACATGGTGGTTAGCAGTGGTTACACTGCTTAGAACAATAAACAGAATAGTCTGGCCACTTCATTTTAAGGGGCTTTATGGACAGCATAACACAATTTAGGTTTGTTGGTATAAATTATTTCTGCCTTGAAAATTGCCTAACGAATATCCTATGAAAGGTCATCTGCAAAATATGATTCTCTGAAAACATTTGTAGGTCGGTTGGGTAAATGGGGAGGGCAACCTGAGTCCCTCCAGCTGCTGCCAGACTACAACTCCTATCATGAAGAGAGTTGGTGGGTGCGTGTGTGTTTGTTCGCTGGTGTGTGAACAGATTTTCTCTACGGGCTTCAGCAGTGAGTGGTTAAAGAAAGGGCCGTTATTTCAGAGGACTTAAACCCCTGGATGCTACAGAGGTTCCTAATGCGTTACTTCAAAATTCATTAGACACCTTTCTAGCATTCAAAGGGCTAAATCAACAAAAATACAACTATCATAACAAATACAATGTGCTACCTCATAAAGGGATATTGAAATATTCACAGATATTTGAGTGAAAGATGACATCATTTTACAGATCTTCTGATATGAAATTTAACCATTTGGCTGTCTTATATATCTCAGTGTTTCTCAATGAGTTGTTTGTAGCAGCCAAGGAGTTAAAATGCTGTTTTTCAAAAAGCTGTGGTGGGAATCATTATTCCTTGCACTCTTCCTTCCTTGCTGTGTAGTACACTGTAGAGTGCAGATTCCTGACCAACAAGTGAGTGCAAAGTAAAATTGCTCACCCAGTCTGATGAAAAAGGCACATGCAATTTCATATATCTTAAGGTCTTTCGACATATGCATACAGCCCAAGTGTCACTCTTTAGGAGGTACAGTACCTCTTTTAGACCCAAATCCCTCTGTCCCTCTTTCCCACCCTGATGTCCTTATTTTTAGGAAATCAGATTATGTGGTGTGTATATCTAGAGAGCTAAAACTCACATTATTGTTTGTGTAATGTCAGTATATGGGTTTATAAGGCAGTCTGTGCAAAAAGTCTTGTTATAAGTCATTTATTAGGCTACCCAAGGAGGTGTCAATAGGTCATGAAATAGCCTAAAAATTCTTGGTAATGCCCACCCGCCAGCCATGCCCACCAGCCACACCCCCTAAAACACAAGTGTCCCTCTTTGGCAATTTGAAATGTTGGGAGGTATGCATATGGAATCTGTTAATGTAAAAAGATGGTTGTCACACATACAACGGGAGGGCCAGATGCAGCCTGACAAGACATTTCCTCCAAATCTCCACATTGCCTTCAAACCCACTTCCAGAGAGTGCATTCTGGTGTTATCTGGAATGTGTGCATTGAATATTATCTTAACTGTGTAAGTGTCAAGTAGCACCGGAAGGAAGGCCTTTATGAAAAAGGGGCAGAAGAGGCTTTTGTACTTGGAAAGTCTGGGTTACACATGAGGGGCTTCTGATGAATGGACACACAGTATGCAGATTACCAGAGCAGTGCAAAGTGACAAACCAATCACTGAAAGACAGGATCTTTTACCATCATTTTGCACTACTTACTGTGTGGAGGGGCAGAATAACCAGATGTGTGAAAAAAAGATGGACACAGGAGACTGGACATTATCTAAAGCAGTATTCATAAGTAAAATGTAATATGCCACCTTCCCACCCATAGCTCCCTCATTAAATTTCTTTACTAGCACAAGCTTCCTTTTAACTCTTGCATTAGCAGCTCCTGACTGGGTCTGACTTATTGGTTGACATCCCATCCCTCCTTCTGCCCCAAACGTAAAATGTGTTCTGCATGAGCCACTTTCCTGTATTCCACTCAGTGAGGCATACCCACACCACCTTCTTACTTATATTATTCCCAGGATATTTAATGACATAATGAGTGAGCTGCGAGTTTGACAGTGGGCCCAATGAATTTTAACCTGCAAGAGAGATTTTCAAGCCAGAGGTCTGCATCCTACCATTCCCCTCTTCTCTCTTCCCTTCTTTGCCATTCCTTTCCAGTTTTAACGGATTTCTTCCCATTTCCCCTCTACTTATGTCTCTTCCCCTTTCCCTCTTACTTCCATTATTCCCTTTCATTTTATCATTTCTTTCCCCCTCCATAAGCAAGAGAACGGAGGGTCAGTAGACAGTGTTTATGTTAGCTAACCCCATCTCTGTTTTCCTTCTCCAACTTCCTCTTATTTTATTATGCTGCATAGAGCCCACACTCTGCTCTTTTATTTATTTACAGCAATGTGTGTGTGTTTGTAATGTGTGTATATATCAGTATGTGTATACACACAACTGACTAATATACACATTTATGTAAATACACTCATAAACAAAAAAAGCACACACACACACACACACATTAACTCAAATGCAAACCAGGTTGCCCCCCACCCTGCTTTCAGTGCTGACAAATGCTTAATGTTGTTATTGATGAGTCTGTGTACGTCAATGGAAGGTAGCATGTTTGTTAAATGAATATTATGGTTTTATAATGAATATAATATTCAAAGCTTAAACTGTGTGGTCCTCAGAAGTTCACTGCCCCTCTGTTAGAATGAGTTTAACACCTCTGAAGTCAGGTCAATATGTATTTTAGCATTTGATCCTGTAAGAAAGAAATCCTCCATAAAACAGAGTAAAATAAAGGCTGGGATGCACAACCATGGCAATTGTATCCTTGATGGTGGCATATTTTATATCCTATTGGTATCAGAATATTAGGGATTCGGATGTTGAATCTACTAGTTAAAACATGAAATATGTTTATGTTCAAAGCTTTTTGAGAAACCAGAAATTGTACTGGCCCTTAAAGGTTCATTAAAACTTTATTTAAAATAAATATATATTGTAGAGCTTTTTCAAAGGAATGTAAGGATGTGCCAACTGCTGAGAGAAAATTCATTCAAAAGGTTATTCCAGTTGAAATAGTTACCATCACACTCTATGGAGAACTGTAGCCAGTGGTTCATCTCTTCCATAGAATGTAATAGATTAACTGTCTGGACACTTGAATGGGGCATATGAACAAAACAGTTGGGACACTGTTCTTTTTTGGGAACTATTAAAAGGTTGCAATAGAATCTGTTCTGAGGAGGAACAGGTACCAAAATCTGCCAGGTAAGAAATAATATAAGAAAAAGCAGCTCCTCACTGGGTCACAAGGGACCCTAGACATAAAGGAGCGACAAGGAAGAAGGGCTTTGAATCTTTGTGATAACCTTCTGAACCCACCCATAAGACTTACTGGTCTACCATGTATTGTTAAAGAAATGCATATGTCCTATGATTGCCTGGGAGAGATACAGAGGATGACCTGTCAGCAGAAGGCTATTCGGCAGGCTTCTTGCCTGCTCAGGCCTGTTTTGGTTGTGTGGAAGGGTGCGCCTGGGTTGCTGCAGGAGTATACGCCCTTGGCACATACCCGTACTGGCAGGGCATAATTAAAACATGCATCCTCAGCAAAAAGAAGTTTTGGGGGTAACCTGAAATAATACATCTCTCTTGCCCCCAGTAACATGGCAAGTTACTTTCTCAAATTCTTGGCCAAACAACTGTTTGCCCACGAATGGGAGTGTGAGAAAGAGTGAGACTAAGGACTTTTGAGAGGCCTGGTCTGCTGACCAAAATTTAAGGAGAAGTGTGCATCATGCTGCAACTTGGCAATGAACCTGGCAGAATCAAATCAAACAGGTCAATGATCAGTACAGTTGGAATCAGGATTGTAGTTGGAGAGACAACTCCAAGATACAAGATTCACATAAAATAATACAAGAACAGCACACCCCAAAACACAGGCAAAATACTGAATGTAAGTATAGCCACTTATAAGGGAAAACAAAGCAGGTAAAAATGCACCAGAAATGATAGCAAAAGGTGCATACAATTCCTACATTAGCATTCATACAAGCAGTCGGAAGTTTGGGAAGATTAACAGAGGCGATGGGACACCAAGGTAAGTATAGAGTTGATTACAACTGACTATGTTTGTATTTCCAAAATAGATGTATTTTCTACATGCACAGGATGAAGGAATTAACCAAGTGGGAGATATTCCAAGAGTGTAATTGGTTTACCCATTTCTGAAAAATGAATTTAACTTTTTAAGCACTACTGTGGAGTGCAGCGCATTTCGTAGAAATTAATTGCACACACCCCTGATCCATAACGGGTATTTTTATTTTTATGAGATTTACAAAGGGGATTACTTGTGAGGCCTGGAGGCTTCCTTCCATTTTGTTTGCCTCCCATGTCCTCTACATAATTCCAGTCTAGCACATAGGCAAACAAATTACCAGTTTAAATGGTGGAATTGCACACTATAAACTACATGTCACTCCTACAGCTCCAATCAAGGCAGCTCTCTGGTATTTTTTAGAAATGCAGAAAACTGTGTTACTTTTTAGAGAATAATACATTTTCTCTTATGATTTTTGCAATCAGAAAGCAAAAAAGAGCTGGATCGTTAATTTGCAGCTAAGTAAATCCTCACCAGTGGGTCACCTTGTTAGTAGTCTGAAATGTGAGATTACAGGAAAGACTGAAATGCATATAATTTTATATACAGTACTTGCTGCTTAATTAACAAATAAAACGATCACAAAGTGAAAACAAACTATATAGAATATAAAAGCACCATGCATGCTTCACTTTCTGTATAAAATACTGTACCTTATCTGTACACTACCCCCAACCCAGTTTCCATAAACATTGTTTTATTAATAGTTAGTTGGCAATGTACGTACCCTGTGTAATGCATTTATAAGTACAGGAACACATGCAATACAGTGACACATATGTAACTCATCTAAACTTCAAAGAGCCTCCACATGAGTTCACCTCATTCAGGCTCAATTGTTCTTATGAAATCAGAGGGCAAATTATTCCTTCTCTGGCAATGCTTGTTGTTACATACAGCATTGACCTGACACACCAGAATGAGCTCAGAGTAAAGGTATTCAGATGGCAAATTCTCTATACCTGCAGACAGGACTGATAAAATATCACTAAGATTTCTACTAGTTCAGGGAATAATATTACCAGTTAAGAAATGCAAAGTTAGTAATGGAGAGGAGTCTTCCATTTCACAGACGTTAGAAAACACAGACAAAACAACTAACAAAACTGTTACCTGGTGCTTGCTTTCCGGCCAATAGGCAAGAAAATCACGGGTCACATGACTGCACTGACTAATACAATATCATACCATGAGGCTGACGTACTAAGAGGACAAGAGTAATTCTGCAAAATCCAACTGTACCATAGGGGACAAATAAAAAAAAACAAAAAAAAAACAAGAACTTCCCACTGATGTATATGATGCTTTTAACCCCTTGAATGCAAAGGGTTTCCAATGTGTTGCTTCACAATGCGTTGGAGGCCATTCTGGCATCCAAAGGTTTAAAGACTTTATTTAAAGGGGAACTTTCACCTCCGCATTATCATTGTTGTATCCCTTCCTTTGTGTCCCCTCTGTCCATTGCGGTGTTTCTTTTTGCCTACAAATCTGTTTAAATGAAGAAATAAGATACTTGAATTGTGTACCTGATGACGTTAGCAGCCGCACAGCCGCGCACCGTATGGTGCAGAAGACACTCCCACAGCCTCAGCTCCTTTCACTTGCCCCAGCATCCTCCGATGACGGAGGCGTTCTGTTAGTAAGCTGGAGAGAGATCTCATTGGCTAGATATCGATCTCTGCCAATGAGATCTCTCTCCAGCTTACTAACAGAACGCCTCCGTCATCGGAAGATGCTGGGACAAGTGAAAGGAGCTGAGGCTGTGGGAGTGTCTTCTGCAACATACGGTGCGCGGCTATGCGGCTGCTAACGTCATCAGGTACACAATTCAAGTATCTTTTTTCTTCAGTTAAACAGATTTGTAGGCAAAAAGAAACACCGCAATGGACAGAGGGGACACAAAGGAAGGGATACAACAATGATAATGCGTAGGTGAAAGTTCCCCTTTAAGGCAGTGGGAGTTTTTATTTGTGCACAATGATGCAGTTGGTTTGCCCCAGAAATGCTTCCATTCTTCTTAGTACATCACACACCATCATCTCTGTAAAATTAAATCTGTATTGAAGACATATAAAAACAAATTCATGCTAGGATACAATGTCGCAGGACAGAAAAAAATCACGATCCACTTGTGTCTGCGACATTGTATCTTAGCATGGATTTGTTTTTATATGTCTTCAATAAAGACTGAATTTTACAGAGATTATGGTGTGTGATTTGGCTGTCAGCAACGAGAGGGTCCATTGAGCATTCTCCTCCTGTGTCTTCATGTCTGTGGGACTCATTTCCCTAGGCCATTGAGAGTGGCTCCGGATCCGCAACCGCCTTCAATCCTGGGTGAGTTGGTGATTGCTTATATTTGGAAGCAAGTAGCAGTTGTAGCAGTTACAGCTATTGTTCCTTTTCTACTATTCTTAGTACATCAACCTCAGTGTGTATATGTTCACATGAGCAATTCTGAAGCAAACTAATCACATGAAAGGGGGCAAATGCAAATCCCCATTGACTGGCATGAGACATTTAACCTTCCGTAAAAGCAATATGATGTACACCGCTCTGGCACACAAACAGTTAAAGGTTTCATTTCAAGCAATGGGAATTTTAGAAATGCTTTTTTGTCCCTTACTGTGCAGTTGGTTTACCCTAGAATTCATGTACTTTTGTCTACTTTTGCATAGTGCATAGAGCATCAGGACAAAGTGCGATCACTGCATTATTAGTAGGGGGAAAGTTCAGCAAAGATAATTATATATTGGGAAAGGGACCCTGCACCAAGAAGCTTACAATGTAATTAGCAAGCAGACATAACAGAGCCCATTTGTGCTTTTTAATTAATTATCTCCATGGTACACATAAGTAGCCCTGCTCTACTTCATTTCTGTGTGGGTTTCTGCTTCACTCACCTTTTCTCTTCACACTCATTTTGCATTTGCGCTATCTTCATTCCCTCCCATCTATCAGTTCATAGTGATGAAGACAGTGCTGAACTCAAATCACAGTTGGTTCCATTACTCACATGCACATACAACTGAGTGTTGCAGTGTAACATGTCAGCTTATGCCATTCCTTCGCTTGTACTCTCTGGCAATGTGAACATAACACAGCTAGCAGAGGAAGTTTTAGGTTTAAATGAGGATTTTAGTATTACCTGTTAAATCCTTTTCTCTTAGCCCATGTAGCTTACAGGTAACTCTGGGGAAGGTCACAGCCCCTTTTAGTAGGCAGGAACAATTCTTTAAAAGAATGCAGGGTGGAGCTTTCCTCTCCTCCTTAGCTGGTGACTCTGGGATGTACCGACATTAAGTTCCCAGTGGTGGGAAAGAAGGCATGAACCAAGCACCGGTCCCCATGATACCAATGCTCTCAAGGACTATCAGAACACGGAATAGCCCAAACAAACAAAGGGTCAACAGACACCCGAAATGTAACACAGCACACCAGTAACTGTAAACACAGCACATCAAACAACAGCCAACAGGGCACAAGAGTGAAAGACCTCTAGGCACAGGAATGAAAGTCTTAGACAGGCAGAGCTGCCACCAGGACATGTGTGCCAAAACTTGTCGGCTGACGCCAGAACAAAAAGTGTGCATGGACGATCAAGTGGTGGCCATGCACAACAGATCTGCAGATGGCTGATTCCCATAGGCCCAGGAGGCCCCAGCAGACCTGGTGGAATGAGATGACACAAAAAAATAGGCCGGGCAAACGGTAGACTTGATCCAAGATGCAATAGCTACCTTGGATGCAGCCTTACCAGTCCTGGGACCCTCAGGGATGACAAAAAGTATATCAGTCTGATAGAACCAGTGCGGTACACGTAGAACATAAAACAGCGTACCCTATCCAACAAGTGGAGATCCCTCTCCTCATCAGACTTTAGGTCAGGACAAAAGGAAGGCACAACAATCTCCCGATTGATGTGGAACCCAGAGACCACCTTAGGAAGAAATACCTGTGAGATACGGAAAACAGCCTTATCCTTGTGAAACACCAGGAAAGGCAGCATGACATGACAGAACCTGCAACTCAGCCACTCTGCAGACAGAGACAACAGTTAAAAGAAAAATAATTTTCCATGTCAAAAGATGCAAGGGAATGGTAGCCAAGGACTCAGAAGGAGGCCGCTGCAAGAATCCCAAAACCAGGTTAAGGTCCCACTGAGAAGTAGGAGCCTTTTAAGCAATGAAAGCATGAGCGACACCCTGGAAGAAAACCTTGACATCCGGTAAGGTGGCAATGCGTCTCTGAAAAAGGACAGAGAAGGCTGAGGTCTAAACCTTCAATGAACTAAGTCTAAAGCTCTTGTTCACACCATCCTACAAAAAAAGACAGGATAGCTGGAAGATCAAAGTCCTGTGAGGACAGATCCCTGTCCACACACCAAACATGGAAGATAGACCAAATCCTATTATAGGGCTTAGAAGAAACTGGTTTCCTAGCTTTAATCATAGTGGATACCAACTCTGGACAGTAGCCTTCTTCCTCAAGATGGAGGCCTCAACAGCCATGCCGTCAAAGCCAGATGGTCCACATCTTCCTTCCACAGGTACCCCTGGCGAAGAAGATCTGGTCTGCATGGCAGTAGAAACGGTGCCTGGACAGATACAGCCAGTAGGTCTGGAAACCAAGGTTGTCAGGTCCAATATTGTTACAGCTTACCTTGGTTTCAGCGTCATCTGCAGGCACTAGGCTTCAAGCATGCAGCAGGCCTCTGTTTTATGTGTTTGCTTCCTGTAGTCTCCTCCTACCTACTTCCTCCCTCTGAGCTGCTCCTCCTACCTACTTCCTGAGGAGGGGTTTAAAGGGCTGACTGAGTCCTGACTCAGTTGCCCTTGCATTGTTGTACAATACAGTTCTGTTTCCCTTGGGCTCTGTGTATGACCTGTGGTGCAGACCTGTGGCTCTGGCTGACTACCTGAACTGTGTATGACCCGGCCTGTCTGTTCATCCATTCTGGTGTTGACCTGTGACCAAGGAGCTGTAGTAAGCCCGAAGGGGAGAGCAATAAACTGGAAGCGAGCCAGTTAGCAGGCAAACCAGAGGTAAGGTTGACTTACTGGATGTACAGGGATGAGCAGACAGGCATCCTGAAAAGCCAAGGATGCCAGAAATTCCCTCAGTCTTATATCACTGCGATGACTGAGCACAAGGACTCCATCCTGTAGTGGGTCTTGACCACAAATTTGTTGAGGGCCTTGAGGTCGAGGATCGGGAGGCAGCCAACCTCCTTCTTGGAAACAACAAAGAGGTTGGAATAAAGGCCGAAACCTCTCTCCTGTTGGGGGACTGGTGCCAGGGCTCCCTTGTCAAAGAGAGACTGGACCGCCCCATTGAAAAGCCTGAACTTTTCTAGCCCCTGAGGGGAGCAAAAAAGGAAGAACCTGAAGTGGGGGCAGGAATGTGACGGGAATCCTGTAACCCTCTTAAAACACCTGTAAAACCCACGGTTCCGCAACAAGGTCTGCACAAACACTAAAAAGGCTGCCGTAAACACCACCCACAAGTGCATGCGGATCAATGTCCAGCGAGTCATGCTGAAGAAGGATTGGTGAGACTGGGCTTGGTGGAGGATCTGGCTGGCTTCCATTGCTGCATAGGAGTGGGGTGAAACACGGTGTCTGTAATACCTCCTGGTTCGTCCCTTGCACTTCATTTTGGCAGGCACGAAAAGGGCGATGACTCCAAACCTGAGGATTGCGCTTGGGGCCAAGGGTAACCAGGCACACTGAACCCCAGTATCCTCGCCAATGAGGTCCTTCAATTTAGGGCAAAAAAGAGAAACCAGAGATTGCCTAAAAGTCAGGTCAACAGGCCAGATCTTAAGCCATAGCAAGCACCTAGCAGCAACAGATAAGGAAGTCCTTGGCCTCGAACCTAACAGCATCAGATAGGGCATCAGTAACATAGGGCTGAGAGACAGAGATATCAGCCAAAAGCTTCAAAATGTCAGCTTTAGGGGCACCCTTACAGACAGCGTCAGTCAGCTGTTCATTTTAAACAGTAATGGATGTATTAACCCATGCAGAAGCCAATGTAGGTGGCAAGGACATACCCATGGCAGTGAATGTAGCCTGTAAAATATTGTCAAGCTGTCTATCAGCTAAGTCAGTAAGAGCTGAAGCGTCCACTACAGGTAATACAGAGGACTGAAAAAGACTGGCAATATAGGCATCAACCGTAGGAGGCATAGCCTGCTGAGCCAAGGTCGCTTCAGAAAATGGATACAGCTGAGATATTCTCTTAGACAGAGATAAATGCTGAACAGGAGTCTTCCACTCATCCAGTATGATCTGGTCTAGAGTGGGGTGAGGCTGAAAAACAATGCAAGACTTCTTGCACCTTTGAAAGATGTCAAACGTGGACTGTAGTAATGTTTAGGGTGTTTAAAACCACCGTAATGAGACCCTCATCAGATGGTTCAGGGTCAGCACCAAAGGGATTGACTAATTTATAAACACATATAGTGACGTTTAAACAAACATTAATGTGAGTTTTATTGATGTGGAGCAATGTGAAATACTTATATACACCACTCAGTCTGATCTTCTAAAAAGAGGGACACCAGGGTGGGAAAGAGGGACTTGGGTCTAAAAAAGGGACTGTCTCTCCCAAAGAGGCTCACTTGTGAGGTATGCAGCTAGAGATTACTGGTCTCTGACACTTACATACATACTTACTCATATAGTGCTGCACCGTGCAACACTATGGTGCCTACATCCTTAGTATTATCTGGCACTGCAATTACAACATGAAAAAATGGGTAAGGAAAAGCAAACCTAAGTACAAAATAAAGATACACTAGTACAGAGACTTAGGGGCTTGTCACCAAATGGCCCTCACAAGTCCAAAAACAAACAATACATACGTTCACACCAATTTACCGATGATATACAAAAGGATTTATTTCACAAAAATGAAAATTAGACATCACTTCAAAAATCAGCTTACATTATTTTTGGACTATAAAGAAGTAAATGAATACACCACATACCACCCAATACACAGAGAAAGGTAAAGAGGCAAACAAGCTTGGTTTAGGGGGTGCCAAGCTTTATTGTCCGATTTATCTCTTTGTACACATTGGGGCTGAAAAAGAGCTGAAAAAATGTATTTACTGTTTAGCCTCAACAACTTCTCCTGGAAGGCTATTCCACTTACCTATCACCCTTTCTGTACAGCAGTTTTTTTATTTTAATTATTTTTCCACACTCCAATAATAACATGTCCTCTTGTTCTAGTATTCCTTTGATTCTGAAATGTTCTTAGTACCTCAGCCTCATCTGAGGCTATTTAGCATCTCTATGTTTTACTGAAATGTATATATGTTGGTTGGATAACCTATGTGTAATTTTAAGTTTCAACCTTACTGGGACATAATATTGTACTATTTAGCTTTTCTGTGTTTTACTTAAATTGATATATGCTGGAAGGATAACTTATGCATAACTTTTATTTTTGCCTCATTACTAGCTGGGCAGCACAGCAAATGCAAGTGCAGCGATTGTAAGTGTACAAGGAGATATTCTGGAGATAATCTGGAGGTAATATGTGGTGATTACAGTCAGAAAACAACTGCAAAATCTGAAAGTATTCTACTCTTTATCCCCTGATTACATTAGTGCTGTGAACATGCCAGGCATGTTGCATTGTAATGGATGTTTTGCTTTTCTCCCCAGGAAACCTTTTGGAGATTCAGACAGCAATTTTCTATTTTACAGCAGGAGATTGATAATTTGAAGGCTGAAATCTACAAGATATCTTTGAGCTCCACACAGATACAAAAGAAGCAAGTGCTACTGCCTCAGAGACTTCTAAGAAATGACAGATGGACTACAGTTGGTTCTGGAAGGGTAAGAGTTGTGGACAAGAGGCATGTCCCACAGTCTGTGCCTCTTCATAGTTCTTTTGCTGCACTTTCAGAACACTGCCTTAATATTGGAACAACTCCAGAAGAAGAGACTATTGGTTCACCAGCCTGTAATCCACAGGTAAACCATACTGCAACCACTGACAAACTGACAAAGGTAAGAAGTGAAAACTACTTTGAGAGGAAGCAACTATTATTAGGGGATTCTATATTAAGAGGCGTGACTCTGGAGGAATGTCATGGTGGTTGCAAACAAGTCAGATGTCTTCCTGGTGCTACAGCTCACATAGATAGAAGACAAATTTTAAAAATTGTTTAGGAAGCAAGAATGGAGAGTTGGATGTCATAGTCCATTTAGGGACAAATGACTTGGTTTGTAATGAGGTGAGAGTGGTAAAAGATGTTTTTAAGAAGCTGTGTAAGGATCTGCAGCAAGCTGCTTCCACTGTATCTGTTTCAGAGGTTCTGCCAGTGTATAAGGAAGATGATGGTAGGATGCAGCGAATTAGAGATTTTAATTCATGGCTAGGGAAGTGGGGCCAAAAACATGGACTTGGAAGTGTTTCTCACACCAACCCTATTTGATGTAACAAGGAAATGTACAAAAAGGATGGTTTGCATCTTTCTCAAAAGGGAACAGAGGTTCTCAGCAAGCAATTCAGAAGTTTTGTTAACAGTAACTAGTAGTTAACTAGTAGAGGGGGGCAATGGAATGATACAGGATAAAACCAATTGCCCCCCACATCACCGCACAGATGAATTTGATCAAGGTATGTCTGTGGCACATAGGTCAAAAACCAGCAGACTTCGAGCTATGTGTGCAAATGCCCGCTGTTTAGGGAATAAGATCCCTGAACTCATTGCAATAATAACACTTAAAGATGTGGACTTAGTGGGAATTACCGAGACCTGGTACAATGAAAAAAATGACTGGGATGTAGAAATACCAGGGTACTCTCTATTTAGAAAAGACAGGAAAGGCAGAAGAGGAGGGGTTGCCATTTATGTCAAACATAGCTTAAAGGTTAATCTTATACAGGGTATGGAGGAGAACACAAGAGACTGTTTGGATAACTTTAGAATATGGGAATAAGATGGTCACTCATATAGGTGTGACCTATAGACCCCCAGGACAAACACAGGAGTTCGATCAACTGCTGGTCAAGGAAGTAACTAAGATTAGGTAGGAAGAAGCAACACTAGATTTATTATTTACTAATGGAGACTTGGTATCAGATGTAACTGTAGGAGAGTGTTTGGGCTCCAGTGATTATCAATCCGTGTGGTTTAACATAAAGACAGAGGCTGAGTTGCACCACACAAAAACAAAGGTTCTAGACTTTAGAAAGGCTGATTTTTCTAAAATGGAAACATTTTTATGTCAGTCTTTAACAACTTGGAGATCCTTAGATGGAGTCCAGGAGAAACGGGATTATCTGAAATGTGTTTTACTAAACGCAACAGAGCATTGCATTAGACATGTCAGCAAGAGTAAAAGAAAAAGAAAACCACTGTGGTACTCAGCAGAAGTGGCAAATATAGTAATGGAGAAAAAAGAAGCTTTTATGAAATATAAGCAGATGCAGAAGGAAGAAGATAGGTATCGGTACAAGACTAGGCTGAAGGAGGCCAAACGAATTATTAGATGTGCCAAAGCACAGACAAAGGAAAAAATTGCCCAGTCAATAAAAAAGAGAGATAAACATTTTTTATATATGTAATTGAAAGGAGGAAAATGAAACAAGGAATAGTTAGACTGAAAACAAAAAATGGAAACTATGTAAATGAGAATAAAGGGCTAGCTGACTGCCTCAATGAATATTTCTGTACAGTTTTTACAGAGGAAGATGAAGGGAAGGGACCTCTGTTAGAAAAACAAAATGGCAAGACATGTTTATAGAGGAAGAAGTTCTACTTCAACTTTCTAAGGTAAAAACAGATAAATCAATGGGACCAGATGGGATACACCCAAAGTTATTAAAAGAACTTAAGCGTGTTCTGGCAAAACCTTTAACAGAATTATTAAATTAGTCACTAGCGACAGGAATAGTTCCAGAAGATTGGACGTTAGCAAATGTAGTACCGCTTCACAAAAAAGAGTCTGGTAACTACAGACCAGTAAATCTTACATCAGTAGTGGGGAAATTAATGGAGACCATGTTAAAGGAAAGAATTGTTGAATATCTGAATTTGCAAGATACCAAACAGCATGGGTTTACACCAGGGAGATCCTGTCAAACTAACCTCATAGATTTTTTTGACTGGGTAAAATAATAGACCAATGTGGAGCAGTAGATATAGCTTATCTAGATTTCAGTAAAGCATTTTACACTGTCCCTCACAGAAGACTCATTAATAAATTGCAGTGTTTGGGATGTAAAAATAGTTACATGGATAAGACAATGGCTGAGTAACAGGAGACAGAGGGTGGTAGTCAATGGAGAATATTCGGACAAAAGGAGTGTTACTAGTGGAGTACCTCAGGGATCTGTACTGGGGCCCATTCTTTTTAATAATTTTATTAGTGATATTGCAAAAGGTCTTCAAGGAAAGGTATGCCTTTTTGCAGATGATACCAAGATCTGCAATAGGGTAGACATTTCAGGGGGAAGAAGCCATATGACAAATGGTTTAAATAAATTAGAAGAATGGACAAGAGTGTGGCAGATGCAGTTTAACATTGATAAATGTAAAATAATGCACTTGGGACATAAAAATCCAAAGGAAAACTATACTATTAAGGGTACTGTTCTGTCAGAGACAACAGAGGAAAGGGATTTGGGAGTAATTATTTCTAATGACTTAAAGGTAGGCAGGCAATGTAATAAAGCAGTGGGGAATGCAGGCAGGGTACTGGGTTGTATAGCTAGGGGCATTAGTAGCAGAAAAAAGGAAGTGGTCATGCCACTCTACAGATATCTAGTTAGATCTCACCTAGAGTATTGTGTACAGTACTGGAGACCCCATCTCCAGAAGGATATAGATACTCTAGAGAAAATTCAAAGAAGGGCTACTAAAATGGTGATTGGTTTACAGGAAAAGAAATACAGGATAGACTAAAGGATCTGAACATGTATAGCTTGGAGGAGAGAAGAGAGAGAGGGGATAGGACAGAAATATTCAAATACATGAAGGGATTCAACAAAGTGCAGGATGGAAGTATATTTCAAAGGAGTAAAAATGTTAGGACAATAGGCCATAGTCTAAAACTAGAGGGACACAGGTTTAGATGTACTGTAAGAAAGTTTTACTTCACTGAGAGGGTAGTAGATAAGTGGAATAGTCTACCAGCAGAAGTGGCTGAAGTTAATACAGTGACAGAATTTAAGCATGCATGGGATAGGCATAAGGCTGTCCTTAACGTAAGAAAAGACCAAGGACCAAAAAAGGTTTGAGGTTTTTACTGTAGGAAAATGGGCAGACTAGGTGGGCCGAATGGTTCTTATCTGCCATCAAATTCTATGTTTCTATGTCTCTATTTTCTAATACAAATCATTTTGTTTACTACCGTCATATTGGTGTGAATTGCTTTATTGCTTTTGATTGTAACTATGATGCACTAACAGTGATGCAGCATCTGCAAAACACCGAGGCCCAGACAACTCTAGAGGCCTATTTTAAATGCTGGATATAGAAAACATATACAATTTTTAGTAGTTGGCAGTGAATTGAGGGTCCCAACAACAGTTTGCACCAGGGCCCTCAATCACTAGGTCCAATATTACCTAGCAAAACTAGTTCTATTTAAAAAATGTACAATTTTATTATATTTTATATAAAGTGCTGTTACGGAAAAATACAAACAATGTGATATATATGTACAGATCGATTCATGGGGAGAAAGGGTCATTTTCGTAACAGCTTAGTCTTCTACTACAATCCTTTTTAGACCCCAGAAAGAGTTACAAATGTTGCTTTCAGTCAGTCAAATAGAAAAGGAAAAATTGTACCTGTAAGATGAGCCGTTCAAATGCTAGGAAGGTGTCCCACTTGGAACACTGGGAATGTTTCAGTGTCTGGATTGTAGCCAGTGCCAGCTGTAGGATACCGCAGTGATTTTCTAAGGCTTGCCCATGTTCCTTGAAGAGCTGGACATGAGATTGGAGCTGCTCAGGTGTGACTCTACCTGTAAGTCCAAAATACAACTTTAACTAAAAGAACAGAAGAAAAAAATACATAACCTAATCATATAGTTGTCAGTTGAAAAATCAACCAATCCTGCATTTCTTGCTTATATTTAAAGGTGAAATAGCACTTCCTACTAATACTCCCCCACATGTCATTTTGGGACCAGCTCGCTACTATTCAGCCTGGAAGATCTGTGAAACCTGCACTGTCAGTTGGACTGTAGTTGAGAAATGAGGTGCTAGACCACTTAACAAACGTCTATTCCATGTGGAATTCCATTGCCATACAAGTTGTGCAGGAATCTATTTTATGGGATACTACTTCTCTGCAAATATGATAGTACAATTGCTATACTTTACTAGCTACACAGATTCTAAACTCCAATGTCTAAACATATACTTAAAGGAGAGTTAACACCTCAAATACCAACCCCCAAACTTTCCTAACTATGGCTAAAAAATCATAATGCCCTTTATGAATTGTGTTCTTCTGCCTTGTGTTCAAGAGACAATTTCAACTGGTCCAGCACATAATATCCAAGGAGGTGGACATTACGGTTGTTAGCAGAACCACAGGACCCTAAACACCTACTCACTGCACATAGTAACCTTAACTTTTTAACCTCTTAAGGACCGGCCACGCACACCCCTTAAGGACTGGCGAGGCATAAGTGCTGCCGGAACTTAAGGGCCATGGAGAATTTTTTTAGTAACCGATTCAGGGCTGCACGCCGTTTGAGAAGCCCTGAAATCCATGACATGCCTGGACCATCATGAGTCCTTATCACACGTTTTACCCATGACAGTCCTGGCACATCATGGGTACTTAAGGAGTTAAGAATATGATGAGTGTGAAATGTTTTGTGGATCAATGTGTTCACAACCATCTTTTCCTTAAAGGGTTAAGTAGGCCCATGCCTGATTCTATCAAGTGCTATGTCTGCCTACATGGACATGACATTCAAGACTGACCGAAAAAAGGCACAAGTGCAAAACTCATAGGGGCCATTAGTATTTCCTCACCTAGTAAGTTAGGAGGCTATTATTAGTGGGTGTTAGTTCTCCACTAAGGTTTGTCTACTCTATTTGTATGGAAATTTCTTAACCCTTTGAGTGCCAGAGGGGTACACAATGCATTGCAAAGCAATGCACTGGCACTCAAAGGATTAAAATAACTTCGCTTGATGTCTCTTTATTTTTCATAATTATCTCATTAACCCTTTGGGTGCCAGAGGGGTACGCAATGCATTGCAAAGCTCCAAGGGTTAACCATTTTATGGTCTCCAATATACACAAATAGTAGGAAGTGGAGGACAACAAGGGTCATGGTCCCAGCAACTTTATAACCTGCTCAGAGACAATACTGCTTCTAATCCATGGATGTGCAACTTGCATCTCCAGCAGACTATATTACCCATCATCCTCAGTCGGCCTTCTAGGGTTGTAGTCCAGCAAAAACTGAAGTTGCCTGCCCCTACTCTAATCTGGAACCAAATGTTGGATTGCTCCAGTTAAAATTAGTCAATGCATAAAGGGATAGTAATGTTTCACAAAAAAAGCAGCTCCAATTAATCTTCATAGTATTTGAGCCACAGAGAGTGTTATTTCAATACTGTCAGAGTTGTAGTTCACGAGTAATTGAAGGATAAAGTTTCCCCCTCCCACCCCTTTTACCTATTGTAAACCGCCTCCCCTCAGATGTGGAATCTGGTTGCTAGACCAGACAGATAAGAGCAGGGGACAATCTTCTTCCTATGAGAACAATGAAAGCCCTGCCCCCCTTGACAAGTTTTTCAGGTTTTTTCCCCTTATCTTAATTGAAGATTGTCCCTCTCTGCAATCTACCTGGGCACCTCCCTTCTGCACTGGCTGAGCAGTGTTACATCAGTAAAAGGGGTGGGAGGGGGATACTTTATCATTCAATTACTCTTGAACTACAACTCTGGCAGAATTGAAATAACACTCTCCAAGGCCCAAATACTATGATTATTAAATAGAGCTGTTTTTATTATGAAAAATTATTATCCCTTTAAAGTAGAGCTGTTTAAGTCTAACTAAATGTATCCATTTTACCCTACTCATACCTTGTGTTTTTTATATTACAAACACATTAATAGTTTTAGAGATTTTTTATTTGGTAGTTGGGGAATCTAATCTTAGTGGTGCTTTGTTCTCGGATTCGGTCTGATAAAGCCGGATAATTACTGAATTTTCCAGAAATTCACCTCTCTTGTCTTGCCACCTTCTTAGTCTACGAAAACATATCAGTTGCCACCAGAGCGGTGGAATATATATTGATAAGGAGGAATAATCATGCAGATATTTTCAAGATGGAAGCTCCCACTGAAGGGCGGACTTGGAAAGGTTATAAGACCTCATTAAAAAAAAATGTGTCTTAGAAACAAGCTAAAAACCTAATGTAAAATAAAGGTTTGATTTTTGATTAACAGGCTGTTTTTGAAGTGATAGGTCTGCTTTAACCCTTTGAGTTCCAGAGGGGTATGCAACGCATTGTTTTGCAATGTGTTGTGTACCTCTCCAGCATGCAGAGGGTTAAATTGATGGTAGCCACATTGGTTTTCTGTTGCACTGATTGCTTTACTTTATATATTCATGCCAAAGAAGTTACTAGGCATTGGCTGAGGGGACTAAAGCCACAGGTCTCATAATTAAAGCAACGGCTCATGTTGTTAGCTTGAGGCATGTAATGGGGATAATCTCCCTAATAGTAATGGTGCAGTTGGACTGCACAGTGCACATGCTTTGGAACCTTACCACTCCCCTGATTCAGGCCCTTAGCAAGTCCTGTCAACTCTATCTAAAAATACTTACACCATGACAGAAGCAATAGAGTAAATTCAAATCACTTCATATAAAATTACAACACTGCACTGACTTCCTATATCCTCTACAATCAATGTAAAAATTATTGCAATAACCTAAAATTCCAGCATTTCTGTTTCTTATCTAAAAAACGTATATATATATATATATATATATATAAGGCCAGCTGTATGTTTTTCCGATGCCATCATGCACAGTAGACACTGCCCGAATGCAGTCATGTGAAGTAGAGACTGCCCGAACACAGGCTAGATGAATGTTTGTCCGATGCAGTCATGTGCAGTAGACACTGCCGGAAAGCACACAGTGCTGGCCCGTGTACACAGGCTTTTACACTAGTAAAATTATAAATCCCTCAACAAATCTAGACCAGGGGTGAACAACAGGCAGTCCTCCAGCTGATATTGGATTACAACTCCTCAATTAGCTTCCTCTTAAACTCAGTCCTCCCATCATTCAACTTGATACCATTGTTTTATTTACCTCCACCCTATCCCTCTACTCCTCCACAATCCATCCATGTTCTTCCCCTGCCTTCCTCCTTCCCTTATTACTATTTCCTCTCTTTGCAGCCTCTTCACGTTCGATTATCCTTTATTGTACCTACAATTTCCTCTCTAACCACCTCTCCTACACTTTCCACTACTCTCTTCTCTCCCAGTTTCGCATTCTCATCCCCCAACAATCATACTGCAGAATCTCTCCCCATTTCCTTCTCTTCATTACTCCCTGCTGTTTGTGTCAGTGAGCACTTGCAACCCAATTACCCAGTAATTGATAAACTTACACGTCCAAAACTATATAAAAATGTATCAGAAGTACTGTTGATCTTTTCCCTAGCAAAAATACATTGTATTGATAGCTGTATAGGTCCAGAAGAAAGGCAAGATGATTATGGATGCTGACATTTTTAGTGGACCAACTTAATTGTTTTTCTAGAAGTGCAGAGCTTTTGAAACCAGAAACGTTCTAAAAACTTTAAGGAAACAAAACTCTAGGATTTCAAAATCTCTCTACTTTATGAAGAAATAATAAAGGGGACAATAAAGGGGACATCCCTTGAAGACATCCCTTGAGATTAGAGGAAAGGATGTTTTGACGTCAGCAGAGGAGGGTTTTTTTACTGTAAGATCTGTGAAAGTATGGAATTCCTTGCCCAAGGATGTTGTTATGGCAGATACAATGGATACGTTTGAGAGAAAACTGGATATACTTATTTCAGAAGGGAACATACAGGGTTATATTGTGTATTCGTAGGTAAAAAAGGAAGGTCTGATAAAGACTAACTTTTTGGTAGCAGGAAAGCTATATGATCCTCATTTCTCTGGGTTTTGAGGCAAATGTTGAACTTGACGGACGTTTGTCTTTTTTCAAACTAATTTACTATGTTACTATGTAAGGGTAATTATATAGGTCTGATAATAGGGGAGCAGGCTTAGTAAAATAAAATAAAAAAAATCTGGATCTGCTCTCAACAACCAGAAATGGCTACTGTCAGTCTTGTGGGGAATAAGAATACGGATTCACCCCTGGGCTAGCAGCAGACTGGAAGCAAAATAGAAATTTGTGGCTCAAAGCCACACATTTTACTAAGTTATGGACATGGTCCCTTAAGGTTGGTATGGAAATCCTGACCCTAGCAATCTTTGACTGCCAGGCTGCGTCCTATGTTACTTTAACCCCTTAAGGACCAGGGAAAATCTATGGTGGATTGCACTTAAGGAACGGAGCAATTCTGACCTTTTTGACTATGTCTTTGTTCAGCAGTGTTCTCCCTCTAAGGCTTTTATTTCAGCCACAGCCACCATTATTTCAGCCACTATTTTTTGCATATACGTAGGGCTTTCTTTTGATACTGCACTTATATGGATAACCCACCATTTATTTTATTAAAATTAAAGAAAACAGTAAAAAAAAAGTAAAAAAACCACAATTTTTATTTTTTCTCTTGTTATCATTTGGACGCAATGGGTTACATTTTTACAGTGGCGTAACAATAGGGGTCGCACCTGCGAGCGGGCCTGTCACTCTCAGGGGCCCAGCCGCCCCTTGCGACCCCCTCGCCACTCGCCCACAGCACAGCTGATCTCACGGCGGCCGGCGCTCTAGTAATGCAGAGCGCTGGGAGATGACATCATCTCCCAGCGCTCTGCATTACTAAGAACCGCGCGGGAGCTTGAGTTCCAGACAGAGGTCTGTGCCGAATGAGGCACAGATCTGTCATCTCACACACCGCTAGACCACCAGGGACTCGAGGTAGGAGGAGGGGGGTGGTCAGTAGGGGCATTGTGGAGAATGAGGGGCACTGTGGAAGGGGCATTGTGGAGAATGAGGGGCATTGTGGAAGGGGCAATATTGAAATTGAGGGGCAATATGGAGATGGGGGCATTGTGGAGAAAGAGGGGCAATGTGGAAGGGGCATTGTGGAGAATGAGAGGCATTGTGATGGGGGCATTGTGATGGAGGCATTGTTGAAGGGGTAATATGGAGAATGAGGGGCATTGTGGAGATGAAGGGGCACTGTGGAGATGGGGGCATTGTGGAGGTGGCCAATGTGGTCGGGGGGGGCCATGGCAATTCTTGCACCAGGGCCCGGTGGCTTCTAGTTACGCCTCTGCATTTTTATGAAGACTGTATGAAAGTTATGTATGATCAGTCATACCTACAAAATGGGCAGCTTTAAGTGGGCACTGTACCCCCAGGGGGAAAATACCTATGTCCCTCCCTCTGTATTTTCCCACTTTTTTATTGATGAGATTTGGCGGTGTGTATAACTGTATTACATGGCTCCACAACAATAAAACTCCCATTATTTTTTGTTTAAACTTATCAGATTTGTTTTATAAATAGTACATTGAAATAAATATGTGATCTGTTTTAAATGTATAAAAGAAAGTTGCTCTTAGCAGGTCAGAAAGGAACCTGAATCCAGACTGCCCCCAGCACCAGCACTGAAGGGGTTAATACCCCCAACTACTGCCAGATTTTATTTGACTATGTGTCTGCTCTCTGCTGCTCTCTCCCTCACTTTAATAGTAATGAAGAGAGAGGCAGAGAGCAGTCACAAAGGCAATGTATCACACTGCCATTTTGAATTTAAAATGCCAGTGATCGCTTCTGGAGCATTTACGTGTACCTACAGAAGAGACAAGCACTGAAACTGAATGCTCCAGTCCCAGAGTACTCAGTTTCAACTTTTACACCATGATAGCAATGTGCACTGCTATCATTTACCTCATGACGTGCCAGGACTGTCATGGGTCCATATGGGAAGTTTACCCATGACAGTCCTGGCATGCCATGGGTCGTTATTAAACTACAAAACTAAGTCTTGTAGTTCAGATTCTATTATAGGGACAGAACCGGGGTCACTTTTTAAACATCATTCAGCTCCCCTACTGACCCGCTGGGGCTCTCAATGCAACCCCATCTTCAATGGGAGGTCTTCTTCTTTGAGTGCCAGAGGGGTGCACAAGTTATTGCAAAGCAATGCACTGCACACACACATCTGGAACTCAAAGGGTTAAGCAAAAAAAAACAACAAGAGAGCTATATAAATTCCTCTTATGAAGAAATCACTTAAAAATAAATATTTACCCAATTAGACCCATATGAATAGAATATTTAAACTACCTCTTGCAAATAATAATACAAGAGTTGATCTGTGTCTTGTCATTTATCAGCCTTGTTTACATTACAGACTTCATCTGCTCCCACTACTACAGAAAGGAAATCTGTGTGAAACAGAACACATATCCATAAAATGATAATAAAAAGAGGATTTTAGTCTGACCTGTTAAATACTTTTCTATTAGTCCATACAGGTTACTGGTAACTCTGGGTAGGCAATCCACCGCTTTAAGTAGGAACAATTCTAGAATTGCATGCAGGGGGTGAGCATGACCCAGAAGGACCCCCACAGTCTGCCACAGGAGAGCCAAGCATGGTCCTTTGACAGGGTGGGAGACCAGTAACCTGTATGGACTAAGAGAAAAGGATTTAACAGGTAAGACTAAAATCCTCTTTTCTCTGTCGTCCAATACAGGTTACTGGTAACTCTGGGATGTCCAACCATTAAGTTTCCCAGAGGCCAGAAGTAAGGCAAGGACCAGACGCAAGGCCCCCAAAGTCACCAGAGCAGATATGAACCATCAGATCAAAAATAGCCCAACAAACAGTGAAGTGTCAATGGACACTGAACAGGGGTAAAAACACCCCAACTGTTACACAGCACACTGAACTAGAGCCAACAGGGCTCAAAAGTGAAGGGAGCACCAAGAACCGAAGAAAATACTAGACAGTCAAAACTGCCTCCAGGATTTTCCTCCCACAGCTGGCGTCAGCCGATGCCAGTACATCAACACAGTAATGCTTCGAAAAGGTGTGCACAGACGACCAAGTGGCAGCCTTGCACAACTGATCAGCAGAGGCCTGATTCCTGTAAGCCCCAGAGGACCCAATAGATCTAGTAGAATGAGCCGTGAAAAGGGACAGGCTTCTTCCTTAGCTCATAAGTCTTACGAATAGTAGACTTGATTCAAGAAGCAATAGCCACCTTGGAAGCAGGTCTTCCTGCCCTAGGACCCTCAGAAATGACGAACAATGCGTCTGATTGTCTGATAGACTCAGTGCGATGTACATAAAACTTGAGACAATGCACCACGTCTAACAAGTGGAGATCCCTCTCCATGTCAGAGGCGGGGTCAGGGCAGAAAGAGGGCACTACAATCTCCTGATTGATGTGGAACTCCGAAACCACCTTCGGGAGAAACTCCTGAGAGGTGTGAAGCACTGCCTTATCCTTGTGAAACACCAAATAGGGTGGTTTACAGGACAGAGCATGTAACTCCACGACACGGCGGACAGACACAATCGCCAGAAGGAAGGCCATTTTCCATGTCAACAGGAGTAGAGGAATAGTAGATAAAGACTCAAATGGAGGGCGCTGATGAACGTCCAAAACCAAGTTAAGATCCCACGGAGGAGCAGGAATCTTGAAGGCAGGATGATTATGAGCAACGCCCTGGAAGAAAACCTTGACATCAGGAAGGATGGCAATGCGCCTCTGAAAGAAAAGAGAGAGAACAGATGTCTCAACTTTAAGGGAACTCAATCTGAGGCCCTTATCCACACCGTCCTGCAAAAAGGCCAGGACAGTAGGCAGATCAAATTCCTGAGACAGGTCCTTGTCAGCACACCAAGATAGGAAGGTCGACCAGACACGATGGTAGATCTTGGAAGAAACAGGATGGTGGGCATTAAGCATAGTAGCCACCACACCAGAGGAAAACCCTTTCTTCCTCAATATTGAGGATTCAATTTCCAGGCCGTCAATGCTAGACGATGAACATCCTCCTTCCACAGGTAACCCTGTAGAAGAAGATCCGGACGGCAAGGGAGCCGGAATGGCTCCACCTCTGACAGATCCAGAAGCTCCGGAAACCAAGCCTGGCGAGGCCAGTACGGAGCAATCAGAATGACTGGACGATGCTCCAGTCGCAATTTTCTTAACACCCTGTGCAACATGGGGAGGGGAGAAAAGATGTAGGCCAGAGGGAATAACCAAGGAATGGACATTGCATCCACTGCCAGAGCTAGAGTGTCCCTCCATCAAGAGCAGAACCTTGGAACCTTCCTGTTGTGTCTTGTCGCCATCAGGTTGATGTAACGAAGACCCTATTTCTGAACAATGAGGGTGAACACCTCTGGGTGCAGCTCCCACTCTCCGCTGTCCACTGTGTGACGACTAATGAAGTCCGCTGTCCACTGTGTGTCGACTGAAGACGTCGACTATGCCAGGAATGTGCACTGCGGATATGGCAGGAACGTGATCTTCTGCCCAGGACAAAATAGCCTTGACCTCTAACCAAGCAGTGAGACTTCTTGCTCTGCCCTGCTTGTTGATGTAAGCCACGGCTGTGGGGTTGTCGGACTCTACCCTGACTGGACAGTCTTTCAGCTGAGATGTCGAAGGGCATGAATTATCACCTGAAGCTCCAACACGCTGATGGGAAAGAGAGATTCTTCCGGAGACCACCGACCCTGTGCACTCAGGCAACCCAAGACCACTCCCCATCCGGAGAGAGGCTGGCATTCATCGTGTTCCAGAAGGAAACTAGGAAGTACATGCAGCAGATTGGAGAGGTCGAGCCACCAGGACAAACTCAGTTCCACATGAAAGTGACACCGATGTCTTCAGAAGGTCTGGCTGACCCCTGCACACCTGGATCACAAACTGCTGGAGTTCTGTGGTGTGTGCCATGGCAAACGGTACCGCCTCTATGGTGGAAATGAATTTCCCCACGAGAGAAGACAGCTTCTTGTATGGAACTGGATCCTGAGCCAGTATCGCAGAAACCCTGTGGGCGATCTGGTGAGCCACCTTGTCCGTGAGAAACACCATGATCTTCTGGGTATTGAAGAGGAGGCCCAAGAAAACTAGATGCTGGGACGGTACAAGGTCTGATTTGTCCAAGTTGATGATCCACCCGTGATGGGTGAGAGCATGAATGCATTGCTGAACCTGCTGATGAAGAAGTTCCGCAGAAGAGGCTTTCAGCAGGTCGTCCATGTATGAAGTAACTCTGATGCTATCTCGGTGGAGGACGGACACTAAGGCTCCCAGGACACGGTTGAAGACCTGAGGAGCTGTCGTCAGACCAAATGGAAGAGCTGAGAACTGAAAATGTCCCCGGTCACAGGCAAACCGGAGGTACTGCCGGCTCTCTGGATGAATGACAATGTGTAAGTATGCATCCAGAAGATCCAGAGAAGCAAGGAATTCCCCCGGGAACATGGCAGCAATCACCGTCTGTAGAGACTCCTGGTGATAATGAGTCTGGGTCACACAGGAATTGAGATTCTTCAAGTCCAAAATGGGACGACAACCTCCATCCTTCTTGGAGACCACAAAGAGGTTTGAGTAAAAACCCATACCTCTGTCCTGAACTGGAACCAGCTACAGAACGTCCTTGTCCAGAAGAGCCTGAACAGCGCTGAACAGACGACATTTCTCTGCGCCCTGAGGTGTATGAGAAGGAAGAAAGCGAAAGGGGAGAAGAAAGACGAAAGGGATCTTGTACCCTTCCGTCACCATCTGCAAAACCCATGGGTCCGACACTGAATCCTCCCAAATGCTGTGATAGTGACGCGGACCCAGGTTCATTGAGTCAAGAAGAAGGAGGCTTGGAAGCCTTGGACTTGGAGGAGACCTTGGGCTTCCATTGCTGTTTGGGTTTGGAGGAGGTACGCGGAGCTGAGGGAACCATCTGGTTCACCGGACGTGTCTCATTCTGAAAGGAATGAAAATACCGGTTATGCTTAAGCGGTGCATATATAGTAGGGTTTATATATATATTTATATATTTTTTTACGTGTCAGAAGAGTACCCAAAGTATTGTAAAGCAATGTGTTGAGAAAGCCTCCGTAACTCAAATGGTTAAACCCCTTGAATTTAAAAGATATAAAAGTACACTGGAGACCTCTCTAGCTTTGAAGTGATTAAAAGTCCCAAATTATCCTCTGAGTGCTTGAGAGTCATTGGTTACTTCTATGGCACTCACAAGGTTCATTTGGGGTTTTTAACCTCTTCAAAGCTTTGCAATGCATTGGATACCTCTCTGGCACTCAAAGGGCTAAAATAATGAAAATGTTTGTGCCATCTGGTATTCTTTGTTTGTCACAGAATTACTGCAAGAAGGTTATGCACTAAGGTATGATACAGCGGTGATAAATGGGAGATAACTTCTCCAGTCATATCACTTCTGCAGTTCCTATGTTATTCTATGGAGCAATGCACTAAGATTTCTCCACCTTTGGAGATCTTAGTGCATAGGCTCTGAAGAATAACATAGGAACTAGAGAAGTGATATCACTGGAGAAGTTATCTCCACTTTATCAGTGCATAACCCCCCTGTTCTTCTCTGTACAACAGCCTCACTGTCTCCTTATATTTATACACATCTCTTATAACATTTTGGAGATTGTTGTAGCAATAATTAATATTTTAAAACCTGTATAAAAGCGCATTTTAGTGGATATATAGTTATATTACTTTGAGTGCTAATGTGCAGTACATATACGTTATTCATAAACCTCGTTATTGTTATTTATCCTCACTGTTAACTGCCCATGTGTCCAACAAAATTGCAGTGGACAGTTAATTTTATTATAAATTGCTCTTTATGTTTACACTAGTGTATAAGCCCGTGTACACAGGCCAAGGTCCAGGTAATGTTAACCTTTTGAGTGCCACAGTTTGTAATGCATTGCATACTCCTCTGGCACTCAAAGGGTTAAGAGGCCTCTACCTCACTGCTCCACGTGATGCAGTCTTGCGTCGCCTCACTCACGCAATGCAATAGCGGGCAGTCTCTATTGCGCATGACTGCATCGTGACAAACATCCTAGCGAATTATTATATAGGATAATTTTCCTGTTTAATTCTTACACAGAAGAAGTGTAACAGAAGGATTTACACAAGTTGAAGTTAAGTGTGTACCTCCATTTTGCAGCTTGATCCTCTTTTATATGGCTCGGTGGAGGTGGGAAGTGACTTCTTTGTTAGATGTTTTTCAAGTGCTGTTTGCGTGTTTATTATGGGTTATATAACATGCCTGAGGCAGAGACCTAAGAGGTCTTGAAAGCTTGCATTCTAAATCTATTTAGTTAGCCAATAAAGGTTTCAAATGTAATAGATTTTTGCTCCTGTATTTCTACGGCTAACAAGGTACAAATTCTATTCTATTATTATGGGTTATGAAAGAGAACTAACCAAACGTAGTCAGTGAAAAGGAATACTGTATGAAAGATAATTTTAAAAGAGGACTGGAACTGGCAGCTAAAGTGATGCCAACAAACAGCAGGATGACAAAACATCACTGCTGGGTGGTATGTAAGTACAAAGTCCTTACACATTTCCCTTGTACCCATTCTTAATCATGTCTACATGAAAGACTCCCACTTAGATAAGAGCCAATTATTTCTAAAGAAACAGATCCTCCTTAACATTAGGTATCAAACAAAGGCCAAGGAACTCTTTATGGTTGGGAGGACAAACAAATTAAACAACCACGCCTGACCAACATACAATCACTTAGTGCATAGGTGAGCAACCTGCATGACATGAGCTATTGTTGAACTACAACTACCATCTTCCAGAGTTGGCTGCTGGCTGGTGATGATACTGAGGCTCCGGAAAGGCCATACTGTGTAAATAATTGATATAGTTCATAAACAGTTGTGTTAAATATCATAAACTTGAAATCATTAAGTCAGGAAATGCTTGTTTGTAAACCATACTTTTCTGTTTGGTGTATCTCTTTATTTTGATGCATTCAATCTACAAGTAATTAACATCTTACCATTATAATGTTTGAAATAAAATAATTAATAGCTGGTCATTTAAAGACAGCACACATGTACAAACCAACAATCAAGGCAAAATTATAATAATTTTAGCAGGATGCCTGTCAATATTTCTTGTATTTTAGGAGTGTCTGTATGGTGATGATTTCACATTTTCTTTCCTGCAATCCAAATAAGATATCACCTATACATATTACTAGTTAATATTGCATTCTTATGTAAATAAGAGGCTAAACATGTATAAATGTATAGAGTATTTTGGGATTGTGTGGTTGCAGATCAATGATGAGAGGCTTGTCAACCACCATATGAGGTCATTAGGTCTGTTTGTGTATCCCCTGAACAGACCTGACATTTTAAACTAAACATATTGATGAGGTCACAGAGTATTTACATAAACTCCATGTGAAAGCCAAAAGCAGATCCAAGACCCCTACACATAGCATTGACTCCAGCTGAAAGAGACCCAACCTTTCTAATAATGTTGTATTTCACCCTTAGCTTACAGACTTCTAAATATATTTTTCAGAAAGCTAACTTAACCTACTGACCCAGACATCCTTATCTTCTAATATCCACATGTAATGGTTCATATTGTCTTCTCTTCCTTACTGTAGTAAATCTACTTACTGATCAGTAGAAGAGAAATCATTTTTGCATAATGCCTAAACAGTTATTACTCCATTAAAGGAAAAAAGCATGGCTGGCTTAACATTTAATTATGTGCACTCTCTATCTAACATCAACTGTATTTAAGTTCTCCCTTCCACTTTCAGTTGTGTGACAGCCCTCTGCTTGCAGCCAGTAAAAACAGTATGTGATTCAAAGGAGCGTATGTTGCTCTCCATCTTGAATATTCTTTCAGATAAACACCATAACCATATCTGGTTACATTTTCTACCCCAGCCCCCAGAGCACTAAAAATGACTGGGGTTGAGTGGAATGTAAAAATGACATGATTTGTGTTATTATGTGTGTGTGGGGGGGAGCTTAACCTTTGCCTCATAACCCAGAAAATTGTGATTTACATAAGCCTTCCTGCCACCATAAAGAGTATTAGTCTATTTACTGGAACTTCATGTTTTACCTACTAACACACAGTGTAAAGCTGAATATTCCCTCTTGAAAGAAATGCACCTAATCTTCTATTGAATCTATCCATTGTATCTGCCATTACCATGTCCTTGAGCAAAGAATTCTTCAATTTAACAGAGCTTACTGTAAAAAAAAAAAAACCCTTCCTCTGCTGAAGTTGAAACCTCCTTTCCTCTAATCTCAAGGGGTGGCCCCAAGTTATTTGATCTGGCCTTGGAATGAATAGCTCACTAGAGAAATCATCGTATTGACCTTGCATATAATTATACAATGTAACAAGATCCCCACGTAGATGTCTTTTTGCTACAGTAAGTGTTTGCTCTTAAGTACCACCGGGGTGTGTAACGTATTGATTCGCAATTATTTTGTATAACCCTCTGGTCCTTAAGAGGTTAAGAAGGTTTCATGCATTTTTATGCATTCATATTGCATCCCTATATAATGTAGAAAATAAGACTTAATCTTCATCATTACAGTATTGTATATGCATAGAACTTATGCACATCAATGTTTACCACGGTATGCAAAGTAGGCAATGGGCTTCGACTGAGAGGATATCGATATCCCAGAAGCACTCAGTGCAGTACAAGTATCACCCAATTCCATAAATCATGGAGATCTGCAGGAGGGACAAGGTAAGTATCATAGGGTTTTAAGGAATGAAAACTTGATTCCCATGACTTTCAAAAACCCTTAGCCATACCCTTTACAGAAGTTATACTCAGAAGATGATGTACAAAGAAGACCAAGGAGGTGACAAAATAGAGATGAATTCTCCAGTGTGATAAACTCCAGTTCCTATGTTATTCTATGGGGCCACTGCACAAAGATTTCATTGGCTCCATAGAGTAACATAGGACTTAGAGAGATCATCACAATAGAGAGTCACCTACTCCTTATCACCTCTTTATCTCAACTTTATTAGACCTTAGTGCATAACCCCTGGAGCAATTCTGGGGTCTGATATTATTGTGCCTGATAAAACCCATGTTTGTGCAGAGTTCCGCACAGTACACACATCGCTGCACCATTGGAATTCTATTCCGCGGCCAGCATCCTACTCAACGAGTGCTGGTCACATAAACTTGTGTTGTGGCTAAACACCCATCCCGGCTTTCTGATCCCACAACTTGAGTTAATTAGCAGGAGAAACAGGAACATCAAAGGAAATTAGCTGATGCTTGATGTTTGACAGTGTCAAGGATGTGAGCTAGTTTCACTGTCACCTTTCCCCACCCTCCCAAACACTAAATTAATAGCATACCCCCTGCCCCCAATAACCTAACAGTACCAATACAATACAATACTCCCCCCCCATAATTCTGACACTAACCAGTGCCCTACATGTCCTGCATGCATGGGGTTACGTAGGGTATGGAACGTGTCATAGAGTAACCCCACCTACTAGCCAATCAGCATGTAGCTGGAGGGGTCACAGATGCCTGAGCTGTCATCTGTCAAGCTAGCCAATCATTTCTTTTCAATGTTAATGTATTTGAGGGAGAAGATGCAGGAAGACCAGAGCAAAGAACAAACCACTTGACCTCCGGCATCATAGTAAGTGTGTTACTGGCTACAGGTGTGAGGAGGGGGCATAGATTAGTGTTAGGACTAGGGCTGGGATTAAGCCTTAGAGTGCCATGGGAGGTATGCAAGGCATTGCTTTGCAAAGAGCTGCATAATGGTCTGGCACTCAAAGGACTCATTTTTTTGTGCTCTTATTTTATTAGAGGGGTGGGGTGTTAGGGATATTTATTTCTTTTTTGTTTATTGGAGACTTAGATGAATTGATATTGGGGCTTTGGCCCCCGTTTTGATTAATATGTGGGTTACTAGTGTAGGGATGCATGGTTGCATGTGTGTATTTTTACTAATTTTCTATTGTATGTCGACAGTTCTTAATATGCATTAGAGACTCAACACCTATGTTTGTTAGATATTGAATTACCAGTGGAAAAGGCAGTTCCTTAACGTGTTAACAGCCACCACATACAACAGAATGGGAAATGGATGTTATGTTCCATTGGTTTCAGTTAGTGAATATGTACTCACTCACATATAAATGTAGACATAAGAACCCGATTGCTAAGTTTTTACTGGGCATACCCATGTAAGTCAATGACAGTGGAAAGAAGTATAAATAAACTGCTGATTTTTTTTTTATAATGTAGTGAAGCAAGGATAGTCAATTGTTCAACCTAATAGCTATTGAGGCCTGTAACTCTCATCATTTCCACTGGGGGTGACAGGTGTTGTAGTTCTCTACAACTGGAGGTATAGTAATTGAGTACCCCTGAAGTAAAGTGTAACTTATTGAGGGGGATATCCTTCTTATGCAATTTTTTTTAGTATTTCGTGACATAGCATATGTGAAAGTAAACGGCACCAAAAAAAGGAATTTGCTTACTGATAAATACACAAAGGTGTGAGGTAGAGAGAGAAGAGTGATATAAAGAAAAGTGTATCGGATACTAGGTAAATACACCAACTGTAATGAACATTTTTGGTTAATCTGTAAAAAAAAATATATATATAGCCTGTCTGCCAGATAAGAAGGTTCAAAGTAAAACACACGTTTTAAAGCCATGAAGCTGTGGTTTTTCTAACCACTTTTATTCAAACATATTCTGTATTATATAATTGAACTAGAGAACACCCGGGAAAAAAATCAGCAATTTTTAAAGTAAACATGATTCAACACCTGAAAAAACATACTGGATGTAAATGTTTAATATGAGTAAAAAGACAGAACCAAGACTGAGACTTCAGCCAGTCAAAACACAATGAGAAATCAGCAAAACTACCTTAGGGCATGTGGGAATACAAGCAAGGACACTGTAACATTCACAGGACACAAAGGTTTATCAATATGACTTCAAGCATTTTTATATGTCACAAGCACCCCGGAATTTATAGACTACAGGGACACATTTATAAGGAAAACATGGAGCAATTTTGAGGCACATGAACTGTACAATAGGGAACACCCCCTCTGGAATTCAAAGGGTTAAACTTTGCGCTGGAGATCTCATTAGCCTCTAAGGGTTAAATGAAATCCTTTGTAACTCAGAACTTCAGCTCTTTTTGTGTCGAAATCTTTTTGGCTAAATAAGTCCTGAAACAATTAGTAAAAGAAGAGGAGGTATCAGATACGTTACAAGCCAGTAGCCTTTTACCCCCTTAAAAATCCAAATGAAAACCTAAGGCATTTCAACATATGCTTCTCATTTCCTAGAAGAAACATAAGCAAACATGTCATTTGTAAAATATACCCTTCAAGTTCACAAAGGACTCTAGAGGGCACTGCATGCTTAGCAACTGCCAAAACTGAATATATTTATAGAGTTTCTGAAGCACAAATGAGGTGTTGATTAACAAATATTCTAAAATATGTTGTATAATGTTATATGCCAAACATTCTGCTGCATTAAATACTTTGGTGTGTTGAATGATATCCACAATGGTTTGATTAGTATTTTAAATGAGCAGTGTAGTATATATACAATTTAATATATATAAATATATATATATATATATATATATATATATATATATATATATATTAGTTTTAAAGCCTGTGTGCACAGCGGCGGTGCTGCAGTCTTGCTAAGTACTGATTGCCCAAACGCGCTGCGGCTGATACGGAACGGGGAGCTCTGAATTCAGTGAGTAGTCCTCTCTGCGCACCTTCCTGGGAATCGCCATGCGTAGAGAGGACTCCTGTCTGAATTCACAGAGCCCCATTCCGTATCAGCCGCTGCCGGGCAGTCTGTACTGCGCATGATTGCAGCACGCACAGCTGTCTCTACTGTGCATGACGGCTTCTGACAAACATCCTTAGCGAATTATAACATAGGATATATATCAACAATTTTTTATTTTATTATTATTATTATTATGGGTGGCCCTATAGGTAGACTTACGTCCAGTCCTTTTCTTTTTAATTAACACTGTGACTGCATAATATTCGTCCAGCTATTGTACATATATATTGTAGGGATACTCCTGCTGTGTAAAACAAGGGTATTGTTGCTGCTGGGGGGGCATTCAAATTTATTAGAGATCAAACTTTTTGGGTACAGTATCTCAATGGCCTCCTACTTTACATTGGTGTTGTTGTAATATCAGTCTATAGAGGACTATTGTCAGTGATAAAAATCATCCATAGGGAATAACAGAAATAACACCAATCATCATATGGCATGCCATGGAAGCACTGGATCCACAAAAATACATTTACTTTAATACCTTTTGAATAATGCAATCCACAGCAGTGTTTTATCCAACATGAAACGTAAGGTCAAAGCGTCTATTCAATAAACATCAACAAGTTTTTCATCTGACAAGCTCCTGTGAGTGCCGTCTGTCCAAGAACTATATATATATGTACTAGTGTAAAAGCCCGTATACACGGGCCTAGGTCTGGGTGATGTTAACCCTTTGAGTGTCAGAGGGGTACGCAACGCATTGGCCGGTCCTGCTCAGAGTCCTGCCGCTGACTCAGTCATGCACTGTAGAGACTGTCCGAAAGCACAGATTGCTCCTAGCACAGAACTCCCAGCATTCTGTGCTCCCAGCATTCCATGCGTTCGGGCAGTTTCTACACATGTACACACAGAGAGGGAGGGAGAGAGAGAGAGAGATCTGTTAGTAATTATTTTCTTACTCCCACTGCTGGGAGGTTTTCTATTCAACAGTTATTACAGCTCAAACCCCTCCCCCCGATTATACTATGATATGGACATCCATAGTCAATGACTCAATAACTCAAGCTTTCCCACAGAGTGCATTATAAAAATAAATATGTTGCCGGGATCTGTTGCGTAGGAAAACCGTGTTCAACCGTTTGAGTGCTAGTGAGGTATCCAAAGCATTGCGTTGCAATGTGTTACGTATCTCTATGGCACTGAAAGGCTTAAGTCTAATAAATCTTGAATCAACCAAAAGTGGAAATTACTCTCAGCTAGAAAAGCTAAGTGAAATGTATTTATTTTCTCTCTCCCTCATAATATAATGTGTGCATAGCTCCGTTTAAATCCTTAGGAACTTTCATTTGTCCCCTATATGCTCTTGGTTTGCTCCAAAATTGCACCTCATTATCTTCCTAAATACAGCTCAAATTTACTGTAAAGTATTACTCTGCTCACAACACTTATAAATAATGATATTTTACACTGTTATATCAATTCCCAGGTGGTATACTATTGAGGATGCTTCCAATGCATAGTTATATAACCTTTCTTCAAGTACAAAAATGGTACAAAGCATATTTTATTCACCCAAGTAAATATAAGGTCTTCAAGCTGCAAAGAATAAAATATGGAGTGACATGAAAAGGAAAGTTCTGCTGAGCTGCATAAAAATCCCACATCTGAGGTCTAACCCTTATGCAATGTGATATCTGTGTGCCTACTAAGAATTGAATGTTCTGTTTTCATCAGTGTGGTAATTACAAGAGGTTGCTGTAAAAAGAAAGGTGGGTTTTGTGTAGACTCTACTCTCATGGGTAACAAAAGTGTTATGTGACAGGATCAGTGAAAGGTTTTATCAAGCAGAAAATTTTAACCCTCTTGAATGCTCGAGCGGTCTCCAGCACATTGCTTCACAACCAGTTGGAGAACTTGCTATCAATCAAAGGGTTAAAGGGTTTTTTTGTGAAAGAATGAAGTGTAAGTGTTTCTAACCATCAGCAGCAGGCTCTGTCAGTGTGCTACAAACAAAGGAGTCAAATCTTGAGGATTGCAAAGCTTAGTCACAACTAGAATATGACATTATCTGGTGGATCCAATCAAGGGGTGGATTATCATTTTAGTTTGAGTGCCCTACCTCTGTTCAAACCAGAATAATGACCTATCTCATTACCATTACCTCTTCCTAACCAGTAATAAGGAGTGAGAGGAAAATTAATATAAAACAAGGTTAGTTATGGTTGTTGTTGTTATTCTTCTAATCAAACACTACATTAACAGCTGTATTCAGGGCTGCTATCAAGGGCAGCAGGGGATATAAGTGTCCTTAACGCAGGCAAGAAAGAGGGCCCGAACAGAACGGGGAATCAGCAGAGGTGGATTTGCCCACCAAGGAACATGAGGGGTGAGATGCACTAAGGTATGATAAAGAGGTGATAGCATGAGATGACTTCTCCAGCGATATTACTTCTCCAGTTCTTAGGCTAGTGCATTGGCTCCATAGAATAAGATAGGTACTGGAGAAGTGATATCATTGGAGAAGTCATCTCCACTTGATTACCTCTTTTTCACGCCTTACTGCATCTCCCCTTGGGTCCATCATCTTTTTTCCACTCTTTTTTTATTTTCTATAGGTAGAATGTTGACCCATGATGTCCTACCTTGCATGCAAATTGGACCCAATACCTTCCATACTCTCTGCCAGATACTTACTGGACATACTGAAGTGATGTCACTGAAACCTGGAATTACAAGAGGAGGTGATATGGAGCTGGTAGATTGGCTCCACAATGCATGCAGTGTTGGCACCATCACTTACAGAACAGAAAAAGGATGAAAGAGGTTATGGGGAGAAGGCAATAACGTTGAAATAGGACAACCATATGAGCAAAACCCAAACAACTACACACAAAGGATGTCTCAAAGCCTTGCACTCAGCCCAAAAGATATAAAAGTAGCCCAATATCAAACAATTGTTGAAGGATGACTGAGAACAGATTAAAGGGCAATATGATGTCAATACAACAAATAGGCTCTAATGTAACTCGGATTATGGACATCTAACAGCTTTAACATTATCATTGCTCAAAACCAGAGTGTTTACATTGCTGTATCAATCCTGAATGAATAGATACCAATCTAGTAGGGGGACAATCCCAGTTCTGCAACAGACATTTTAAAGAAACTGAAAAATAGGTCAAAGGGACACCATTCTCATGGAGTAAGAAACTGACCTTGTCAGGCCTGGCACCCAGTACTCCATGACAGCCACCACTGGGTAGCATTCAACCCTAACAGTGACCACTGATCTCCTACAAAAAAAAAACTATTTTTGACTTGAATAGCTAAAAGTTAATAATGTCTTCTGCCACATTTACTGCCCTAAAGCCTAACCCCACATACATTACATCTTAGAAGATTTTATATATGCCTTATGGACAAAATTTACACACACAGTCTCCACTACTTACAGACAATTATGGAACACCAGCACAAAGCAAATAAAACTAGCCAAATCTCTATATTTTACAGAAAACTTGAACAGTAAAATATCAAAACCAACCAACTTTTGGAAGGTTATTAAAAAATATCTAGTGTCTCACCCCTCAACTATAAAAATAGCCATTTAACAGTTGCAGCCATCTTTCCCCTGGTCCAATAGCACTGTTGAATTCAATTTCAGGCCAGCATCCGATAATGAAATATATGGCCACCTCCTCAACCCAAAAATGAAATCGCAATCTGGGCAAGGTTACTAAAGTTCAGTGCCTCGGTCACTGCCTATCCCATTGCATCTCTAATGAATGCCTCCTTGTCATCTGGGTATATGCCTAAAGCCTGGAAAGTGGCTAGAGTTAAGTGGGGATAAAAATGTGGTATAAAATTACAGAGCAATAACCTTACTCTCCACATTATCAAAAGTCCTGGAAAAATGTGTCCACATGGAACTCTATAAGTATTACTGACTGTCCACCTTTTTCACCCCGTTTCACTCAGGCTTTCATTAAAATCACTCAAAAGCCCAGTACCTATCTCAAAGATTATTCAAATGAAAAATGTATCATCAGCCCCTTACTAATATACAATTCTTAGCACTTACCAATGTAAGTAACCAGAGATACTTTATCTCAGTACTCAATCCTCACAAATAAAGGTTGTAGTTCACTTGGTCAATAGATCATCATAATTGTTATATTTAGCTACAGACACATTAAGATTTTAGTTTAGAGCCCCATGTACAAGTTGTCTTTGTTGAGCGTTACTGATGAGAAAATAGGATTTTAGTCTTATCTGTTAAATCCTTTTCTCTTAGTCCATACAGGTTATTGGTAACTTTGGGAAGGCGTTCAGCCCCTTTAATAGGCAGGAACAATTCTGAGAAGTGACTGCTGGGTGAAGCCTACCTCCTCTCCTTAGCTTGCAGCTAGCCAATCCCCAACCAGTAAGATTTGAAGACTATTGACTAGGTAGTAAGAAGGTAAAGGAAGACTCCTGAGAGCATGAACCCGAAAGGACCCCCACGTTCTGCCGAAGGAGAGCCAAGCATGGTCCCTTGACAGGGTGGGAGACCAGTAATCTGTATGGACTAAGAGAAAATGATTTAACAGGTAAGACTAAAATTCTATTTTCTCTGTCATCCAATACAGGTTACTGGTAACTTTGGGATGTCCAACCATTAAGTTCCCCAGGGTGGGAAGAAAGGCAAGGACCAGGAGTAGGCCCCCAAAGTCACCAGAGCACCAATGAACCTACAGATCATGACTAGCTCAACACTAACCGCAAAGTGTCAATGGACACTGAACAGGGGTAAAAACAAACCCCATGAACTGTTGCACAGCACACTGAACTAGAGCCAACAGTGCTCAAAAGGGAAGAGTACTGAGAGACTAAGAGATCCTAGACAGGCAAGGCTGCCTCCAGGATCTTCCTCCCAAAACTGGCATCAGCCAGTGCCAGCACATCCACATGATAGTGTTTAGAAAAGGTGTGCCTGAGGCCTGGTTCTTGCAGGCCCAAGAAGCACCAATAGACCTCGCAGAATAAACCATAACCCTGAAGGGAACAGGCTTCTTCCGAAGTTCGTAAGCCTTACGAATCATGCACTTGATCCAAGAAGCGATGGTAACCTTGGAAGCAGGCTTCCCGGCCCTAGGACCCTCAGGAATGACAGTGTGTCAGACTGCCTCAAGGACTCAGTGCGATGCACATAGAACTTGAGACAGCACACAACATCCAACAGATGAAGATCCCTCTCTTTGTCAGAAGTAGGGTTAGAACAGAAGGAAGGAACCACAATCTCCTGATTAATGTGGAACTCAGACTCCACCTTCGGGACAAACTCTTGTGAGGTGCGAAGCACTGCCTTGTCCTTGTGAAAGATCAAAAAGGGTGGTCTACAAGACAGGGCATGCACAGCTCCGCAATTCGGTGAACAGAAACAATAGCCAGGAGAAAGGCTATCTTTCACATCAGCATACGTAGAGGAATGGTAGCCAAGGACTCAAAGGGAGGGTGCTGAAGTACTCCCAAAACCAGGTTAGTATCCCACTGAGAAGCAGGGGACTTAAACACCGGATGGGTATGAGCAACACCCTGGAAGAAAACTTTGACATCAGGAATGATAGCAAGAAGCCTCTTAAAAAGACAGAGAGCGCAGAACTCTGAACCTTAAGAGAACTCAGACTGAGACCCTTATCCACACCATCCTGGAGGAAGGAAAGAACTGTAGGAAGGTCAAAATCCTGAGACAGGTCTTTATCAGCACACCAAGCCAAAAAAGCAGACCAAACTCGATGGTAGGCCTTAGAGGAAACAGGCTTACGGGCACTAAACATAGTAGCCACCACACCAGAAGAAAATCCTTTCTTCATCAAAATTGAGTATTCAACCTCCATGCCTTTAAAGCCAGACGATGGACGTCTTATTTCCAGAGGTAACCTTGCAGAAGAAGATCCGGACGGGAGGGAAGTCAAAAAGGTCCCGCCACTGAGAGGTCCAGAAGATCCAGAAACCAAGTCTGTTGAGGCCAGTACTGAGCAATCAAAATGACTGGACAGCGTTCCAGTCTCAGTTTCCGTAGCACCCTGTTCAACAGGGGCAATGGGAGGAAATAGGTATGGCAGAGGAAATGTCTACGGGATAGACAAGGAATCCTCTGCCAGAACCAGGGGATCCATCCAACGAGAGCAGAACGTTGGAACCTTCCTGTTATGCCTGGTTGCCATCAGGTCGATGCATGGAAGACCCCACTGCTGGATGATGAGGTTGAACACTCTCTGCTGTCCACCGTGTGCCGACTGAGGAAGTCTGCGAGCACGTTGTCTACGCCAGGAATATGAACTGCGCAAATAGCATGGACATGCTGCTCTTCCCATGACAAAATATCCTTGACCTTTAGCCAAACTGCGAGACTTCTTGTGCCGCCTTGCTTGTTGATGTAGACTACCGCTTTGGCATTGTCCAACTGCACCCTGACCGGGCAATCAAATATATCCATTGTTCAAGCGCTCCCAAAACCCCTAATTCATAAAACGGAATAAACTTATACAGTGATATTATAAAATACAGATATATCCCATTAATAAACAGAACAATAAATAGCGGTAAGTAAGCTAAATAAAGGATACGTTTTCTGCAATCAAGTAAATATATACTTGTACTGTTCCTGAGCGAACTAAAACGCCTCTATTAGTGTCCTTCCTTTTTCCTGTGGATCCACTAGGGACTTGTAGCCTTTCTTATGGGTCATTGGGGAAAAAACCAAAATTCCACTCGAGAACCAACATGCAAAACACAATAAAAGAATAGCTCAAAGACCATCTAAATGTTATCCATAAAATAAAAGTCTCTATTTTAGTGCCTTTATTATTACGGATAACATTTAGATGGACTTTGCGCTATAATCTTTTATTGTGTTTTGCATGCTGACAGGGCAGTCCTCCAGTTGCCATGTCCAGTGATGGAGAGCATGAAATATCACCCGAAGCTCCAAGAGATTGATGAGAAGGAGAGATTCTTCCTGGGACCACCGTCCCTGAACACTCAGGTGCCCCAGTACCACTCCCCATCTGGAGAGGCTGGCATCCGTCGTTACTGTTGTCCAGAAGGGCACCAGGAAGGGTCTGCCTTTCAGGAGATTGTTCAGGTTGAGCCACCAAAAATAGCCTTTAGAGAGGTCTCAATCGTCTTTTCAGTCCAGTCTTTCAGAGCAGATGTGTCAGCCACAGGCAAGGCAGTGAACTTAGAAAGCCTGGAAACAGGGGCATCCACCTTGTGGGCCGTTTCAGAGAATTGGTAAAGCATAGCAAACTTTCTAGATACAGTCTGGAAACTTCCACTCCTCAGACACTAACCGGTCAAGGTTGGGGTTAGGTGGAAAACATGTATGGGGCCTAACAGGCTCCTGGAACACATCAGAGGGGTCAGAAGAAACCTCCTGCACCAAGAGAATGTTCAGGGTGGTCAATAGAGCCCTGATCAGGCCCTCAGCCGAGGGAATGGGGTCCGCCTCAAGGGGGTCGCCAAAAAACTGAGATAGAGGAACAGCTGAACAGTCATCATCATCAGAATCCACCAATAATTCCTCCTTAGAGGAATCAGACACATCAGGAACACCCAGCAGTTTAGGCAGGGAAGATCTGATAGGGGCAGGGGCCTACCACGAGTGGAAGAACCCCTGTAAAGTGGATGGAAGGAGTTGTAAGGTGGACCGGAGGTCCCTGGTAGTAGCCTTAAACTCTTGCATCCAGACTGGCTCTAGTGCATGGCTGGAGGTCCCTGTAGGAGATTCAGGGGCAGCAGAGCATGCTGGGCAAACATGACCTGAGTATTCTCTAGGTAACCCTGAGTGACATGAGGAGCAATGAGCAATGGGGGACACAGACGCTCCAGTGTCCTTAGTCTTAGGTTTAGCCCCAAGGTCTAACGGAGTAAACATTCTCACAGAGTCAAACGGTCAAAGTATCAGAACACCCACAAAACAGTGTGTATGATAATAAAATTCACCCCAGAAACGCTAAATAAGACTTATCTCGTAGGTGAAGGGTTAAACTGCTGAGGAGAGAAGGAGAGTCCAAGCCCTGCGTAGGATACTCGAGCTGAGAAGACACAAAATGGCTGCCGCTGCGGGAGCCAATCAGAACCGAGCTTGCGAATTGAGTGCTCATGGGAATCGTAGTTTCACTGGAGTACCCCAACAGTGCCCTAAGGCCCTGAACATGCCCAGAACGTTGACTGGATAACAGAGCAAGGGAAAACCAACAAAACGAGCCATCTCTGACCTCGCTACATGGAGCGGTTGCAGAGATATGTCCCAAACTGTAAAGTCACATTGAAGTGAATGGAGCAATGGCGTCTATGCGGTAATTGCGCTCCTGAACACAAAGTTAACTAGGTCAATAACAAAAAGTAAAACCACTAAAAAGCCCACTAGAACAAGTCAGCAGACCCAATAAACACTGGTCCCAGGAGGGAACATGCCCACAACACCCCAAAAGATGCTAACCAGCATCCCAAAAGATGCTGTACAGAAAGAACATTAGCAGCTTGCATAGCTGCGTATGATTCCATGCTAACAGCACATTGAGTGTGTATATATGATATACACACACACATTGAGTGTGTATATATGATATACACACACACACACACACAGATATAGATATATACACACACATTAATATATTTTGTATTACCATTATTTTTTTACATATATTGGCTATACAAAAGATATTTAATAGGGTAAAAGTCATATTAATTTTAAGTGATACAGTCACTTTAGGTGTTTCATTAAACCACATTTAAAGGGACAGTATCACCTGAATACGGTTCATACCCCATTAAGTATCATGTAATCTTAAGGGTAACACAGAAGTAGACAATAAGTTACACATGCAGTTTATTGAGAGAAACATATGTGCTTCCTATAGGTAATGCTGTATTAAATTAAACTAATAGAGAGATTATGAACTGGGTCTGTTACAAATAGGAAATACTACCAGATACAAGTGTAGGAACCCTGATAATTTCCATACAAATTCAGAAACAAAGCTGTCTTTGTTTTACTGTGGTTTTATTTAGACATGTTAGGAAATATTTGAAATGGGATGAAAGGAAACATTCTGCCACATGAAAGGTATTCCACGCTGTGCTTTGCGAGAGTCAACTTCTGTAAAGAGAAAGTGGCCTGCTGGCAAGACAGCCCAACACTGACACTCACGTGCACTGAAGCACGTTTATCAGAAACAGGAGAGAAAGAGCATCCAGTATTTATTAAAGTACAAGTAGCACCTCCTAATTAAAAACCCTCATCCTTCGTTACCGTGTCTGGAAAATATGAATGGTCCCTACAAATCTTTTCCTTGTGCCTTTGTTCAAAAGATTAACATTTTCACATCCATAGAGGGGTCCATGAAGGTGACCATGACAACTTCTGGTTGTTTTTTTTTAAACCCTTTAAGTGCCAGAGGGGTGTGCAACACATGGCACTCACAGGGTTAAACTGAAGCAGGCACATGAGTCTACTTAACACTGTACGGATGAGGCGTATGAACCAAATGGCAAAGCAATTGTTGCACATTCCTCTAGACCTTAAAGGGTTAAAATTACCATATGCACTAGGGATAATTTGTGTCCTGTAGTCCTGCTAGAAAATATCAAGTCAGCCTCCATGGACCTGATATGCAGGACACTGAAAATATTATTTCTAGGACCATTACGATTTTCAGGCCATAGTAAAGAGGTGTTACTTCTCCTTTAAGCACAGCACATTTCGGGATGCATACTCAAAGAGGGATTTTTTTATGCTTACCAGTTAACACCATACTACTGCTTCTCACTCTTATCTCATAATAGTGCTTTCATTTGTCTTCCATAAGTTTAGGTCATTTTGTTTTGTTGAAAAAAATGACTGCTAAAAGATTAGTTTTCACTACAATATGATGGTAGATTAAACCACACCCGCTTTTGACACTGCGTTTTCCCCTTTAACGGAGATGGCGGAGTTGATAGAAAAATACAATGGTAATATACCTGAGAATTGATGGGCCACGGATTAATTTTTTTTTATTCTGATTACAATTTCAGATAGAGAGATCCATTGGTCTTAACCCTTTGAGTGCCAGAGGGGTATACAGCACAGACTCAGAGATGCCTTCTCTGCAGGATCTCTGTGCTGTTGCCCACTGCCTGTCTGCCAAACGAGTTCTATTTTTCACTAATGCCAGAAATATTCAGTAAAACATAAGTACGTATATGTATATCGCTATTGTAATTAGGATTTGGGGCTCAATATAAGTTTGATGATAGTTCCGCTTTAACCCCTTAACGACGGATGACTTACCAGGTACGTCCCACAGAAACTGTCACAGAGGACGTACCTGGTAAGTCACGGAAGTCCGGGTCTCCGTGCGGCTGCACGCCGCTCGGAGACTCCGGACTTGTTTGAAGAAAAAAAAAAAAATGTTCGGCGGGCGTTAAGGTGACAGCCGCGTACGAACGCGGCTGTCACTAAGGGGTTAAATTAGTGTGAATAGAAGAACATCAGGGAAAAGGTTAAAACCAGAGCCATCTGTGCCACAAGGCTAAAGGAAGAGAAACAGGAAAAGAGTGCATAAATTACACAAAAAAGTGTGGAAGGCTCAGAATGGGACATACAATGGACAATGGCAGTCAAAGAGCTTCTCGCCAATAGTCCGTCTTCAGGCTCTCATATAAGTGGGACAGAATCTTTAGGAGACTCTGCCATGAAGAACAGATTTATCAAAAAGTCAATGTTCAGAAGGGGAAAGGTCCATAAGCACCTGGACAATCCAACTCCAGGGATGCCAGTGACGGGAGTCCACCTAATGGGACACTATACAGCCCCATAGCTAATAAAAAAAAATAATAAAAGCCTACAAAAAATAAGAGAATCACCACTACAAACTCCATCTTGGACACAAGACTCATGAATCTGTGAATTGCTGTGGGGGGGGAAGAGGACGGGGTCTCTGTTCCAAAGACCTTGTCCTTTTTTAAGTGCTCTGCCCTCCTGGATGAGGGAGCTCAATCCCCACAGTTTTTGTGTTCCATTTTGGACTTAAGAGAAAGCAGGAGTATTTAATTGTTGGACATTCAGTGGTTGGATACTACAACTATCATCATCCCCAGCCAAGCCAACCAGCCTGTTTAAATACCAGGTAAACTATAGGTTAACATTTTGGAAATTGCAGGACACTGTTCATATGCAAAAAACACAGTTTAAACTGCAATAACTCTGGAAAGACTCATCCCCCAACAGTGCAAATACCCACTGTACTCATAAGGAAAAGCCATATAATATATGTTTGTATACATAAGTTGTTAAAGAGAATTAATAACTGTTTATATGTTATACTAGTCATTTATTAGGTTTTTTATCTGTATACTGACTCCCTGAGGAAGAGGCTGGCATTAGTCTTGAAACCCGTTGGAGTTTAAGACAGAGTGACAGCGAGCTGATGACATTATCAGAGTTGATACAGTGGTGAAGAACTCAGACACCAATATACCTGCTGGAAGCACGGAGACGAGAGAGCACTGTGTGAAGTCGCCATTAGAACGCTGAATACATGTGTGATGTGAATTGAGAGGTATTGGTCACGGAGAAACGAAAGGCAGCCCAGTGGAAGAACGGAGTGCAAGCGCTGTGAGAGGGTGCTATCCATAACGTTGGACATTCATGTGAAGTGAACCTGGAGGTGTAGGTAATCGATAAACAAGTGGCAGTCCAGCCGAGAAACAGAATGGACAAGGAAGGCAGATAAGTGAAGGGTGAATGTATGTGTGTAAAACATACTGTACACTAATTGTGTACTATATACATCACATATTTTAAAATCTCCATATGTATGTATATTCGTATGTATATTTAATAACATGTAATATATAATGTTTCTCAATTTGTGTAAATATGCAGCCCTCTACTGAAAACTATCCAGGACATACTTGAAAACGAGAGAAATCTCAAAGTATTCTTCCTGGTAAAACATATTCTAAATAAATAAAAATATGTGAAATTAACCCAAACTAAAAAGTGCCCCGTACTTTCCAAAGTATATTTTTAAGAAGACCGACGCCAGGTTTAATTAAAGGAAGAGATATTGTCCTGCCAACGTTTAAGTTTACACATCAACATTAAAGTCAGTTAACAACTGTATTGAAAAGCATAATAAGCATGAGATGAATGGAACTTGCATATAAGATCATCATCTTTTTTGTGATAAGTGTATTTTAATGTTCCAGTATCATATCTCAATTTAGGCCATGACTTGAAATGGTTAAACTTTTGATTGTCAGGGGAGTGGGGTGTAACATTAATGCTTCTGATACTTCTACGGTGCTCTAAAAATTAACTATTTAAGGATGAGAGGGGTGTGAAGTGCATTGCTTCATAATGTGATATACATCCTTGACAAACTCTGTGGTCTTTAACCCTTTGAGTGTCAGAGGGGTACGGAATGTATTGCAAAACAATGCATTCCATACCTCTCTGCACTCAAAGGATTATGGAGTTAAAGGAGCAGTAAACTTTTTTTTATAAAAACATGTATTTTATAGATCTTTTCCTGCTGAATAAAACAAGGTGACTCCCACTGCTGTCAGATGTTTTATTCAAAACTAGTATCAAACCCCGTATACGCGGGCTAAAGTGCACCCAGCGGCCCCGGCTGCTGTCCCGGAGCAGAGACAGGTGGTGAGCAGTCTGGAGCTCCCAGCTCCAGATCAGCGCGTTCAGCGAGTCTATTGCCGAACACGCTGATCCTTAACGGGGAGCTCTAGACAGCTCACAGCGAAGTTCCCTGTGTGCGAAACCACACATGCACAGTAGAGACTGCTGGAACAGCAGTCTCTACTGAGCATGTGCGGTTACACTCACAGGGAGTGACGCATTCTATCACTTTATGTTACAGGATTTATAATAGTTTAAATAACCAGGAAGTGAATTTACTGTGTTTACTTCCTGATAGTTCTAACTGACAGGAAGTGACAGGCAGTTTCTGTCACATTCTATGGAGAACTGTGTGTCTCTGACTTTCCTCTCCATTAGAATCTAACAGGAAATCTAATTAGAATTTGACAACTAGAGGGCACTGGTAATGTAAAAAAACATGGGTTTAAACTGTAATAACTCTGGAAATATAAATCTCTCGGCAGTGGGAGTACCCTAATTTTACTCAGTAGGAAAATCCCTACGATATATATTTTTTCATTAAAAAAGTTTACTGCTCCTTTAAATAAGACCCTAGATTCCAGAGTGATCATGTCTCTCAAGATCCCTCACTTTCAGATTGCTTGTAACAAACAAGATGGTTTTTCTCAGTATCCAAACTCAGTCCGCCAGAATGATGCAATGATTCGGCAGAGAGATAAAACTCAGTTGCTTCCCAGACACACAAGTGACTTGCCAAGTTATTAGATGCTTCTCACAAAATCCTAAATGTTTCACACAGCAAACCTGTAATGATGTGGAAAAAAAATAATAAACTTCTGAGCCAGCTGGAAGTTATAAACACCAGTGTGATATACTCATATAAATATGCATATACCCAGCAACATAACAGTGAAACTGTTTTCTAGAATGTTTGCATTTGCTCAATCATTTTGATTCCAATCCCCTCTGAAAGATCAGGGTAATCTTTTTTTAAGGGGAATGCTGCCAAACGAAATTAATGGCTCTTAGTTTGTTTATCAGAATGCCTTCTCTATGTATTTGTCCTTCACATAGCAAACAGGTATATGCACTTAACCCCTTAACGATCCATGACGGTCATGGCATGTCATGGGTTGTTTTGCGTTAACGACCTATGATGTGCCAGGACCGTCATGGAATTCTGTGCTCCCCGTGCAGCTGCACGTCGTTCGGGGAGCAAGGAACTGTATATAAAAAATGGTCTGTGGTCCTTAAAGCGGAACTACCACCGAATAACAAGTTTATCTTAAATACCTCCCCATCTGGCGACTAGCTGCTTAGTAGCGCTAGTTGCCAAAATCATTACCTTAGTAAATAGATTTCTCCTTTCTTCCCCAGGTGACAGTCAGGACGGAGCGTGAACATCTTGCCATAGTGATGTCCGCGCGCCTGTGCTGTCAGTCTCTTGCAGAGTCAAACGGCTCCTAGCAGCGCCTCCTAGAGCCGGCTGGGACTGACAAAGAAGGCGTGCGGACGTCATTATGGCAAGATGTCCGCGATCCATCCTGCCTGTCAGTGGGGGAAGAAAGGAGAAATCTATGTAATCAGGTAATAATTCTGGTGACTAGCGCTACTAAGCAGCTAGTCGCCAGATGGGGAGTTATTTAAGAAAAACCTGTTATGCGGTAGTAGTTCCGCTTTAAGTGCTGGCTGTGTGTACACGCGGCCAGTCCTTAAGGGGTTAAAAAAAAAAGGAGGGAGGGGCTTTTCCCCTTTGTCTATTATGAAGAAGTATAATCTAAAGGCAGACTAAAATGGAATCCAGCAAATACAGATACTGCAGATATAGTTCATATGAAGGACATCTACCAAGTAAACAAAAAAGAAAGTCTGTGCATCAAATCCTGACCTTTACCAGTGAATAACCAGTGACTTACTACAGGTAATAACAGTGAGGTTTAGTTACATGTTTCTGGCCCAATCCATTATAACCTTGCCTGCCCTGTCAAGGAACCCCAGATTTCGACAAGTCTCTATCTGCCTCAAATATAAGTGAACATTTATTTAGTATAACACAATTAACCCCTTAACCCCTTAGTGACAGCCGCGTTCCTACGCGGCTGTCACCTTAACGCCCGCCGAACATTTTTTTTTCCAAAGAAGTCGCACGGAGACGTGGACCTCCGTGACTTACCAGGTACGTCCTCTGTCACTAAGTGACAGTTTCTGCGGGACGTACCTGGTAAGTCATCTGTCGTTAAGGGGTTAAGGACCAGGAAAACCTGAGGTGGATTGCACTTAAAGAGATAGTAATAATTGATTTTACCAATCCTATATAATAATTTGCTAAAACGTGTGTAACAACGCAGTCATGCACAGTAGAGCGTCCAGCTCTGTATCAGCCACGCCGCGGGCAGTCTCTACTGCGCATGACTGCCCCACGACTGGCTGACAGTGGCACGTGTAACGGGCTCTTCAACTAGTCTTTAATATTGTACATATTAAAAAAATAAAGTCAATGATCTAAGTCCTGTTTCGGTAACTTGTATAGTTTTAGAGTAATAAGCTTCTAAAGTTCCCCCTCCTGCCCCTTTTACCCACGTCAGCGCTCTGACAGACATAGAGCCTGGTCCAAGGACCGGACAGCTCATCTGCAGAGCCGAAATAGCATTGTATACAAATAAATTCTTCATAAGAACAGTCTACAAACTGTGCCTGCCTGAAACCAGGCACAATTTGTAGACCGTTCTCATGAAGACAGAGTTATTACGGTGCTGACGTGGGTAAAAGGGGCAGGAGAGGGGGACTTTAGAAGCTTATTACTATCCATTAAGGACCGGAGCAATGCTGTCCTTTTTGGCTATGTCTTTGTTCAACTAAGTATTTTATTCCAGCCACATAAATTATACACCATTTTTTCACACACAATTAGGGCTTTCTTTTGATACCACACTTATATGGATAACTCACCATTTATTTTATGAAACATAAATAAAGAAAACTGTTTTAAAATTAAAAAATATATTTTTTTTTCTCTTGTGATCATTTGGATGTAATGGGTTACATTTTTATGGATACTGTATGAAAGGTATGACTGGTCATTCATACCTACAAAATGGGCCGTTTTAAGTGGGCACTGTCCCTCTGGAGAAAATCCCCATATCCCTCTTTCCCCCTAGTTTCCACTTTTTTGTTGTATAAGATTGTTTAGCGTGAATAAATGTATTACTTTGCTCCATGACACTAACATTACCATTAAAGCAGAACTACCATTCCTTACAAAGATGGCGCCAAATAATTACCCATCTGGTGACTAGCTGCTCAGTAGCGGTAGTCGCCAGAATTATTACAGCATTAATGAGAATTACACACTGCTCCCAGACTGACAGGGAGGAAAGAGAGCAGACATCTTTTCATAGTGGCGTCTGCGCTGTCAGTCCCAGTCTGCTCTAGGAGGCGTTGCAAAGGGACCGACAGCGCAGATGCCGCTATGGAAAGATGTCTGGACTATTTCCTGCCTGTTAGTCCGGGAGCAATGTATAATTCTCATTAACACTGTAATAATTCTGGCGACTACTGCTACTGAGCAGCTAGTCGCCAGATGGGTAATTATTTGGGGCCATGTTTGTAAGGGGTGGTAATTCTGCTTTAATGTTTGTTTTAACTTAAATATATGTTTTTATAGATAAGTGTGTGTAAATTAAATATATTGCACTAATTCAGATTTATGGTTCTATAAAGTAAGTTGCTGTTGGCAGGTCATAAATGGACCTGCATTCATTTTGCCCATGCATCCAGCAATGAAGAGGTTAATACCCTCAACTTTAGGCTCTATTTGCTTTGTCTTCTGTCTGCTTTCTGTTTCTCTCTCCCTTACTCTCATAGTAAGGAAGAAAGAGAGGCAGAGATCGGTCACAAAAGCAACGTGTAAAACACATTGTCTTTGTGAATTAAAAAGCTGGTACATGTGACTCCTGGAGCAATCACGTGTACCGACAAAACAGAGAAGGACTGAAACTGAGCTCGCCAGTACTGGAGCGCTCAGGTGCAGCCTGTTCAGCATGACAGCATCGTGCACTGAGGCGACCTGCTATCATTTAACCCATGACGGTCCTAGCATGTCATGGGTCCTTAAAGGGTTAAAAAGCAGTAATACCATTTTAACTCTACTATGAGCAAAACCATTGTGATGGAAATAAGGTATTTAACCCTGTGAGTGCCAGAGGGTTATGCGTTGCATAGCCGTCTGGCACTCAAAAGGTTAAATTTTCCAGCATTACAACTACCAAGCAAAAGGGGAGGAGCCAAAACCTCCCAAGATAGATACAAAAATATAATATACACATTACTGGCAAGCTCAAAATAAAATTATCAGTAGTGTTTAATTAGTTACATCTGTATCTAGTCAGGAGAGCAAGGACTATACTTTGGCTACATATACAAAGTAAAGAAAAAGAAAGTCTGCATGGTTGATGAGGTTGAAAAAAAGACACATGTCCATCAAATCCTGTCCATGCCAAAACACCTCTGTGACCCGGAGGAAGGCAAAAAAAAAAAAAACATTATTGATGATTCTAGTTTGGATATTATACGTAGGACACTGACCTAGGTAAGTTTTTCTGTTAATCCTTTTAGTATTAATGGGGGTGTCACATTGCCCCATACACACATCAGCTCACCTGGGAACAGACATTCCAGGGAAGTAGGTATTGTATTGAGCGCCCCGGTGGATCAACAAGGGATCAGGAAGTGAGTCTGAGTCAAGGAGATTGTCCCATGAGAAAAAACTGAACTGCAAGAACAAAGTCCCCATAGTAGGAAACATGTTTTCTACTGCTAATATACACCTTAAAGTAGAAGGTAATGTATGGCCTTCTGGCTGTTGTTGATCTACAACTCCCATCATCATTGGCCAGCGAACAGCTGGAGGAAGACTGAAAACTCTCAATGCCTGCCCTAATGTCATAACTAATGGAATTTACAACTACCTTTACAAAATGAATATAAACATAATAAATCAATGGAATAAACAACATATGTCTAGGTCTTTTGAGGATAAAACTAATACTGCACAACACTAACCATAGACACTGATAACTTGGGGAGAACAGCCTCTTCTATTTACTCATTAGCAGAGGTAGCCTAGTGTTTACTGGGATGGATAGTGGGACAGAGAGACCATTCTATCCCCACTTACAATTCACATCATCCACCCCGGACAACATTGAGCTGAGGATGCCGAGATAATGATTTGTAGCTCAACAACAGCTGGACCACAAAGAAAACAGACACCCCAGTCCAGCTTTGTTTCCCTGTAGACAGTAAGCCACAGACTCACACAAATACTGCCTTACACCCTAGCCTTGTTCCACTGACAAACTAGTAGTCATAGCATGGCATATATACTGTCTGACTGACACTCCAGCCTTATACCACTGTTTCCCTGGTAGTCACAGACCCACACATATACTGACACCCCAGCTTTGTTCCACTAGTAGTCACAAAACTATAAATACCTTGTTATACACCCCAGCCTCGTCCCACTGGTAGTCACAGAAGCACACAATCAGCTAGCAGGAGGTCAGTCAGTCGGGCTATAAGAAGGAGAGAGAGGAAAGACAGTGGGAGGATTGAGACAGTAGTGGGAACAGCAGGCTAGCAGGAGTAAGGGAGAGCAGAACTGTGCAGGGGAAAGAGAGCAGGTTGGCAAGAGAAGGTGTCAGATGGTTGGAGAGAAGGAATGAGTATGGGCAGGAGGGGGTACAGGTATGCAGCAGGACACTGAGAAAGAGGGAGATCATGCCGGCAACAGTAGAGGCAGAAGGGAAGTAAAGAAAATGGACAGGTGGCACAGAGGGCCAGTAAGAGGAGAGAGGAAAGAGGGCAAGATAATGGATTGCAGGAAGAACAGACCAACAGTAGGGAGGGAGAGTGAGCTGGCAAGAGAAGGGACAGATAGGAAGGAACTGTCGAGAGAGTATAAATGACAGTAAGAGAAGTGGAGGAGATTAGGCTGGACACATAGCTTCATTAAAGTGGAGTGAAGTAAAGTGGAAAGGGAATTCATAAATTTTATTATATCGCATGGACCCCTCATCTTCAATAATTCCGTTACTATCACCAAATAGCTGTTTAAGGTCTTGTCTACTATTAAGAAAATGGTGCACTATGGAGATACATCTATTAATAACATTTCTTTCTAAGATAACCTATCTCTTGCCTTCTCTAAAATCTCTTGATTTTAGGAAAACATGGGCCACCTATTGTATGTTAGCTTTCAAATATTTATGAGGACAACTCCTTGAAATGCTTTCATCAACTAAATATCAGTTTCAGCATTCCCAATACCCTCTTTGACAAATATATTAGACTATGACATGCTCTGAAAGAGCATTGGAGATCCTAGGAATCTGGGATCTCCTCCTTTACTTAAAAATATGATCTGATATGACAGAACTAAAAATAAAAAATAAAATAAAATAATGATAATAATAGTGCAATTTATTTATAACTGGTTACAAGATAAAGTACTTGCTTCTGACTTAACCCTTAAACAAGTCTGGGAGAAGGATATTAATATGCTGGATGACTCTGAATGGATTCAGGTGAAGTTAGGACCATTTTGTGAGATCTCGCACACCACCTCATCCAGGGTCGAATGCTGCATAAAACATACACCCATCAGGCTGGTTAAAATGGGGGAAAATAATGGTGATAGAAGAATCAGATGCAAAAAAGCTACTGGGACACTTCTTCTTACATGGGAATGACAGTCAGTTAAATCTAATTGGAAATATGTGGTTAAAATAATCTCATTGGTTATTGATCTTCCTTTACCTATTTCTCCCAGGCATTGTTTGGATCACGTAAAAAAAAAAAAACAATAGGCGTTACTTTTCATTTCCATTTCCACCCCTTAATGGGCAATGAAATCTTTAAAAACAATGGAATCTCCTTCTTATTCGTTAACCATTGCTCTTCTGAGAAATTGGCACCCCATTTGTACTGTTTAATATGCTGAAGAACAACTGATTCCAGCAACTGGTGTTAAAAGGAAAAAATAGGAGTTATTTTACATTTACATTTCCACTCCTTAAAAGGCAATAAAATCTTTGAAAACTATGATATTTCCTTCTGTATTCATTAACCACTCCTATTCCGAGAAAATTTGCACCCCATTTGTATGGGTCAGTATACTGAAGGGAGTGCCAGAAGCACAAAACTGCACCAATTACAATCTCTTATTTTTACATACATTTTGCAAACATGACTTGCCTATACTAAAATGGTTGTAACAACTTCAGTAAAGAAAAGGCAGAAAAAAAACACACCATTTGGGAAGCAGACAACCAGCTGCATCAAATGAGGGGTCAATTAAATTTATATCCCTATGCTAGTGTGTACAACTATTTTTGGAAAATAATGCTATGGGAAAAAGCATTTTTAATTATTATTTTGAAAAGTACTCCTTTATTGAAGGAGACTGTCACATTACAAAGCCAAATGAGCAGTTCCAAACAGACATTGCCAGCAACAAAGTAAAGACAGAAAGTCTACACCACCACAGTAGTCATAATTATGCACAAGTACTCAACATATATTAGTGGTGGGCATTGCTAGGAGGAGAGAAAATGAGGATAGAAAAGAAGAGGAGACATAAAGAGAAAGGTCAATGGGAGAGTATAGTTAAATACAGAGAAGGATATACAAGCAGGCTGGACCTGCAGGGTTAGAAGAGGAACAGGGGGGAGGTGGGGGAAACCCCTCAACTATTTGATGATGACATAGTAGGCAATGACTGCTGCCATGTGGTTGAATCATAGAAAAAATGCATACACCTTTTTAAAACTTTATTAATTGTAAAGATACTAATAATCTTTCAAAATCATGGAATTTCCTGCTATTTTTAGTACCTAATACCAGCCCGAGAAAAATGGTACCTCAATGATATTGGTTGAAATACAATAGTAGGTGCCAGGAGCATTAAACTGCACATACCTTCTTTTTTTTTTTTTTTTTTTTTTTTTTTTTTTGCAATTAGCTGCCTGCACTAAAATGCTTACAGCCATTACAGATAATAAGGAAAGCATGCAAAGCATACCATTTTGGGAAGTAGACATTCACCTGCACCAAATAAGGGGTTGTTTGTCTTTCTACACTTCGGCTCGTGTGCACAAATATGCTATAATTTGATGCTATAGGAAACAATATACACTTTCTTTTCACTTTTCCACCACTTCAAATATAATATCTTTGAAAAAACATAGAATTAGCTACTGTATTCAGTAGATGCTACCAGCCTGAGAAAAATTATACCCTTGTACTGAATGACAAACTGTATGAGATGCCAGAAGGTGGAGGACTAACATATATCTGCCACTTTATTTATTTATTTATTTTAATTACCTGCCTGCGCTAAAATGGCCATTTAATTATTAGAGATATGAAGAACACGTATTCATGGCATATCATTTTGGAAAGTAGACATTTACCCACACTAAGTGACGGGTTGTTTGCCTTTCTACTGCCACTTTCCAACCCTATTCTGCCCAGCCCTGCCCCATTTTTCTGAATAAACCCTGCCTTTCCTCCATCCAGCTCCACCCACTCCTGTTAAGCTCCTCCCATATAATGACACAAATGACATAATTTGGACACTCACCCTCCATCTTTTCCCTCCAGGGGATAAGGACAGCAAGATTCCCTGGTATGATCATAGTTCAATAGGTATTTTTGGAAAGCGTTTGCCAGACAGTAACCAAAACTTTCCACAGTAAAATCCAACAATATTAACCCATTAAGGACTAGAGGGGTGTGCAACACACTGCTTTTGAATCCTCCTTAGCATTCAAGAAGTTAAGAGCCCAAATTAAATCAATGGTATGTTTTATTTGTACATTTCCCCCATGTGAGTTGGCTGAAGAGCCATTCTATCCAACTGACCCACTGTTATTTAACCCTTTGAAAAACACAAGGGTGTGCTCATATTATTTTTCCATTTTTGTTTGTCATTATATTACTTTAGATTAAGTACAGTTGTGGAGGACCACACTTCCATCATCACTAACCAACCATTATGACGACAGTTGTAGTCCCCAACAGCTGGAGTGCCAAAAGTTGCTCAAGCCATGTATAGTACATGTGGAAATGAAACAGAATATTTAGACATAGACCAGTGCTCACCCATACTCATCTTAATGGGCAGTTTCTCTCTACTGGCTGCCTCTACTAGATGTCTCCTGACTTCCATGATCGCTTCTTTCTGTTTCATGTTCAGCATAGCCTCCCAGAGAGCTTGTGCTGCAGGGTCACTACAAAAAAGAATGTCAAACGTTTATATATATTAAGTGGAATGGCATATTAAAACAAAAATAGAACTGCTCACAAGCCATGGATATGTTTATCCCAACATTCTGTATTTTGAGTTGTTGAGTTAGTAATCTAATAGCACCCAAGTATCTAGCAGTATATTTATGAAGTGAGTGGCCTAATATTTCAATTATTTTCACAAGATTTCATCTGGGCCACAGCTGGAGAACCGACCACAATTTTTAATTAAAAAGCCCCTAAACATATATAAAGAACCTCAATGTGACATTTTGAAATGTATACACAATTTTAGCTGGTTTATATTTTAGGAGAAAGAAAATAAAAGACAGTGCTAATGTGGTTGAGCAAAAATGGTAGGTTGGTCTTTTAATTAACATGACCACAACTGTGATACCTATGTTCAAACCATTACAACATGAAATATAAGGGACATTCTTTGAGGCAACACATTCTTGGAAATCTATCCCATTTACATTTGTAAGCATATTTTACAAGATTCAACCGTTTTAAGCTTGTTATATGCAGTTACAACAGAAGTAACACCCCTAATTATAACCTTCCTTTGGCTAAAAATCCTAATGACCGCTATAGATTTTGCTTTGGTGCCGTTGTTCAAGAGTTAACATCTTTAATCAATTCTGGATGTCATGTACATGGAGGCAGACATGACAGTTATTATAAGAACCACAGAACACAAACTCGTCCCACTGCACTTGGTAACCTTAACACTGTAAGGACTAGAGGGGTGGGCAACATATTGCCTTTTAAGGGTTTCAGTAGGCTCATGCACTTCAGTTGGAAAACTGCCAGCAACTGCATGTCCATCTCCATAGACATGACATCCAGGACTGATTGAAGATGTTATTTCTTGAACTATGGTACAAAGGCTAAACTCATAGGAGGCATTAGGATTTCCTGATAACAGTAAGGTAAAATGTGGGATATTATCAGGAAAATTGTATGTTACAGGGCAGTAGTTCCCAACTCTGTCCACAGTGATCCTTACCAGGTCATGTGTATATGATTTCCCTGGTGATGAAAAGGTGAGTTAATTAAGGGATGTGCCATGTGAGTCTCTGTTCATTGTATTATGGGGTGTTGTAACGGTTTGTACTACACTCAGACACAGTAGGTTAGAATAAAACACAGTTTTATTAAAAGACACAATGAAAATACCCTTAGCAGGCTATAGCGTATCACAGTGGAATAGACAGGAATATATAGGTCATAGACATATGCCCACACAGGCCCAGTATACATGTAGGAAGGTACAGATACTGTCACAGGTCAGGCATAGCAAGGCAACTCAGCACAGCATGGGTTAAAGTTCAATGATATAATCAGTCTCTGATGTGGTGTGTTCAGAAACGCCCAGTATGATGGTAAACGGCTATCAGGAGACTGTGGTGCGAGAATGGAGACAAGAACCTAGATCTGCAGAGCAGAGCTGAGACTTATACCCTCTGCCGTAGCAGTAACGGAGGCCACACAATACTCTGCAAGAGCTGAATGGACTTGAGCCACGGGCACCCGACCGGTGCAGTAACGGAGGCAACAGTACTCAGCACGAGCTTAGTTAATTTGAGCCAATGGCACCCGACCGGTGCCGTCAAGGAGGCAACAGTACTCTGCACGAGCTTAGTTCAGTTGAGCCAGTGGCACCTGACCGGTGCCGTCACAGAGGCAACAGTACTCTGCGAGAGGGGATAGAAATGAGCCAATGGCACCCTGCCAGTGCAGTAACATTGGCAACAGTATTCTGCAAGAGCTGAACGGAACGCCACCACAGGCACACTGCCGGAGCAGTAACGAAGGCAACAATAGCTCTGCAGGAGTTAACAGAAGGCTCAGCAGTAACGGAGGCAACAATGGCTCTGCAAGAGTTAACGGAAGGCTCAGCAGTAACGGGGGCAACAGTGGCTCTCTGTCTGGCAGGCCCAGACTAGGTGGAAGTCAGAATGTCGCCCGGACGACACAATGAGCAGGAACTGGAGAGCTGGGCCAAATCTCGGAGCAGGAACATCAGACAAGCCGGGTCAGATCACGGACCAGGAACGTCAGCCAGGCCGGGTCTAATCACGGAGCAGGAACGTCAGACAAGCCGGGTCAGGTCATGGAGAGGAACGTCAGCCAGGCCGGGTCGAATCACGGAGCAGGAACCAGAAGTGGAGTATTCAGACGGGCCAAGTCGGTACACGGGAACACAGCAACACAAGTAAGCACTGGTACAGGAACACCACGAAAGGGCACCAGACAGGTTCCAGAGGCCCCATATAAAAAGGCCATACTGGGCGGGCTAAACCAAGCTCAGCCAATGGGAACGCAACACACAGAGATTGACAGGAAAAAGCACGGGCACCGTGATAGGTGTTTAACCTCTTACGGATGGGGGTAGGGTACTCTGGAGGACCAGGGCAATTTTTTTTTAGTTTTTTTTTTTACAGAGAAGTGTTCAGTGATCACAGGGCAGCGTGCAGCAATGCTGTGATCACAAACTTCCATGACTTCCCAGGACAATCTTTTAACTATAGAAGGAAGTTGGTGACAAATTCAAACTTGCTGCCCCGTCAGATCAGACCATATTCTTGAACACAGACTTACCCCGGACTCCAAATACTGGTAAGCTGGCAAGGTCCCTGAGGGAGGGGGGAGAGCAAGGGTATGTACACTAGGACATTGACAATTATGGGTCATCTTATAGGTAGGCTTATGTCCACCCTTTTCCATTCTTTTATTTAAAATTGGATTGCATAATATACATACTTGGGAACTTTTTCTTCTGGACTTCCCGGAGGGGAGTCCTGTGGTCCTGTTGGGCGGGTGATAAATCGCAAGTGGGGTTGGGGCTTCAGAAACAGCAAAAAAGTAAGTAAAATATGCTGGGACAGAGGAGAAGTGGGAGGGAAATGGGGGCAAGAGCAGAACTGGGAACAGATTCAATTGAAACTCCCCCATCTGGAGGAATTAGACTGTGCCCCGGAGACCTGGTAATGCAGGGTGAAAACCGGAGTTTCCGGGGCAAATCTGGAGATTTCACAGCTATTATAAAATATATGCAACTATGGCACATATATTGCAGGGATATCCCTGCTGTGCAAAACAAGGGTATTCTTGCTGCTGGTGGGAGGAGTGAGTCATTCAAAAGTTATTACAGATCAAACTTTTTTTGTGTAGCACCTCAATAGTCTGATATATTAGGGTGGTGCTGTTACAGTAGCAGTCTATAGAGGGCTATTGTTAGTGATAAAAGTCATCCATCGGCAACAATCATAAAACAGTAGGCCACTGAAGCACTAAGTCTGAACTGTAAAATCTTCTGAATAAAGCATCCCACAGCAATGTTTTATGCGATAGATAGATAGATAGATAGATAGATAGATAGATAGGCAGACAGACAGACTTTGCCTAATTGTATGATACTTTCTTTCGTTTTAACTCTTTGAGTGACAGAAAGGTATCCAACAATCAAAGGGTTAAAGAAAGTGAAAACCCCAGATACATGACATATCGCTCAATAGACTGCCCTTAATAGCACGACTCTCTGATCCTTTAAGAGTTAAGGCATTTTGTAGCAGCCACAGGCCAATACTAACAGTTTTCTTTACTTACTAATCACAGAGATTTTGCAAGAGAAAAACAATAATTTGATCTCTCTGTTGGCCCTAAGACAAGTCTGGCCCAACATTTTGAAACTTTCATTATTTACTACTTCAGTGCAAGAACATTTAAGCAAGCGTTACTTACACACTGCAATAAATCACTTTGTTTAAGGTTAAATGAAATGAATTACTGCTTAACCCATTGAATGCCAGAAAGATGTTAAACCACTAATTTGCAAAGCACCACACAATGCATCTGGCACTTAAAAGGTTCAAGGAGTAGCCATTCAAAAACGTAGGGTTTTATGCTAAATAATTTTCTACATACGGGAATCAGAGTAAAAATAAGACGCACACAGAAAAAAATATATATATATTATTCACTACTTATATGGTGTGATTTTTTTTGGCTTACCTGGCTGCATTATACTCTATAGGTCATAGAGAGACAGCTCTGATTTACTGGGGAAGTGAGTTATAGCTATTGTGTGGTCCAGCAGGGGGAAAGGCTCCAGTTGTTGTGCAGACTGCAGCTATTAGAACCTATTAGCTATTAGAAGCTGTGGTTAAGGACTGTATTTCTACTGACAGTATTCTACCAGTGGTTCACAGAGGGAAAGATAGGCAGCCCTATGACTAAAGGCAAACAAACTACCCCACTGGGACAAATATTATAGGTTTTAATTGCAGCGTTTATTACATATATTGAGTAGCCTTATTAAAAATGAGTTATTTAGCTTAATCCAAGTGTGCAATGAGTTGTGTTGATGCTAATTGACCAGTTTTGGATGTTATGCCACGCAGAATCTAACTCCCTTCCAATATCTAAACCCATTTCAAATAACTGGTATTATTATTCTTTATTTATATAGCGCCAACTAATTCCACAGCGCTGTACAATAGGGAATAGACATACAGAGGTATTAAATAGTGCAATCAGATGTGGAGAACAGAAGGATCAGAGGGCCCTGCTCGTGAGAGCTTAACTAGAAAGAAGAGATCCAAAAAACCATTGGTGTGTATTTGGATAGATATTGCAGTAGCCACCCACATATACTCTGTCTGCCTCAACTTTGTTCCACTGTCCCACTGGTAGTCACAGACTCATACATACATACATACATACATATACTGCCTGACACGTGGAGCCTGATTTTCACAGGTGTGGTTTGTCCGGCACTCCTGGACAAATCCCTGGAAGGAATTACTGGGCCTTGTACACACACACACACACAAAGTACACAAAGTACACAAAAGATACACACAATAAACACAATACACAGACACAAAATGCCCAATACACACAATAAAAACAATGCACACATATAAACACACGCACACACAATCACACTCACAATAAATACACGCTGTGACAGAGTCCCAGGGATAGTGATGGAGGGTGTATATATATCTCCCCAAATCCTGCAGTTTATCTACTCGATTAGCCCCAGGGAAATATAATGTATAGGTAACTTGTTATACATTGCAAATCTGTGTATTTTGGGTCAGTGCTCCACTCCACAGTTTCATAGTAACTGATATGTGTCAGGTGAGGAATCCACACCAGCTAGGGTTGACACCTTTTCTTAAAGAAAATACTGGCCATGGCATTCCCTCCATAGACTTAACATTGGACAGAAGCCAATTTTTTACCGGCCTGCCGGTAAAATACTGACTGGGTGGCAACACTAACACCAGCAGTTCTATCACTCCCTACTCCACATCCACCTGCATCTGGTCATTAGTGCAGCTAGCAGTCACGTACATGCTCTCTTTTGTTTGAGTTCCCAGAGAGGAAGGAATTAACCTCTGATAGCCTGCAACTTGTGAAGTTTACTTGTGCCTGGTGGACTGCGTTGCTGTATGTTTATTTCTCAAGCTGGTAAACTGACTAATAGTCCAAATAAAGTCAGGAGCTGATGTGTTTAGTTAGTGCTCAGTAGATCGAGGATTTTGTTTTGTTTGATTTATTTGTGATGCTGCTGTCTCACCACTTGGAGACAAATAAACAGGCAAAGACTTGAATTATACTCCTCCTGTGTGTGAAGTGTCTCTGCAGCCTAGAAGGCTGATTCCAGGACAGAAGGTACAACACATTAAAGAGTACTTTTGTCACAATGCACACATACACAATACATGTGGAATGTACAACGCTATATCCAAAATGTTATGCATATCCAAAACAATACAGAAAACGCGAAACACAATATGCAAACACTATACACAATTTGCAAAATGTAATACACCATACGCAAAACACTGTATGGAATATGCAAAACGCAATACACAAAACAAAATACATTATACAGAAAACAATATATGCAAAATGCAATATGCTATATACAAAATGCTACAAGTCATACGCAAAACACTATACGCAATAAGCTATAGGCAATAAGCAATACTCAAAACACTATATGAAAAGCATAATATGCAAAACGCTATATACAATATGCAAAACACTACACGCATAACATACACTACAGAAAGCTCACCCACGCTCATGTTCAAGCATGTTCTTACACACACTGACACTCGCTGATGAAGTGTTATGTAATGCAGCGCTTTGCAATATGTTATATAGCTTTTTGGAGCAGAAAGGGCTAAGCGCTGAAAATTGAACAAGACAGGCATTAGAAACATTGCCTCCTTTCTGGATTTTTCTGGATGTCAGGAGAAAACAGTCCTACACGTAAATCAACTTTTAATATTTTAATCCCATTAGTATCAGACATGTATCCAATGCACTGGGTTGCAATGTGATGGAAAACATACATAATGGCTACTCCTGTTACAGATGTGTGTGTGTGTGTGTGTGTGTGTGTGTGTGTGTTCAGAGTGCACTGCCTTTATAAAACACTCTATGTTTATTTAGTCATACATACAATTGCATGGGACTTTTTTTTCTTTTTAACTTTTTTTTTATTAACCACACGGCTTTGCCTGCAGTTATTAAAACTAATTAAATAACAGTCCCATGCAGTTGCAGTCATGACTAAATAAACATAGAATGTTTTATAAAGCAAATGCATTATAAAGACAGACATTACAGAAGACACCCTAAATAGGAGTAGCCATTACGTGTGTTATCCACCGCATTGCAACCCAATGCGCTGGATACGATTGTCTGGCACTTATAGTATTGAAGATTTAAAGGTGGATTTAAGTATAGGACTATTTTGCCCTGACATCTAGGTAAATATAGAAAGGAGGCAAGGTTTTAATGACTGGCTTGTTGAATTTTCAGTGCTTAGCCCTTTCAGCTCCAAAAAAGGCGTGCAATGCATTGGAAAGCACTGAGTTACACAAGTCAGTGAACATGAGTGTGTGTGTGTGTGTGTGTGTTGACATCTTAGTGTGCAGGTGTGTGAGCGAGTGTGTGTAAGATGTATGAGGCAGAGTGCGTTTGAGCAAGAACTTGAGTTTTTGCGCACAATGTATGTTTTGCCTGGTGTTTTGTGAGAGTGTTTTGCATATAGCAATTAGTGCATTGCGTATTGTGTGTTCATTGTAGGCTGTGCATCTCCTTGCAGAAATTTTGACAGGAGTGGCCAAGAGGGAGTCAAAATCGCTCCTCATGGTTGGACTAGTGGGACTGGTGATATAAAGGAGATTTGTATAACTCCTCTCCTGGGTGTGTTTGACCTCAGAAAAAAATTTTGGTTACATGATGCTTCCATATATAATTCTTGACACCTTCTGCCATGGAGATTGGCTTCCTGCTGCCATAGGAAGTAGCTTTCAAGCCTACAAGGAACAAGGGTCATTTCTTTTCTTTTGCTGTGAAGCCACTCTGAGGGAATGAACCATAATCTGCCATGCTGGTCTAGTGCGGTTTGGCAGATTTTGGATCGATTTAGTCTGGTGTCTTAGTTTTGATCTGTCCACCCTAGTTCCTGTGTTTTCATGCATAGTTGAGTCACTTGGCCTCGTTTCCACATTGGAGGTATGGCTTTTTGGCTGCAAGTTTTCCATGAAGACCAATTCTGACCAGACATCTCCAGATAGTAGATGGGTGTACTAGGGTCCCATGGTTTTCTGTCAATTCTCAGCCAGTGGCACTGCTGGACATCTTCTGATTGCAAAGGGATGTAAGCACGACGTGTCTTTCATCTGCTGCACTAAGTTCCCTTGGCCAACAACTGCGTCTACTGTCCTCAAGGTTGCCTGTTTCTTTGTGTTTCTTCAAAAGAGCTTGGACAGCTCATATGGAAACCCCTGTCTGCCTTGAAATTCCTGCCTAGGAGAGACCTTCCTGCTGCAGTATAACTACCTAGTGTCTTGTTGCTGTGCTAAGTCTTGCCATGGTGAAGGACTTTTGACATTAACTGTCTTCAGCAACCTCACTTTGTTAGCCGAGTTTTGCTGTTCCTCACCCAGTTTTATTTCTGTTTCAGTTAATGATTGTGTTTCAGCCCACGTATTAAATATATATATATATACACACACATATACACAGAGAGAGAGCGCGATAGAGAGGGGGAATGTGCATATATTACTTAGCTTGGTTTTATTGCAGTGGGCTACAAAGGGTTTATACAAACGATCTTTGTATATTAATTTACCCATTGCAATACTAAAACATGATGGAAGGGGTCTCTGGGTCCCCCTCTCTCATTTTACAGCGGTTGCCTAAGTTTAGTCCTCAAAGGCCCCAAATAGACCAGGATTTAACCCTCTGAATGCCAGAGGGGTGCACAATGCATTGCTCCTCAATGTGTTGCTTACCCTTCTGGCACACAAAGGATTAAGGTTTTCCCTGATTGAGAACAGGTGAATCAGTTAAAATGAATGAGTCACTGAAACATCAATGTGTTTAATCAGAGGGATCCAGGGGAAAGAAAAAATTCACAACAACAGACACATACAACTATATATGTCGTCCAGTACAGGTTACTGGTAACTTTGGGTAGGCGATCAGCCCCTTTAAGTAGGCAGGAACAATTCTGAGAAGTGACTGCTGGGTGGAGCCTACCTCATCTCCTTAGCTTGCAGCTAGCCAATCCCCTTCCAGTAAGATTTGTTCCTTGGTCAAGGCACAAGGCAAGAGAACAGTTCTGCTATAGTTTTAGCTTGTTTATTATTTTTCTGTTAGATATGGGATTCCACCATTAGGCGGATTACCATCACTGACAATTCCCATCACCCAAATGTGGATAGCTCAGTTTACCAGGTGCTTTTGTGGACCTAAGCCCTGGGGGAAAATCTTGGCTGCATGTTATTTCCCCAGGAGTTGCCCACTGAGGCTTCTTCTTGATATATGGTAATCTGAAGACAGAAGATCTTTAGGTGCCAAGGTCCACATGTCCCATGCTTCCCCTCCGCACAGGGGTCTCATTTGGAGTTCCTATTATATACTGAAGCACTCATTGGGTTTATCTGTATGTCTGTGGGGTGTTTGGAGCAAGTTTCTGTGGTAACTTAACCCTTTGGCTGCTGGTTTGGCATCTTTTTGGGGTGTTGTGGGCACTTTCCCTACTTGGATCAGTGTTTATTGGGTCTACTGACTTGTTCTAGTGGGCTTTTGAGTGGTTTTTGCCTTGTAAAATTTGTGTTCCCGCTCGCTTTTTCCACAAAGGCGCCATTGCTCCATTCCCTTCTATGGGACTTTACAGTTTAGGACATATCTCTGCAACCGCTCCACATAGCAAAGTCAGAGATGGCACATTATGTTGGTCTGCCCTTGCTATGTTATCCGGTCAATGTTCTGGGCATGTTGGGGGGCTCAGGGGGCCTCGGGCACTACTGGGGTACTCTTTTAGCAAAACTACAATTCCCATGAGTGCTTGCTTCGCACGCTCATTTCTGATTGGCTCCAGCTGCGGCAGACATTTTGTGCCTTTGCTGATTGAGTATCCTACTCAGGGCTTGGACTCTCCTTCTCTCTTCAGCAGTTTAACCCTTCGCCTGCCAGATAAGTCTTTTTTAGCGTTTCTGGGGTGATTTTTATTATCATACACACTGTATTTTGGGTGTTACTGATACTTTGACCGTTTGAATCTGTGAGTATGTCTGTTCTGTTAGACCTTGGGGCTAGACCTAAGACTAAGGACACTGGGGCGTCTGTGTCCCCCATTGCTCATTGCTCCTCATGTCACTCAGGGTTACCTAGAGAATACTCAGGTCATGTTTGCCCAGCATGCGCTGCTGCCCCTGAGTCCACTGAGACCTCAAGCCATGCACTAGAGCCAGTCTGGATGCAAGAGTTTAAGGCTACTACCAGGGACCTCCGGTCTACCTTACAACTCCTTCCATTCACTTTGCAGGGGGTCTTCCACTCGTAGCAGGCCCCCACCCTTATCAGATCTTCCCTGCCTAAACCGCCAGGTGTACCTGATATGTCTGATTCCTCTGAGGAGGAATTATTGGTGGATTCTGAAGATGAGGACTGTTCAGCTGTCCCTTCCTCTCAGTTTTTTGGGGACCCCTTTGAGGCTGATCCTGTTCCCTCAGCTGAGGGCTGTGTTGGACACCCTGAACATTTCTTTGGTGCAGGAGGTTTCATCTGACCCCTCTGATGTATTCCAGGAGCTTGTTAGGTCCCATACTTGTTTTCCATCTAACCCCACCCTGGACCGCTTGTGGAAGTTTCCAGACAGAAAACCGTCTGTCTCTAGGAAGTTTGCTAAGCTTTAACCTTTCTCTGAAGCAGCCCTAGCTCAGTGGGTTCATCCTCCCAAGGTGGATGCCTCTGTTTCCAGGCTTTCTACGTCCACTGTCTTGCCTGTGGCTGATGCATCTGCTCTGAAAGACTGGACTGACAAGAAGCTTGAGACCTCTCTCAAGGCCATTTTTGCGACAGCTGGTTCTGCCCTACACCCTGCATTTGGTGCAGCATGGCTGAAGAGAGCCATGGCTATTTGGACTGAACAGCTCACTTCCGCTGTCCGTCAGGGATCTCCTACTGCTGACATGTTGCGGGTTCTTGCCAACATCGCTGAGGTTTCTGCTGCCCTGTTTGACGCCGTGCGCATGGTAGCCAGGGCATCCACCATGTCTGTGTTCACCAGTCGTGCTCTTTGGTTCAAGATCTGGTCTGCTGACACTGCCTTCAAGAGGGCTCTCCTGTCTTTGCCCTTTCAGGGCACCTCACTGTTTGGTCCTGACCTTAAAGGGATAGTAATACTTCATTTTAACTTTATTTTATTTTGTAGGCATTAAAAAAACATGAAGAATGATATAAGTCTTATCTCTGAAACCTTTATGGTTTAAGAGATATTCACAAACAAAGTATCCCTTCCCTGTTCAACCAGATCAGAAGGGAGATGCCCAGGTAGACTGCAGAGAGGGACAATCTTCAATTAAGATAATGGAAAAAGCTGAAAAACTTGTCAAGGGGGGAAGGGCTTTCATTGTTTTCATACAAAGAAAATTGTCCCCTTCTGTTATCTGTACTGTCATACAACCAGACTCACATCTGAGAAGAGATGGCTTACACTAGGAAAAAGGGGCGGGGAGGGGAACTTTGCTTGTGAATATCTCATAAACCATAAAGGTTTGAGAGATAAGACTTATATCATTCTTCTTGTTTTTTTAATGCCTACAAAATAAAATAAAGTTAAAACGAAGTGTTACTATCCCTTTAAGGATATGATCAGTGAAGCCACCGGAGGGCAGAGTACTCACCTGCCAGTGGTCCAGAGGAAGAAGACTCCTGTCAAGCGGAATAGTTTTTTTCATCCCTTTCAGGCTGAATCGCGCCAGGCGACCCAGGCGGTTCCTCAGACTCCGCACGCCTCATCCAAGCCTAAGCAGTAATGGAGGCCTGAGTCCTCCGCTAAGCCCAAGGCTTCCAAACCTTCTTCTGCATGAGTTGCCGAATCCGGGTCCCCACCCGCAGGTGGGTGGCCGCTTGCGCCACCACCTCTCAGCTTGGGAAGCCTCTGTGGCGGACCTTTGGGTTTTGCAGGTGGTGGTTGCTGGATACAGGATCCCCTTCTCCTCCCTTCCTGCTTCCCAGACCTTCTCTTCTCGCTCTCCTCTGGGAGCAGAAAAGCGCCACCTTTTCAAGGGAGCCATTCAGGCCCTTCTGGACAAGGCAGTCTTGGAACCAGTTCCTCCTCAGGAAAGGGGGTTGGGATTCTACTCCAAACTCTTTGTGGTTTCCAAGAAGGATGGCGGCTGTCATCCAGTTTTGGATTTGAAGGATCTCAACTCCTTTGTGGTCAGGTCCCAGTATTGCCAGGAGTCTCTATGCACAGTGATAGCTGCCATGTCCCCTGGGGAATTTCTAGCTTCTCTGGATCTTCAGGATGCATATTTGCAAATTACCATTCATCCAGAGAGTCGGCAATATATCCGCTTTGCCTGCGACTGAGGGCATTTCCAGTTTTCTGCCATCCCCCCTTGGCCTGACCACGGCTCCTCAAGTCTTCAGCAGAGTCCTGGAAGCTTTGATTTCTGTCCTACATCGAGACGACATCAGAGTCACCCCGTACTTCTCCAGAACTCCTTTATCAGCAAGTGCAGGATTGCATTCATGCTCTGTCCAGTCACGGGTGGATCATCAAAGTCAGAACTTGTTCCTTCACACAGGATGGTCTTTCTGGGCATCCTCTTCTACACTCAGAGAGGGATGGTTTTCCTCACGGACGAAGTTGCACTGAAGGTCCAGGCTGTCCTGAATCAGGATCCGATTCCAAGATGCCCCAATAGACCTCTTAGAATGAGCCATGACCCGAAAGGGAACAGGCTTCTTCCTAAGTTCGTAAGCCTTACGAATAGTGGACGTGATCCACGAAGATCCTTCTCCTCGTCAGAAGTAGGGTTAGGGCAGAAAGAAGGAACCACAATCTCCTGATTAATGTGGAACTCAGACACCACCTTCGGGAGAAACTCTTGTGAAGTGCGAAGCACTGCCTTGTCCTTGTGAAACACCAAAAAGGGTGGCCTACAAAACAGGGCATGCAGCTCTGCAACACGGCGAACAGACACAATCGCCAGGAGAAAAGCCACCTTCCGTGTCAGCAGACGCAAAGGAATAGTGGCCAAGGACTCAAAGGGAGGGTGCTGAAGGACGCTCAAAACCAAGTTAAGGTCCCACTGAGGAGCGGGAGTCTTAAACACAGGACGGGTGTGAGCAACGCCTTGGAAGAAAACCCTGACAACAGGAAGAATAGCAAGGCACCTCTGAAAGAAAACAGAGAGAGCTGAAGTCTAAACCTTTAGAGAACTCATACTGAGACCTTTATCCACACCATCCTGGAGGAAGGAAAGGACCGCAGGAAGATCAAAATCCTGAGACAGGTCACTATCAGCACACCAAGATAGAAAGGTAGACCAAACTCAATTGTAGGCCTTAGAAGAAACTGGCTTAGGGGCACTACGCATATTAGACACCACACCAGAAGAAAATCCCTTCTTCTTCAAAATTGAGGATTTAATCTCCATGCTGTCAAAACCAGACAATGAACATCCTCCTTCCACAGGTAACCCTGTAGAAGAAGATCCGGACGGGAGGGGAGACGAAAAGGTTCTGCCACTGAGAGATACAGTAGTTCCGGAAACCAAGCCTACCTAGGCCAGTGTGGAGCAATCAGCATGACTGGGCAGCACTCCAGTCGCTGTTTCCATATCACCCTGTGCAACAGGGGAATGGGAGGAAAGAGGTATGCCAGAGGGAAATTCCACAGGATCAACAAGGCATCCACTGCTAGAGCCAGGGGATCAGCCCAGCGAGAGAAGAACATTGGAACTTTCCTGTTGTGTCTTGTTGCCATCAGGTCGATGCACGGAAGACCCCACAGCTGGATTAATGAGGTCAAACACCTCTTGATGCAGTTCCCACTCTCCGCTGTGCACAATGTGTCAACTGAGGAAGTCTGCCAGAATGTTGTCTATGCCAGCAGTATGAACTGCGGAAATGGCAGGGACATGTTCCTCTGTCCAGGACAAAATAGCCTTGACCTCTAGAGACTTCTTGTGCCGCCTTGCTTGTTGATGTAGGCTACCACTGTGGCATTGTCTGACTGGATCCTGACTGGGCAATCCTCCAGTTGGTGTGCCCAGTGGTGCAGGGCATGAAATATCGCCCGATGCTCCAAGACGTTGATGGGAAGGAGAGATTCTTCCTGGGACCACCGGCCCTGAGCATTCAAGTGCCCCAGAACCACTCCCCAACCAGAGAGGCTTGCATCCATTATCACTGTTGTCCAATATGGCACCATGAATGGCCTGCTTTTCAGCAGATTGTTCAGGTTGAGCCACCACAAGAGACTCAGCTCCACATGAAGAGTGAGAGATAAGGTCCTGTCCAGGAGATCCGGCCAACCCCTGCATGCAAGGATTAGAAACCTCTGAAGTTCACTGGTATGAGCCATGGAAAATGGAACCATTTCTATGGTGGAAATTAATTTCCCCACCAGGGATGACAACTTCTTGGCTGGATTTATGGTCCCAGGACCAGAGCTGTCCATAGGATGGTGTAGCAACAGAACCACTGTACAATTTCAGGCCACTGTGATATTGCACCTAAAAAATTCAACTTTGAGCTGTAATAACGTTTGAATAAAACACCTTTCAGCAGTGGGAGTACCCTTGTTTTACTCAGGGGGATAAACCCTACAACATATGTTTTTTTTTTTTTTTACATTTTAAGTATTATTACCCCTTTAACCCTGAATTATCAGAGAGGTAGTTAATCTGGCACCAATATGCTATTTGAGGGCAGCAAACATATGAGTTGCTGTGTTAGTGACAAGCACTGTACATGGGACTGACTTAATCTACTGACATTTTTTCTACTATTGTGGGATTCATTTAACCCATTGATAGAGTGTTACGCAACGCTCATTTTGCACATTGGATGTTTTTAAATGTTTTTTAATATATCTTTGATGCCTCCAGTAAAGGTTAAGTTTCGATATATCAATCACCTTTCCCATTCTGAGATCTCAACAAATGTGATTACATTTTAGTAACAAACATTACATTTGAGGAAGTTAGTGTGGCGATGAAGTAGTTTTCTTTTATTTTTATTTTTTGAGTGAATTCTTTGCCATTTATCATTTAATCAGTTCTCTATCCATGCACAGATATCACATCTCACACCAAAGCCTTTTAATTTATGCATTAAACTCTTATGAGGTACAGTATTAAAGGCTTTTGCAAAATCCAAGTATACTGCAATTACCTTGTCCAAATTACTACTTAACCTTTTGTAAAATGCAATACAATTACTTTGGCATGATCTATTCTTCATAAAACCATGCTGGTTCCTACTAATAATATTGTTGGTTATCACATAGTCCTGAATACCATCAGCTAGTAACCCTTATAATATCTTAGCTACTACTGACGTCAAGCTCACAGGTCTATAATTCCCTGGTTTAGATCTTGCCCCTTTTTGAAAAATGGTACTACACCAGGTTTCCTCCAATCACAGGGTATTATGTCTGATGGAAGCTAAGGGCTTAATCACCTAGTGACAGTTCTTTATGTAAGTGAATATATTATTTAACACTAAACCAGATTATTTTATTTGCAGATCCTAATTTATAAACATATATACTGAAGTTTAAACATTACTGTAAGTTTTATTGCTGTATACAAATGTGATACTCTTATATACATACTACACATTCTGCCCCAGGGTCCAGGCTGTGGCTATGCTTTTGTGACAAATATGTTTGTGTTAGGAGGTCCAAAATTAAAAGCATTTGCACTAGGGCCTTCCAATAACTGAAGGGCTGTGAATACTTTAGATGTAGTTCGATTATTTAAAGTGTTAGTAATGTCTAAAAAAAAGGTTTTTTTGCATTTATGTCAAACCGCTATGGTTTAAGAGATACGGGCGTTTAAAGTTTGATTTCTCCTACTGACAGTTGTAAAGCTGTCAGCAGGAGATCCGTGTCGGTCGACACGCTGGCGCTTGAGAAGTGCCGAGTTCTCTTTACTTACATGGAATCCCTTCATTGGAATGGTCTAAAATGTGTGCCTGAACACTAGGCACACGTTTTAGACCATTATAATGAAAGGATTCCGTGTAAGTAACGAGATCCCGGCACTTCTCAAGCGCCAGCGTGTCAACCGACACGGATCTCCTGCTGACAGCTTTACAACTGTCAGTAGGAGAAATCAAACTTTAAACGCCCGTATCTCTTAAACCATAGCGGTTTGAGAGGTACTTTTTCTGCATTTAGATCAGCTTTTTAAGCTCTTCTAAATGCAAAAAAGTTTTTTTCAGACATTACTAACACTTTAACACATGCATATTACAAGTTTAACTTTGAGTGCTAGTAAGGGGATTTAGCTCTCTGGTACTCAAAGGGTTAAAGACATGCTGATTGCTGAATCTCACACAATTTGTAAAAAAACAAAACCGTAAAGGGATAGTAATACTTAAATTTAACTATAATGCATCTTTTAGCCCTTAAAAACCAAATTAAATGACCCCAGAGGTATCTCTCAAACCTTTACGGTTTGAGAGATATCCGCTTTCAAAGTACCCCATCCCCTGATGTCAACGCTGTAGCTGACCGCAGGGGAATTCGGTCCTGGGACCGGCAGAGGCTCTTCAGCAAAGCCAAGATCTCATTATGGAAAAAGAAATCCTTCACTGGAACGGTCTTCTACGTGTGCTTGGTTTGCAAGCACACATAGAAGACCTTTTCAGTGAAAGATTTCTTTTTCCATAACGCAATCTCTGCTCTACTACAGAGCTTGTTCAGGGACCGGATTCCCCTGCGGTCAGCTAGAGCGCTGACATCAGAGGAGGGGGAAATTTGAAAGCGGATAGCTCTCAAACCATAAAGGTTTGAGAGATGCCGCTGGGGTCATTTAACTTGGTTTTTAAGGACTAAAAGATGCATTATAGTTAAATTTAAGTATTACTATCTCTTTAACATTGAAAGCATGAAAAAACTCACAAGACTGCGCAATTAAAAACAAAAAACCTTTAGTAGGATAAAAAAAAAAGGATTAAAAATATCCAAACACCATGAAGTTCTGAGGCCTTTAATTAGAAAAGCATTAACAATAATTGGACTGAATAAGATCAAAAAAGAACATTATGTTTTAACAAATAAAATCAGATGATTTAAATTTTATCCCAAAACCTCAAGTCATTTTTAGTGCAAGTTCTTGTAGAATCAACTTTGTATGTGTGTTTTGGCAGTAACACCAAATGTTAAAGCTATTGTTTGATTCATGAGCCAAGGTTCCCACAGATAACAGAGTAAAAGGAGGATAGCAGACAGTCTATTGCACTGGTTGGCAACCTGAGGCCCTTCAGCTGTTCAGAATTACTATTTGCATCATTCTCACCAATCACCATGATGGGAATTGTAGTTCTAAACATCTGGAGGACCTCAGGTTGCTCAGCCCTGGTCTATTCTGAACCTAGGAAAGCTATGTCACTTGGAATAAGGGTCTCCTAATTTGTTTTACAGAAGACTAAGTAGATGTTCTTCATGTAGCAGTCCACTCTCAAAATCTTAAAGAGCAGTAAAGATTTGTTACGAAAAAAAATATAATATAATATATTATAAACATATAAAATTCTAAGGTTTGCTGGGAACTTTGATTGGCTGAGGAGGAGCCACTTTGTTTAGGTCAACAAACCATCCTCATTGCCTTGGAAACTGGCTCTGGGACGGGCACTGATACTAGCTGCTCCAAATTTTAACAAAGCCTTCTTGGATCACAAAGATGCCTCTAAGTATGGACTTTGAGTAGTACTAAGCAAGGTAAACATCCAAGGTGAGGAGCACCCCATCGCCTTCCAGAGCCACAAGCTTTTGTAGCAAGAGGTCGGATATGTAGCAATTAAGAAGGAATTCTTGGCACTCCTCTGGGCAATCAAGCCGTTTCAGCCATACTTGTATGGATGGGATTTTACCATACTAATAAATCACAACCACCTGGTGTGGTTGAACCGAATGTCAGGGGACAGTGGGTCTATTATGCTGGTGTTTGGCCCTCCAGCCATTCAATTTCACCTTTAAATACCTTCTTCCACAAGCCACCGTCAAGGAATTTCCACTGGCTTAGGACTTCGAAGAGGGGTGATGTAACGGACATGAGGCTGTTACAAACTGTTGTGATTACAAAATACACGGAACTGGCCCATGAACACAAAATTCTCTGCCTTTCCTCTGTGTGGGCTGCCTAGCCGCAATACACTACTGCAGCCAAAATTCCCAGCTCAGTATTTGTTCACTTCTAGCTCTGTATTGTATGTATGGGGGAGTTTGTTCAGCAGCTATGAGGCCTGTTGATTGGTCGCTGCTTGTAGAACATTATTATGTACATCCTGACTTTGTTTCGACAGGTAGGCAGCTTGCTGATTGGGGGACGGTTGTCATATCTTGCCACTCCAGTTCCATTGGCTAGGGATCAGCACGACATGATTGAATTGGGTTTCATGTCCCGGGTGAGAAAATCAAAACGTGTGATGTAATATCACCAGCCGCCTCTTTGGTCACCACATGGTTGTCCCCTGTTGCTCCAATCCTCATTGACTGGTGATCGGAGCAGCAAGAGTAAAGGGGAACTACCACATTTAACAAAGATGACATCAAATAATTCCTCATCCGGCAACTAGCTGCTCAGTAGCGGTAGTCGGCAGAATTATTACCTGGTTAATGCGAATTATCCACTGCTCAAGGACTGACAGGAAGGACGGAGCGCAGACATCTTTCCATAGTGACGGCTGTGCTCCTACACTGTCAGTCCCCGCCGGCTCTAGGAGGTGTTGCTAGGAGTTGTTCGGCTCCAAAAGGGACTGACAGCGTTGCATACCCCTCTGGCACCGAAAGGGTTAACATAAAGGTGTGATTTTTTTTTTTTTTTCCCAAAAAAAATAGTATTAAAATGCACTGTTACAGTAACAAGGTTAGTAACACCTTGAAGACCAGTGGTGTGAGCAACATACTAAAAGCAATGAGTTGAATGCCCCCCTGGTATTCAAAGGGTTAAACGTAGGGTGCTGGTTTTTCCTATTTCCTTTAGTTATCAGCTGGGCCGCAGACATCACAGAGAAGCGGACATGATTAAAATGCTACCAGAAACACCATTATCATTCAGAAAATCAGAATCACTTATTTGTCATAAGCTTCCAGAAGCCAAATTTGCTTCAATAATTCCATATAAAGAGAAAGCTGATGCCTAGAACTCAGATAAAAAATAAAAACCCAATATGTATCTTGGATCATAACCATCCTCGGTTTTGGGAGGATTTTGGCATGTCATAGGATCTATAGAGTATGATACTGAGCATTCATCTTTGTGTCCGTGGCATGTGACCCCAGCCATCCATCTGTGTATACATTCAAGATAAAATACAGCTGTTTAGCAACAGAAAAAAAGTGCATACACTACAACGCTGGGGTCATAGCATGGCTGTATATAACTTGAAAAGCCAAACTAAAGAATGAGAGAGATAACATATAAGAAAATAAAATATTAAAGGGACAGTAAGTTATTTGGCACAAATCCTCTCTCTCAAACCGCTATGGTTTGAGAGATATTTGCTTTTACAGCTGACAGCAGGAGATTCGAGTTGTGTGACTCGAGGAGGCTCTTCAGCAGAGCTGAAATCGCGTATTTAAAAATAACTACATCATGGGAATGGTCTACAAAGTGTGCTTGCAAACCAGGCACACTTTGTAGACCTTTCCAATTAAGTAATTCTTTTGAAATAACATGATTTCAGTTCTGCTGCAGAGTCGCCGGCTGGTCCCCATACTGGGATCTCCTGTTGTCAGCTAGACTCTGACGTCAGGAGGAGTGGGAGGGGGAACTTTACATGCAAATATCTCTCAAACTGTAAAGGTTTGAGAGATAGGATTTGTGCCAAATAGCTTTTTTAAACCTCAACAACACAAGCATCATTTTTGATGGGACATTAGTGGAGCATTACAAATATTTTTTTATCTCCTCTTATTTATACATACTAGTTGTCTTCAGTTTTCCAGAATTCCCTAAACACCTAAAGTAGTAAACAAAGTATTCTGCATTGTGAGTTAACATTGCTAGTTAATGATTAAGCTTAAAGGGATAGTAACACTTAATATGTAAAACGATATATAAATATTGTAGGACTTATCCTCCTGAGTAAAACAAGAGTGCTCCAACTGCTGAGAGGCATTTCAATGAGAAGTTATTACAGCTCAAACTAAAAATTTTTAGGTGCAATATCCCTATGGGCTGACATTTTACAGTGGCGCTGTTGCTACACCATCATAAGGAGATTTATGGTCAGCTGACTAGATGTGCCCACAGGATGTTGTAGCAACAGCTCCACTGTTACATTTCAGGCCATTGAGATACTGCACCTAAAAAAAAAACAAAAAAAAACAAGTTTAAGCTGCAATACATTTTGAATTAAACACCTCTCAGCAATGGGAGTCCCCTTGTTTTACTCAGGAGGATAAACACTACAATATACAATAGGGTCCAAAAGTCTTAGTCCACTACCACAATCTGCTTTTATTACAGCATTTCTGAAAAACTAATTTGATTAACAAAATATACAGTATTTCTCAAGCAAAAATCCATCATTTTCACTAATAAAAATAAAAAAAAATTGTTAATGCATGATAAAAACAACTCTCAATATTTGTAATTACCACCATTTGCCTTAATGGCTGTTTTAACTCTGTCTGGCATTGATTCTACAAGTTTGTACAGAAAATTCCTATCCACATTATTCCAGCCTTCTTTACAGCATAACAAATAGTGTCTAGAGGTGTCATTGTGTGTTTCGCCTTTTCCCTTTTAAATGTCACTTATGTTACAAGGGACAGTAAATCCTAGTGAATAGTGTCCTTGTACCTTTGTCCTCAATCAGACCTGGATATCATGTGTGTGGAGGTGGACAGTGGCTAGCTCACAATGAGACAAAACACCGCCCACTGAAAATGGCTCCTGAAGGAGAGCTGCAAGTAAAATGTACGTGACGTGCTATGACCGTCGCAGGTCCATAAGGGTATAAGGACCGTGTTGTTCATAATACGCCACCTGGTCCTTAAAGGGTTAAGGTTATAGTACACTGAGAAGTATAAACACAGGCAAACTGTATAGAGTTGTAATTAAGATTCCTTCCACCTACTACTTGTTGGAGGTTACAATGAGTTTAAGGGATATTCTCCTATTTACTTGACATTTGGCCTCATTTCCAGTGTTATGCCTATAGGGACTGGGCAAACATCAAGGAAAAAGAGGGGTTTGTACTATATTTGCTCGAAGATAAGGCAATGTTTTTTTTCTTGCATTTTAGCAAGACATAAATGGAATTTAACTTTGTGCAACTTTCCTGCATTATGCATTAAATGCAGCTACGTTGATGCATTACAGTCTGTGGGTCTCCATGTTAATTATCTCAGGATCACTTTGTGGTAAACAGCTGTAAGAGCCAGCATTTCAATACCCAAAATGTGTTCCAAAACAGCAGCAGACATACTAAAGCCCTACATTCAGATATCATCGTAACCAAAATGTTAAGCTTTAAATGCTCACTCTATCACATAGCTAAAAGTAGAAATACAGTAATTTAGTTTATATTCTGGCACTCCTAAAACAAATGAACAATGATTATGGCTTCTCAGTAGCTCAAATCCCCCAGTGCCAACATAAATAAGGATTAATCATTTGGAAACAAAATATTTTATGCACATTTTTAATGTGTCTCTCTGGGTCTGCCAACCTTCCCTGGAATATAACAGAGAGAATAAAATATATTAAAGCAGCCTTATGTAGCATTCCTAAATGTGAATCACGGCAATAAATAATGGCAGATGCCTTTTTCCTGTAGTGAGAATGACTCGGAATGTGCTACCACTGCATTACTATTGTACTGTTGCAACAATAGGAATGTCATGAGAAAATAAAATGATTCCATACAATTAACCCACTGCTGCTCAACAAATACAAATTCCCCATATTGCTATTGATTTAAAGGAGTAGTAAACTTGATTATAAAAAAAGGGCTTTGCATGCTGAACGAAGCGAGGGAAATCAATGGGGGATGTTTTATTCAGATGTTACACACTTACAAACTTTCAGTAAGTGGTGAAACTGGTACTTTCACATTATATAGAGAACTATAGCCAGAGGATGATGGAATTTGTAGTCCTCAACAGCTGGTGAACAAAAGGTTGCCTGCCAATGTAATAAGGCAACCAGTGCCCCTCTAGCTGTAGCTGGACTACAATTCCATTTATTCTCCCACAGCCAACTGGCAGAGGGAGGATAGCAGACATAGTCCAACAGCTGGATGGATGCAGGTTGCCCTTTCACAAGCTAGCATATCTCCTTTGATGCATTACTCTGCTGTGCCACTATTATACTATACCAGGGATAGGCAACCTAGCTATTAGAGACTACAACTCCCATCAATCCCAACCAGCAAATGGCTCATCCAGCTGTGCTGATCACTGGACTCATTCTCACACCTTATTGCCTCATGATATGAATCCCATAGTTCTGGTTCTTAAAGGAAAAGTAGAGCAGTGTTTGTAAACCCTGGTCCTGAAGTATTATGTGGGCTCTGTTCATACACACCACTATTTGAAGCGGTGAAAAAGCTATGAAAGTCATATGAGGAAAGCGTTGGAGTTATCTACCTTTTTAATAATATTTCATTTTGTTTTGTGTGTGTTTTCCCTGCCTTTACCATGCATACCCCCTCCCCATGCATGTTTACCAACTTTCTTTGCCAGAACTAATTCTGAAACCTATAAATACAAGTCTACAATCCTATACCCAGTTTCAGGGATTTTGAGGTGAGAGCGAAAGACAATATGAAATACAGCTAGTGATTTGAGAGAGTTTGGAGAGGTGGAAGCTCACCCACTGCAGGTGATGTTGCTTGCTGATGATGCATTTACAAAAAAACACTAGAGACTGTATTTTCAAAAGCATAGGGAAGTCATTCTGCTACAAACCTACTGAACTAGCCCCATTTAAATCAATTACCATTTTGGTAATATTTCTTTTTTCCCCTCTGTTGCATTTGGTTTGTTCCAGGAATACTTAAGTTCATATGTTGTGCGCCCCTCAAAGGGTTAATCCCATATAATAATTCGCTAAAATGTGTGTAACAATGCAGTCATGCGCAGTAGAGACTGCCCGCGCCCCTGCTGATACAGAGCTGGACGCTCCGAAGGGGCATCCAGCCCGGTATCAGCCGCGGCACTGGCAGTCTCTACTGCTCATGACTGCACCGCGACCGGCAGGCAGTGGGAGTGTGGCCCGTGTAACGGGCTCTTCAACTAGTTTCATAATAAATGAATATCACAAACAAACACTGAGGCTCATGTTGAACTTCCAACATTCAAAACTTATCTAAGAATAGTTTTATTATATTTATTAAATAAAAAACTGGCACATATGCAAGTGTTGGGTATGCTTGCTTATTTACACTCACCTTCTGTTATAATACAGCACTGTCATCCTTTTTTCTACTTACATTTACAAATAAAGACTACAAGAATAAATCCAATCCAAAAAAAAAAAAAAGTATTAAAATTGGTCTGTTTTCAACATTTAGGAACTTTACAAAACTACAGATTTTGCAGTGTTACATTTTCTCAGAAATGTACTGTTCACTCAACGAATAGACACAGTTTCCGCCAACAAAGCTGATCCAGGGGATGTTTGGGTGGCATCATTTCAGATGGTGGAATGAGTAAAGGCTAAGAATAGGAGTGACTTGATGAATATGCGAGTCTGACTCTATAGGTGATGCTGACTGGGATTGCAAGGGCGTGTGTTAATGTGTTTGTGACGGCATGTATCAGTAGATTTGGCTGGATGTAAGTTTAAGTTGGTATTGTGACTTTCTGGGAAAGTGACTGTAGTAAGTGTTTGCTGAAGTGAATTGCATGTTGCTGGTTGTAGTGTTTGTTTGCGGACGTGAGTTGCATGTTGTAGTGCTTGTTTTCTTAAGAGAGTTGCATGTTGTAGTGCTTGTTTTCTTAAGAGAGTTGCATGTTGCTGGCTGTAGGTGTGCTGTTGGCAGGCAGTATGACTTGGTGTCTGAGTCCGTGTGTATGTACTGTTATGTGTATGGTGGTCTAGGTGCATGTGGTTATAGAGCTTTATGTGGATAGTTCTCACGTACAGTTTTGTGGCTATAATTTGGATTTGGTTGGGTAAATCATAGAGAAAATGTAGGCAATCATGAAAATGCACGTGTTCCTGAAAGTGATGTTGATCAATTGGAAAGAATTGATGGGAGATAAGTTGCATATTTCTTTGATCAATATCAACAAATCCATTCTGGAAGAAGAAGCTTCACCTGGACCCTATTTTATACAGCATATTAATTTGTCTAAAAGACAGTCATTTCTTCTTTTCAGATCATATCTTCATGCCATTGGGTATTCCCTTCAAAGTGTGATTGGATGATTCTATTCCTCTTGTTCAGTGTCATCAGACCAGGGATGTTCATGTTCATTTTGAGCGATTATGTTGCTTGCAGTTCTGTAGCTGTAAAAAGAATATTCTTACATCTCTATTTTTAATAATGAAAAAAAATAAATAAATAAAATTTGCAGAATATATAAAGCAACACTTACTGCCTAGTTACCATTTTTTAAGGAATTCCAGTTGCTCAGAAAATATATATGGTGTTTTGAATGGAATGGACCTGCTTAGCCACTGCTTGATTCTATGCTCTGATAGGTCATCTCCAATCTAGAAGTCTTTTATGGACCACCATCTGGTCTGTACTTCTTTTGCTGTAATGCTCAAATCATACAAAAAAATGGTGTTAGTTATATGTTTCTCTTTGCTAGGTGCCTTTCAACTGGCACTTCACTGCTCTACTCTAAACATTTCTTGTGGGGAAGTCTACCATCCACATGTTGGTACATGAGAATCTAGAGTTATCTAGCTTGTATTAAAATATTTTTTTGATGCCTGGATGCTGGGAACAAAATCAGGGTAAAGGGGCATACTTAGGATTATGGATGACTTGAAGGTAAGCAATAAATACAGTAATTCAGCTGGAAAAGCTAACTGATTACTGAGCTGTACAGAAGGAAGCATTAGCAGCAGGTAGAGAGAGCGATACTATTAAATCACTGGTAAGGCATCACAGGGAGTACTGTGTACAGTTCTGAAGACCACATCTCCAGAATGGCATTAATGAATTGGAGACAATTCAATGAAGAGCCATGAAAATGGTGTTCGGTCTTTGTGACTAAGGGTACCAGGATTAATTCAAAGACCTTAACATTTAAAGCTTGAAAGACTGGAGGGAGAGTGGTGATAACATAAAAATCTTTAAATATACTGAATAAACATTTTTTGTCCCAAAGGGATATACAATGCTTTGCAATGCACTGCAATACCCCGACACTCAAAAAGCTAAGGGATTTAATACTGTTCAAGAGTTAAGCATTAAAAAAAAAAAAAAAAAAAAGTGGAATACTAGAATAAGAGGAAATTATCTAAAGTTACAGGTTGGAAAACAAGGAAGTAATGTCTGTAAATAGTAATGAACGGAAAGGTTGAAAGGCTCCATAAACGGCCTGCAATGGTGGTAGGGATACATACTGTGAGGGAATTTAAAAATGACTGAGTATGTACACACAAGAGAAAATGCTCTATGTAAACTGGCAAGTGATATCCAGGACTCTTCTATTTTCAGCCTTCTCAGCTTACTGCCTTTGATACTGTTGACCATTATCTTCTTTCTCCGGTTCTCCACACTCTTGGTTTCTACAATCAAGGTTTTTTTTTTGCTTTGCTCTTACTCTCAAAATGTTCCTCTTCTGTTTTATATGGCAACAACTTCTCAGCAGTCCCTCTGTCTCTGTGGGTGCCTCAAGACTCCATTCTGGGTCCTCTATTTTTCTTCTTGTTAACCCTTTAATTGTGGGAATCTATTCAATTATTTGGCTTCAGATTTCTTTTTCTACATGCTGACGATACCCATATGCACATATCCACTCCAAATTTTTCCCCACACATTGAGCAGTAGATCTGACAACCGCTTGACCATTTCCTCATGGATGGCTCACCACCATCTTAAGATAAGTATTATCATTTTCTCTCCCAGATCTGGCTCAACATCCAGTTTCACCATCACAGTTAAGGGGATTGACATTCACCCATCTGACTCAGAATCCTGCCTATGGGCCACAGTTGATGCTTCCCTTTCCTTCTCCAGTCACATTAACTCTTTGCCTAGAACTGGTCACTTCTTCCTTTGTAATATTGATTAAATTATCCCATTCCTCTCCTAAGCAACTACTAAAACTCTAGTACACACCCTCATTCTATCTTGTTTGGACAATGTAGTCTAATACTAACTAGCCTACCCAGTTCTCCTTTCTACCATACATTCTAAAACCTCAGCTGCTCTAATCATCACACTCTCTAACTCCCAAAACTGAACCTGCTCATGTTCTCCTTTGGTCTTTCTGCACACAACTCTTCTTGTTACACCATACACACCCATAGCCCTCTCCAGTCAAAAACCTTTCTCACTTGCCTCACCTTACCTCGAACTCCCCTACGTCTAGAGCCACCCCCTTCGAGCTTTAAACTACCCCAAAATCCTACTCTTTTGGATCACTCACATCATGCGCAGCTTACGGTCAAAATTAGTTCGGCAAGTCACAGAACTTGACATCCTCATTTGTTAGTCCCACAACAATCCAATTACACTGTAAGCTTTTGAGGCAGGGATCTCTTTCCTATTGTTTCTATGACTGTGATACCCAATATAACCTCTATTATTCTGTAGCACAGATTTTATATAACGTATTTCTTTTCTAAGATCCAGTCTACAATGTGCGATCCCATATAAATAAAATTATAACATACATACATACATACATACATACAAGTCCTATTAAACAAATGAAAAGCCACATATTTCAAGGGTAAGCTCTGCCTTTGCAGAAAAATACCATTACTCCCACCTTTGGGAGTAGCAGCATTATAAACTTACAGCCCCTAATGTTCAGATCTTCCCTGTGCTTCATTCCTATACTGTGGTCTAATCCCTACTGGCTGTGCAGAGGAGTGTGATAACACAGCAGCACAGCAGCACCGACTAACTGGTACTAAAACTGTTGTTTAACTTAAAGGAACAGTAATGCTTTATTATTACTATTCCCCATATTGTAGATATTTGCAAAATAATTTAATAACCTCCAGGTTCATCTCTCAAACCTTTATGGTTTGAGAGATAACCAAACGCAAAGTTCCCCCCTCCCTCCCCCTTCCCTGAAATCAGTGTTGTGCTGACTGCAGGGGAAGTCAGTCGTACGACAGGCTTGCGGCTCTGCAGCTGAGCCGAGATCGCGTTACTGAAAAATAATTATTTCACTGAAACGGTATTCTACGTGTGCTTGCAAACCAAGCACACATAGAAGACCGTTTCAGTTAAATAATTATTTTTCACCTACGTGATCGCGGTTCTGCTGCAGAGCTGCCTGATGAAAATAAGACCGGATATCCCTGCAGAGCCGAGATAGTGCTACTTAAAGTGATATAATTCATTGGAACAGTCTACAAAGTGTGCCTGGTTTGCAAGCACACTTTGTAGACCGTTCCAATTAAGTATTTCTTCATAAATGTCTCAATTAGGGCTCTGCTGAAGAGCCTCCGCCGGTCCCAGGACCAGGATCTGCCTCTGTCAGCTAGAGCGCTGACGTTTAAGAAAGGGGAGGGGGGAAACTTTAAATGCTACGAACACAAAAACTGAAATGGGAAGTAGCTTATTCTACATCTATAGTTAATAGCTACAATATTAGACATTTTTAAATGAAAGTATTATTACTATCCCATTAATTGAAGGCTTCATTATCATATGGTGTTTCACTGATCCCTTTTTGGAAATAAAAGTATCAATAGCTCTTAAATGATAGATCTGCTAGTATTTTCGCAAACGGTGACTTATTTGAATGAAGTTTTCAAATATGCAAAGTTGAATTTAAGGTCGTAGTTTCACTGTAAGTAAAGAAAGATATGCAGCACCCAAACTTACCTTGGTTGTGCCAGACAGCCGGGTGCTATTATATCTTCATTGTTTCCTTCAGTACGAAGGGCGGTAAGTTCTTCCATATTAATCATCACATCGTTCGCATGCCCTGGAAGATGAGGAAGCACAGACACCATCTTCTCCACCAGGCTGTCTCCATGATGGCCAACAGCGCCTACAAGAACAAAAATAAATGATCATCAACAGTAACGTAAAGAAAGCATTTACCAGGCAAATGGAAATATTTACACAGTTTCTTTAAAAAAAAAAAAAAAAAAAAAAAGTCATAACCATTTTTAAAGCAAAAAAGGGTGAATGTCATATGCCTGGAGCCTATCAAGTGGCTGAGCTAGAAAGGGGAGGTGGTGACAAGAAGAAAATATAAATAACAGAACAACCATCAGTGAACACAGTGTTGACCATGTGAAACCAACTCAACTATGGGAAAAGCAACACAGATCAAGAAGTACACGCAACTGCGACTACAAACTCAACTAATTAGTCTGGAGTAATGAGGCCTAAGCCTCGGTATCCAAAGTTACCACTGCCAGATTAAATCTGAAGTGCAGACAGTCTTTTGTTGCCTTCACTTCTCCTTCCCTCCCACCTTCTTTCTTCAATCCCGTCCTACTCTGACTGGTATGAAGACACCTAGAGCAGGGGTGAAATATTAGAACCCCACTAGCTGCTGACAGACTGCCATCACCCCCCCCCCATCCACCACCACCTGCCAGTGGTCGGTGGGGATAATGGGAGTTGCAGTCTGGCATCACCTGTAGAGCCTCACATTGCCCATCCTTGACCTAGAGAGTGTTGACATGACCTTTAGAAATTAATCAGGTTAGTTGTTGTGGGAAATGTTGCCCGAGCAGCTAGCTGTGTTGTGTTAATGTGTATTGCATTGATTTACCGCTTAATAAAAGTAGATAGACCTTAGTTGTATGTCCGTGTGCATAAGTGACAAATTATATAGGTGGATAAATTAGAACAAAGGGTAAGCAATGTCTTGCTAATTTATCAAAAACAAGTACAAAGAAGTGCTGCACCTGCTTGCTGTGATTGCCAGAGTACAGTATGATTTTGAGCATTAGCACCTTAACTCTATGAGCTCAGGGGGGGAGATGCACTAGAGGCCTGATGCTTTGGCAATGTGTGTTTGGTGACATGTTTCAAGCACATCACCTTAGCAATAGAGACACAGCCATATGCACTAAAAATTAGTGATACGAGGGGAGTGAGAATAAACTCATTAGTATGAATGTAGTCGATCTGCTTGTGATGTGTAAGGGATGTGCACTGCAAGTCTTGTGTTTACCTGAATCAGTTTATTGTTGGATAGTCCACTGAGCTGGTTCAGTCAGAACAGAAGGTCAGAGAAACTGCGATATATAGCTTCTCTGCCTTTTTCTGATTTTGGAACCCTTTCAGTGCCACAGGAGTATGTAACGGACATCACTATGGCACTGAAAGGGTTAAGGGAAGTTAGCTCCTGTCTCTTCTCTCCAGAGCAGAGAGTGCAAACTGTCCTCTGGTTCTATAGTGATCTATAGGAAGATCCCAACATTGCCAACCTCAGGCTGCTTTCAGAGCTTAGTGCATGTGGCGATGTGCCACATTAACATTTAAACACATCCACATGAATACGACAATGGCTCATTAAATTTAATTTCCATACGCTGATGAGCCATTGTCGAATTAGCTAGGGCAAAATTGTAATCCTGCTGAAGGCATGGCAGATTCACGGCAATGTTGGTAGACTGTGGTGGATTAACAGTGATATGGTGGTGAAGACATCTCAATGCATACTGTCAATATGCCATCAAGACAAATTCACCACAGTATCGCCATACTGGCCCCTTATTGCCCTTTACTGCACCTCACCCCAGGTAAGTGCTAGAACGGAGCCTTGTGGGTTTGTCTAATTGACTGCTGTGAACTGTGATATTACTCCATCTTATTGTGTGATTTATGTATATATCTTTGTATGGAACTACTTTGAGCCATACGCATAAAGAACAAATGTGGAGAAGTTGTGGGACAAAACAACTGCACCACAGGGAACAAATGAAAATCACCATTGATTTAACCCTCTGAGTGCCAGAGAAGCATCCAACACATTGAGTTGCATACCTCTGTGGCCCTCAGAGTTAATTATATAGGCCTTCTAATGGACTCCAACACATTTCCAAGCAACACTTTAAGAGATTTCTCTAGCATTCAAAGGGTTAAAAGTCCTACTTAAATTAAGGGGAATTTTCTGTCTGGTGTATAAAATTTTATTCAGACTGGGTTCAAGTGAGTAAATATATTAAACTGCTAATTACACCAATTTCTCAGCACATTTACCTGCCTAGGGTACATCTGTGTACACAAGACAGGGAATGACATTAGATCATTAACACCTTAGGGACCAGAAGGGTGTGCAAAGCATTGCTATGTAAAGCTTTGTGCACTCTTCTGGTCTTAAGGGGTTGTTAAAGAATTGATGTTTGTTTATGAATTATTTTGGCAAACAGTAGGAGAAAGCAATGCACAGGAAACCCTGCAGATGCCAAGAAAGTGGTGCAATTCTGATGCAAACCAAGTGCACCATAGTATTCAGTGGGTTAAAAGATTAATTGAAATAAATGGGAATTTTCACTTGTTCAGTTTGCTCCTGGTTTGCAGTACTTTTATTAGTACTTTGGTCGCACTGCCAGCAGCCCCTGCTTCAATTCCAGTCAGACAGACAATGTTAAGAATGTGAATGGAGGCCCACAAATATAGGTTACCATTTAAGATGTTCTCGAAGGGTCAGTATTGAGTCAGAACAAGCTAAAAGGGATTGTAATGCTAAACAATGGGATATATATTATCCTATATAATAATTTGCTAGAATGTTTGCCAGAAGCAGTCATGCGCAGTAGAGACTGCCTTAATGCACGGAATGCTGGAAGGTGTAGGAATGCTGGGAGTTCTGTGCTTTCGGGCAGTCTCTCCCATGCATGGCTGAGTCGGCGGCAGGCGCAGAGCAGGACCGGCCTCTTAACCCTTTGAGTGCCAGAGGGGTATGCAACGCATTGCGTACCCCTCTGGCACTCAAAGGGTTAACATTGCCTGGACCTTGGCCCGTGTACACGGGCTTTTACACTAGTATTATATATATAAAATACATAAATATATAGGGCATTATCACCCCTATCCAAGTTTACCCAATTGCCATCCGGATATATCACTGAACGTTAATCTGTGATTTTTATTTTTTTACATTATTAAAAATCTATCGTGCACTCACTTTCAGACAGACTACAGGTTACAGCTCTGTACCACAGTCTGTCAATCTTCTTCTGTTCCCTCACCAACTATTGATGCATTCCAACCAGCATCTCTGGAAGTGCACGGTAGATTTTTTTTAATACACATTTCCAAAAGGGTATGCATTTAGAAAACGTAAACCCCCCCACCACCACCACCACCACCACCACCAACACACACACACACACACACACACACACTAAAGCTTAGCAATATATCAAGATGGCAATTGGGTAAACATTTATAGGGGTGATAATGCCCTATAAGTGTTTCTAGTTTGCTGTCCGGGGGGCATGGCATACAAAGCAGACTGGCTGAGGAAGAGGCAGAGGGTGAAATGCCTTGCTTCATCAACCAACCACCGCTGCTTAGCCACTTTGCTTAGAAGGAAGAGGAGAACCAACCTCTGCTTACCCATGTTGCATAGGAGGTACCACTGCTTAACCCCTTAAGGACCTGGAAAATCTGAGGTGGATTGCACTTAAGGACCTGAGCAATTCTGACCTTTTAGAATATGTCTTGTAGGGCATCAGGACCCATCCAGATGCACCTCCAGCTACTGATTTCCTATTGAAATGCATCGGATACCTTTCTGGTACTCAAAGGGTTAAAAAAATTCCAAGGTGCTCCACACATATATTTTTTTTTTTGTATTCAAAAGTTATTGCAGCTCAAACTTACATTTCAGGGGGTGTAGTACCTACATGACCTGAAGTTTTACAGTAGTGCTGCTGCTACAGAATTCTATTGAGGTTTATCTTCAGCAAACCACACCTAGCCATAGGCTGCTTTAGCAACAGAGCCACCAGAATAAAATATTCCCGAGCATTGGAAGAACCCATGTTTTACTCAGCAGGAAAAATTCTAATATATAAGCTGGAAACAGCAATTGATTTTTCATTACTGTGACTGCATTACTTTAGCACAGCAATTCCCAAACTGGGCGAAGGCACTCCTGGGGGTAGGGGGGACATGAGCTTTGTTTCAGTACCAAACTTTGTACCGTTACACGACATAACAGTAACCATACTGCCAAACAGTGATTATGGTGGGACGTTTGGGAAAGGTTGGTTCCAAGAACAATTGTGATCAGCACAGTCTGCTGTGTTTGTACTCATGATATGTGTACATTTGGCAGACAACCTGAATAAACTGATTTGTAGAAAGGTCTGCGGCAAAGAATAGGATGTACAGTGACCTGGTGTCTTCAAAATATATTACACAATACTATAAATGTGTGTGAAAAAAGGGTTATGTTTATTGTGATAACAAAGAGATGCATCAGGAATTGCTGAAAATCAAACGTGGTGTATTGTCTAAATGTTTGGGAACCACTGCTTTAGCAGCTTTACTTTTCCCAAAGTCACTGTTTTTTGTCAAGCAGAATAATGTCACAGATTTTTTGTTACTCATGGGATATCCCCATAGAGCCCATTATAATCCTGTGACTGCAACACAGCTTTTCGCATGCTGTAATAGCAACAGCTCCACCTAGTTTCAAAACATCTTGAAATTAAGGAATCATAAAATGCAGTTATTTTTTTAAAGAAACTTCTGTAACACTGGGAGTACCCTTTCTTTCATTTAGATTAGTTAGAAATGAAGCTATATTTATGTGATGTGCACCTAGAACAGCTGCACTCCTCACCAACAATCTAGCCACACATTCAAATTGCTCCTTTCCTGAAAAACTCGGACCCCAAGATGAGGACCCCTAGAAACAAGAGGGCAGTGTAAACACCAGGTATCCCCAATTATTAATATTCCATTTTCATAATTGAAAAACCATCTAATATGGACTACAACAATCAGACACCACCTTGTATTTAGACCAGCTCATTCAGAACTTATTGGGCAATTTGGTTGGTGGGCCCGGCTTGACCATTTTGTCTGGTGCTGTAAAACGGAGTCACTCTGACCTGATCTGTACAGCTGCACAAACACAGACAGACCCATATGCCATACCTTCCAAGTGTCCCTATTTGAAACTCAAATCCCTCTGTCCCACCCTGCTGTCCCTCTTTTTAGGAGATCAGCATGTGCAGTGTGTATAGCTATCTTGATTTAAGCCATTTATTCAGATAGCTGTCAATAGGTTATGAAGAAACATAATATTTGTAGCTACTGTGTCCCCCCCAAGCACCCAATCTGCACCCTTTAAACACCAGGGTGGTGTGCAACAAATTGAGACGCAATAAGCTGTATACCCCACTGGTCCTTACAGGAGTAATAATTAGAATTGTTTTTAAGGTTTCCTAAACAAAGGAGATGGACAGTGCAGAGTTGTAATGCAGCTCACGCTGTGCTACCGCCATGCCCACGCATTTTCCCAGGACCCTATTGTTGGATAAGAGTAGCAGGGGCTGTAACTGGTGGCTGCCTCACATGGGCATCAGCCAGACATGTATGCTTGAGAATCATATGGACACACATTGATTCAATGCCTAAAATGATAATATCAACAATTAAGTCATCTATGTGACATACCTGCATGGTAGCCCCTTAGGTTTCCATGCATGTCATCTCCATTGATTGCAGCAGCATATGGACTGCATAAAACAAGTTTGTGTGTAGACAGCAAGGTTATATAGAAACACTGCACTAACGTCACCTATGTGAACAAGGCCATACAGTCTTTGCTGAACATTTACCAATCAGTGAAATTAGATGTGTTGTCAGTTTTTCTGCTTCATGTACTCAAACTTCAGTGTAAAATGCATTGTATACCTCTCCAGCATTTAAATAGGACTTTTAAGCATTTAATCAGTGAAACGTTTTGGACAGTTTACTTGTTCCCTATGGTTTAGTTGGTTTGTTCCATTGCTTCCTTTAATGTTTGTCAATATAGTATTAAAACTAGTGCAATCAACAGTCTAGTATACCAAATAAGATACTTTGTCACGTGCATTTGTAAATATATTACATGTTCTTGAACTGCTCTGTAAAAGCCAGTACACCAGGGAGGCCTCTAGAGCCATATACAGGCACTCAAACGTGAGTACCCAGAAATACTACTGTATTTCCTTTCCTTATACAGTATATACACTCTCCTAGTATACAGACAGTCACATATGCGGACTCTATTTATTTCATAAGTAGGCCTCAGTGTGGCCTATTCCTGGAAGGCCACTAATCAGACAGTCTGACTTGGGACAAGAAAGGAAGTAAAGGGTGGAAGGAAAATGAAGGCGAGGAAGAGAACATCTAAGATACTTATTCACGAAAGAAATGAGGAGCAATTCTGGTGCAGGTTGGAGAAAAATATTCCCAAATCTCCCACTGATTTAATGGGGATTTTAACACTTTTAATACAAGAGAAGTCTCCAATGCAAGACCACCCTAGTTTTCAAAGGATGAAAAGCCCCATTTAAATCAGTGGGGATGGTTATTTGTCCCGTATGGTGCAGTTGGTTTGTCCCAGAACAGCTCTGAATTTATACGCAAGTCTTATAGAGTTCTAAAGCTTGGGGTGATTGTCAGCCAGGTCATGCCAGGAACTTTTTTCTAGTATTATATGATACCAGCAGTGCAACACAATATTATTATACATGGAAACATTCATGTCCAAGCCTCCTGAAGAATCATAGACGGATGGGAATGGGACTGACCAAGTTACATAATTAGATTCTAAATGTGGGTAGGACTTAACTGGATGAGCAGGATTGGGAGCCTGTAGGGAGAAGTTTATGCTGAAATGGGCAGGGAATTAGGTGGACCAGGGTGGGAATAACAGAACACTGCAGGACTTGGCAGAATCAGACAGGCAGTGGGCAGGATTACCAGGGAACTCTGAAAGCCAGAAAATCAGCCTCTGCCCCTGGAGACCCTCAAAACCTGAGTCTCTGGGACAGATCAGGAGAGTTCGAGGTATGAATATTTTATGACACCAGCCAAACAAACCAATACATGCCAGCAGCAGAGCAATATACCTTAACAGAATGAGGTAATCTGGTACCTTTCTTATTTGAAATTCACTCCTGGCTAAAGGGGTGTATGTCTGCTTTTAACTTTTGCAGTGTCATAAGGATGACTATATTAATTAGCCCTCTTGCAAATGACCCTTAGGGGACACTATCCAGTTCACTGAATCCCCAGCTGTGAGTCGATCAAGCTCATCCTACATCTGGGACCGAGTATGGCAAAGCTCTGAAACAAAAATTGTGACTCACCAGTATGTAGCACCTGCAAAATTTGGGCAGGTTTCTACTAAACCTCAATATAAAGACATTTTACACTAGAATATGAAAGTGACCTTAGTTTTGGGGCTAAAGTAGCTCTTATAAAGTGAGCTACAAAAGATGTTAAGCATTGCTGATGCAGTCACAGGACAAACGTGGCAAGTGATGTTACCCAAGCCCATGATGCTGATTAAAAAAGGAAAAAGACAGCACAACATTGGAGACCTTTATATTATGCAAAGGGGTTAAATGCCTCCATTTAAATCATTGGGACCTTTGTACATCAGAATACCTGCATTTTGAGGCATGGGGTCACTCATGTATGAAGGATGTCCTGTGCCGATATTCCAATTCTTCAGCATGGAGAATGAAGAGATGTTTCCCTCACTGGCTGCATATTTTTAAGTGCATATTCTTGCTAGAGACTCTTATGCTTTGGATCTGAATTTTCCTGTACAAAGATTTTTTATGCATGCCCATGTGGTTCTTTTTTTGTGTGGGAAGGAATGGAATAAGGCAAGAGACCCAAGGAAGAGCTGGGGGGGGGGGGGGGGGAGAAGTTTAATAAATGACTCATAGGGCTGTCTCTGAAGTAAAGCATATGCAAGCGAGAAAGTCTGATGTACCAAGAAGGACTAGAGTTATTCTTGAGCAAACCAATGTCAGTGGACAAAAAAAATGGGTTTTGTAAACACATGAAAGCTGGAAGGGTCTTTCGTTAAATATCTCTGAGCGTTAAAGGGATAGTAATGATCGTAGAAGTAATCCTCTTGAATCATAGAAGACAGAAAAATTCCCATTGATTTAAATGGAACTTTTAAAGGGATAGAAATATTTCACAAAAACATCAGCTCCAATTAATCTTCATAGTATTTGGGCCATGGAGAGTGTCATTTCAATTCTGTCAGAGTTGTAGTACAAGAGTAACTGAATGATAAAGTATCCCCCTCCCACCCCTTTTATTGATGTAACACTGCTCAGCTCAGAGCAGCAAGGGGGTGTTCAGGTGGATCACAGAGCGGGGCAATCTTCAATTAGCATAGGGGAAAAACCTGTCAAGGGGGGCAGGGTTTTCATTGTTATCACAGTAAGAAGATTGTCCCTTGCTGTGAGCTGTCTGGTCTCAAGACCAGAATCCACATCTGAGGGGAGGCGGCTTACATTAGGTATAAGGGGTGGGAGGGAGATACTTTATCATTCAATTACTCTTGAACTACTTTTGAAATAACACTCTCTATGGCTCAAATACTATGAAGATTAATTGGAGCTGCTGTTTTTGTAAAACTTTACTATCCCTTTAAAAGTTCCATGGGAATTTTTCTATCTTCTATGATGCAAGAGGTTTCCTTGTACGATCATTACGGGGAGGCTGTAAAGGACTGCTCTTTCCCCGGTGGCTCCACACATATGATCACTGCTACAGCAATCACATGTACCGGTGGGATTCACATGACAAAGGCAACGTATGTAAATGCAACATTGCCTTTGTCGCTGTTCTCTGTCTTGCACTTCCTCACTGTTATCGTGAGGAAAAGAGAAACAGATAGCAAAGCTAACATATGAAATGGACAAGGGGGGGGGGGGGGGACAACTTATTTTAAAGTGGAGGTGTTGGGGGCAGGGTTATGGTAGAGCAGGTTTGGTCACTTGATGTCCTACTGCCACCTCGGTGTTAATGAATAAATGATTTAGAATAAGACCAAAGCATTTTATTTACACAGTATTATTTACAAACACATATTTAAGTTTAAACAAACAGTGAGAATTTTATTAGTGATACACTTTATACACACAAATACATTACACAGTCTGGTCTCCTAAAAGAAGGACACCAGGAAGGGAAAGAGGGACATAGGGATTTTTCATCTAAGAGGGACAGTATCCCCCTAAAAAAGGACACTTAGGGACTGGATAAAAAGTATGAACTTTTGTTCATACCACCTGTTAAAAATGAACGAATTAAGCACAAAGCAGGAAAGTATATAATATGTGTGGATATACTAATTGAATTAGAGGAAAAAATATTGTTGAACAAAAAGGCATACAAAACTGTTCCTCCTCTAGTGTAAAAAAAAAAACGACATCGTCACCAAGGTGTTGATTGGAGAAAGAGCAGGATTGGGAATGGAAATGTAGTTAATCCAGAAATGGGTGGGACGTAGACAGAATGGAAGTTGAAGGAAGAGAGAAATGAGTGGGGTTACCAGGGAACACAGAAAGATGGGAGGGGGGGAAATCAAACTCCTTCCCCATATGCCCATTAACTAACTGGAAATCAAAGCCTCAAGAAAGAGCTCCATAGAGTTACCAGGTATGTCAATGGGGATTTGTATTGGTTTTCCTATGCTGATGCCAATTTGTCCTAGAATCCAAATTATTCAGCTTCTTGAACACAGACCCTTAGGTCTGTGTAACTGGTAGAAATAAGGAGCATTTCAAACAGAAAAAGGGGACAGTGATTTTCCATAATCTAAATAGAAGCTATTAATGTTCTGACTGATTTTCAAATCTAGACAAAAAAAAAAAAAAAGGTAGACAGCTGTATAGTACAGGAACATGCACCTAAGGGAGCAAACATAAAACAAAGACCACAGCTGTATTGTACAGACCCAAATAGACCTCTATCATTCAGCCAATTGGACCCCTGACACTGCCTGGTAGGCAGGGCTAATGGAAACTGTGCAAAAGACAGTAGTATAGAAAAACAAAAGAAGGAGGGGAAAAAAAAAACAAAACAAAACAAAACAAAAAAAAAACGAACAAGCACCCCTGTGCGGGATCAATGAGTCTCAATTGACCTCCACCGTCACCCAAAAGTGCGTACTCACAAAATTAGTGGCCGGGATTGGCATATGTCAAACTCGGCTAAAAAGATTGCTGGGGATATCTAACTGCCCCCAGATACAGTATTCCAATGATGGGCTCGAGATATCCAGGCTGCTCCCTCCACACACACGCCCCCGAGTGGCTGTAAACTCGTATATGTAGTACATAAAACACAAAAAAAAGACAAAAAAGGGGGAGCGCCCCAATTGTGCAATACTGTGATATAAATCAAAAGAAAAATAATAAGCGTGAAATACCCTCACATGTGAAGATGGTCAGCAGACTGATATCAGACTGTCTGACATACGTGCATGTGGGGAAAACACCTCCGTCCCCACTTGGATAACAGACAAACAGCTAAATCACGTAACTCCAGAGACGACAGGATAAGTCAAAATATCACATTTATTGGTGAAATAATAAAATATATATGTTAAAAAAGCTAACGCGTTTCGCAGCACACAGGCTGCTTTATCAAAGCTAATATTATAAAAACTCCAGCAAGGAGTTATAAACCTGGCGTCTGACCGACATAGAAACATATACCCTCCCTTTGGCGCCGATTGGATCAGTTAAAAAAAAGAACAACCAATCGGAGTAAAGAACAACCAACCATATCTCATAGAACATGGACATCATACACAAATAATAAAAAAAATACATATATACAACATATGTGACATCAACAAAAACATAATAAAATAACATAACATGAGGAATTGTATAAAATAAATATACATTGTTCGTCAATATTCACATAACAAAGATACATAACTGTTGAGTGCACAGTAAAATTATGCAAAGACAATAGTATAGTTGTTTTCCTAAAGAAGCAGTACCTTCATAGAGTAAAAAAATATAGGCAAATCTCAACCTAAGAATCTATTGAGATTGAACATTTAAACCCTGCAAGGGGAGGCTGAGACTTCCAAGTCATGAGCTATGTTAGTAAGCTGGTGGTGAATTAGTTGAGGGGGTAATGTTCCAACAAAAAAAAAAAAAAAAAATCTACATTCATTTTTTGCAAAGAGACACTAAATGAAAGGTTGGCTCTGAAATATCCCACCATGTCTCAGGAGCTAAAGGATGTACCCTATGTTTCGTATCCATGCTTTCATGTATGGAAATCTTGTATTCAGAGACGATCCTGGTTCAAGGATGTTCTGCTCCTCTGTCCCGAACCAGATATTTATCTTCATAAGATTTCAGTTCTTTTGCCTTAGGGACTGACTCCATTTGACAGCCTCTGGTCAGTAGGAACGTTACTTCTAAAAAATATTCCAAGGCCAGATATAGACTCATTATGATGTCTTAGAACACACTGGAACCCTACAGAGGCATTTGTTTTAAACCGCCTGTATTTCCTCCAGAAAAGGCTTGGAGAAAGATTTGAAACCTGCTGCACTTCAGTCATAAATTGCACCCTATAGATGTTGGGTGATTATCCCCTCATTACAAGTTCTGTAAGAGCAATTACACCCTAGATCAAAATCAGAATGTATGCAAGAGAGCTAGTCAGACGCTCAACTAGGAACGAGCCTACCCTCTAAATGATGAGGCTCTATAGGATAAGTATCCTACCCAGGGTGCAATCTCTTTTAGCTCACTAGAGCTTTTCACAGAGAGGAAATATCCTGAAGCACATCATACTGATCCTACCAAAAGGCAGTCCAGCCACGAAGTGCCAGGCAATTCATCTCTGAACAAGAGAAGCAGTCAACCCCAGATGTACGTTTCGGCCTTGTTGGGCCTCGTCAGTGAGGTGCAGCTGATCTCTCTAGGCACTGTGAGCAAGGGGTCCACGTCTGGATTACCTTGTTACCCTTAGGGTGACTAGTCCCAAGGGCAATTTGCATATGCAAAAGAGCTAGTCAGAGAGGCTCAACTAGGAACGAGCCTATCCTCGAAATGATGAGGCTCTATAGGATAAGTATCTTACCCAGGGTGCAATCTCTTTTAGCTCGCTAGTGCCTTTCACAGAGAGGAAATATCCTGAAGCACATCATACTGATCCTACCAAAAGGCAGTCCAGCCACGAAGTGCCAGGCAATTCCTCTCTGAACAAGAGAAGCAGCCAACCCCAGACGTACGTTTCAGCCTTGTTGGGCCTCGTCAGTGAAAGGCACTAGTGAGCTAAAAGATTGCACCCAGGGTAGGATATTTATCCTATACAGCCTCATCACTTTGAGGGCAGGCTCGTTCCTAGTTGAGCATCTCTGACTAGCTCTTTGCAAAATCAGAATGTACCATGCTGGACTCTTAATATGTCCTCAGTATCCTCTCTTCAAACCCATGGAAGAGGGTTGTAGTAAAATGACCACAATTAATTCATTGCCACCCAAACAATTTTAAGAGTGAATTCTGGATGAACTCACACTTTCTCTATTAAAATACCATATATGGAGATCGTGGAGGCCCATATCAGGGAGTATCAGATAGCAGGGGAGTGTTGGCAGCCTGCAAACAGCAAGGCTGCTGCTCCCGGAGGTTTATACAGGAGTGTAAAAGTGCAGCCAACAAGGCACCCGGTTGCCTGTTCAGCAGCAGTATGGCGGAGTCTAGGTGGAGGTGTGCTGCCATCTAGGCAGCACCAGCCTAGGTCACCCTGGAGGACTACTGTGACCTTCTAACTTGGTTCTAGGACAAGCTGTAATACAAATGCATAGCAGATACAAGGGCCGAAAACACAGACATTATTCCCTGCACTCTTTCCCCAGCTTTATATTATGTATTCCAGTTCTATATCTGAAATCCCTGTGGGCAAATTTCATACTATAATAAACTAAATTAATGTTTTATAAACTATATCTAACAAAATACTTCTGCATATCAGCTTTGCAATGAGTTGAGCAACCCCTTGTCCTCAAGGGTTACAATATTTTTCTACTGGTGTCCAAGCTAGCCTTGTTTCTTGTGTGTCACTACATAGGTTAAGGTATTCCACATTTTCATTAACAAATAGAATACATTTGTTATGCTACCGATATAAAATACAGTAGTCTATGTACAAGTACTTTATGATGTAGCAACTGCACAGTAACAATTTCCAATCAATCTACACAGAGGAGAAGTCAATGTTTTAGGGAACCTGACTAGTTGGTTGAACAATAATGCTCATCATATTGGGCCTTATATATAAAGGTAACTTGGAGAAGCTCTGGTGTAAATCAGATACCCCATAGAGGTAATTTCCATTAAGTGTAAATGGTGCTTTAAACCCCCTGACTGCTAGAGGCCTCCAAAACATTGCTTTACAATGTACTGTAGACCTCTGTTAACATTCAAGAAGGAGGGGGACAAAAACAATCCTTCAAATCCACGTGAGATTTTTAATGTTCATTTGTACTCTGTAGCGCAACTTGGCTCCTTTACATGGCCTCTGATTTACTTTTATATATAAGGCCTATAATTTCCATTGCAAACTGGTGTTTTGTTTAATTTGTCCATAGAGAATAAAACTACAAGCTGAACTGTGATGGTCATCTCATTGATTATATATATATATACAAAAGCATATATCAAAACAAATAACAAGGAGAGCCTGGAGATGGTCCTCATACCAGTCATGTCCAATGTTCTGTCTATGAAGACCAGAGAGGCTTTGTTCTGTGCAGTCTTTCTTCGGTTCTTCGCCTGTGGGTAACTGGCCAGTTCACCTGCAATAATCCTGCTCAGGTACCCAACAGAGAAGCACTCCTCTCGAACCCCGATGCCTTCCATTAGATTGTTGATCGCTGACACCAGGCTCCTTATGTGAATCTGAAGCTCTTTGGGCATGGACGGTAGGTCGACATCCCCCATCCCCGGGAATCTCTTCTTGTCCGGTCGGCTCCGGTTGAGAGCCTGCAGATCTTGAGATGGCAGGAGTGGGAACAGAGATGAGAATGACGGTGCTAATATCAAGTGAGGAGAAAGTGGGGCAAACAGCAGCGGCGCCCACATGACCTCGGCGGTATAGCCCATGTTCCCCATCCACTCGCACAGCTTCTCCTCCAGCTGATCATAGCTGGCCCGTATCTCTGGCTCCGCAGGGCTTACGGTAGTTACTAAAATGCAATACTGAAAGGAGCTCTGGCTGACAACGTCCCGGATCACTTCCAAGGCTCGGCCCCGTGGAGTGCAGCTTACAACAAACAGGGCTTTGGGCTGGTTAGCTGCTCCGGACTCGAAACTGGAGAACTCCTTAACATTCAAAGCTCCAGCGGATAGCAGCAGCTCGGCACCCCCACACCAGTGCAGGACCTCGGCACACGGCGAGTCTATGAATACCACTGCACGCCGAGCTTTAGCCAGCACCGGCTCCCACACCTTTAGGCAGAATGCCGACAACCCCGGGACACCGGCCATTTGACAGGAGAAAATAGCAAGAAGACGCCTGAAAGCTCTCGTCTGTAACTTCCTGACAACAGTACGCTGTGCTAGGATAGCGACAGCACCACACAAATGACGTGTCAATTTACTTGGGCGCAGACTAAACACGTAGCTTCCAAAACCGAAACTACCATAGCTCCAAGAAAAGGGCACAACCAACCCACATGAAAATGGTCGCTTAAGCTTCTGGCGCTTGGTGTCACGTGAAGACAGATGCTCGTTCTACAGCTACCAGGTACATCCGGGTATTAGCTGCGGCATGCTGTCCAGCTCTCGCGATACAGAGATTTGTCCTCGGGAAAGATGTCTGCTGGTGGAGAGGTGGTAGAGAGGATGGTAGTTTCTTCGGAGACAAGCAGCTCTGTCACTGCCCCCTCTTCAACCGCCTCCTCCGTACCCGTGACTACGGTTGGTGCCTCGTCCGGGTCAGCGACCGGAGGAGGAGGCGGTGATGAGGAAGAAGAGTGGCTGTACGGCGGTACGAGTCTTGTTGCGCGCGTGTTTCTGTTCTTCCCTTAAGGAGAACGTTACTGGGGAGGCCTAAAGAAAAGAACCAGAGTGGTGTCCCAGATATGTTGTGGATAACGATGGGTGGGCACTTGCCTGCCTTTTATCTGTGTAGTGTAAACTCATGGTGCAATTCTCTAGTAAGCCATCTGCCTCAGTAGGGGATAAATGAAGTTAACTAACGAAATGAGGGTTTAACCCCCACCTCTCCAGTATTCAATGGGATTCAAAACCTTATTTCAATCAATTATAATTATTTGTTCCCTAATGTGCTTATTGAAGTGCATCTGTAGGCCCATATACACAAACTGGAGCCACCAACTGCAGTACAGGGAGCAAATACACTTTCTCATTGATTTAAACGAGGCTTTAAAGGGATAGTAATACTTCATTTTAACTTTATTTTATTTTGTAGGCATTAAAAAAACATGAAGAATGATATAAGTCTTATCTCTGAAACATTTATGGTTTAAGAGATATTCACAAACAAAGTATCCCCCCCCTGTTCAACCAGATCAGAAGGGAGATGCCCAGGTAGACTGCAGAGAGGGACAATCTTCAATTAAGATAATGGAAAAAGCTGAAAAACTTGTCAAGGGGGGAAGGGCTTTCATTGTTTTCATACAAAGAAAATTGTCCCCTTCTGTTATCTGTCCTGTCATACAACCAGACTCACATCTGAGAAGAGATGGCTTACACTAGGTAAAAGGGGCGGGGAGGGGAACTTTGCTTGTGAATATCTCATAAACCATAAAGGTTTGAGAGATAAGACTTATATCATTCTTCATGTTTTTTTAATGCCTACAAAATAAAATAAAGTTAAAACGAAGTGTTACTATCCCTTTAAACCTAGTAAGTGTTAGAGAAATTGGAGACCAACCTAGCGTCTATGGGAGGTAAAACAGGGACAGGCAACCTGGGGCCCTCCAGCTTTATAGAACTGTCATTACCATCATACCCGGCCAGCCTTAGGGTTGGCATTTGTAATCCTCGGTAGCTGGAGTGCCCCAGGTTTCCCAGCCCTGGATTACAACCCCAGTTTAAACTGGATAGACTATATGTGTGTCCACTGGGATGCAGAAGGTTTGCCTCAGGATTGCTTCACTTTGTATTTTGTGCATATGACCCACTGTGACTGGTAACCTTTTGTTTAGAAAGTAAGAGGCGTGTTATCAACTCTGTATTCTTTCAGAAGTCAGCAACCTGCATAAAGCATTTTTGTATATTTGTGTAATCCTTGTGGACCAGTGGGATGCAGTGAATACTGTTGCTTACCCCTCTGGTCCTCTAGGGATCATTATTATATCACCTTTAAAGGGATAGTAATACTTAAAATGTAAAAAAAATATGTTGTAGGGTTTATACCCCTGAGTAAAACAAGGGTACTCCCACTGCTGAAAGGTGTTTCATTCAAAAGTTATTAATTTTCAAAGTTGAATGTTTTAGGTGCAATATCACAGTGGCCTGAAATTGTACAGTGGCGCTGTTGCTACACGATCCTATGGACAGCTCTGGTCAGTTGACCATAAATCTCCATAGGATGGTGTAGCAACAGCGCCACTGTACAATTTCAGGCCACTGTGATATTGCACCTAAAACATTCAACTTTGAAAATTAATAACTTTTGAATGAAACACCTTTCAGCAGTGGGAGTACCCTTGTTTTACTCAGGGGTATAAACCCTACAACATATTTTTTTTTACATTTTAAGTATTACTATCCCTTTAAAGGGACAGTAATAGTTTATTTTAAGAAGCTTTAATATCGTTCTAATTAAATAAAGCAAACACTCTTGTTTTCGTAACTTCTGTAGTTTTCATGGAATATTTTTCTAAAGTTCCCCCCTCCCACTCCTTTTTACCCACGTCAACGCTGTAGTTGACAAACTTAGATTCTGGTCTTGGGACTGGACTGCTCGTCTGCAGAGCAGATATGGCATTGTATACAAAGAGAATCTACATGAGAACGGTCTACACAGTGTGCCTAGTTTGAGGCAGGTACTCTTTGTAGACCGTTCTCATGAATATTCCTTTTGTAGTCTTTAAATAAACTATTACTATCCCTTGAAGACCAAAGAGTTGAGCAGTGCATTGCTTCTCAATGTTTCATACCCCTCAGGTTTCCAATATTATCTCGCTTACATTTTATGCCTTTGTTTAACATGCAACTCAAAACTTAACTAATAATGCCATATATTTGTATTTGCTAACTTTCTTTAGTCCCTCTTTACCTATTCAGTTATCAGAGGAGCCCTTCATGTCTTGTTGTATCTTTAAACTCGAATTTCATATATGCACATATTATAAACAATCTGTTGTCTAAACAAAACAGGATAGGAAGGACGTATGATAGTCTAGGAATGGATTCTACTGTAATTCAAATTACTGCTTCATCCTAGTAAAGATTTCCTGTAAAATTATATACTTATGGCACTGTAATGTAAGATTGGAGTTTTTTGCTTCAGAACTGTGATAATTTGCATACAAATATTGTGATTTCTGTATTCTTGCTTGATTTCACTTCTCACCAAGTCTGCTAAATAAATCTTTAAAGGCACTCACTATATTGATGTAAATGACAATGTCTATATTGGTTAAAAGAGAAGTAACACCTACTAATAAACTCTGTGTGTCCTTACTATGTACAGGAAGTCCTAATCAACTGAGTTTTACCAGTGCTCCTTTGTTGAAGAGATAACCTCTTTAGTCAGTCCTGCATGTATTGTCCATGTAGGTGGACATGATAGTTGCTAGCAGGACCACAGGATGTAAACTATCCTAACCACACATGGTAATCTTAACTTATTAAGGAAGTATCTTTTTTAAATGTCGCATTCAAAATAGCATGTGACTACAGGGAACATTTAGCATGTCGTCCTGTTTAAAGCAGAACTTTCACCTTCTATAAAGTTGCCCTCCAAATATTAAGCCTATGGCGACCAGCTTCCAAATAGTTCTATAGCTCTCCGAACTACTAGATTCTGAAGTAATCCTTAATCTTTGGAGAATGACAGCCAGGTTAGTCCATCTGCGCTGTTAGTCCCTTCTGGTGCCTTTCGGCACAGTGCAATGCCTCCTAGAGGAGACCAGACCTGACACTGCAGACGCACAGATGTCTCTAAGACAAGATGTCTGCGGTGCGCTGGCTTCCAGTCTCTGAATATTAAGGATTACTTAAGAATCTGGTACTTCTGAGAGTTAATAGAATGATTATGAAACTAGTCGCCATATGCTTAATTATTGTAGGGCGACTTTATAGAAGGTGAAAGTTCCGCTTTAAAAGGGCGACGTGAGAATCTCGCACTGCAGAATAGCACGAGATTCTCATGTCACTGAATTAAATTTTGCTATCAGTTTGTTAAAGCAATTTTAGCCCTTCAAAATGATTCGGTGAAATTCTTTCTGCTCTCTCCCACCAAAACACACAGCAGTGATCGGTGATCTACCTCCTCCCATGGGGGCGAGCTGCACTCAGGGAATCTCGCTCTTTATGTAGACCTCACAGAAGGATGACTGTGGGGAACCTAAGGAGCACTGATGACATCCCTGCATCTGCACCCAGTGCCCGCTGAGGATGATGCGCACACAAGCCACTATCAGCAAGCATGTACAGCTGCAACAGCATAAGAGCGGCGGGGGGCAGAACTGATCAGGGATCCCAAGCTTGGTGGCAGGATGCAGGGATGTCATCAGTGCTCCTTAGGGTCGCCACAGAGTCATTCTTATGTGAGGTCTGCATAAAGAGCGAGACTCCCCGAGTGCAGTTCAGCCCGTGGGAGGAGGAGGTAGATCACCGATCAGTGTTGTATATTTTGGTGGGAGCGAGCAGAAGGTATTTCATTGAATCATTTTATTTGCAAACATGAAGAGCTCAAATGTGCTTTAATACATTGATGGTGACATTTCATTTGGCCACATGAGAATCTTGTGCTATCCTGCAGTGCAAGATTCTCATGTCACAGGTTTAAACAGGGCAACATGCTGAATGCGCCCTGTAGTTGCACACTGTTTTGCATGCAACATTTAAAATGTGAACTCATTAAGGATCAGGGGATGTGCAATGCATTGCTTCTCATAGCTTTGTGCACCTATCTGGTCCTTAAAGGGGAACTATCACCCCAACTAACGTCCACCCCACCTAATTAGGCATCTTTCAATGAGCTTAACAATCAAACTATTATGTAGAATAAAGACCGTGTTAGTCAAAAATCCTACCTCAGCCGACACTGACAGCCAGGCAACAGTGCAGACATCTTTGTTTACAGACGTCTGCGCGCCTGCACCATCAGTCCCGGTCTCCTCTAGGAAGCGGTGCATGGTACCAGAAGGGACTGACGGTGCAGGAGCACAGATACCTCTAGAGCGCTGTTCTCTGGCCATCAGAGTCGACAGAGGAAGGATTTCTGACTAATGCGGTCTCTTTTCTGCATAACCGTTTGATTGTTAAGCTTATGGCTAGAGGCCTAATTAGGTGGGGTGTACTTTAGGAGGGGTGATATTTCTCTTTTAAAGGGTTAAGTAGGTTCACACACTTGGCCTAATTCAGTTTAATAAGTGCCCCCGTAGCTTTCACTTTTCCCAGAAATAAGAGTGAATATCTCATAAACTGTACATTCGCTGAACTTCTGGTTAACTTAATACAGAGAGAGAGTTTTGAATGAAGGTTTCAAATTTGCAAACAATGTTGAGGCGACAGGTCCACTATAACCTCCCTCTGGAGTGATTTGTCAAAGCTCTATAAAACTTAGCAGCCACGCAGAAGTTTCAAAAGCCAAGACAGTACTGCATATAGTGAAGATGCTTATAAGTAGTTAAGAGCAGTAAGTGAGTTATGAGCTCAGTTTTCTCTAATATGTGCAATACTGATTAGACCATTTTGTTCTATACCCATTATGCCTTTTATTTTTCCATTTAAAGTTGCTAAGATCTGAAATACTGTGGACTAGTTTTTAATTTAAAAACCCCCAGTCTTGTGTCTTACAATAATTAATAATTTTGCTTTACGATGTGTTGGGTACCTCCCTAGCATTCAGTGGGCCAAAACCCCTATTTTAATAAATGTGACATTTTATTTGTCCCTTATGGGGTAGTAAGTTCCAGAATTGCCCCTCTTTTCTCTGTGCATTTGGGGATCAGCAGATATTAATTCTTTATTAAGGACACCTACGTAAGTAAGTCCTTCTTTTACATTTTGCATCAGTATGTACAAGGGAACATGGGATGGTAGAAGAGCCTCATCAAGTAACAATACAATTATCAGATATTTGGTTAACACAAGAAATGGTAATGGGAAGACAGAACAAAATTAAGACTGACAAAGCACTGGTTCCTGATGGTATACATCCAAGGGTTCTTCAGGAACTCCGCTCAGTGTTAGCAAGACCCCAATATTTACTCTTTAAAGATTCTCTTGGTGAAGAGCCAATGTAGTTCCTATATTTAAGAAGGGAACTAAAACAGAACCTGGGAATTATAGACTTGTGAGTTTGACCTCTGTAGTGGGAAAACTGCTAGAAGGGATAATAAGTGATTATATTCAACACTACACCACAAAAAATAAGATCATTAGCAGGAATCAACATGGTTTTATGATGAATAGATCATGCCAAACTAATCTTTTCAGCTTCTATGAGGAAGTAAGTAGCAAACTAGATAATGGAAAGGCAGTTGATGTAGTATATCTAGATTTTGCAAAGGCATTTGATACAGTGCCACACAGAAGGCCGTGGTGTAAAATAAGAAAATTGGGGCTAGGGGATAACCTTTGCAATTGGATAGAAAACTGGTTGAAGGATAAGGAACAGTGGGTGGTCGTAAATGGACAATTCTCCAATACAGTTAAAGTGGAGAGTGGAGTACCGCAGGGTTCAGTATTAGGTCCACTGCTTTTTAACGTGTTTATAAATAACCTGGAAATAGATATAGAAAGCAAAATATCAATATTTGCAGATGACACTAAATTATGCAGGGTAATTAATTCAGAACAGGAGATTTTATCTCTACAGATGTCAGATTGGGCAAACAAATGGAAGTGTAAAGTCATGCATTTGGGAAGTAAAAATCCCAGTGCTACTTATGAATTTAATAGAATAATTTTAGGGGATTTGCTGATAAAGACCTGAGTATCCTTGTAACTTGGAAACAGAGACCAGTGTCAAATAGCAGTAGCAAAAGCAAACAAAGTCCTGTCTTGCATAAAAAGGGGAATTAAAGGGATAGTAATGTTTTACAAAAACAGCAGCTCCAATTAATCTTCATAGTATTTGAGTCATAGAGAGTGCTATTTCTATACTGTCAGAGTTGTGGTTCTAGCGTAATTGAAGGATAAAGTTTCCCCCTCCCGCCCCTTTTACCTAGTGTAAGCCATCTCTTCTCAGATGTGGAATCTGGTTGCTAGACCAGACAGACAACAGCAGGGGAAATCTTCTTCCTATAAGAACAATGAAATCCCTGCCCCCCTTGACAAGTTTTTCAGGTTTTTCCCTTCTCTTAATTGAAGATTGTCCCTCTCTGCAATCAACCTGGGCACCTCCCTTCTGATCTGGCTGAGCAGTGTTACATCAGTAAAAGGGGCGGGAGGGGGTTATTTTGTCATTGAATTACTCTTGAACTACAACTCTGACAGAATTGAAATAACACTGTCCAAATACTATGATGATTAATTAGAGCTGCTTTTATTATGAAACATTACTATTCCTTTAAAGCAAGAGAGGATAACATCATTTTGCCATTGTACAAATCATTGGTAAGACCTCACCTTGAATATGCAGTACAGCTTTGGGCACCAGTACTGAAAAAGTATATACTCGAACTGGAGAGGGTACAGTGAAGAGCAACAAAATGAATTAAGGGAATGGAGGACTTGGCGTATGCGGAACAACTAGACAGACTTGGTTTATTTGCTGTAGAGAAAAGAGGACTAAAAGGAGATCTTATCACACTGTACAAGTATATGAGAGGTCAATACAGGGATCTCTGTGGTGAGCTGTTCATTCCAAGGCCTGACCAGGGGACACCTCTTGAGATTAGAGGAAAGGAGGTATAGACTTCAGTAGAGGAAGGTTGTTTTTTTTTTTTCCCAGTAAGGTTTGTTAAATTGTGAAATTCCTTGCCCAAGGAGGTGGTTGTGGCAGATACAGTGGATACATATAAGAGAAGATTAGATACATTTTTTTCAAAAGGGAACGTACAGGGTTATGCTGAATATTAGTCATTTATCAGACCTTCCTGATTTGCCTACTAACTTATTTGGTAGCAGAATAGCTATACAATTCTCATGTCACTAGGGTATGAGGCAAAGGTTGAACCTGATGGACTTGTCTCTATTCAGTATTCAACCTAATTTACTATGTTACTCACATTTTATTAATGGCTGTAATAAAGACTTATCTCTATATACAGCTGTGAGGCATGCAGCGAGGTTTAATCTGTCTGCTCAGGTACTCTGTGTCTGCATTTCAAGAGCTTTATAGAAATCACAATAAATCTCTTCCTCTAGTTTAAAATTCTAGTTTTTATTCAAAACAATTAAAAACACATTGGTGTAACCACATCCACAGTACGCCTTTCACAGCTAAACAGAGCTGCTTTATCAAGTGTGTGGTCTGACCCCCCAAAAAAAAAAAGAGAGATTATAAGTTATTAAAAGGAGGTCTCACTAATTTATTTCTTAGTCATACACTGACATTTTATGTTAATTTGTGCAGTAAATTAATGTAGGCATATCCCACTCTGTGAGAGAATATCAGAGCTAATGGGCAGGGGATTAGAATAAAGTGTGGCATTGTGCTGCCAAATTATAAATATTAATTTCACAAAATAACTTATTTTTCAGAAAAATGTGTAGTCCAATATTCTGGGCTGATTTTTTTTTTTTTAAACAAACTAAACTTGTGTTTGCGTGGCCGGTTCAATCTAAGGGGTTCACCTATGCGTCAGAGCATATTTGTGCTTGGGTATTTGTATCTTATTGATGTGAAATTTTGAAAACAGACTTGCACTGTGCTAAAGAAGATAACCTTCAGGGAAGAACACTTATGTTATAGACTTTTATAGTTGTTCTTAACCCAAATGTGAATTAAAGGGATACTTACCCATTACTTGACTTTACATGCATTTTTAGACTATGTAAAGTCAGATTGCCTATATGTAATTTTCAACTAGTGTGTGTGTGTGTGTATCCTATATAATAATTCGCTAGGATGTTTGTCAAAAGCCATCATGCGCAGGAGAGACTGCCTGAACGCACAGAATGGTGGGATCATTCTGTGCTTTCGGGCAGTCTCCACAGTGCGTGATTGTGTCTGAGGCAAGATCAACCTCTTAACCCTTTGAGTTCCAGAGGGGCACTCAACGCATTGCAAAGCAGAGTTGCGTACCTCTCTGGCACTCAAAGGGTTAACATCACCTGGACCTTGGCCCGTGTACAGGGGCTTTTACCTGTGTGTGTGTGTGCGTGTAATATATATATAAAAAAATGTAATCCTTCTTATTTATTCTTTTATGTCCCTCATGTTAAGTTCCATGGATCTGTTTCCAGGGAACTTTGTCAGGGACTATGAAAGAATGTATATAGATAAGATACAAGCGGGGACATTTACTAAGCGGTGATAAAGTGGAGATGACTTCTCCAGTTTATCACTTCTTCAGTTCCTATGTTATTCTGTGGAGCCTATGAAGACATCTTAGTGAATAGGCTGCATAGAATAACATAGGAATTGGAGAAGTGATAAACTGGAGAAGTCCTCTTCACTTTATCATCACTTGGCAAATATCCCCCAGTGTTGGAAAAGTGAGGGAGAGAGACATATAGAGCACTCTGCACTGCAAATATAGTGACTCAGTGTAACACCGTCCAGCTTTTATGGTCAACTGACCTGAAAACTCTCTGAAAACAATTACTTGGCTTTAACAGGGACATATTTGTAAATACTTTTCAAAAATAAAAAGTATAGGCATTTGACTTTTACATATTATGCACTTGAGTATGTAAAGTCAAAAGAAATAGTTTAAATTCCTTTTAAATGTGACGTTACTAGTCCATATTAATATAATATAATGTGATTGATTGGGGTGGGTATTCTGCCCGTCCTATGATTGTTCAACTATAAACCCCATAATTTGTGGCAGGATGGGAGTTGTCATCTAACAGTAGATATGGGTGAGTTCCACCCAGTTATAAATATGTTGTGTGATTAAACTATAAAAGCTTAAGCCTCTCTTGCTCTTTTTTGTATAGAAGAAAATGAAGCTGCTGGACCAGACGATGATGAAGAGGACATTTCAAAGTTTGTACTTTACTTTTTTTTTTTTTTTTTTTTTTAATTAGTTAATCCCATGTGATCAAGAGAGTGTGCAGAGCGTTGAGCTATGCACCTTTTTGACCCCAGAGGGGTCATTATAATAGAAATGTTATGAGTTCTCAGTGGTTAGTTTGAGCTGCTACACTCACACACACTGTATAGTGTTTCTTTTCCCTCTCCTTGCCTGTTACCCTGACCTATCTGAGACTGAAAATAAGCCAAGGAATTTAGTTCTAGGAGAGCCAAGAGGAACCATCTCCCTTCTGGTTTCATATAACACTGTCATCTAACGTAACTACAAACTCAATAGCTGGCTTATAGAAAGGTCAATGTATACTTAACAAATTTTATACAATGTTGTAGTTTTCATTTAAAGGGACACTAACACCCCCCAAAAAAAAAAAAAAAAGAAATTAGTCACTATGTGACTGCCACCCCTCCTCTGCCTGTTCACCACTCTGCGACTGCCACCCCTCCTCTCCCCCTGTTCGCTACTCTGTGACTGCCACCCCTCCTCTCCCCTTGCTACTCTGCGACTGCCACCCCTCCTTTCCCCTGTTCGCTATTCTGCGACTGCCACCCCTCCTCTCCCCCTTTTCGCTACTCTGCGACTGCCACCCCTCCTCTCCCCCTTTTCGCTATTCTGCGACTGCCACCCCTCCTCTCCCCCTGTTCGCTACTCTGTGACTGCCACCCCTCCTCTCCCCTTGTTTGCTACTCTGCGACTGCCACCCCTCCTTTCCCCTGTTCGCTATTCTGCGACTGCCACCCCTCCTCTCCCCCTTTTCGCTACTCTGCGACTGCCACCCCTGTTCTCCACTCTGCGACTGCCACCCTTCCTCTCCCCCTGTTCGCCACTTAGTGACTGCCACCCTTCCTTTCCCCCTGTTCGCCACTCTGAGACTTCCACCCCTTCTCTGTCCCTTTTGTCTCCTTCCCTACCTTCTTTCCTAGTGGCAGTTACATAGTGGCGAATGGGTGAAAGAGTAGCGGGAGAGTGAATAAGTCCGATCAGTTTACTGATTCCTTTAGCAAGAACTCCTCGCTATAGATTTTTTTTACAGTCATTGCAAAGCATGTTGAAAGACTGAGGCCAGCAGCCACAAATCATATTTGCTGACACTCAAATAACATTATATAACCAAGCAGACTGGGCCGTTCATCCTGAAGCTGACCTCTGGCAATTAATAAAGAACATCTTACCATTACTTGTTAACGGCTATTATGTCTGCTGGAGAATTATTTGCAGTTGCAGTTATTTACCCTGTTTGCTGCAGACATCTCAAAACACACCACAGATGTGAAGTTCCTCCTGAGCCTGGTAAAAATGTAAAGATTTCTGTTTAGCACTGGAATATGTCATGAAATGCCAAGATCCTACTGAAAGGGCAAAACTGGCACTTAACATGAAACTAATATTTTATGACTTGGGAGATTTAGAAAGAGTTAGTGTTATGTTGAAAATTCTTTATGTAAAAATCTTGTTTACAAGATATGCAGCTTAACAGTACTTCCTGTTTGAAAGTAGCAGTTGGGAGAGAGAGTGCATGTCGCACTCTGCACCATAGAGGTCAAATACACATTCTCGAAATGCCTTCTCATTTTAATTGGGGATTTAAACATCTTCACAATGCTTAGGAGACCTTTTTAAAAGCTTAATTTAAATCCATTGGAATTTTTGTGTTCTATGGTGCACATGATTTGCCCCAGAATTGCTCCATGTCATCTTTGTACATCCTCTTTGGATTTGTAGCTAGTTCATTCTATTTCCACTTTCATTAATAATTTTTCTTCTTTTATTTAATAGCTCTCACCCGGTAGTTGGCCTTGAAGCGGAGGCTACAGAGAATGGTGTTGCGAAACCGGTAATGTGTTAATTGATATTGACATTGAGACTCAAGGAATCAAATTTATTTAGTACTATATGTTTAGGCTTACCGTGTGAAGCCACCAAAGGTATGAATTTAATAGAATCTGAAGCTTGTGTTTTGAGTGCCAGAAGGATATGCAACTTGTGTATTGCACAGTTCAATGACTCTTTGTTACTGTGTCCTGGCATGAAAAACACGTGCATGCAGAGTGTTAGTGCAGGTGTCTCAAAGAAGGTTAATGTGTTAAAGACCGTGTTGCCCTTTTCGGCACCTTCTCCTAAGCGCTGTTTTTAAACAATGGAGGTCCATTAAATGAATGGCAGTGCTGTCAGCAGTAACATTGCTTCCATTCGGTGTTTGGGGGACTGTACCTAACGGCTGGCATATCCTGTCCGTATGAAGAGCCAATCTGATTTCCTCACTATACTTTATTAACATTAATACTTTGCTATCAGTCTAATCACACTCAGTAAGTGAATGAGGTGTGCGGTCATATTGACTTCTTACATACATGAAAAAGAATAAGGCCAGGCGTGTGGCTTCCCTTGTTAATATAGGAACAGTTTGCACATTATAGGGCAGACAGGGGCACACCTTAGTATGAGGGGGAAGGCTGTAACTCTTGCATAAATGAAGTATAAAAAAGAGTTTACATATAAAAATGTTGTTTTTATTTACAATATTACATGTGCAACTTTGTATTTCTAATTTGATGTGTGTATTTATGAAGTTTGAACTTCTGTTAAAACCTGTCTCTCCCTCCTGCAGGTGACTGAGACTGAGGATGACAGTGAAAGTGACAGTGATGATGACGACGATGACGTCCATGTTACTATAGGAGATATTAAAACTGGAGCTCCGCAGTATGGGTATAATTCTATTGTGCTATTAGTCATGTTATTGGATATACATCCACCCTTAAAGCTAACGTGGAGCAGACCAACTTCACGATAAAACCTCACAAGTTCCCATTGATTTAAAGGAAGCTTTTAATCCCTTGAATGCTACAGAGGTTTCCAGTCCATTGCATCAGTGTATAGGCAACATCACTAGCATTCAAGGTGTTAAAGGGATAGTAATACTTCGTTTTAACTTTATTTTATTTTGTAGGCATTAAAAAACATGAAGAATGATATAAGTCTTATCTCTCAAACCTTTATGGTTTAAGAGATATTCACAAACAAAGTATTCCCCCCCCCTGTTCAACCAGATCAGAAGGGAGGTGCCCAGGTAGACTGCAGAGAGGGACAATCTTCAATTAAGATAAGGGAAAAAGCTGAAAAACTTGTCAAGGGGGGCAGGGCTTTCATTGTTTTCATACAAAGAAAATTGTCCCCTTCTGTTATCTGTCTGGTCTTACAACCAGATTCACATCTGAGAAGAGATGGCTTACACTAGGAAAAAGGGGCGGGAGGGGAAACTTTGCTTGTGAATATCTAATAAACCATAAAGGTTTGAGAGATAAGACTTATATCATTCTTCATGTTTTTTTAATACCTACAAAATAAAATAAAGTTAAAACGAAGTGTTACTATCCCTTTAAAGGCATCATTTAAATAATTAGAAAATTTAGTTTCTACCCTTTTGTGCAGTTGGTTTGCTCAAGAACTGCTCTACTTTAGCTTCCTTAATATGGTCTATAATGTGGTCCATATCTGTTTAAAAAAGAAAATACTCTGGTTACATACCTGCACCATTTCGGAACACACCCGGGGAGGCAGTGCCTTGGATTTAAAGCATGCGGTAGAAGAGAGCACGTGGGGAGTGCCTTAGCTCTTCCTCACTGCATGCACAGACATTTCCTCTATGCAGTCAAATCTGGCACAATATATATATATATATATATATATACACTATGGTAGAGATTCATTCAGGTCAAACTGCCTGCATATTGTGCTCACCTGGTGTCACGATGTGGGAGTTGGGACCCTCATAGCCTAGATTCTGGTTGATGCTGGGGTGCGACTCTAGAGAACGAAGCTTGGGTGCGTAGACGGCGTGCCAGATACTCCCTAGCTGCAGCCGAAGCTGGATAAAGGTGCTGGTCGCGAAACCAGATTGTTCCACCCCAGTTGAGCCAGGGTGCAACCAGGATAGGAGTATCTGGGAACCGTATAGACCAGAACCTAAGGCCAGGAGGAGAAATAGCAGACAAGCCGGGACAGGATACCAGGAAACAATGGAGGTCAGACAAGCCGGGTCGGGGTACCGGAGAGCAACGGTGGTCAGACAAGCCGGATCAGAATGCCAGAGAGCAGCGGTGGTCAGACAAGCCAGGTCAGGATACCAGAAAGCAGCGGTGGTCAAGCAAGCCCAGGTCAGGATACCAGAAAGCAGCGGAGGTCAGACTAGCCAGGTCAGGGTACCAGAAAGGCAGCGGAGGTCAGACAAGCCAGGTCAGGGTACCAGAGGTCAGACAAGCAGAGTAGTAGACTAAGAACACAAACTAGCTCGTGGAACGGGCAAGAAGGAAAGGGAGGACTGGGATTTAAACAATAGTCCTCCAATAGGAGGAAGAGGCGGAACCAGCCCAAATGGCAACTAGCCTGGACTTGTAAAACTAGCCCCAATGGACTTATGACATGTCGAATGGGCTAACAGGATAACCATATCCCTCCCATTGGGCACAGCACTAAGCCCAATGGGAGGAGGAAGTCAAGAGAGAGTGAGGGAGCCTGCCTAAACGCAGCGGCTACTGAGCGGCGCATGCGCTTCGGCTTGGGAAGCCGGAAGAACATGCGCCAAAGCTGGGACCCGCCGGTGCACTGGAGAGGAGACGGCCACGCAAGGTGACACCTGGTAGACACTATTGTGTAGTGTGGTTCTGTGATTAACAGTGAAACAAAGCTCGGCTGTCAGAAAGCATATATGTGGTTCTGCTGGGATGTCACCCAATGTATGTGTGGTTCTGTGACTACCAGTGGAATTTCTCTTCTCCCCTCATCTCTTCTTGGCACAGGAAATGCTTTGATTGTTTTGCTAATTATATTAAGAACACCTCAAACAATACATTGACACATCTTCTGTTCTAGGAGCTATGGCACAGCCCCTGTTAATCTGAACATTAAAACAGGAGGAAGAATTTATGGACCTGCTGGTAAGTCCCCTTTTTCCAAAGAATATAGGTGTCACTAAAATTAGTTAGACCACTGGTGGGCAACAAGTGGCGCTCAGGCTTCTCCTGCATCTAACAACCTGTTCTCTGTTGCAAAAGTAAAAGGAGAGAAGTTCCCTTTACCACATTATACTCCTCTTGTGTTCACCCAGAAAAATACACATCATCTTTTTTTTTTTTTTTTTTTTTCCCTCCGAGCATATCTCGCTTAACTTGGCACTGTTCGTCCTTCAACCCTAAGGTGCTAGAGAGGTCTGTAACTCCTTGCGAAGCAGTGCATTGGAGACCTCTCTGATATCCAAGGGTTTCATTTTACATTTTCAATTACTGTTTATAATGTTCATACCTTTGGTTGACTTCATGGCCATCTAATGTCTTGTTGCCTGATTGTTCTTCACATCATGTGATTGAAGTTGTTCTCCTTTGCAATATTTTGCATTTACCTTCTAAAACATAGACCATGGTTCATGCAAAACTTCTTCTTTAGGTGAATTTAAAATCAACTCATTTCAGTCGATTGCTGGAGGAAATAAACTTTCTGTGTTTTCATTGTTCTGTGCAGGAGGAAAAGTTAAAGGGGTAGATTTGGATGCTCCTGGAAGTATTAATGGAGTGCCACTGGTGGAGGTCGACTTGGATTCCTTCGAGGACAAACCTTGGAGAAAGCCAGGTAATGTTGTTGGTATTATGTTCTGTATTTGACAAAGGGCAGACAGGTGTTATGGAATCAATAACATGCAAATAGATTTTGTTTATGGAGTTCTCTTCCACATTCAAGTGGTTAAGAAGAGGCAGTTTGCAGGACTGTAGTACTCTTGTACTTGCTGGCTTTTTTAAACAGGAGTTATGGCATCATTATAATTTAAAAACCATAGTTCATGGACCATACTGATACTACTTCAGGTTTTGCTTAGAGAAGGGTCTTGAAGAGAAATGATCACATTTTATAAAGTCCATTGTGAGCAGACTTGGTGTAAACACACACACAAAAAAAAACACTCTTCGTCTTCTTTGTGTAGCAGCAAAACCGTCCCTATCAGCTGTTTGGAATTTCAAGTAAATCACCTACCTTGCCTGGAAAGCAGTCTGGAAGTACATGCTTTCAGCTGGCAACACCTAGTTTGTATACACATTCCCCTAGACCCGCTGTGTCAAGGTTTCAAACCCACACCAAGTTTGACGACTTGCATCATGCACGACAGTAACTGTCTGTGCAGTGCAGCATAGCTGCATGGAGGGTGACCTTTCATATCCTCATACTGTTCTCCAGCTGGTCTTTTGGGATGCTCAATGCAGCCTCGGCTTAATCAGCAGGTTTGCCAACAGGGCAACTATCTTATGTTAGTTGTTCTTTAAAGTCGCTATATAAAAGTTGTGCTTTTGATGAAGGTAAAGTCAGCTGTGTGGTTATACCCCAAAGTGTGTGGGCAGTGGAACTGTACATACTGTTTTCCGTTTCTAAGAGCGTTATTAGGATGCCATTTACTCCCCACGCTTAAGTATTACTATCCCTTTAATGCAGGAGTGGGTATCATGTGGTTCAGCAACCAGCTGATAGATGATGTGAGTTTTAGTCCATTAAGATCTGGAAAGCTAGAGGTTGCCCATCCTTTGGATGAGTTCACTAGCTATTTGTTTGAAGCCTGAAGTAACGTGAAAATGCATAAAAATGCGTATGCAATTTATGAGATTTTCATGCAATTTATCATAAATTTCTCATTGTGTGTTGAATCGAAGGAATCTCTGCTTCTCCATCCAAAACACCACTTCAAAATCACACAGTAATCATCTAATGTGATATTTGGTGCATTAACATTGAAATCAGTATTGCTTTAATGCACTGTTAAACCAAAAGTTGCAGTAAGATGTTACCTTTTGACATGAGTTGCTTTTTTCCTCAGTATGAATAGTCCCTTGCAACACAATAAGTTTCACGTTTCTTGTAATCAATCAATGTGAGCTGTAAACCTAGTTTAAAGGACAGCAGTCATGAGGATATGGGGACATTGCACTCAGCCAGTTAAGTGTGTGTCTGTCTGTGTGTGTGTCTGTCTGTGTCTCTCTGTCTGTGTGTCTGTCTGTCTGTGTGTGTGTGTGTGTGTGTGTCTGTCTGTCTCTCTCTCTGTCTGTCTGTCTCTCTCTGTGTATGTGTGTTTCTCTCCATGTCTCTCTCTCTGTCTGTCTCTCTCTCCGTCTCTCTCTGTCTATGTGTGTTTTCTCTCTCTCCATGTCTCTCTCTCTGTGTCTGTCTCTCTCTCTCTCTCTCTCTCGCTCTCTGTGTGTGTCTTAATGCCCACATACCTTCATGAATTAATAATGTCAGCTCCTGCACAGTCTTCTATAGCTTGTTTGTGCCTTCCAACCTGTACTCCGGCTGTCTCTCCTGGGCAATGTAAGGTAAACGTTTTAAAAAAAAACATCATGATGTACTACCACACTGGCAACGTTTTACGAGGCGCCATAAGAATCTTGCCCTTTTGATCCGTGTGAGATTCTTATAAGGCTCTCTTGAAGCCGGCGACCTAGTTATAGTAGCTAAATGTTGCATGCTTTTATGCATGCAACATTTTAAAAGAAGACAATCAGGACACATTGATGCAGAGCAAACTCAGACAAATGTCTCTGTGTAAGTGGCCTTGGAGTACAGGTGCCAAACAACGCCAACCCACTGGGTTAGCCCCTTCACCCGAGACGTGGCTAATATCAGGCACAGGGAAGGAGGGGTGGATATTTAATCAAATATCTGTAAAACTGTTGTGTGTTAAAAGAAAAACACAATTGAAACAATTATGTTCTGTATAATGCAGTAGACAACTGTTAGATTACAACTCCAGTCATCCCCAACAAGCCAATTTTTGATTAGGCATGGTAGGAGGTGTAGTCACCAATAACATGAGGTCCAACAATTGGTTACCCCTGCTTAACCCTTTGAGTGCTAGAGGAGTTTGAAACGCATTGCTTTCCAATGCTTTGTGTAACTCTGGTGTTCAAAGGGTTAAAAGTATTAGTGGCACCCAATCAGGATTTTTGATTTCATCTCTAGGTGCTGACCTCTCCGACTATTTCAATTATGGTTTTAATGAAGACACATGGAAAGCTTACTGTGAGAAACAGAAGAGGTTACGAATGGGCCTGGAAGCACTTCCAGTTTCTTCTACAACAAATAAAATCAAGGTACAATATCTCAGTCACACAGTCCAAAGTCTAAAAGAGAACCATACTGCTTGGGCGCCATAGTGCATAAAGGTTAAAGTAGAGAAATTCTGGCGTTAAACCAACAGTATCATAGAGAACAAATGGAAAAAAATGCCATGGATTTATTGGGGCTTTTAACCCCTCCTTTAGCCCTGGTTGGTGTTCTTAATCACGTGACTTTTATTCATAGGTACAACAGGGCAGAACTGGAAACCCAGAAAAGGAGACAGTTTTGCAGACAGTTAAAACAGAGTTCACATCACCCACTTCATTATTTAAATCCACAGTTCCACCTCCTAGGTAAGAATGGTTTCAGACATCCTGCCTTTATCTGTACAGAACAATGTCATCGTTTTCTAATGCTTTAATTAAAAATAAAGTGTACTCTTATTGAATTATTCCTGTGGCTAACATAATGGGCCATATGCACAAGAGGAACAATTGTAGGACAAATCAACTTCATCATAAGGAACAAATAAAACGTAACAACATTCCCATTGATCTAAATTGTGAAATTACCTCCTGAATTCTAGATGTCCAGCACATTGGTTTTCCCTAAAATCTCTCTTGTGTTTGTACATATGGCCCATTGTATCTTAAATATATAGGAAAAAGAGAATGCAATGCAACCCTACCAGTGTCCAGTGAGTCTCTAGATTATTGTAAAAAATATTGAACGTTGGATACAAGAAAAACTGTCCCAAAAATCGAAATAAATATGGTGTGGTCCAGAGTGAATTCTCAGACTTGTAGCTTCTTCCTATGATGTCCGCAGCAACGTCTGTTACAAAACAAGAAGAGGGGAGGGAAAAGCGCAGGACATCTGAGAGCAACTAAGAAACCATCAATATAAACCACTATAAATTCTTGATCTTAATGTCCCAAATAGATATTGGATAGATAACTATATCTCCCAAGAGTAACAATCCTTCTTGCTGATAGAGGCCATCAAAGCCAAACGAATACGAGGATTCCTTCTTAGACTTCCTTAATAGGTAATCTTAAATGTAAAGATAAACAGATCCTCTAAGGGTAAAACTGTATGGCCAATAGACTCCTAATTTATGGCCACATTAGAATACACTCACCAGATATGATATCAAAACAAGCATCAATAAATCTGGATGCAGATGAGCAATGGGATAATAAAGAATTCAGGAAACATAACTTTTAATTTCCAACACATTTCACTCAATTAGGGGATCCCTGACGAAGTTCTAATAATTTTGTGAAATGCGTTGGGAAATGGTTATATGTTCCTGGTTCCTTTATTATTCCATTGCTCATCTGCATACATATTTGTTGATGCTTATTTTGATATCGTATCTGGTGTGTGTGTTCCAACAGGGGCCATAATTTTGGAGTCTGTCGGCCATGCAGTTATACCCTTAGAGGATCTTTCTGTTTATCTTCACAATTAAGATTACCTATTAAGGAAGTCTAAGAAGGAATCCTCATATTTGTTTGGAACTCTATCAGCAAAGAAGGTTTGTTGCTCTTGGGAGAAAGTTATCTATCCAATATCTATTTGGGGCATAAAGATCAATAATCTTTATAGTAAGTGCATTAATGCTCTTAGATGTCATGCTCTCTTCATCTTAAATATATAGTAATATATATATAGTAATAACTGTAGTTTTACAATTTCTCATTGTGCTTATGACAGCGGGGGGGGGGGGGGGTCATTCTAAGATAGTTTTGGAGGAGCTGGCATTATGGAGGGCTTACTTACACAGTCAGCTTGTATACAGCCAGGACATGAAAAAAGTGTTTGTAACACTCGTTGAAAGTGAACCTGGCACCAACACCACTTTTAGACGCGTTAAATGTATCTATTAACCTGCCTATAACTTGTGCTTTGTGTTTTCTGATCAGGTTTGAGATTTTTGATTTAGTAGTTTGTGAATCTAATCTCTTCAGAGCTTTGTTCTCTGAGTTGTTCAGATAAAGCTGCATAATTATTTACATGCCCAGAAAGTCACCTCTCTACACTTTTAGGCAGCTAATACTATTAATTTCCATACTGTTAACACTTTTCATAGTGCATCAGTGTGTTGCCATGTCTACAGATTTGTAGTATGGGTTTCAGTGGGATTACAGTGAGCTATTCCTAATAGGTAGCGGTTAACAACTCCTTTTTGATTAGATGCTGATAGTGAGAGCTAAGGATACCAAATAGTTGAAAAAAGCTTTGTTACAAATTTCAGGTAGCTCTCTTAATAAATTATGAAATAGGCACAAGTATGAAAGAAGTGAAACATTGGAAGAGGGGGCGGAGGGATATAAAATGGGTAGAAAGTGAGAAACAGTGAGTTAAGTGCATTTATATATTTCATGCTGCAATGGGCCAAATGCCCGTCTGACCACAGTCTGCAGCCCACCTGAGATTTCATTCATTTTTTTTAAATATATACCCAGTTAACCAGCACACATGAACCAATACCTAATGAACCTAACCCTCTGCTTGCCCATACTGTGCAGTTCAAGAATAGATATCTGTGTTGATATTTTTGAATAGCTGACAGACCATAATTCACCATTGTTATCCATAAAAAAAAAAACTCTGATCATGTAGCCCAAGACTGAAAAATCTTGTACTTCCGTGGAATATTTTCTTGATTAGTTATAAAGATTTTATTAATCCATTTGTGCCGCATCTTATTCCTTGTTTTGTATTCTTCGCTATTTATTGTTTTGCAGTAGGAAACTCTCAGGCACAATTGATGTCATTGGTCAAACGACCACTATCACACGGGTAGAAGGAAGGCGGCGTGGAGCCAATGAAAGCAATATTCAGGTGTAGTATGGCACAGTAGATTTTCATTAGGTAAACACACCCAATTCTGAGTTGCTCTTGCAGGGCTGTGTTTTAGCACTTTTCCTGTTTTCTTGAAGTATTTTACATTTTATTGTGTTATTACAATGGGGCTGATTTACTAAGGAAAAGTGCTCCATTCAAGAGCAAACCAAATGTGCTATAGGGATCAAAAACAAATTTGCCACACTCTCATTGTTAAAATGAGCCCCATTTATGTTTGAAATGTGTTCCATAACGTGTAGTAGAATTGCCCGTATTTGCACCACTTTACTTTGTACACCAGCCCCTCTTAGTCCTATATATCTGTACAAGGAGGCTCATGTACTCAGAAGAGCTGGGGAAAAACAGCTGCACTTCAGGGAGCAAATTCTAATCCCCCATTACTTTACTTTAATTGGGGATTTTATACATTATTATAGAGAGAGCTCTGGTGACCTTTTCAGCATTTAAATTAAGTACATTTTTAATTGGGCTGCTGTGGTGTAGTTGGTTTGGCCCAGAATTGATCAATTTTAATGCATCATGCTCAGGTTATTTACTTTATACTTATGACAAAGGTGTGTAACGTGGCTGTCCAGCTGGTACGGCAATTGTTGTTCACTTCTTCCTTAGACTGTGAGCATTTTGTAAGAAAAGAAATCTGTTAATGACTATGGTTGACATTTAGTGAGATTGACATGGAAATGGTACTTTAGAACAATTTAGGTGCTCTTGAAAACCATTCCAATACACTTTATTTAAAATTCTAGTTTGGTAGTCTAGCTTTGTCAGTTTGTTCATATTAGGGAGTACTAGATAGTCCAACTGGGTTTGTCAGATACTGACGTTCCACTCTACCTCCCAACGTCACGTCCTACTAGGAAGTGCTGGCTAATTTGTATAAACTTACAACTAAAGCTAAATATCTTACAAACCCTAGTTTTATATAAAGAACTAGCAAATGATGCACTGCATTGCCCATACGATTGGGCATACAATGTAGTTCTGGGACCTGCTGGACTGCTGCAGCAATTTTCACAGGGGTATCGCCGCCACCGATCTCCATCCCCATGCCACCCTGGGGCGGGAAAGACAGAGAACCAGGAAAAGAATTTTATAACTATATGTAGAAGACTAACAAATATGGGTGATTTTTTTAAAACTTCTTTAAAAAATCTCCCAAGTTAATATAAAGTGTTAGTTCCAGAGTGTGTGTGTGTGTGTGTGTGTGTGTGTGTGTGTGTGTGTGTGTGTGTGTGTGTGTGTGTGTGTGTGTGTGTGTGTGTGTGTGTTCATATGGGTGTCACTTACAGCCATAGTAATAATGGTAACCTAGTGTTGTTGCTACACAAAAAAATTATCCCTTGTGACCTAACTTAAATGGTAAAATATGGGTGGCTATACTGAATACATTTGTAATTGTTTAAATAGGTTTTGATTTTACACCAAGAACTGGCAACCTGAGGCCCTCCAACTGTTCAAGACTACAATTCCCATCATCCCCAGCCATCCTTTGGCATTTGATCATGAGAACTGTTGTGTTTGAATAGCTGGAGGAACTCCGTTTGCGCATCCATGTTATAGAGTCAGCAGTATTGTATGCACAGAAATCCCAAAATGTATTACATGAGTAGAAAAGGGGAAATACTGGTGAAGATTATGTTTTCTCTTACGTCCATTGTGAAGCACAGGAACCATAGGGTAAAGTTCCCCTCTTGAGCAGGGCTAAGCACTTCAAAAAAGGCAGTGCCTTTGAGGGAGACACTCTTCTCTTCCCTCCAGCTTTACCCCTGCGTCCTCAGTTTCAAGTGACCTAGCCTCAAGGTAGGGCTTGTTGGCACAGTTATCTTATAATTTCCCATTAGGCAGGCTCCCATTAACTGGCTTCCTTGGAGTTGAATTGGCCAGTTCACAGGTACATTTGTGGACCATTTTCCTTTACAAGTTATACTGATTAGGTAGATTACTTAGCGAATAAGTTTAAAGCGTTATTAATTTTTAAACAAAAAAAAAACTTTATTTGTGCGAAAAATAAGGTTTAAAGTGTGCCCTGCATCCTACTTCCAGGTAAACTGCTCTTTCCGCAGTTTGCCGCTCTGCCTCTGCTCCCGTCCCTCTACCCAGTATCCTCTGATGACAGAGGCGTTCTGTTAGTAAGCTGGAGTGATCTCATTAATTAAAAATGAATAACGCTTTAAACTTATAAGTAATCTACCTAATCAGCATAACTTGTAAAGTGGTGATAGATCCACTTTAAGATAAAGGAAAAAAGAAAAGCTATGCAGAGACTGGTCTCTCCTCTCTACTTTACCAGTTTAAGCCCTTGATGTCAAAAGTACCTTTTTTGGGTATTTCTTTGTGTTTTCCTATGTTTTACATCTAGGACTATCTTTGTTCTATTTTGAGGGGGCTATTTTGAACATCTTGGCTCCTAATAATCACATGGGGAAATACTAACCTAGGGATTCTGAGGTCCCTTTAACTCTTTTAACACATGTTCCTCATGGGAATATTCAGGCATCCTGTGGCCCTGCCCTGCACGATAAGAGACAGTTTGGGTTAAGACTGATTTCTTCAGTTGCGTCTATCACTTCTTGTTTTTCAAGGGGACCTTCATTCTTAGCACCCCATACCCCCTGTCATACACATTAATTCTGCCTTTAGGGGTAATTCTCATTTATTTGGAGATTCCTCTGCAAATGAAGCAGACACCGATGTAGACTTTATGGATTCTTCCTTTTCCTTTGGGGAAGATCATTGCCCCTCAGATGAAAGGCTTATCATAGTGGTGTTAGACACTGCAAGTTTTTGAGGCCTCTTATTCAGGATCTTCCTCACTGGACAAATTCCAATGGCACAAAAAGGATATTTGTTGCCTCCCTGAACCTCCTGGATGCTTACTTTCATGTCTCTGTTTGTCTGGACCCTCAGCATTTCCTGAGCTTTGCCTTCAAGGGCAGTCACTACCAGTTCACTGCACTTCTCTTTGGTATAATTTCTGCTCCAGGGGTCTTTATAAAGATCATATCTGCTTCAGCAGCTCTAATTCGTACTCAAGGAATATCCTTGACACCTTACCCAGATGACCTTTTAGTCAGGACTCATTCAGGGGCTATTCTGTGTTCAAATTCAAGACTCTGTTCGCATCCTTGAGCCCTATGGTTGGGTACTCAGTCTCAAGAAGTCCTCTCTGGTGCTTTACCAGATCTTGTATTTCTTAGGCATGAGATTCTGCCAGAGGATCAGATCAGTCTCTGTAGTTTACTTAAGGGATATTCTTGCCCATGGCAGCCATGAGGGAATATAAAGAATACTAGATTGCCTGGTCTCCGCTTTGGAGCCCATTCTCTCAATTTTACACAAGGGAGCTTAAAATTGAGCACTATCTGGAGCTGGTTAAGACAACACTCTTGACAGTCTTATGCCATGTTCCTGTCTCCACGGATGAAGAAAGAGCTTCACTGGTATCTCTACCACCTTTATGTAATTCTGGTATGTCCACCTGTCCTCACAGAATGGGTGTAGTCATCTCGGATGCCAAACTAAAGGCTTGGGGAGCATAGGCATATAGGGTCTCTGGACCAGGAAGTGATTCTTGTTCCAGTCAACATTCTGAAAATACTGGCCATTTGCTAGGCACTTTAATCACTGGTCCCATGTCCTGATATGGAACATCAGTGAGGGTCCAATCAGATAATGCAGCAGCAGTCTCATGCATCAGTCACCAAGGAAGAACAAGAAGCTAGTCAGCTCATGAGCTCTTTCAGTGGGCCAAAGCACACGTGGCAGCTATCTCAGCAGCTAAGATCCCAGGCGTGGAGAACATGGTCACAGAACTTCATCAGCATCTGGTTCCTGGGAACTGAAAATGTAACCGGTGTGTGTTCGACCAGATTGTATGCCACTGGGGACTTCCATCAGAGGACCTCATGACTTCCTGCAAGAACTGGTAGTTCCCTCTACTGTGACCAAGCTAAAGGGCCCTCTAGCATTCACAATGGAGGTGATGTCCATTCCATGTAATTTTCATCTGGCATATGTGTTTCCTCTAATACTCCTGATTTCCAGGGTGTTGACAAAGATCAGTACAGAGAATGCTTAACTCATCCTGATCACCATGTTTTGGTCCCATCGGGTCTGGTTTTTGGTCTTTCTAAATCTGTCCATTGCAGAACCATTTCATCTTCCTCTGAGACCAGATCACCTGACCCCCAGGGCCCAGTTTGTCATCCTCGGGTGGAAAGGTTGGCTTTGACGGTATGGCTCTTGAAACCAACATCTTGAAGAAAGGCATTTCAGATGATGCCATCCCTACTGTGGTCCAAGCTAGGAAGCAGGTCTCCTCTATGACTTGTCATAGGATTTGGAGATTGAGACACATCCCCACAACTTTTCAGTCTTCCAATGTTTTTGGCTTTTCTTCATGGCGTCAACAAGGTTATCAGAGTTCTATCAAGGTTCATATCTCTGCTCTCTCCATTCTTTTTCTGGTGTATTGCCTTACTCCCTGATATCAAGATTTGTTCAAAAGGAAGGTAATGCCAACTCTAGCTTCAGCTATCCCACTTTTCTGTTGAATTTTAATTTCTGTACTTTTCAGCTGCTTCCTTGCATCTTCTGATGCTCAAGATGGCCTTCCTTCTGACCATAGAATCCATTTGCAGAGTTCCTAAACTAAAGGCTTTGTCTTGTAAACCTCCTTTCCTGTTTTTTCACCAGGACAAGACAGTTCTTCATACTCTCAGTGGCCTTCTGCCGAAGGTCCTCTTGGATTTTCACATCAACCAGAAAATTGTTCTTTCTTTATCCAGTTCTGATCCTTCTAATAAGCAGGAGCTTCATCTGTTGGCTGTGGCACACAGTCTAAAGTACTACATTTACCATGTGGAACCTTTTAGAAAATCTGACTCCCTTATTGTCATTCCTGAGGGGGGTCCACGTGCGGTCCAGTCTGTGTCCAAGATTACCATTTCTTCCTGAATCAGTGTGACCATCTGACAGGCATATGTGCACTGAAAGAAACGTGTTCCTTTCCTAATCATTGCTCACTCCACTAGACGAGTGGGTGCCTCTTGGGCCTACGAGAAGCATGCCTCTGTTGACCAGCTGTGTAAGGTGGCAACAGGGTCATCTCTGCACACCTTAACAAAACACTAAAAATATCAATGTCCTGGTCTCAGCCAAGGCCAGTTTTGGCCAGAAAGTCCTTTTAGGAGGTGGTGGTGCCTGTTTTTGGACCCTTCTACTCTTTCTATATGTAGAGTTCTGAACCCTGTTGGTTCTTGTTATTTATTCAGTCATTTGGTGTGAAAGTTTCTACAGTGGGGTTTTTTTTTCACTCCCAGAAATCTTGGTGGATGCACTGTTAAATCCTTTTCTCTTAGGCCATGTTGGGCACACAGGACTCCTATTTGGAAAACAAATATTGTTTGTCACTGAGGAGTCAGAGGAGTACTCATGGCATCTCTGCTCAGGAGACTTCCTTCTTTCCTTTCTCTTTTTTCTTCATGCTACATTTGTTATACATTGAAACTGAGGAAGAGGAGGTTAAAGCTGAAGGGAAAAGGGGAATCTTCTTATAGATGCTACATTTTTTGAAGTGCCCTGCCCTCCAGAGGAGTGGAACTTTACCTCATGGTTACTGTGGACTAAGAGAAAAGGATTTAACAATAAGTTCACAAAAATGTCTTTTATTTTGTTTCAAGTGACAGTCTCCTTTTTGACATTACATATTGTGCAAGTATATAACAAATGCCTATACTATTTAATCTGTTTTGTGTTTTTATCTTAAAGGATAGTAATGTTTCAAAATAAAAGCAGCTCCAATTAACCTTCATAGTATTTGGGCCATGGAGAGAGTTATTTCAGTACTGTCAGAGTTGTAGTTTAAAGGGATAGTAATACTTCGTTTTAACTTTATTTTATTTTGTAGGCATTAAAAAATATGAAGAATGATATCTTATCTCTCAAACCTTTATGGTTTAAGAGATAGTCACAAGCAAAGTTTCCCCTCCCGCCCCTTTTACCTAGTGTAAGCCATCTCTTCTCAGATGGGGAAACTAGTTGTAAGACCAGACAGATAACAGAAGGGTACAATCTTCTTACAGTGAAAACGATGAAAGCCCTGCCCCCCTTGACAAGTTTTTCAGGTTTTTCCCTTATCTTATTTGAAGACTGTCCCTCTCTGCAGTCTACCTGGGCACCTCCCTTCTGCTCTGGCTGAAAAGTGTTACATCAGTAAAAGGGCCGGAAGGGGGACACTTTGTCATTGAATTACTCTTGAACTACACCTCTGACAGAATTGAAATAACACTCTCCAAATTCCAAATACTATGATGATTAATTAGAGCTGCTTTTATTATGAAACCTTACTATCCCTTTAAGAGTAATTGATAAAATATCCCCCTCCCACCCTTTTTACTGATGTAACCCTGCTCAGCTCAGAGCAGCACAGTGGCGTCCAAGTGGATTGCAGTGAGGGACAATCTTCAGGTAGCATAAGGGAAAAGTGAAAAACCTGTCAAGGGGGGCAGGGTTGTCATTGTTCTCACAGTAAGAAGATTGTCCCTTTCTGTGAGCTGTCTGGTCTTAAGACCAGATTCCACATCTAAGGGGAGACGGCTTACCCTAGGTAAAAGGGATGGGAGGAGGATACTTTATCGTTCAATTACTTTTGAACTACAACTCTGACAACATTGAAATAACATTCTCCATGGCCTAAATACTATGAAGATTAATTGGAGCTGTTTTTATTTTGAAACATTACTATCTCTTTAACCTGTTTTTATTGTGCTTTTAATGTCCTGGCAGGAAGAACTCTGTATAAATATATCTGCTTTCACGGTCCCCTTTTTAAAGCTTTCTGGAAACGCATGCAGGGAAACATAAGTGTATTTAAAGAAAAAACTGACTTCCCATATAGAGCGAATGCAAAATATGTGAAGTCAAAAATGATGTTGACTGTTTCTTTAAATATGATGATATATGAGAATTTCCTGGCATGTGCAGCATACAAAAGACTTTGAATTAATTCTGCCTACATTAGTGTATTTCGATACTGTTTGAGGTATGTTTATTGGCAGCTATTCAACTTCTGTTCAGCGTTTGCCATTATGCCATGGTTCTAATGTAATGAATTAATGCAGTCGCACTGGGCCTTCTGTAGAAAGAAAGAAAAGAAAGGCAGTTCCGGTGCAAACAGATTGCACCATAGTAGACAGACATTTTTCAAAACTCCCATTGGTTTAACTAGGACTTTTAACCCACCGAATGTCTTGGACTGATTTATTTGTTCCCTTTGGTGTAAGTGGTTTGCTCCAGAATTTTTTTTTTGTCTAAGACCTACTATTGGGTGCATAGGGATTGTTTATTAAAGGGAAACTATGCCTGTGCTTCTTAACACTTTTGTTTGCCACAGAGGTGTTCAGTACATTGCAATGTGTTCATTATCTCTGTCACACAACGGGACAAAAAATGAAAATGGTTCCGAACCATTAAACTAGTAAGTACGCCTTCTTTTTGTGTGCAAAAGGTCTAAAATGTTTTAAAATAAAGATGGAAAAAGACTAAAAAGTGGCTTCAGTTACTGGTCTTGACAAACTGATAAAACAATTCCTTTTTATATGGTTTTTACATTTAAACCTGTCCAGTTCACTGAAACAGATTGTTTACCACACTCCTCCCATACCTTTCGTTTGTCACTTTTTAGGAATTTATACAAGCAGATGGGTTCAATGGTCAAGCACAGCTACAAATATATGATTAGGAAATCACATTTATAACATATTTGGATTTTTATACACTTAGAAATATTTTAGAATGCTATCTAGGAATACATAATATTTAACAGGATTTGAACCCAGTTATTTGTAGATAATGGTGGGATACCTTGGCTAGGAACGGAGTCCTTCATACAGCACTGTAGTATGTCTATGTATCTGCGCTTGAGTGATTTTAGTGGTGCTCCTTCTATAATCTTCCTTTTGTAAAAATGTCCTCAATAGCGAGAAGCACATTCACTAAGAAGAACTGAAAAAACCCAACAAATCAGGCTTTTTATGTCTTGAATGCTATTGCGTTGGAGACCTCTCTAGTGTTCGATATGTTAAAAGTCACATTTAAATCGTCGGGAATTTTTTTCTTAACCCTTATTGTGTTGGCGGTTTGCCCATTCTTTTTAGTACTGTATGAATCAGGTACGCCTATAGGGTAGAGCCTCATCCGTGGTTCTTCAAAACTACTTTTTATCTTAGATATGAGGCTGTGTAATCCACTGTTCGGCAGGCTTTCTTCCCTGGAGTTGGATTGTCCATCTCACATTAGTATTTCTCTGTCTTCCAATACAAGTTACTGGCAACTTTGGGTAGGCGATCCTCCCCTTTAATTGTAGGCAGGAACAATTAGGCGGATTACCAAAACTGACATTGCCCTTAGATGTGGCTAGCTCAGTAACCAAGTGCTTTTTGTGGACCTTAAGCCCTGGGGGGGTGGGATGTTGGCTACAAGTTCTTTCCTCAGGAGTTGCCCACCGAGGCTTCTTCTTAATACACGGTAGTCTGAAGACAGAAGATCTGCAGGAAAGGTGAGCACCGTCTAGCTTTGACAGCTTGGAAATTGAATCCTCAGTATTGAAGATGAAAGGTTTTTCTTCTGGTCTGGTGGCTACTCTGCTTAGTGCCCGCAAATCTGTTGCTTCTAAATCCTACCATCATGTCTGGTTGACCTTTCTATCTTGGTGTGCTGATAGGGACCTTTCTCAGGATTTTGATCTGCCTATGGTCCTGGCTTTCTTGCAGAACGGTGTGGATAAGGGCCTCCGTTTGAGTTCCCTTAAGGTTCAGACTTCTGCTTCTCTGTTTTCTGTCAGAGGCACATTGCTATTCTTCCTGATGTCAAGGTTTTCTTCCAGGGCGTTGCTCATACATCACCTTCTTTTAAGACTCTCGCTTCTCAGTGTGATCTTAACTTGGTTCTGGGCATCCTTCAGCGCCCTCCCTTTGAGTCCTTGGTTACTATTCCTCTATGCCTGCTGACGTGGAAAATTGCTTTTCTCCTGGCGATCGTGTCTGTTCGCCGTGTTGTGGAGTTACAGGCTCTGTCTTGTAGACCACCCTTTTTGGTGTTTCACAAAAACAAGGCGGTGCTTCGCACTTCACAGGAGTTTCTCCTGAAGATGGTCTTTGAGTTCCACATTAATCAGAAGATTGTGTTGCCTTCTTTCAGCCCTGACCCTACCTCTGACAAGGACAGGGATCACCGCTTGTTAGATGTAGTGCATTTTTCAAGTTTTATGTACATTGCACTGAGTCCATTAGACAGTCTGACACTCTGTTTGTCATTCCTGAGGGCTCCAGGGCAGGGAGACCTGCATCCAAAGTGACTATTGCTTCTTGGATCAAGTCCACTATTCGTAAGGCTTACGAGCTGAGGAAGAAGCCTGTTCCCTTTCGGGTCACAGCTCATTCTACTAGATCTATTGGGGCTTCTTGGGCTTACAAGAATCAGGCCTCCGCTGATCAGTCATGCAAGGCTGCCGCTTGGTCATCTGTGCACACCTTTTCGAAGCACTACTGTGTTGATGTGCTGGCATCGGAGGAAGATCCTGGAGGCAGTCTTGCCTGTCTAGATTCTTCTTTGGTGCTTCCTTCACTTTTGAGCCCTATTGGCTCCAGTGTGCTGTGTAACAGTTCCTGGGGTGGTGTTACACCTGTTCAGTGTCCGTTGACACTTCAGTTGTTTTGTTGGGCTATCTCTGATCTGATGGTTCGTATCTGCTCTGGTGACTTTGGGGGCCTTGTGCCTGGTCCTTTCCTTTCTTCCCGCCCTGGGGAACTCCATGGTTGGACATCCCAGAGTTACCAGTAACCTGTATTGGACGACAGAGAAAAGAGGATTTTAGTCTTACCTCTTAAATCCTTTTCTCTTTGTCCATACAGGTTACTGGTAACTTTGGGTAGGCGATCCACCCCTTTAACTAGGCAGGAACAATTCTAGATGTGAATGCAGGGGGTGGAGCCTCCCTTCCCTCCTTGGCTGCAGCTAGCCAATCAGCTCCAGTAAGATTTGAGACACTAACTATTGACTCGATAGTAGAAGGGAAAGAAGAATCCTGTGAGCATGACCCCAACGGTCTGCCACAGGAGAGCCAAGCATGGTCCCTTGACAGGGTGGGAGACCAGTAACCTGTATGGACTAAGAGAAAAGGATTTAACAGGTAAGACTAAAATCCTCTTTTCTGAGCCATTTCCCTGTGGAAGTAGACTTTGACAATTCAGTTCCTCATAGCGGAACTTTTGAAATTCTACAATTTTAAAATAGGAGCTTAAAGAAAGAAGATTGGTAATCTATTTAATCCCTTAGTGACAGTCCTGGCACGTCATGGAATTCAGGGCTCCCTGCGCAGCTGCACGGGGATCCCTGAATCAGATCGTAAAATAAATAAATAAATGCCCTGTGATCCTTAAAGGAGCAGTAAACATTTTTTTATGAAAACACATATGTTATAGAGCATTTCCTGCTGAATAAAACAAGGTCACTCCCACTGCTGTCAGATGTTTTATTCAAAATTTATAGCAGTTTAAATAATCATGAAGTGAATTTACTGTGTTTACTTCCTGATAGTTCTAACTGACAGGAAGTGACAGGCAGTTTCTATCACATTCTATGGAGAACTGTATGTCTCTGACTTTTCTGACTTTCCTCTCCATTAGAATCTAACAGGAAATCTAATTAGAATTTGACCACTAGAGGGCACTGCTAATGTAAAAAAACATGGGTTTAAATTGTAATAACTCTGGAAATATAAATCTCTCTGCAGTGGGAGTAACCTTATTTTACTCAATAGGAAAATCCATACAATATATATTTTTTCATTAAAAAAGTTTACTGCTCCTTTAAGTGATGGCCAGGCCTGTGTGCGCCAGTCCTTAAGGGGTTAATTATGTACCATTATACTTTGGCATCTGCTTTCATTGGAATTTATTGGCAGTTTTCTTATGTTACTTTCCCTATACATTGCTATGTCATTAAAGGTGGCTGCTATTCTCTTATTTTAACTCTTGAGTGGTTGGGCTATACCAGTTAAAGGAGCAGTAAATGTTTTTTATGAAAACATATGTTATAGAGCATTTCCTGCTGAGTAAAACAAGGTCACTCCCACTGCTGTCAGTTGTTTTATTCAAAACTGACCGAGTATGATAGCAACTGCCAGTCACTTTCTATGGGGAGCTGTAAGTCACTGACTTTCCTCTCCATTAGAATGTAACAGAATAACTAATTAGAATTTGACCACTAAGAGGTACTTCTAATGTTAAAAGTGCTCAAAATGCAATGACTCTGGAAATATACACCTCTCAGCAGTGGGATAACCCTTGTTTTACTCAACAGGCAACACCCTATAATATATATTTTTCATAAAAAAGGTTTACTGCTCCTTATAAGGCTGTTCTGTGCATTATTCTCACCTATGCATCTCTTCTTTCTTGTTAGGTTGTTTTCAGACTTTGCCTGTATGTCTGAACTGTTTTTGAAGCTGTTTACATTATTTCCTTTTGATTTTGATTTTTTGTTACGTGGTCCCTTTAGGAACGGGAACCCACGCAGTGGTCATCTTTGTCTCATAGTCAGGAATGGGCATATGGGACATATCTTTCTGCACCCGTTTAGGACATAAAGGAAGAGTGGGCTCTTTCTTCACCTGTGACCATGCTTTCTCACATGGTCAGCATGTTTTATGTCTGGTGTACTTTATTTTGCAGTGTTTTACAGCTGGGGAGCCACTATTTGCTCAGTATAACCAATATATAGAAAAATACATTTCCCAGAATCCACCAATTTCTGGCTTTTCTTCTGACTGGATGGGCGGAGATTTGGCTGTCATCTTTACCATTGCTTATGCTATGCAGGGGCTGACTCTCCTCTCTCTTCTCCAATGTAACACTTTGCATGTCTGATAAGTACCTTTGGAGTCTTTTCTGTGGGGTTTATTGTAACCTTATTACAACTTTGGAATACAGTTTAAGTTTATTCTCTCTGGGCATGTCTGATACCAAGGGACTCATGAGGGAACCCAAATGTAAAGATTCAGGGGCTTCCTTAACCCCTTAAGCTCATTGTTCCTCCTGCCATACTGGGCTTCCAATGGAATATCCTGACATACTATATCCCTGATTTGGTGGCATCCATTCCCATATCCATCCAGTGGGTTCTCCACTCATGGTGACCCATGCCTCTTATTAGAGACACAGATCCTGTTTATAGGGGACACTGTCAACTAGTGGGGAGATAATTTGATGAGGAAAGACTCTGAGGTAGAAGTTATGGATTATTTTTGTCCGGTGGCGATGTCTACGAGGCTGCCCCTCAGAAGAGGGGCTCATCAGAACTATGTTGGAGACTCTTGAGGCCTCTGATGGCAAATTTCCCTCTCAGGACATCTTCCAGAGATGCAGGAAAGACTCCCCAGTCTTCCCTCCTAACAGCAGCTTATATCAGGTTCTATTGGAGGAATGGAAGATGCCAGATAAAAGGCTTTTCCTTAACAAGCTCATCACCAAATTATACCCTTTTACTGCTGAGACCCTAGAGCAGTGGGCTTCCCCTCCTATGATTGATAATCCTGTTTCACATCTGGATAAAAATACAAAGCTTTCATTGAAGGATACTGCTGGCCTTAAGGACAAGACCGATAAACACATTTACTCCTTGTTAAAGGATAATATTGCAGCCAAAAGGGTAGCTCTGCAAAGCATCTTTGATTCAACATGTTTCAATAGAGCATTGTGATAAACAACTCTGAGGCTATCCCAGAAGTGGTTGCGGACTTTCACAGCAGTCAAGATCTGGATCCATGAAACTAGGAACTAAACCAGAAAAAGTTTGAACAGATATTTCTCTGCTGGAGTCTGCCATCAGTGGATCTGATGGCATCCTGCGAGAACAGGAAGTTTTCAGAGTTTTGCACCAAGACAAAAGATACCTTGACCATTGTAATGGACACAGTGTCCATTCCATGGAACTTTTATCTGGCCTATGTGTTTCGTCCATTACTTCTTATCCCCAGCGTGATCAGAAAGATCAAGGTGGAGACTGCTCCTGTCATCCTATTTGGCACCTTTTCTAGTCCTCTTGGGCCTGGTTTGCAGATCTTCTCAACCTATCCATCAAAGAACCTTTCTGCCTTCCTTTGAGACCAGATCTTCTGATACAGGGCAGGTGGAAAGGCTGGCTTTGACAGAATGGCTCATGAAACCAACCTCTTCAAGAAAGCGTTTCTCAGAGGATGTCCTATCCACCATGACCCAAGCTAGGAAGCTTATTTCTTCCAAGACATATCATGGGATCTGATCCATCTTTTTTTTACCAGTGGTACACGAATAAGGATGTCTTCTCTGAACTTTTACCTTCCTGGGCCATTCTTACTGGGCAGTGTGAACAGGTTCACTTTTAAAAGGTTGCACGCAAAAAGGCGTGCAACCACATGGTACCTTCACTATGTCACCACAATAAAAATGGCGACATGAGAATCTCTCACTGCATGACAGCGCAAGATTCTCATGTCGCGTACTGCACGTTGCATACAATAATTATAGAGCCGGTAGCCAGTTGCACAAAACATCTTCCCCAACTTCAGTATTTGCCTACTCTAGCCTTCACCGTCAGCTGAGGAGCTATCTAAAACTCTTACCATCTCCTCTCCGCTTACTGTCAGCTCACTTGCTATTCTGAGTCTGAGCGTTGCCCTGGTTCTCTCTCCCCTTCTCATTGTGGAAGCATTGTGCTAGAGCGGCTCAAGAACCAGCAAGAGGAGAAGCGAGAGCTGACAGTATGCAGAGAGGAGATGGTAAATACTGAAGCCAGGGAAGATGAGAGCTTGACAGTAAGTGGACAGGAGATGGTAAGAACTATAGATAGATCCTCAGTTGACGGTGAAGGCTAGACTAGGTGAATACTGAAGTCGGGGAAGATGTTTTGTGCAATAATTTAAAGGGACCCTGTCACCTGCACTGTGGAAATCCCTTAATATAACGCCAATTTCCTACTATTAACTTGCCTACTGGCTCTATAATTATTGTATGCAATGTGCAGTACTTGACATGAGAACCTTGCTCTGTCATTCACTGCTAGATTCTCATGTCGCCATTTTTATCATGGCAACATAGTGATCGCTCGCTCTTTTGCTTGCAACCTTTTGAATGGATACCATGTGAAGAGAAGTTCTCAGTCGAGCTCTCTCAAGGTACAGATCTCCAATCTTTTAGTCCTTGCAGAAGTGTATTGCTCTTATCCTATGTTAAGAACTTTGTTGAATGGGTGGGTGGTACATGCCTACCCCTCTTTTAGGGATCCCACGTCCCCATGGGATCTTAGTTTGGTCTTGGGCATTTTTCAGAGACCTCCTTATGAACCTTGTTGAGCTTGGAGGAGGGAGACTCTTTTTGAAGTGCCCTTCTCTGTGGACGAAGGAAGCTCAAACCCCATGGTTCCTGTGTTCCATATGGACAGTCTTGGTGCTGTTTCAGAAGATAATTAAGATATTTTCTGCACAGATAGTTTATTTGTCATACATTTGTAAATGACACTACACTCAAAGCTCACCATATATATAAATAAAAAATATCTATCTCCTGAAATATGTATTTGCTGGTGTAACTAACATAGCCATTTTGAATTACTTTTTCAAATATGCAAACTTGAATTCAAGGTGAAAGTTCCTTTTTAAAGTTCCTGAATGAAAATATTTGGGGACAGATACAAGGTCCTTATGCACAAAAGAAAAGTTTTGTAGTTCTAGGGCAAACTAATAGGCTTCTAGTTGACAAACAATCATTTCCAATTATTTAAATGTGAGTTTTAACCCCTTGAATATGAAAGGTTTTCTCTCTGTCTTTTGCTTGCATTTGCACACACTTTCTTGCTTTTGCTCTCGTTTAAAGCCCCATTTAAATAACGGGATTTTTTATTTGAAGGAATAGAATGGATGTAAAATACCTAAATTCACTTTTATGGATAGTAAGATTAATGGGCCATATTCAGTAAACTAAAGAGGTGAGAAAACCAATGGTACAGTGGAACCAAATACATTTCTCCAAACTACCTTTGTGATAAGTGACTTAACCAATTAAATGACAGGTCTCCAGTGCATAAGTTTGCTTTTTAGGGTTAACGTTCCCTTGTAAATCAAAGGGGATGATGTGTCTTTCTCCCCTATGGTGCAGTTGGTTTGCTCCAGGATTGCACCTTTTTAGCTAATGAGTGCAGACAAATAAAGCATAATGATTGTGGTAATTACACAAACTTTGGCAAAAGTGATCTTGTCCTGAAGAGCTTGTAATAGACAATCATTCATATGTCAGGATTGTTTAATCATGTTAGTCACAGATCAGGGCAATCCAACAATAATTTCTGTCATTTACATTTGTGTAGGTAGTTTCAGAGCAGTCTCCTCCTGAAGTGGATAACAATTTTATCAAGCCACCACCGCCATTTTTCCCTCCCGGAGCACCTCCCACGCACCTACCACCTCCTCCACTATTTCCACCACCTCCAAGTGTCAGCACTGCCCCACCTCTAATGCCGCCTCCAGGTGAGTAGTAATTCATTCTTATTGTAATTTTTTTTAACCCCTTTGATACGAGAAACCTCCCCAGTAGCTCCTCATTTAATGTGCTTACCCTAGAATTTCCAGTAACAATGTACTTTTTGGGGAGGCAAAATTTGAATTTTCAATAATTTTTAAATATTTAAACACAATTTTTATTTTGCGTTGATATTTTAAAGGGGAACGTTACCTTTGGAATATGTTGCTCTTAATCTTTTAAAGGGATAGTAACACTTAATATTAAGTGACATTTATATTGTAAGGTTTATCTTCCTGAGTAAAACAAAGATACTCATTCTGCTGAGATGTGTTTTATTCAAAAGTTATAGAAGCTCAAACTCGCATTTTTAGGTGCAATAACTCAATGGCCTGAAACTTTACAGTGGTGCTGTTGCTACACCATCTTGTGGGAGCTTGGTCAATTGACCAAAAGTTTCCATAGGATGTTATAGGAACAGCGCCACTGTAATATTTCAGGCCATTGAGATATTGCACCTAAAAATTGCAAGTTTGAACGTCTATAACTTTTGAATAAAACCCCTCTCGCAGTGGAAGTACTCTTCTTGTACTCAAGAGGGTAAACCTTCTCAAAACATAGAATATGATGACAGATAGGAATTATTTGGCCCATCTAGTTTGCCACTTTTTCCTACTGTAAAAATCTCAAACCTTATTTGATCCTTGGTCTTGTCTTATGTACAGGACAGCCTTATGTCTAACCCATGCATGCTTAAAGGGGAACTATTGCCACAAATAAAGTGTTCCCAAAACAATTACCCATGTAGCGATAAGCATAACAATAGTAGTAATATTCAGCATTATTACCGTGTTAGTGAGAAATCCTACTTCTGCCGAGACTGACGCCAGGCAACAGGGCAGACATCTTTGCTTACAGACGACTGTGGGCCTGCGCTGTCAGATCTGGTCTCCTTTAGGAGGAGTAGCATGGTAACTTTAGGTACCAAAAAGGACTGATGGCGTAGATCCCTCTAAAGTGCTGTTGCCTGGCCATCGGTTTCGGCAGAAGTAGGATTTCTCAATAACGTGGTTATTATGCTGGCTGATACTGCTATTGTTAAAGGGGCACTAATGTCCCATAAAAAAAATATGCTTGCTTTGTAGACGTTTAAAAAAAATAAATTATTTGGCACCAATCCAAAGGTTTGAGAGATATTCGCTTATAAAGTTCCCCCCTCCCTCCCCTTCTCCTGACGTCAGAGTCTAGCTGACAGCAGGAGATCCCAGTCCGGGGACCAGCCTGCATCTCTGCAGCAGTGCTGAAATCATGTTTTTTAAAAATAATTACTTTGTTGGAAAGGTCTACAAAGTGTGCCTGGTTTGCAAGCACACTTTGTAGACCGTTCCCATGAAGCAGTTCTTTTTAAATAACTTGATATCGGCTCTGCCAAAGAGCCTCCTCAAGTCTCATGACTCCAATCTCCTGCTGTCAGCTTTACAACTGACTGCAGTAGAGAGGGAATTTTAGTGGCTAATCTCTCTCAAACCATAATGGTTTGAGCGCTAGGATTGGTGCCAAATAATTTATTTTTTAAACATCTACAAAGCAAGAATAATTTTTTGTGGGGCATTACTGTCCCTTTAAGCTTATCGTTACATGGGTAATTGTTTGGGGGGAGCCTTTATTTGGTGTGATAGTCCCCCTTTAATCTCCCTTGCTGTATTAACCTCTACCACTTCTGCTGGTAGGCTATTTCACGTATCTACAACCCTCTATGAAGTAAAAGGTTCTAATATTACATCTGAGCCTCCTTCCCTCTAGTTTTAGGCTATGACATCTTGTCCTAATATTTCTTCTGCTTTGAAATATACTTCCCTCTTTGGCTGATCTCATTCTCAGATTGATGGTCTAATGTTTGTGCAGTGGTGAGAACCAAATACAAATGCAGATCAGCAGCAGAAAGCATCTGCAGAAGTCATGCAAAGATGCATGTAGCTACTGTATTAAAGGGATAGTAATACTTAGTTTTAACTTTATTTTATTTTGTAGGCATTAAAAAAACATGAAGAATGATATAAGTCTTATCTCTCAAACCTTTATGGTTTATGAGATATTCACAAGCAAAGTTCCCCTCCCCGCCCCTTTTACCTACTGTAAACAATCTCTTCTCAGGTGAGTCTGGTTGTAAGATCAGACAGATAACAGAAGGGGACAATTTTCTTTGTATGAAAACAATGAAAGCCCTCCCCCCCCCTTGACAAGTTTTTCGGCTTTTTCCCCTTATCTTAATTGAAGATTGTCCCTCTCTGCAGTCTACCTGGGCATCTCCCTTCTGATCTGGTTGAATACGGGGGGATACTTTGTTTGTGAATATCTCTTAAACCATAAAGGTTTCAGAGATAAGACTTACATCATTCTTCATGTTTTTTTTAATGCCTACAAAATAAAATAAAGTTAAAATGAAGTATTACTATCCCTTTAAAGTCACCTGTTAAATGGATAGTAATGTTACAAACTAAAAGCCGCTCCAATTAATCTTCATAGCATTTGGGCCATGGAGAGTGTTGTTTCAATACTGTCAGAGTTGTAGTTCAAGAGTAATTGAATGATAAAGTATCCTACTCCTTCCCCTTTTACCTGGTGTAAGCCACCTCCCCTCAGATGTGGTATCTGGTCTTAAGACCAGACAGATCACAGCAAATGACAATCTGCCTACTGTTTGAACAATGAAAACCCTGCCCCCCTTGACAGGTTTTTCTCTTACGCTAATTGAAGTTTGTCCCTCTCTGCAAGCCATCCGGACAACACCTTTCTGCTCTGAGGTGAGCAGTGTTATATCAGTAAAAGGGGCGGGAGGGAGATATTTTATCATTCAATTACTCCTGTACTACAAATCTGACAGAACTGAAGTAAAACTCTCCATGGCCCAAATACTATGAAGATTAACTGAAGCTGCTTTTAATTTGAAACAATACTATCCTTTTAAGGAAAGCCCTTATGTTTAAATTAAGAGCCACTTATTCTTTAGGTATAGTTCCACCTTTAACATGTTTTAAAACCTTTCATCCCTTTAAATTTTAATGGTTTGAAATGTGGTGGTAAATCTTTCTAGGATTAACCAGGGTTGCTTGTATTTTGGATTATTCCAAAAAATGAAACTGACAGGGCATGATATTAAGATGGTGCAGGCCACGTACATGGGCTCTCTTGTTAAAAAGTATATATTAAAAAAACAGGCATAATGTACATAGTCAGAATTAAACACTTGGAGGTGTAGAGGTAATCATGTTGGCATCCTTTCCAGCTGTGCATGCATCTGGCCTCCAAAACCTTCTAGATATTTCAGTATTTTCACATCCATTCATGTTACAGCAGCAGGTTTCTGACTTTCTTCTCTTCCCATAAATCAGTACACTATGTACATCTGCTACAAACCATACAAGGCTGTGGCTTTGGCTCCCAATGGTCCTTGTTTTATTTGTGCTGTAGCCAGAGCTTTATCTTCAAAGCTGCTACAAAAATAGCATTGTGCCATACCTCCTATGTTCACTTAGAGGAAAAAGGCACAGTTGTTACCTCACATTAACTAGCAAATTTGGCCAAGAAAATACAGAATTGCAAATATAAAACATCCTGTGGAAGTTCTTTTGAAAACAGAACTTGCTTTGAAGTTGTCATTTAAGACTTTATATTCTTCCTTGTGAAGCTCATTTCGATTAAAAACACTGGACGGTGACCTGAAGTTTTTATTTAACACCTTAACTGCTGACTCTGCAGCACATAGCTGTGTAGTGACTGAGCCAGTGAAGGGCATTGTGAGGCTCTCCAGCTTCTCCAGACTACATCTCCCATCTCTTGGAGTTGTAGTCTGGCAGCAGCTGGAGGGCCTCACATTATCCACCCCTGCTATGAGCATTATGCAGAAGGCAAACCACATTTCTGGAGTGTGTACAAACTGTACCATCCGGGGGAGGGGGAGATAATTCCCATTGGTTTAAACTAACACTTAGTAATAACCCCCCACTTAACTTAGTTTGGCTAGAAAATCTTACTGGCTACTATGAATCAGTGTTGTATAGATTGGGTCACAAAAATTGCTTTAACCCTCCATAGAGGCAGATTCCTTTTGAAGCCCTGGGAGTTGGAGACCTTTAGAATTCAAGGGTTTAAGCGAATAACAAACCTTTATCATAAAATATATAGCAACATTCAGTCCACAGTTGGGACCTATGTGCTTGTGAATCTTTGTTTGTATGTTCTGCTGCACCTGGCGTTCTGGTCCTTCACATACTATATTAAAATAAAATTGTATGGGCTTTTCTGGTTTGTAAGACAAAGGTACTCCCACTGCAGGTAGTTGTTTTATTCAAAAGTTATAACTGTTAACTGACAGGAATTGGTAGAGCTGTTAATATTTATGGTAAATTGTAGCCAGAGGCTCATATATCTCCCATAAAGTGCAACAGAATAACTGTCATGACACCATGTGAACTGTAGGTGGGTGGTCTTGGACATCTGAGTTCACTGTTAATGGAAATGGGGGAAGGAATCTTGGCTGCTAGTTCTTTACCCAGGAGTTGCCCACTGAGGCTTCTTCTTGATATATGGTAATCTGAAGTCAGAAGATAATAATAATAATAATCTTTATTTATATAGCGCCAACTTATTCCGCAGCGCTTTACAATAGGGGATAGACATACAGGGATATTAAATAGTAAAAATCATATGTGGAGAACAGAAGGATCAGAGGGCCCTGCTCGTGAGAGCTTACAGTCTAGAGGAAGGTGGGTAGGACACAGAAGGAGTAAGTGCTATTGGGTGTAAGTGTCTCCTGCCACATGAGCTGCCAGTCAGTGGGTGGGAGTGAGAAGTGCTAGTGAGTGCAGTGGTCCAGGGAATGGTTGGTTCTTGGTGATAATATTTATGGAGGTAGTTGATAGGCTTCCCTGAAGAGGTGAGTTTTCAGGGAGCGTCTGAAGATCTGAAGGCTAGGGGAGAGTCTGATGGGGCGGCGGAGGGAATTCCAGAGCTTGGGTGCAGCACGGGAAAAGTCCTGTAGGCGGGAGTGGGAGGTTGTAATGAGAGATGTGGAGAGGAGAAGGTCCTGTGCAGAACGAAGATGGCGAGTGGGAGTGTATTTGGAAATGAGAGATGAGATATAGGGGGGTGAGGTGTTAGTAAGGGCTCTGTAGGTGAGCACCAGGATTTTGAATTTAATTCTGTGTGCTAATGGGAGCCAGTGTAGGGATTGGCAGAGGGGACTGGTGTTGGAGAAGCGGTTGGTTAGGTAGATTAGTCGTGCTGCTGAGTTCATTATGGACTGTAGTGGGGTTAGGCGGGCAAGAGGGAGGCCAGTTAGTAGTGAGTTGCAGTAGTCAAGACGGGACATGATGAGTGTTTGGATTAGAATTTTAGTGGTGTCTTCATTAAGGAAGGGTCGGATTCTAGAGATGTTGCGGAGGTGGAGGCGGCACGATTTGGAGATTGACTGTATGTGAGGAATAAATGATAGGGCGGAGTCGAATGTGACCCCCAGGCAAGATGCTGTAGGGGTTGGTTTGATGATAGTGTTGTTGACAGTGAGGGTAATATCTGGAGTAGGACTGTTAGGAGAGGGAGGGAAGATGATTAGTTCAGTTTTGTCAAGGTTAAGTTTGAGTTGACGGGAGGACATCCAGGAAGACACAAGACAAGACACAAGATCTGCAGAAAGGTTGAGCAATCCTTTGAGTCTTGAGGTCCACGTGTCCTATGTTGTTCCTTCGCACGGGGGTCTCCTTTGGAGTTCCTATTGCATACTTCTGCACTCATTGTCTTTATCTATATGTGTGTTGGGTGTTTGGAACAAGCTTCTGTGGTAACCTAACCCTTTGGTTGATGGTCTAGCATCTTTGGGGGGGGGGGCACTTTCCCTACTGGGTTCAGTGTTTATTGGGTCTAGTGACATGTTTTAGTGATGCTTGGTGCAAATTTACTTCACAGTTACAACTTTGCAAAAATTGTGTTTTACTGCATAGACGCCATTGCTCCATTCACTTCTATGGGACTTTACAGTTTGGGACATCTCTGCAAACGCTCAGCGTAGCAACTTCAGAGACAGCTCATTTCTACCCGGTCAAAGTTTAGTGTGTGTTGGGGGGGCTCAGGGGGGCTCCAGGCACTGTTTGGGTACTTTTTCTGGGAAAACTACATTTCCCATGAGTGCTTGCATCGCGCGCTCGTTCCTGATTTGCTCCAGTCGCGGCAGCAATTTTGTGCTTTCCCTGAATGAGTACCTTACTCTGGGCCTGGACTCTCCTTCTCTACTCGGCAGATTAACTCTTCGCCTGCCAGGTAAGTGTATTTTAGCGATTTCTGGAGTGAAATTTTAATCATACACACTGTATTTGGGTATTTCCTTATACCTTGAACGTTTTGACTCCGTGAGAATGTCTATTCCTTTGGAGCTTGGGGCTAGGACTAAGACTGAGGAAGCTGGGGTCTCTGCATCACCCTTTGCGCATTGATCCTCATGTCAGTCAGGGTTGCCTAGAGAGTTCTCAGGTTATTTATACCCAGCATGTTCTGTTGTCCCTGAGCATTCCCCAGGGACCTCCAGCCATGCATTAGAGCCAGTTTGGGTGCAAGAGTTTAAGGCTGCTACTAGAGACCTCCAGTATACATCTCAACTCTTTCCATCCCAGTTACAGGGGGTCTTCCCCTACTAGCAGACCGTCAGACTGTCAGATCTTCCCTGTTGAAACCGCACGCAGTACCTGTCGTATCAGATTCCTCTGATGAGGAACTATTGGTGGATTCTGACGCTGAGGAAAGTTCTGCAGTGGTCTTCTCTCAGTTCTTTGGAGACCCCCCCCCCCCTTTGAGGCTGACCCTGATCCCTCTGCTTGAGGGCCTGATCAGTGCCATATTAAACAGCCTAAACATTCCCTTGGTTCAAGAGGCTTCTTCGGATTGCTCTGTTTGCCCCTTCCGGGCACTTCTCTGTTTGGGCCAGATCTTAAGGATCTGATTAGTGAGGCCACAAGGGGTAAGGGTACCCTCCTGCCTATGGTTTCCAGGAAGCAGACGCTTATCAAACGTAATCTTTTTGTTTGTTTTGTTTTTTGTTTTTTTGTGCTTCCAGACTGAGACACATCTGGCAAACCAGGCGGTTCCCCAGCTCCACGTTCCTCCTCCAAGCCCAAACCACTAGGGAAGCGTAAGTCCTCCTCCTAGCCCAAGGCTTCTAAACCTTCTTCAGCATGACTCGCCATAACCCAGGTCCCCACTCGGCTGTGGGTGGCCGTCCGCGTCACTACCACAGCGTCTGGAAGGACTCAGTGGTGGACCCGTCGTTTTGCAGGTGGTGGTGGAAGGGTACAGGTTCCCTTTCACCTCTCTTCCTCCCTTCAGGTTTTTCCCTTCTCACACTCCTCAGGGTGTAGAGAAACGCCATCTGTTCGGCGCTATCAAGGCCCTTCTGGACAAGGACGTTCTGGAACCAGTTCCCGTTCAGGACAGGGGTTTGGATTTTTACTCAAACCTATTTGTGGTTTCCAAGAAGAATGGTGGCTGTCTTGCAATTTTGGACCTGAACAATCTCAATTCCTTGTGATCAAGACTCATTATCACCAGGAGTCCCTAAGGACGGTGATTGCTGCCATGTTCCCGGTGTACTTCCTTGCTTCCCTGGATCTTCAGGACGTGTATCTGCACTTCGCCATTCATCCAGAGTGCTGGCACTATCTCAGATTTGCCTGCGACCAAGGGCATTTTCAGTTTTCTGCTCTTCCCTTTGGTCTGACTACAGCTCCTTAAGTCTTCAGTCGTGTCCTGGGAGCCTTAGTGTCTGTCCTCAATCGGAAGGGCATCAGAGTCATTCATGGACTACCTGCTTCTGAAGGCCCCTTCTTCAGCACTTCTTCATCGGCAGGTTCAGGACTGTATTCATCTCTCACCCATCACTGGTGGATCCTCAACATGGACAAGTCGGCTATTGTGCAATCCCAGCATCTGGTCTTCCTGGGACTTCTCTTCGACACTCAGCAGAGCATGGTGTTTCTCACGGACGAGGTGGCTCACCAGATCACCCACAGGGCTGCTGTTCTGGCTCACAATCCAGCCAAGACGTTGTCCTCTCTAGTGGGGAAGTTCCTTTCCACCAAAGAAGCAGCCCCGTTTCCCATGGCTCACATCAGGGAACTCCAGAGGTTTGTGATCCAGGTGTGCAGGGGTCAGCTGGACCTCCTGAAGCTGTCAGTATGCCTCCCTCTTCATGTGGAACTGAGTCTGTTGTGGTAGCTCAACCTGTCCAATCTGCTGAAGGGCGAAGCCCTTCCTGTTGTCGTTCTGGATCACGGTGACTACGGATGCCAGCCTGTCCGGCTGGGGAGAGGTCCTGGGTCACCTGAATGCTCAGGGTCAGTGGTCTCCGGAGGAATCTCTCCTTCCCATCAACGTGTTGGAGCTTCAGGCGATATTTCATGCCCTTCACCACTGGACACGTCACCTGGAGGATTGCCCGGTCCGGGGTCCAGTCCAACAATGCCACGACGGTGGCTTACATCAACTTGCAAGGCGGAACAAGAAGTCTCGCAGCTTGGTTAACGGTCCAGGCTATCTTGTCCTGGGCTGACTAACATGTTTCTGCCATTTCCGCAGTTCAAGTTCCCGGTGTAGACAACGTCATGGAAGACTTCCTCAGTCGACACACTGTGCACAGTGGAGAGTGGTAACTGCACCCAGAGGTGTTCATCCTCATTGTTCAGAGGTGGGGTCTTCCATGCATCGACCTGATGGCGACGACACAACCGGAAGCTCCGACATTCTGCTCTCGCTGGAGGGATCCTCGGCTCTAGCAGTGGATGCCATGTCCGTTCCTTGTTTCGGAGTTCCATGTCAACCAGGAAATTGTTCTTCCTTCTTTCTCTTCAGCACCAGCTAATAGACAATAGCAGGTGCTTCATATTATGGAAATGTTTTTGTAGTGCAGCCTAGGGCTTGAAATGGACATTACGCTTCATTTGAATTGTCTAATTTGCAAAATGGTATGAAGTATAACTTGTTTTTATGATTGTAGATATTCATGACCAAGTGCTAGCATATCCTGTTTTAAAGAAAACTGAAAATAATTTTCTGAAATGTGTATCTTGTGGTATGTGCAGTTAAGTGAACTTGCTTGGAGATTTCTAGTTCAAAAGATATTACAGCTTTTTAAAATCTGGTAACCACAATAGGAAAATTCAGTTTACCATGAATAGTAATAACTTTTGAATGAAAAATCTCCCTTGAACCCTTTTTCCATTAGTCAGGAAATCTTTATCACATACATTATTATATATAATCTTAAGGTTTAGTAACTTTGATTTGGAGTCGGAAAAATACATCCTGTGTAACACACACAGAACAGTCTATGAGACCATACCATGCAGGAAGCAGATTTTAACCCACTGAATGCCAGAGGGGACTTACAAGCAGAAATTGCATATTAAAAAAAAAAAAAAAGGTTACCACATGTTTAACCACATAAGCACGATTAGGAAACTTGGTCATTTAGAGTTTTCAGTATTTAGAGTTTTCACACAACTGTTGAATTGAAATCATTTGAAGACCTTGCCGTTACAGGGATATGGAATCCTGGTTATTGAGTTGTGTGGCCATTTCACTCTGGTCTTAGGAACAGCTATGGAAATTGCTTCCACCAACTCATTCTTCGTACCGAAATAAGCCTGTATTGTTTGTGACTGTAACTGCCTTTTGAAAATGAAAATAATTGCTGATTACAAAGTTTATATTCTCCCTTTTTCTAGGATCTGGATTGCAGTTGTCTTTCTCAATGCAAAAACCATCTAGATACGGTATAGTGGATTTTTCTGACTTTTTTATATATATATAATAATATACACACACACAGAGAGGTTTTTGTAGAATCTGTTCATTTATTTGCTACATAGGGGATCATTAAAGCATTGATATACCAGTCCAGTGAAGGTTTTAAGGAAAGATTGCAATCAGAGGCCCTCCAGCTATAGATGACTTCAATTCACATAATCTCCAGCTAACCAACTGATTGCTGGGGATGATGGGATTTGTGGTCATGAACAGTTAAGGGCTAAACATTGACTACCCTTGTTTTAATTGGTCACTAGCTCTAAAATTTAAGTATATTTATGCTAAACTAGCAAAGAGGGACAGTGTTGCCCATCATGTTATGATAGTTGGGTGTATATGTGTGAAATACACATACACACATGCAGCAGACATGCACAGATGTACATAAATGCAACAGACATGCACACAGACACATGTGCACGCACACACAGAGGGTGACACAGACACAATTTTCCAGTGCCATAAAGTACAGATGTGTATGTGTGAATTTTAATATATATCTCATAAAAGAAGGGCAAAAAGAGGGGTGCAGTGTCAGAGGAGAAAGCGCGTTCATTACCCCTGTGGCACTGAAGGTGATAATAAGTGGGTAATTTTTGGTATTTTTGTGTTGTTGTTATTGTGCAACACAGGAATCAATGGCAGCAGCACAGTTTATGAAGGGTAGACCGTAATCTGGCATGAAGTTCTTACAGTTGTTGCAGAATCAGTGCTTGAAAACATTTTTTTTAAAGGGATAGTAATACTTCGTTTTAACTTTATTTTATTTTGTAGGCATTAAAAAAACATGAATAATGATATAAGTCTTATCTCTCAAACCTTTATGGTTTAAGAGATATTCACAAGCAAAGTGTCCCCCTCCCGCCCCTTTTACTGATGTAACACTTTTCAGCCAGGGCAGAAGGGAGGTGCCCAGGTAGACTGCAGAGAGGGACAATCTTCAATTAAGATAAGGGAAAAACCTGAAAAGCTTGTCAAGGGGGGCAGGGATTTCATTGTTTTCATAGGAATAAGAGTGTCCCCTTCTGTTATCTGTCCAGTCTGTGGACTGTATTCCACATCTGAGAAGAGAGTGTTTACAGTAGGTAAAAGGGGCGGGAGGGGGAAACTTTGCTTGTGAATATCTCATAAACCATAAAGGTTTGAGAGATAAGACTTATATCATTCTTCATGTTTTTTTAATGCCTACAAAATAAAATAAAGTTAAAACGAAGTATTACTATCCCTTTAAGTTTGTGTTCTCTGCTGCAAAAAATGTCTTTTCTTTAACCTTAACCTCCTTGTACTCTATTTACTTTAATATATGGTTGAAATGAGGTGATTTCTCAGTCACTTTTCCATAAAGATGAAATCTTCCAAGTTTCTGTGTGTTTGTCAGTAAAAAATGCCATAAGTCATAGCCTGTGAACAAACTTCACACCATGTGATCCATCACCCTGTGTAATGCAACCGCTCACAGAGTGTGTGGGTATGGATATTTATGCCTTCTCGAACCGGTGTTCCGTAGTAGAAATCCTGGCATGACTTTGGACTGCACAACTAACACCTGACAGAGGCACAGAGCAAACCTGGTAAGGGTTGGTTGTGGAGTCCTGCAGTGCCAGTGAGGGAGGTAAAAGATGCAATCTACATCATAAAAGGCACGAGTGGGGGTGGGACTTGCAATAATGTAAGAAACTGTAGTAATAGTCTGGGGAAGAAGGAGAAGCAAGTGGGGAGTGGGAGGAACACAGCAAAAATGCATAGTTCTGCCCACATCCGGAGAATCAGCCTCTGGAGAGTTCCTAGCTATGAGTCTGGGGAGCTCTAAGCAAGATGGGAATGAGCACTGACAGAGGTGCAAAGAGAGGCTGGATGAATGGATCTGTCTGCTGGGGCAAAAATCATAGTATGTTAATGGAGTAGTAAGTAAATAACTATGCCCCTTGTTTCCATGGTCCATAACAGCACCCACTACAATCGTAGCATTTTTTTTTTTTGGGGGGGGGGAGAGGAGGATGGCGTGACTCATATAAGCCGTGACTGCATAGCGTGACATATCCTGGACACAGAACACACTGGAGCAGTGTTGAAGAGCGTCTTACAAGTGCTCACAGCTTAGACTTGCATATTAATCACAACATGCAAGTGTATGCTGTGAATGCTTGTAAGATGCTAGAGGTCCCCCCTTCGCTGGTCCAATGTGTAGAGTCTGGGATATGGCACACTGTGCTGTAATGGGTTATATGAATCACTCCCCCCATTCTGCTGGCGCCTTCATGTCATGCGTGCCACATTTGCAACATAAAAGAACTGAAAAAAAAATTCCACCTTTAACCCCTTCAATGCCAGAGGGGTAACCTTCGCAAACAAGATAAAACATTTACAATATTCCAGATTTAACCCCTTCAATGCTAGAGGGGTAACTAAAGCATTGGTAAGCAAAGCATTGGTTACCCCTCTGACACCCAATGGCATAATGTATTAATGATGGGTCAGTTTCCTCCAGTTACAAGACAGGGGAGAGAGAGGCCGGGGCAGCACTCAGCAACATTGCATTAGGGTAAGGAAATGTAATATTGCAGGTTAAGCCAAATATCCGATTGTGCGGTGTTAGTAAGGTGAGAAGTAGCATTGGACTTGAGTGCTAGCAGCAGCCGCAGCCCCAGGCGCATATCCTTGCTTCGTTGTAGGAGGTGCAGAAGGGTGAGTATGCTGCACTCCCAAGGGCATCCTCTATGGCATACGATGCAGAGACTGCACAGGTACAAAGGTGCACGGTGTTGTGTGCCAGTATGACATGCTGGGCTCAGCTCTGCTGTTGAAGGAGGGTTGCAGTGATGCAAGCTGGGAGGTTACCAAACATGAAAGCTGGGGGCATCTGTGGCTTGCTTGTGTGTGTGTCTGTGTTATAGGAGCAAGTGGCAGCCATTTTAGTTTTTTTTTCTGATTTGGATAGTGGGGACGGGCCAACTCCCTGCAGTAATTTTCACATCCATTGAATCACCCAGTGGGAGCAGTAACTCCTCCTTACTGCCATACATACACACACACAGACACACACACACGCAATAATGGGGAAATTAGGCATGCTGGAATAATCATGGGTTTTAATGATTTATTGTCCTCCTTTTTGTAGCTATTCCTATCACTGTTCCTCCACCAGGTGAGTGTCTTTAGTTTGCAATGATGTGTAGTTTTTCACTGTAAAATAAGCTGATTTATTACATAGTGAATTCACACCTGTTACATAGATCTATTACAGTGCACATTGAGGAGAGACTAAGACTGATGTGCTTAGAACTGGACCTATTCTGTGACAAACCAACCACAGGGGGCCAATAAAAGCTCCTATAGGTTTATTGTGGTATTTAAACCATTCAATGCTAAAAAATCCATCCTGCTATGCAGTTGATGTGCCCAGAATTACTCCAGTTTGTCAGCCTGGATTTTGATTTGTAAGACTTGTTTGCAGTTCATTTGTTCTGTTTTCTATTGCTTAATTAAACTGTTGTATTAGTCTAATTTTTGTCTTTTTTCTTTTTGTCAGAGATGGTAATGCTTAAAGTTAAATTCATTCAAATTATATGTAGCCAACTGGCACCAACAATTTTTCACAATAACTTTAAAAGCCAGTGAGATTGGAGCATATATTTATAATGCCTGGTAAATGCTTCCCTATTTTAGAACAAGATTGGAGGCCGGGGCCCACTTTGACACCAACCGTACATGACTTTGAGACACACTATAAACTGGGGTTTTCAATGATAATTGTAACTGCGCAGTTGCCCAAGTTAACTTTCTACAGAAGCCACACTGGCTCTTGTGCAGATCTTTAGTACCACAATTTCCCTGCCACAAGTGTTGATGGCAGGAAAATGTCCGCATTCTGTGAATACATGCATGCATAACCATGGGAACAGAACAATATGACTGCCATGTTTTGGTCAGCAAGGAGATTAGAACGGCTGCACCATTCCAGTGCCAATATTGGTAATGTGAACATAGCCCAGTACAGCGTAAAGGATGATGGGTTGTTTTCATTCATTCATTCATTCATGAGTTCTAACTTGAATTCATCAGCAGCATTTATAGATTTTGTGTTTGTACTGATAATTTTGTTCATTTTAACCTTCCTGTTTGAACCACAGAATGTATAATATTAAAAGCAAAATTATATGTCAAGTAAAGGGGACCTGTTCCATTTAGATAGGTTGCTTACTGAAGTATTTCCCTAGGTTGGTGGTGTCCTTCATACAGAGGTCAGCTATGTCTATATTTCATTAGATCTTCATTTGCTTTTATATGGTGGACTCTGTCATTAGTTCACAATGTCTCTCAAGAAACCGTATTCTTCAGTAGACCTGAATGGTTCATATGGGTCAGTTGATTTTGTCAGATTGTAGACTGAAACTAGTTGATAGTAAACGCAAAAATAAACAAATAGAAAATGGATTGCTGTTTGAGGAACCTACCTAGGTAAGTTCTTCTGTTAACTTTGGAGACATTTATTCTTAGGGTATTGTTCACTTTTAAAGCGCAAGAAACATAAGGGTTCAAATGAGCATATATTAACCCTTTAAGGAAAAGAGGGACGTGTAAAGCAGTACAGTGCACGCACCTCTGGCTCTTAAATGGTTAATAAAAGTCATGGACTAACATTTTTATATATGCCTCTTGCTTTACTGCACTATACAACATAGTTGTAAAACCTGACACATCTGCCATCTTATTTCAGGTTTCCCACCTCCTCCTGGTGGACCACCACCCTCTCTCATACCAACAATAGAAAGGTATGTGACTTCAGTGTCATTGCGTGCATTGTTACTAGCCTCCCCTCTCTTTCGTGTGCATTCTAAACTGTTTATTTTTCACTAATTTACTTTTGAGGAAAGAATAGTTTTACACCTAAAAATTAATGTATGTACGTGTCCCTAACACAGGTGAAACTTGTTATGAAAAAAAAATGTTTCTGGTCGTGCCTTATTGCAAAGCAATGTGTTGCTTACGTTTCTGGCACTTCAAGCGTTAAGTCCCTAGTCCAAAAATGTTTACATGCAGTAAATTTGTGTATTAGAAGTTGCTTTAATCCTTTGAGTGTCAAGAGGGTATCCAGAATATTGCTTTACAATAAACTGATAACCCTCTGACACAAAGTCACCATTATAATTTTGTAATATCGATTGATTATGCAGATATTATTACGCTACCACATCTAAGGGTGTCATTTTTCTTATCCCTACTTACTTATACCCCTTACTTCCAACCCATTGCGTGTGTGTATATATGTGGGTGTGTATATATATATATAATAAAAAAAATCTGGTTTAAAAGCTTAAAAATGATTGACCCTATTGCCTAACCTTATGGTTCTCCACAGTAACTCTTAACTGCATTTGAGAGAGAGAGAGTTCTGCTTACACCACCACATTGTTCTTTATCTCCATTTTGAATTTAAATTTACATATTTGAAAACTTTATTCCAAAATGCCTGTGTTATATTAATAACAGTAGTCCAGCAGATGCATAATTTAAAACAGTGGTCACATTCTTTTTTTGGCTCAGGGCACCCCAACAGAATCTAGAATTCTCTGAGCACACCTCATTTTTAAAGACAGTTTGTCAAGAGATAATGAAGAGTACAAATACAAAAATGTATAGTTAATTTTAGGCTTCACAATCCGAATGTTAAAAATTAGCATATTGTGCATTAAAAAAAAAAAATCTGTAAATAAAGATTTGCCAAAATCGAGATTCACATTCTTGTCATAGTCTTTATAGGAAACCCTAAGCTTGTGCTTAAAACATACCAAAGTGCCATGGTACCCTGGTTGGGAAACGCTGGTTTAGAAGATATTATTTTGTCTGTAGGTGGCATTTTTTAAACCAGTGGATATTAAAGAGGAAATCTCAAAGACCTTGCATTTCAACATAATATGTTGTATTTTAGCTTATAACACTTCATCTAATATAATTTAGGATTTTTCTAATTATCTGTGCAGATAAATATGTGCTGGATGCAAGGCTATAAAACCTCTGTGCTAGTCTGGATGTAAAAGAATCAGCCATTTGTTATGGCTTCAAAAGCACTATCCATATCTATAGAAATAATGTATAATCTGTTTAACTCTTTAAGTGCTTAGCAGGGGTGTTGCACCCCATCTGATACTTTAAAAGGTTGAATTAGGTACTGTGATATTAAAGACAGCCAGCATATAACCACATAGTGACATTTATATATGGATTTTAGTGTAGTTGCTGATAAATGCTCCAAATATAAACTCAGAGGGAGTCTGCAAACCCCCTGTATGTGTAATGGCAGAATACTTATTGGAAAGGGTTAAATTACAATTGGAGTCAGAAGCAGTACATTTAGCTTCAGCAAGAGTGAGCATATACCTGTGAATGAATCATAATTCCACAATCAAGCATACTGAATACATATGTAACGCCTGGGTATCTCTCAGATACTTAGAAAAAGGGGGCCAGCTGAAGCAACCCCAGTTAAGCTCCCCCAGACTGGAGTGAAGTATGTAAATATAAGAATGAGGTAGGACATAAATACAAAGCAGAAGCAATCACAGTGAGTTCATGATGGCGTAATCCAAAGGTAGAATTTGGAGATATGAACGCTTTAGAATAGACCAGGCAGTGAAGACTTCTTTTCCATCTGTGTGTTAGTAATTGATCTGCCTTTTCTTTACCCCCAACCCCAAGTTTATTTGCAGTGCAGTTAGATTATCACACATGGCCCGAGTGCTGTTCCATTCTGAGCTCAGAAAAACTGAGGTGTCCTACACATTTCACAGTGATTGTTAAAAATGTTCCTTATTCCCTCCCACAACATGGGGTTACCAACTCCTGGGCCTTATGCAGTACTTCTGGAGTAATCCAGGTGACCATAAGAGAGCAAACAAAACAGTCCAAAATTCCCCCGCCCCCTTGGGTGCAGTTGTTTTGCCTCACAATTATTCCCTTTTTATGTATATAGATCCTAAATCCATCTACAGCAGAGCTCAGAGAAGCAATGCATTGCACACCCCTTTTGGTCTTTAGAGTTAAAATAGTAGTGGCTTATCCGCTTTAATTTGAGTGCTAGTTTCCATTCTGTGGTTGATTGCTGTATTCTCACTTAGTTTGCTTGCAATTACAATTTTGTTTACCATTGTTTTTCTATCCACATCACACTGTTTTTCTTTTGAGGGGGGGCACCAGTATTAAGTCCAACACTATGCTTCTGCTTTCTTATATCATAGTGCTATGATTTAGGCCTTGTGTTGGTCCTAATACTACAGCCCTCCCCATACTCCCACCCAAAAAAAACCCAATGTATCATGGATAGTAAAATAGTAAGCACAAGCAAATCATGTAAGAATACAGCAATCCAAAACACTGAATGCAAACTGACACCCAGATGAAACCAGAAAAGTCATTTTTCCATTCTAACCCTTTAGAGACCATGTAATGTGTGTGTAATGCAATGGTTCACTGATCGGTTTGAGACTGGCAGTTTGGCTGCAGATAGATTTGGGGTTATATGTACAACAGAAAAGGGTAGCAATTATGAGGTAAACCAACTGTACACTAAGGGGAGGAATAAAACTTCCCATTTTTTTAGATGGTGCTTTTAACTCCTTGAATGCTTAACCCTTTGAGTGCCAGGGGTGGTACGCAACACATTGCTCTGCAATGTGTTGCGTACTCCTCTGGCACTCAATGGGTTAAAAAAGCAGCAGCAGTTTGATATCACTACAACGTTTTGTGTGTGTGTGTAAATCAGAAGAAATCTGCTCAATTACAACCGGGCCTTTCATATGTGAAGTATAACAGTCTTTTTAACCCTTTGGATGTTTTGCAATGTATATGCAGGGGGATACTTTATCATTCAATTACTCTTGAACTACAACTCTGACAGTATTGAAATAACACTCTCAATGGCCCAAATCCTATGAAGAGTAATTGGAGCTGCTTTTATTTTTAAACATTACTATCCCTTTAAGGATCAAATACAATGAACCACTGGGCAAATTAAAGGAATGAAGCTTTGCTACATCCTTTCTGCTGCGTTTGTATCCATATTCCAGTTGTGCCATAAAAAGTATAATTTTCCATTATCTGGGATTGTCCTATTCATTTTGATTTCACTGACACTGTTATAGCAGATATTGCTAGCTTGTATTAAAATCTGCACTCAGCTTTTTACCTACATATGGAATAACTAGGGACCGGATGTGTGTGGAGTGGGGGGTGAGAATAGTAAGCATTCACTATTGAAAATTAGCTGTATAAGCACAATGCATACGTTTTGTGAAAAGACCTTTATTTTTGTAACATTCAGTGAAACTTTCCTGTCTGCCCACTCAGCAGAAAGAAAACAGATGTTATTATGTATTGATAAAGCTTTTCATGTTACATTCAATTCTCACTCCTTTGACTGGAATCCTTAGACCCAATAGAATTGTGATCTTCTCAGTGCATCTTACCCTGATGTTGAATAAGAATAATCACTTCAGATATTTAGGAAGCAATGTAAGATGGGGATTTCTTCAAACTGGGTCATGTCTGTAATCTTCTGACATAACTGTATCCCCCATCCACATAGAATGTCTTGCAGACAGTAAGCTGTATAACAGAACAATAATTTGATTTTATATAATATTTATATATTCTTACCACGTGGATTAAAGGTGGACTGCATTCATTCACTTACCACTTGTTACCCTGTAAGTGCTGGTGAATGAAAGTGACACAATCAGACTGCACACTGAGGGCGTCTGATGTTCATGTGGCTGTAACACGGTGATGCCTGGGATGCTAAATGCACTGGGGGAATTAAAGTTTCTATTGATTTAAACTATTAAACCTTTGAATGCCGGTGGGGTATCCAACGCATTGCATTGGATAACCCTCTAACTCTCAAAGGGTTAATCCCTTGAATACTAAATGTCTCCAGCATGTTGCTTTGGATTCCTTTTATAAAATTCAAGGGTTTAAAAAGCCCTTTTAAATCTGTGGGAGTTGTGAGGGATATTTATCTCTTGCTCTCTCTGTGTTGCTGGTGAGGTTTAATCTTTTGTGTGATGGAGAGGTGTCTGTGTGATGGATCCCTCAGCATGCAACAACACAATCATACGGTTTCCTAAAGATAAAAACAAACTGTTTTTTGAAGTTATTTAATCAGAAATGCAATTACAAACATCTTTGTTATATAATTTAACATGTAAATCAATGCTTAATTCAGTGTGTATACATTTTATAATAAACTCTCTGGTTCTAGCGGACACACTACTGGCTACGATGGACGATCCGGACCTGCATTCCCATATGGTAGTGGTGAGCATATGCTTATTATTATCCCGTATTATTTCATAGCTGTGTGTTCTCTGCAGAATGAATCCATTTTTATTAGTGGTGTGGGTACTCGGTACTTGCACTTTTTGTCCAAGGATTAAAAAAAGAATACAAATAAATAAAAATAATACATTAGCATATGTAGTGCTTTTCTCTAAATATAAGAAAAATGTTCTAGAGTACTGGCACTGGTTTTAATTTTCAGCATAAATAGCACCCACAGCAAAAGAGTACATTTCACACCCCTCTAGTCCTTAAATTGGTAGTAATGCTAAATATCGGAAAAATATATATTGCAGGGATTATCCTGCTGAGTAAAACACGTATACTTCCACTTCTGACAGATGCTTTTATTAAAAAGTTATTTGAGCACAAACCTTTATAATGCATTACTGCCTTGGCTTGAAGTTTTGCAGCGGCTCTGTTCGTACTCCACCGTATGGAGGGTTTTGGTCACTTGACCAGAGCTATCCAGAGACTGGTGTAGCAACAGCGCCATTGTCAATGTTAGGCCATGGAAGTAATGTACTGTTTAAAAATGCAATTCTGTGCTACGATAACTTCTGAATAAAATATTTCTCAGCAGTGGCAGTACCCTTGTATTACTCAGCAGGATAAACCCTGCAGTATATATATTATTCAGTGTTAAGCATTTCTATCCCTTTAAAGAGTTGTCAAGATAGGTGAAACACAAAATTAAAAAGTGCCATGCAAATACAGGACGGGGAGGGGGATAAAAAAAATAGAGTGGACTTGTAAAAATGTTCTTTGTTTAAAAGGGAATTATGTCCTAAGAAGAAATACTTCTTCATTTTACAGTTTGACTTAATTACATAGGTGTCTTTCATACAGCAGTCCGTTTTATGTATATGTGTATAATTGTTCAATCATATCTTCAGTTTCCTGTCTATAGTGATATCTGTTGAAGTCACTGGTTCTCAACTGTGATGCCATGGCACTTTGTGTCCTAGAAATCAGCTTGGGGTTCCACTATTTTTAAAAATGTAAAACAAAATGTGAATTTTCAATATCAAGTGTATATTTATGGATATTTGTATGCTTGTTAAGGGAAAGTGTTAAAGGGATAGTAACACTTCGTTTTAACTTTATTTTATTTTGTAGGCATTAAAAAAACATGAAGAATGATATAAGTCTTATCTCTCAATCCTTTATGGTTTATGAGATATTCACAAGCAAAGTTCCCCTCCCCGCCCCTTTTTCCTAGTGTAAACAATCTCTTCTCAGATGTGAGTCTGGTTGTATGACAGGACAGATAACAGAAGGGGACAATTTTCTTTGTATGAAAACAATGAAAGCCCTTCCCCCCTTGACAAGTTTTTCAGCTTTTTCCATTATCTTAATTGAAGATTGTCCCTCTCTGCAGTCTACCTGGGAATCTCCCTTCTGATCTGGTTGAAGGGGGGGGGGGGTACTTTGTTTGTGAATATCTCTTAAACCATAAAGGTTTCAGAGATAAGACTTATATCATTCTTCATGTTTTTTTAATGCCTACAAAATAAAATAAAGTTAAAATGAAGTATTACTATCCCTTTAAGAATAACTTTATGTATCTGTGACCTTGACAAATGACTTGTATGAAGAGAGGGTCCATTAAAATTCTAGGTGGCATGTTAGGGATACCTCAAGCAAAAGAATGGGGTGGATTGAGAACCACTTCTCTAGATTATTTATTTACCACAGTAAGATTCAGTACAGACATAAATGGCTTGTAAAGGTCACTAATCATTATCCTGTTGTAAAATGAAAAAAATAGTAATATTCTTCAAGAGAGTAAATGAAAAGTACAAAAAATAGATATAACGGACTCCTGTTTCATGGATGCCAAGGTAAGTGTTTAACCCTTTGAATGCCAGGGGTGTATGCAGTGCATTACTTTGCAATGTGTTGCGTACCCCTCTGCCACTCAAAGGGTTAATTTTCAGTTGAGTAATTTCTAGGATAGTGTTTTTGGTATTAGGTAGATTAGAAGCATATAGTGGGGCTATCATTTTAAAACAACTTATGCAATTTTAAAGCCTTGTGCAAAACCAATCCCACGTCTACTCATAAACTATTAAAACTATATACAAAAATAACAGTTTATATGTGAGCAAGGAAGCTGCCATAGTGCTGGTTAACACAGGAGACACCTACCTTCATTATCAGAGAAACTCCCTCTCTCCCTCACACTGCAGACAGCCCCAGTGTAGTTAACACCTTGATTGCCAAAGGTGTGTCACTTTATTTGCACATTTATCTGACACTTAACCCTTTTAGTGCCAGAGGGGTACGCACAATGAATTACTTTGCAATGCGTTGCGGACACCTCTGGCACTGGAAGGGTTAAACACGCATTCTAAAAAGTGTGCCTGGTTTGCAAGCACACTTTTTAGACCATTCCAAGGAAGTCGTTCGTTTTAAATAACGCAATTGCGGCTCTGCTGCAGAGCCTCCGTGTCAGTAGACAGGGATCTCCTGCTGACAGCTTTACATCTAAAAGCAGGACACATAAAAGTTTTGAATGCATGTATGTCTCAAACCATAGTGTTTGAGATATACGGATTTTTTGCATTCAATTCAAGTTTTGAAGCACTACAAAATGCAAGCTGTTTATAATGGGACATTACTAACACTTTAAAGGTAATTTTGCAAGATATTTTAACATTCCTTAAGTTGTTTTAAGGTGACATTTAGGACCATATGCACAAAGTGAAGAGGAGCAATTCTTAACTCAAAATGCACTACAGGGGACAAATAAACATTCAATGATCTTCCATTTGTTTAAAGCCATAGTAATATTTCAAAATAAATAGAGCTCCAATTAATCATCATAGTTTTTTGGCCATGTAGATGTTTATTTCAGTACTGTCCCAGGTGTAGTTCAAGAGTAAGGAAAAACTTGCCTTCCATCAAAGAGGGCAGGGTTTTCCTTATGCTCACAGCCAGAAGATTTTCCCTCGCTAAGAGTTGTCCAGTCCGATGACGGGGAATCCACATCTGAGGGGAGACTGCTTACAATAAGTAAAAGGGGGACGCTTTATAATTCCATTATTCTTGAACTATAACTCGGATAGTATTGAAATAATGCTCTACATGGCCCAAAAGCTATTAAGATTAATTGGAGCTCAATTTATTTTGAAATGTAACTCTCTCTTTTAATGTCTTTTAAATCCTTCAATGCTAGAGGTCTCCCTCATGTTGTCAGTCAATCTGTTGCACAATTCTCTAGCATTCAAGGGTTTTAATCCCTTGTTTAAGTCGAGGAGAAGTACTAATTGTCCCTTATGGTGCAACTAGGTTGCTCCAGAATTGCCCCTTTTTTCTAGCATCAAGTGATGCTGGGACTATGTGGTTAAGCAGCATGTCTTTCCGGTAAACTTGTGGGAGCCCTCATGACTAGAGTTCCCATTGTTAACTCCATCACTAATTGTGTCTAATTTCTGTTGGGACAGCAAACTTATTAATATTTGGTGTGGAGGCCCTAGCTCAGCTGTTGGCTGAAAGGGAAGAAGCTTTATTTAGTTACTTTGTGGGAAATCTACAAGACAGGTTATAATGTAATTTTACATTTTCCCTCTATCCTGTGGTGAGAGAGAGCGCCAAACAGTAACTTTAATACTTTTAGTTAATTCTTAAAAACCCAGTTTCCTTTTCCTCCTCTCCAGTACATTTTAATTTTGCCGGCTCACACATGCTTGCATGTATTTGCCTCACAGAAGTAACTGCCATCTTCTAGCTCTGTCGCACCACGGTCTTCTTGCTGTCAGTAAGCGAAAAAAAGTCCACTTAACTTTCTTCTTAGCTTTGTTGGAGCAAGGCGGGATATGGCCCATCCACTGGCAGTATCTCTGGTTTGCTTTCCAAACCAACACTTCCATTTTGTGGCAGTTCACTTCGGTCTAGCGGCAGCACCGAGTGTTTACCAAGGTGATGTCTCCTCTTATGGCACATCTCTGATCCAAGGCAGTAAACTTGACCCTGTACCTGGATGGTTTGTTACTAAAAGCTCTGTCACAGAAGCTAACTCAACATCATCTTCATCTAACTTTGCTAACAATGAAAAGTCGTGTTTGGATTGCCATCCTAAACATATCTTAACTGGTACCATCTCAACAGATTCTATTCCAAGTACTCATATTCAATACCAAAAAGCAAAAGGAAATTTTACACTTGTAAAGTGCCACATTTTAAAGAAATATTTCATCTTAGGAGACTGATGGGCAGGTTAGTGCAGTCTGCACACCTGCGCTGTCAGTCCTTTCAGTTACAGTGTGGCACGCTGCAATGCTTCTTACAGGAGACTGGGACTGACACCGTCGGCACGCAGGCAAGATGCCTGCGCTGATGCCTGGCTTCCGGTCTCCTAAGATGAAAGATTTATTTTAGAATGTGGCACTTTACAGAGGTAATACATGTATTAGGATGCTAATTGCCATATGTTTAATAATTGAAGGGCGACTTATTAGTAACTGAAAGTTCCGCTTTAACCTGTTGGTGCATGCAGACCCTGGGGAAACACTCCCCCATGCTCAAGGGGAGACAATGTTGATGATGATGACTGTGCAGTGCTCGAGCCCCCACCCAGACAAAATGCTGCACACAAACAATTAAGACGTCCGTTTATGAGCTCAATCCCTGGAAAGGCTACCACACTAACAATGAGGGGTCCTCAATGACCCATATGCACACCCTGTCCCACCTAACAGACGCCATTGCACACTACAGTAATACTGCAATATATAATTAAGGAACTTCCCTAAAAGGTAAACTCCTTCAGGTGGTTAGAAAGTCCAAACAATGCGGAAAGTAAGTCCGTTTCAAAAGTCCATTAATAGGACTAGGGCATAATATGCAATCAATGCTAGTTGAAAGAAAAACAGAATAGTAAACTGGCAGCTCTTTAACTGTTCGTGGGAACAAAACGCCTATTTGTTTTAGTGACGTTGCTACATATCAATAAAACAAGGAGAAAAATAAAAGAGAACTAAGTGGCCACACTTAATTCTTAAATTAGAAGATAAAACAAAATAGAAAACTAAAACAATCTTTATTATAACAAAAAAAGTTAAACAAGGGAAGTAATGAATAATGCTCAACAGTACTTACCTTTTTTTATAATCTATTGAGCCATTAGTTTAAATTGATGGACTTATTTAAATACATAGGTGAATAGGTAATGTGGGTATGTGGAATTCAGCAAGGTCCATTCTTCATTTGATTGCTCGCATCAACATATATATATCTTGCTGATATTTGCGCCTATATCAACATAAACACACCCTGCTGATATGTGTGTCTGCTGCTCTCCTCCTCGGTGTCCTCGGCTCATAATGATAACTGAAAAAAAATCTTATCACCATTTGAATTGTGTTCCTGTGTCTGATTTATTTTTTATTATTATGAGCCTCGGACACTGAGGGGAAGGAGAGCGGGAGTACATACAGAACTGTGCTTGATAGTGACATTTCTGTAGTCCACCTATGCATACACACATATCACCAAGGTATGTTTTATGTTGATGCGGGCTCTCAAATGAGCGACACTTAAGCCCGCGACATGAGAATCTTGCCCTTTTGATGCAGACAAGATTCTCATATCACCCTTTTCATCCTGGCGACATGGTTAATGCTCTGTTTACTTGGTCGCCCAGTAGTGGGAGACATTTTGATAGGGAACCAAGTTTGACAGCTGTGCAATGAGTGAATTCTATCCCCTCTCCCTGCATCCTTAATTCTTAGCCTTGGGGATGGAGACACACGTTGGCATATGCACAATGTGCTACCCACACATCTCCACCCGGTGTTCTGATAGTTATTCTGTTGCATTCTATGAGAGAGGCAAGTCACAAACTGCAATTGTTCGTAGAATAAAATATAAACTGCTTCATCTCTTTTCATCATTGGCAGTATCCTTTGCTTTAATTTGCAGAAAAAGATCCATAACCTATGTCTTCATTAAATATACAAAACAAAAAAAGTTTACTGCTGCTTTATATTTGTGTGTTTTAGATGCATGTGCTGCGTAGCAGAATGCATCAAAAGCTTGACAAATTAGTGCTACCTGAGACTGCAATAAAATTTCTGTGAGTAGGAGATTAATTTACAACTAGGAGGATATATTTGCACTTCTTCATATCTCCAGTAGCAATCCACACAGTGCTGCAAGTTTCCTGTTCTTTAAACCTTGTTTGTATTAATTTAATTCTGTAGCGAGCTTCTGCTTGTATGTCTCAGAATGTGTATCACTGTTGCTTGGATCTTAGACACAAAATTAGCCACACATCTAGTTGTGTTTCTGCACACACAAAATGTTATTTACTGACCCGTGAATAAGAAATGCTATTCACAGACTAATGGAATGAGATCAGAAAATAAAAAATCTTCTTGTAAGGTAGAAATCCCCTTGGTAAGTACAGTAAAGTAAAATGAGTTAAACATTTCTTAGATTTCCACCCCTCACCACTCTAGTTTTGGAGGAATTTATTTGAGGCCTAAGAAAAATCTGCTTTATGCAAGTCTTCCCAAAACTGGCATTGTATTGTCCCCTAACTAAAGGGAGGAGCTGGACTTTCACAGGTGAGCATTTCCCATACAGCAGTGGTTCCCAACCTTATCATCTGGGACCCCTACCAGACCATGTCTTTAGGATTCCTCTGTTTGAGTAATTTGAGAATTTTAAAGACATCCAGTTAGGGTTCCATTAAGAAAGGGTTGGGACCCACTGCTTTATAGAATCAAAGAAAGGAGAAACTATTGATAAGGAACAGTTTTCACTTAGTGTGGTATAATATCTTAGAAATGGTTCAGTTTTGTAATTGATGGTTCTGATTTTAGTCTTGAATGCTGTTGTGAGCTTTGGTTTAATGAGTGTCAGTCAGATGAGTCCTGATGTGTCCTTGCCTAAGGGGCAATGAATGCAACATAACTGTGGTGTCTTGAATCTTGCGGCAGTTTTCTGAAAAAATATATCCGCTGCTTGACTCTCATCAGTTGTTTCAGTCATTGGATGCTAAAGACATCTTGGAGGCTTCTTTAGCTTTCATGGGGTTAACACACAAAGCTGCATATATTTTTTTCTTTTAGCATCTGACTTTTAATGAAAAGTAACAGGCATATGTATTACAAATACACGTAATTTGTTCAGTAGTTTCTTCAGATGCTGGTCATCTTCAGCTTTGAAGATGTTCAATACGTTTCTTTTTGTAAATGGCTTTTACTACATACTTTCTAGCTGGGTAAATCTCGCAAAATATGGAATGACACATTTGGTTTAAAAAAAATAAATAAATAAAATTTAAACAGCTAAAATTCATATTTGGTTACATTTATGATTTAAATACACCACCCTCTGGCACACACATGGTTTTACTTCCTAAGGTTTAACTCTTTCATCTTCCTCTTTGTGTAATTGAGGAAGTAAATATAACAGATTTCTGTGATCTTTACTCACTCATCTGGCACTGTCAAGATTAACACGATGGTTTTCAATGTGTTGCCCATATCTCTGAGACACATTAAACTAGAGATGTTATATTCAATTTGATGGAGGGACAGTTTTGGATTACAAACAAACCTCCCTTGGGCCACACAGCTTTGCTTATGAAGATGACTATAGTATTGATTTAACTCTATAATTTAGGGCTGGGCAAAAATACAATTGTAGTAGCCACACAGAATTTAGAATTTTTAGGAGTGTGTGCGTGCGTCTCGTGTGTGCGTGCGTCTCGTGTGTGCGTGCGTCTCGTGTGTGCGTGCGTCTCGTGTGTGCGTGCGTCTCGTGTGTGCGTGCGTCTCGTGTGTGCGTGTGTGCGTGCGTCTCGTGTGTGCGTGCGTCTCGTGTGTGCGTGCGTCTCGTGTGTGCGTGCGTCTCGTGTGTGCGTGCGTCTCGTGTGTGCGTGCGTCTCGTGTGTGCGTGCGTCTCGTGTGTGCGTGCGTCTCGTGTGTGTGTGCGTGCGTCTCGTGTGTGTGCGTGCGTCTCGTGTGTGTGCGTGCGTCTCGTGTGTGTGCGTGCGTCTCGTGTGTGTGCGTGCGTCTCGTGTGTGTGCGTGCGTCTCGTGTGTGTGCGTGCGTCTCCTTTGTGTGCGCACGTGCACCTGCATCTCCACACACAGGGGTGGCAGTAAGGAGGAGATGATTTTGACAGGGGCCCCTGACCACTCCTGTCAAAATCTCTGCAAGGAGTTTGCCCTCCCTCAGTGTTTCCAGAGAGACCCCACACACACCGCCCTAGGAGGTCTTTTTTTAAACTGCACAGTGCAGTATCAAGATATCCTTTATGATGTGCATTTGTTTTATATACATGATTGCTCCCATGCTCATGGGAGTGATTTAAAGTGTTAAAACTTACCCTACACTTTAGAGAAGCTCCTTCCCTACATGCAGGGCAAGTTTGCTGAGCCAGGTCCCAATTTCTACTCGCCATATCCACCTGGCACCTGGGGTTGTTGAGCCCTGCAATAGAATTAATGTCCATTGGTTTATGAGATAAGCACCTAATATCTACCAGCAGATTGCACAATGAAGTATGTAATCACGCATTCACTAAAAAAAATTGAATGAATGAAAAGCTGTAATAATTAAAAAAGGAAATGTATTGAAATATTTAAAATTAAGGCAAAATGAGGGAGGGTAGGCTATATAATACATATAATGCCATTTTCTTGAGCACCTCTTATCTATGCACGGATTTGTTTGCAACTGTAAAGATAACTGTAGGAATCTGTTTTCTTTTATTTAGTTTGATTAAAACTACTGCAGCTTTAAGTTTACGGACCCTAAATAGCAAACAAGTTCTTTATCCTATATAATAATTAGTTAGGATGTTTGTCAGAAGCCGTCATGTGCAGTAGAGACTGTGCATGTTCGGGCAGTCTCTACTGCGCAAGACTGCATTGCGTGGAGCAGTGAGGTAGCGGCCACTTAACCCTTTGAGTGCCAGAGGGGTACACAACCCATTGCAAAGCACTCTGGCATTCAAAGGGTTAACATTACTCGGACCTTGGCCCGTGTATACGGGCTTTTACACTAGTTCAGGTTATATTAGGGGGGATAACCTTTGGGGCCTTATACAGAAAATAAAAAGTAACAATTTTGGAGCAAATATACTTAACCAGAGGGGACAACTAATATTACTTATTGGTTAAAATGAACCTTTAAACCCTTGAATGAATCACAGGTCCCTATCATATTGTGAAGTAATTCGATAGAGACCCCTCTAGCATTTAACACTTTTTTTGTGCCAGAATGGTACGGACCTGTGCTCAAAGAGTTAAGGAATAAAACCCCCATCATAGCCAGCTTAACGATTACCATATAAACACCTTCAATTAATTAAAAAAAAAAAAATACATTCTAAAGGGGGGGTTAGGATTGTTCCCTATTCTGCATTTGGTTTGCTCCAGAATTGCTGCTCTTTATTCTTCAGCTCTTGGTTGTCCGAGTACAACTCCCATCATCCTTGGCTGGTCACTGGATCTGAATATGATAGCATGCTGTACCAGTTTTGAATCTAAAATTAATTATCTGGTTCTTGGAAGCTTGCTTAAATGCTGTGAGATGAAAGATGATTCCTAAATTGAAACAAATCTATTAGGTTGCACATTACATGTGAATCCCCAGAAGACACTGCACATCTTGTTGACATCATGACAAGTCGAGGAAATTAGTGGGCCAGCAAATCCAGCTGCTCCCTGCTATTCCTGGCTGCTTGCCTTGGAGAGGGAGTCTTACTTTTGGCAGCTGCATACTCTAGGATATTAAACTTCTTAATTTTAACTCTTTATGATGATGTCGCTTTAGCTCAAACTCTTTTCTGTGGTAAGCTTTATGATCGAAATAATTTGTACATTTGCGCTTGATTAAGATAACTCTATTTAGGCAACATATAGGACAATATTCACAAAGAAGAACTGGTAGTAGTTCGGGGGGCAGGGGGCAAATTAAAATTATCATTGATTTTAAATGAGGCTTTTAACTCCCTATTTCTTAGAGTTCTCTACTGCATTGCCAAGCAATGTGTTGGAGACCTGTGTTGCATTCAGGGGGTTAGGAGCACCATTATTTCAGTCAGTGGAAATTATTTGTCCCATATGGTTCCTCTTTTGTCTTTGTACATATGGCTCTTAATACTTTGCATATGTGTTAAGAAAACTAGTGTGATTGAATTTGCTTGAAAATACCAACAGGATGATATTACAGTTCCTGGCCCACCCCCTCTTGTAACCTGCTTTATTTTTATTGAATAGTTTTTTCTTACCAATCTGAGAGATTATAATCCATCTATCAATACAATTTTTATTATTAAAGCAGTGTCATGCATATAAAAGTGCCCCCCCTCCAAAAAAAAAAAATAATAATAATTTTAAGCATATAGTGTTAAGCATATAAATCCTTTTCTTATCCTTAAGTCCGGCATTATTTAGAAATCTAAGTTCTTCAGAGACTTGCCCCCAGGCATCTTGCTGTTGCGGCATCTGTGCTCATGCGCTGTCCATCCCTGTATGTACCTTAAGGTACAATGCAACTCTCCCTCTCTAATCATTGACGACACAGGGACGGACAGCACAGGCACACAGATTTCGCTTCAATAAGATGTCTGTTCTGTCATCTGCAGTCTGCCGTCTGCTTAACGCTATGGTAAAAATGTATTGGGGGCACTTGTATATGCATGATAATTCTGCTTTAAAATGACAATCCTTTTTACGTAAATTTTACAATTGGTTTAAAAGCTCTCCCATTGCGTTTGAAATATATATTATTATTATTATTATTCTTTATTTATATAGCGCCAACTAATTCCGCAGCGCTGTACAATTGGGAATAGACATACAGAGGTATTAAATAGTACAATCAGATGTGTAGAACAGGAGGATCAGAGGGCCCTGCTCGTGAGAGCTTACAGTCTAGAGGAAGGTGTATTATTAAATGTGATGTTGGAGATTGCAGTACCGAGGAATGAAGTGGTTCACTCACTGCACTGTGGTCATTGGAAACCAACATAAGTTTATTTTAAGCTAATTTCACATAAACTGTGGTCTTCTGGTGACAAGGAGCAACAAGGGAAAAGGGTTTAAAGTGTTAGTAATGTCTAAAAAAAAGTTTTTTGCCTTTAGAAGAGCTTAAAAAGCTGATCTAAATGCAAAAAAAGTATCTCTCAAACCGCTATGGTTTAAGAGATACGGGCGTTTAAAGTTTGATTTCTCCTACTGACAGCTGTAAAGCTGTCAGCAGGAGATGTGTGTCGGTCGACACGGAGGCGCTTGAGAAGTGCCAAGATCTCGTTACTTACACGGAATCCCTTCATTGGAATGGTCTAAAACGTGTGCCTGGCACCATTCCAATGAAGGGACTCCGTGTAAGTAACGAGATCTCAGCACTTCTCAAGCTCCTCCGTGTCGACCGACACGGATCTCCTGCTGATAGCTTTACAGCTGTCAGTAGGAGAAATCAAACTTTAAACGCACGTATCTCTTAAACCATAGCGGTTTGAGAGATACATTTTTTGCATTTAGATCAGCTTTTTAAGCTCTTCTAAATGCAAAAAAAAAGTTTTTTTTAGACATTACTAACACTTTAATATGAGAGAGATCTGTAGACGCAAAAAGAGCTGAGAGAAGAATGATGCTAGCTGATCGTAAGTGGTGAGATGGGGTATAACGGAAGATCAGAGTGGAACTGTTGGAAGGGGTAGAGGAGAGAAGGGTCTTGAATGAGAGAAGCAGTGATTGGAGGAGGAGTCAAGGACAAACCTAGGGGATAGTAAGGTAACTTGTGCTGCAGCATTCTGTATGGATTGAAGTGTATGGAGTTGTGAGGCTGGAAGACCAGAGAGAAGGTTACAGTAATCCATGTGGGATATGATGAATGCTTGTGTAAGAATTATAGCTGTGGAGGAACAGAGGAAGGGACTGATTTTTGCTATGTTACTCAAGAGAAAGTGGCAGGATTTAGCCAAATAGGATTTGGCAGGATAAAGGGGTAAATAGTCTCCATGCCTCTGCTTTTCGTGGTCATTGCAAAGAGGTCAATTTATATGCTACACTTGTGTTTCTCAGACTAAATTGATAAGATGCAAACTTCATAAAGACTTGACATGCAAAACACTGACTGGGAGGAAAACGGTGTGCATTTACAGTTGCCTGACTTAAGTAATTATATAGTTTTTTTTAAACCTTCAATGGTTTTTAAAAGCTACAAAGTATGATAGATGCTATCTATACTACAATCTAAAGTTGTTTTGCAAATAGAGAGGGATTGTGAGTGTCTGTATTGGAGAAAATAAAGGTTTGTAGTGTAGGAGATCGACACACTCCTTTTTCTCACAACTCCAGAGTACAAGGTGACGACCACAGTAGAAGCCTCTACAACATTCATGTCTCTGACTCGTGGACTAAACCAACAGAATGATTGTTTAGACCAGGAAAAAGATGGCAAGAGAAAATAAAAATGTTTATGTTGCACACAAATGATAATACAGCAAGCTCCAGTTCATCTTACCTCATAAAATGAACTGTGCAGGTATTCAGAGGCCATAGAACCCTACAAAACCTGTTCATCCCAACCATGTAGTCATTTAATTAGGGGTAAGCAAGCTTCAGTAAGGGTGATGGTCCAATGGTTTAATATGGGACTATTTCAATACAAGCCACATTGTGCAGGGTGTGCTGTAAAATTCAAAGAAAGTTGTTTGAAAATCCCATCATATTGCTGTGTAATACCAAACCGCAGTGATGTGTGTACTGGGATGGAGACATCAGGCTAGCCCAGTGGTTCTTAACTCCAGTACTACTGTCAGGTTTTATGCTACATTCACACTGGCATCTTGAGTGCAGCATTATTAATGCTACTCTAATGTAGATATGCTTGCCCTAATGTTGCTATTCATATGGGAGCTTTCTGCCTTTCAGAACCCAACAGAATGCACCATGCTGCAACTTTGATGCACTCATGTTTTGTGAACATGCACTTATATTATGCCAATGTGCATGATGGACTATGGGTGATTCTGGTGGATGCATTGACCACTTGTGTCCTCCAGTGACTGCTCAACCCACGTGGACATCAGCCAATAATATATGTGAAACCTCCATGGAGGTCAGCTATCTGACAAAGATCTTCCACACCCCACATGAGTGTATCATTGGGCAGCACTGAACAGTGAGGTAAGTAGACATAGTCTCTTGGCATGTGCTTAAATGGAGCACAGCCAAATTGCCCATGTGAGCATGGCCTTAAATATATCTCTGCTTAAGCACAGTTGCATAAATCACAATTCCCGAACTACCATTTATCGATCAAGCAGGGATATGTTGAAAATATGTTCTGTTCATGTACCCCAAGGATTAAAGTTGAGAATCACTGGGTTAGCCCAGTCTGGTCTTCACAGCACAATAGACAGACATTTCTAAGAAATATCTTTGTCGGGTGGGGGGTTATGTGTACCTTTTAAGTCTTGTTTAAAATCTTAAAGTGGAACTACCACCCAATATAAAGACGCCCCCCTATAATTAAGTATATTGCAACATGCTTCTTAACCCCTTAAGGTCTGACGATCCCGCAGTGTCTGGTCCTTTAAGGACCAGATAGATGAGTTTGACGTGCCGTCCCACGTGACTGATCACATGGGGCGGCACATCGAAAGGAGGACTGAAAGAGATCGCTCCGGTCTTGGAGCGATCAACTTCAGTCCACGGTATTACTCACCGCGCTCCTGCAGGAGCGCGGTGAGTAAAAGTACGTGACGTACCAGGACCGTCACTGGTCCTTAAGTGCCGGACCAGCGTGATGGTCCGGGTACGTCACAGGACGCGAAGGGGTGAATAGTGTTATCTGCTACAAGTACCACAATCTGAAGCAATCCTGTTTCTTCAGAGACCGATGGCCAGGCAGGCACACAGACATCTTGGCTTAGAGATGCCTGCGCTGTCCGTCCCAGTCTCCTATAGGAGGCATTGCATGGAGCCGAAAGGCACTGAAATGGACTGGCGGTGCAGGCGCGTAAACGGCTCTACAACAAGAAGCCTAGCCATCAGTCTGTGAAGAAACAGGATTACTTTGGATTGTGGTAGTTATGGCAGATAATAACACTATAAAGAAGCTATTCGCCATATGCCTAATTATTTAGGGGGGACACTTTATATTTTGTGGTAGTTCCACTTTAAATTTTGTATAGCAGCTTCATGTCCAGGGTAGCCTTTAGACTCCAAGTTTAGCCTGTACCTCATTTGTCAAAAGCTTTTCCACATGTCTACCACCATATCTGTAATTTCCAATATAAAAATATATTGAGCCAAAAGGTTGTATAAAATTAGTAATACTAGTTACCTTCACCGTTAAATCCGTGAAAACAAGATTCAGACTTTGGGTCATATGTTCAAAGGGATAATGACAAAATAATGTATGAACAAAAAAAATAAGTAATTGTATGCATGAATGACATTTTCTATACAGTATATGACAAAAAACTAGTAATGTCTGTTGTATATGCCTATGTCTTCTGTGTCAATGAGAATATTAACAACACTAAATCAAGTGTATGTACAGTTCCTTTAAAGTGTGATCTGTTTCCAACCTCCTTTTTTGTGTTTTGTTTCAGTATCGTTTCCTCACATGCCTGGCTCCGCTGGTCCGTGGTCTAGTCTGGTGGACAACTCTAAAGCATGGGATTACTATCCTAGAAGAGAAAAGGATAGAGACCGTGATAGAGATAGAGATCGCGAAAGGGATCGAGACAGGGAACGAGAGAGGGATCGCCCCAGGGAGAGGGATCGTGACAGAGAGCGAGAACGAGATCACAGTCCAAGCGCAAGTGCTTATAATAGGTAAGAATTAATTTTAATTTTGCAGTCTTACCTTTTTGACTTTTGCTATTGATTTGTAACATACATTAAACATTCATGTCTGGTCAGCTGTCATCCAATGGCCAATAAGACCTCTTGTTAGGTTTGCAGATTCCTAAGCTGGGAGGATATAGCTAAAATGGGTGGGAGTGGTAAACTTTCGATCTAGATTACACTAAAACTATGAAAATTATAGAAAAAAGACTTTGATGCTTTCCTTTATTTATTTAATAATTACAATATTAAAGCTTATATAAAACAAGTATTACTATCCCTTTAATCTTCACTGATGGTCTCTGTCACTCCTTTGAGGTTCATTTTACAAATCTGCCAAAAGAGCACGACAAATTGCCATTTCTTTGTGGGGGGTGAAGGAAGTGAAGTGGTGGTATACAGCAGCACTTAAGCCAATGCAGCAACTTGGTGTGATTACAGAATTACTAAATGAATCTAAATATATAGCACTACATTGTCCAAGTGCTATTCTGTTATAAAAATGTCAATGTTATATATTGGTGGGAAATTTTCATTTAAACCTCTATGTGCTTTGGGGGTGTGGAAAACTTTGCACTTCGAGAGTTAAAAAATACAAATACCTTGATAACGGCAAGGCAGTTGATGTATTATATCTAGACTTTGCAAAGGCATTTAATACAGTGCCACACAGAAGGCTGGTCGAGTACCTCAGGGTTCAGTATTAGGTCCGCTGCTTTTTAACATGTTTATAAATGACCTAGAAATAGATATAGAAAGCAAATTATCAATATTTGTAGATGACACTAAATTATGCAGGGTAGTTAATTTAGAACAGGATAATTGCTCTCTACAGAGGGATTTATATAAAATGGCAGATTGGGCAAACAAATGGAACATGAAGTTTAATGTGAGGAAGTGTAAAGTCATGCATTTGGGAGGAAATAATCCCAAGGCTACTTATAAACTTAATTGAATCATTTTAGGGGACTCGTTGCTAGAGAGAGACCTCGGTATCCTTGTCAACTACAAACTTGGAAACAGTGACCAGTGCCAAACAGCAGTAGTAAAGGCAAACAAAATCCTGTCTTGCATAAAAAGAGGAAGCAAGAGTGGATAACATTATTTTGCCATTGTACAAATCATTGGTAAGACCTCACCTTGAGTATGCAGTGAGGTTTTGGGCACCAGTTCTGAAAAAGGATATACTAGAACTAGACAGGGTACAGCGAAGAGCAACAAAATTAATTAAGGGAATGTAGGACTTGATCTATGAGGAACGACTAGACAAACTTGCTTTATTTACTCTAGAGAAAAGGCGAATAAGAGGAGACCTTATCACATTGTACAAATATATGAGAGGTCAATACAAGGATCTCTTTGGTGAGCTATTTATTCCAAGGCCTGATCAGATGATTAGGGGACACCCCTTGAGATTAGAGCAAAGGAGGTTTAGACTTCAGCAGAGGAAGGGTTTTTTTACAGTGAGGTCTGTTAAATTGTGGAATTCTTTGCCCAAGGATGTGGTTATGGCAGATACAATGGATACATTCAAGAGACGATTATATACATTTCTTTCCAAAGGGAACATACAGAGTTATACTGTTTATTATTAGGCAGATCAGGAAGGTCTGATAAAGACTAACTTATTTGGTAGCAGGAAAGCTATAAAATTACTGGGGTATGAGGAGAAGGTTGAACTTGATGGATTTGTGTCTTTATTCAACCTAATTTACTATGTTACTATGTAGTAGCATCTTGTTTACTAATCTGGGCAAAAATCCTAATGGCCACTATAAATCAGATATGTGGGAATTAGATGGCCAGAATTGTTTTTAATTAGTACTGGCTATCCTGTCCATGGAGGTAGACATGACTTTGTTGCAAGACTGCAGGACCTCCAGTCTAAACTCCTTCCACTGAAGTCTTCTTATGCCAAATACAGGAGTCTGGGAACAAAGAATCATGTCCATCTCCATAGACATGATATCCTGTAATAATTAAAAATATATTTTGGGGAACCAATCAACATAGAATTGATACATAGTGACCATTAAGATTACTTGCTTAGGTTAGTATAAAAGGAGGGTTATTAGGTGGTGGTGATAGTGTGACTTTAAACTTAACTGTAGATAGTATTCCAATGAATAAGTGGGTTTTCTTATGAGCTGTTTCTTGTCTTTTTTATGTATAGTGTTGCAAGAAAAAAAAAAAAATCACCCAGCTACAGATTTTTCATATTTTGGGGAAAACTGGATACACTGCTGTTTCCTATTTCATGCTCAGTTGATGTGCTGTGCATGAACCTAGTGTCAGTTCTCAGTGATGTTACTACTAAGGAAAGTGCTATAACATGCTGTTCTTCCTAGCTGAATTTTCTTTTTCTCTTTAACTCTTGTTCATTATAGCACATTTCAAGTGATCACCCTCTATAACATGGGGGTAAACATGCCCATTGATTTAAGTGGGGTGTTTAACCCCTTGGGTTCTAGAAAGTCTGCAGCATATTGCTAAAGATTCTCTTAGACTTAATTGGGGTTTCAATCCCTTGAGTGCTGGAGTGATATCCCAACGCATTTAACCCTTTTGAGTGCCAGAGGGGTACGCAGTGCATTGCTTTCCAATGCTTTGCGTACCCCTCTGGCACTCAAAAGGTTAATCAATGGGAATCTTTTTTGGTCCATATGAGAGTGGTTTGTAACCCTTCCATCAGGGACCCTTTAGAGGCCATGTCTTTAGGGTGACTTTCCTTGACTACAGATGAGTCAATTAAAGGCTCAGTTTTAATTAACTCTTGTGCACATGTAAGCAGATACTAAAGAGAGAGTCTGTTAGTGGTCCCTGTGGATAGGGTATGGAACCTGCTCCCTTTCAGTTCAGGGCAAGTCAATTCCATCATAATGGAAAAGAAAATCCACAAGTTCCCATAGATTTAAAGGGATAGTAATGTTTCACAATAAAAGCAGCTCCAATTAATCTTCATAGTATTTGGGCCTTGGAGAGTGTTATTTCAATACTGTCAGAGTTGTAGTTCAAGAGTCATTGATAAAGTATCCCCCTCCCGCCCCTTTTACTGATGTAACACTGCTCGGCACAGAGCAGCAGGGAGGTGCCCAGGTAGATTGCAGAGAGTGACAATCTTCAATTAGCATAAGGGAAAAACCTGTCAAGGGGGCAGGGTTTTCATTGTTCTCACAGTAAGGAGATTGTCCCTTGCAGTTATCTGTCTGGTCAAGCAATCAGATTCCACATCTAAAGTGAGCAGTGTTACACTAGGTAAAAGGGGTGGGTGGGTGTACTTTATCATTCAATTACTCTTGAACTACAACTCTGCCAGAATTGCAATGACTCTCCATGGCCCAAGTACTATGAAGATTAATTGGAGCTGCTGTTTTTGTGAAACATTACTATCCCTTTAAGTAGTGCCTTTTACCCCTTGATTGCTACAGAGGCAATGCAGTAGCCAATCTGCTGGAGACCTTTCTAGCATCCAGGGTTTCAAAGCTTCATTTAAATCACTGGGGAATTTTCTTTGTCTCGTATGGTGCAGTTGGTTTGCCCCAGAATTGCTACACCATTTCTTAACCCTCTGAGTGCCAGAGGGGTACACAATGCATTGCATACCCCTCTGGCACTCAAAGGGTTAAAGTATCAGTCTCTAGGAGTTAGTGTTGCTTTTACTTTGTCAGATTTATTTATTTTTTTAATTTATTTATGTTTTATTTTTGTGGTATTAAGTCACCAACATAATGACTAGATAACTAGTAACTAGTACTTTTTTATCATGCTCTCTGTAGTTTGTGTTCTGGTCCTGTAACCTGTGTGTGTTTTGTGTTACAAATTACATGGCAAGTGTTTAAGAACCATTCCCTCATCTGTTAAACAGGCAACTTGCCTGCAATCTTTGAGCACCAAAGAAATGTGTTGCATGCCCCTAATACTGAAAGGGTTAATTCAGGGACAGAGCAACATGTGGCCCTCCAGCTGTTGCTGCACTACAACTCCCATCATCCTCTCCCTGCCCATGGCTTGCTGAATGATGGGAGTTATAGTCCAGTAAGCAGAAGCTGGGGGTGGGGGGGGAGTTGTGTTAACCCTTCCAGTGTACACAGGGCCTCTGAGCTTCAAGTTGGTTAAAGTAGGGGACCAGAGTTAATGGTTTCCAGACAGAGCCAATTCTCTTTGCTGTTGCCAGCTATTAAAACACAAAAGACATCTTAGGGAGCCTTTTGCTCCATCCCCGTCTGCGACCCCACCCCTTTTAAATTAACCACTTTCATTATTACTATCATATTTCTCTGACTAAACTGGTCCTTCTAGTAATTAAAGACAGTCATAAGGTTATGGGCTGCAGAAACTGCATTTTGGCATTACTTTCAAGCTGTATGCTGTTTTTGGTCTTGCCTCCATACATTTTCCACTTCAATGGATTTATTTTAAGAGGGGCCTGCAGTTTTCCAAAACACAATCCTTTTTTCCTTTCTCAAAGTAAAGTAAATGTTCCGAGTAGAATATTCTTTATTATCGAAAGGAGCTGAGGTAATGGACCATTACAAGACTGAACTAGACTAGTTCTGGTCCTTTAGGACAAAAAAACAAAACTGGAACCAGCTGCTCCATAGTTGAGAATTCCCAAAATTTCCACTGATTTTAAATGAGACTTTTAACACCTTTTTAATGCTCTAGCACAGTGATTCTCAGCCAGGGTGCAGTGGCATTTTGGTGTGCCATGAATATCAAGTTAGGGTGTCCCATGTTTTCAATGAAGACTGACAAAAATGTGAATATTGCCCTACAGATGTAGACATATAAAAATTATTATGGACAATTTTTATTACTGTGGTTGTAAGACCTAATAATATATGTATATTTATGCATTGTTCCCTTTATTATGCCCTTGATAAATTACATTGAACATGTTAGTCCGTAAGTGCCGGATTGCTGTTTGGAGTGCCTTGTGCAAAAAAGGTTGAGAACCACTGCTTTAGCATTATAATGGCTGAAAGAGAATTTGTATGTGTCATCTACGTTACAGCTGGTTTTCCATAGAATAATCAAGTTCTTCTTAGTACATTAGACTCATCGGGGCTCTTGTACTAAGTGGTGCAATTCTGGAATAAATCAAAGGTACCATAGGGAACAAATAACCATTCCTATTTATTTAAATCTGGTTTTTAACTATTTGATTTTCAGAGGGGTACACAATGCATTGCAAAGCCTCATCCTACAGAGGTCTACAGCACATTATGCAGCAGGCCAATAATTAAAAGCCACATGTAAATCAATGGGGATTTTGAGAATTCATATTCCCTAAGGTTCGGTTAGTTTGCACCAGAATGGCACCACTTTTATTTAGTACATCAGCCCCATAGTATTTCATAGGCCTGTGTGTTGAATATGATATGTCAATACTTTTTCTATTGACAGTCACATTTAATTGAAACAATCAACCATTTTCAAAGTAGTCTTTATGTTTGGTTCTTTGAGTTTACGGTCTGAAAGTGCTGTAGTGGAGGGTGAATACACTGGAATGTTAGCTCTTTGCTTCTATTTTCAGGTAACCTGCAAAACAAGCCTTTGGGCGATATATATAAAACCGTAAAATTAAAGTGGAACTTTCAGTTCATACTTAGTCGCCATGCATTCATTAAACGCATGGTGACTAGCTTTGAAATAGATGTTGTACCTTTAAAAAATAGCCCAGTGTAAAGGAATCCTTCCCGTTTGGAGACCGGAACCCAGGCTACAGCGCAGACATCTTGTCTGCACGCCTGCGCTGTTATCCCGGTCTCCATTGAGTAGCACTTCAGTTCACCATATGGTTACTGGAAGGGGCTGACTGCCCAGGCACGCATACCGCACTAACCTGCCAGTCAGTCCCCAAACGGGAAGGTAAAACATCTATTTCAAAGCTAGTCGCCATGCGTTTAATGAATGCATGGTGACTAAGTATGAACTGAAAGTTACGCTTTAACTGTGAAGCTGTTTTGGATCTCTAAGCATGGAATTTGCTACAGAGAGAAGAATCTATAGGAGTCCCAGAAGATACAGGGAACTTCTCCAGTGAGAGAACCTTCCATTTCCTATGTCATTATATGGAGTCTTTGCACTAAGATTCCTCAAATGAGATAATCTTAGTGCATAGGCCTCCTTAGGCTAACATAAGAACTGGAGAGGATTTCTCATTGGAGAAGTTATATCTCCTCTGCATCACAGCTTGGTGCATAACCACCTGGTGCAAACAGAGTAATAAATGTAAAAATAATTTGCACATATTTCCTCCATTCATACCAAGTTGTAAGAAGCTCTTTTATTTATTAAAATGGGCTTGCATGTCTAGCAGAGATACTGGTCAATAGCCCCAAAGCAGAGTCCTAAAATGAATAGTGCTTCCTCAAAAAAGTCACTTTTTCCTCCCCTTGTAAAAGGCTAATTCACTCTTTAGAAAATCTCCTTTTAAGTCCTTGAGGGTGTATGAAGAACCTTTTGCTTCATTCCTACACTGTTAAAATTAGAGCAGAGGTGTAAAATGGTTTCAGGCCGTGCAGGATTTAAGTATATTGAAGAGTAGAGTGACTGTGTGACACTGCTTGGGTGAGCCGCAAAGTACTTCTCTGCTCTATCATGGCGGTATGGGTGGAGTAATGTAACAGCACTGGATATCATTGGACAACCCATAGTTTCACTGTAGCACCATATTTCTAAATACCACGAGGAGAAGGGCCAAATGACTGCTGTCAGAAAGTGATGCCTGTGCTTGGCTAAAATAGTAAAAAATAAATAAATAAATAAATAAATAAAAGTACTTAAAGCCCCAAGCCTTTGCATAGCTTATGCTTCAAGAAAATGGCTCTGCAGCTTCTGTGTGACATTAGGAAGTAGGAGGTAGTCTGGGACATGTAAATCCCATACTGCAGTCATATTGATTTTAAACAGGGTTGTCATTAAAACATGTATTATCTCAGCAAGTTTGTTAGAAAAAAGTGGAGTAATTCTGGTGCAAACCAGCCACACAGCAGGGGACAGATTAACATTTCCAAACTACCCATTGATTTTAAATGGTGCTTTTAACCCCTTGAATGCATTGCTTCACAATGTGTTGAAGACCTATCTAGCAATAATTGTGTTGAAACCTAATTTAAATAAATGGGAGTAGTTTTTTTATATTATTTATCCCCTATGATGTAGTTGATTTGTCCCAGACAAATCTTTTGTACACAGGGCCGTTGGAATGCTGATGAGACCTCAGTATTAGCAGGAAATGTCTTCTCACTGGTGTCTCTAGAAAGAGTATGCAGCAACCATAGGAAAGGAAATGTAGGCAACATTGATATAAAAAACAATTACAATCAAATAAAGGTGGAAGGTGGATCCCCACTGCCAATTAAAGTATTTAACCCTTCTGGATATATATATATTTTCAAATCACAACTTGAAATGGTCAAAACGGTCATAGTCTAATAATTCCCCTCAGACACTGTTGCACAGTTATTGCATTCTTGACTCTGTGTAACATTCTAATACCCCAATTAACCCTCTAAGAACTAGAGGGGTGTGTAACTCCTTTCTTTGCAATTCATTGCTCACCTCTCTAGTTAAATGGTATGCTGAATTAGTTTGGAAAGTTAAGGGAGATGTATAAAACTGGATTTATAAAGAAAGTGTCCGTAAAAGTGTCTCAAACCAACATAAGTCTATGTATGAACATCTAGTGCTAACTCCAATTAGTTGACTTTTTTGAAAAGTGGAGTAGAAATGGTCTTTGCCAAATAAGAATTTTGTTCCAATGTATTTTTAAAGAAATTCGCTAACTGCGCCAAAAATAAAGGCAGTTTTAGGGATAACCTGTTCTTAATGGAAGTATATAGTGACAGCTATGTGTGCAGAAATATGTTCACAGTGTGAATTTTCTCAGAATGTTCTCAAATAGACATATTTATAAATGTGACTTTATGTCTTTATAAATACGATCAGGCGTTTTGGGTTTGGGTGACAATTCTTAGGTATACACTAAGAAGGCTTTTTATACATCACCCACTTTGTTCCTAGCCACTGTCTATCCTTACTTGTATCCTGTATAGTGCTGTGTGTTTTGTGTGTCCCTATAATGATAAAAATATACAGGATTCCAATAGCTGGGGGGGGACAGAATGAGTGTCAGAGGCAACATGAATCAAAATCCGCACTACAAGTAAATTAGTGGCTAGAGAGGTTTCTTGTATTTGTGCTCACTTCTCCTAGATTGGCTTTCTTTAAGGATTGGCATCACTCAGTTTTGTATTCCAGACATTTTGATGCTTCACAGTGGAGTGGTGACTTCTAGCATCCTGTGGGAGAATAGTTATTTTATGTGATAGTAGTAAAAGGTTGTCCTTACAGACATCAAGATTTTAATTATTTAGGTTTGTCTGGAGCATGACACCCTTGCTTACAGGGGAAGTAAGGTCAATTGGAAGGTGCCTTCTATCCAAAGGATGCTGTTTAACCACTACGGTAACAGACTTTCCTAGAACTTGCAATGCTCACTTTCACTCACAGATCTCTCTTCATACCTCCATGATCTGCAGGGCTGAGTGAAATCAACCCTTCTCTTGGAGTTTATGGAGAAGCCTGTTGATGTACTCACCAACATAGGGCTTCTGTGAAGAGAATAGATTGCTGCCTGTCCGATATGTGAGGTCTGAGTTGGAGACTTCATCCAGCAATCTGCAGGGAGATTGGTGAGTGAAAGGAGCATTTTTAAGTTGTGGAAACTGTGTTCCCATAGCTGTTAGACAACCACCTTTAGTTAGAATGCACCTTATGATTAACCGTTCATACCCATTTAACTTCCTTCATTATAAGCAGGAGGTATTATTGGTGCTGTTGCCCCTTTGAGTGCTAGAGGGGCTTCCAGTTCGTTGAGTACACCCCTGGCACTTTGGGGTTTAATGCATCTAGTGAAACAGGAGTTTACTGCTTCATCTCACTATGTGTTTCTCATCCACAGTGAGGAAGAGCGTTACAGATACAAGGAGTACTCAGACAGGACAGAGAGGGGCTATGATCGACACAGGGAGCGGATCAGCAGAGAAAAGGAGGAAAGGCACAGAGAGAGGAGGCATCGAGAGAAAGAAGAGTCATCCCGCCACAAATCTTCCCGGAGGTAACATCTGGTTTCATTCTATGCCTCTCAAACACACACAGGAGTAGTTTACATTTGGTCCTTCTATTGTTTGACTGTCTGTGGATGATAGGAGTTGTAGTCTTCAACAAATGCAGATCCAACATTTGACTACCTCGTTCTAAATTCTAATATGGGTTGAAACGCTTAATGTTCTAGCACTCCCCCTTTCAAATAGCAGGCATCTGAGCCTGAATACAGACTCTGCCTTATGCACAAAAGAAAATGGAAACAATTTTAAACAAACTAACTGTTCCAAAGATAATACATAAATAAAATACAGATTTGAAGCCCTTGCAGTCTATAAACAATGTTTTGGAGACCTCTAGCATTCAAGGAGAGCCCCATATAAATCAATAAGCATTTTCATTTCTCCAGTGTGGTAGAATGGGTTTGCTACAGATTTGCAGCTCTTCAGCCTGATAAATCCCGCAGAGCTTCCATGGCTATTCTAGGAGAGGATGACAGAGTAGTTTATTAGGGGCTGCATTGTGCAGCCACTGTCAGCAAGTTAACCCTTTGAGCGCTCTGGCACTCAAAGGGTTAAGACATTTTTATGGTTGGAAAACTACTTGCGTGGAGTTAAATGAGCAAATTTAGGGGACAATTAAAAATCCCCATTAGATTAAATGTGAATATAGTGCTGTTGGTTTTCTCCAGTTTTCTTTTGAAAGTATGGCCCTTACAAGTTGGTTGTCTTACTATGGCATTTTGAACAGACTCTATTCATTCTAATGAAGTCAAAACATACCCATCACAGGAATAGAAGTGTGCTCTGCATCAAATGAATTACTGCACAAAGCATACCTATACAAAGGGGGGCTGGTCTAAATGATTAAAGGGATAGTATTGTATCATTTATTTTTTAATTGAATCTTGTAGCCAATAAGAAAATAACTGCTTGAACCAGGCACACTTTGTAGACCGTTCTAATGCAGTATTTCTTTTTAAAGATCGCTATTTCGGCTCTGCTGAAGAGCCTCCGCCGTTCCTGGGACCAGATTCTCCTGCAGTCAGCTAGAGCGCTGACGTCGGGGAAAGAGGAGGGAGGGGGGAACTTTAACTGCAAATATCTCTCAAACATAAAAGTTTGAGAGATGGCACTGGCATCTTTTGAGTTATTTTTTTAATGGCTATAAGATTCCATTTTTTTAAATGATACAATACTATCTCTTTAATCATTTAGATCAGCACCCCCCCCCCCCTTGTTTAGTTATATAACATACCTAAATTCTTCAGACTTACTAAGCTTTGAACACTAGAGGAGGGAAACAATGGCATCTAGTATATATATTATGCTTTGTGCATCAATATACACCTTTCTGGGCTGGGATTTTGGTTTTGTACAACCACAGGAGTAGTAACAGGGGTTAGACAAGTTAGGAAGATTATCCTTATGTGACCTATTGCCCTGCTGCTAATGATCGAGCTGTAAGCAGAGGAATCCTTCCCTAACCCTGCAGGGATCAGGTGAGTGACTCAGTAAGTATTAACTTCTGAGCTTCCTGACTAGAGTAGCATTAGTCTGGGTCACATATCCTCTATTTTAGCTCATTTGGATTTAGGCTTTACTGTTCCCATAGCTTAATCATTTTTCTCTGTCGTCCAATACAGGTTACTGGTAACTTTGGGTAGGTGATCCGCCCCTTTAAGTAGGCAGGAACAATTCTAGAAGTGAATGCAGGGGGTGGAGCCTACCTTCCCCCCTTGGCTGCAGCTAGCCAATCAGCTCTAGTAAGATTTGTTCCTTGGATGAAGATACAGGCAAGAGAACAGTACTGCTATAGTTTTAGCTTTTTTTTTTTTTTTTCTGTTAGAAATGGAATACCACCTTTAGGCGGATTACCATCACTGACAATGCCTTTAGATGTGGCTAGCTCAGTATCCAGGTGCTTTTTGTGGACCTTAAGCCCTGGGCGGAAAATCTTGGGTTCAAGTTCTTTCCCCAGGAGTTGCCCACTGAGGCTTCTTCTTAATACATGGTAATCTGAAGACAGAAGATCTGCAGGAAAGGTGAGCAACCCTTTGAGTGCTGCAGGTCCACATGTCCCACAGTGCCCCTTCGCACAGGGGTTTTCCTTTGGAGTTCCTATTGCACACTCCTGCACTCATTGGGTTTATCTGTATGTGTTTTGGAGCATCTGTGGTAAATTAACACTTTAGCTGCTGGATTAGCATCTTTTGGGGGTTGTTGTCACTTTCCCTACTGGGTTCAGTGTTTATTGGCTCTAGTGACATATTTTAGTAATGCCTAGTGCACATTTACTTCTCAGCTACAACTTAGCAAAATTTGTGTTCCAGCGCTCTTTTACAGCATAGACGCCATTGCTCCATTCACTTCTATTGGACTGTACAGTTTGGGACATATCTCTGCAACCGCTCATCGTAGCAACTTCAGAAATGGCTCATTTTGTTTGTCTGCCCTTGCTCTATTATCCAGGTAATGTTTGGTGTGTATTGGGGGGCTCAGGGGGCTTCGGGCACTGTTGGGGTACTTTTTCTGGGAAAACTACATTTCCCATGAGCGCTTGCTTTGTGCACTCATTTCTGATTGGCTCCCGTCCGTGGCAGCCATTTTGTGCTTTTCCTGAACTAGTATCCTATGCAGGGCATGGACTCTCCTTCTCTCCTCTGCAGATTAACCCTTTATCTGCCAGATAAGCGCATTTTAGCAATTTCTGGGGCGAACCTTTAATCTTACACACTGTATTTGAGTGATTCATTATACTTTAAACATTTTGACATTATGTAAGTATGTCTAATCCGTTAGAGCTTGGGGCCAGGCCTTAAGACTAAGGATGCTGGGGTCTCTGTGTCCCCTATTGCGCATTGCTCCTCATGTCATTCAGGGTTGCCTAGAGAATTCTCAAGTCATTTATGCCCAGCATGTTCTGCTGTCCCGGAGTCTCCCCCAGGGACCTCCAGCCATGCATTAGAAGCCAGTTTGTGTGCAAGAGTTCAAGGATGCTACTAGAGACCTCCGGTCTACATTGCAACTCTTTCCATTCCAGTTACAGGGGGTCTTCCACTCCTGGCAGATCCCTTCTTCCGTCAGATCTTCCTTGTCGAAACCGCAGGGAGTACCTGATGTATAAGATTCCTCTGAGGAGGAACTGTTGGTGGATTCAGAAGTTGAAGAATGTTCTGCTGTGGGCTCCTCTCAGTTTTTTGGGGACCCCTTTAAGGCTGATCCTGATCCCTCAGCTGAGGGCCTGATCAGGGCCGTCTTAACCACCCTTAACATTCCCTTAGTTCAAGAGGTTTCTATGGATCCTTCTGATGTATTTCAGGAGCCTAAAACGCCCTATACTTGTTTTTCCACCTAACCCCACTCTTGACCACCTTGTGTCTGATGAGTGGTAGTCTCCGGACAGGAAACTTTCTGTTTCCAAGAAATTTGCCAAGCTTTACACCTTCTCTGAGTCAGCGCTCACTCAGTGGGTTCATCCACCCAAAGTGGATTCACCTGTCTCCAGGCCTTGTCAGTTGCTGATGCGTCCGCTCTGAAAGACTGGTCCATTTTTGCCTCCGCTGGTACTGCCATACGTCCAGCATATGCTGCTGCATGGGTGAACCAGGCCATTGCGTTCTGGACTGAACAGCTCACCCTGGCTGTCCGTCAGGGTGCTGTACCTTCGGATATGTTGCAACTTCTTGCCAACATTTCTGAGGCCCAGCACTATGTTTCTGCTGCCTTGTTTGATGCCATCCGTTTGGTGGCAAGGGTTTCCACCATGTCTGTAGTTGCCAGACGAGCTCTTTGGCTCAAGATCTGGTCTGCTGATACTGCTTCCAAGAAAGCTTTGCTCTCGTTGCCTTTTCAAGGCACCTCTTTGTTTGGGCCAGATCTTAAGGATCTGATTAGTCTGAGGCCACAGGGGGCAAGAGTACTCTTCTGCCTATGGTCCCCTGGAAGAAAATGCCTCTCAAGCATAATCGGCTTTCTCTGTCGTCCAGTACAGGTTACTGGTAATTTTGGGTAGGCGATCAGCCCCTTTAAATAGGCAGGAACAATTCTGAGAAGTGACTGCTGGGTGGAGCCTACCTCCTCTCCTTAGGTTGCATCTAACCAATCCTCAACCAGTATGATTTGCTCCTTGGTCAAGACATAAGCAAGAGAACAGTTCTGCTATAGTTTTAGCTTTTTTATTATTTTTCTGTTCGATATGGGATACCACCATTAGGCGGATTACCATCACTGACAATTCCCATCACCCAAATGTGGATAGCTCAGTTTACCAGGTGCTTTTGTGGACCTAAGCCCTGAGGAGAAAATCTTGGCTGCAAGTTCTTTCCCCAGGAGTTGCCCACTGAGGCTTCTTCTTGATATATGGTAACACAGATCTGCTGAAAAAGGATAGCACCCTTTGAGTGCTGAGGGCCACATGTCCCATGCTTCCCCTCTGCACAGGGGTCTCAACTGGAGTTCCTATTACATACTCATTGGGTTTATCTATATGTCTGTGAGGTGTTTTGGAGCAAGTTTCTGTGGTAACTTAACCCCTTTGCTGCTGGTTAGCATTCTGTCTGGGAGTTGTGGGCACTTTCCCTACTGGGACTAGTGTTTATTGGGTCTACTGACTTCTTCTAGTGGGCTTTTGAGTGGTTTTACTTTTTGGTATTCAACTTGTTAACTTTGTGCTCCATGCCTTTACATGGACGACCTGCTTCTGAAAGCCCCTTCTGCAGAACTTCTTCATCAGCAGGTTCAGGACTGCATTCATGCTCTTACCCATCACGGGTGGACCCTCAACATGGACAGATCGTATCTTGTCCCTTCCCAGTGTCTGGTCTTTCTGGGCCTTCTCAGCAGAGCAATGGTGTTTCTTACGGATGAGGTGGCTCACCAGATCACCCACAGGATTTCTGCTGTTCTGGCTCACAATCCAGTTCCAGCCAAGAAGCTGTCCTCTCTAGTGGGGAAGCTCATCTCCACCATAGAAGCGGTCCTGTTTGCCATGGCTCACACCAGGGAACTCCAGAGGTTTGTGATCCAGGTGTGCAGGGGTCAGCCGGACCTTCTGAAGATGTCAGTGTCCCCCTCTCTTCAGGTGGAACGGAGTTTGTTGTGGTGGCTCGACCTCTCCAGTCCACTGAAGGGCAAGTCCCATCTGGCACCCTTCTGGACCACAGTGACTGCAACGGATGCCAGACTCTCCGGCTGGGGATCGGTACTGGGTCGCCTGAGTGCTCAGGGTCTGTGGTCTCCTGAGGAATCTCTCCTTCCCATCAATGTTTTGGAGCTTCGGGCAATATTTTATGCCCTTCGCCACTGGACACGCCAGCTGGAGAACTGCCCAGTCCAGGTCAAGTCCGACAACGGCATGGCAGTGGCCTACATCAACAAGCAGGGTGGAAAAAAAACTCTCGCCGCCTGGTTAAGGCTATTTTGTCCTGGGCAGAAGAACATGTTCCTGCTATATCCGCAGTGCACATTCCCGGAGTAGACAACGTCATGGCAGACTTCCTCAGTCGGCACACTGTGGGCAGAGGAGAGTGGGAACTGCACCCGCAGGTGTTCACCCTCATTGTTCAGAAGTGGAGTCTTCCATGCATCGACCTGATGGTGACAAGACACAACTGGAAGTTTCCGATGTTCTGCTCTCGCTGGATGGATCCTCTAGCTGTAGCGGTGGATGCCATGTCCATTCCTTTGTTATTTCCTCTGGCTTACATCTTTCCTCCTATCCCCATGTTGCACAGGATGTTAAGGAAACTGAAACTGGAGCGCTGTCCAGTCATTCTGATTGCTCAGTACTGGCCTCGGCAGGCTTGGTTTCCGGAGCTCATGGATCTGTCAGTGGCGGAGCCATTCTGGCTCCCTTGCCCTCCGGATCTTCTTCTACAGGGTTACCTGTGGAATCACTGAAAAATACTAATTCATAACAGGTATTAAGAAAGCATATGTTAATATAACCCATTGGTCCAACGTTTTATATCATGATGAAGATGGAATGGCAAAATAAGCTGAAATAATTGTACAGAGTTTGATCTGTGCTTAATGTGCCTGCAAGAACAATCAAAGTATATGAAGAAAGTCCTGTCTCTCAAACCTTTTAGGAGTAAATAATTCTATGGTTCTTCTAATGACCAAGATTAAATAACAAAGATTTGTAACAGTTTCTCTTTCGTACAATATGGAACACAAGAACCATGTGGTAAAGGATCCTCTGGCCTGGAGGGCAGCACATTTGCCTAAAAAGGCTCTCTTGAGGCATATACTCCCAACGTTCTCCTCTTTACACCCACCAATCAAGCTCTGTTTTAAAAGCGACCTCAAAGGAGATTCATTAGGGCAAATATTCTCTTAGCTATCCTTATTTTTTCTTTCTTAACTTACATGGTGCGTGTGTAATCCCTACCCCTGGCCTCCTTAATAGGTACGGACCAGTGTGCAGGCTTTTAAGGGACCTGGATCTACTCCACTGAGTGTGTGCCTCCCCATGACTGTCTATTTAGCATGTTCTTCCTGAGGTCTATGGTGAAATTTCTAGTTCTGAACTCTGCTCTTCTTTTGTCAGCTCCATTGCCCTTTCCCTCCTTATCGAAAGTGGCCTCGTTCATCATGTTCTAAAAATTACATTTTTGTCATCCGCTATATGCAAGCAGCGCCTTTGACAAATGAGAACTTGTGGCAGCCATATAGGATGTGGGATTGGCAGCAACGTTAGGGATCCCAGGATTTGAAAGTACTATGCCTCTCCATTTTCTTCCTCCTGCAATGCTGTGTCCCTTTGGCTATCATGTGTCTCATCCCTTACAGGCAGATAAGTGTTCTCTTTCATTTCAGCGCTCTATTTGTTATATGGGGTACTCCTCGCTATGTCTGATCACAAGGGGAGACATAAGCATATCTAGAACCAGCAGGGCTTGAGGGTTATCCCCATTACCCCTTTGTTCCTCCTGTCAGACTGGTAATCCAAGGGACTTTACTGGTGCATTGTCATCCTTGCTCTGTGGCTCCTTCACAGCAACTTCTGGGCCACTCTTTTACTGACCAGGAAAAGATGCATGGGTTAAAGCCCTTATTTATATTATGAATACCATTTCTTTACCTATTAAGAAGGTCCTTGAGTTCTGGAAACAGGAATGTCCCATCCCCCCCCCCCCCGGGGAATTCTGTATTACCTGCTGAGGGTCTTCTTTCAACAGTTTTTGGAGGCCCTTAAGCTCTGTGAGGCCTCCAACTCGAGCTGTTCTTCCATGGATATTTATAGGAGAAACCAGAAGATTGCTGAACTTTTCCCTCCACATCAATCCTTGACCCATATGGTTCTGGAAGAATGGAAATAACCTGATAAAATAATATCCCCAAGCAACTTCACTACTGAAGCCCTACTAATGTGGACACCACCCCCCTCAGTAACAATCTGTTTTTGCCTTTATAAGCTTATGAGACTGCCACTCTAGAGTATGGCAGAGCTCAAGGATCAGGCAGATAACTGCCTGTATTCTCTTCTTCAGACCACCTTCATTACTGTTTGGGGGGACAAACTAAAGAGGACTTTGACACATCTAAAGAAGACTTGATCTTGCTTTTTCTAAAATCCTTGAGGCTCGTGTATCTTTCTGCAGCTTCCTTTGATTCAGCTAGGCCCTTTGGGAAGGTTTGTTTGTTGCACAGTGTACCCTTTGGCTGAAAAATATAGTCGGCATACCAGTCTTCTGAGGGGTCCTTTTCTTCCCTTTGTGGGCATGTAGTCATTTGGCCCAGTTTTGAAAGTTATTAATCATGCTACTGGGTGCAAGAGTACACTGGTACCTCAGGTTACCCCCAAGCTTTCCTTTCTTACACTGTAGATGTTTGGTTATCCTTACACGCACCAGTATGGGTATACGCTCAGGGTATTTACTTCTTTAATGACTCAGTTGTGCATATTTCTGACACCCTGGTGGACGTGCAGGCCATGGTTGACTGATCATCTGAAGCATATTGACCATTTTGTTCATACTCCCAGATTCCAGATGGCATCCTTGTGCTGTGTTTTTGCTGCTACGTGTCCAAATGAGTTTGTAGCTCTGCTAGACATAAAGACCACTTATCTGCATATTCCTCCCAATGCAGGTCATCAGAGCTTTGTTTGGATTGCCTTCTAATACTGTCTGTTTTCATTTCATAGCCCTTCCTTTTGAGCTAGCCCACATTTGGTCTCTAGGGATTTCATTCTCCCTATCTAGATGACCATTTGTTAAAAGCTCCTTTAGAAGAGACTTGGTGACCACAGATTCAGATGTGTATGCCCATTCTGGACCAACATGGTTGAGTACTCAGTTTCATGAGCTCCTGTCTGGTTTTATGCCAGGTTCCACTTTTTTAGCATGAGATTCAACACTCTTCAGGGACTGTTCTTTCTGCCAGAGAACAAAATTCGTCTTTATATCATAAGTCTTACTTAGCATGTTTGCTATGGTAAGGTGAGTACGTGAATGTGCCAGGATCTCTGGCCTCTTCCTTAGAGGAGGTCTTTTTTTTTTTTTTTTTTTTTGTCTAATTCCACATTCAGGAACTTCAGCTGGAGATTCGCAACAATTGGTCCACACAGCAGTGCATTACTCCCATGTTATGTCCTTTTCCAACCGGACGAAGTAAGATCTTCGTTGGTAGCTTCAGCTGTTTCTGGGACAATCATTGGTAATTCCGGATTGGCCGATAGCCACTAGGGATGCCAGTTTGACAGGCTTCTCAGCCACCTTGGGCCCTCCAGCAGCTCCTGGCCTTTGGTCTGAGTGTCAGAGAGTCTTCTACCTGTCAATATGTAGGAGCTCTGGATGATTTGCTTTTCTCTACAGCATTTGTTTTGGTCTCTCCAGCATCTACCTGAGCGGATTTCAGTCCAGTTATACTATGGTGGTGGCCTATATCAATTGTGAAAGAGGGAGCAGGAGCACAGCTAAGTGGTCAGAAGTTCGGTTGATACACATTAGGCTGGTGTTATCTGCTGTTGAAATTCCAGACATAGACAACTTTGTGGCGCACACTCTTTGTAGTCATAATCTGTGTTCCAGGAATTGTGAATTCATCCATATTGTGTTCAACTCTGTAGTCCATCTGTGGGGTTTGCCAACTGTGAATCTACTGGTTTCTCAGTTAAACCACAAGGTTCCTGGTTTTCCTCCAGATCTCAGGGCCTCTCCCTCTTGTTGTAGATTTTATAGTCATTTAGTGTCAGTTCCCATGGCATATATACACACACACAAAAAAAAAAAAAGGCGAGCTTATAGTGCATTATCAAACTTAAAAATAGAAGTATATGTATAAGTTATGTGATGTTTGAGAGGCAGGAGTATGCCTCCTGACAATGACCAACGGTTTGCAAATATTAAATCACTATCTGTGCTTGGGAGAAACCGCTTGTCTTCCACTATAGCGTTCTTATTTAATAAAAACAGTTGGTTAAAACAATATCACCAGCTATACAACATGTTTTGCAGCTGTATCACTGCAAAAAGACACAAAAAAGTGTTTCCTCCATTCCATCTGATTCCAGGACCTGGGTGTTCATCAGTCATAAAGGGCAAGATGGATTGGCACTTAACAGGAATTTTTAATGAAATATTTACTTGCATAAAATCAAAGTTTTGGCTCAAATAAGAGCCTTTATCAAGAATCGAAATATGGATTTTATGGAAGTAAACATTAAAGTTCCTATCAATTGCCAATCAGTTGTGTGCATAATATATATATAATAACGTGTACATGTGTTTATATCTATATACATACATATATATTTAACAAACACAAAATCACTCTTGGGTCTAATAATACCAATGTGCCTTGCATCAGCACCCAGGAATAATTTCTCCCTTTGAGTGTGAGTGCTTTCCTTTTGTTGTCTATATATATTTTAAACTAGATCATTCTGTGATTTTTTTTTTTTTTTATTAGTTCAAAATTGCTTGTCATTTCTTTGTGCATAAAGTCTTGCAGTTCAGGCTCATTTTGTTATTGTGTAGCTTCCATAGACACTAGGCAATATCTTCTAAGACTGAAATCTGTACAGGCTGCTCACTTGGCACATAAAGCTTGTAGCTTCCAGCTGTGTTCCAGCTTGTGGTAGGAGGTTTCTGACATGTCTGCCTACCCTCTCCAATGGCTGGTAGGAGCAGTGTTGAGAATCTACAGTGCAGTCCTAGTCTTTTTATTAAGTCTGGAAAAAACATGGTCATTCCCATTTAAATTGCTGTTACTGTTTGTTGTGTACTGTATACCCTTATTCTGATACCCTTCCGTTTCCTTAGCAGCAGCAGGCGCCGCCATGATAGTGAAGACGGTGACAGTCACAGGAGACACAAACACAAAAAATCCAAACGAAGCAAAGAAGGAAAAGACACTGGTGCTGAAGCTGCCGCCGAACCAGAAAGTGTTGAAGGAGCTGGCGATTAGGCACTTCTGACCTAAGATCTATCCAGAAACTACCACCAATTTTACCAAACTTGGATCGTGCTCCAGGAACAATTAGAGTGTTAGAATTATCAATATTTTTTCCCAGATGTAAAAAGAAAAATTGTTCTTTAGCATGACCTTTTTTGCATTCTTTTTTGTCTTTTGTTTATTTTGTTTTGTTTTGTATTTTTTTTTTGTTTTGTTTTGTTTTTTCTGGGGAAATAAATTGATTTATTTTTCATGTTTAGATAATTATTATGTCCGCTTCTGTCTTGCCATTTTTTTGTTTTGACAGGCATTTATGTTTAGTAAAAACCGAATTCTAAAAACTAGCTTTATCTGTGACTCTGAAAATGAAAGGGCAAATGACTGGTTCCTGAATTGGCAGCATTCAATAAACTACACGGAGGGCTTTCTCCATAAAGGGTGAACAATTCTGGAGCAACCAACTGCAACACAAGGAACAAAGACATTTTCCCCAGATTCTCATAGATTTAAATGGGCCTTTTAACCTCAAAAATTCTATAGAAGTCTCCAGTAGATTGTGAATTAATCTACAATTAAAGGTTTAGTAATGCCAAAAGTTAACTCTATTAAATATTGTAAATGTTAAAAAAAAAATAATAATAAAATACATGAAGAAAGTCCTATCTCTCAAACCTTTATGGTTTCAGAGTTCCCCCCTTCCTCATGTCAGCTGTAAAGCTGACAGAAGGAGATTCGAGTTGTGCAACTCAACGGCTCATCAGCAGAGTCGAAATAGCGATATTTAAAAAGAACTAGTTCATTGGAACAGTCTGTAAAGTGTGCTTGCACACCAGGCACACTTTGTAGACCGTTCCAATGAAGTAATTCTTTTTAAATTTCGCTATTTCGGCTCTGCTGAAGAGCCACCAGCTGGTCCCAGGACCGGGATCTCCTGCTGTCAGGAGAAGGGCAGGGAGGGGGAACTTTAGCACAGAATATCTCTCAAACCATAAAGGTTTGAGAGATAGGACTTTCTTCATATACTTTATTTTTTTAACATCTACAATATTTAATAGACTTAAATTTTGGCATTACTAACCATTTAATGTGGATTTTTATGTTCTCCTACTGTGGAGTTGGTTTACTCCAAAATTGCACCTCTCTAACTTATTGAATTGCCCTTAAAGGCCATATTCCAGAAGCTGAAGTTGTGCTATTCACAATCCAACTGCACCATATGGAAGTATGAGAAATTTCAATATTTATTTTCCTCTAAATGGGGTATTTAGTCGTTTGAATTGCATGTGCAATTTCTGGCACTTAGGGCCCTGTATACAAAGTCTAAGGTGGAGCAATTCTGGGACAAATCAACTGCATCACATGAAGCAAATTAAAATTCCCCAAATTCCCATGGATTTAAGCAGGGCTTTTAACACCTTGCGAGAATGTAAATTGGAATTTAACTTCTTGACGACCAGTAATAGGGAGTGCCATGCATTGCTTAGCAATGAGTTGCTCACTTCTCTGGTGCTCAAGGAGTTATTTGTCCTCTGTGATGCCTAAGATTTGGCCCACTTTTAGGCTTGTAAATATGTCTCTTAAGGTGAAATTCAATATTAAAGCATTGCAGTTCTGGAGTACTCCATCTGCACCATGGGGGTGAAATAAATATGCCTCAAGGTCTCACTGAATTAATTGAAAACTAGAGAGCTCTCTGACACACTACTTCACTCAAGGGGCTTTCTAGCTTGGTTGTTGGCCACTGACAACATCTTACATTGCCGCTGTAAGCCAGTAAGATGAGTTACCTGCAGGGCCCTTCCTCTTTCTTCATTAACATTGAGCACCAGAGAAGTGTCAGACACATTGCAAAGCAATGCTTTGGTCCTCTTATGGAACTAGGAGCGTTCACTTTGGTAACACATTTCTTTCCCCATCATACACAGACCAGAGATCCTCCAGTAGTGAACTGCACATTGGGTCTGTTTTGACATGTGATTCAAACTTCATCCATGACTAAATAAGGTCTGTGTCAGCTCACGTGTTACCCAGACATGTATGTGTTTGGAGTGAACTTGCACTCAGATGTCGAGGTTCCAGTAAAACACTTGAATCCATTATTCAGTTCTCATAGCAAAATATGCTGCTTGTGCCTCATAAAGTAACTGCCATAAATATTTTTTAAAGCACTGAATCCCCTGAGTTTAAAATAACCAGATATTAATAGTTTTATCTGCCATGCATGGTCTGCACAGACCCCCAATTAAAAGTAGTGCTAAAATTCAGATTCCATTGGTTATATGGTAAAACTACCATAAAACAGCTAAGTAAATATGTAAAAGCTTATATTTCTTATCTGTCCCTTTCAAAGCATTAGAATGATGGGATTGTCTCCGTCCTCCAGCTTGGTAATATCAATGAACTTCAAAAGGGTTATTCAAAAAGCCCACCTTCAGTTTTTAGTCCTACCCAACTGGCAGGACAGAAAATGGTATGATAATGATTTCATTGGACACAAAGAGTGTTAAAGGTATATTTGTCTGGGGTCTTTAACTAACCACTGTCTTCTAGGGTAAGCTGCAACACAAACTCCAACTCTGGTTCGAAGTGCTTTTTTATTTTCTTGAATATCTCAGCAAACAAAAATAAATCCTTGCTCTTGCTTGAGCACTTACTAAACACAAAACAGCTGTCTACAATTGAGTGGCTTTCCCTCTTACCAATATTTCAAAACTTCAACAAAACAAGCTAGCTGGCTTTTGAAAAAGTGGCTTCTCCAAACACAGCAGGCTGATCCCTGCTTTTAACACATTGCCTGCTAACTGATCATCCACAGGTGAGTTATCACTAGTCCAAACCTGTGGAGCTCCTGGGCAGAATACAGGCTCTAGCCTGGATTTAAGCAGCAATTAGTGCTGTTTGGAGGATTGACCCACCCTATTCTCCAGATGCTCTGCCCCAGAGACCCTTACCATGGTTTGCAGATTACCAACAATAATGTTTTTGCAAAACCAACATCTTTCCGTGGGACATTTTAACTAGGGGAAAAAAACAGGCTGCTGTTTACCAAAGCAGACCTGGTGTATATTCCCACAACTACTGCACCACACTTTCTCTCACACTTCCTAGGGGAAGCCCATCAGACACTTTGTACCCTGTTTTCCTTTCCCTGCTGTAACATGCTGGCAGGGAAAAAAAAAAAAGAATGGTAACATACCGGATGGCTCTTCAAACAGCCCACAGGACACTGTAATTGCTGCCTCCTCTGCATGTAACATCAGATGACATGGAGGCTGGTTTGCTTTGTATCCTTCGATACAGGCAACGTATGTGTTCCACTTATATGATTCATCGATGCCAGCTGCACTTGACTGTGTGCATTCCATTGCTGGAAAGCATGCAGCAGTTCAATGCGGGAAGTGGAACTGGGGATCCAGGGATGATTGTAAGCTACTGGATATGTATTTAAGGATGAAGCAAGTAAGACAAGATGGTTTTCCTTTACACATGGGGTGCTCAACGTTAGGCTCAGCATGTCAGTTCCTACTAAGCCTCAGAGTTCAAAGGATAAGCTAAACACACAAAACCCTGCCAAGGAGTAGAAATCACAATCCAATCATAAAGTGTGTGCTGTTTGTGTTAAAGGAATAGTAATGTTTCACAATAAAAGCAGCTCCAATTAATCTTCATATTATTTGGGCCATGGACAGTTATTTCAGAGTTGTAGTTCAGGAGTAATTGAATGATAAAGTATGGCTTTTCTGCCCCTTTTACTCATGTAACTCTGCTCACCTCAGAGCAGCAAAACTGTCCAAATGGATCTCAGAGAGGAACAAACTTCAGTAAGCATAATGGAAAAACCTGTTGGGGAAGGGGGGGGGGTTAAGATTTTCCCTGCTGTGATCTGTCTGGTCAAGGGACCAGATTCCACATCTGAGGGGAGGTGGCTTACACTAGGTAAAGGGGTGGGAGGGGGACACTTTATCATTCAATTACTCTTGAACTACAGCTCTGTCAGTATTGAAATAACACTCCCCACGGCCCAAATGCCATGAATATGAATGTGAGCTACAGTTTTTGTGTAACTTTACTATCACCTTAATAAGATTTTAGCAAAACTGTGCCCAGATTGAGAAGCTGTGGGCAATGACATGCCCTCTCAGTTACAGGGATTTTTTCCTGCCTACATGCAGGAAATCTTCAGGCCCCTGCAAGAAGGAGAACCATCCAGAATTAGGCAGCATATGGACACAGGAAGGTACTTCATCAACTATGGAGGTAGAAGAGGATGAATTGGAGTCTAGTCTTCTGGGATGTCATCAAAGAAGAGGAAGACGAGGTAGTAGATGACACAGGTATCTTTAATATGGATACAATAGATATCGTTAAGAATCTAAGGAAACCACTAGGACTCAGTCACGGCAAGTTCTTGACATTATTGATACAGCATTCTGAGGGGAAAATAAATGTTACAATTTTCCCAGTGACAAGTCAATTTTTGATTTATTAAGTCGGAATGGAACCTGGAAGACCAGAGATTTTTTTTTTCTAGAATATTTAACAAGATGTTTCTGTTTAATGAAGAAGAGGTGAAGACATGGACTACACCGTCACAGCTATAGCCATCATAGCAAGTACTATGTATATATAGTAAGCAGACCTTGCAGAAAAAAATGAATCGTGTCAAAGCTTCTGGAAGGGGTAGCAGTAGTGAAAGAAGCAACAAACTATTCATGTTATGTTTCTCTTGACGTAATTTGCCTTATCATCAATCCTGACCAGAAGGTCATTATGTTTAAAATCCTAGGATGCAGGTACGTCTAGTATCCCTACCTTTTTCTGTCTCTTTGCTATTTTGCTCCAATTGGAAGATATTATTAAAAAAGGTGTCTGGAGGGAAAAGTTGTGTTTTACCTCAAGTAAGAATGCATACGTCTCTCCTCCTACCCTATCTTCTTGTTCAAGATCTAGGAATCTGGCTTTTCTGGAGCAAAGATGATATGACCCTGGAAGGTTTGCCCAGATCACATAGTGGGGCTACAGGAAAAATTCTCCTAAGAAGACCTGGTACAAGAATTTCAGTGAGGAGAAGCTGGCCCTTGTTCAAATCCCAATGGGGGCAGGCTGGGATTTCGTCTACAAAAATGGTGGGCACCAGTAAACCCAGATGCCTGGGTCTACCAGATATTTCAACTAGGGTATCTACTGGCATTTTATACTGTCCCATCCACTGACCTATTCAAGAGGACCAGTTTGCCATCAACAGAAAAGAGAAATCCTGTGGTAATCAATAAGGGAATTGCTGAAGAACAAGGTAATAGTTCCCCTTCAAAAAAGGGGTTTGGGAATCTACTTTGTTCATTGTTCCAAAGACTTCTGGAATATTCAGAATGATTCTGGACTTGAAGCTAGTCTATTCTTATATAATGAAACAGCATTTCAAGATGGAGTCAGTGGCATCTGTAATTCAAGCAGGAGCTCCAGGGATGTATCTGACATCTATAGCTGCCAAACACAAAGAGCTCGGGTGTCCTGTACCAATGAAACAGAAGCTTATAATATAGTTCCTGTGGCAGAACATTTCTCGTACTGCGCATAGTACACTTGATAGCTGATGACCACATATTATCCCCAATAGAATGACCTAGATCCTATTCCCATTTGTCTCAGACAGATGCAGTAGGAAGTGACCCGCATCTGAGTAAAGACCAGTAAAAGGAAGATACCTTCTGATCTTTAGGGATTTTAGACAGAAATTGAGACTCGAATGCTGTGGGGTCCCGCAAAAGATATGACACTGTCTATACGTCCAGTAGTCACTGGAAGATAGGTCCAAGGTGAGGCTCAGGGTCTCAAAGGTCTGTACTGTATTGGCCTGTGTAAGGTGAGTCGCCAACAAAGTACCCGAGCTTAACCATGGGAGCATGGCAGCAGGATCATGACCCGGTGGAAATTCAGGGTTCCGAACCAAAGAGGGCAGAGGGGAAGGTACACTAGAACAGGAAGGATATTTCTTGATTGTCGTATCCAAAGATCTCAAGAAAGTACACAACAAATCCGGCATATTTGCCAACCTAGGTCTCAATGCTTGTGGCAACCAGGGCGCAATCGGTCTCAAACCTGATAGGTCTTCCAGGACCTGAACCTACACCGAATCCTGACGGCAATAGAAACAGTCACTGAGCACAGACATCTGTGTAGCTAAGTAATACATTAGCACATTTGGGACCCCCAGACCACCCTCTCTCCGACTCCGACTAACCAAATCTAAACTTAATCTAGCTGGATTTGAACCCCAAATGAAGGACATTAAGATATGCTGAAGCTGTTTAAAATATGAAAGAGGTAAAGAAATCAGAACTGTTTTGAAATAGTATAGCAGTTTTGGCAGAATGAACATTTTTACCAGATTTATCTTCCCCCACCAAGAAACACATAGATATCCCCATTTCCTAAGGTCAGTTAACACAGCTCGAAGCAGGTGAGGGAAACTGGAGCCAACGAACAAAGAAGGAGACAATGGAAAACAGATTCCCAAATATTTCATGGTCGGAGAAGATCCTCTATAGGGTAAGGAGGACTATAGTGGCCTCCAAACACAAAGAGGTACCGACCTCTGACTTAGAAAGATTTGGACTGAAGTTAGAGTAGACAGCATAAGCCTTCAGTTCCCTCGCAACCTCCTGGAGAGAAATAGTCGGATTAGTAAGAGTCAGTATGAGATCATCTGCGAAAAGCACTAACTTATGTTCTTTAGTATCGGTGTGTAGACCCGAGATCGCAGATGAACCCCTAATCCTATTTGCCAATACCTCCATGGAGAGAATAAATAGCAGGGGAGACAGGGGGCAGGATTATTTTTCCTGCATGCTGATATCGCCGGCTTTTGATATGTCAATGACCAGCCACTACAAAATGTGAGTCCCATTTACATTTTTATTTAAAGTGGTACCTAAAAGGTTAATGCACCATTGGAACGCCCTTCTCTGTTTCTTTTGTGTTTTCTATATACTTCTGAGCCTTTGGCCGGTTGATTAGAAGGAGCAGCCCACAGAATCCTAAAAAGCTCAAGATAAAGATCTTTGGAATACTGTGTGTGGGAGCAGTTAAGTCTCACCAGCTTGAAAGCCCAGTGTGTACATATGTGTAGCAATGGCCACTAAAAAGTGTGAGTATAAAATCTGTGATTCAAGGGAAGGGTAACACCTGAGGACACTACACTAGGAGCGCCTTCTTTTTTGTGGGTTTCCCCCCCCCCCAGTTAATTGAGGCAGATTATATAAACCCTGGTAAAAACTATGGAAGATCTCTGCTATTGCTGGAAAGTCTCGTGTAAGAGACCCACTAGGGGTCTGAAGTTGGTGAACTGTTGCTGAAGCCCTAGGGCCATGTGTCAACTTGTTCATACAGAGGGGACTGAGACCTAGCAATGGTCTTGGAAGCCCTAGAGTTCAGTAGATCTGACAAAGAAGAGCGTGTCCCAGTTAGAGACAAGTATCCCTGTCCCCCGACACTAAATTATTCCTCCAAATGTTTAACAGAAGCCAGCAATTTGTTGACAGGCTCTGCAGCTAGCCTCTTCAACCTGGCGCTCCTATGGATAAACAAGCCCCTTAGCGAGCACTTGAGATCTTCCCAAACACAAACAGTGGAGGAGACGGATGGCTTATTGCAGGCTAAGAAATCAACAGTGAAGGCCTGCATCTCCGTACAGAAAGTCTCATCCCTCAGCAGATCTACCGGAAGGAACCAGACACCAGTTCTGGGGAAGGACATGAGTATTTCCACTGGGGCATGATCCGACCATGTAGTCGGTAAGATGGAGGCTGAGGATAAATAGTGCAAATGAGCCTGTGAGAGGAGAATATAGTCAATGCGTGAATGTGAGTGAGCAGGTGGAGAGTAGAAAGTGTAGTGTCTCAGGGTCGGGTTAGAGGAACGCCATGTGTCGACTAATGGGAAATCCCTTATGCCCCTCAAGACCCTGAGCGATTGGGATCTAGGAATACAGGATGTCCCTGTCGAGCAATCTAAGTCCGGTGACAGAGGTGTGGTCAGGTCACCCCCTATAATGAAAATACCTTCACCAAAATTTGCAATCTGATCTAGTATAGCCAATAGAAAGGGTCCCTGTCCATGACGCAGATGCTAACGTCAGTCTCACAAACCCCACATCCCCTTTTAGAACCAAAAACCGGCCCTGCAGATCTGCCAGTTGTGCCGGTAAGCGAAACGGCAACTGGGCATGCAACAAAATCCCCACACCTCTCTTCCCCAGAGCTGTAGAACTGCATGGGATAGGAGGCGCTGTGCAGGGATATTGGGTCCTTAAACGAAAAATGAGTCTCCTGCAGAAAATATATCTGAGCCCCTAATCTCACACAGTCCTGGATCAATATCTATCTCTTAACACCCTAATTTAAGCCCTTCACGTTCATGGAAATAACCTTGATTATGGTAAGAATGTCACGGTTTGTTAAGACTCTCAGACGTAAGGTTAGATAAAAACACAACTTTATTGAAAAGTTTAAGATAATCCCATAGGATTTCATACACGTACATATATAATACATAGAAACGGCAAACAGGTAATGACATTAGCAATACAGGCTCTACCGACCCTGCCAATATACCAGGCAAGGCAACCTGGGCAAGAATGAATAGGTGGCTCTACCGGCCCAGCCAATATATCGGGCAAGGAACCCTAAAGATAATCAGGAAGATAAAGGCTCTACCGGCCCTGCCAATATACCGGGCAAGGCAGCCTATAGGTCGTCAGGAGGATAAAGGCTCTACCGGCCCTGCCAATATACCGGGCAAGGCAGCCTATAGATAACAAGGTGATTCAGGCTGTACCGGCCCTACCAATATACCGGGCAAGGCAGTGGAGCAAACCAGCGTCCGCACGCTGGGATCAACAGATAACTGAGTAATAGAGCCGTAAGGCAAAGGAGCGTACCAGCGCCCGCGCACTGGTAACCAACCGACTAATAGGGTATAACCGCAAGGCAGTAGAGCGAACCAGCGTCCGCACGCTGGGACCAACAGATAGATGTGTAATAGAGCCGTAAGGCAAAGGAGCGAACCAGCGCCCGTGCGATGATGACCAACAGACTATCAGTGTATAGCCGCAAGGCAGTGGAGTGAACCAGCATCCGCACGCTGGGACCAACAGATAGCTGTGTAATAGAGTCGTGAGGCAAAGGAGTGAACCAGCACCCGCGCGCTGGTGACCAAAAGACTAATAGTGCATAGCCGCAAGGCAGTGGAGCGAACCAGCGTCCGCACGCTGGGACAAAGATGAAAATATCGCCGAAGCGATCAAGGAGCAAAGTCGCCACAGAAGCAGGAACCGGATACAGGAGATGAACAGGAACCAGCACAAAACGGTCAACCGGATCAGGAACGGCAACCTCGGACGACTTCAACCGGAACAGGCACTGGAAAACGTACAGCAGGCAGGAGTCTCAGGAACAGGAAGAACTCAGGAAACCAGTAACACAGCAAAAAGGCCCTTCACTTCTGTAGCAAAATGAAAGTGGATGCAGTCTGAGACACCATGAAAGGGCAACCAAAGGATGCCCAAACTCAGGTTAAATAGGCAATGTGAGGTGGGCTAAAGGCAGACAGCCAATGGAAGCCCCCTACAGGTGAGAGACACAGCCATGCAGCAATCACGGGCACCGTGATAAAGAATCAGCCATGAGCAACAACAATGGGTACGCAGCACTGTGCAGTAGTAGGAGATGTTCAGAAAAAAGCAGCCCAGCACAACACAGTCTAGATATATTAGCAGAACAAGTTCCTGGGTGTAGCAAAGTCCCCTACAGAGCAGAAGACCGATAAGAAGAGAGAATAGTCAAGAAGAAAATAGAAGACAGAAGAGGAGAGAAGGAAGAACAAGAAACAACTCTTCTCTATCTTTAAGAAAGCAGAGAGAGATCAGAGTCAAACATAAACCGCATATGTCAGATACAATGGATATATTTTATCACAGTAAATAGAAAACAGTAACTCGTGGGGGGGAATAAAAGATAATACACAGATGCAGCAATAGACTATTACAGCCAATAACAAAACCTTGTCCTATTCGGGAGCACTATTAGGTCCGACCCGGCACCTTACCGACCAACACGGACGGCCCAGTGCCGAAGCAGACCCAGCCACCCACTGCACCCCGGAGCCAAGGTGCTCATAACTCCCCGTAGCATATGATGGGATAAGTTTAAAAAAAAAAAAAACATGAGAATTGTGCCTAACCAAGAACAGTAACTATAGGTAGCCCCAATCCAACTCGTCTTACTCCCTGCAGACCAGAAAGACAGTCACTTATGTCTCCTCGAGTTACAGCAGAGCAGAGTCCCAATAGTTCAGTGAAGATGAAGGGGCGGCCCCATAGGTTGCAAACTGGCATCCAATAGACTAGAATCAATCCTGCCGATCCAAAGCCGGGCTACTCCCCTCCTGAGTGGAGACATCATTGTGCTTTCGTTTGGACTGCAATCGCTGCCATGGTTGCGGAGTAGACGTCTTAAGCCAGAGATGTTGCCTCCGCAGCACAACCGGGTCCGTGATGCATACCGGAGCAAAGTTCAGTTTAGTACATAAATTCATTGCATCCTCTGAGGTTTTGATAGTTGAAGTGCCTCCATCATGCGTAACTATCAGGGCAAAGGGAAAACCCCATCTATAAGGAATGTGGTTTTCCCTCAGTGCTTCGGTCAGTGGCCTAAAGGCCCAACGTTGTTGCAGTGTTAGATGTGACAAGTCCTGATAGAGTTGAATGGAGGTGCCATCATAGCGCATATTGTGTTGTTGTCGGGCTTCCCGCATGATGAGCTCATTTTGCTTTAAAGAGAAGAGGCAACAAATAGCATTGCGGGAGTGGTTTCCTTCCTTCGACCGTGGGCGGAGAGCCCTGTGAGCACGTTCAATTTGGATCTCCCCCGGAGAGTGTGTATCAGGGAGGAAAATATCTTCTGCAAAACAACAAACAGATCTGCAGGTCTCACTGTTTGTGGAAGATTGCGTATCCTAACATTATTCAAGCGGCCTCTGTTTTCTAAATCATACACCAGTGCCCTTAGGTGGTAAACTTCCTCATCTTGAGATAAAGCTTGCCGCTGCAACTCATGTTGAACGGCAAGCATACCTTCTGCCTGATCTCCCAAGTCCACCACCCTATGGCTGATCTGGCGTATGTTTCTGCTGATGTCCACCATGTTGGCCCCCAGCGTGTCCTGCAGGCCTCCCACTAATGCTTCCATATCAGTCCATGATGGGAGATGTTGGATGTAGGATTTAGTGAGGAAGCATGACAAACCTTCTTTAGGGTGAGTTCCGCCGTTTCACAGTTGGGGTTTAGGATCATCAGGTATATTCTCCTTTCCTACCATCTCCATTTTTTCTACTAGTGGCGCAGGCAGCTCCTGCCGAAGTTTAGGCGATCTCTCACACAAATATGAGGTGACCTTGGTCCCTTTTCTCCTCCAGCTTGACATTCCACCCCAGGCGGGCAGCACTTAAGACCAGTGTGGCACAAAATAGGCACTATTAGCTAGGGAAATACAGAGATAAGCAGTGCTTTAGGGCCAGAGCTCTCTAGTGTGTGACCATTCTCTCCGGAGTCAAGCCATGCCCCCCCAGGAGGTGTCTGATCTGCAGCACCTTATCTTTCCCCCACAACAGACATATAAGTATTTTATTTCTGTTCTCATTTTCTCTCTTTGGGGTCTCCTTGATATGTCTGAGCACAAGGGAAATATGGTGAAGGATGGCCACCAAGACTTCAGGGGTTTCCTCAGTAACCCTTAGATCCACCTGTCAGGCTAGTCTCCACAGGTATCATATTAGAGCGTTATGTCCCTCTTGTTAGATGGCCGACAAAGCTATCCCTGGCCCCTATTCCTCTTAAAGGGAGCCTGCATGAGTTATTTGCATCATGGCTTCTATTTTGGCTTCCATTAAAGGGGTCCTTAATGACTGTAAACAAGACCACACACACACACTTTATTCCTTTGAGGGAGGGGATTTTAACCTAGTGGAAGGAGATTGTTCTAATGTAGGATGTTGATTCCTTCCCTGACTCCTGGGGATTCATTTGGGGAACTTCCTGTGTGCTCTGTAACGGGCATTATTTAGGCAGTTTGGGATACCCTTGAGGTTTCTGAGGCCGTACATTTTTAAAAGATGCAAAAGGGATTAGGTAGTCTTCCCTTTCTATCACCCCCTTAACCAAGTGGTGCTTGAGTGGAAGTCACCTAAAGGGAAATTGTTTACCCACAGGCGTCTCTCTTGTATACCCTTTTTCTTCTTCTGTGCTGCAGCAGTGGGCTACCCCCCAACAGTTGACTCTCCAGTTTCTTACCTTTGTAAGCACAAGGCATTATCACTTGCAGATGCAACTGCTTTCAGGTATTAGGCAGATAATGATCTGAATTCTCTCCTTAAGGTAACTTTGCAGCTTCAGGGGCCACCTAACAACCAGCCTCTGCTACGACTTACGTGACTAAAGCCATGGCTGCCTGGGGGGTAGTTAATGGATCCGGTTCAGATGCTCCAAAAAGGGATACTGCCCTCTGTAGCTCCAAAATTCTTGAAGCCAAAGCATATCTTACTGATGCTGCTTTTGGCAATGTGAAGTTTATTGGCAACCCTTTGGCACTATCTATCACAGCACACCATACCATTTTGTTGACTCTTTGGTCAACCCCTCGTGTCTGTTCCGTTCATGTGCAAGCAACTGTTTGATCCAGAATTGTGGAAAGTCATTAGCGATGCTACTGGGAGTAAGTTTACCCTCCAGCATCAATCTTTTACACAGAAATCTCACAGCTTTTGCAATTCTTGCCAGAACTGGCATGCACCCAAGGCTCCTATCCCTCTGAGATCCAGGCACTCCCTCTTAGTTCTGAGCAAGCACAGGCAGGCAAGACATTTACCCAAAAGACCCTGCTAACAAGTTTGCCTACTCATAGAGGTAGAGTCTACCTGAGGTGGTTGAAGAAAGTGTTTTTTTTCTGTGGGAGATCTGTGGATTATAAGAGCGATCTCAAAAGATTATTGCATATATTTCAAATCGCCTCCTTGCAACCTTGTGCAGGTCCCGTTCCTTGAGGCAGTTTCTTCCTTGATTGATAAGCAGTTCTTGGTGCAAGCTGCTTTACAGTAGATATTCACCCTTTCATAACTTCCATAATGGACAGCAGCTGTTGTCCAGTTTACTTTTGATTTATCACATTTTAAATATTGCGTGGCTGAATGCCGCATCTAACATGTCATGTGGTTTAAAAGGAGGATCTGAGAATCTCACGCTGCTTATAAGCGCAAGGTTCTCAGGTCGCCTGTTTAAAGGCTGCCCGTTGCGCAACGCAATAAGGCTATCTTACTACTCATAAACACCCATTTATGCTACGATACTCCTTTTAGTTGCTTAATGTGTTCGTTCGTGTGATTACAGGACATTGTTTAGAAGCTCGATGAATAGAATCCTTACATAGAAAACTTACATACTTGTTGCACTGACCTGCCTGTCTGTAGTGTAGCCAAGAGCAGAGTATTATGGGACACAGTGCTGACCATCTCTCTCTCCACTCCTTCTATCCTGGTGCGCATGTATGTAGTTGCCATGGTAACCAGACTATTGTGATGTCCAGTCAGGTGCGCGCCGGGATTTCACCTCAGTTAAAGATTGAATCTTTGTGCTTCATAATATCTGGACATAAATGACGCATATCTGCAAATTCCTGTTCATGCAGATTTCATTTTCTCTTTCAAGACTGTCATTTTCAGTTAACCACCCTCCCCTTTGGGCTGGCATCTTCCATATGGGGTTGCACAAATTTTATGGTGACATTGCCTATTTTTGTTCACGCAGGATCTCATTTACACTTTATCTGAACAACCTTTTACTAAAGGCTTCTTCAGAGAAGACCTTACATCTTCATATTGGTTTGCCCATCCTGGAGTAGCACAACTGGTTGATCAGTTTCAAGAAATCCTAGAACCTGGAGGTTCTAGCCTTCTTTGGCATGAGGTTCGGCACTCTTCAGGGACCGATCTTTCTGCCAGAAGTCAAGGTTCAGATGTTGTTATGGCAGGTGTCTTAAGCCATAGCTTGCCCATCACTGATGGTCTAGGAATACATGTGTTGGTATCTGGCCTCTGCCTTGGAAGCATTTCCTCAATTTCAGACTTGGCAACTGCAGCTGGATATTCACAGGAATTGGTCCAGAAAACAGTGCCATTGATCCTGCATGGTATCACTCTTGGGCCAGAAGAAGACAAACCTTCATTGGTGGCTTCAGGTCTCTCCTCTGACATGGGTCATCCATTGCTCCTGTTGGATTGGTCAATAGTGACGACACATGCCAATTTGAAGGGTTGGGGAGCATAATTTGGCTTTGAGACAGCCTAGGACTTTGGCCAACAGTGAGCATCTTCTGTCCGTTACTGTACTGGAATTTCACCTTGCTCTTCTGCACTGGTCCCGAATACTTCGGGGGCTGCCAATGTCGATTCTTTCCGAGAATGTAATGGCAGTGGCTTATGTCAATTGCCAAGGAAGTACCAGAAGCCTAGCCACATAGTCAGAAGTTTGACATATTCTCTCTTAGGCAGAAGCAAACATTCCAGCCTCCTTGGCAGTTCACCTTCCTGGAGTAGACAACATGGTGGCAGACTTTCTCAGCCATCAGAATCTGGATCCAGAATCGGGATCTCAATGACTGAGTTTAACTCCATGTATGAGGATCTTCTGGTTGTAGATCTAATGGCATCTCTGTTGAACCACAAGGTTACACTGTTTTGCTCCAGATTCTGGGACCCTTTCACTCTCAGTGCACGTGATGGGCACTATATAACAGTTTCCCCTGCTATGTTTTTCCTCCTTTCACTGTGATTCCTAGGGTGTTAAAGGGATAGTAATATTTCAAATTAAAAGCAGCTCATATTAATCTTCATAGTATTTGGGTCATGGAGAGTGGTATTTCAATACTGTCAGAGTTGTAGTTCAAGAGTAATTGAATGATAAACTATCCCCCTCCTGCCCCTTTTGCCTAGTGTAAGCCACCTCCCCTCAAATGTGGAATCTGGTCATTTGATCAGACAGATCACAGTAAAGGACAATCTTGCTGCTCTGAGGTGTTATATCAATTACTCTTGAACTACGACTTTGACAGTATTAAAAAAACACTCTCCATGACCCAAATACTATGAAGATTAATTGGAGCTGCTTTTATTTTGAAACATTACTATCCCTTTACGGTAGTCAGGGTGAAGCAGGAGCATGTAATCTTGATTGCATCTTATTGACCACGCTGTGTGTGGTTCTCGGATCTACTCCATGTATCCGTTGCCAAGAAGTTTGGTCTCCTATTCCTCTAGGACCACTTGACACAGGATCCTGTGTGTCACCAAGTGGTTCAGGGGCTAGCTTTGAATGCTTGACAATTGAAGCCAGCCTTCTGAGGAAGAGAGGTTTTTCTGAACATGGCATTACAACCATGATGAAAGCTGTAAACTGGTTTAATTAAAAACATATCATAGGGCATGGTCCTTGTTTTTCAAATGGAATGAAGACCAGGGGTCATGGACACATACCTTTCTTCTTTCGGTTATTTAGTCCTTTCTGCAGGACAGGCTTCAAAATGAACTCGGTCCAGATTTCAGCTTAATCTTACGGGTTTTGTCTTGCAGACCTGCCTTTCTGATTTTTCATGCAGATAGGGTGGTTTTGTGAACTCACTTTGGGTTTTTTCCCAAGATGGTATCTGATCTTCATATGCTTTGTCAGGCTCTGTGTAACAGACTGGAGCATGAGTTTCACTGCATGGATGTAGTTTGATGGCTGAAATACTACATTCATCACACAGAACCTTTCTGCAAACAGACTTGCATTTTGTTATTCCTGAGGGCCCACCTGCTGGTCAACCAGTGTCTAATGTGATTGTGGCTTGCTGGATCAAGGCAGTCATTCACCAGGCCTATTTCCTTAGGAAAAAGCCTGGGCTCTGTAGGGTTACTACTTTTTTCACCAGAGTGTTGGCTGCATGCTGGGCCTACAAAAACCAGGCTTCTGTGGAGCAGTTGTGCAAGGCAGTCATATGTCATTTCATACATTTGCTAAACATTACAAAGTAATTAAGTACACCACAAAAATCCTTTTCATCCTCTCCCACAAGTACCAAGTAAGATGCTGATGCCACCCTGCAGAATAACAGGGAGAGAATGGTGCATTTTAAGTTTTAGGGACTTCCATAACTATGAGCACACTGCCTTTAATTGGAAAAAGGTTTTACATTTATTTATTGACCCTTTAAAAAAATGTGTAAGTGCAAGTACGAGAGAGTTCTTTTTTGGCAGAGAACTGTATTAGCATGTAAAGGCTATTGAAGCACACAAAACATGGTATATTTTATCTTCAAGGGAGCAATTAGTTCAATGTGATCAATACAGATGTAGACTTAAAAAAAAATAGTTGTGTTGAAGGAAAGAAAATAAAAATATGTTGTAAATCAGAACAAACATACAGACGTAGCAAAACAATGTCTAGATAACATTCCATTTAAGTCCTGGGCCAAAGTGTTTTCCAGGAAATGGAGGGCCAATGTTTGGATTTCAGACTGCAGCCATGGGGAAAATTCATCACGCTGTGAATGACTTCTATGCACAAAGAAGATATATGTATCTTTATTTAAATAGAACTATACAAGTATGCAGCTCTTTTCAGAAATAGTAATATTAAAATACAAACATACAGGACAGGTTTACAAGCATAAGTCTAGTATGGGATCATTACATTATTTGCAGGGGAAACAGTGCAGCAAACGGAATCACAAATTAGGAAGGGGAGACTCCCCCAAAGGGCTTATAATCTAATTGGTAATCTTGACAACATACAGAGACATTAGGAGAAGGATTATAAGTGCAAGTACAAGGCTTCAGTAAGGGAAGTACAGAATGATGTGACTGTCAGTGTACACAAGGAGAATATTGTTATCAAGAAGTCTCCTTGTGCAGGTGGGTTTTTAGGAGATGGTGAAAAGTTTTGAGTGATCAGAGGATTTTCTTGCACATCAGCATTCACAAATGGGCAGATGGTGTATAGCTATCACATATTCATCACCAATGGCTAGTTAGATTTCCATATCCCATCCACTAACTTTAAGTTGGCAGATCCCACTCTAGGCAATGTGGCAGATCATACACATACTGTATGTGTATCACAGGAATGGCCATGTATGCTTCATATTGACTGCCTCATATATGAAATTCATGGAAACACAATCAGATAAGTACTTTTGCATATTTAAGTAATTTCCTATTTTCTGCTATTTGGACTATATCTGTCTTCTTTTGAGGGGGGTTCTTCTAGACATGTCAGATCTGATGGAGACACATGGGCAAACCTAAAGCCAAGGATTCTGACATACCCCTTTACCCATTGCTCCTCATGCCAGACTGGGCTTCCTATAGAGTATGCTAGTACCCTATATCCCTCTTGTCCTGTGGCCATCACTCCACCGGACCCTCAGCAGGTTGAGCAGGAATCAGTTTGATTAAGGCTGTCATCTCTTCAATCTCCTCTATTACCTCATCTATTGAGGCAGCCCAAAACTCCTGGTCTGGATACCCTATGCCCCCTGATAATTATGTAAACCCTATCTTTGGGGTTCATTCTCAGTTTGTTGGGGATTCCTCTGTGGAGGAAGGTGAGACTGATGGAGATGAATTAGATTCCTCCCTGTGATTGGGGGATGTCTAAGAGGACCCTTGCCCCTCGGCTGAAGTACATCAGAGTGGTCCTGGAGACTCTGTAGGTCTCTGAGGTACCTCCGCTTCTCCAGATATCTTCCAGATATGTAAAAAGGAGGTACCCATTTTCACTCCCCATCACTCTTTGTTCAGGGTTCTCCTGGAAGAATGGAAGATGCCTGATAGAAGCCCATTTCTAATCTGTATCACTTTTCAGCTGAGGCCTTGACAGTGGGCTGCCAAGCCTGCACTTGATCCCCCTATCTCTCTCCTTGCCTTGGCTCCAGCAGATCGAGCAGATAAACTCTTGTATTCTTTATTGAAGGCAAATTTTGTGTTCACGGATGCCACCTGGTGACCCATTTTTTCTGCTGCCTGGGTAACTAGAGCTATCTTGGGTGAACATCTTTCCTATTCCATCCAAGGGGATGTTCCCAAAGAGGAACTGTTGGTACTACTTGCCAAAATTCTTGAGGCAAATGCTTACTTTACAGAAGTGACCTTTGATGACGGCAGTTTTTTGGAAACGTCTCTGCCTGTTCAATGGCTGCACATTACACTCTGTGTCTTAAGATTTGGTCAGATGATCAATCTTCCAAGTACTCCTTGGTGTCTCTTCCCTTTGTGGGCAAACAATTGTTTATCCCTGACCTAGATAAGGTTATCAGTCACAACTGGAAGCAAGAGCACTTTGTTGCCTCGAATACCTCCAAAGTGTGCATTTTTATCCCTAGGAAGGCATGTGGCTTTCATTATCCCTGCCAGTATGGGGCATCAAGGGTTCAACCCCCTCAAGCTTTCAAAGCTCATCCTACCCCAAAGCCCAAATGGGAGTGGGCAGGTAAGGAGACAGTTTAGAAGCCTAAGGTTGACAAGCCCACTTCCACAAAAGTCATGTACTCCTGGTCTGTCTCTGCCCCTTGGGGGTCACCTACGTCTCTTTCAAGATGCGTGAGCAACTTTAGTGAAGTATCGTGGGTTTTGTAGATAATTTTGGAAGGGTAACACATAGACAAGTAGGTGGCTCATTAATTGATCACCACCTGCCCATCTTGTCCCTCCAATTCCCATTTCCTGGGAAGTTGGTGTGACAAGATTGAATTAGTCTGCTGGGCCCGGGTAACTTAATCAAACATGAATACAATGGCAGCTGGTCCCGGATTGATCACCACCTTATTGTCTCTTTTAGCTCCGATCCCCAATGGTTGGAGATCAGAGCGGCAAGATTGAATTATGTTCCCTTTGTATGTTTTTACTATAAAATGTCCTCAAATAAAGTGTGTTGTGCAGTTTACTGCAGGAATGGTTTAAAGGGTCCCCTTTCATCCCAATTCCTGGGAACTATGTTGTACAGGACTGGCATGGCTACCCCTTCTGTAGCTATATCCTTGTCCTTGGCTTCCATTACACACAAACTTCTACTCTCTCTCTCACATGCACCATGATATACTTATGCAGGCATGCACATCCCCCCCTTCCCGCTCCCATCCTTAACATACATATAGGCAGCCTGAGAGAGACACTAAGATGCAGACACCCCACACCCTGACACACAGAAAAGACAAAAGAGAGGGAATGTGCACCTCTACTCATCTGCTCTGCTTCCCACATAAAGCAGGATCCTGCTGCGTTCCTGGCATCCTCTGTGTCACTATCTTGTTTCTGGGCCCTCCTGACAGCAGCATGTCCCCTCTGAGTACTTCTTTTTGTGAGGTATAGTTTGTACAGTTTTTGCCTGGTCAGACTGCACCTGAACCAGTTGGAGACGCTGTTACCATGTGCCTGACATACAACTCTACAATAAGTAAAACAATATATATTTGGTATTTTTATACTTGGGAATGGGGGTGGGGCATGGCACAAGGCCTTTATAAATAAGTAAATCTTTCACAACCATCATAAAAGTTTTTTTTTTTTTTTAGTGGTTGATATTAGTAAACTAATGTTTTAATATTTTTGTATTTATGATATCATAGCTTGTAACACAATGTAAAATGTATTTATGAATAAAATATATTAATTTATTTCATGTGAGGCACTATGAAAAAGCTGAATTTGACCTGAAATATATTTATATAAAATATAGCTTTTTCCATATGCAACTAGAAAAGTGCCTCCAGGAATCATACCTCAACAGATGGATAACAAAATGTTGAAATGCTGAAGTGCCTGGCCACTTCAAAGTAAAAAAATCCCCAAACCACAGGCCCTGAAAGGGTTAAATTGGGAACCCTGTATTTGGGGTAACAAGGCAGTTGAGGGGACTGGAGTTTGTTAAAGGGATAGTAATACTTAAAATGTAAAAAAAAAAAAATGTTGTAGGGTTTATCCCCCTGAGTAAAACAAGAGTACTCCCACTGCTGAAAGGTGTTTCATTCAAAAGTTACTAATTTTCAAAGTTGAATTTTTTAGGTGCAATATCACAGTGGCCTGAAATTGTACAGTGGCGCTGTTGCTACACGATCCTATGGACAGCTCTGGTCCCGGGACCATAAATCTCCATAGGATGGTGTAGCAAAAGCGCCACTGTACAATTTCAGGCCACTGTGATATTGCACCTAAAAATTAATAACTTTTGAATGAAACACCTTTCAGCAGTGGGATTACTCTTGTTTTACTCAGGGGGATATACCCGCTTATTGCGGGTGCCAGGTGGGGGCTTTGCAGGGGAGGCCGGGCCCCTGGAGTGACCGGTCACAGTTGCTACCCCTGCGACCCCTATTGTTATACCACTGAGTTCCAGTTTTTACAGTCTTCTCTGGTTTCTCGGTGTATAGTGATATTGCCTGATTGGAAACCTACTTTGATTTTTGCCAGACAATAGTTATATAGGATTTTGAAGAAAAATAAATGTAGGATATTAGCTAAAATGTACATTGTTTATGGTTTAGTATGATTAGTGGCTTCTCTGCAGTAGGTAAACGTATTTGATCATTACACATTTTTTTTTGTCTTTCAAAAGTCATTGGACCCATTTACGTTTTTCCTTTCAATGCTCAATTTTTCCAACATGCAGATTGATAATATAGAAGCAAAAACAAGGATCCATTGTAGAATATAAATGAAGTTGACTTTTATTGACAACAAATATAAATGTATTCACTTTTGCACATTTTAAGAAACAATACTTTTACAAAAAAATAATCTTATTAACACAGGAGAAGAACTATTTAACAGCTATTCTGATGCATTTGTAGAAACCCCTTTTCTAGATTAGAAAAATATTTTCAATGGTTTTTTCAATGTGCACTTTATCAACCAAACATCACACTTAATTCACACATCACAAATACAAAACAGTTGATTTGTAAATAGCACTGGCACAAATTGACCCATAAATGACTAAACATGAACCAGGTTTGTCTGAAAGAAAAGACAGTCGGAGAGGATATTCATTTATGTCAGTACTGAAAATATTTTGTCAGGCACATCTTGTGATTTCTGGGTTATTTTTTTAATTTCATTTCAGAACAATGGGAGCTAGATTGGTCCCCAACACATGATGAAGCAACGATGAAGACTTTCCTAGAATACATTGGATTAACCCTTTGAGTGCCAGAGGGGTACACAATGCATTGCAGAGTGTTGCATGCCCCTCTGGCACTCAAAGGGTTAATGGATGATAAGCAGATATGCTGTATTGAACATTTTGTCTAGGTAAACTTGTGATTGTGTCTGCAATTTACATTTTTTTACACTTTTATAGAATACACTTACTATATACGACTATCTTACACTGTAAACTTGCTTACTTTACACAATAATATTCATGACATGTCTATTAGGCATTTTACACTCAACATTGGTAATTTTTTGTACTCATCAGTTTGCTAGGTGTAGTATATTGCCTCCCTGAGCAGAGAGACAATGGATAACATTAACGTGATTTGTTGCTTATTATGTAAAATGTTGACCCTAAAAATTATGTTTATGCTACTTAATCCCTTGATTCCTAGATATAATTCAATATAACCTGAGACCTAAGGCATTTTAGTCTTCATACTTTGACTTCTGACTTTGTAGGCCTAATGCTGCTTTCAGATTATCAATAAAGCTGCTGTGAGCAGTAACCCAGAATATTTTAACTAAGAGGCAGTTCACAAGAATGACTATAATGGGAATACTCCAGTCATAGATGCTGCAACACTCCAGTGGCTGATGATGGTCTCTAACAAACTGTATCAATAAGACTAGGCATGGTGGGCCAATGACTCCCTAGGGGGAGATTCACTAACCGGTGATAAAAAGGTGATAGAGTGGAGAGGACTTCTCCAGTTTATTTCTTCTCCAGTTCCTATGTTGTTCTATGGAGCCTATGCACTAAGATTTCTTCAACTTTGGAGATCTTACTGTATAGGCTCCATAGAATAACACAGGAATTGGAGAAGTGATAAACTGGAGAAGTCATCTCCACTCTATCACTGCTTAGTGAATCTTCCCCCTGGTATTGATATTTATATAGGTGATTGCATTGCTATTATGTACATCACAATATCTGGTCACAGTGAACCTAATCACATGTCAGCCAATCATGACTGACTGGCCTTCTGAACACACTGTATTAGTGTACATTATGGCAATTACCATTGTATTACCAAAAGTTTTAACTAGCAATGGAAAAAACATTTCTAACAACACTAGACTGTAACCCATGTTTCACCTAACCCGCATTATGTAATATTATTAGATTTATTTGTAAAGCATTAACATCGTCTGCAACACTTTACAATGATAGACTATACCTGATAGACTATCTTTTTTTACTAAAGCGATCTCGGCTCAGCTGCAGAGCCGCCTGATGCAAATAAGACTGGATATCCCTGCAGTCAGTACAACACTGACATCAGAGAAGGGGGAGGGAGGGGAGAACTATGCGTTCGGTTATCTCTCAAACCATAAAGGTTTGAGAGATGAACCTGGGGACAAATCAAATCTTTTTACCATGGCTATAATATGGGGATTAGTAATATTTAAGTATTACTATCCCTTTAATGGATGCCCTCCTGTTCTTAGCTCAGCTTATTGCATAAATAATTAATTGGAGAGTTCTTTGTATTGACCTTGAATGTATTTGTAAATAGTAATCATATCACCACTTAGACCTCTCTTCTCTAATGTAAACAAACCAGGTTTGGCTAGTCTCTCTTTATAACTCAGATCCTCCAATCCCTTTATCAGTTTTGTTGGTTGCCTCTGCACCTTTTCAATTTCAAACATGTCTTTTTTTAAGAACTGGCGCCCAAAACTGAACTCCATATTCTAGATGAGGCCTAACCAAGGATTTATATAGAGGTAGAATTATATTTGCATCCCGTGCATCTAGACCTCTTTTTATGCAGGCTAGTACCCTATTTGCTCTTGTAGCATACTCTGTTCATATAGAGCATGGTCCAAAGTCCCTATTATGATAAACTACACTCACTTACTATGGCCAAAAAATCCTACTTGCCCCTATGAATGTTATCCTTGTACCCTTGTTCAGTAGATAATATCAGTTAGTCCTGGATTTCATGTCCATGGAGGAAGACATATCAATTGCTGGTAGTTTTTTTAAAACTGAATCAGACAGATGCATGAACCTTTTAAGCCTTTGAGGATTAACCCTTTAAGAACCAGAGGGGTGTGAACAATGCACTCCTAAGCAATAAGTTGCATACCTCTCTGGTTCTTAAAGTGTTATAATTCCCATGTGCAGTGAGCAGAGTTTGAGAACCTGCAGCTGTCATATATGATATGATTTCTGTTTACAAATATATTCGAGGTCAATACAAAGAACTCTCCAATTAATTATTTACTCAAAGAGCTGGGCTAAGAACAAGAAGTCATCCATTAAGACAAGAGGAAAGGCGCTTTCGACTAAAACAAAGACAGTAAGGGCAGTGAAGTTATGGAATTCATTGCCTCTGGATGCTGCGTTCGCGGATACTGAACTGCTTTAAAAAAAAGCAATGGATACCTACCTAGCGCAGAACAATATTGAGAATTATGACAGTTGGCTTCAAAGCAGATAGGTTGTTGATCAAGGAAACTATCTGACTGCCATTTGAAGTCAGGAAGGAATTTTTTTACCCACTTGGGGATAATTGGAAATGGGTTTTTCTTCCTACCTCTGGATCAACAGGGGTAATTTACCATGGGCTGGACTTGATGGATGAATGTGTTTTTTCAGCCTCATCAACTGTTTACTATGTTACCCATCTCCTTAGACAGACTGAATATGTTACCTCATGAATCAAAGAGCAACAGAAAAATGTATAGGGTCTAGAACCTCAGGGTCTGAAGAAATACAAGGGATTCCAAGGCATAAATGTAAGCAATGGCTGACAGTGTATGTGTGGTTCTGTGATTCCCAAAAACGAAATATTTCACACAGTGTAATTTTGATTTAATTAAATGTTATTTTGCAATAAACACTATTACCTACAACCCTTACTTATCACATACAATTACTAACCAACTATAACATTATGCATTTAACCTAAAAATGTAATATTAAATTTACTAACCCTAATTCTGATACATAGAAACAGATTTTAATGGCAGAAAAGAACTATTCAACCCATCCAGTCTGCCCATTTCCCTAAAATGCAGTCTTACATATTTCTCAGAATAGACATGTTTATCCCAGTCATTTTTTAATTCTCTAACACCATTAGTCCCTACCACCTCTGCTTTTCCATGAGTATCACCCTTTCTGTAAAATCTTCCTTATAAAATTACTTCTGAAATGTACACCCTCCATCTCTAGGTCATATTCTCTTGTTCTATGTCCCTCTTTCTGAAAAATGCTTTCCTCCTGAACTGCAATAAAATCCCTTAAAATATTTATAGGCTTCTATGATATCACCCTTCTCCTACCATTCTTCCAAGGTGTACATAAGTTCTTAGAGTCTGCCTAGAGTGACACCCAGAGTCATGAAGACCCTACATCATTTTAGTATTTTTTTTTTTTAACTGCCTCCAACTATTTATGTTCTTTCACAGACTAATCTCCAGAGCTGCACACAGTACTCCCGGGGAGTGGTTATGCACTGTGATAAAGAGGAGATCACTTCTCCAGTGTTATTAACGCTCCAGTCCTATTTTATTCTATGGAGCCTATGCACCATAAAGCACAGACTCCATAGAATAATGTTGGGATTGGAGAGTTTATCACACCTTAGTACATCTCCCTCCAGTTGAGGCATTGCCAGTGATCTATAAAGTAGTAATAGTACCACTCTGTTCATGCTGATAATTCATCCTCCTATGCAGCCAGGGACCTGTTTTGCTTTTCCAACTGCTTTACTGCATTGCGTGGCTACCTTCAAATCATCTGAAATAATAACTCCCAAGTCCCTTTCCTCTGATGTTTTGTCAGCAAAATACCATTATGCATGTATTTCACCTCCGAGTTTGTGGTACAAATCCATTACCTTGCACTTTTCAGCATTAAACTTTATATTTCATACTCTTGTTCATTTCTCCAATTTCCCTAAATCCTCAAGCATTTTGTTTATCTGCCCTGGAGTCAACCCTGTTGCAGATTTTTGTGTCGTCTGCAACCTCCGGTTGTAAAAGTAGCCCTAAAGTCTTTGATGACTTTGCTAATTTACTCTGGTGGCTGCTGCTAAACCACTGCCATTGCCCTTCCATTTTACACTACCTAGTCAATTTTATTTTAATAGACCAATTAGTCCCCTCTTCCCCCCGACAGTCTTACGAAACTCTTATAATTATTTAACTCACTTAACATCCCAGTATCCAATCACAAAACCAGTGGCCAATCAAAAAGCATAGAATTTCCCGGCATTATCATAGACCTAAACCTACTAGAAACCCGTATTCCACAAGAAAGATAGACAGAATAAGTACATTAGTACACAAGCACTCCATCAAAACTGTAATAACTAAAGTAAAACTACAGTCACTTACAGGTCACCTCAGCTTCGCAATGAGAATCATTCACCAAGGGTGCTCCCTCATATCTCACTTACTCTCACTACTACCTTCCGCAAAACAAGCTACATCTCTAATTAATCTAGACTCATCAGCTCTATCAGACCTACAAATGTGGTCAAACTTCCTATCCCACTGGAATGGTCGTACTCTATTCCCTCTGTCCCCATCAGCTGACAGCCCAACAGTTTTCACCGATGCAGCAGCAGGTTCAGGTTTCGCGGCCATATGCAACACTCAGTGGTTTGCAGAACCATGGACGGAAGAAGCCCTAAACCTGCACAAATTTTCAGCCACATCCCCACTGTTTGAAATTTATCCCATCATTGCAGCAGCCACTCTCTGGGGCTATCAATGGTCCGGGAAAGTGGTCACCTTCTATACAGACAACTTAGCCACTTCTTTACTAATAACAAAAGGTAGATCCCCATCCCCACATATGTTATTTCTTAGGAAACTCATCTGGTTATCCCTTTTTCCATAAATTCACTATCATCTGCACATTTATTCCAGGTTCTCAAAATCACGCAGCGGACGCCCTTTCACACTTTCAGTTTTAGACATTCGCCACAATTTGCCCAGCAGTAGCCAGCCAGCCTTTCCATCCCCCAGCATTCAAAGACCTAATCATGCAATAAACAACCTACTATCCGAAGCATCATCATTCATCAACCAAGCCATAGCCCCTAACACTAGGACTTCCTACAAACGAGCATGGCACATATTTAATAAATTAATCTCATACACAAAACCAGCAGACCCATATTGCCAATCCACACTATTAGCATTTACTACATTCTGTCATACCAGTCTCAAACTAGCAGCTTCATCTATAAAAGTCTACCTAGCTGGTATCCAACACCATTTTACAGTACAGTTCCCTCACAGACCATCCATTCTATCAAATTACAGTATTAAACTACTCTTAAGAGGCAAATCTAACACTCACCACCCTGACCATAACCAAAGACTCCCGATAACTGGTCATATTTTCAAACAAATATATACATTTTTACAAACCAATCCCTTTCAAACACAAACACGATTATCTTAGTAGCAGTCTGTCTAGCATTTTTTTTTTTACTTTTAAGGCCAGGGGAGTTCACCTGTCGCACTAAGTCAGACACATGCATACGGAAACATCAACTCACTCATCACTCAGATCACTTTAGTCTATTCTTCATGCACTCTAAAACAGATCAAACGCACACTGGACACCACATACCATATTTTGCAACTTACAATAATTGGTGTCCATTCACAGCCCTAGAAAACCTTTTTGCACTTATTCAATCAATCTCAAATGACAGCCCACTTCTTCCGCTCCACTCCAGCCCACTCACTACATCCACCTTGACATACTACATTCATACAATCCTATCACGCCTAGGTTACAATCCTAATAATTATTCAGTTCACTCATTTCGGATAGGAGCAGCATTCTCAGCCTCCACAAATCAAGTTCCAGCATGCATAATTAAAAAGCTAGGCAGATGGCAATCTTCTTGTTTCACAACCTACATACCAAACCCATGATCCGAAATACGCAGGGCTCTGATGAATCTTGCTAACATGTCATCTCTGGGCAAGCAAATAAAGTTAATATATTGTAAATTTATTTTTGCCTCTTATTCAGGATACCTTCGTCTGTTATCCTCTGAGCTACATAGTCTCAGAGGGCTGCACTTGTCGTACCTGTTGTATCTTACTCTGTAAGCCCTGCCCACAAGTAAAAGGTTGGGCCTGAATTTGTGGGAGCAGCTACAAGCCCATTACATATCAGGTTGCAGCCTCTCCCACCAGTCTCTATCGTCAGTAGAGCCCCCCCACAATCATTCCCACCCTTTATAAACATTATTCCATTAAAGTGGCCCTCTTATTCAGGTTACCTTTGTCTTTCATCCTCTGAGCTACATAGTCTCAGAGGGCAGCACTTGCACTTCCACAAACTCTGACAACCACCTTTATAGCCCTTTAGGTGACTGGTCTGATAAAATACAGACCAGAATTATTTTTTTAATTTGCCAGTTTCCTGCAGTTCCCCAGGATGTAGAAAGAAGTGACTGTAGATAATATGCTACTGATAGTGTTACCTACACAGCAATGTGCTTCACTTTCCAAGCACAGACAGTATTAATACAGTGATAGAACAGAGATGGAGAATTGTAGAACTAGCCAAAGTAAAATAAAAATAAAAAACACATACAAAATGTAATTAAATCTGAGTGTCAGATGGGTGCCCAATGTGTTAATATAGATGATATACTATACCTATCATGACATCAGTAGTTGTGAATATATCAGTGAGGCTGATGTACTAAGAAAAGTGGTGCATTTCTGGAGCAAACCATCTGCTCCATAGGGACCAGATAAAATCCCCATTGATATAAACTGGTCTTTTAACCCCTTGAATGCTAGAGATCTCTCCAATGCATTATGGTCTATGGACCACAGCAGTCCATAGGATGGTGTAGCAACAGCGCCACTGTAAATTTTCAGGCCACTGTGATACTGCACCTAAAAAATTCAAGTGTGAGCGGTTATAATTTTTTAATAAAATATCTCTCAGTGGTGGGAGTACCCTTGTTTTACTCAGGGGGATAAACCCTACAACATATATTTTTTTACATTTTAAGTATTAGTATCCCTTTAAGGCCCAGTAACGGTCCTGGCACATCACTTACTGATCTCCTGCGGGAGCACTGTAAGTAAAAACTGGGTCTGAAATTGAGTGTTCCAAGACTGGAGCGGTCTCTCTCAGACCCCCACTCGGCGAGCCGGCACACGTGATTTGTCATGTGTGACAGCGTGTCAGACTTCTCGATCTGATCCTTAACGGGACTTCCCCTCCAGGGCCGTGGGTCCTTAGGAGGTTTATAGTAATATTTTTGTTTTGTTGTTCCCTATACTGCAGTTGGTTTGTCCCAGACTTGCTCCATGTCATTACCACATCAGCCTCTGTATCTCTCTTTGACCTAAAATCACTTAATATTTGGCAAAATTCAGAGGGCATGTATTAAAGGTCGCTAAATGCATCTCAATTTGTCTTTGCTCCTTTCCATATACATCACCTTGCTAACTTCACTTTTTACTTTGCGTCAACACTTGACAGCACCAATCATTCCTGGTATACTTATTTGGTTCGAAAACATTAACCCTTTGAGTGCCTCACTTTAGAAATGTGGTGCAGAAGGGCATAAAAAGTGTCTACATCATGTTGGAATGTCATCGTTTTTCCTACAATAAGGCTTTGGAGGAGTGGATGCAATTAGCTATACAGTTATCATGAATTAATACTTATATATGATTTACTAAATGGTACTAATGTCACACTAGCACCACTTGATACATGCCTGTGTTACACTTTATGGCACATGAATTTGGCTACATCAAACCAATTTTGGTTTCCGGTTCAAAGTGTATTTAATGTGCAGCTAGTCAAATGTTATTTACTGCTCAAAAACACTTTAGTTGCAATGTAAATTGTTAGTGATCTTTTCCAAGAAATGCTATAAGATTGACTAGTCTGTGAACAGAGTGTTACATACAAGAGAGCCTCATTTTACCACATTTTTGGACAGTGATATCTGTGCCTATTTCACGAAGGAATGCACTGAATGCAATTTTTATTTCTTCCTATTACAAAATCCTAGCAAAAAAGATTCTGCCAATAAATAACATGAAAAGTTACAAGTTAATCACAAACATTCCCAGCTGTGGGAGAAGCAGCACAGGTCCTTACAGTGCTTCTTGTCCCACCTCCTGCAAGTGCTGAAATTGCCAGTGGCACCCTCATTCCTATTGGTTGTGAATGTGGGTGTGAAATTATAGCAGCCAATGTAGCAGGCATAATCACCTGCCTTGTGGAAGCCCTGAGCTCCAAGCATTGTGAAGAAGAAGCCTGAGGGTTGTAAGTTGTGATGCAGTGTGTGCAGTAGTGATTACCTATTAAAATACTGAGCTTTAAAGCGGCAATATACGGTCCATACAAGACCCTTCTAAATGCTAGGCTGTGCCCCAGGAGCCATGGTAATCATACAGAGACAGTAATGGGAGATTGCTGTCCTCTGTATTCAACTCAATAAAAGATCCATATCCCATGAGTGCCTCACTTGGACATCACCCAGCCTTGAAGTTCACCGTGATCTTCAAGGTCTACTGGAGGTCAATGGAGACGTTTAGCGCTAGGGGAACTCAGTTTACTACTTACAAAGGTCATGTATTGACAATAGACTGACCCTTTGGCATATATGTATTTTATTTTTGGATGTGGTTTAACAGGAAGGGGGGGTTTGAATTCCTGAGGGAAATGCAACCTCTAGAAAAACGATGCATTGTGCATCCCTGTGGCAGTCAAATGATAAAGATCTACCACAGGAGTGGTCACTCTTTAGACCTCCCATCATTCCCTCCCTGGAGTTGGTCACCAAGAGCTGGAGGTTTATAAATAAACTACCACTGTTCTACCACATAATAAAAGGATACAGTACCCCAAGTAGATTGCAATGGCAGAATGAACAACTTTGATTCCCCTACCATTTGCTCCATGATATAACCAGAGTAGAACATGTTACAAGTGGTGCAGCTCACAGGCTCAATGAACACAGCTACAGAGAAAGTACAGTACCACAATCAATATCACTGGAGTGTAAAATTCACTAGACACCAACACTTGGAAGAAACACTAACAGTTCCAATAGACGACCCTAAACTAGACAACTAATTAACACAAAAGAAGTCTGTCTAAACCCTTGGTGGGCAAGCTGATGCCTGCCATGCATTCAGTATTATAATTCCCATTATCTAAGAGTTGGGGGTGATGGGAATTGTAGTCCAGAACACCTGGAGGGTCTCAGGTTGTCCACCCCTTATCTAAACAGTGCTATCTGTCTTAACCCCTTGGTTGTTAGTGATTTCTCCAATGTATTATGAAGCAGTATGTTGGAGACATCTCTAGCATCCAAAAAACGAATGAAGGTGAGGAAGTGCATGAACCCTCTGGAGCTCTCTGTAGTCCAGAGACTGTGTTTCAGTGCTTGTAAGTGTAACCTTCTTTGAGTGTTCTCTGAAACCCAAAAGGCTGTCATGTTATTGTCCATTTATGCCCAAAGAAAGTGTTCAGAGAACTAAGAACAGTATTTAATTGATCTGGAATGTGTATTACATATAAATAGGCTTAGTGAATTAACACCTTAAGGTGCCACAAAATCTGCAGCCCAGTGGAGTACGAGGAGTTAGTTGACTGTCTGGCAGATCATGAGGCTTCCTACAAGAAGGTTCCAGGCCACGACACTATCGTCAGTATGACTCTTCCTTTGATCTCTTTCAGCATCCGTACTAAGCAGTTATATGGTATCCCTGATGTGCACCTTCCATTCACTGCAAGAAGAATGTCACCACACCTGAAGAGAAACACAACACAAGTTCAGTGAGGGAACAGAGTTAAAGTGCTACACCTGTAGAATAAGAGGCTATCAAGTTGTTTAACAGAAATAATTACCTAGGGCGGTGACATTTAGAGAGCAGCCAGGTAAAGGTATATACTTTCTTGTATTTGAAGTCTGATGTAATCTATAGTTTGGCGGGGCTTCTATCGCATTTTATGTTGTGATGAGATGTGAACTTAAAGGGATAGTAATGTTTTACAATAAAAGCAGCTCCGATTTATCTTCATAGTATTTGGGCCGTGGAGAGTGTTATTTCAATACTGTCAGAGTTGTAGTTCAGCAGTAACTGAATGATAAAGTATCCTCCTCCCGCCCCTTTTACTGATGTAACACTGAACACCTCAGAGCAGCAAGACTGTCCAGATGTATCTCAAAGAGGGACAATCTTCAGTGAGCATAAGGAAAAACCTGAAAAACCTGTCATTATGCAACCTGTCCAGTCAAGTGACCAGATTCCACATCTGATGGGAGGCGGCTTACACTAGGTAAAAGGGGTGGGAGGGGGATACTTTATCATTCAGCTATTCTTGAACTACAACTCTGACAGTATTGAAATAATACTCCATAGCCCACATACTATGAAGATTAATCTGAGCTGCTTTTTTGTGAAACATTACTATCCCTTTAAGGCAGACTAAAGCAGCTCTCAGGAAATACAAGCAACTACAACATAAATAGGTATACCAGGTTACTGGATGAAGGATTCCAAACTAAGGTAAAGTCCACCTGTCACCTGAAGGTATGTTTAGTTAATTTTGAAGAAAATTTAAAACTATCTTATATATTAACCTTAATTTGCTTGTGGCACAGTATGGCACTTTATGTTAATTAGTTCATGTGCTGGGCCAATATTACCACACACTGTGCTATAAACAAACCTAGACAGAGACCATATACTGGAGACATTTATTCTAGCACAGTGAGCAATAAGTTTGGCCTCAAACAGAGCTTATTAGCATACTGCAGGGAGTGAGCCTATGACTGGCATAATATACGGGAAGATTTTAACTACATATATTTGTCTAAGGGTGACAGGTCCACTTTACAAACATTTCTTTTGGTATAGTATAGTTCCCCATTAAAAGGTATATACTATTACCATTTCTTTTTTAAATTATATATAAACATATATTAATAAACCCACATATATATATTACATTATTACCATTCTCTCTCATATATGCATTTGTTGGCTACAAATCTGAGCTACCAGATGGAATATCTAAGCTATCAAAAATGTCAAAAGCAACCTTGTCCTGTGAAATGTGTTAGGTGATTACAGTAAAGCCACCTTACTCAGTTTTAGATTCTTTAAACTAGTGTAAAAGCCCGTGTACACGGGCCAGCATTGTGTGCGTTAGGGCAGTGTCTACTATGCATGACTGCATCGGACAAACATACATATGGCCTGCGTTCAGGCAGTCTCTACTGCAGATGACTGTGTTCAGGCAATGTCTACCGCGCATGACTGCATCGGACAAACATACATCTGGCTATATATATCTATCTATATATATATATTATACAGAGAGAGAGAGAACTATTTCCTTTTATACCAATATTATTCCAGAGATCTGTTAGTTTGAAGATTACGGACTTATAGTGGATTTCTGGCCTGCTTTGGTATGAGTATGTAGGGTGACCACATTTCCATTCTGCCATTCTGGGACATGTGGTCACCCTAGTCCCGTGGCTGAGGCTCCCGCTGGCGCTGACCATCTTTCTGAGGCTGACACAGAGTAAGAGTTCCCGAGTTTGCCTCAGAAAGACAGTAAGCGTCGGTGGGAGCCTCAGACGCGGGTCTCACTTGCAACGCCAGCATACCTGCTCCATCCCAGCTGTCTCGCATGCACCAGTCCAGCCAGCCAATGAAATGTAATGAGGGCCATATAGCAAATACATTTCATTGGCTGACTGGACTGGTGGTGTTGCTCCATTCTGGGACTCTTTGTTATCCCGGTGGGGGTTGACCCAGGATGACGGACACAGACCCCCAGTAAGGGACAGTCCCAGGCATTCCGAGACGTGTGGTCACCCTATGAGTATGTCAATCAAAACCCTGACCATATGTGTACATTAAATATGTTGTATGTCTAGATCTGTATCTAACAGAGCTGAACAGAATATTATCAAACTCGTTTAACCTTCACCTGCAAAAATGTGATAATCAAGGTTTATCAAAATAGCTGTCAGTCAATAAATATCAAAGGCAAACACAACTGTACTGTACTAAAATAAAAATACACATTTGTTACATTCAAAGGGGAACAACACCCTTATATAACTGAGTGCATATAGTCTCTGAATTGATAATTATAATAGTATACATAATTCAACTAATTTCAACAATAATGCATAAAATATAGAAACTATACTGAACTCTGTTTTGTCAGTTAAATATTCTGAATCAAATATTACCCTTTGAGTGCCAGAGAGGTACCCAACGTATTGTGTTGCACACAAAGGGGGTTAAACCAGTGAGCATAGTCTTTCCTATTCATACTGGATCAAAATGTGGCATAATTTATATATATCATTATCATTCGAATTTTAGGAACTGTATATTATAATGATCTATTCAACGTCTATATGACCTCAGTTACATCTAAGGTTATAATTCACCTTTAAAAAACAAACAAAAAACAAATACATTAAGGGGAAAAATTTCACAAAATTCTAATGGATTTAAATGGAGAGTTTAACCTCTTGAATGGAAGAGGTATCAATGCACTGAAAAGCCACCTACTTAGACATCATACATATTGTTTGTTATCTCAGGCCTTAGGCTTTGAATTAACTTTATTCAATCATCTTAGAATATCAACATGCACAAGCTGTCACAATGCAAACTGTCAATAGATGGCAGTAGTATTTATATCTTGTACTATTCTCCTCTATCTACAAACAAAAAAAAAGAAAACAGAATATGTCAGTATACTTATTATAAAGGTTGACTCCTACTTTAAGTGCCTATGATGTAAGTTTCTCTATTAAGGTACATATTCCTTATATCTAGCACATGTATATCTTGGTGTTTCTGGTGTCTGTTCAGCAGGTGTATTTGCAACTTCATCTACTTTTTCATGGTCTTTTTCTTCTTCAGGTGATGCTGCACCTACAGGTTCCTTAGTAATTGGAGTCTTTGCATTAATGCAGTTGCATTGTCTCTGTGTGGTGAGCTTGGTTTTCCTGTTTCGCTAAGCAATATCTTGTTCCTCCTGTACATGTGTCCATCTGCTTCCACAATGTAATAGTGAGGTGCTCCTTTATGCATAGAAGCATCACTCCTCCACCATCCAAATGTTGATGATGGTGTTAGTTGCATGCTTACTGCTTGCCCAATGTCTAGTTCAGGAAGTTCCTTAGCACCTTGGTCATGATGTATGCTTTGGCTTTGTGGCATCTCTTTATATTTGGTCTGCCACACCCTTTATTACTTTAGGAAGCAACAGCTTTTTTTGCTGTCGAAAGCATTGTCTTTGTTGAGATAACTGCTGTGTATCAAGTTTCATCTGTCAGAAACCATCTTTTGCATCTAACACCTAGAATACTTTTGCCTCTGCCAGGCTGGGTAGGATTTCTTCTATAGTGGGCATTGGATAATGTGAGCATTTAAGTGCTTTGGTTAAGTCCTTAGATGCAATTCAGATCTGCAGCAACCATGCTGCTAATCCAATCATTTCGTTCTGTGACTTAGTTAACATTCCTTTTTTCCTAGACTTTATTTTATCCTTCAATTCTGCTTTCAGTGGGGCAGGTACTTTTCATGGTAGGCTTTGGACTGATGGGACACTGGAGTCCACTTCCAAGTGGTATTCACCTGGTAAACATCCCAATTCTTGAAATAAGTCACCATAACTGGCCATTATCTTTGTCATAGGTTAGGGGTATTATATATGTAGAACATTAATTCATTGTTTTGTAGACAGGATTGTCACAGTAAGAATACCCAATTTTGCATGTGTCTGCAGAGTGGAGTTGCTTGTGAGTTCGTTGTACCACTTGTAATGCAGACTGTACTTTTTTCCCTGGTACATGCATTGCCCCAGGGCCACATTTAGATCTCAAGTGTCCATAGCCCCACTTCGGGGCAGTCAAGGGACAACCTGGAGTCCTCCACCATTAGGGCAGAGCACATGACTCCCTAATCAAAATTTCAATATACGATCAGGGACCGCAGTATCATGGTGTAGAAAACAATCGAAAGACACTCAATGCAGTGTTGATTTATGCAGGTATTTCAATTCTGAAAGGCAGTTTAATGTCTGAAACTCACCATACTATACTCCCAGCTTCTGACACCATGTTTATCTGATCTCTCCTTAGGCTTTGAATGAACTTTAGCCTTAGATTACATACACAAACTGTCATAATATAAATGGCCAATAGATGGCAGCAGTGCTCACATCTTCTAACATACAAACAAGTGAGTAAACTTGGCTCACTTGGGGTAAGGTGGTGTAGGTGGAGTCTAGGGTCAGGGTGCATAATAGGTTACCCCTATGTAGGACACATAGGAGGGCCAAAGTGCAAACATTTTTTGGGCCCTCTAACAAAATATTTTCCTTAGTGCATAACTAGAACCTACTGGGCTCTGGGGTGGATGGGTCCCCTTTTATGCCAAGCTTCATCACAGCTTAACCCTCTGTAATGTTCCTGGGTTAACTGTCCAAGTAGCACCACTACAGAAGCCAATACAGAAGATGAGGGTATCGGATATTTCTTGCACAGAGCTACGAAAGAAGAGGCCCTTTAGGAAGAGAAGATTTCTTCCCTGCTGGCAGCTTACAGAATACTGACAGGGAAGTAGGTGAAGCCTCCAAAGGAGATGTACTAGTATGAACACCTGGGGAATAAGGCCCATTTGAGTGATGGATTTACATGGTGTGAGGTTTCATTATCATCCTGGGCAAAAACGTGTTACATATATGTATGTACATATTACATTATTTAAAAAATATATATCATATATACACACAAAGACAGTACAAAAACTGAGTTGCAAGAACATTTTGAACATAGATATGGTCTTTGGCCAAAATAATTGTCCATCTCTGATTTATAACTAAAGCTCAGTTTGGTCCTTTCATATGTTTGAAAAACAACAATGTACTAACAAATCTGAGGATTCCAGAATCAGTAGATACTGGACCTTTGTACAGTTAGTGGGGTTTTATATAATCAGACTCACTGTGACAGGATGTATGACATCATTACCTGATTCTTCCATCATTATAGGCTGGGGTCCCCTCTAGTATGGATTTAATAAAGAAAGGCTTGTTACTGGTGCAGTCCTCGGAACCTCCTACAATGCTAAACCCCAGACTTCCAGCTGTATTCCTCCTCAGTACAATTTCTCTGCAGCTGTACAAATACCTAAAAAAGATAAATAAGTGATTATTCTTTGTTTGTTCAGATTACATTGTTGCTGGATTAACGGTTTTGCCTCCTATATTTGTTAACTTCTAGAAGCTACACAACAAGAATCAGTTAATTTAAACAGAAAGTACCACGGCCATAATATATATAAGTGGAGTAATAGAATCACACTATAGTTGTGAGGATTCCCATTAATTTACAGGAGCTTCATACTCACTGAATACTAGAAGGGAATCAATGAGAATATTCATTACTCCCCTGTGGTTGTTGTTTTGCTCCAAAATAGCATCATTTTTTTATTCTGCATAGAATCCCAAGTGTTCAAAACAATTATCATTTTCTCAATCAAATTAAAGAAATATATTAGCACCTTTTGAATGCCAGACAGGTATCCAACGCATTGCATTTGTTAAACTGATTGAAAAAAACAAGAGCCCAAACAAATCTGGAAATATCAATAAAAAAAAAAAAAAATAAACCCCCCCCCCCCCCCAAAATAATAATAGTCAGCTGGAAAACATTAATGCACAAATTAACAAAAGATACCCAAAAACATATATACAGGAAAATGAACACAACCACCAGTACCTGAGATTACACTATTTAAAAAATAAAAAAAATAAAAATAAAAAAAAAAATAAAATATATATATATATATATATATATATATATATATATATATATATATATATATATGGCACCCTATATGCTTAACCCTTTGAATACCAGAGGGGATATGCAACTCATTGCGTACCATATTACAAAACTAATACAAGTAACCACGTGGTTACTTGCTTTATTGTGATCCAGTGTGCGAGAGCCAAGTATATACCTAATCTGTCTACTATATTATATTAATGCCTCATACTAATAAAGATTAATAATGTGATATCACAATAGAATATTTTCACTTGGCTACATGTGTAAGTGTAAAATCTTATTGTAATAAGGCAAATATTCTTATGTTAAAGGAGGTCGGATATTTTAGTCCAAAACGTCCAATAAGAGAAGAGTATATCCAAACATCAGTTGAATGATATATGTTTATATTTTTATATCATCATAATTAAATGTAATATAGATGAATATTAATAAAGCATAAACGCAGACTTGAATAGTTAGAGAATTTAAGGAAATTGAATCCACTGTAAAACAAATATATATATATATATATATATATATATATATATATATATATATATTCTGATATACTCAAAGTCCAGACATATAATTTGTAGAAATATTCTGTCCCAACAGTCAATAAATCATTATGGTATTTGAGAGCTGGACAAGAGAGTTGTATGTGTATCCAGTATGCTTGCTTTAGGCATATGATGACTATCTTTTTTACCTTATTCATCTTTTTCATTTACAGATAGGTACTCACTGCTTCTAAAACCCTGCTCCACTTTCCACATTGTATGCGTGATAACTCTTTCTGGTATGTACTCACTGCCTCCCCTACTTATCTCCTGTGCCTCACTATGTCTGTTTAAGATCAGATGTTTTATGGTTTCACACCTGATTGCATTCAGGGCATTTCTTATGCAAAATTATTTGTAATTGGCCTCTCCCAGTTAATCTTTACTGGAAGGGTTTTCTAGTTGGTTTAAATTTAAAAACCGATAGGGGAGCTTTACCAGGGGTAGCTTTATCAGGGGTTTCTTCAGTTAGCACCTCTTTTTCAAAGTACACCTTTTTTTCCTAATTATTTGAGAGCTGCACAAGAGAGTTGGACAGGAGAGAAAGACAACTGCAGTACAGCTACCTAAAGACAGCAAGCATGTAAATCTAATCTGTAGAACTGACTTGACTCTCAGAGTGTAAGAGAGTGCATACCAGTGCCCCCACAGCCACTAATAATGCGTGTCAAACTGCCTATTATTGTGGCTGGCTAACAGAGGAAGTATTTTAACAGAATTATGAAGTATTTGCTACGATATGCTGAAGCAATGTAAAATAGTTAAAGACAAAAGAACAAGGTACAATGGAGTAATACAGTCAACATTAAAAGGCATTGGAAACAGAAGGGGAAGAGGACCCTTCTCACTACAGCTTTATACGAGGTGAGTGAATGACACAAAAGGTCTAATTGCTTGGAGTGTCTGAGCATACCAGCCACAGTGCTATAGGGACATGTTGGGCAAAACACTCAGCTGACAGTATCATGGAGTAAATCTGAAGAGTGAGAGTAAAAGAATATGATTGTTTTGGAGTGGTGTGGCAAACAAAATGGCTTTCCCAGGAAATGAAAGGAAAGGATGTGTGAAGTGAGGTGTAGGCTTGAGAGTGGGATATGTTACAAGGAAGGGAAGCAGCTGTTTCAGTTGTTAAACTGTGGAGGAGAGCATGAGGGTGATGTTGTTATTGGATGTAGTTCCATGAAGAGGTGGTTTTGTGGGAGATTTTAAAATTCTGGTGGCTTCAGATCTTCAGACCAGGGGTGAGCTGTGTCACGGAGTCCAGTACAGTGGAGGGCTTGGAGAAGAACTAGGTTTTCTACTGCATCAAGAGCCGATCAGGGTTAGAGGACAGAGAGGAGATGAGAAAGGTGAAGTAAGCTTGTTTGGCAAGGAAGAGGGCAGAGAAGTATGAGCACAGCTTGAATTTGTAGTGCTGGAAGTCAACAGACCATAACATTCTCCAAAACTGCTCAGCCATTCTGGGGCATTTATGGAGGCATTGGGTTGGTGTTGTGTCACAACTGTGGCAGGGATCTTTTGGGGTGGCAAAGGAATGAAGGAGCTGCTTTGTTTAGAGTAATCGTGAGAGTGGTGGTGTGATATGGCCAGGTTTGGGCAGGACAGGGGGTCAAATGAGTTTAGGTTTCTGCATGTGTGGGCGTGTTTCGGTGGAGTGAAAGAAACAGGAGATGGGGTTAGGCTGCATGTTAATAGGTTTTGGTCAGAGAGAAAGAAAGGAGTGTAAGATGTCAGAGACTGACAACAGGCAAGAGAAAACTAGGTCTAGTGAATGATCAACTAGAGTTGGTACACTGGGTGAGACCAAAGGAGGAAGTCAAGGTGAGGAGCTTAGAAGAAGCAGACGTTTCAGGGACATCAATAGGTCACCAAGTATAATAGTGGGACTATAAGATTAAAGAAAGTACAGTAGCCATTCAGAGATGTGATCAAGAAATTGGAGAGAAGTGTGTGTATGTTTGTGTGTGTGGGGGTGGGACAGGGGTGGTAATAAAGAACAGCAACCCACATGGATAATGGAGAGAAGAGGCAGATTGCATGAACTTCAAAGGAGGAAAATGTTAGTGAGGGGATGGGAGGAATATACTCAAAGATGCAGCTTGGGGATAAGAGGACACTAACCTCCCTTCTCTATTTATCACTAGTTCTAAGCATATGAAATGCAAACTACCAAAGGAGAGTGCAGAAAGAGAGTAAGCATCAGAGAAGGAAATCCAGGTCTCAGAGACTGCTAAGAGGTTAAGAGATAAAAAGATTATGGGAAGATGTTTATTACATGCAGAGCAGGCATTCCAGAAGGTACATTTAAAGGGGGGGAGGGAGGGTAAGTAGACGGGAAATGTATTAGATTACTGTGGTTGCTGGTGTGACAAGGAGATGAAGAGAAGAATAAAGGGAGCCCAGGAACAGGGGAGGTATCTCCAGCTGCTAGAAGCAGAAGTAATGAAAGATAAAGGAGATGTGGTAGGCAGGAATGAATGGTAGGAGACAAATTCACACCTAAAATATTGGCAGACGTGAGTGATATGTAGGGAAAGTTGCTGGGAGATCTGTTAGGCATGCAAAGGATTGAGACAAGACATGGTTATACTGATTTGGTGTGCATGTGAGAGTGTAGTAATATGGAAGTTAATTAGACAATTTAAATAATATGAATAAACTTAACAGCAATCACCAAGATGCCTAGACATTTATTGACATACACGGAATACAGATTGATATCTACTAGTCCAGGGTTAGAGTAAATAGCCCTTATATGGGCAGATGTTCAGGGGAGATTTCTAAGGACAAATGTCCAACAGAGACAGAAGATCTGATCAGAGGATTGGATCCTGCAATGTGTACAAGTTGTCACTAGAATTCCAGAAGTTAAAAGCTCCTCTAAATTCATGTGAATTTTGGGATTTGTTTCTATGATGCAATTTCTTTGTCCCAGAATTAATTATGCACAAAGCCCATGGAATGTTTATTTAAATAATATGTTTCCTGGTAATACTTTCCCTAATAATAACTTCACATTTTTCTTAATCTGATAATTTTTTATACAGATTTCTTCATACTTAAAGAACAGCACCATAGTAAAATGTCTTACGGGTACTTACCAGGTAACTGGGAGGACTGTCAATATGAGAGGGGAGAGACTCAACTACAGATGGCTAATAAGAACAGGGATTCCACTGAAGTTTATAAATGTTATCATTGGTTTATTTCATGGATTTCTATTTGAGTCTATGGGGGCATTTGTATATAAAACCAGTGATAAATTAATCACTTGCCATGGTTGCATATGACATGCATTCACTGTTGGAAGAGAAAAAAACAAAACAAAAACCACACACACACACATGTAATCAGTGGTAAATCCCCTGGGACCCTGCTGAGTATGTAGAAGTTCAAAAGTGTGTGTGACAGCGACACTCACAATCACACAGATTATAATATTTTTGCCACTAGGTGGCAGGCTTGAGCTACAGATTGAAGGTAACCTCCACCTCCGACCCCCAACACATCTGTTGTTGATATAAAAACTCTGAGCATGATGTCCCATACTCAACAGGAAAATCATTCTTTACTCAAAGTGCAAACAAGGAGTACTTTAGTATTAAGTCATACCTATTTCATTAATTCAATTTGAATTTTAGGACATGGTTTGGAGAGGTCCCCTTCTCTTCCTCTCTATTTTTATAATTCTTGAAATCTGAAACTGGGATATATTTGCCTATCATACAGTAAATGAACCCATAAAGGTATTCTCATTTTGCAGTTATCCCTTTTTCTGAATGAACCACCTAGATTATGAAGGATTATTCTATAAAAGGATCAGTAAACTATTTTTATGAAAAAAAAAACAACAAAAAAAACAACATATTGTAGGGATTGTCCCGTTGAGTAAAATAAGTTACTCAGGCTTCTGGGAAACACTAATTTACAGAGTTATTATAGTTCAAGCTGCTGTTTTTTCCATTAACAGTGACCTCTAGTGGCCAGACAATTCACCTAGAACTCAGAAGGTTATTCTATTTCATCCCATAGGAGAGTGTCCAACTACAGATCCCACAGAGTGTCAGATTCATCCCTCCCTCTCATTTTAACAATGATAACGTTTGAATAAAACAACTGCTGGAAGTTGGAATACTAATTCTAGGACCCTCTGGATCACTACAGCTGTGAGTGTCACTGCAGCTATTTTCACAGGTGTGGTAAGGGGGAGGCGACCCCCCCCCCCCCGCCTGCCCCTGTGAATCTTTTTGCAGGGATTTTCACTGGACCAGGCGGGGAGGGGGTCTCTTCCCCCTCCCACTCCTCTGAAAATCACCTCCCCTGATTCACTGCCTACCTCCGACCTCTGCACTGCTGCCTTCCTGTGGCAGGGAGGACAGAGAATCAGAAACCCATAGACTTTTATATTTATTGAAGATGTTATATAATGAAAAGGGTAAAATTCATAGGGGCCAATAGGATTTTCGGGCCATAGCAAGGTAAGCTGAGGGTTATTAAGAGGTGTTAGTTCTCCATTCATGTACAACTTAAATAAACTGTAACACAGTAATAATAAATATAAATACAAGTTGTAATGCATTGGATTATGTATGTGTTACTGTGAGGTTTATTGCTCAGCACTGAACAGCTATAGCCTACATCCCATACTACATGTGTGTCTTGTTGTGGCTTCTAGCCAAGCAGCAGGCTGACCTTCTGTCTCCTCTGGTCTTAATCACCATGTGGCACTGAAGAAACAAGCATACCTAGTTCTGTTACAAATGCAGATGCATGCGTGGCAGTATATATATATATATATATATATATATATATATATATATATATGTATGTATGACACATCAACAACTTATGACTTTCATAGGGATGTCTTTAACATATTACAGAACTGAGGACTTACACAAAACACCATGAAAATAAAATATATATCAGCCCCATGGGTATTACAAACCATTCCTCTTCAATAAATTGACTTTTGACTGGACTGGCATCCAGCTGACTATAAAATTCAAAACCTCCCAAACTATGTGCATGTGTGGATCTTTTATGTTCCATTACCCCCAGGGGAGGCAAGGTATGATTCAACTCCCATCATCCTTAGCCTGTACCTTGTTAAGTAATCTACAGTGGGTAGAGTTTTGGGTACTAGGAGTCCTGCAATACAGAATCATGTCCACTTCCTTAGACATGATATCCTAATATAAAAGGCCAGTTGTGTTTGTGCCGATGCAGTCATGTACAGTAGAGACTGCCCGCATTCGGGTAGTCTCTACTGCGCATGATTGCATCACGTGAGTGAGGCGACGCAAGACTGCATCACATGGAGCAGTGAGGTACCGGCCTCTTAACCCTTTGAGTGCCAGAGGGGTAATGCATTGCGTACCCCTCTGGCACTCAAAGGGTTAACATTACCCAGACCTTGGCCCATGTACACGGGCTTTTACACTAGTCCAGTAATAATTAAACCCTTTGAGTGCCAGCATTGCAATGCGTTGGATACCTCTCTGACATTCGAAGGGTTGAGAACCAATCACACAGAACAGATTCATAGTGGTCCATTAGGATTTTCTACATAGCTTAACCCTTTAATGATCAGATGTGTATGCAACATATTGTTTTTCACTTTCCCCTGATTCTAAAAGGGTTGAGATATGTAAGAGTTAATAACTATTAGTAGGAGTTACTGTTCCTGTGTCATATGGGGTTACTAAATTTACAGGAGATTTTAAGGTGGTTTATTTGAACCTCATCTACACACAAACAGTTAGCCTAATACTTGGAAATAAACAGACTGTAATGCAAATGAATGAGAAGAGCAGACAGGACGGTTACCTGACACTTTTTAAAAAAATAAATAGAGTTAACGTGGACGAATGACCTTTAACATACTTCAGAAACAAAGTTCATTCCACTACAGAAAGAATTCTCCAATGGTTAACTTAAAACTATCAAGGGTTCTGTTAGAAACCCTTTAAAGACCAGAGGGGTGTTAATATTAATTTTAAGTGTGCTATGATATTCCATTTACATAAAAAGTTAACTGGCTGTGAAGGTTGACAAATACATTTATGAATAAATTATTATATATTTTTTTAAATCTATATTTGAGTCAACATAATTTTGGGGAAAAAATCTACACAATTCTAAAAATTATTGTACTGCCAATAATATTGTATTTCCTTTAAGAATACAGCACCAAGACTCTAAAATGTCAGAATTTTAAATTTTTACAAAATGCATGTAGAGTAATAGTCAGGTCATGCATTATTAAATATTCTGGACAGACAAATGTGTCATTAATTTAATGTGGAATCTTTAGATCTATATTTTTAAATAAATCTACATGTAAACATATTTACCTATGTTTTTCCCCCATCACAAGACTAATGAATGACAGCAAATAAAGCCTAGCTGTGTTTAGAGTTTAGAGGCATTCACAGTATGGCTTAGATATTCAGTCATTGGTTAATCCTTTGAGTGCCAGAGGGGTCCGCAATGCATTGCAAGGCAATGCGTTGCATACCCCTCTGGCACTCAAAGAGTTAAATCCATGATGCTTCTGGGAAATGAATTATTCCATTGGACAACAGCACACAATTCATGAATCTCAAGTAGATTTAGTTGAGGTCACAGAACATTGTAAAAGAAATGATATAATAAAGGTTAAATAATGTCAAGACTTTTTCAGTATCGAAGTTAATAGGTCTAAGAAGGCCTTTATCCTATATAATAATTTGTTAGGATGTTTGTCAGAAGCCAACATGCAGAGTAGAGACTGCGTGTGTTCGGGCAGTCTCTACAGAGCATGATTGCATCATGTGAGTGAGGCGATGCAAGACTATCGCATGGAGCAGTCAGGTAGCGGCCGCTTAACCCTTTGAGTGCCAGAGGAGTATGCAATGCATTGCAAAGCAATGCGTTTCATACTCCTCTGTCACTCAAAGGGTTAACATTACCTTGAACTTAGCCCGTGAACACGGCATTTTACACTAGTAAATGTATAATGCGTCATATATTGTCTAATGCGTTCTTTGAGGAATAGCACAAAAAAGCGCAAAAATATGAAACAATTACAATTGGACTTTTTTGAGGGATGCTGGGCCATGGTTCTTAACTCTTTGAGCGCCACAGGGGTAAGCAACACATTGCACCACCATACTTTGCATACCCTCCTGCCACTCAAAGGGTTAACTGTATTTTTTTCTTTAAAGTAAAAGGACAATTAAGGTAGAAAATCTGGAAAAGTAAAAACTCCTTTATGTCCAATAATTATAAATTACAATCTAATAAAAAGATTCATGTTACATATTTGAATCACAAGTATATTTCCAGGACTTCTTTTCAAATCTAGAACTTTTCAGTGAACGCTGCCATTAATGGCTGCTGGTTATTCCTATATTAAAGATATTCATGACTTTACTGTATGAAGAATTTTCTACAGGTTAAAAAAAGGCATGGAAAAATATTTATCAAAATATTTTCCAACAAAAACTTAAACATATATCCTATTTTGTAAAAAGGTCTTACAGCCTGGAAACATCCACTAATAGGCTCAAATAGTATTTGTCATTAAAGCAATGAAGAGTTAAATGTTTCAGGGAAATGACTTTCTTTAACTGTGAAATGTGCATCTTGGCAGGAGCACTAAAAAGAATTCCAGATGTGGAATCTTAGGCCTGCAGGGTCACATAAGTTAACACTCAAGGTCACCAGGCACCAGAGTGAGTCAGTTACATTTGGTGATGGTAAAAAAAAATATATAAAATCAAATTCAATTTTGGTTATTGGGAAAGTTCAATAAGAATACATTTCATGCAAAATTCTAAGAAACCTTAGAAAATGTTAACACCCTTGGTGATCATATCTGCATGTCCTAAACTGGTCAAAGGGGCAGATATACCTCACTGAGATGGACGTAGCAAGAAAACTAGAGAAATTCTAGGCCAATCACCTTAAAAAAAAAGGATAAATAAAAATTCCCATTAACATGGGCCTTTTACTACCTTTAATGCTAGGAGTCCTCAGGATTCTATTTGTGCCAGTTCATCTTGGTTTATCAGCCACACTGTGCTATCAATTATAGTTTCAGGCACCTTTAATGTGGATCACTTGATTCAGACACTGACTGAATTACAACACAGCTTGAAAGTTCATACACTATAAAGCAGGAAAGTGGTAGAGTAAAAGTGATACCTTTATTGGCTAACAAAGTGGCTCTTTAGGTCCTGAAAGCTTGAATCATAGATCCATTTAGCTAGCCAATAAAAGGTACCACTTATACTCTACAGTGTGCCAAACTGGGAAAGGTGGATAAGGGATTCTAGCCATGCCCACCATGCTTGTACCCTTTGCCAGATATCTGTGCCCAGTGTAAAGTGGATTCACCCTAAGACATGTTTAATTTATTTTACACAGAAATAAAAGCTGCCTAAATATAATTACTGTCCATATTTATGTAAAACAAGTCGTTGTTGAGAAATTAGCCTTTATGTTTTAGTGGCATGTCAAGCTATTTGCTTGCATAGTATACCAATGAGTTCTATTTGAGGCTAAACATAGTTATATCTTGCCCCGGTATTAGAAATGTCCCCAGTGTGTGGACTCTGCCTAGATTAATTCATAATACAGTGTAAGGTAACATTGCACTGTTGGTTCACTACAGAAACGGTCTAGCATAAAGTGCTGTGCTGGATCACCCACATTTAAAGGACAGTTTCTCAGAAACTATTTATATTGCAAACGAATGGCTAGTGCATCACATAAGCAGTTCCCACTTGCCTTTGAAATTAACTGTCTTCTCCTACAGAACTCTACAGAATATCTGTTCCTTTTGTATCTAAATCATGCAACTATATAGGAACGCTAATGTGTCATTTTCCCCTTCTTGTTTTTATTTGAATATAAATGTGTAACATTGGATCGTAAATGCTCTCCAGGGTATACCTGTAAACAGGAAAAATCTCAGTGTATTTTTCCTGGTAAAATACTCTGTAAATAAAAATAAAAACTGCACTTATTTTAAGTGACAGGTACACTTATTATTTGGTAAATAAAGCAAATTAAACTAATATATTTAATATATATGTGCATCCCTGGGAACTCTCAGGATTTGACCTTGAGACTCAGAGTTTTTACCCAGATCTCGTGGTCTCAAGGTGAAGGGCCACATTCGGTATCCTTTTACTATGTCATCCCCTAGTTGGCGACCATCAAAACGCAAGATCAGCATGTCACCTGCACCATATGCGCAAGAACAGAATCTCACCTGACTTCTACTTCCCCTCATCTGCTCCCATACATCCACAAGGACTGCAGAGCCCCCTCCGCACATGTGACCTCGACCTTGCTTCTAGATAGCACTGCCTTGTTTCAATATTACAACCTGGAATGGCCAGGTTAGGCAGAGCTAAGGTGGGTCGAGGGGCTGCAGAGCCGGCACACATGGTTTAGGTGAGGCCTCCGCTGTCATTTGGAGGTTTCCCAGCAATGGGGGAGATATCTAGAAGCAAGGCATCTGTTGAGCGGTGGTCACCTGTGCGGAGGGGGTGATGCAGTCCTTGTGGATGTATGGGAGCAGATGAGGGGAAGCAGTAGTCATGGTGGTGTGACCATCAAAACGGCGGCATGAGAATATCACCCTTTTCATGCTGGTGAGATTCTGTTCTCACCCGCATGGTGCAGTCAGCATTTTGATCTTACCATTTTGATGGTCGCCACCTACAGGGCAACAATTCCAAAGTAAATCCCACATTCTTAGGGTGAGAGAGTCCAGTGTTAACTACTCTAATATCTGCATGAAGTAACTCTTTAGTCCCTATATTGCTGGCATTTATACCAGGACAGAGGGAGATGTCCTGCTCCTCTTCTTTATGTTCAGGCAGTGAAAACGTTTATAAAATTTTAAGGGTTCCTTGAGGACCGATGAGAACACCTCCTGGTTAGAGCAAGAGGGGAAATATCACCTCAGATATACATTATATATTTCAAATATCCCAGGGTCAGCTCATTATGAAAGTTCCCAGGTATGCATATCTGCCCAGATTTAAAAGGATGAGTTCGTGACCCTAGAATATCTAGGCCAGGGGTGTTAACTGTTGAATCCGGCTGCTAGGAACTAAAACTCCCATCATCCCTACCAGCCAACAGCTGATTAAGGATGATCAGAGTCTTAAGTCCCCAACAGCTGTGGTTTGTGAGTAGGCTGCAGCTTTCCAGAGACTGGATTTCATGTAATATGCTGAAATTCTCAGTTTATTATGGGATCAAGTCCTGTCTTTTTCTTAGAATGCCTGAGACACAGGAACCTAGGGGTTGTATTCAGGAATCTAAATACAAATTAAAAATAAAACATTCCCAAATCTCCATTCATGTAAAAAGGGCTTTTAGGGCTCGATCCAAATGTTGGCGTCGGCAGAAAAAAATTGGTGACGGTGGTTTTTTAAGCCAAGTATGCGATGCAAATGTTCCCACAAGTAAGAAATAACGGCAGTTTTGAAAACAAGACGCTCGTCACCAAAAGATCAAAATATCTCCCATTGAGGATAATGTAAAAGAGCCACTCAAATGCTGGAGTTAGGGATAATGTGCGTTAAATTGCAACATTTTCCTCCAGAAATATAACACCCATTTTTTTAGCCGTACACTACACAATTCAGAGTAAAAATCACAGTCAAGGAAAACAAAACAGGAGTTAAATTGCAACAAAACAGGAGTTAAATTGCAGGATTTACCTCCAAAAATCTGACTGAACTTGATACTTTGGGGTGCTGTGATTGGCTGTGGTGCTAGGTAACGTTTTTATCATGTGTTTTTAGGTAAGATTTTCTATGCAACGCAGGTTTAAGGTGAACGTGTATTTTGTTGGTCGTTGCTCGTTAGCCTTTCTGGGTAAGGAAGATTTGTATTTCATGTTACCCGGTCTTGGTTAACTCACGAAGGCAGTTTTTTCTCTTCACGGTGGTTTTAACTCCAACATTTCAGATCTAATTAGATAGATCGATAGATAGATAGATAGATAGATAGACATCTAGAGAGATAGTAGGGTTTACCCTCCAGAGGTTAATGTATTTGTCAAGAAATTGGTTATCGTTTATCTGTTCTTATTTATTTAAGAATGCAAAAGAAAATTGTACTTTTCCCTGACTACAAAGATGTGGAACCTGCGCACACATATGTACCACAGATAAGGTGCCCATACAACACTCCCACCGAAAACCACAGAGTTACGGGCAACTTCTCCTGCAGATCATCTAATGTTGTCCATCTCATTATTTGTGATACAGGATAAACTAAGAAAATGTGTGACCAAAGAGAGACACCCCAGTGGGTCAAACATTTTTGCTAAACTGGTCAAAGCATTAAATATCACGGGGTGTCTGTAAGGATCGGAAATTTTAAGACACAGAGACCAAAATATCTGAGAGTATAATGTGATAACCAAATGTAGCAATCTGAACTGTGGGCTTAACGTGACAAGGAATTTATGTCATATGATTCCAAACAATAAACATATTTTGGGCTCTTTAGGTGCCAGAGGAGAGCGCAAACCATTGTAAGTGATGGGTTGCGCATCCCTCTGGCACTCGGAGGATTAACCCAAACATTCCATAGACTTGGTTATGTTTGCTGGAGCTATTCACACATCAAAAGCTAAATAAATCTTGTTCCACCTGGCATACCTGTGAACCTTCTAATTCGTGAAAGTTGGAGAAACACCCAGTGCTAGGGATAGGAGTGTCCAAATGATGCTTACTGCATTATACGAGCACAAGACTTGTTTGTGGGTTACTTGCATCATAGTGTGGGTGAGGCTTACCAGGGTGTTACTAAATTGGATGGATTAGAGGAAGGGTTTGCTTATAAATGGCAAGGAAACTGGGAGGAACAAGTGACAGAGGGTAGAATGGTTGTAAAAGTTGGTGGGGTTACCACAGTGAATCAGCCTCTGTCCACAGAGACCCAGTAATTGAATTGTTTTTTTATTATTCACAACTTAGACACTAAAAAACGTTCCCACTCAATACGTCCAGGACCTCTATAGTATTCATGTGGTTGAACAGGCTGGTCAAAATGTCTGAAACAGAACCATTAAATACAATCCTGAGAAATGCAGTGCCTGTGGTAACTAATGCATTGCAAAGCAATGCAGTCATTGCCCCTCTGGCACTGAAAGAGTTAAATGGGACTTTTTTTTTTTGCCCATTCAGTGCTAACTCCATTTAAATCAATGATGTTTATTTAGTCTCTATGGTGCAACAAAACTAAAACAAAGTGTGAGTGTGAGCTTGTGTGTGTGTTTGTGTCTGCTCTGGTTCAGAAATCCACCACTACTCCTAACTACAGGCCTCACTGGATTTATATGAACGCCATTACTTTTTGGTAGTATTATCTAAGTAAGAAATAAATTGTAAAAACATTTTACCTTTGTAAAATTGATTGTAATGTGTTGTAAGTAAGAAACAATTGATTGTACATAATACTCTGAGTGAAGATCACATCAAAAGCTATTCCAGCTCCTTGAAGATCACAGGGGTGTGTAATGCTTTGCCATTCACAATGAGCATCATTCTGGTCTTCATGATGTTAAAAAGTTAAAGGGATAGTAATGCTTAATTATTACTAATCTCTATATTAAAGTCCTATTAAAAATGAATGTATTGCCCCCAATGTCATCTCTCAAACCTTTATGGTTTGAGAGATGATCACTCCTAAAGCTGCCCTCTCCCTCCCCCTTCCCTGTAGTCAGAGTTGTAGCTGACTGAAGGGAAATCTGGTCTTACGATCATCAGGTGGCTCTGCAGCAGAGCCGCAATCGCATTAATAAAAAAAATATTTCACTAAAGCAGTCTTCTACGTGTGCTTGCAAACCAAACACACGTAGAAGACTGTTTTAGTGAAAGATTTTTTTTTTATTAACGAGATCTTGGCTGTGCTGCAGAGCCACCTGAAAGTCGTACGACAGGCTGCCCTGAAGTCAGCTAGAACTCTGACTTCGAGGAAGGGGGAGGCCAACTTTAGGAGCGATTATTGCTCAAACTATAAAGGTTTGAGAGATGACATTGGGGGCAATACATGTATTTTTAATATTACTTTAATATAGGGATTAGTAATAATTAAGTATTACGATCCCTTTAAAGACAATTAGTAGCTTGTTTCAATTCCAACCAACCAGTCATGTAAAGTGCAGTAATATACATCTCTACTGTGAACCAATTGTTGTAGTATTGGGTTTAAAGGGACAGTACTCCTTTATTTTGATTTTTCATATTATCCAACACATTGCGTTGCTACACCTCTGGCATTTAAATGGTTAAACCCTGGCCTGTTGGTGGCCCTTGAGGATTGAACTTGAACACCCCTGGCCTAGGGTTTCACTATTTTATTCAATCCACCCTGCTAGCTAGTTGGTATCAGTCTTCTCACCTATGAAAACACAGAGAAGCTACTTTTGACTGAACTTGGCTAATTACTAAGTTTTGTACTATAGGCACTTACAATATCATAATAGTTGCCTTTTAAAAGTAAACTAAATAAGCACTTTATGCATTCTCATATGGGGGGGGGGTAAGTGAGAGAATACATTGCTATCTCATGCCCATACCTGGGAACTCTCCGGATTTGCCCCGGAGACTCCGGTTCTGACAGAGATTTACCGGGTCTCCGGGGCAGAGGCTGAATCCTCCGGATGTGGAGAGTTTCTATTGAAACTCTACCACATCCGCTTTTTCTCCTGCTGTTCATCTGTCCCCAGCCTTTTGTGTGACACCTTTAACCCTCTGAGTGCCAAAGTGGTAAGGAATGCATTGCTTTGCAATGCATTCCTACCACTCTGGCACTCAAAGGGTTAAGTCCCCCCCACACACTCGCGACAAGCCCCGCCCCTTTTTGACACGATTAGCGTCATTTTTGTCACCCACTGCTGACTAGAGGGTAGCCCTCCGGGTAGCCCTCAAATAGAAGTTCCCAGGTATGCTCATGCCTCTTGCCAAGCATTAAAAGAACAGTTTGAATACATTTGGTTTTGAAAGAAAAAAACATTCTATTCAAATAGGGGAAATCTCTCAAATTATGTTTTGATAGGGAAAAAAAAGGTCATTAATATTAACCTGGATCTGATATCAGTCTTGCTGTAGCAGGCTTAACATGGATCTTTATTCATTAGGATTACAGTCAGTATATTTGAAATGTACATTTACCCTTTGAGACAGGTATGCAATGCATTGCTTTGCATTCAAAGAGTTAAAGTTACTCCAGTTTTTGTTTAAACAGTTCCACTGATTTGTTCAAAAACCTTTAAAAACACCCTGGAGGAGATTCACTAAGCTGTGATAAAGAGGTGATAAACTGGAGAAGTCATCTCCACTGTATCACTTCTCCAATTCTATGGAGCCTATTCAATAAGATTCCTTCATCTTTGGAGGTCTTAGTGAATAGGTTCTATAGAATAACATAGGAATTGGAGAAGTGATAAACTGGAGAAGCCTCTCTACTTTATCACCTCTAACACAGCTTGGTGAATCTCCCCCCCTTGATGGCTAAAGCAGCCTCCAGTCCATTGCTTTAAAATGCATTCAAGACCTCTGGCACTCAAATGGTTAATATGTATGACAATAAAATGTAGAATGTAGATTACCACTAACTTGTAATCTCTCCTGTTAACACAGATTTGTCATTTCTTTCACTTAATGCTCTGCAAGACGCAAAGCAAACCACCAACTATGACATCCCATACTACTGACTGCCTGATTGAGACATATCAATTCATAAAACATTACCAGCCCCCTCTTTTATAAAAATAACCATCTACACCTTAAACACATGCCTAATTATCAAGCACAATAAACTAGCCCTTTAAAGCGGAACTACCACCTGTTTTAAAATGTATGTAATCTAATTCCCCTTCTGGCGACTAGCTGCTCAGTAGTGCTAGTCGCCAGAATAATTACCTGGTTAAATAGAACGAAACCCTGCACCGGGGCTGACAAGCAGTAGAGCGAGCAGACATCTTTCCATAGAGACGTCTTCGCACCTGCGCGGTCAGTCCCAGCCGGCTCTAGGAGGCGATGCTAGGAGCTGTTCGGCTCCAAAAGGGACTGACAGCACAGGAGCGAAGACGTCACTATGGCAAGATGTCTGCACGCTCTACTGCCTGTCAGACCCGTTCTATTTACTGCCTGTTCTATTTAACCAGGTAATTATTCTGACGACTAGCACTACTGAGCATCTAGCCGCCAGATGGGGAATTAGATGACAAACTTTAAAACAGGTGGTAGTTCCGCTTTAAGGTGCATAGGGTTGTACAACACATTGCAAAGTAATTCACTGTAAACCTTTCTGGCCCTTAAAGGGTGAAGAATGTATCAACTTCTTGGTGCCTTAAAGAATATTCAATGAATAAATACAAAATAAATAGTATTCTCTTTTTTTGGAAAATAAAAAAATTATACACCCACAGGAAATTCCTAAAAATGAATGACGATTAAGCCAAGAGCACTGACAATAAAATGAATGCAGTCACACACATTAATTCAAGTGGAAATTGCAGTGTTTCCAGATGGAAATATCAACCTGTAAAAAGTAATTTTAGACACGTATGTCACACGGTTCCTTGGAACAATAGTGCAGTATGCCATGGACTCTGTCTTCCGTGGATCGTAAGAGACCCACTTGGACATGCTGCCATAGGAGCAAGACATGAGGGACATCCAAGACTTCTTCCCTTGAATTACAACTTCTGTCAGCACTGAGCATATTCATACATTAGATCTTAAATGTCCTCACTACTTGCTTTTTTGTTTTGTTCCCGGGGGAAGGTTGGGCACATGCACAAAGGAGTGATAAAAAGGAGAAGACTTCCCTAGTGATATCACTTCTCCAATTCCCATGTTATTCTAGGGTGCCAAATGCAAACTTTCTCAAGTGGGAGAGATCTTAGTGCATAGGCTCTGCAGAATAGCATAGAATCTGGAGAAGTGATATCAGTGGAAAAATAATCTCCACTTTATCACCATACCTGGTAACTTTTTCTTCTAGAGTCCCCGGAGGGGACTCACGTGTTGCCGGTTGGAGGATACAAATGATGTAATTTGTGTCACAGAGGGGTGGGGCTTAATCTCACATGGGGCGGGGCTTAATGGTTTGTCTAATGAGGCGCTTGAGAAGTGGGAAAAATAGGGTGGAAAAAGAGGGAAAGTAGGAGGAACAGGCTGGGAGATAGCAGAAGTGGGCAGAGTTTCAGAGGAAACTTCCCACCACCGGAGAATTAGCCTCTCTCCCCGGTGACACGGTAATTCACTACAAAATCCAGAGAGTTCCTAGCTATGCCTCATATAAGTGCAATTTTAATTAAAAGTAAAATTAATGTGAAAATAGAGAGATGGTATTGGTAAAAAGGTGGTACCATGTTAGACTTATAAACTGGTAGAGTAAAAGTGATACCTTTATTGGCTAACTACGCGTCTTAGGATGCAAGCTTTCAGGACACTTTAGGTCTTTTGTTCAGGCATATTTAGAATGAACGATGAATCCAAAATACATGACAGGTTATATACTCATGCAAATTGCTTTAACATTTAAATTCCACTGAAATTCTTATCACACTTGTCAGTAAAATGTATTCACTAGGCTCCAGTGGATGTATCTCTATAGCTAGATCAGTGGTACGAAATGCATTTTCCTTTAGATGTGTGAATAGTTTTGGCAAAGATGGACACGTTTCTGGAGTTTGTTGGTTAACCCCTGGAGAACCAGAGGGGTGTGCAACCATGGTTTACAATGCATTGTCTGTGTATGATACCTTGTACTGAACCGAAGAAAGGGCAAAATTATTAAGTTTTAAAATTAACAATTATTTTAGCTTAACAAAAACATTTCAGATTACTACAAAGAAAATGTAAACATTGCTACCCACCCTTCTTTACGGTCTTGTGGCTGATGAACAAATATGTAAGCCCAGTTAACCAATTTTCATAATGTACAGTATTGCATGGTCTGGAATTTTACAGTACCACTGTTGATACAAATAGCCATATCTCCAAATCTGCCCTGGAGATTCCATTTTTTGCAGATGATCACAGGTCTCCGGGGACAGACATGGATTCTCCCATGGTGGGGAATCTCATAAGAAACTCTGCCCACTTCTGCTATTCCACAACCTGTTCTTCCCACAACCCACCCACTTTTGTGACACATCCATTAAGCCCCACTCCCTTTTTCACTAATTGTGTCTTTTATATCCTCCGGGGACTCCAGAAGACAAAGTTCCCAGGTATGCAAATAGCCTATGGAGGTTTTGTTTCTGGCAATATCAGTCCATAGCCCGGTGTAGCAAAAGAGCCATCATTAACTTCCAGACACGGGAAGTCATGCACATAAAAATGCAGATCTCAGCTGCAATAACTTTTGAATAAACATCTTTCATCAGTGGGAGAACCCTGAATAAACCCTGCAATATATAATTTTCCATATTAAGCAAGCCTATCCTTTTGAAATGTAAGAATAGTTGCAAAAATTGAGAAGGATTTCAGGTTCATGTTTCCAAAAGTCTAGATTTTATATTTGCTATGTGGGATGAGATAATCAGGTCTGAGAATTGTTGGCAACAAGAGCAACCAAGGAAACAAAACTCTGCTTACCTCATTATGTGGACAATTACAGCAGAAGTGCACACAGTGGGAATAGAGTCTAAAAAAAACCCACCTAAACCTATACGCACTTCAACAGTTTCACGAAAAATTATTATAGCTGACAAAGACATTGGTTTCCTTTTTACACTGTCTCAGTTTATTTACAAAACTGTACCAGCAGAACTGGGGAAGATTATAAATTATTGAAAGCCATTTTGCAACTAAGCAATCTGTGAAAACATTGGTCGGAAATTGTATTTATTTTTTCCATATAATAATTTCTTTGTGCCAAGTCAACTCTCTGTTTTTCTGCTTTTCAATTTGGGTCTTGGACAGATTGTAGCACTGGAAAGGTTCTGGAAATTCCGTCATGTGATTAGTCACTTTGGGCTATACTCAAAAGAAAACCCCCAAAACAAAATTAACCTTTTGAATGCCAGAGGGGGTACGCAACGCATTGCAAAGCAATGCGTTGCGTAGCCGTCTGGCACTCAAAGGGTTAGATGAGGCGCAATTATGGTGAAAGTCAGCAGCACCATAAAACGTGATTTAAATGGGAATTTTAATCCATTGAATGTTAGAAAGGTTTCCATCACATTGGTTTGCAATGCATTGGAGACCTTGCTAACATTAAAGGGTTAGTAAACCCCCCAAAAAACGGTTTGCAAATTGATAGGAATAATAAAACAGTTATGGTTTGAGAGATGTAAGAAAGTAAAGACCTCTGCTCCCTCCCCTTTCTGCCTGACGAGCTGTAAAGCTGTCAGAGGCAGAATACGGTCGACTGACTGTAGGCGGCTCTTTAGGAGTGCTGACATCGGGATATCTTACTAGAATTACTTCATCGGTATGGTCTACAATGTGTGCCTGGCTTGCAAGCACACGTAGACCATTCCGATGAAGTAATTATACTTAGATATCTCGATGACAGCGCTCCTGAAGAGCTGCCGTCTGGTCCCGGAAGCAGGATCTCATGACGTCTGCTATACAGCGGACGCATGATAAGGGGGAGGGAGCGGAGGACTTTATTTTCTTACATCTCTCAAACCATAACGGTTTGAGAGACGGGAATAAGGGCATTACATTTTTTTTTTTATTATTCCTATCAATTTGTGAACAGTTTTTTTTGGGTTTACTATCCCTTTAAAGGTGTAAAACTTTAACCACTTTTCTGTCAAGGCATTTCTTTCCCAGTACTAAACGTCATGTCACACTTTAGTTGCTGCTCAAAATTAACTCGTCAAGTGCCAGAGCGGGATGCAACGCATTACATGGCAATACGTTGCGTATCGCTCTGGCACTCAAAGGGTTATACGACAGTTTCAGTTATTTCACTTCGAACAAGAGACACAACATATAGGGGGAGATTCACTAAGCGGTGATAAAGAGGTGATAAGGAGGTGATGACGTGGAGATGACTTCTCCAGTTTATCACTTCTCCTATTCCTTTGTTAGTCTATCGAGTCTATTCACTACGATCTCCAAAGTTGAAGAAATCTTAGTGAACAGGCTCCATAGAATAACACAGGAATTGGAGAAGTGATAAACTGAAGAAGTCATCTTCACTTTATCACCTCTTCATCACCGCTTAGTGAATCTCCCCCGTAGAGTTTTTTTAGACTTACTTTGTTCTTCAAAAAATACCATTGGTTTGTGCTTGCCTACTAATATGACCAAAAAATTGTCCCCTGAATGTACCAAATTTTTTTATTCCAATACAGTGGAACTTCATGGACAGTAAAATATTTAATAAACACTCAGTAGTACCATGCATGTCTGCTGGTTCGGAATGACCCCATGTGTATCATGGGCATATCTGCTTGCTTTTTCGAGAAATGGGTAGATAGGCCTGTGCTATGCATGGGATCAAAGCTGGAAAACAGGCCCGAACCAATAGACTTTTGTTTGATGGTTTTCTCTCCTAGGCACACCACCTGTGAGATCTCCCACATTCCTCTAGAATACTGTTCCTTGTACCAGCAATATCGATAGGAGCTTAGTTCCTCCCTGCCAATGATGTTTTGAGTGATGTTCTTTGGAACAGAAGCTGAGCCATTTACTGGCAAGTGATGTCAGAGTAAGTGGTGGTGATGGACAGTATAATGGCTGAAGGGCGATATGAAATATTCTATATTTGTGTGTAACTGTTTTGCATGTTTGATTGATAGTATAGTAGACACCATTTTACATTTTCTTCTTTTTGTGCTCGTTTCTATTCACAATCTATTACTCAAAATGCCTATGAAATTAAAAGCCCCATGCTACCTCATCCTTTTTTCCTTCCTGACATGTGTCACAGCTGTCTGCTTGTTGTTGTGAATATTCACCTCCACATTGCATTGATTTTGTTGCTACACCTCTTACGGTAATTCCTACTCTATGCTCTGTCAGTTATCAGTATTACAGTAATGTGCATGCTTGTATACAAGCGAGCGCATACCTATATGTGTAATGTGAACACTACTTACATATTTATATGCACACTCACATACATACACATAAACACACACAAACATTCAAATAAGGGCAAAGTGAGTTGCCAAAAAACCCTTTGCTTTCAATAATAGGAAATGCTTACAGTTGTTGTTGTTGTTGATGTGTCTATCTAAGACATGTTAGGGCAATGTGTTCTATAAATTGTGGTATAATTATGCATATAGCATTCACCTAACAGTGTTCCCCTCTGAAGATGCATTCAAATCTAAACATGGCCTCTCACTGATTGACACTCTTGTCCAACTTCTACAATGTGTTTGAGACTCCTTTAACATCCATGTCACTTGAGCACAGACGAGTTCTTCATTTTGATTAATTCCCCTCTTTTTAACAGAGGCCCTTGCATGTTTGTAGTGCTTTTTCATAAGTGTGGGATCCACTAGTTTTGAGGAATAGTAAAAAAGTTCTAGTAATAATAATGTGTATTTATAAATCAGTTAGGGCCATTTCCTTTACAAAATAAATAAAGCCTGAAACAGATCAGTGATAAGAAACATGTTACTCCCCATTGCTAAAAACATAGGCATGGTCCAAGCTGTATCAATATTTGCCTACAGCACAATTTACAGAACTCCAATTCAATCATCTGAATATAGTGTCAATAAACATTTTCTCTTGGGGACAGGGGTGTACTTCATTGTTTCATGCTTTTGATACAGATTTATAAATTAACTGAGGTCCTTTGGAAATTAATTTTATTGAACACTGGCAGAAAAATCTAGTAGATCTAAAGTACTTGACCACAAATAAAAAGGTATTCAATTAACTCCTTGGATGCTAGAGACATCTGCAATGCATTGCAAACAAATGTGCTGGATACATCTCTTAGACCCAAGGTGTTAAAGATAAAAGTCATTTGATTTTAGGGTCACAAGAAAAAGAAAGTCATATTAAAAAAAAAAAAAAAAGAAAGTTTTCATTTGAGCCTGAATTAGTCATTTATGACGCATGTAGGATTTGATTTACAAATACGCAGCTGTTTCCCGTAAATTTCATTAAAAAAAATACAAAACCAAAAAAACCAAGAGATTTAACAAGAAAAAGGTTCTTAGAACACAACAATTTCTTTACTTGGAACTTGTGCTGAACATCTGGGGAAAATTGGTTAACTGTATTACAACTCTTTCTTCGCTAGATTCCAAGGAATACAGCGTGCTTTTTCAGTGGCTTCCTTACCAATACTATATTGTAAAGATCAGATTACGCATTATATATATGTAAGAATGCTTTAAAAAATAGACATGTTAATAGTATATTTTTATCAAGTAACAAATGCCTAGTGAGTGAACAGAAGGAAAATCTAAATCAAATCAATATTTGGTGTGACCACCCTTTGCCTTCAACACAGCATCAATTCGTCTAGGTACACTTGCACACAGTTTTTTTTAAGGATCTCGGCAGGTATGTTGTTCCAAACATCTTGCAGAATTAATCACAGATCTTCTGTGGATTTAAGCAGCCTCAGTTGCTTCTACCTCTTCATGTAATCCCAGACAGACTCGATGATGTTGCGATCAGTGCTTTGTGGGGGCCATATCATCTCTTCCAGGACTCCTTGTTCTTCTTTACGCTGAAGATAGTTCTTAATGACTGACTGTTTGGGGTTGTTGTAATTCTGCAAAATACATTTGGTACCAATCAGATGCCTCCCTGATGGCATTGCATGATGCTTAAGTATCTCCCTGTATTTCTCAGTATGGAGGATACCATTAATTCTGACCAAATTCCAAACTCCATTTGCAGAAATGCAGTCCCAATCTTGCAAGGAATCTCCACCATGCTTCACTGTAGCCTGCAGACACTCATTCTTGTATTACTCTCCAGCCCTTCTGGAATCAAACTGCCTTCTGCTACAGCCCAATATTTCAAATTTTGACTCATCAGTCCAGAGCACCTGCTGCCATTTTTCTGCAGCCCAATTCCTGTGTTTTCATGCATAGTTGAGTCGCTTGACCTTGTTTGCAGAGAGGTATAGCTTTTTGGTTGGAAGTCTTCCATGAAGACCACTTCTGACCAGACTTCTCCACAAAGTAGATGGGTATACCAGGGTCCCACTGTTTTCTGCCAATTGTGAACTGATGGCACTGCTGGACATCTTCAGATTGCGGAGGGATGTATGCGTGATGTGTCTAATCTGCTGCACTAAGTTTAAGTGGCTGATCACTGCGTCTACTGTCCTCAACGTTGCCCGTTACTTTGTGCTTCTTCAAAATAGCTTGGACAGCACATCTGGAAACCCCTGTCTGCAGAAATTTCTGCCTGGGAGAGACCTTGCTGATGCAGCGTAACTAAATTGTGTCTTGTTGCTGTGCTCAATCTTGCAATGGTTTTTGACTTTTGATATTAAACATCTTCAGCAACCTCACCTTGTTAGAGGAGTTTGGCTGTTCCTCACCCATTTTTTTTCTCCTACACAGCTGTTTCTGTTTCAGTTAATGGTTGTGTTTCAAACTTCATATTAAATTGATGATCATTAGCACCTGTCTGGTATAATTGTTTAATCATATACCTGACTATATGCCTACAAAATCCCTCACTTTGTGCAAGTGTACCTAGAAGAATTGATGCTATTTTGAAGACAAAGTGTGGTCACACCAAATATTAACTTGATTTAGATTTTTCTTCTGTTCAATCACTATGCATTTTTTAACTGATAAAAATAAACTATTAACATGTCTATTTATAAAGCATTTTTATTTTACAGCATTTTTTCACACCTGCCTAAAACGTTAGCATTGTACAGTATATAAAAATCTGTTTCTTATTTACGGTCTGCCCCTATTCGCGGCAGCAGGGGGCAGACTCCACCCGCACAGAAACCAGTCCACGCGGATGATTTTGACATCAATGGCCCTTACCAGGTTCAGTCAGATGTGTGGAGTGATGGGGGGAGGGGGATGGAAAGACAGAGACAGGGGAAAGACCAGTATGTGCTGTGCTAAGGGAGGGGGGTGTAGTGAAAGTCCTTGATGGATAGAAATGGGGGGATGGTGGGAGATCAGAATAGGAGAAAAACCTTGGGGTGGGGAGGGGATAGAGACCTGACTGGGGAAGATAGAGCATACAAGATGTGACAGGCTTCTATAGTTGAACAACAGCACAATGGCCTGTTCTATGGCTAGTCACCACTCAGAAGCATCACATTTTAGCTCTCTAGTGCCATTACAGAGGAGAAAGTTCCACATACATATTAGACTAATCCTGCCCAAAAGGGCGGTCCAGTTCCAAAATGATAGGCAGGTCCTCTCTGCATGGGAACACCAGCTAACCCCCAACATATGTTTCGGCCTTGTTGGGCTTCATCAGGAGGGTGCAGCTGGATTCCCTAGGCACTGAGAGCAAGAGGTCCACGTCTGGATTACCCTTAACTCTTAGGGAGACCTCCTAAGAGTATTCAAAATAAGCATACAGGATGTGAGTGGGTTCTGAGGACGAACTACAGCACAACGGCCTGTTGTATGGCTAGTCACCACCGAGAAGCATCATGTTTTAGCTCTCTAGTGCCATTACAGAGGAGAAATTTCGACATACATATTAGACTAATCCCACCCAAAAGGGCGATCCAGTGTCTTTAACACAGCAAAGGTGTGAATAGTTAGTACTTTGTAACAATCGCATGCATTCCCGCGAACGACATTTTTAGAGGCGTAACTGTGTAACACTCACAGTGTGTTAGCACATCAAAGCTAGGATTATTCAATCACACATATAGATAAGGTGTTGTTACAAACTTACTAATGATCTTTATAGAGTGAAGGTGTGAATATCATATTTTGTAACTAGTTAATATGTGTTCGAAGGGATCTATACTCCATGAGTAAGGGACACGAAGTTTAATGTCTCTGAAGTGTAAACAGTATAGTAGTGGTATATTCAGCTTCCGTATACTGTATGAATAGCTTTTTTAATTAGTCACACTAGATTAGTGTGGCATATTTATGCTTTTTAATTTTTATTTTTCTAAAATAAAGTTTGAGTTTTAAGCTATTATACCTTTCTATGTATTAAAGCACTGAACTAGTCCCCTCATCATCACTGAATATCCCTAGTTGAGTGGGTTAAAATTGTCCCTAATAACTTGGTGAGGTAATTTAGTGGATCTTTTCTATCCTCTTTTGTTTCTTTTTTGTGTAATATATTAGTCGTTTTGGGACCTGCAGTGCAATCATTATCAAACACGCACCACATTTGATTTCTTAAGTCTGTTACACACAATATTTATATAGCTATACCTCAATGCTGTATGATGGACAACTGTCTAGGTAAGTCCTTCTGTTACATACAAATTTAAAGATATACCAGACTACTGTATAAAGTACTCATATCTAGGCAATGATTATATAACATATATACATATACCTGACTCATGAACCAAGATTCCAGGGAGGGATACACCCCCCTCAAACCACAAACCAATTTCAAAAGAGATGATCTGGAAGAATCATGAACCTTAGGTGTTAACTGAAACCTACACACCAAATCAATTAACAGTAAAAAGGTTACTGGAAGAAATGACAGGTAGGTCATCTGCACAGGCAAAACATCATGTAAGACCCACCATCCAAAACTGACTTTAGACAAAGTCAGAACATTGCCTTGGTAGTGCTTAACAAACATGTGAATCAATGACCATGTTGCTGGTTTGAGCAGAGGTCTGATTCTTATAGGCCTAAGAAGCACCTACCACTCTGGTAGAATGAGCAGTGACCATTTAGGGCACAGGCTTTTTCATAAGGATGTAGGCCTGGCAAATGGTTGTCTTGATCCAGGAAACCAAAATCACCTTCGATACAATTTGGCTTGCATGAGGGGCCTCCGGGATGAGAAAAAAGGAGTCTGATTTTTGGAATGGCTCCATGTAATAAACGTAGTACTTTGAGCACCAAACTACATCCAAATTGAAGCTCCTTCTCATGTGCATTAGATGAAGTTGAACAAAGAAAGGAAGTCCAATTTCCTGGTTAATGTAAGATTCAGAAACAAGCTTAGGGAGACACCCTAAAGGAGTTCACAAAAGCACTCTATTGAAATGAAAATTCAGAAACGGGGGTTTATTGGATAAAGACTGGACTTCAGCCAAATGCTAAACAGACATCCCAAGCAGGAAAACTTTTCTTAAGAGCCAATAACCAAAGGGAAATAGAAGACATAGGATCAAAAGGAACCCTCTGAAGCACTCGCAGGACTGTGTTCAAATCCCACTGAGGAGTGAGATTCCAAAAGATTACAGAGGCATGAGCCACCCCTTGCATAAAGGTTTGGAACATCTAGCTATAAGGTAATACACCTCTGAAAAAGCAGAGATAGAGATAAAAAGTCTAGAAGACTGAAGGGAAGTGGTAGCGATCCCTGATCTTCTCAACACTTGCAAAGCAAGGACCATACCCTATGCTACACTTCCGATGTATCTGGATTTAGATCCTTCATCATATTAGTGATGACAAAATCAGAGAAAACTTTCTTCCTCAGAATGCTAGCTTCAGGATCCAGCTAAGTACTCCACACCTCTAGGTGAAACAGAGGACAGAGAAAGGTGTTCCGGAAGCAGATGAAAATTAAGTGGCTTGTCAATGGATAGATTAAGAAGATTTGAGAACAAAGTCATGTCAGGCCAGTGAGGAACAATCAGAATTACATCCTGATGTTCTATAACACTCTGGGGATCAGAGAAAAGGAGGAAACAAATAAACATGGGTAAATGGTCATGGAAAGTGCATCACATCCACTGAGAGAGCAAGAAGATCCTGGGACCTGAAGCAAAAAAGGGGAACCGTGCAGTTCGACCGAGATGCCATCAGATCCACAGCTGGGAAACACCATGTCTGAAATATGGAGTCGAGTTGAATTCCTAATTGAGTTCCTAATTACTTGGATCCAGATGTTGATGGTTGAGAAAATGCTCCATGACATTGGTTACCCGTAGAATGTAAATGGCCGAGATAGCTGCCACATGAGCTTCCTCTCGGCGAGAATCAATCTAACTTCTGACCATGTGGCTGTGTGGGTTGACATAAGCTACTGCCATTGCTTTGTTGGACTGAATCTGCACCAGCTGACCCCAATGCAGCAGAGAAAGGAAAATTGCTCAGAGCTCCAACACACTGATGGAGGGAAAACTCTCTAGTATCAAAGGCCCTGAGCCATCTGACAGCCAAAGGTTACTCCTCAACCTGTCAAGACTGGCATGCTTAGTAACTACTGCCCCCATTCTAGATGAACAATGGTCAGCCCAGAGTCATATGACTTCATCTGGCTGAAGAGAGCCCAAAAGCTGAAACAGATACTCCCATCAACTTCATGTACTCCCCACATATGCTGACGGGCAGACTAAGGCCTGTGACATCTGCAGAGGCAAAACTGAATCTAATCTTCCTGCAGAAAGACCAGTCCCTGTAGACTGTTGAATCCCATGCCGAGAAAGACTAGAACCAGGGACAGAATCAGAGGATTTTTTTTTTTTTTTTTTTTTTTTTTTAACTTTAATCACCTAGCCATGTTGCTCCAGGATGGACACACATATCTGAATATGAATGTGCAGGGCCTCCTATGAAGGATATCCTGATTTTTTGAGAAAACCCCCGGAGCGGATGACAGCCAATAGGAAGGGCAGTGAACTGAAAATGCCTATCTTGGAAGAGAAACGAAGAAAGAATTGATGATCTGCATCAATGGGAATTAAAAGATAAGCATCCTTTATGTCTAGGGAAGCTACAAATTCCCCTGGACACATAGCAGAGATCACTGAGCGAAAAGGCTCCATCTCGAATGGAGGCATATGAGCAAAGCACTTGAGACAACTTAAATTCAGGCTAGGATGGCAGGCACAATACATTTTGGGAAATATGAAAAAGTTGGAATAGAATGCCATGAATCCTGTGGAGGAACTGGCACCAAAGGTCTACCCGAGAAGAAACTGCTTCTAAGAATAAATGTCCTCACACTGCATCATGAGGTACTCTGGACATAAAGAAGCAATGAGGAGGAAGGGATGTGAAATCTATAAAATACTTTTCTGAAAGTACTTGTAACACTCACTGGTCCAACACTGAGGAAGTCCAAGTATAGCGAAAGACGTAGATGACCACCAATAGTTTGGAGAGGACCTGACTCCTCCGTCAAGCAGAGGCAGAATTTTCTGCTGGAGACTTTTGGAAAAACTTCTTGCCTGTCCAGGCCTGTTTAGGTCTGCTGAAGGAGTGGATGCAACAGACACATACCCACACTGGCAGGGGTAATAAAAGCCACACATCTTCCTTGGAAAGATAGAATGATTGGGTGTAGCCTGAGATAGTAGAGCACTCTTGCTCCCGGTAGGGTAATAACTTTTTCCAGTTCTGGGCTAAATAACCCAAGGAATAGAGATGGGTGGGCTGTAAAGCAGCTTTAGAGACAGTGATATTCACGTTAAGAAGGAATCTAGGTGCTTATACTTCTGATTCTTAAGTACCGCTGAGTCTGCAAGTGGCAATGCTATAAATTTGAAAGGTGAGAACTGGGAGTGACAACTGCTGGGGTGGGTAACCCATTGCTGTAGTGCATCAAGAGAGAATGAAATTGTCTGGAAATAATTAGTATCTTATCTGGCTATATTCACCTGATACAAGTAATAAAATAAGATAAAATAAAAATAGTGTAATATATCCAAATGGTACGACTGTCACCAATACACCACCATACTTACAAAATAAAAGTTCACTAGTAGTGGCTAGTTGGACAGTTGAGGGATTCAAGACTGCCCACGCTCAGTTAATCCTTGGATGGAAAAGGGATACTGCTTCCCACCATAGAAAACAGGCCTGTTGGCTTTGTTCAATGTGAGTACACCGTTTATTTATTACCGATATTATAGCTTCTATTGGTGGTTTGCTCTCCTTCTGGCTGTTTTGATACTAGGAATGATGGGGAGGCAAAAACATTGCATCCCTCTTGCTCCACTTAAAAAGATCTGGGGATGAAGAACTTCAATAAGAGGCCTCAGAGACTATAAGGGTCTACAAAACTGATCCAGGGTCATCCTCAAATCCCTAGTAGTAAATGTGGAAAGAAAATTGTCCTCATCAGTTTTTACTTCCTCACCAGTAGAAGCCCCCTGTTCTAGGGGAACCTTCCCACACAAAATAAAAAGACGGTCTTTTGGAAGGAAAGCGAGAGTACTTGTGCCAGTACTCAAGGACCCCTTTCATAGAGGAAGGAATATTATTCATAGTAGAAATAAGGGCTTTAAGCCATACAAGCTCCTGTTTGAAGAGAGGCCTGGAAGTTGCTATGTAGGGGACAGAGAACAAGAGGGACATAATGTACCAGTAAAATCCCTGAAATGAGAGAAAGAGGAACGTGCCATTGCGGAGAGAAAACTTCATATTACACAGGTCCTACCCACAGACAGTCCATGCCCGAAATGTGAGGAAAATACTCTCAGGACAAGAGAAACAGCACAACCACAGACGTACATTTTGGCCTATGCGGACTTCGTCGATTTGGGGTAGCAGATTCCCTTTAGGCACATGCAAAGCAAGGACTCATACCTGGGATACCCTACAAATGTAGGGAAATCCACAAAAAAGAATGTGTCAAGCACCCACCCAGAATGAACAAAATAAAGTGGAAGCGAAAAATGTGACTGGAAGACTATTGAGAGGTTTCACTAAGAAGGAGCAAAGTAAAGTTTTTTGTCCTATGGTATAGTGGCCCTTCAGTGGCCCTTCTCTTTAATGGCACATGGGAGCAAAAAAAGTGACTGTGGGGGCCACTATAGCTTAGGACAAAACACTATTTGTTTGTACTTGTCACATTCTTTGATTGTACGTCTCCCTAAGCAGGAAGGGCATCCCAGGCATAGATCCTTGCCCTCCATGTGCCTAGAGGGAATCAGCTGCACCACACCGATGACCCCCATATAAACCAAAATGTATGTCTGCGATTGTGCTTATTCTCTCGTGCGGAGAGGATTTTCCTGACATTTCAGAGCTGGACTTCCTGTGGGTGGGACCTGTGTGTTACGGTTTTGCAAAAGTCCTCTATGCAGTGGCATATGGGAGTGAAAATCGTGACTTGAGCACACTGAGGGGCCACTATGCCTTAGGGCAAAGCACTTCATTTTATTTGTTCTCAGTGTGTGCTCATCATATTCTTTGTTTGTAGACCTAAGTTGGTAAGTCCTTCTCTTACAAAAAGTAATTATATAGATGTAACGGACTTCTGTTTAATAGACTCCTACCTAGGCAAGTGGTTCTGTTATACCCAGTAATTATATAGGTATACCACCTAGTATACTAATTTGGTGTGTGACAAGGACATTTGCTATATTTAAATTGTTATAACCACTCCCCAGAATTTAGGGACTCCTATACTATTGGATCCAGGGTTGTTTTCAGTGACATAAAAATGTAATAAAAAATAGGTAAGACAAAAAATAAGAAAACAATTGACTGTACATATAATATACTTGCAGACTATGTAAAGTCAAAATATAAATGTAATAAAGAGCTTCATCCTGCTTTTATTAGGAGTATATGCTTCTTTTTATTGACTTTCTACAACAACCAGAAAACAAACCAAAACCTTAATCGCTTTCACTGTTAAGAGATTTTAAATTGAATAGGATTTGCCCCAAGTGACAAATATAAATTCACAGGAACTTGAACATTATCAGTCACACTTCGAATCGTCAGCTCTCTATTCCATCTACTTCCTGCGTAATGTCCTGGCTGTGGCCCTGCATGCATCCAATTAAGAAAGAAAAACATACTCTTGCGTAAAGTTCTTAAGCCAAATCTGCCTTTCATTAGGATACATCACTGCAGTGAATAATAAACCCAAAGGAGAGAGCAGACCAAGAAATATAAATCTTTCCACCCACTCCCCTATAGGAGAAAGGATATGATGTGTAAACTTACTGAGGCAGCTTCAGCCACATGACCCACACAGGTGCCCATTCTCTGTTCTCAGCGCCATTATGGAGGGAGTCCAGGAATGGGGTGTTGCTGCAGTTGTCTTCTTCAGGATCAAATTCTTTTGTTTCCAGGGCTCTTAAAACCGCAGATGAGGAAGAAGAATTTTTCATCAATGATACAGCCTCGCTGCGGCTTACTCCTGTTAGCTCAATGCCATTGACGTTCAGTAAAATGTCTCCTGTGGGGCCAAAGTGACAAAATGACTGGCATCATAAACTGCTCCACTATACAATGGTACAAAGGGGCAGTTAATGCCAGGTTGATGACAAGGGATTTCACAATACCTAGAGCTGGCCACACTCACATTCTGAATGGTTGGTGTGGCCACAGCAACCTCATTGTCCCTGCACCTGTTTTATACCACTTTACAAGCTATTATTTTACCCTTTGCATGCTGGAGAGATCTCCAACACATTGCCTCACAATGCATTGAAGTTCTCTCTAGCAACCAAGGGGTGAAGGCATTTTTGGCTTTGCTATTTGTAGGCAAAGGGTCTTTTCTGTGCCAGGAAATAGTGTATGGGTCTGGAGGTGGGGCGATGTAAGAAATGAAATGTGGTCATGGGTGGAACTAAGAGCTCCTAGAGTTCCTTGCCTAGGGGTGCCTGGGATGTAAATCCAGCACTGGTGATGGCCCAGTACCTTTTTTTTTAAACTGGCATTAATAGACCAACAAAGCAATATACCATCACAGAATGAGGTGACCTGATGTTTGTTTTTGAAAATCAACCCAATAAATAAGCATATGTATAAATGAAAAGTGGAAATTTATGGGGGGGAAAGCATTATGCAAGGGACATACAAATTCCTAAAATTCTAATGATTTAAGTGAGACTTTTAACTGTTTGAATGCTAGAGAGGTCTCCAAAGCAATGAGAAGTAATGCACAGGATTTATATCTAGAATGCAAATGGTTAAAAACCCTGTTTCAATCACATGAATTTTTATTTGTTGATTATATTGCATTTGATTTGCCCCAGAATTTCTCCACTTTTGACTTTACACACATGCCCCAAAGTGTTACTAGAATGCAAATGTTATTTCACCATTTATTCCTTCGATACATACAAAGTACAAAGGAGCTGTTTCCAAACCATCTTACAGAGATTTATGGTCAACTGACCAGAGCTGTTCATAGGATGGTGTAGCAACAGCGCCACTGTACAATCACAGGCCACTGTGATACTGCACATAAAAAAAATCAAGTTTGTGTTGTAATAACTATTGAATAAAACACATTCCAGCAGTGGGAGTACACTTGTTCTACTCAGGGGGATAAACCCTATAACATATTTACTTACATTTTAAGTATTATTATCCCTTGAAGTTGGCCTTCCTATCCATGTGCATATATACCTGCCCACAGTGTACAGCACCCCTTTGTGCCAACAGAAAGTGTTTGGTTTATACTGAAGAATTAAACATGTCTGGTAGTGAAATGGCTAATGCAGAGTAACAATGACCTTTCCAGGAACAGACCATGTAACTTGGTCTGTATGTCATCTTTGACAAGGGGAGAGTGCAGAGAAGAAGTCTGTACTCATTAGCAGAACTGTCATGGGAGATGTGGTATGCATAGATAAAGCCCCAGTGAGTGACTCAGGTCTGGCTCATAAAATCTAACATTCTTTCTTCTTCTATTTGCTGCTTGTTGCCCAACAGAATGCAGAGGATTTGAGAACTGCAGATGAGGCCCACATTGATAGCTAATAAAGAAGTGCACAGAACTAGCTCCAAATAATTTTGCTTCCATCCGCCATACAATCAGATGATACTGTTCTGTGTATACATTGTTTAAAATAGTTATGACACATAATACATTTTATTAATGTGGCTGTTGACAAATGGAGCAGAAACATTTATATTATAATGAAGGCCTCTCTGCACCTAAGCAATCAGATGGGCTTTTAGCTAAAAATCACAAAAAATGGATAAAAGCTGTTCAATGTAATACTGATGGAATGCAAAAAAAAAAATGATTCAGTTATATGAAAATGATTATTGGAGAGGGTTAACTTAAAGAAGAATTATAACAAAGTCTTAACCCTTTGAGTGCCAGAGGGGTACGCAACGCATTGCTTTGCAATGCATTGCATACCCCTCTGGCACTCAAAGGGTTAATCATCATCCTAAAAAGAGATGTAATTCTGAGGTAAACCAACTACACCATAGAGCTAAATTTAAAGGGATAGTAATACTTAATTATTACTAATACCTATATTAAAGACATATTAAAAATAAATGTATTGCCCCCAGTGTCATCTCTCAAACCTTTATGGTTTGAGAGAGAATCGCTCCTAAAGTTGTCCTCTCCCTCCCCCTTCCCCGAAGTCAGTGTTGTAGCTAACTGAAGGGAAATCCGGTCTTACGATCATCAGGTGGCTCTGCAGCAGAGCCGTGATCACGTTAATAAAAAAAAAATATTTCACTAAAACGGTCTTCTACGTGTGCTTGCAAACCAAGCACACGTAGAAGACCATTTCAGTGAAAGATTTATTTTTTATTAACGCGATCTTGGCTGTGCTGCAGAGCCGCCTGAAAGTCGTATGACAGGCTTCCCTGCAGTCAGCTAGAACGCTGACTACGGGGAAGGGGTAGGGAGAGGGCAACTTTAAGAGCGAATATCTCTCAAACCATAAAGGTTTGAGAGATGACACTGGGGGCAATACAGTTATTTTTAATGTCTTTAATATAGGGATTAGTAATAATTAAGTATTACTATCCCTTTAAAATGACCATGCATCTTAATGGGGTTTTAAACCAAATGAATGCTAGTGTGGTCTCCAACTCATTGTAAAGAAATGCATTAACCCTTTGAGTGCCAAAGGGGTACGGAATGCACTCAAAGGGTTAAAACAGCCGTGAGAGCTACATGAAAATGTGCACCTCTTTATCTTGATAGATATAGGCCCTTTGGGTGTTATGCAGAAAAAAATATGAGCAATTCTGGAAAAAAACAATTTCACTATAGGGGGTACGTAAACTGTTCTCAACTCCTCATTGATCTAAATGGGGCTTTTAAGTTCTTTGAAGCTAGAGAGTTTTCCAACACATTGCAAAGCAATTCACTGGAGACCTCGCTAGCAATTAAAAGGTTAAAAGACCAATTGAAATCAATGAGAGTCTGCATTGGACCCTCTGTGACACAGATAGTTTCCTCCAGAATTGCACCTCTTGAACTTGATGAATATGGCCCTTGAGGTCTAATGCAGAAAGTAAAATATGAGCAAATGTGGAGCAAATCAACTCCACTATAGGGGACAAATCAAAGTATCCCACAATTCCCACTGATTTCAATGAGGCTTTCAACCAATGAAATGCATGAGAGGTCTCAAAGGAATTTAGTATTTCATTTTCAGCATAAGGCCCTTAGAGTCATATTTAACAAACTGACATCTTGCAGTTCTGGATCAAACCAACTGCACCATAGAGGGACAACAAAATTCCTAAAATGTTAATTTAAATAGCACTTTTAAAGGGATAGTAATACTTCATTTATGTATATTATGATATTTTAGGTATTAAACAAATAAACCAAAGCACCTTTCATAGTTTAAGAGTAATTTCAATCTAAAGTTTACCCCTCCCACCTCTTTTATCCATGTCAGCACTCTAGCTGTCAGACTTGGATTCTGGTCTTCGTACTGGACGGAGCGCCTGGAGAGACGAAGTAGCAGTGGATTCAAAGGAAATCTTCATGACAACGGTCTACTGCCTCACACCGTGCCCACTTTGTAGACTGTCGTCATGAAGATTCCCTTTGTATGCACTGCTGATTTGTTCTCCAGATGCTCTGTCCGGTCCTCAGACCAAAATCCAAGTCTGACAGCTAGAGTGCTGACGTAGACAAAAGGGGCGGGAGGGGTAAACGTTAAATCAAGATTACTCAAACTATGAAAGTTATTGCAAAAAGACACAGATGCTTTGGTTTATTTATTTAATACATACAATATTATAACATACATAAATTAAGTATTACTATCCCTTTATCCCCTTGAGTACTAGAGAGGGCTCCAATGTTTTGCAAAGCAATGAGTTGCAGACCCACCCCCAGAAATCCAGGTCTTTGAGTGCCAGAGGGGTACGCAATGCATTGCTTTGCATTGAGTTGCGTACCCCTCTGGCACCTAAAGGGTTAAAAGCACTTTTTAATTAAATTAACATTTTAGGAATTTTGTTGTTCACCTATGGTGCAGTTGGTTTGATCCAGAATTGAGTCAGTCTGATAAACATTAGGGCCTTCTGCCGAAAATGAAAGACTAACAATTCCTTTTAACCCCCATTTAAAGGGATAGTAATACTTAAGATGTAAAAAAATATATGTTGTAGGGTTTATCCCCCTGAGTAAAACAAGGTTACTCCCACTGTTGAGAGATATTTTATTAAAAAATGGTAACAGCTCAAACTTGAATTTTTTAGGTGCAATATCACAGTGGCCTGAAAATTTACAGTGGCACTGTTGCTACACGATCCTATGGAGATTTATGGTCTACGGACCAGAGCTGTCCATAGGATGGTGTAGCAACAGCTCCACTGTAAATTTTCAGGCCACTGTGATATTGCACATACAAAGTTCAAGTTTGAGCGGTTATAATTTTTTAATAAAATATCTCTCAGCAGTGGGAGTACCCTTGTTATACTCAGGGGGATAAACCCTACAAACATATATATATATATATATATATATATATATATATATATTTATATATATATTTACATTTTAAGTATTACTATCCCTTTAAATAATTGAGGTTTTTAGTTTATCCTCTGTGGTGCAGTTATTTTGCTCTAGAATTTTACCTCTTTAGCATATTTAAAACAGCCCTTAGGCCTGCATGGATTTACTGGTTTATGTACAAATTTCCCTATTGACTACAATAAGAATCCATGAGATCAAAGCAGTGATACAGTTGAATATCTGAAGTGGAATCTAGCCCTTGTTTAGTCTGAGCACTGCAGACAGGTAAATCTATACACTTTTTTGTATTGGAACTCTGTTGCAGTCCATTGCTGAGCAGCTTTTTTCTATCTGCAAATGCTTACTGTGTTCTACAGGATTTGTTATTCACACTTTTGAAGCCTATTGTCAGTTGAAAGGACAGGAGAACTTAAGACAAGCTAATTCTGAGCAACCTAAATTAATTTAACTGCAAATATAATGCTCAAAAATATAGAAATTGATAGTCCAGACTGCTGTATGAAGGATATATACCTGGGAAAGTCCCTTTTCCTAAACAAATAAAGCCACACACATTTCTATAGTAGGAGTTTCTATTACAGTTGTTTGCCTCATTGCATTATATTGCATATTCAGATTTCTAACCTGTTTTTAGTCTCCCATCTCTTCCGATCACTCCATCAGGATCTATGCTTGTGACAAATATAGGTAGATCCCATTCCCAGTTGGACACTCCTCCAGCCACTGTCATTCCCAGGGACTCTGTGTGGTCCTTCACAATGTTCACCACCTTTTCATGAAACATGGAATTGCGGATGCCATTCTGCAGGTGACAATATTACATATGAAGAGTTAAGTGGCAGCACTCAATTGTCCCTCAGATAATGACTTACACCACAAGAAGGTAGCCTGCAGCCCCTCAGCTAGCTGGCCAGCAGAGTATGATGGGAACTGTAGTTAAACAACAGTTAGCGGCCTGCACTTTGTTCACCATTGACATATATTTAAGGGATAGTATACTCTAATTATGAAAAAAAAATATATATTGTAGGATTGTTCCTCTATAGTAAGACTATGCTACTCCAGATTCTTGGAGATGTTTTTCATAAGTTACTAAAAAGATAACTTTTTCTGATGCTTGAGTTCCAGATGGTTTGCAGCCTGGTGCTATTGCTGTTAAAACCAGTGAAACTCTGAATGTTGCAGCCACAATTTCTCATAGATAAATATAGCAACAGCGCCACCTGGCTGCAAGACACCTTGAACTTCAACTATCAGAAAAATTGCATCCCCTTTTAATAACTTTTGAAATCAGCATATCCAAGCACTGGAAAATCCCTACAACATATGGATATATATATTATTATGGTATACTGCCCTTATAAAAAGGAATTAATTATTGTATTTCTAGACACTGTATAGTTGACTCCAATTTCTATATCCAAAACATGCCAATTCAAAGAATATAACAAATTATACATATATATATATATATGGCATGTCCCTCATTGGATGGAAGTAAGCTCCATCAACTGGGGGCTCTGTTCCCTCTCAGACTGTTACTCCTGTTTGTCTATTTGAAGCATAATTGTTAATGGATTAATTTGTGTCCTGGTTGCCTTCAGATAAACAACGGAGATCAGCCAAAGACTGAACTGGAAGACTTCTTGTGGAAGATGCACTAAGGGCTGATACAGAGGTGATAAAGTGGAAAAAGACTTCCCCAGTGAAATCACTTCTTCAGCTCCTATGTTATTCTATGGAACATATGGACTAAAACGTCTCCATCGTTGGGGAAACAGTCTATAGAATAACATAGGAAATGGAGAAGTGATATCCCAGGGGAAGTCTTCTCCACCTTATTACCTCTTCATCACTCCTTAATGCATAACTCCTCTTGTCTTTTTTAACCTTAATATGTAGTTCTTTATTCAACTCTGTAACAGCTAGTCTGCCATATTTACTCCACGTTGTGTTTCAGAAGGTCTTCCAGAATTCTTTAACCCCTTAAGGACCCATGACAGTCCTGGATCGTCATGGGTTGTTATACCCTTAAGGACCCATGACGGTCCTGGACCATCATGGAATTCCAGGCTCCCTGCATGGCTGCATGCCGTTCGGGGACTCCAGAATTGGAATCCGAAAAAAAAAAAATGATCCCTTGTCCTTAAGTGACTGCACCATGCGTGCGAGGCCGGTCCTTAAAGGGTTAAGATATTTTCTCTACTTCCAACAATGGCAGTATAAGATGACAGTGATACAATGGTATTGTCTCTGAAGTCTTCTCTAGTGCAAAAGTGCAAGTATTGTATGGATTTATGGTTAAACTAACCGCAAACACATATAAAGAATTTTCATTAACCAGTCATACAGTTATTCTTAAGGGTTCACTGAAAGGGCAGATAAACATTACCCTATGAATGCCCATCTGGAGAAAACAGAGAATGTGTTCAAAGTATAGAAGTGAAAAAGGAGTGATTCCTTTGCGTACCCCGATGGCCTTAACAACTGTGGACTGAGTACTGGGACATGATGTCATCAATCTTCTTGCAAATTAATTTTTGTATTTTTTTCCAATTCCAGTGTATTATCTAAATCTTTGTTTTGCATATGCAGCTATATTTATACTTTTGCATTTTGTGTCTCACATCCCAGAGTGGTATTCTTTACCGAAAGCTTCATCAGCTATATGACAAACCATCACTACAATACAAATTATTAAAGAGCAGAAATGTGTTACAGGGCTTTTCATTTTAAGTAAAAAAAGGGACTCCCATTGCTGGGAGATTTTCCATTCAACTTGTCAATTAGCAGCAGTGCCAACTAGTGGTGTTCAAAAGGCACTTTTCTTATATATGCACTATGTGGGAGAGTTTGAATCGTGACATAATTAGTATTTTTTCAAAACCATGATTAGAACCCATTTGCAGTATTGTATAAGTCTTTTGCTGATGACAATAAGCTGTGTACTGTAGATAAATGTAAGGTTATGCATTTGGGCTGTAGAAATAAACACAGTACATATGAACTAAATGGGAAAACACTTGGGAAATCCCCGTTAGAAAAAAAGATTAGGAGTACTGATAGACAGTAGATTTCACAGCAGTGTGCAGAGTCACAGGTGCTGTAAAAGTCAATAATGTACTATCATGTATAAAAAAAGGGTATAGATGCATGAGATGGGAATATAATTCTACCCCTATATATAAATCCCTGGTAAGGCCTCATCTAGAATATGGAGTACAGTTTTAGACACCAGTTCATAAAGATATTTTTGAACTGGAAAAGTGCAGAGATGTGCAACAAAACTGAAAAATGGATTGGAGGATCTGACTTATAAAGAGACTAGCCAAATTGGGTTTGTTTATATTAAAGAAGAGATGTCTAAGGAGCGATATCATTCCCATTAACAATATATTCAAGGTTGATACAAAGAACTCTCTAAGGAACTACTCTAAGGATTTTTTTTTTACAGTAAGGGCAGTAAAGTAATGAAAATATTTGCCTTGCGATGCTGTACCTGCAGATATAGTAGATGCTTTAAAACAAGTAATGAATATCTTTCTAGCTCAGAAAATAATAATAGTAATAATAAAAATAAATAAAATAAGAATAATGACCGTTTCAAAGCAGATAGATTGTTGTTGATCTAGGGCAGTTCCAAACTGGCATACAAGGAAACATGGAGATTTTACAGTAGACTGCATGTCCTGGGGATGGTCTTGCAATCAGACACCTCTCTTGGGCTGTTCTGAGAAGATAGATTGGTGTTGCTATTGGCACAGATCTGTTCACTGGCACTCCCTCGCAATCCTGCTCTTTGTGAGGGAGCAACTCACTGATGGCAGCACATTGGATACAATATCACATCCAGTTTGCAGTGCCATCTTCATTGACCCACTTTGATACAGAACTGGAAAATGAGGGATCTCTTCTACCCTAATCTCCCAAACCACAAGAGGTCCCCCTCCCTGCAAAAACGTATGCAAATGGCAGGGAGACCTCATTTTTGGGGAGAGTGGATATATTTTATTCTGCAACAGTGGATAGGTAGATTAGTTAGATAGGTAGAGACCAATTTTAGGTATGTGGGAGGAATAAGGGGCTCTAAGTTTAGGTATGTGCCACTGGAGAGAAGTGGGGTATCATTTTAGATAACAGGAAGTTCAGATGAAGAATTATTTGGCAGCAGGAAAGCTTATATAATTTTCAATTCTCTGGGTTATGAGGCAAAGGTTGAACTTGATGGACTTGAGTTTTTTTTTCAACTTACTAAGATACATTGTTTCATAATGCATTAGAGACCTCTAGAATTCAAGGGGTAAAATTTTAGGTATGTAGAGGGGGCAGGTGGGTCTCATTTTCATCACTGAAGGGAGGGATGTGGGGTATCATTTTAGGTCTTGAAGAGGGACTTCAGGGAGCCCTAATAGGACAAGGATGGGCATTAGAGGGAACAATGGTTGGATGTTAAAGGGAGCCAGACAGGACATGGGTGGGTGGGTATAAGGGGAAACAACTTTTTATTCATCACCTATGGAGTAGATTCTCTGTTCCAGAATTGTGAATACCTTGCTTTCTGATAAAGACCATATGGACCTTTTGTACAAAAGGAAAGTGGTGCAATGCTGGGCAATACAATTGCACCACGGAAAATGACCAATGATTTAGATCTCCAACGCAACAACAAAAGATTGCAAAAAGACAATTGTTAGCAAAAATAGATCATTAAATTCGAATTGCAAGGGAGAGCAAAAGTTTTTCAAATACATAAATGGTTAAAAAAAAAATTATGTGTGAGTTGATTAGAGAAGATAAGGAAAAAGATGATGTTCTAAACACTTTCTTTGCATCAGTATAAACCAGGGAACAAGAAATGGTAGAAGAGCCTCAAAAAGTAACAAATAAAACTATACCATTATAACTATCTGGTTAACACAAGAAGATTGAACAAAATTAAGACTGACAAAGCACCGGGCCCTGATGGTATTCATCCAAGTTCTTCAGGAACTCAGTGCAGTGCAGACTTAACAAGAACCCTCTTTTTACTTGTTAAAGATTCTCTCACCACAGGCTCAGTGCCACAAGAGCATAAAACCAATGTAGTGCCTTTATTTAAAAAGGGAACTAAAACTGAAACTGGGAATTATAGACCTGTGAGTTTGACATCTGTTAGAAAGAATAAAAATTGATTGTATTCAGGGTTACACCATAGAAAATATTATTATTAGCAGGAATCAAAATGGGTTTATGAAGAATAGATCATGCCAAATTAAGCTTTTGAGTTTCTATGAAGTAGTAAGCAGAAACCTAGATAATGATAAGGCAGTAGATGTAGTGTATATAGATTTTGCAAAGGCATTTGATACAGTGCCACACAGGACGCTGGGGTAATAATAAAATAAGAAAATTAGGGCTAGGGGATAACCTTTGCAATTGGACAGAAAAATGGTTGAAGGATAGGGAACAGTGTGTTCTTGTAAATGGAAAATTCTACAATACAGTTAAAGCTGAGAGTGGAGTACCTGGAGATCTATTCATTCCAAGGTCTGAAAACAACCATGGGGTACCCCTTGAGATTAGACCAATAGAGGTTTCAACTTCAGCAGAGAAAAGGTTGTTTTTTTTTGTTTGTTTTTTGTTTGTTTTTTAAACAGATCTGTAAAATTGTAGAATTCCTTGCCCAAGATTCTGGTAATGGCAGATACAATGGGTACATTTAAGAGAAGATTAGATAAATTTCTTCAAAAGGGAACATACAGGGTAATATGGTGTATTAGTAGGCACAAAAGGTATTTTAAATAAAGACTGACTTATTTGGCAGCACGAAAGCTTAAATAATTCTCATTTCTCTAGGTTATGAGGCAAAGGTTGAACATGATAGACTGGAATCTTTTTTTCAACCTAATTTACTATGTTACATTGTTTCTCTAGCATTCAGTTTGGATTTGAGGAATTGGAGACACTTCATTTCTCATCTATGGTTCAGTTGATTTGCTCCAGCAGTTCTTCAGTTCTTCTCAACCCAATGAAACATTTCATAATGGGTTAGAGACTTAACTGGCATATAAGGGGTTAACATCCCCATTTAAATTGGGGAATTTTGATTTGCTCCCTGTGGTGCAATCGGTTTGTTCCAATGTTTCTCCACTTCCCCTAAGAACATCAGTCTTAGTATCCCAGAAGATGCTGTTAAAGCAATGACATGAGCAATACGGAAAGGCACTAAAGTAGGGTTACTGTGCAAAGTGCATTGTTAATTAAAGAAGGAAAAACCTCATTAAACGTGAATTAACTTGGCCTTTATTTAAGTAAAGTTGTTGTAACTTTATATTGCCACTTGAATAGCTCAGCCTGACCCAGGGGTAGAAAACCTTTGGTTCTCCAGTTGTTGGGAACTACAACTCCCGTCAACCAGAAAGCCAAATGCTGGGGATGATGTGAGTTCAAATCTCGACAACTGGAGAGCCAGAAGTTGCCACTGGGCCAGCCACACTGGGGTGCAGTTGGTTTGAGGGAGTGGATGGTTTAGATGGGTTCATACGTATAGGCAGATTGATCTGTCAAAACAGGTTTTACAAGATGCCCACACTTTGTCACAATTGCATAGAATTGAACTTGCTAGTGACCCTTTACTTTATATATTTTACAAGTGCATAACATGAAAAGTCAAACTGACTAATTTTTTTTCATCTTACAGTCTCTGTGAAGAACTGAGGGCTGTGTGTGCTTCTGAAAAAGCAGAGGCCCTCTAGCTGGCTGGGGATGACAGGAGATGTAGTCTACCACATCTGGATGCACCGCGATCCCTCCCCCCTTGCTATTTTAGGTCATGGGACAGCCAACCTTTGGCTCTCCAGCCATTGGAGACTCCAAATTCCATCATCACTCAGCTGGTGGGGAAAATAGTTGTAGCACCCCATGATTAGATTTTAACATAAAAATTACAAAAGCATGAAAACAACGAAGTTACATTAGACAGATGTTAAAGCTTTTGGGTATTAAAATTAATTAAATGAACCAGAATACTCAGTGTTCCTTTTATTTATTACTTATGAATGAATTATTTGTACAAAACGATGCTATGAAACATAAGTGATTATGTGGAAAGGGCAGGAGCAGGGAATAAAGCATATTAATAAGGCTATAAAATAAATTAAATCAGTCATCATGGCATTACTATTAATGCTTAAACCACTCCAATCAGAACATTTAGCAGTGTGTGTTTTGTACAGGTCAGTCTCTCTAAACAGCTGTCCTTCTACAAGGACCCTTCCAAGCTGTGGCATACAACTCAAAACAGCTTGTTCCCATTTTTTCATGTTTACTGTAAGATAAATGTTTATATCAGGCTATCACAACCTCAAAGTCAAAACACGTGTCCCACACATAAGAGCCACAGCTGCTTGTGTAGAGGAAGTAGGGCTGGAAGGCTGTGCAAGCCCTGCAGCTGCTGCATTGACAGAACATCATGTGTGAGGCAGTGAATGGACTAATCACAGTGAATGTTACCCCCCTGGAGATTGAGCGTAGTGAGCCTTGACTTGGCTTGGGAGCCCTATACCCTCATGTACAGCACAATTATTATAGTATAATAGAAAGAGATGAATACTATGGGAGTTATTGGTGCTGTGGGTGGAGAATGTGATGACTGATTTATGTGGGGTGACACTGGTTTAGCCTCACCCACATCCTTCATAATACATAATATTCTCTTTCATTCCCAATCAACACTCTGTGAGCAGTTGTTTCCTCTATCCACACTCCTTTTCTAATATTTTTATGTCTAATTTCTTGAATATTTATGCATGAGTTGAAAATTAAAAAAATAAAACAAAAAATAAATGTGGAATTCCCTTTATAGGAACTCTTATATATAAAAATCATCACAGCTGCAGGGTTATGAATGGTAAGTTGGAGCAGGTGCCAGCAAGTTATGCAGGAACCATTTTAGTCAATGGTGGCCATTTCATGTCAGTGATGTTCTATTGGACCATCATGAAGGCTAAATTATTGGTAATGATAATGGTCAGTTGAGGATGGATTGCTGGCCATCTTCTGATCATTTTCTTTAAAGGGATAGTAATACTTCTATTAAAGTTTAGCTTAGAGTCTTCCTTACATTTTTTTTTTTTTTTTTTTTAACATGTAGCGCTATATATAGTTACTTACAGTGTTGAAGTTCAAACACTATTCAAGTCGAAAAGTTTCCCATCCCACCCCTTTTCCTGCATCACGCTGCCTCTCAGGCTGGTCCGGATGGACATCGGTAAGGGACAATCTTCAGTAAGCAAAAGGAAAATCCTGGCCTCCTTCGTCAAGGGGGGGAGGGTGCAGGGTTTTCCTTATACTTACTGACTGAAGACAGTCCCTCGCTGCATCCGTCTGGTCCCACGAACGGGTCACAGATATAAAGGGAGGGGGATCCTTTAGTCTTCATTAGTGTTTGAACTATAAATCTGTAAGTAACTATATATAGCGCAACATGTAAAAAAACATTTAAATAATACTCTGAGAAAAGTTTAATTAAGATATTACTATCCCTTTATGACTGGAGTACTTTCTTCTTCTAGTCAATTTCAGACAATTGCTCATTTTAACCTTTTAAATATACGTTTGCTCAAATATTGCTTCAATCAGTCCTGGATATTATATTCATGGAGGTAGAAATGACAGATGCCAGCAGTACCACGGAAAACATACAACTCCCACTCCCTCTTGACGACTGGCTGAGGGTTATGGGAGTTGTAGTCCCCAACAGCTTGATGGCCTCAAGTTCCCCATTTATGACCTAAAGCATCAAATTGTGAGGGGTGCCCAGCTGTACTGTTCATACACAGATGGCATCAGTCAGGCATAATGGAAGTCTGTGTAAAAAGTGGCAGCATCCTACATGACTTAAATGGTTTAGTAAAACTCCTACAAAAAATACAAACTGCGCAGTAGAGACGGCTGCGTACATTGCAGTCATGCGCAGTAGAGACTGCCTGCACCACGTGCATTGCAGTCATGTGCAGTAGATACTGCCTGCACCGCTGGTGATACGGAGCATGGCGCTCCGAATTCAGACCGTGGTCCTCTCTGCTCACCTTCCTGGGACTGCTTGGTCCCAGGAAGGTGCACAGAGAGGACTCCGTAGTCTGAATTCGGAGCGCCACTCTCCGTATCACCAGCGGTGCAGGCAGTATCTACTGCACATGACTGCAATGCACGCAGCCGTCTCTACTGCGCATGATGGCTTCTGACAAACATTGTTAGCGAATTATTATATAGGATTTGAATGCACTTAGCCCTTAGAGTCATGTTAAATAAGACATAGAAGTATAATTCTGGGGTGGTGCAACTGTACCATTGGGGATCAAATAAAAAAATATCCAAATTCACAATGATTTGAATGTGCCCTTTCAACCCTCTGAGTTTTAGCATTCAGTGGGCTAAAAGGCACATTTTAATCAGTGATAATTGTAGTCACTCCTATGGTGACATTTGTTTGCCTTCTTTAGCTTAGGGAAGCATTTAACCAACTACAGCATAGGGGACAATTAACTCTAAGCGCCACTTGCACTCATAGGATTAACATTCTGAATTTTTTATTCATTAAAAAGGGCCTTTAACCACTTGAATGCCACAGGTCTCCAATGCATTCAAGCGATTTAAATACCCATTGAATCATTTGGAATTTTAATGTATCCTCTAAATTGTTTTGCTCCAGAATTGCACCTATTTAGGTTATTGAATACAGCCCTTAGTGTCCAAACTGCACATTAGTGAAAAAAAAATAAAAAATAAATATATATACACACACACACACACACACACACACTGCAGGCTTTATCTTGCCAGAAGTATGTGGAAATTTCTCCTCTAATGGCTCTAGAGAGCTAAAAGGTGATACTTCTGAGTGGTGACTAGCCGTAGAACAGGCCATTGTGCTGCTTGTTCGTCCTCAGAAGCCTCTCACATTTTGTATATATGTATTGAAATGCTTAGGGGGGCCCCCTAAGAGTGAAGGGTAATCCAGACATGTACCCCTTGCTTTCAGTGCCTAGGGAATCCAGCTGCACCACAGTGACGAGACCCAACAAGGCTGAAACGTACATCTGGGGTTAGCTGATGTTCTCGTGCACGGGGGACTTGCCTGTCATTTTGGAACTGTAACGGGCAAGATTAGTCTAATATGTATGTGTGAAGGTTTTGCTGAGCTGCTCCCATTCTGCCTATTGATTCTGCTGTCTGAGCTAACCTAGTGTTCTGCTGCTGTCTTCTGAGTTTCTGGCTCTGGCTGTGTCAGCTGATCTCTCTGATTACTCACCTGACTGTTATCAGCCAACCCTCTCAGGGTATTTATAGCAGCTTGGCTCACTTCCTCATTGTCCTTGTGTTTGTTTGCTGACCTGTTGTTGCTGTGGACTTTTCCTGCTCCCCGGTTTGCTGTGGTCCATACCATTGGCTTGTTCCAGACTTTGCTGACTTCTGTGCTTCTGACCCTCAGCTTGTTCCTGACATCGCAGACTTCTGGTTTCCTGACTCAGGCTCGGCTAAATACCTGTCTTGAGTCCTAACCCTGGCATGTCTTTTGGTTTATACTCTTGGATCATGCTTCTGTTTTTGTTGCACTAATAAAGGTGTATTGCATTTTACCTTTTTTTGTCCTGCCTGGTTCCTGGTCCCTTACAGTATGTGGAAACTTCTCCCCTGTAATGGCACTAGAGAGTTAAAAGGTGATGCTTCTGAACGGTGAGTAGCAGTAGAACAGGCCATATTGCTGTTTGTTTGTCTTCAGAAGTCTCATACATTTTGTATGTATAACAAGTAAAACAAGGATACTACTCACTGCTAAGAGATGTTTTATTCAAAAGTTGCTGCAGCTCATAGTTGCATTTTTGGTACAGTAAATCCACGGTCTGAAATTTTATGGTGACTCTGTTGCTACAGCAGCTTATGGGCAGCACTGGTCCATCAACCATAATCCTCCATAGGGTTCTGCAGCATCATTGTAGACCATGGATGTAGTGGAAATATTTTGAATGGGATAGAGTCAAAATTATTTAGATATCCTACAGTTTTCAGATTGTAGAAATAACAAAAGAAAATAATTAACCAGAAATACAGTTAGGAGAAATAAACTGTAGCTTCCTCAGATGGGATTCATGGTTTATAGGAGACTAATTCAGAATCATCTTTGTTTAATACAATTCTTATTATAAGGTGTGGCTGATCCGCATATAAAAACACATTGTGTACTCTTTATGAGTAGGGTTGATCATTAAAACCAAGTGGACATCTAAGAAAAAGATACCCAGTTAAACTGAAAACATAATATACTTGCATGAGAATCATAGAGCCATATCAGTGGAGAAGTCATGTCCAGTTTATTACCTGCTTATTGCACTTTAGTGCATCTTCCCCCATTACATAAATCTATTAAAAGGGATATTAACTTAGTATTGAGAAAAAAATATGACAGGGTTTATTCTGTTCAGTAAAAGGATACTCCCACTGCTGAGAATGTTGTTTTTTTTTGTTTGTTTTTTTTAAGTTATATCAGTTAAAACCTGGACTCCTTGGATGTAGTACCTTCATGACCTGATATTTTACAGTGGCGCTATTTGCTAAGCAGTGTCTTCTCATGATCCACCTCTGTCATCGTTTCCACCACCACTAGCTAATAGCAATTCTGTAGATATCAGGATGTGACCGTTCGTGTCTACCCATTACACACTGTGTGGTACTTTGACCACACATGGCATTGTGGTGGAGGATAATCACAACCAGTGGCATCTTCCCTAGTCACAGCTTACATCAGGGGTCCCTGTCTGTTATGTTACATACCAATTTCTTATTTTATTTTTCTTTTTTAATTGTCCCCGCAATGCCAGTCAACAACCCTCCCCAAAAATTCCCTGTTCAAATGATTCTTTCCCCACACTCCACCAACACAGGCACCCTTATACCCCTTTTATACTATCCCTTTGGGAAATAAAATACAATTTTCTATGTGCTGTGTATAAATTGAGTCTTCCCATTGATTTGAATGAAATGTACTAGAAGAAAAAAAGATGAAAAACAGCACTTTTTGTGGGAAATATTCCACTAGGCGGGAAGTGCCATTTTTACCAATTTTAGTTTGAGGTGAACATTTTCACCCTTTCCTACTATGTGTATGCTGCTCATTTAGTAGGCAAAACACTGTTATTGTATTTTTTACATATGTACCAGACAACAACAAAATAATATGTCTCACATGAGGCTGTGTCCTTTATTTCTTTGTATTTGTGTATTCAATGTCAGGTAATAACAATTCTTCACTTTCCTAAATTAATCCATTGAATGCCAGAGAGAGGTATCCAACACATTGCTCTGGAGACCTCTCTGGCACTCAAAGGGTTAAATCCTTCCTACTTACTTTCTATTTGCATGCCTTTCATGTCAACCAAACCATAATCCTTGGCTTGTGAAAATGATGTATTTCCAACACATGTTCTCAGATCTAAGTATAGAAACGTAGTCATAGCACAGAGCTGAGCCACTCAGCCACCCAATGGTCTGACGTGACATCCAGAGATGTTATGGATGTGTATAGATTAAAAAAAAAAAAAAAAAAAATTATATATAAAAAATAAAATCAGAACCATCCCTCATGTCAAATTCATCACATATTAAGAAATCCTGTTATATAAAATTAAAATTAAGCGGGAGTGATCTAATATGCTATTGACAAACTCAACTATCATTCATTGTGATTAAAGGGATAGTAATGTTTCATAATAAAAGCAGCTCTAATTAATCTTCCTAGTATTTGGACCTTGGAGAGTGTTATTTCAGTTCTGTCAGAGTTGTAGTTCAAGTGTAATTGAATGATAAAGTATCCCCTCCCACCCCTTCTACTGATGAAACACTGCTCACCTCAGAGCAGCAGGGTGTACCTAGGTAGATTTCAAAGATGGACAATCTTTAATTAAGATAAGGGAAAGAGCTGAAGAACCTGTCAAGGGGGGCAAGGTTTTCATTGTTCTCACAGTAAGAATATTGACCCTTGATGTGAGCTGTCTGGTCTATGGACTGCATTCCACATCTGAGGAGTGGGGGCTTACACTAGGTAAAAGGGGCAGGAGGGGGAAACTTTATCATTCAATTACTCTTGAACTACAACGTTCACAGTAATGAAATAACACTCTCTATGGCTCAAATACTATGACGATTAATTGGAGCTGCTGTTTTTGTGAAACATTACTATCACTTTAATAATACAAGCTGCAGTGAAATTGTACATATTAAAAGATACCTGTATAATAATGCCTCAGAATTTTCTTACCAAATAGTATATTTCTTTAGAGATGTGCTGATACCAGTTATTACTCTATATAAAACAATTCTATATTTTAAATTTTCCACTCCTATACCATTCAGTCACATCAACGGCTTCATTCTGTAGGAACGGATTCTAGTCACTCAACCAGATGATGCTTGCAGAGCTCCAGTAGCTATATTAACTCTACTTTAAGATCACAGTGAGGGAGATATGTCCTCATCTGAAAGCTTGCACAGAGTCCTCAACACGATCATTTGCTTTAGGTAGTGTTCAAGACTTTGTATAAGTCAAGCTAAATATCTCTCTGGTGAGCTTTTCTTTCCAAGGCCTGATCAAATAACTAGGGGCCACCCCTTAAGATTAAAGGAAAGACATTTTCAACTTTAGAAGAGGAAGGTTTTTTTTTATAGTACGGTCCATTAAATTGTGGAGTTCTTTAGCTAAGGATGTTGTAATGGCAGATACAATGGATACATTTAAGATAAGAAATGCATTTATTTCAAGAGGCAACCCATAGGGTTATACTGTGTGTTGGTGGGTAAAACAGGAATTTCCTATGGCATGAAGGCTTATATTATTTTCATTTTTCTGGGTTATGAGGCAAAGAGTGAACTTAATGGATTGTGCCTTTTTCCAACATCGTTTAGTATGTTACTATGAAATATCACCCTCTTTCTGAATGCCAAATAGTGTTACCATGGCAAACAGAGCTCCATGGGAGATGTCTGGTTGACTAACTAAAGTTGGCTCCTTTTGAATGAAGGAGCTGATTTTACTGAAAGGAGTGATGGGGGATTTAACTCTGAGTGCCAGACAGGTATCCAATGCATTGCAACGCAATCAAAAGCTTAAAAAGCTTTCTGGTGAAGTGTTTTATAGAGCTTATCAGATATCATGGGTACCATGTTAGCCATAGAAAATACCAGATACTAGCAGAGTAAAAATGATACCTTTATTGGCCAAGTGGCTTTCGGTGCAAGTTTTCAAGACAACTAGGTCTCTTCTTCAGGCAATACACCTGAAGATACGCCTGACAAAGAGACCTGGTTGTCTTGAAAACTTGCACCCAAAACCACACAGTCTATAAAAGGTATAATTTTTACTCTACTAGTCTCCTAACTGGTATCAGTCACTCTCTAAAATCATAACTGAGCCATTGCTACATTATCACACAATCTTAAAAATGTTATACATTGGGTTTTGGAGACAATGTACATCAATCTGGCTCAAATGGCAGGAATAACTGTTGCAACCCACAATCCTGGGTGTCTTTTGTACTTGTAAAATACATCACCACAAAAGGGTCACATAATTATGTGTACTAACCCTTTCAGAATTAGTGGGGTATCCCATACATAGCAAAGCAATGTGTTACATATTCCTCTTACACTCAAAGGGTTAATCTCAAGTATGCTATAGTTTATCACAATGACATTAAAGGGCAGTTAAGAAACTCCCCGGACAATATGGAAGGGGAGACATGAAGAAGGGTAGGGTAGGAAATGAGGTAGGTTAGGGGGAGGGGTAAGAGTTAGGGGACTAGTGTAGGAAAAGGAAGTTAGGGCAGTTTAGGTGAGGGGCAGAGTTAGGAAGGAAGCACCCGCCCACCCTCCCTGTAGGCTATGAGGCTGCGGGAGAATTTGATGTTATTGGGATAATTAAGTTTTAGATGGGAGAAAAGAAAGGATGATGCTTCCGTAAGGGGAGAAAACAATGGAAAAGTGGTCCCGGACTTTGTCGCGGGAGGTGACGTTACCCGGTGGAGCCGAGTGTGGAATGGCCCAACTGGGGTAATTGGTTAAAAAGATTGGTGATGAGTGATGGGAAAGACAAGTGTTAAGCATGAGCCCGGTTAAATTGGCCATGCAAAGGAGGGGTTATGATTGTTTTACAGGTGTAACGATAAAGAAAAAATTGATGTTAAACAGGAGTTTAAACAAAAGGTTTTAAGTGAAAAATGTAATTTTAAGATGTTGGGTTTAATAAACAGTCTGTTCATACCCAAAAATAATTTGGTTTCCGTGTCTTTTGTGGTTATGGACTATCCCCAGTCCTTCATGATGTGTTGCTATATATCTTCCTATGGGAACAGATTGCACTTTGGTTCCTGTTATCCTTTCAGGATAACAGACTCCCCTGGATTTAATTTATCCTGTACATATGTTGTTTGCAACTACAAACTCCAGAGTTGTAAGCAGTCCCCATAGACCCACTTTATCAGGCTTTTAAGACAGATACAGTGGGTATATGGGGTCCTTAGCTGCACAGGATGAAACACTTTGAATCTTGAGTCTTGCAGTCCAGTCTCATCCTGTGGATGTACAATGGGGATCCCTTTTTAGACATTCATTGGCAAGTGTGCTCCCCCCAAGAAAAAAAATGTAGGGCTTTTCCTGCTAAGTAAAATAAAAAAATGAGAGTAATTTCATTGGTAGATGATTAATTGGTGGATGATTGTAGATGCTTAATTATAGCTCAGTCCAGACCACAAAATGCATTTTCCTTTTTGCAGTCCTTGTAAAATCTCTTGTCCCAAACTGTAGTAATCCACAGAAAGCAATAGCAGTAGTTCCACCTAGTGGAATGACTACCTCAAACAGTTGGCAGAGCTTTATTTTTCCTTTACATTTGATCTCTACTATAGTCTACTGTAGTTGTTTCAGTTTACAATCTGATAGACACTCGACTCTTAATAGCCATTCTAGATAATTGAAGCTTAGTGTTTGTTGTGAATGAATATGAACTAAAGGCAGGAGTCAGGGATTATTATATACAGAAAACTGCAGATACAGAACAAAAAATATATAGATAGCGATAATGGACTGGTGTATGAAGGACAGCTACGCTACCAAGGCAAGTCCTTCTATTAAACAAATTAACAGCTGCTTAATTCTAGGGTACAGTTTCCAAATAAAAGAAAAAAAAATATCATGCCTGCAACAAGTTTTGAATGATAAAATATTATTCTTTTAGTATTTAACACAAGTAAAACAGGTGAAAAACAAGCCAATTTGGATATTATTCTAAGAACATACTCTCAAGTCCTCAGGACAAACCAACAGGTCAGGTTTAACCTCTTGATGTACGCAATGCATTGCAAAGCAATGTGTTGCATATCCATCGGGCACTCAAAAGGTTAAGGATATCACTAATTAAGTACATGTAGTGCAATGAATTGCACATTGGTAAAATCCTCCTGTTCCTGTACCAAAAAAAAAACCAAAAAAACTACTAAAACTCTTGTACATGCCCTTATTTTGTTCCGCTTAGACTATTGCAATGTCCTACTAACTGGCCTCACTGCTACCCATCTTTCCCCTATGCAGTCTGTTTAAACTCAGCTGCACAAATCACCACACTCTCCCCAAAAACTGAACCAGTTCACATTTTTAGACGTCTGACATGGCTCCCTATTATCACAGTGCCTGTGATTCCTGTCAGTCTCAGCTATGACAGATACTGATTTGCTGTGTTGGTTTGGCCCGCCCCCTGGTGACCTTTTTATACCTGGCTAGCAAGACTGTCAGGCGCCCTTTCGTGGTGTCTCTGTGCCAGTTATTGTGCTGTGTTCCTGTGTTCCGGATTCCTGTGTACTGACTTGGCTTGTCTTGACTATTCTCCTGTGTTCCTGCTCGTGTATGACCCGGCTCGTCTGACTACCTCCTCTGGATCCTGACCTGGTTTGGCTGACGTTCCTGCTTGTGTACGACCCGGCTTGTATGACTACCTTCTACGTGCTCCGACCCGGCCTGGCTGACTTCCCGCTCCGAAGAACGACTCCGGCTTTCTACAGTGACCTGTGTTCCAGTTGTCGCCGCCGTGACATTTCTATCTACTGTTCCAGCTTTTGGTGTGACTGCCTTGCCTGGTGTACTCCGATCAGTGCTGTGCTTTTACCGTTGCAGAGTTGGGCGTACCCGTGCCTCCCTCAGACTGCAGAGCCTTGCTTTACCGCTGATAAGCCTCGAGTAAATGTGCTAATTAACCCTAGCAGTGCCACTGGGTTCCACTCTATCGCTAATCCTGTAAGAGTCGCTTTCTCAGTGAATACTACTGCTGAGCTGGCCGCTCTTTGTCGGCAGCTTCACACATCCTTGCAGAGTATTTACATCCGTTTAGGCCGGTTGGGCGCCTGAGACCCTTTCTCTTGTTCAGTAGCGATCCCGCTTTCCCGAGTGGTGGCAGGCACAGGCATCAGCATTCGTATTCCGGTAATCACGCCCGTGGGGGCTGTCGGCTCTAGCGTATGCTTTCCCATTATCCGTTTAGTCTGAGGAGGCTTGGCAGCTATCGCCTTGAAGGCCGGTTCCAATTACGCCCGTGGGGCCTTATGCACTTGCACTAGTTGAAGCAGTTCCAGTAGGTACGCCCGAGGGGGGCTACGGGGACTTTGGTGCTTCTTACTGAACACTGTGGCGGGGCAGTCCAGTATCCAGCCGGTGATAGTCTTGGTCTCCAGCATCAGCCTTATAACACCCAGGGCGTTCCAAACATTCACATCTGAGACTGACTGTTATCAAGGACTTAACCCCTGAGGGGTACACGCTATCCTATTTCTGTGTAATTGTACTTAATGGTCATTTGTGCATTTACCATTATAAATATATATATATATTATCTGTATATATTTACCACCACTAGAGGGCGTGTTATTGCCTTATCTTATTTTAATAAAACTGTGTTCTTATTCACCCAATGGTCTGAGTGTCTTAAAAGAAACCGTGACACCTATACAGCAAAGAATCGCTTACAAAGTCCTTCTTCTTACCTTTAATGCTCTCCACACTGCTACCCCTCCATACATCTCTTCCCTCATTCCCGCTTATGTTCCTGGCCACCTCCTTCGGTCAGCACACAACACCCTTCTTCTTACACCATCCATACCCCCTGTCCCCTTCCGTCTCAAACCTTTTTCACTTTCTGCTTCCTATTGAACTCCATACCCCTCTCCTATGTCTTGAACATTCACCCTCTGTCTTTAAGTCTACCCTGAAATCTTATATTCTGGAGCACTAGCACCATGCACTACTCAGCACTTGTAATCACAGCACTCGACACCCTCATACCCTGTTGTTCATTTCCTATTACCCATTTAGACTGTAAGCTCCTTGGGGCAGGGACCTTTCTCCTATTCTTGTTTCGCTGCTTGTGATATTTATTTTAGCTCACAGTAAGAAGATTGTCCCTTGCTGTGATCTGTCCGGTCCCAAGACCAGATTCTACATCTGAGGGGAGATGGTTTACACTAGGTAAAAGGGGTGGGAGGGGGATAATTTATCATTCAATTACTCTTGAATTACAACTCTGACAGTATTGAAATAACACTCTCTATGGCTCAAATACTATGAATAATTATTGGAGCTGCTGTTTTTCTAAAACATTAATTTAAATAAAGATATGCATACAGTACATGCATACATCAACATGACTCAGCCACTGATTACCCACCTATGAAGAAGCAGAAGGGTATGGAAAACATGATCTCTTGGGGGAGTCACAAGTGCCAAGGTTGAGAATCACTGCTCCATACTACTGTAGATTACGTTTAAAGACAAAGTGGTGTAGTTCTAGGGGAAACAATCTGCACCACTGGCAATGAATAAAGGGACCTCAAATTTCCATGGATTGAAATGGGATTTTTAAACCTTTGAATGCTAGAGTGGTCCCCAACGCATTGCAAAGCTTTATTTGTCTCATACAGTGCAGTTGGTTTGCCCCAGAATTGATAAAGGTTTTACTTTATAAATAAGGTCCTATGTGCTTCTGCAAGTATAATGATTTATTAACCCTTTGAGTGCCATAGGGGTACACAATGCATTGTGGAGCATCCTTCTATTGCACTCAATGGGTTAAACATTTACAGCTTTTCTAGAAAATCTGCTAAACAGATTTTGCTATCACATTTAATTCTAAATGTATTTTAGGTTACATTTCATACAAACTTATTTTGGTGAATCAGTCCATCCCATCAGTTGTCAAGTTAATTTGGGTGTCAAGAGACACCTTATCTGTAGCATATCTTGTTTAGAAAAGTTTACTACAGCAATTACATGGATACTCTACTACAGTGAATATGACCCAACTTGAAGAACAATTCCTATCAACAATTTACCCAGATATATCTTTGTATAAAGAACTATCCTTTAAACACCACGTCATTAGGGAAAAAACATTTCTTCCTCTCGTTACAGACAGACCGGTGACCCAGCTGTGCACCCTAGATCTCAGTGTACAAATCACTCCTATACACTAACATTTGTTTGCAGAATGACCAATCATCTTCAGTGTAAAGATGAATGATTGAGGAGTCCTCATGGTATGAACCAGATGTTGGGATGTGGTCACAAGCTCCTTGATCTATGCCTTAATCCAGACACACTAATGCAGTTAAGCCTCTTACAGCTGATATCATAACACATTATGTTCTGCTGTACAAGACAGAGCCAGCAGTATACATGGTTTGGGTCACATGTAAAGAGGAGATGATTAAAATGGCCTCTGAACTGGCAAAATTTGTTGCAATTTGTTGCAGTGGATTCCTTCTTAATAAAACCAAAGATAAACATGTTAACCCTTTGAGTGCCAGGGGGTACACAACACATTGCAATGCGTTGCTTATCACTCTGGCACTCAAAGGGTTAACACATTCTTTACTACTTTCATAGTACACACAATCCACTTTCCATCACAAAAGGGTTAATGCATACTTAGTCTTATGTTGAAAAGGAGAGCGGAGGTATTTAGGGGCAAATTAACTGCACCATATGCAGAGTCGGATTTACATCTCAGGAGCCTGTAGGCACAGAAATCTGAAGTGCCCCCCCACATTGGCCATCTCCACTGGACACCTCCACAATGCTCCTAATCTCCACATTGCCCCCATCATCTCCATATTGCCCTCACATTGCCCCATCAGCTCCAACTTGCCCCCCATCAGCTCCACATTGCCCCCATCATCTCCATATTGCCCTCACATTGCCCCATCAGCTCCAACTTGCCCCCCATCAGCTCCACATTGCCCCCATCATCTCCATATTGCCCTCACATTGCCTCCACCATCTCCAACTTGCCCCCCATCAGCTCCACATTTCCCCCACCATCTCCATATTGCCCCCATCATCTCCATATTGCCCTTACATTGCCCCATCAGCTCCAACTTGCCCCCCATCAGCTCCACATTGCCCCCATCATCTCCATATTGCCCTCACATTGCCTCCACCATCTCCAACTTGCCCCCCATCAGCTCCACATTTCCCCCACCATCTCCATATTGCCCCCATCATCTCCATATTGCCCTTACATTGCCCCATCAGCTCCAACTTGCCCCCCATCAGCTCCACATTGCCCCCATCATCTCCATATTGCCCTCACATTGCCCCCCATCAACTCCAACTTGCCCCCCATCAGCTCCACATTGCCCCCATCATCTCCATATTGCCCTCACATTGCCCCACCATCTCCAAATGTCCCCCATCAGCTCCACATTCCCCCCACATCTCCAAATTGCCCCCATCAGCTGCACATTGACCCCACCATCTCCATGTTGCCCTCACATTGCCCCCCTTCGGCTCCAACTTGCCCCCACCATCTCCATGTTGCCCTCACACTGCCTCCCCCCCCATCGTCCGTTTCCTAACTTCCCCCGTTGTCCGTTTCCTATCTCCCTGGCAGGAGATCTGTCATCTGTGCCTCCTTTGGCACAGTCCTGTCACTGCTGGAGCTCCCGCGCGGTCTCCTATTCAGGAATGCAGCGCGCTGGGAGATGATGTCATCTCCCAGCGCTCTGCATTCCTAAAGAGCCGACAAGTGAGCTCAGCAGCTACAGGACTGTGCCAAAGGAGGCACAGACCTGTCCTGCCAGGGAGGTAGGATACAGAAAATGCGGGAAGGAGGTATTGTGAGGGCGACATGGAGTGGGCGCAGGGTGGGGGAATTATTGTTCTGCCACTGCGCAGCCAGCAAGGTGGCTAATTTAAAAAAAATAAATAAAAAAGAATCCCAATGGCAGGAGCCCCTCGGTGGCGTGCGCCTGTAGGCAGGTGCCTACTCTGCCTTATGGCAAATCCGGCCCTGACCATATGGAAAAAAAATATTAATTTACCATTGCTTTAAAAGGAGCATTTTACCCCCTGAATGCTAGATGTTTCCAATGCATTGCTTTGCATTGAGTTGGAAACCTCTCCAGTATTAAAGTGGTTAAAAGCCCAGTTTAAATAACAGGGAGTTTTCGTTTTTCCCATTGCTGCAATTGGTTTAATCAGAACTGAATTATCTTTAAGTTGATGATTACTACAGAACATATATGTTTCAGATGCAGCTATTACAGGAATTAGTCATAGCATACCGAGGACACTTACAGGGCATTTATTCAGAAAGTCAACATCTTTTCATTTCGAAAGGGAACTGTTCCCTATTAATGTGTTTCTTATCTTATTTAACAAAATGATTTACGTGGGTAAGTGTCCTTCATGCAGCAGTCAAATAACTCCTTGAAGTTTGTTTTTGAGAATTTTCTCTCTTGTAGTACACTGATAAAGGTTTTGCTTTAGAATCTAATAAAAACTTGTGTCCCTTTAAGGCTGTTTCATACAGGTGACTTCTCAGTGTGACTTTCGTTTCAACTGAAAGTGTTGGTGCCCTTTTAGCTCTACAGTGTAGCAAGGTTTTCCCGGGATCCCATTCTCTCAATAAAAGTAAAGTCGTACTATTGCAGAGAAAATTCAGCTGTACATCGTAGATTTGTTTTTTCAAAATTTCTTTTTTTTTTTTTTAAAGTTATGTGTTAATAAATTTTCCCTGTTTATGTTGCCAGCAGTAAAAGCTCTACTGCAGGCATGTAACTGGTCTCTCCACCCACCACCTTCTCTGCTATATACTGGTCTCTCCGCCCACCACCTTCTCTGCTATATACTGGTCTCTCCGCCCATCACCTTCTCTGCTATATACTGGTCTCTCCGCCCACCACCTTCTCTGCTATATACTGGTCTCTCCGCCCATCACCTTCTCTGCTATATACTGGTCTCTCCGCCCACCACCTTCTCTGCTATATACTGGTCTCTCCGCCCACCACCTTCTCTGCTATATACTGGTCTCTCCGCCCATCACCTTCTCTGCTATATACTGGTCTCTCCGCCCATCACCTTCTCTGCTCTCCCCAAAGAGCGCACTGCATTGTGATTGTGTTCATAGCTCTCTTGAGCGCCTGCTTCTGAGAGAAGGTGCTGGCGCTTAAACAAAGATTAGCAGTCAGCAGGAGGGGGAGCAGTGCACACATGTACTAGTTCATCAAGATGTCTGCACTCTCCCTCAGTGGTCATAGTACTGGCTCCGTTTACAAGTAAGAGAGCCATTTGTTTGTCTTAAAAACTGGTGTTTGGTACTAGTCGTCACATTTTAAGAAAAAGCAGATGGGGTTTATGTTATGTGTAAGTTCCACTTTCAATGCTATTCCATTGAAATCCATATTACAAATATGTAGCTGTTTTATCACACTTTTGGAAATTCTGCACAAAGGATTTGCATTTGCTGCCATGGGCATAATGAGGGAGATGTGCTAAAGCATGATAAAGAGGTGATAAAGTGGAAATAACATTCCAGTGATATCCCTTCTCCGTGTCCTATGTTATTCTGTGGAGCCAATGCACTAAAATGTATTCAACTCTGGAGATCCTAGTGCAGTGTTTTTCAATGTTCGTCCTCGGGGCACACCAACAGTCCAGGTTTTCAGGTTTTTCCTGCTTAATCACAGATGAGCAATTAGTGGCTCAGTCATTGTGATTGATTCACCTGTGATTAATTAGGGATATCTTGAAAACATGACCTGTTTGTGTGCCCCAAGGACTGGAGCTGAGAAGCACTGTCTTAGTACATAGGCTATAGGGAACAACATAGGAACTGGAGAAGTGATATCACTGGAAAAGTCTTCTCAACTTTATCACCTCTTTATCACTCTTTAGTACATAACCCCCAATGTCCAGTAGTACTAATTAAATGTGGCCCGTTGCCTACACAGCTTTCAGTATAATTAAAGGGACAAAAACAGCAGCTCCAATCAATCTTCATAGTATTTGAGCCATGGAGAGTGTTATTTCAATACTGTTGTAGTTCAAGAGTAATTGAATGATAAAGTGTCCCCTGATCGCCCCTTTTACCTAATGCAAGCCACCTCCCCCCAGATATGGAATCTGGTCCTGGGACCAAACAGCTCACACCAGCTTACTGTGAGCATAAGGAAAATCCTGCTCCCCTTGACAGGTTTCTCAGGTTTTTCCCTTATGCCAATTGAAGATTGTCCCAATCTGAGATCCATCCGGACAGTCTTGCTGCTCTGAGGTGAGCAGTGTTACAGCAGTAAAAGGGGTGGGAGGGGGATACTGTATCATTCAATTACTCTTGAACTACAACTCTGACAGTATTGAAATAACACTCTCCATGGCCCAAATACTATGAAGATTAATTGGAGCTGTTGTTATTGTGAAATATTACTATGCCTTTAAGTGTATCTATTTAAAATGCCTATAACTTCAACTTTTTTGTTTTGCAAATGGGTTAATAGTTTTTAGATGTAGTAGGTGGAAGATCTAATCTCAGCAGAGCTTTATTCTCTGACCTAATCAGATAAAGCTACATAATTAATGATTCACTTGTCCAGAAATCCCCTCTCTCCACTTTCTGTGACTGTTAAAACCTATGAGCTGCCACCAAAGGGGTTTAATAAATTGACAATGAGGAATAATCATGCATCTTCTTTCAAGATGGAAGCCCACACTGAAGGGAGGATCTGGAAATATGATGAGTCTTCTTTAGGGGAACATGAATGCCTAAAATGATCTGAGGTTATACACAAATAAATAACATACTCCATGTATTCATAGGCAAAACAGGAAGATCTGATAAAGACTAACTTATATGGCAGCAGGAAAGCTTATATAATTCTCATGCCTCTGGGTTATGAGACAAAGGTTGAACTTGATGGACTTATGTCTTTTTTCAACCTAATTTACTATGTTACTATGTTAACCTCTGTAAAAGTCTCTAAAGGCCATATGTTCAAAAGAGAACTGGGGGAGTTCTGGCATACACCAATTGCACTATAGGAGAGGAATAACATTCCAAAAAATCCCATTGATTTAAATGGGGATTTTAACCCTTTGAATGCTACCATCCAGTGGGTTAAAATACTCATTTAAATTATTGGGAGTCTGTCATTTACCCCTATAGCGCAAGCAGTTTTCATCAGAACTCCTCCACTTTTCTTTTGAACGTTCTGCCCTATGTGCTTTCTGAAGCCTCAAATCTAATCTTACATAGCAATCTTAATAGGGTGTCTAAGAAGTGACTATGGTGCCGTGTCTTTTAATGAACTGAGAAAATGTACCAGTCTTTATCTATAGAGCAACAGTGGGTGCTAATCTAAATACATTACCAGCATTAGCCAAAACGTGCCTATATAGGAAAGTCTACACATGCATTGAAAATAAAGTTTAATATGATATTTTAGGGACCTAACATACAATAAATACATTTTATAGATGAAAGTACATGAGAAAAACTTATTTCCATTTTAAGGTGTTACTGTCCCATTAAAGATTCATTTAAACAAATAGTGACAATTTTCTGCTGAATTTAAACAAAGTGGCAGCTTACTAATAGACGGGGATAGGTTCCTTTATTTGAAAGCTTAAAGGAAGAATAAAGAGTAGCCCCAAATAAATACATATTTTTAATGGAATTATTTTCTTAATCCTTTGAGTGCCAGAGGGTTACGCAATGCATTGCAAAAACATTGCCAGAGGGGTATGCAATGCATTGCAAAAGCAATGAATTGCATACCCCTCTGGCACTCAAAGGGTTAAACACTTCACTTGATTACTCCATTAAAAGGACCCTATGACCTAAAATCAAATCGGGTGATTTTGAAAGAGCTTTCAAAATGACTTGTATGGTAGCCATTTTCTCATTAGAAAACATATGTGTTATAAATATGTATATACTAGTTGAACAGCCCGTTACACGGGCCACAGTGCCTCTGGCAGCTGGTCGCGGGGCAGTCACGCGCAGCAGAGACTGCCCGCGCCACTGCTGATACAGAGCTGGACGCTCCTTCAGAGCTCCCTGCTCTGTATCAGCCGCGGCGCGGGCAGTCTGTACTGTGCATGACTGCCGCACGTGCAGCAGTGTCTACTGCGCATGTCGGGCGTTACACACAACTTAGCGAATTATTATATAGGATGATGATAATTAAGGCATAACCTACATTACCTTCACCACTCACTGACACTGCTCAGCAATGCATTGCACACTCCCCTAGGTGTTAAATGCATGAGTGGGGAAGGTAATTTAGAGCTGTAAAAGGAAGTGTCTGCATGGCATGTCTTAATTAGCACAATCTATCAATGTAAACTTGCTATCCAAATAAGAAAGGATAATGCAACATATGGGTGATTTTTAGAAGCTCTACCAAAATCAAAGGAGTTTTTAGGTGCCATGGTCCCTTCACAAAACCTATTCTTAAAATTAGCATTTAACAAAATTTATCCTGTTTTGTATAGCTACAGTTCAGCCAACAGAAAGAGCAAGAGAGAATATAATAATTCCAAAAACGTCACAGAAAAAAAAATAGTGAGAGACAATATTGTTAATAAGATTATATTATATATAAAAATGTATCATATATGAATGTTTTAGGACACATTTAGGTTTGCTTGATTATTTATTTATTTTTTTTTAAGACGCAAAGCATTTTAACCCTAGAAAGATCTCCAACTCTTTGATGTACCAATGTGTTTAACTCTCCAGCATTCAACAAGGGCAGAGAGATTTACACTTTCCCAGAAACCCCTCTTGCATTCTATTGTCCCGATCAAAGAAAACAGACACATAACTTTTGCAAATCTCATGATCTCGGTCAGGAAATGTGGGAGATTTCAATTATGCCATTAAATGGAGAAATAGGACTTCCAGCACAACAAAGGGAAATCATTTTTTATGATTAATGACAGTTTTATGTCCCAACTAGTAGTGGAGCCAACTAGTAAAGAAGCCTTGCTTGACCTAATGCTCTCAGACAATTCTGACATGATAAACAGTATAAGGTAAAGGAATATTTAGGCAGTAGTGACCATAATATGGTATCCTTTGAAATTTGTTATGAGAAACCCCATAGCGAAGTTTTACCAAAACAACAGAAATGAGATGAGTCATAAGACCACAACTCAAAAATACCCCAGGTGCGCTGAAATGTGACTGTCCAAATTATACTATACATTTTCGAATGGTCAGTACTATGGTCCACTTGTCATGTCTCTGGAATTTGTCATTTTTCTCTTTTGAGCGATGCAGCTTTTGACCTGGTCACATGACCCCAAATTCTGCAATTTCTGTAGAACAAAATAAGAGACAAACAGACGTAGTACAAAAAGTACTTCTAAGTGCAATCTCTTTGGAGAAGTCCCTCAAGTGTTCCGACCCCCTCAAGATGGGTACTGACTAGAGTTGGAGGTTTAACCAGCCTCTCAGTGTACAAGCATTAGAGATGACCCACAGTTTTCTCCTCTGGGATACCAGTTTTCTCCACTGATAGTTGATTCCTCACATAAATGCCCTTGGTATCTTTAAGGCAATAGTCTTTACTACCAGAATTGGGAAGTCTCAGTTTGAATTAATTAAATATAAAATATTTCATAAAATATTATTAAAACAATGCATCACAATATACATTGTGATACATTGTTTTAATAATATTAAGGACTCTTATGGACCATGGAGAACTTTTATTTTTTTACATGATCAGATTCAGGGCTTCCCAAATGGCGTGCAGCCACATGGGAAGCCCTAAAATCCATGATGTGTAGGACTGTCACTGGTCCTTTAGGGAAGTTTTTCCATGACGGTCCTGGCAAGTCATGGGTGGTTAATGCTTTTTAATGTATTAATTGTATTATTTTTATATTATTTTATTATTATTTTAATTTATTAATGAGCTAGAAGCGGGAATTGAAAGTAGTGTCTCAGTTTCTGCTGACAACACTAAGATGTGTAAGGAAATACTGTACCTGCAGAATTGGGTGTTTTTTCTCTGAAGAAGAGTGAATGGGCAGAAAAGTGGCAGATGACATTTAATGTAGATAAGTTTAAGGTTATGCATTTGGGCTGTAGAAAAAATGCTGCATATACAGTAAATGGAAAACAACTTGGGGAATCCTCAGAGATTTAGGAGTACTGATAGAATATAAACTTCACAGTAGTATGCAGAGTCACTCAGCTGCTGCAAGAGCAAATAATGTACTATCCTGCTTAAAGGGATAGTAATGTTTCATAATAAAAGCAGCTCTAATTAATCATCATAGTATTTGGACTTTGGAGAGTGTTATTTCCGTTCTGTCAGAGTTGTAGTTCTAGAGTAATTCAATGACAAAGTATCCCCCTCCTGCCCCTTTTACTGATGTAACACTGCTCAGCCAGAGCAGAAGGGAGGTGCCCAGGTAGATTTCAGAAAGGGAAAATCTTCAATTAAGATAAGGGAAAAACCTGAAAAACTTGTAAAGGGGGGAAGGGCTTTCATTGTTTTCATAGAAAGAAGAGTGTCCCCTGCTGTTATCTGTCTGGTCTATGGACTGCATTCCACATCTGAGAAGAGATGGCTTACACTAGGTAAAAGGGGCGGGAGGGGGAAACTTTGCTTGTGAATATCTCTTAAACCATAAAGGTTTGAGAGATAAGACTTATTTATTTAGAAAATGTTTTCCCAGGAAGAATACATTGAGATTTCTCTCGTTTTCAAGTATGTCCTGGATAGTTTTCAGTAAAAGGTTACATATTTACACTAATTGTGAGACATTATATACAAACATACAGAAATATACATACTTATTAAATAACTTATATCGGTCTTCATGTTTTTTTAATGCCTACAAAATAAAATAAAGATAAAACAAAGTATTACTTACCCTTTAAAACGAGAGATAAATGCACGGGATGCTAATATAATTCTACTGCTATATAAATCCTTGGTTAGGCCTCATCTAGAATATGGAGTACAGTTTTTGCCAGTTTTGAACTGATAAAGGGATTGGAGGATCTGAGTTATGAAGAGAGACTAGCCAAACTGGGTTTGTTTTCATTAGAAAAAAACGTCTAAGGGATTATATAATTACTAGTGTTGAGCGAGCGTGCTCGGCCGATGCTCGGATCGGCTCGAGCATCGCTCTGCTCGGCACATGGCGGTACTCGTCGAGTACCGCCATGTGCTCGCCCGCCGTGTTCGGGTGGCGGGGATCTGTGCCGGAGGAGGCACAGATCTGAAGACGCTCCGCTGGACCACCAGGGACTGGAGGTACGGGGGCATTGAGGAGATGAAGGGGGCATTGCGGAGATGAAGGGGGACAGTGTGGAGATGAAGGGGGACATTGTGGAAGAGTGGCATAGCGGAGATGAAGGGGGACATTGTGGAAGAGGGGCATAGAGTCTATGCCCCTCTTCCACAATGTCCCCCTTCATCTCCGCTATGCCCCTCTTCCACAATGTCCCCCTTCATCTCCTCTATGCCCCTCTTCCACAATGTCCCCCTTCATCTCCGCTATGCCCCTCTTCCACAATGTCCCCCTTCATCTCCTCTATGCCATAGAGGAGATGAAGGGGGACATTGTGGAAGAGGGGCATAGCGGAGATGAAGGGGGACATTGTGGAAGAGGGGCATAGAGGAGATGAAGGGGGACATTGCGGAGATGAAGGGGGACATTGCGGAGATGAAGGGGGGCATTGACCAGGCACCCTCCCCTCATCAGAGCAGGGGGTGCCTGGTGTAATGCTCGTGTCGCCCCATTCAATTGAATGGGGCTCGGGTGCTCGGCCGAGCACTCGAGCCTCCGGCGGTGCTCGGTCAGAGCACCCGAGCACCCGAGCATCGGGGTGCTCGCTCATCTCTAATAATTACCACTGAAAAATTAATTATTTACTCAAAGAGCTGAGCCAAGAAAGAGAGGTCATCCATTAACCCCTTAACGACCAGCAGCTCTGTCTCTTATGGACCACGGAGCATTTTTTTTTTTTTTTTTTTTAATTCCGGTTCCGGACTCCCGAACAGTGTGCAGCCACAGGGGGAGCCTGGAATTCCGTACTATGACCGTTAAGGGGTTAAGACTAGAGGAAAGGTGTTTTTGACTAAAACAAAGGCAGGGACTTATTATATTAATTCTTTGCTTTTGGATGCTGTGCTTACATATACTGTAACTATCTAGCATAGAACAATATTAGGAATTATGACAGCTGGCTTCAAAGCAGAGAGAATGTTGATTCAGGGAACTATTAGACTGCCATTTGGAGACAGTAGGGATTTTTTTACCCACTTGGAGATTAAATGGAAATAGCTTCAATGTTTTTTTTTTTTTTCCTCCTTCGCCTGGATCAAAAAGGCGATTTGGCATGGGCTGGACTTGATGGACGGACACATGTCTTTTTTCAGCCTCATCAGCTCTGTTGTTTTTCAAAGGTGTATTGCCTTGCTGCCAGATGTGCAAGCCACTGTGCAAGGGGTGGCTCATGCTTACCAGTCTTTCTGGATCCCACTCCGCCATGGGGCTTAAACCTAGTCTGCCAGGCATGCCTAGTGGACAAACATTCCACATAGCTCTGCATAACCAACTGCCACTTCCTACCAGGAACCACTAGCTCAGCTGCATAAACTGACAAATAAGTCTAAATATCTCAGGAACTATTGCTTGAAATTAAAAATAACTAACATAAGTATGGGTAATTTTGGACACACTTTTTTTACAAAATGACAGTTCCACTAAGAATATGCTCATCTGGACTATAGAGTGATTCAGTACTAATAATTGTAATGTCCGTAAGAGATGCACGCGACTCTCAGTTATATAGAAGGCCAATGGCAGCGTTTATTAAAGGATTCACAGGGCAGGGAGTTGATTTTAAACTGGAGGCTGGGGGATGGTGTCGGTGGGGTGTTAGGAAGGGAACATTTGGCCAGTAGGGAGAAGGATCGGGAGGGTAGCAGCCGGTGGAGTCTGGCTGCCTGGGGACTGGACACAACAATAATAACTAGTATTTATATAGTGCCTTTCTCCCAGTGGGACTCAAAGCACTTTCAGCGCACGCTCTCGGAATTAACCAAATTGGCAGCTGAAATAATAGATGTTATTATTACCCAATCAATGGTACTCATTTATCGACCTCAGAAGGATGAAGGGCTGAGTTAACCCTGCTGGGATTGGAACCTGCAACCTTGCGGTTTGACTAGGCTCCATAGTCAGGGACTTTACCGCTGAGCTCTCTCACCAGCTATGAGTGTTGTACTTTTAGAAATGCCCCCCCCTCCCGTGTGTGTGCTCTGCCTAGATTCATTTCTAGCAGAGTTTATGATAATAATGGTGTACCGCAGAAACTAAATTACCATAAAATGCCACACTATACCACCTACAAATAAAGGCTAGTGTCTCAAAAACTAATTATATTGCAAATATATTAAACATTTTCGGTGAGATGTTCATTTTAGTCTTCTGTACTGGTACCAGACTTATTGCTTATGACCAGACAATAAAAAATATATCAAAGTACCAATGAGTATTTGGCACGCCCCACTGACCCCTCCATATCATCTGATCATGTGACAGTAAACATGAGTATGCAAATACTTTCTAGTGACATCAAAGAAGAATATACTTTCCTGTCCCGGCCACTTTCAAAATCCAAACCGTAAACAACAATTCAAGTTTGCACCAAATAAAGTGGTAAAGTGAAAAAAAGACAGGAAATGCAGAAATAGAGTCAGCAGTAAGGTCAGTGTAAGAAGACTGCAACTGATTAAAAAATAGATGGAAATGCTATCTTAAATTAACCATTCATACTAAGGTAATCACATATCACTTTAAATCAGGGACACATGAAAAAACCCACAAACTTCAGGGCTGTACTAATTCCTGCACAGTCTTGCAAAATTATGTTTTTGCAAGCGTTGCTGATTTAAAGGTATATGTCACTGCAGTACATACATTATTTTCTGCAGGAAAGGAAGATGCCATTAGCAGTTCAAATGAACTGGTTTTGTATGTGAACAAAAAAGACAGACATCTGGCAAAGGTTCAAATTTATCGAATTTTTTTTTCTTTTTTTTTTTAGGCTCATCAGCTATATAACCATTTTATGTGTAGATCAAATAATGACAATTATTGATCCATTTAATGTACACTGACAGGTCTCATATGTTAATGCTTGAGTGGCCTTGGGGTATTAAATTTCCCTATTATGGTGGCAAACGTGAATGCCAGAGATTCCTGCAGTTCATTGCTCTTGAAGCACTTACTGGATAAATATAATCCACATGGGCCTAAACGCCTAAACACAATTAGAAATGTCACCCTCACTATCTCATCCTCCCAGAAAAACTTCTCCCAGACTCCTTTTCTGTGGAAACAAGGCATGCTGGGAATTTTCAGACATAAAATTATAGAAATGCATCTGTCTTAGTAGTATGTTTGATGAAACAGTAAATGTACCTTGTTAAAATAGTTCCTCTCATTGGTGCCTGGTGGAGGGCTGCCGTTGTTGTTGTGCCATCGAGCCTCCTGCAAGATATCTGGGGTTTGATGTCTGGTCTGCCGTGATACAATAAAGTAAACCCCTTCCTCGCTGGCCTGTGTGATAGAAGACAGATGCAAGTCTTGTTGGTTTACTGATTTATACAGCAACTTTCCTACAAGTTCAGAAAGGTCGTGTGTTACTCCTGAGGTCATTATTCCAAAGGCCAACAACATACTGATGTCTATAATCTACCAAATGTGTTAACCCTTACATGTCAGAGAGATCTCCAATGCAAAATGCAATGGAGACCTCTCTGTCATCCAAGGGCTTAAATAGCAAACAGATTGGAATGAACTGCTGGTAAAAATGTTCTCGTGGCAGAAGCTAATAAAATGGCTGATTTAAAAATGGTCTTCTGTATGCCAGATGATCCAGGCAATGCAAATTCAACACACATCAAAGACCAACAGCAAGCACAGGAATGAAATACATAGGGTCCCTCCTGTATTTACTCTACTCAAGTAAACAATAATAGTATTGCAATACTTTATTCAACTTGTACATGTACATACAGGTGTATGGGCAGGGGTAGCCAATTACTGGAATTTCAGCTGTTGGGGACTCCAACTCCCATCATCCTCCCATCATTAAGATGGAAACCGTAGTCACCGACAGCAGTTGACTACACTTGTAGTATAGAATGTGCTTGTTATCCACACAATGAGCTGGATTCTTTAGCATGTAATAACCAGCACTGGTTTTAAAAGACTTTTACCCTTTGAGTGTCAGAGGGGTATGCAATGCATTGCGTACTCCTGGCACTCAAACGGTTAATAGGAAAGCATGATACAAAAGCAATTATACATTGATCACCTGCAATGGAATTCAGGCAATGTCAGCTGAGGAAACTTAGACTTTTTGACTTGTTATCTTAACCCTCACACACCCACATAACTCCCAAATGTCCCTCTTTAGGTGGAACCATCTCTCTTTGAGGCCCAAATCCCTCTGTCCCCTTTTCCTTTCCTGATATCCCTCTTTTTAGGAGACCAGACTGTGTGGTGTGTGTATATTTTATCACACTGCTCCACAGCAATACAATAATAGTTGTTTAAACATCAGTAAATGTGTTTATAAATTAGTCTGAGTAAAAAATAATTTGGTGTTGCTCTAAATCATTTTTTCAGTTACACAAAGAGGTGTTAATAGGCCATGAAATAATCTAAAAATTTGTGGTAATGCCCCGCCCACTTGCCACACCCCCAGCACGACCACCTAAAACAAAAGTGTCCCTCTTTGGCCATTTGGAATGTAGGGAGGCATGCACATCCATGACTCTATATTTTAAATTTTAGTATTAATCTCAAGAGGCTACTTTAACATCTTCATAAGCATTTATTTTAATGTTAATTTGTGTATTCCTTTTGTTTTGCTTCCTGGACATCCACCTCCTCAGATAGCGTCACTAACAGCAATCAAACAGGGGGCTCAGTTCTACAAGTATAAAGAGACAGTGATGTATCATTTTCGCTATAACTAATCTGTTAGGACAGAGAAGAGTATGTAAATCGAAAGTGTATATACTTTTTAATATTATTTTAACCTTTTAAGGAGCAGCGAGGTGTGCAAGGCATTGTGAAGCAATGCTCTACACAACCCTCTGGTCCCTCAACCCCTTGTATTCTGGAGATTTTATAATGTTACTTTAATTCTAATTTATGTATATAGAATTTTGGTTTCTCTGAGTAAATATGCAACATTTTACTGTAAAAGTTCTCCAGGACATAACTGAAACCTTTTAATATAGTGTTCCTGGTATTGCTTTGCAATGCATTGGAGACCTCTCTAGCATTTGACGGGTTAAAGGGTTAAGTTTTAACCTCTCAATTTTATTGTCCTCTTCAGTGCTTCACCAAATTGAACAGCTCCATCTGTTGGGAAACTGCAACTCCCATCTGCCCAAAGCAGTGTAGAATTGGAATCTAGATGTCTGTGGACGGAAGAGCCTCTGGCCTTCTCAGACCTGAAAGCAAGGATAATGGTACAATGTACCACTACTGCTAAAGAAAACATTGGAGGGAGGAAGCTTAGTGAATTGCTCTTCCTTCAATCATTTGTGTAGTCATAGTGTTAATGAATTATACATATTATACAAAGCTCTTCTCGGCATATTGTACACTATGGAGGTTTTAGTACTGCAAAGTTGTGGGGGACACACTGCTTATGCATTCACTGCTCAGACTTCAGGGGAGGGCTGACCTGGGGGGAAGGGGGGCAGCTGCCCCCTGGGCCGGTCATATATCTGGGCTTGTGGGCCACTGCTCCTCACTAAATCTCCCAATTGCTGCTGTAAATTGAGTTACACTAGTGATACCAGAGAGCTTACAATTGAAATGGAGCTACACAAATCACACCACAGAGGAACAATCCAAATGGAGCTAAATTAGTAGCATAAACCATTTCCCTTGTAAGCTCTATAGTAGTGGGCTTGAACGATATAGAAATGGGCCACTTGAATGTGTTTGCCTCCTGGGCTATAAGTTGCCAGCCCTCCCCTGTCAGACTTTCACGATTTTTGCTGGTGTAGTACCCTAACCTCTCTGGCTATTATCTCCATTGGCTGAAACAGCATTGTACCAAGCCATGTGTCTGCAGTCAGGGGCATTGCCTGGTATTTGCTCTGGGGGCTGAATGCCTAGGTTGCATGCTTAAAGCTCCCGGTTTTGTTGCCATATTGAGACAGGTAACAATGCCAATCTCCTTACTAGTAATGGTGCAGCTGGGCTTCAGAGTGCACCTGTAATGCATTTGTTTGGCCCAAATCTTTGGGTCTCTTGGGAACCCAGGATATCCCCAGCTTACCCTGTATTACAGCTCTGTTCCCATGAAGTGCTCCATTCATGCAGAAGTACAGGGAAACAGAGATGAAATAGATACCTGGCTTGGATCAGTGAAGGAAATCAGTGAGGTTAGGGAACTTCACCTGTATGAATGGGGGAGTCCGAGCAGTGAATAATTAAGGTGTTTCTGCAATGACATCTGAAGAATAAACATGGTACAGTGACATGCTCTGTATTCTGAGGCTTGTGTACTAAGAAACTGATACATTTCTGGGGCAAACCATCTGCACTCTAGGGAACAAATAAAATAAAGTAGTGCATTGGGGACTGCCCTAAGAATCAATTAGTGGAACGCTCCATTTAATCAATGCAGATTATTTTTTCCCTTTGCTGTGGTTGGCAGGCTCCAGAATTTTGCTTAGCACATGAGTCTCATGATGTTTAATTCATTAATCATGTGAGTGTCAAATTAATGACTGGAGAACCAATCTTTTCTTCAGAAGAGATAGTGGTACACTGTATCATACTACACCACTGGTGGTACATTGTACTACTATCCAGTCTCTAGTTTCCAAGAGATAAATATCCAGTATGCACATCTGTAGAGTACAAGTAGTGATTATAAAATGATTTATAATAGTTTTTTTTAAAAGGACAACCAGATCATAAGCATTACACCAACTATGTCCTGATTCCACCTATACATTTCAACTAATTTTAGAAACAAAGAGTTCCCTTTGGACATTTTGTTCTAATGTTTCCATTCACTTTGACTTAACTTGATTCAGTATCCGTGAACCAGACCTGCTACATGGTCCTGCTAACAGCCCAGTGATCTGTTTGCTCCTCTCTAATTACCAACAATGATTAATTATAATATGCTTATCTATTCCACTATTAACCTTTTGAGTGCCCGAGGGGTAAGCAACGCATTGCAGAGCAAAGCATTGTGTGCCCCTCTGGCACTCAAAAGGTTAAAGAGAAATCTGTAATCTAACCCATCTGACAATAAAAATACTAGATGTAACCACTGCGGAGAGCTTTTGCCCCAGCAAAACTTCTTCATAGCGAGCAATATCAACATAGCCACCATAAAATGTACAGACCATAACACACACACTGCATTCATTTTCACACAAAATGCATATTTGTACTGCAATAACTTTTGAATAAGACATGACTGATTGACTGGGATAACCTCAGCTGGAGAAACAGTTATATTTTTCAATACACATACAAAATGTGAGAGGCTTCTGGGGATGAACTAAAAGCAAAATGGCCTGTTCTACGGCTAGTCACCACTCAGAAGCATCAAGTTTTAGCTCTCTAGTGCCATTACAGAGGAGAAATTTCAACATGCGTATTAGACTAACCCTGGCCCAGAAGCGTGGTACACTCTGCATGGGAGCACCAGCTAACCCCAGACGTACGTTTCGGCCTTGTTGGGCCTTGTCAGTGTGGTGCAGTTGGATTCCCTAGGCACTAAGAGCAAGGGGTACCAAGAGCTGAAGAACAGGCCATTGTGGTGTTTGTTCATCCTCAGGAGGAGTCTCTCATATTTTTTATGAATTTTTTAATACTCTTAGGGGGTCTCCCTAAGATTGAAGGGTACTCCAGACGTGGTCCCCTTGCTCTCAGTGCCTAGTGAATGCAGCTACACTTCACTGACATGGCCCAAGAAGGCTGAAACGTACGTCGGGGGTTAGATGGTGTTCTTGTGCAGAGGGGACTTGCCTGGCATTTTCGAACTGGACTGCCCTTTTGGACGGGATTATTCTAATATTTATGTGGAAAGTTTTCCTCTGAAATGGCACTAGAGAGCTAAAATGTGATGCTTCTGAGTGGTGACTAGCTGAAGAACAGGCCATTGTCCTCAGAAGTCTCTTACATTTTGTATGCATATTTTCAATATGTTAGTTCTAAAACAGTCATGCATTGAACCCTAGGATTCCCTAGACAAACTTTTAGTAATGGCAACTGTGGCTGTGTGTGTGTGTGTGTGTGTGTGTGTGTGTGTGTGTGTGTGGTTCAGAGACTTCCAGTGGCTGTGCTGATGAGGAAACATGTCACGCACACTGCATATTTTGTTGCCTGTTAAAGGGATAGTAATACTTCGTTTTAACTTTATTTTATTTTGTAGGCATTAAAAAAACATGAAGAATGATATAAGTCTTATCTCTCAAACCTTTATGGTTTATGAGATATTCACAAGCAAAGTTTCCCCCTCCCGCCCCTTTTACCTACTGTAAACAATCTCTTCTCAGATGTGGAATGCAGTCCATAGACTGGACAGATAACAGAAGGGGACACTCTTATTCCTATGAAAACAATGAAATCCCTGCCCCCCTTGACAAGCTTTTCAGGTTTTTCCCTTATCTTAATTGAAGATTGTCCCTCTCTGCAGTCTACCTGGGCACCTCCCTTCTGCTCAAGCTGAACAGTGTGACATCAGTAAAAGGGGAGGGAGGGGGACACTTTGTCATTGAATCACTCTGGAACTACAACTCTGACAGAATTGAAATAACAGTCTCCAAAGTCCAAATACTATGATGATTAATTAGAGTTGTTTTTATTATGAAACATTACTATCCCTTTAAATTGGTCTAGTAATATGCACTTCAATGTAACGCCCAGCTCACTGGAGACCACTCTAGTACCCAAGGGGTTAAAACTGTGATCTTAAGCTAAAATTATAAGGAGGCATGTTGTAAATTTGAAAATTGCCAGAGGGCCACATAAATTTATGTGCCATAAGTAGAAATATTGGTAGGCCAGTCCACCTCCACACTTTCCCTAGAAGGGTATATTTTTAGCTTTAAAAGTACATTTTTTGGTACCAGACTTGATCACTGGGGAATTGGAGAAGCACGTTGGATGGCCAATGTATCACTGGGATTCCCCAATATACTCTTTAGATGCCCCAGAGAGATACACATTGGGGCACTGTTAATACATTTTTGGTGCATCAGTAGAACACACTATAGAGTGGCACACCACTTTGCTTTCAATTCTGTTTCTTAGCTTAGTGAAACCAATAATGTTGCCCACTGCTAGTGGGCCACAATATGGTGCAATACTTTTAAGAATACTGTGTGTCATTTTTTACAGGGCTAGGACCACATTTTTGACACCAAAAGTTAAAGCTTTTGATTGCTGGAGTTCCGCGGATATTTTGATTCCAGCTAAAAGCATTTGTTTATTTTTATTTGTTTAGAACAGATTTTAACAGGAAAATACACTGAGATTTCTCTCGTTTTTCAAGCATATCCTGGAGAGTTTACAGTAAAGAGCTGCATATTTACATAAATTGAGAAACATTATATATATATATATATATACACACAAACTAAAACATTATATACAATTACATTTTTTTCAGATATAAAGAAGCAGTTATTTTTAGGGATTTTAGACTTGAAGATCTGATTTTTTGGGGGTAGGTTATTCCAGGCTTTCGGAGCTCTGAAGGAGAAGGCATATCTACGGATTCTTTCTTGTAGTGAGCAATACTCAGTGAGTTGTTAGCAGTGGAGCAGAGGTTATAGTTATTATGGAGAGCTGGAGTGAGCATATTGCTGTCTGGTAGTTTTCCAGAAAAGTGGCAGTATACTAAGCAAGAAAGGATGTCGAGATTCGAGTGTTAACCAATTTAGTTCTTTAAGCATATCACAGTGACGGGCAGTATAATTACACTGGAGGCCAAAACGGCATAATTAGTTCCAGTAAGACAAAACAGTTTACAACCTCTGCTCGGTCTCCAACTTCTCTAATGTCCCCTTTCCCCTCTCTGACCACCACCTCCTCATCGGTAACCTCATCATACCACGCAAACCCATCACCCCCATCACAATCAAGTGCATGCGGAGAAATCTGCATACTCTTGATAAGCAACAATTTTCCACCTCCCTGCAGCCTCTTCTCAACCCCATTCTCACACTTACTTGCCCAGACAAAACTACTGCTCTCTACAACAGAACTCTCACTTCAGCCCTTGACATCGCTGCACCTGCAACTCCACGCCACCCACGCACAACCCCACTACAACCCTGGCACACAAGACTAACGCGATACCTCCAAAGGTGCTCACACACTGCTGAAAGGCACTGGAGGAAATCGCGCTCCACAGCTGACTTCACACACTACAAATTCATTCTCCGTTCGTATAGCTCTGCCCTCTCCCTGGCTAAAAAGTCATTCTTCTCCTCTCTAATTTCTAATCTTTCCTCCAACCCCAAACGCCTTTTCTCAACCTTCACATCTCTTCTAAACCCACCAACACAAACACTTTCCACTAACTTCTCTGCCCAAGATCTCGCCAACCACTTCAAGAACAAGATTGAATCTATCAGACATGACATTTCATCACTACCACCCCCACCCAGCCAGCCCAGCTCTGTCGCCTCTGTTGCCTCTCCCACGTACACACTAAGCTCCTTCCCACCTGTCACTGAGGACGAAGTCTCCCTTCTCCTCACTCGCTCAAACCTAACCACATGCCCTCTCGACCCAATCCCATCTCAGCTCACCCAAGAACTCTCCCCTCTACTAACTTCAATCCTTACTCACTTATTCAACCTCTCTTTGTCAACCGGCACCTTCCCATCCTCTTTCAAACATGTGCTAATCACTCCCATCCTAAAAAACCCTCCCTGGACCCAAACTCACCAAACCGGCCAATTTCCCTACTCCCGTTCGCCTCAAAGCTTCTCAAGCGCCTTGCATATAACCGGCTCACTAAATTCCTCTGCTCCCATTCCCTGCTAGATTCCTTGCAATCCGGATTCCGCCCACATCACTCCACTGAGACTGCCCTCACTAAAGTGGCCAATGACTTGCTCTCAGCCAAGTCAAAAGGCCACTACTCCCTACTCATTCTTTTGGACCTGTCAGCCGCCTTTGACACAGTTGATCACCCACTCCTCCTCCAAGCCCTCCACTCCCTAGGTCTCTGCAACACTGCACTCTCCTGGTTTTCATCTTATCTCTGCAACCGCTCCTTCAGTGTTTCCTTCTCTGACTCCACTTCCCCACACCTCCCACTGTCTGTTGGTGTGCCCCAAGGATCAGTACTGGGACCCTTGCTCTTCTCAATCTACACTGCTTCCCTTGGAAAACTAATAAACTCCTTTGGGTTTCACCATCATCTCTATGCTGATGACACCCAAATATATTTTTCCTCCCCAGACCTCTCCCCTTCCCTCCTGTCCCGAGTGTCTGACTGTCTGTCTGCTGTGTCTTCCTGGATGTCCTCCCATCAACTCAAACTTAACCTTGGCAAAACTGAACTAATTCTCTTCCCTCCATCTACAACCAGCCTTATCCCAAATATTACCCTCACCGTTAACAACACTTCCATCACACCAACCCCTACAGCACGTTGCCTGGGGGTCACATTTGACTCTGCCCTATCCTTCATTCCTCACATCCAGTCAATCTCCAACTCATGCCGCCTCCACCTCCGCAACATCTCTAGAATCCGACCCTTTCTCACAGAAGACACTACCAAAATTCTAATCCAAACACTCATCATGTCCCGTCTTGACTACTGTAACTCTTTACTAATTGGCCTGCCTCTCACCCGACTAACCCCACTACAGTCCATAATGAACTCTGCTGCAAGACTAATCTACCTCACTCATCACTTCTCTAACACCAAACCCCTCTGTCAGTCCCTACACTGGCTCCCATTAGCATACAGAGGAAAATTCAAAACTCTGGTGCTAACTTATAGAGCCCTCACTAACACTGCACCCCCCTATATTTCATCTCTCATTTCCAAATATACTCCCGCCCTCCATCTTCGCTCTGCACACGAGCAGGGCCCTCTGATCCTCCTGTTCTCCACTTCTGATTGTACTATTTAATACCTCTGTATGTCTATTCCCAATTGTACAGCGCTGCGGAATTAGTTGGCGCTATATAAATAAAGAATAATAATAATAATAATAACCAATGCCCTAATATATTTTACTATAATCTTATCCTTCGCCCTGGCACTTCAGAGTTAAACAGATAACACTCCTTCAGCACTGTTGTTTTTAATTTTAGTTTATACTTCCATCTGTGGAAAATACCAGGATAAATATTCCTGTTTGCTGCAGGGTAAAGAAATACAAGAATTAAAGTGAATGTTTGCTACCCCTCTGGCACTCAAAGAGTTAATCTACGCAATTCATTTGCTACCCCCTGGCATTCAAAGGGTTAAGCAGACAATTTTGTCAGCAAGATCTGTTGTGAAACAGCAGCAGGAAGTGTGTTCATTTGTCACCCTACAAACACGGCATGTCTAGTGTTCTGGATTTCCCATTTACTTGATATAATCAGCTGCATCTGAGCATTGTACCATCTATATGCACTAATGCACTTTGGCATAAGCAGACTGATGTGAATGTAAGCAATGTATCTTTCAGTGACCCCAAAGGTTCAGCCCTGAAGCCAAATACAAAGAGAATTTCTGTCTCTACCATATGCTGGACTTTAAGTTTCAGTGTCCCATAACAACATTTATATTTATAGGTATTTTGTTAAAGATATATATTCTATAGATTAAGGGGTCTCCTGAGGACCAAGCAGCAAGAAGCATATGGCCTTCAAGTAAAAAAAAAAATATAAAAAAAAAAAATATATAACATTGTAATAAATTTTGTTTCACCTTGAATTGTATTTTACACAAATTTCATACATTTTAGATGAGAAAGACAATTTTACTCATGTATTCCTTTTCTTAAACATCCACACAGCTCCCAAAGGACAACACTTCTTCATTTATCAATGAGGGAAGTGAAAGGTGACATTGGATTTACACTACAACTGTGTGTAGGGGCCAAAGTACCATATTTATATTAGCAAACCTGGGAACTTTATTTTGTTGAGTTCCCAGAGGGGAGTTTTGTGGTGCTGCTGGGGGGAGGAGATAAAAGTCATGATTTGCATAAAAACAGGGTGGGGCTTAATCGTGAGTGGGGGCAAGGCTTAAAAAGTGGTAACAATGGATGGGGAGAGAGAAGGAGGAGAAGATGGCAGGAAATGTGAGGTACAGTATAGGAAGGAGGAGAAGTGGGCAGAGTTTCATTAGAAATGCCCAAAACCTGGAGAATCCGTGTCCCACACCCAGTAATCAGCAGCAAAAACTGGAGTGTTCCTAGGTATGTATATTAGTTTACTGGCCAAGAATGTACATATACAGAATGGGATATACTGTGAAAACTGGTGCAGGTTTGGGGGAAATCAGCTATACCACAGGGGACAAATAATACTTCAAATTGATTAAAATTGAGCTTTCATCTCTTTGAATGCCAGAGGGGTATGCAATACATTGCCTTGCAATGCAATGTATACCACTCTGGCACTCAAATGGTTAACATCTCAAATGCCAGTGAGGTCTCCAAAGCATTGAGTAGGCATGTGTTGCCAACCTCTGTTGTATTAAATGCATTAAACTCCTCATGTAAACCAATGGGAATTTGCATTTGCTTTCTACAGTGTAGTTGGTTTGCTCCAGAATTGCACTAATTTTCATTAGTACATCAGCCTCACAGTATCCGTTTGTGTTTTCAAATAAGGCTATATGTCCAGAGACAAATGGAGTAACATTTGGGAAAACAAACTGCAACCCCTTGGAGTGCCAGAGAGATGTTCAAAGCACTGCAAAGCTATGTATCGGATGCCTCTCTAGCACTCAAAGTTTAACACATAGAGTGAGAGAAGGGTGTGCAATGCATTGCATACACCTCTAGCACTCAAAGAGTTAAAAGATCAGCAATATTTTTATAAAAAAAAACAAACATACTATAGTGGAGGGCTATTCCTGTTGAGGATAATAAGGCAACTCCCACTCCTGCCTTATTCAAAAGTTCAATCCATCACAAAATGGTGGAGTGGTCATATCACATTGTATGAGAACCAGAGCCAGTGGCTGATCTCTAACATAGAATGCAATGAAACAACTGTTTGGACACATGGGGCAGATGTAATGAGGTTCAGTATAACAGCAGATGTTTTTGTGATGCTAGCATTTCATTGGCAAATAAGGGACACTTCTCCATATGTACTTAGAATTATATTTTCAAGGAGAGGGGCAAAGACTGGTCAAGAGTATATGATGATGGCTCAACAACAATGTATGTTCCCTATAGCAGTCTAATGTTAAACATCATGTAGAAAAGACACAAAGAAAAGAAGAGTGCACACACTAACTGTAGACTGTCAATTCGATAACAGATACCTGCACTGGGGGTGAACCAGTGGAAGCGATTACACTGAGAGACCAGTACTATGCCTCTCGAATAAGTGAGTAGAACCATTGGGCACTAAAGAGGTGACGGTTCATTATCGAATTGACAGTCTACACTTAGAGTGTGTGTGCTCTTCTTTTCTATATGATTGTGGGGAGCCGAAGTGTCAGTGGTTCTATTTGAAGAGCAGCACCACATCCAAAGAGGATTATACCTCCACCTTTGGACTATTTTTCTATATTCACTTGGGACTGGTAGGATTTGAGTCATCATATTTGTGGGATTTGGTAGTTTGTGTAATCTTAAACATCACCCTTTCAGTCTTATGTAAGATTTCACATTAGATATATAGGGAGACATATGATCAGAGGGCTTTGAGAGTGCGTGTGTGTGTGAGTTCCAGTGGGGTGTCCAACAAATTATTAATTATTATTTTATTTGATATCATTTCACTGGGAGATCAATATAAGTGACGCAGAGGAGCATCATAGCTTGTATACTACAAGGTATTGGGTAGGACTGGGTGGGATCGGGGAAAGCCTTCCATGTCATCAGAGAGACGACGTGGAAATTCGGGTACGATGGAAGAAGGGGAAAAATGTTACCCCTCTGCATTGCATTTATTGATCTCCTTGTGCTGTTAGCTGGTAGATAAATAACTGTGGGGAGGGGAATTAGGAAGGGTCCTGATGTCCCCCCATAAGGTTTGAGGTTTTTTTTTTTTTTTTTTTACTTGTGGTCACTAAGAACTGGTAATACTGGTGACAGCAATTCGTTGGTATTGCATATGGACTTGCCACAGCAAGAACACCTGGCCAAGCCTGTATGTTGTACTGCCTTGGCACTCTAAGAGTTAAAGGGCAATTATTGCCCGACACAGCGGGTCTGTAGAGGCTGCACATGTAGTCTGCAAACTTTGTGGCCTAGAACCACATTCTTCCATATTGTGTCCAAGCCGAGGGGGTCAGTCTTCTGATCACCCAAATGGCTAATGGGAGCAATTTCAGGGCTCAATAGGATTAGATTTTGATAATTGCCTTTTAAGGTACAAAATAACCCTGGTCCTTAAAGGGTTACACACAGGTGAGTTAATTAATGCAACATTCAATTAGATCAGTGTTTCTCAACTCCTGCCCTCAGGACCCACTTACAGGCCAGGATTTGATGATTTCCTTGTTAGAGCACAGGTGAGTAAATCAACGTGAATGAGCCTCTGATCACCACACCTGTGCTCTAGCAGAGAAATCCCTAAGTCCTGGCCTGTTAGTGGGTCCTGAGGACAGGAGTTGAGAAACACTGCATTAGATTAACCCATCTATGCTCAAGAAATGATATCCTTAAATCATGTCCTGTATATGGTCCTTGATCACATAGCAATAAGGGGATTACCTTTGCATTGCTCGTCTTCTGGATTCTGAAATAAGAGTTTTCCTACTTGGGTATTTACCATTTGAGTGCCACAGGGGTATCCAATGTATTGCAAAACTATGTATTGGATACCTCTTTGGCACTCAAAGGGTTAAATGGTACATGTCAAAGGGCAACTTTTTTGCTCTACTGAGTCAGCTCCTCTCAATGCAGACTTCATAAAAAGCCTCAGCTTGCGCTGCGCAGTGTTAGAATAGCTCCTCTCAGATACTTTGGGGTCAGAAAATAAATCCCTGAAGCTGGCAAGGGAGAGGAATACAAAAGCGCTCTAGAATTAATTTGCTGGGCTGCCATTCCCATAGGCTGAAAGTGTCAGACATGGTTAAGGGTGATAGTAACCCTTTAAAACAGATGGAATTGTGTACAACTATATATAGGGTTGCCACCTTTTCTTCAAAAAAAATACCGGCCATGGCATTCCCTCCATAGACTTAACATTGGACAGAAGCAAAATTTTTACCGGCCTGCCGGTAAAATACCGGCTGGATGGTAACCCTAACTATATATAACCATTTCAACATATACAATACAATGTAATAGGCCTTTTTATAACTTCAGTTATCAATGTGACAGCTGCTCTATAGGTTTATGTCATGTTTTGGGCCATATTCAGGAAGCTAGGATCAGTTCTGGGGCAAACCAACTACATCATAATACTAAAATCAAAATTTCCCAAAACGAATATTGATTTAACCCTTGGGTGCCAGAGAAGTATCCAATACATTATGCTGGATACCTTTCTAGGATTAAAGTGTTTACATGCCCCGTTTAAAATCATGGGGATTTTCATTTGTCCTCTATGGGGCAGTGGATTTGCTCCAGAATAGCACGTCTTTTGCTTCCTGAATACAGCCCCCTGCTCTGTAGCAGCAACACCCTAAGGACCAAATACACAAGGAAGAGGAACAGTTTTGGGGGAAATCAACAGTACGTAGCTGGAAAGAGGTTTTCCATTTTTTTTTTTTTTTTTTGCTTTGGAGGCCTCAAGCATTCAATAGATTAAAAATCCCAATTTAAATCAATAACTATTTGAGGAGTTATTATGGGAGTGGGTAGTAGGGTTAAAACATCCGGCAAAAATAAAATACATAAACTAATCTTATTTTCTTTATTTTCCAACCCTCCCAGCCTATGCTTTGGTGACAGAGGGACAGGGAGATAAGGGGACTTACCTACGGAACAAGGATCTGATACTGGGAACTGAACCAGATATTTACATCTCAGCAGCATGTGTCTAGGCTTCATAGTCAATTAACCATCTGAGCCACACATTCAGTAAAGCATGTACTGAGAATTTTAAGGACAGTGGGCAGCATGTATAAAGGCACAACTGGAGCAATTACATGGCAAACCATCTTCACCAAAAGTATATCACCCATAAATAGCGTTGGCACCGTCAGGCTGGTAAAAAATTGGCTTCTGTCCAATATTAAGTCTATGGAGGGAATGCCATGGCCGGTATTTTTTTGAAGAAAAGGTGGCAACCCTACCCATAAATGGCCATTTTAAAGTGTACATGCTGCGGGTCTACACTGGTTAAAACGCAGCCTTGCAATACATTGTTTTGTAAACCTCCCCTTTAACATGGTTACTGATGAGATCCCGAACCACAGGGACAAATAATAATTCCCCAAAAAGCAAACTGACCTAAATGCAAAGGAATGCATTGGAGACCTCTTTATCATCCATGAGGTTAACAGCCCCAATAAAATCAATGGGATTTTTCCCCACTGTGCAATTGGTTTGCCCCATAATTACCCTACTTTGTCTTTATACATATAGTCCTGTGTTTCTAATAATCATGGTTCTACAGTGCCATGGAATCCTTGCATTAATTATAACAACAAGGAACATCAACCATAAACCATAACAACAGCAGATTACAGTTTACGGTTTGTCACTGGTCTTAAAGAACTTCTGTTTTGTCAGTAGATAGACGTAAAAGGCGACAATAAAGGGTATTTCAAAGTGATGGCAAATCTCAAACTATCACAGATTTACAACTCTTTTTACTCATATGACTAAAGAGAAGCTTCAAGTAACAGATCTCCAGGCAGACCCTTCCTCTGTACAATGCATTGTGCCTGGAGGGAATCATCAAGCTGTAATTTAATATGTGGAAACAAGGATTGAAATTTTACAGTGGTTCCTGGCTTATCAAGGTGACAGCCCATACCTCAAACTTAACATCTGAAAACTGAAGAGGTAATTTACATTTTATTTTTCTGATGTCCGAGTAAAACACCAGTTCTTCTCCAAAATATAAATTGTATTTTCCCTTGAATGCTACAGATAAATCACGTGATCAGTGTGCCAGGTACTGAGACCCTATATTGAGTAGAAGTATAAAGAATCATAGTGTTAACTTCTTAAAGTGAACTTTTCCACTGCAAGTCCTCCATTGTCACTTTTTGTGTCTGTTTAACATAATTTTTTCCTGACAAAATAAAAATGGTGTAAATTTGGAGAAGACAAAGTACAGTACTATTACCAGGAGTGAGCAGCAGTAGTATAGCGTTAACTGGTTAAAAAAAAGTCTTTGAAATGTTGTTGTTTTAAGGCCAAAAGATGCCTTTGTTCCGTGAACAATTTAAAAATTATAACATTTTCATTTCAAAGACAAAATGAAAGACATTTTTAACATTAACATTTTTAACGACAATATTCATCAAGGTATTCTTACTTTTAATTGTTTACAACACATTTTCAAACCTGACAGATTTACTTCTGAAATTGCGGGGGTTTTGTCATACCCTCTACAAGCTGACTGGCTGGGAGGTGAAAGTGCAAGTTTCCGCTGACATTTTTACATGTCAAAATTTTTTGACCATCCCTATTACAAATGATGAATGCAATGAAATTGCTTTCTACTGTCTAATGAAAAACATACAATATCATATACTAGTGTAAAAGCCCGTGTACATGGGTCAAGGTTCAGGTGATGTTAACCCTTTGAGTGCCAGAGGGGTACGCAAAGCATTGGGTTACTCAAAGGGTAATGGTTAAGAGGCTGATCCTGCTCTGCGTCCTGCCTCCGATGCAGTCATGCACAATAGAGACTGCCCAAAAGCACACAATGCTCCCAGCACAGAAATCCCAGAATTCCTACACCTCCCAGCATTCTGTGTGTTCGGCCAGTCTCTACTATGCATGACTGCTTCTGACAAACATCCTAGTGAATTATTATATACGATATCTTTACCCCCTAAAGGACCGGGGCTATTCCATCGCTTAAGTATCACGTTAAATTCAACTTTTTTTGCGGTGTGTATATTAAATGAGGTTTCGCTGGCTACTATTTATTGAACCAATGCAGGCTATAAAAAGCTTTCTTTTAATAGCATATGTTAACGCATCTCCCCTATTTTTTTATAATTACACTCTAGGCTTAGAAGAAAAAAAAAAAAAAGAAAAAAAAAAAGATTTTACATTTTCACTTTGAAACTCAAAATTTTGACTTTAGAAAGTCTAAATATTTTTTTTTCTCTTACCTTCTTGCAAACAATTAGTGTTGTTATAAAATACCCTCAAAGGGATAGTAATCTATAAATGTAAAAAAAAATATGTTGTAGGGTTTATCCAACTGAGTAAAACAAGGGTACTCCCACTGCTGAAAGGTGTTTTATTCAAAAGGTATTACATCTCAAACTTGTCACTAGATCTTACTTTTACAAAAATATCCTACACGTATAGATTTTGGTGTAGTTTAAAAATGATGGGGATAAAAGTGCAAGACGCATAATATATTTTATAAACATTCAATACATTTTTTAAATGTACTCTTTATTTACACGAAGTTTACAGTCTGTCAGCAACACCTTTTACCCCTCATGTTCCAGTCCCTTTAATCGGGGAACAAGATCACAACAGTGAGAAGTTTATATCTATAGCCTGGCTTGCTCTAGGAAATACACATAAGCATGCTTGCGCATGCATGGGGCTATGCTCTCAATATCTTCACCAGCTTATAGCAGTTTCACACAATTTTCATTGTATGTTGTGTTCTCAGACTTCTGGTAAATACTTATACCAAGCTGCATCTCTTAAGGACCAGAGGTGTGAGCAATGCATTGCACACCCCTCTGGTCTTTAACGGGTTAAAACAATACTGAACATTAACATTCGGAAACCCATGCGCACAAAGAAAGTAGAGCAGTTCTGAGACAAGCCAAAATGCGCCTTAAGGGACAAATACAAAATTCTCACTGACCTAATTGGGTATTTTAACGCCATGATTACAAATCAATATATTGAAGACCTCTCTAACACTGAAGGGGTTAAAGGCCCCATATAAATCAATGGGAATTCAGGTAACTTTTACTTCTCCAATGGGGTGCAGCTGGCTTGCTCCAGAATTCCTCATCCTTTGCTTTTGTATGAAGAAATTCATCATCACCCGTGATAACAGAGATGGAGTCAGACTTAATAATATTATTTAGAGATCACAGAATGGAATGATTTTGCCAAATTACACAATGTATTTAATAATTGCTACACAATACAAAAAAAATATTGTATGTACAAAACAGCTTGAATATACACGTCTCATGTAGTATGATTAATGTGATTTCAGAGGTCTGTGTATTCAAACTTCTTGCATGTCACAAACAGAGGACATTGCAACACTCCGTAATGAGGCAACACTCAGTAATGAGGGAAAGAGCAGGATATACAAGTTTAATGGAACAGGATAAACCTGATTTGTTCATGTTATGATTATAAAAGAAAGCTTGGAATTAAACCTCCCACATAACAGATAATAACCCACACGTGTGGAATCGCTTAGTTTAAACAATTGTTAAGACGATCATTTTACATTGAATCTTTTGTTTGATTTTAACATAGATACATATGAAAAGCATTATTAATGGATTTATTTGGTTGTAGCACAAAAAGCTATTTATCATCCCAATTTTTTCTTTTTTTTTTTTTTTTATTCCTATTTTCAAAGTTTCTTCTTCATTTTGTGTATACTGTAATCATGCAAACACCATTCCTCAATATGGCCTAAATGCTTTGTAATATGTTCAGACGGAAGAGAGTCAGGTAATCAGAGAGGTAAGTCGGACACTTAACTAGAGGTGGATCAGAAAGGTGACTGACTGCACAGGGTACATGCTCCAGGTACAGATTGTTGGTAGAAAGGGAATCCAGCTATCCAACTGCACATTTAGAAGTCTCCTAATTAAAATGGTATAATTTACACAGTATCGTATATCTATATATGTATATACACACACAAACAGCAAAATAAGCATAAAATTAAAAATTAGTATTAATATCATATTGGCACTAATATTTTTCTTTCTTTTCTTACCATTGGGACTCTTTCCTGGTTGCCTAGTGACACACCACTTGGTTGGGTGACATCACTAGATGGTGGATCTTTATTTTTTCCTGTTGTAATTGGTCGAAGGCATAACATAAACCTATTCTTTCCCTGTCAATACCCACCCAGATTTCTTCTTGGTAATCCAGGTTGATGACATGATAACACACACAATATTGTGAGTGGGTGTCTGTATGCTATTTTGTTATAGAAGTTTATTTATTGACCTGGCATGGCTTGGTTATGCAGTCTCTCTAGGTCTTGTCCCGGCAAAAAAAAACAATAGCTACTCTTTTGGATGTACAGAATCATAGGTGTTCACCACTGATGATAGAGCTATCTCTATCTTTTACGGAGTTAATTCGGGTGTCTCATCTTGTCGGAATAACAAAATCAAAGGTCTTAAAGTGAAACTCTGAATTTTCTTAGGTCTATCTGCAGGTAAAGAAATTAATTCTATGGTAATCATTCTGATACTGAAAAGTGACTTTCTAACAATACAGAATAACAGTTATAAAGTAAGTAATGTTTTTTTATAAAATGGAGGTCATCTTGAGATTTGCTATAATTAAAGGTTCTGAACCAACATTAAAGTTCTCATTCTGCCCCCCCCCCCGTACTTTACTGATGACCTGTGACATGACATGACAAAAAATGGACTGAAAGCCAAGTATGGAGGGAGTGGGGAGAATATGGTTAATATTCCCAGAACCAGGTGTGTAGCTAGAACTTCCTCGACCTTGGGGCAATATTTGAGATTACAACACCCCCACTTGGTCTGATTCAAGTTTGAATAATACATGCCAACATATATTTTCAAAGTGTTGGACACTTCTCGGCTTCTCAAAGGGTTAATTAAGAAAACAGAAGGTTCTCACCAATTATATTATTATCTTATTGGCTGGCAGCAGCCATATATGATGGTGTAGAGATTGCCAGCCAAAGCAGGAAGCTGGCCTAAATCATGTTCCTGATCAAAATAAAAATAATTATGCTATCATTATAAGAGCTCTGTGTGGTATTTGCTATTAATTAATATAAGTTGTACTATATTAGGCTATAAGCTATGCAAGTCAGGTCTGAGCAGGATCACATATTTTTTCCTGTGTAAAAAGGAAGCAAAACTCATTTTGATGCTGTGTGCTATTCCCCCATAACATCTATCTTTGTGACGTACTTGTAGCAGTCGTACCATTTCCAAAGTTATAATAGGAAATCAAAACATTTTCTGGAACTTTTTATGTTATTATGATATTATGTTCATGGAGGTAGACATAATTCTATGTTGCCAGACTGCAGGACTCCAAACTCCTCCCACTGAAGTTTTCCTTCCAAAGAATATTTCAGTAGGAGGATTTTGTGGTCCTTGAGTCCACAAACACAATAATTTCTGGCTCTACGTACCAATTAAAGACTGCTTTTGGGGAACCAGTCCACAGAGAATTGCTTCATAGTGGAAATTAAGATTTTCTAAACAGTTTGGGAGATGTTTGTGTTCTTTTAATACCCTCCAAAGCCTGATGATGAAATGTAACCACTTTGACACGAAGGGAAGTGGAGGAGTAGCTACCAGGGGTGCAGAGGGGGCACTAAGACCAGCATCCAAGGGGATCCCATCTGCCCTAGCATCTAATAGGTTCTAGTTATGCATCTGACAACTTTTAAATGCATTGTGAATTAATGCTTGCAATCCTTTATAGAATCAAAGGGTTAATAAACTATTATTGCTATTATGAAGACAACTTATAAACATTACATATCTGGTAAATCCCTGATAACACCAAAGAAAATCAACTCTAAACAACAAGCAGAAAAACGCAGAAGCATTCATCAAAACTGATAAAAAGATTGGAGTCGGCGCAACTGGCGATCTCCTGCACATTTGGTGGTCTTGCCCAATTATTAAAGCATTTTGGGAGAAGCTGATCTACTTTATCAGAGTGATCACATTGATGAATCTTCCCCTCGACCCAGTACTCCTGATGCTGAGAGCGCCCATTGACCATGACATCATGCTCCAACCCCTGGGAAAACTGACGTATTGTGTACTTACAGCCACCCTATTCTTAATAGCTGGGCTATGGAAATCAAAGACTGCTCCCACTCTAGATCTACTGCTTTAGCCAGGTTGAGTTAATGGACCGACTTACTGCCCTACTTCACAACTGTCTCCTTAAACATAAGGATGTGTGGAACATCTGGGAATATTCTAGAGACTCTCTGGACATTTCCCTCTTGTGAACCTTCCTCTTTTCTGCCCCACACTAATTTTCTTATTTCTCCTATCTCTTCTGTTTTACTCCCCCTTCTTTTTTTACCACACTTTCATACAGCTCGTGCAGCATGGTTGGTTTGTTTTAAAGGGTTACCGCACTCCGAAATGTACTTGACGTGTCATTGGCTACTTAGTCCTGATGTTTATATTGACCTTTGTTTTCTTGGGATCTAATGTTTGTATGTTTTGATATAGTCCTTCAATAAATGGCTTATAAATAAAAAAAGACACTAGCCAAACTGAGTGGGTTTGCATTAAAGAAGAGGTGTTTAAGACGTGGTGTGATTACCATTTACAAATATGTTCAAGTTCAATACAAAGAACACTCCAATGAACCATTTACTCAAAAAGCTGAGGATAAACCAAAAGGTCATCCATTAAGTTTAGAGGAAATGCACTGAACTGAAACAAAGCACAGAATATTATTTAGAATTATGATAGTTTCAAAGCAGATAGGATGGATCCAAGGAAATATCCGTCTGCCATATCATGTCAGGAAGGATTTTTTTTGCTATTTGGTACTTAATGGTAAAAGGTGTCAATGGGTTATTTTGTTTTCCTTCCTCTAGAACAGAGGTTCTCAACCCGTGCCCTCAGTGGCCACTAACAGGCCAGGACTTAGGAATTTCCCTGCTAGAACACAAGTGTGTTGATCAGAGGCTCATTCATATTGATTAACTCACCTGTGCTCTAAAAAGGAAATTCTCAAATCCTGGCCTGTTAGTAGCCACTGAGGGCACTGGTTGATAACCACTGCTCTAGAACAACAGGGGTGATATAGCATGGACTGAACTTGATGGACACATGTCTTTTCAAAACAAACAAACAAAAAATTACCATGTAACACTTCCAACATGAGAGGAGCATAGTAATTCTCCTCTGCTCTAATGTGGTTGTGAAGATGAGGTCACATGTAGCTAGACATCAGTGCACAATCTCTGGAGAACCACTGAGATCTGCAGTGACAGAACATGCTTGTCAAGTCCCAAGTCTTCGTGTAGTTATAGGCAACAAGAAAATGGAACTATAGCTCCTGCTTGGCATCAGGACATTAGGGCTCAATTTTCTCTCTGTGTGGAAACCATCTTTATAGCTTAAGATAGGTGTATCTTTCTACCACAGCAGTCAATGGGCAATTGTCCCTCTAACACACATTTTAAATATGGTTATAAAAATACAAAATGGAGTGCACCACAATAGTATAATACTGTTTAAATTAGCAGCAAAAGATGAATAATAAATATGCATGCACATGTACTGGTGGTCAGTGGAGGAACATTCCAAACGCTGACTAAACAGGCATGAGGAGAGATTCGCCTGTCTCTGCCAGTGTCCCCTGAAGGCCAGATACACTCGTAGTAGGAAGAACCACTCTTAGGATATGTATATCTATTTAAATATTTTTAATCTTTTAATCATGAAAGTGAATAAGAAATGTATATATCAAAACTATATGGCTATGTGATTTACATAGCCATATACTTTGATAAAGCCATTTACTTTTAAACATTTTTTTATTCAGTTATTATTTAGAGCTTTAAAATATCTATATAGATATACATATCCTAAGAGTGGTTCTTCCTATTACAAGTGTGAGCACCCCGAAGGGGACATAAGCGAAGACGGGGAATCTCTCTGCATGCCTGTGTAGTCTGTGCTTAAAATATTCCTCCCCTAACCACCAGTACATGTGAGTGCATATTTATTATTCAACTTTTGCTGCTAATTCAAACAGTATTATACTATCGTGGCACCCTCCACTTTGTTTTTATATGAGTTTTTGACGTTTGGAGTTCTAGAAGGAGCGGCTTGATTTAAACTGTTGGAAGAGATGCAGACACTGTGCTGGGTCAGTTGATTAACCTATATCTGCGTGTTTGCTGCATATCATATATGTGTCAGACAGCCACTTCCTTTGTAGCAACCCACGAGTCACGTTTTTATGGTGGAGGTACCAGTTAAAGTTTTGACTGCACTAGGGGTGCTCCCCCTTTCTTCTCTTCTGTGTTTTTGTTGGATTTTAAATATGGGACTGTCCTGAGTAAACTAGGATACTTGGTAGCACTAGTGAATTTGTCAGAGGACAGAAATTGGCAAGCATGTTGTAAAAATAGCAACATGAAAAAAGTCTTGGGTAATGAGCTTGAGGGCTGTTTGCAAGGATACAAATTTAGAGTGTGGGTCCACTTCCTGACTCCCAGGGTAGGGAAGTGTGGAAGGTGGCTAAAAAATGGGTATCTACAAGAATACATTTAGGTCCATTTAAGTAATTTGGAGCAATTTTGGTCAAATCACCTGCACTGTGGGAGAAAAATACAAACACAACTGGTTTAAAGCGTAACTATCACTCAAATGAAAGTGCCCCCCAAATAATTATTCATATAGCGATATGCACACCAATACTTTTATGATCCTGACTAAGTCCAGCATTACTGAAAAAGCCATCTTGTTCAGAGACTCACAGACAGGCATCTTGCTGTAGAGGAAATCTGTGTGCCTGCACCATCAGTTCCTTCCCTGTACCATAAAGTACAATGCAACTCCCCCTCGCCCAATCCTAGAGGAGACCAGGATGGACAGCGCAGATGAAATGATGCCGAAGAGGCAAGATGTCTGCGCTGATGCCTGCCAGTAATTATCCTAACAAGATGGATTTCTCATTAATGCTGGACTTATTCAGGATCATACAAATATTGGTATGCATATCGCTATATGAATAATTATTTGGGGGCACTTTAATTTGAGTAAAAGTTCAGCTTTAAAGAGGGCTTTTAACCCCCATGAAAGCTAGAGAATTTTATTTATTTTTTCTCAAAAGGTGCAATTGATTTGTTCTAGAACTGCTCCACTTCTGGTTTGTGCATATGGTTTAAAAGGTGAGATTTATAAATTGCCTTCTTAGTGAATGTTTAAGAATTGTCAATTCACGACAGGTAAAAATCTCAATGCTCCTCTTTCCCACCCTATTTTCCCATATTTTTAGTGATGAGAATTGGTGGTATGTATACGTGTACTACATGGCACCACAACAATCATTTTTGTTTCTTGTAACTTAGTTTTTTTTTAATTAAAAGCTGTTATTTTTAAGCCAAATGTGTGTTCTGTTTTTTTTCTTTTTTTTTTTTTCTTTTAATTTAAAAATGTCTCTTAGCAGGTCAGAAATGGACTTGCATCCAGCCAGCCTCCAGCACCAGTAATGAAGGGGTTAATGCCCCCAACTCCTGCATGATTTTTGTCCACTAGGTGTCTGCTCTCTGCTTCTCTCTCCCTTACTTCAATAGTAAGGAAGAGAAAGGCACAGATTAGACACAAAGGCAGTGTGCTTGACACACTGCCTTTTCCAATCTAAATTCTGGTACATGTGATCGCTCCTGGAGAGATCACGTGTACCAGCATAAGAGACACGGGATGAAACAGAGAGCTCCGGTACCTGAAAACTCAATTTCAGCTTGAACTCAATGATAGCAGAGTGCACGGTGATGCGCTGCTATCATTTAACCCATGACGTGCCAGGACAGTCATAGGTCCTTAAGGGAAGTTTACCCATGACAGTCCTGGCACATCATGGGTCATTAAGGGGTTAAATAGGGCTTTTAACCCTTTGAGTGCCAGAGGTGTACGTAATGTATTGCAGAGCAATGCATTGAGTAGACCCTCTGGCACTCAAAGGGTTAACCCCATGAGTGCTAGAAAGGTCTCCAACGCATAGCGTCACAATAAGTTGAAGATCTCTCTCTCTCGCTCTAGCATTCAAGGAGTTAAATTAATGGGAAATTGGGAACATTTAATATGCCTATGATGCAGTATGTGTGTCTGTTTCAGATCTGCATCTCTTTAGCGAATAGCACCTTTGGTGACATATTATTCACTATCATTGCTTGAAAAATACTCTCTGACCTAATGGTACAGAGGTGTGATATTGTTGCTTCGAAATGAACAAATTGTTTTTAGACCCACTAGAGATACATGAATCTGCCCATGACATTCTTCCTATCAGAACAGTACTGAACTGAAATTACCAAGGTCATACACTATGTCATAAATTTTTCTTATTTTAACATGGAAGAAAATGAACATCTGTCTTTGTGCATGTTTTAGGATGCAAAAAAGCTGCCTAGAGTTCAAGATGGATTGTGTCACTTTATTTTGCATAAGACCTCATAAATGCTTTTAATTTTTATAAAGCCAATAAATTGCTCTTCTTAAATTGTGTGAACTAAACACAGCTGGTGATGTTTAAGCGGACAGTGTTTATTAGATTGAAAGATGTTTGGAGTGAGAGTAATTTCCTCAACGATTTTCTGATAAAACCGGTGAAGCAAAGCCTGTACGACTTTCTACACAATGTTCAAAGACGTTCAGGAAGGATCATATATGTCTGTATGTACAGCTTTATTTATATGGCGCCACAAAGTGTATAACAAGCCTTATAACAGTAGTAGGTTACAATAAATGCATTATAAAGGGTTAACCCTTTTGAATATCAGATGGGTATCCAACAGCTTGATTTACAAGGCACTGAATACCCCTCTAACACTCAAAGGGTTAAAGTATGTGTCACAGTCATAGAAACAATAGGAAAGTGGTCCATGTCCCAATGTGCTTACAATCTAAATTATTATTATTCTTTATTTATATAGTGCCAACTAATTCCGCAGCGCTGTACAGTCTAAATGTGTAATAAGAGATAGACAGCAGGGTAAGAAGAGGTGCTAAATACTAAAAGTTATGATGCTGATTTTATCAATCCAATAAGATCAAACATCTCTCCTTCAATGTAATCTTCATAAGGCACAAGTCAATACGCTGTTTAAGAAGAGCAATTCTGGAGCAAATAAACTTACCAAAGGTGACAAACTGAAATTCACAATGATGGAAATTAGGCTTTTAAAAGCCCCATTTAAGTCAAAGGGAATTTGGGAAAATGTTATTTGTTCTCTATGGTGCAGATAGTTTGCTCCAGAATTGCACCTCTTAAATAGCTTATTAAATGGCACCTATATAGAGATAATGGTGTGCCTCTGTGTATGTATGTGTGTGTATGTATATATATATATATGTATGTATGCATGTGTGTATGTGTGTAAATGCGGTGATAAATGGATATTTGTGCTGCATTTTCCAGCACTTGACAGGAACCAGGAACAGGTTGCATTTAGTGCCGTATTCATTAACACTCTGAGTGCCCGAGGGGTACATAACGTAATGCGTTGCATACCCTTGTGGCACTCAAAGAGTTACGGTGGGATTCTGGAATAAACCACCTGCACCACGGGTGGAAATTATTATTCTCATTGAATTAAATGAGACTTTAACCCCTTGTGTGCTAAAGAGGTCTTCAGTAGACATTGCTTCACAATCTGTTAGAGACTTATCAAGCATTTAAAAGCCCATTTAAATAAATGTGAATTTGTTGAATTTTTATTTCTCCCCTATAGTACAGTTGGTTTAATCCAGAATTGCACTTCTTTTAAGCGTATTTAATATAGACCTTATCCTAAAGAAAAATACAGAAGATGGTTAATTCTGCAGCATAACAACTTCACCATAATGGAGATCTAACACCACCTTGATAACCCCTAGAGTTGGAAACCTGTCTAGCATTCAGGTAGTTAAAAGCCCTATTTACAGCAATGGGAGTTGGAGAATTTTGTGACTCCCTTGTAGTGCAATTAGTTTGCTCTAGAATGGCTATATTTTGTTTTGTGGATAAGACCCGTAGTGGATTGCTTGCAGCCTTTGTCAGCACATTCCTTATTGAAAGAGTTGATTTTTAGGGGCTCAGCAGTTGTGTCTATTTAAAGGGGATGTATCACTTAAAAAAAATTTGCCCATAGGTTTGGTTAGGAAAGTAGTATTAGGGAAGCGTTTTTTTTTTTTTTTGTGTAAATTCCTTTGCAGTTATTTTATCTCTGTGCTGTGCACAGCTTTTCTGCATGTCCTATTTCTCCTCCAATCTCCCTCAGGGAGCGCGTTCACACTTCTAGCGTTACAGCAAGTTACAGTTAGCATTATTTTCACCCACATAAATGCATGTATATATTTTCAAAGTGCCTTTTACTTTGGATCTGTAGTAGCTTTGTTTTTATAGTAAATGCGGTTTTATTTTACCTGCTTCTACAGTATCATGTATGTGTTATACACTTTTATTTTTTTAACCCTTTGAGGATCAGAGAGGTGTGCAACACAATGATTCTCAATATGTTGCACATCCTTGTGGTACTCAAGGAGTTAAGTGTGTGCATTACATTTTACATAGATTCACTAAGTTACAGTCAGTGTAAAGAACAATACAGTAATGATCATCATCATCTGTAGAGGCAGGTAATTCCAGGGCACAGTTATTATGAATTCACTATCAGAAACATCCCTTGTGACCACCAATGGCTCATTTAGGAATAGAGTTTGTGGGGGGGTTGTCTCTTAATAATAAACCCAAATTTACCTTAATCTTGGCATAATATCCTAATAAGCAGTAAGGGCCTTATTTATCAAGATAAAGATGCACAATTCTAGAACACACCAATTGCACCCTAGGGGGAAATGAAAATACTGATTTAAAATAGTGATTTTAACCACATGAATTGCTAGAGAGGTCTCCAGTGCATTGCTTCGCTATACATTGGAAGATCCCTCTAACATTCATGGGGTTAAAGTGATAGTAATGTCCATTTAAAATTAGTTGTCCGAGTCTTCTGTATATTAAAAAGAACATATTGCGCTATGTCTAAGCGCCTATGTCTTTGTAGTACAAAAGTTATGAAGCGCTGAAGATCCACCGCCTGCCCCTTCTCCCCATGTCACTCAGAAGATGCAGGCTGGTTGGGACGGCTGCAATGAGGGACAAACTTCAGTAAGCAAAGGGAAATCTTACCCTCCTTCATCAAGGTGGGCAGGATTTCCCTTATACTTAATTACTGAAGTTTGTCTCTTGCTGCAGCCGTCGAGTCGCACATTCCAATCTCAGATTCCGTTGCATGCGGCCAGAAAGGGGCGGGCGATGGATCTTCGGTGCTTCATAACTTTTGAACTACAAAGAAGTAAGCTCTTAGACATAGCGTAATCTGTTCATTTTAATATACAGAGGACTCTGGCAACGAATTTTAAATAGACAATACTATCACTTTAAATAAGGTAGCTTACAGAATGTTACTTTCAACCCTATTTTGGAGTTGGTTTGCTTTTGAGTTGCACTTCTGTAGCTTGATGAAGTAGGCCCTATGAGTCAATTCTGTGTGGACTAACCTCTCATTGCTTCTGAATGATGTGTCCATGGAGGTGGACATTATCCTGTGTTGTGGGAATAAATCTCCTCCCACTAAAGACTCCAGTGAGAGGAGTTCAAGGAGTACCGTAACAAAGAAACATGTCTGCGTAGGTTTCCAGAATATCCAGTATTAATTTAAGAATAATTTAGGGGATCAAATCAACAAAAATATATTTATCCATGCTGGACACTACGATTTTCTGGCCAGATTAAGGTAAGTGGGGATTTATTATAATGATGTGTTGGTGAACTTAGGAGCCCTTGTAACATCTTCAGGACTCTGGAAGCCACCAACATATTGCTCTGAGATATCAGTAACTGAAGGGGTAAAACAAGTGAGTAGGTATAGAACGTTGCATGTGTGTTGTAATGTGGCCTTTTCTTCTGAGACTTTATCAAAGTTCTTTCTTTTTTTTTAAGCTGGCTTCACAATTTCATTGTAGCTTATTTAGTTGAGATCTAGGCTCTATAAAGAACAGCTGAAAATGGAAATAAAAACAGGATGTGTTGAATAAAACAATATCTGTGTCTCTTTAGCAGTTGGAGGTGTTCCAACTAAAGGAAAGGGGAAAAATATCTGTTTTTGTTTCCATGTTTATAATATTAACTACACACACAGGACACAGACACTAACACACTACAGGACAGCCTCTGACAGTATGTTATGACCTAACATGAATGAAGGCACACCACACTTCCAAGCCTCTCACACACTCCATGTCCCTGCTCTACTCCTGCCTACCTTCTAACCCATGCACTACATGTGCCCTTCAGTCAGTCCCTCCATGTGCTGTTCTTTAAGCCCTCCATACCACGGTTTCTGACAGTCTAAACTAAAATGTGTGAGAAAGAGGTGGAAATAACTTCCCAAGTGTGATAGATTCTCCAGTTCCTATGTTCTTGTATTGAGCCTATGCACTACAAATTCTCAAATTTGAGTGATCTTAATGCATGGGCTGCACAGAATACTTGTCTGAGCACATAATAGTGGGAAAACAATCTCCCCTTTATCACTTCTTTATCCCACCTGTATAGTGCATAATACCTATAACCGGGTAAGGCAGCCCACGTGACGGTACAAATGAGTATACTGAGGAGATGCCCGGAGGCAAGCAGAGTAGGCACAGTCTGCACGGAGCGCAGCCGGAGGTGATGGTAGGCAGACTGAGTCTAACGAGCCCGGAGGCAATAAGGAGAGCAGCGGTACAGCAACGCAATCTGAAACAGCTGATAGGTGCAAACGGACAGGTCGAACCACCACAAGTGACCGTTAAGGCATAGGCAGTATAGTGACAAACGGAGGCTACAGTGAGGCACAGGCTGTAAGGTAGTGCAACCGGAGGCAGCGGAGAAATGCAGACTGACAGGTGGTAGAACCGCTAGTGACCATAAAGCACAGGCTGTATCATATGCAAATGGAGAATGCAGGGAGGCACAGGCTGAGTGGTAACGCAACCAGAGGCAGCGGAGAAGTGCAGACTGACAGGTGGTAGAACCGCTAGTGACCGTAAAGCACAGGCTGTATTGTATACAAAAGGAGGCTGCAGAGAGGCACAGGCTGAAAGGTAGCGCAACTGGAGGCAACTCGATAGTGCAGACTGGCAGGCAACCGTATGGCAAAGGCAATAGACACTAGACTAGGACAACAGAAGCACTAGCGATAAGCGGACGCTAGGCGAGTAGCCAAAGCCTGGAACGGTGCAGAGAGAGTGGAAGTCAGCCAAAGCCTTGATCGGTACACAGAGAGCGGTAGTCAGCCAAAGCCTGGATCAGTACACAGAGAGGAGTAGTCAGCCAAAGCCTGGATCGGTACACAGAGAGCGGTAGTCAGCCAAAGCCTTCATCGGTACACAGAGAGTGGAACCAGCCAAATCGGTCATGGAATCGTAGTCAGACGAGCCGGGTCAAAACAATACGGGCAACGAAGACAGGAGCAAGGTCAGACGAAACCAGATCATACACGGAACAGGAACACAGCAACAAATGTCTGGTCAGGAACACCACGAAAGGGCACCAGCATAGTGACAGGAGGGCGTATATAAAGGCAAACCCTGGGAGGGGTTGAACACCTACAACCAATAAGAAGCAGCCAAAGCAAACCCGGAAGTAGGTATGTCTCTCAGGCAGAATTACGGGCACCATGATAAAAGGTCAGTAACTATCTATTATGAAACATATTACATGGTAGTACTTTTCCTGCTTAAAGGGATAGTAATACTTGAAAATGATAAAAGTCTTATCTCCCAAACCTTTATGGTTTGGGAGATATTCACAAGCAAAGTTTCCCCCTGAGTGACATCACCGTTCTAGTTCTCAGATTTGGAATCTGGTGCCGGGACCGGCTGCGGCTCTCCAGAAGTGCTGAGATCACGATCTTTAAAAAGAATTTCTTCATTGAAATGGTCTACAAAGTGTGCTTGCAAGCCAGGCACACTTTGTACACCATTCCAATTAAGTAGTTCATTTTACAGATCGTGAACTCGGCACTGCTAAAGAGCTGCCGGTTGATCTATGGACTGGATTCCAAATCTGTCCACTAGGTGGCAGACTTTGCTGAAACAGCCAGGAAAAGGGAACTTTACTTGTGAATATCTCCCAAACTATAGAGGTTTGGGAGATAAGACTTATATCATTTTTAATGTTTTTTTAAGGGCTACAATATAAAATAAAATTATTTTCAAGTATTACTATCCCTTTAATGAAAGAAGTGTGGTTGGCAATTGTTTTATTCAACAGTTCAAACCGTCAAGAAGTGATGGAACTATTATGATCACATTCTGGGGAAAACTGTAGTTAGCGGCTCACTTTTTCCATAGAACGAAATAGATGAACTGTCTATGCACCAGAGGAGATATGCACTAAAATGTGATAAAGAGATAACTTCTCCAGAGCGATACATTTTTCAAACTCTTTGTGATTCAATTGAGCCAATACACTAAGATGTCTTCAACTTGAGTGATCTATGTGCTTGGGCTAAACAGAATAAATATTAGTTGGAAAGGTTTCTTGAACAGTGATCTCCTCTTTGTCACACCTTTGTGCATCTCCCCCTGTTGATGCTGTTAATATAAAAATACTATTATGAAGTGTAATAACCTTGACATGGAACATCTCCAAGCAATGGAGGTTAACAGTTTTACTTAGCAGGAAAAGCCCTACAGTATATATATTTTTCATAATAAAATGTTTACTACTCCTTTAGTTACCTGCACCGTCAATCAATATTTACCATTTTTATAGTTTTTAGTAATAAAAATGGGCCCTGCTTATTTTGTAATTTTATAGCTTTTGAAATGCCTCAGTGATATCCTAATACACACCTTCATCAGGACAATAATTGGTGTTTTGGTAAAGGGACATTTTGTTACCAAGCATTGACTTAATAATTCTTCAGTCCGATTTCCTGTAGCACATCCCTCTTATATTGCTCCATAGAGACAATCACAGAAATAGCAACAACATAAACCATGCAGAGCCATTTAACTATGTAGAGGCATAGGGGCATAAATCTATTTATCAGACAGTGAACTGTTGCAAGGCATTGGCTATCTTTAGCATCTAAGTGGTTAAGGTTGTCATCTGGGCTTGGTCTTCAGCTTTGCCCAAGCACATCAGTATCTGCTGCCCACTAGTAAACAAGTATTTTATTTGTAGCGATTGGTTTTTATTCTATTTGATTTGATATATATATATTTTATATACAAATAAATATATTTTGAAAGACTGATTTTGGAGCAGCTTGTTCGTTTTTGGCATCCCCTGTATACCACTGGTGAAGATCCTGCTATTATCCTGAGCTGGGACAGGTCCAATTTCCCTGCATGCTGTTATTGCTGGCTTTCTGACATATGTCACTGACCAGCCACTTCTAACTGTGAGTACCTTTTCACATTACTATCATGTTTGGTGCCTAAAAGGTTAACAGGCACTATTAGGGCTCCCTTTCTGTTGTTTTTTGTCTTCTATATGCTTCTGAGCCTGTGGCCGGTTGATGATAAGGAGCAGCCCATATAATCTCCAGAAGATTGAGAATCCTGGAATGCTGTTTGTGGGGGCAGTTGAATAAATCCCACCTGCTTGAAAGTCCAGTGGGCACATATGTGCAACATTGGCCACTTTAAATTGTGAGTATATCAATTGAGATCCAAGGGAAGGGGAATATTTAAATTGAGGACACTACACTAGGAGTGCCTTCTGTTTGTGCTTTTTTCACACTAGTAAACATGTCAGCTTGGAGATCACAATGAAAAACAGAACAAATACAATATGAAGAGCCCTATGCAGAAATCAAAAGATGATCAATTCTGGAATAACCTAACTCCAACATAAAGGAATAAATGTTAGTTATCAAAAATTCATATTGATTAAAGTAATTCTTATCTTGTTTTAACATGTCTCTCATCCAGGCTTGATAACACTACTTTTCTAACCTAATCCTAAATCTAACCCACACCACCTCTTTAAAATCTTGGGAAGAAACTGTCCTTCAAGTGAATACGTTTCTAGCCATCCCCTAGGGCAGATCGATATATCAGTGTAACAGACTCATGGTTAAGGATCTGGAAAATCATTATAACTACATATGTATCTAGTAAAACACAAGGGAATCAATAACAATGCACCAGTGGTGGGTAACGTGTCTCAGTTTCCAGCTGTTGTCGGACTAAAACAGAATGTGAACAAGCTGTTGTTCTTTTATACATAATTAATAAATACAATTTCAGTACTGGGCAAAATTCCTACCTATTGTACAGAAGTTCAGACTAGCTCAGCTCTGCCTGCCACTGCTGCCACAACCTCAACTAGTGAAGAAAAGGAGGGGTGGGTGGGAGCTCTTCTAACTTCCAGTGAGATCTGCACCTGCGTGACCACATTTATCACTCCCTCCCACACATGCACATGTGCCACAAAGTGTCCTGTCATGGCACATACTCTTTTAGATGTTGATGTAACACTGTTGTGTTGCAGACATGCTGGGGCAACAATTTTTCTATCTGTTCTGCTTTGCATAGTGGGCTCTCCCCCAACTTGACTGTGCTCTAGGTAGATGCCTAGGCTGCTTTGCCTATGACCCGTCTCTGGAAAAACTCCTTCTGGCAAAGATATTCCGCCTCTGGATTTCTAACAACGTCCACTACCAGAGAACAACAGGAGGGGAACGCTCACAGGACCACTAACAGAGTGTGTGCCATTTCAAAATATTTGAATAAAAAAAAAAATCTCATTTATTGCTTCATTTACAGTCAACATGTGGAAAAAAGTGACAGGACTGCCCTCCTTATGCGTTTCATGAACATGACAATCAAGTAATCATAGGCTATGTGTGGTATGCATTGTGTGTTTAACATCCACTGCCAGTCAAGGGGTGCAGCTAGCTCAAATCCAGAAATATATACACACACACAGACACACACATATACACAAAGAAAACTTTGAAGAGAAGACGGCACTCACAGGTCTCAGTTAATGATCATGATGAGGGTCGAAACGTTGGTTAATGAAGAGCACTCTTCAAAGTTTTCTATCTACATTTCACATCTACATTTCACCATAGACTGGCACCCAGGCAAGTGACTATTTTAGTAATAGAATGCCCAATCCTTTGGATTTATATATATGCGTAGATAAATTATATTATATATTGATTTTCCCTTGTAAAAGAAATTCTTCCTTTAGCAAATCTCACTCTCAGTGTGAAAAATTAATGACAGTAGTTCCCCTGGGTTGATTTTTGGACAGGTCGTGTCAGGTCAGTTTGATGACCACATATCTATTAGCTGGTAGTACTTGAGTAGAATATATACAGGTTAAGTTCTAACAGCAAGGCAATACACCATTTCAAAGTGAGCTGTCCTGGTACCTTTCTTTTTAGAAAATCACCCCCTGCACCTTCCCTTGTCTGACTTCCATCAGATAGACACAACACTATGTCTAACACTATGTCAAACAATGGCTGAGAAAGCAGAGCGCACAACATTCATCTAAAATAGAACCCATTAATATCAGAATAGACAAATGGACAACAATTTTATTATAAATTATTCTAGGTATAAAGGCAGTCTAAAGCTAGCTGACAGGACAGCCATCTCTCAATGCTCATCCATAGCAGCCAGTGATATGGTATTACCATCCTTTATAATAATTCGCTAAATGTGTGTTTATCAGAAGCCATCATGCGCAGTAGAGACGGCTGCGAGCGCTGCAGTCATGCACACTACAGACTGTCTGAGCCGCAGATAATAACGGAGCGCTCCACTCCTTATCAGCCGCGGCGCAGGCAGTCTCTACTGTGCATGACTGCACCGCGACCTTTGCTGGGTGGCACTGTGGCCCATGTACACGTAGTCGTCAGCTAGTGAGAATATAAATGAACTGTACTTCTATGTCATTACTATTTTCCTGTAATGCACTGAGGGTTGAATGTCCTGTCAAGTCTTGTTAAGGTCTACAATATCTGGAACAATATGCCATAAAGTGCACTACACAGGCCTCCCATGACAGAATATTTTGTTACATCAACATGGAAGTTCGCTGACCTACTTTTCTTATCTCTTGGAGTTACAAAGGTACTTTAAATGTTTGTTACAGCTTCAGTATAATTATTTTTTTTTTTATAATTTTAAAGAGCGGTATAATAATGAAAAATTTTAGAGAGCAGATTGTGAAGAAAATATTCAGGAGATTATCTGTTCTTAGAAGGTGCAATTCAATGGTAAAAATAATATTATAGAAGACTATCTTAATACGAGTAGTTTCAGTGCATAATGACACACTATCCTATATCATGTTTTAATGGTTCATGCCAACAGTTCAGTGCCTCCATGAGGAGACAATGATCACCTTCTCCAGAAGCTGAATACAAGTGCATGCATTTACACTGTGTTTGGAATGAGGTACTTAAAGGGAAACTCTCACCTCTATTACAGTACTTATCTTCTTAATGTTCCATGTGAGTGAATCTTCAATCCTTTTTTATTTTCTTATGTAATGCAGTATAGCGTTGTCAGCTCTTGACAAACCAGTGTTGTCTTCCCCTGGCTTTCATTTAAAAAAAGGACCTCTGACCTTCATATAGAAGTCAGGTATATCTTTATAGTTCTTTTTGTATTAGATCTCTGTCTAGGGGGGTTGAAAATGGAAATGCTTACCTAGTTCTAATGTAGAGTTAATCAACCTACTAGCAACAATACATGTTTCCTTTCCCTGCCTGAACACCTGAGCACAGGTGAACCAATCACATTTGCTGTTCAGCAGAGAAATCCTGAAGACTGTTGAGAAAAATCAAGATCACGGTTGAAAATCTCTTTTCTAAAGATCCATGGTAGGGCCTTTTGTCAATATGATTTCTCAATCTGTTGAAGAATAGTATCTATTGGGAAAAGGTGTGAACTAAAGCCAGATTATATGGCGATAAATAAATACAGACAACTAAATATACAATTCAAAGGAAATACAAATAGATTTAATTGACTGCTAAATGAACATCGATTTATGTCCTCAAACTAATTAAGAGACAGTTAGTCTTAAGGGCAGTATTCAGGAAAGTAAAAAGCAAACCAACTTCACATAGGGTACAAATAAAAACTTCCATTCATTTAACTGGGACTTTTAATCACTTGAAAGCTAGAAAGGTCTCCAATATCAGAGCTGTCCAGAGCATGGTGTGGCAACAGCGCCACTGTACAAATTCAGGCCACTGTGATACTGCACCTAAAAAATTCAGCTTTGAGCTGTAATAACGTTTGAATAAAATACCTCTCAGCAGTGGGAGTACCCTTGTTTTACTCAGGGGGATAAACCCTACAACATTTTTTTTACATTTTAAGTATTACTATCCCTTTAAGCATTCAAGGGATTTATCCTCTTGGTGACAAGGGCTTTTTTTTTTTTTAAACCAGAGAACAAGCAATTTTTGCCTTTTTAGTATGCCTTTGTTCAACCATATTTTCACTAATTCCTTTAGTTCACAGTTCACCCAAACACATTACATACCATTTTTAATCTGTAAAGGAATTTTTTGTTTTTTCCATGTGAGGACCAGATTAATTACATTCACTGAACCAGCTCATGGGAGCGATCACAGGTACCAACTTGCCAAGGTAAAGGCTGAAACTGACTGCTCCAGTCTTGCAACAGTCAGTTTCTGCCTCCCGGCATGTTCACATTGCTCTTTCAGGCACACAGTGATAGTTTAACTCATGACGTGCCAGGGTCATCACTGGTCACTGAAAGAACCAAAACCTGTGATGTCCTGGCATGTCATTGGACATTAACGGATTGAAGGATAATTAGAGCTTTCCTTTGAGGAAATTTTTTTTTTTTTTTTTTTTTTTTTAGGTTTTCCTGTGAGGACTTGTACTTGGTGCATTTTTAACAGGGACTGGATACAAAATATGAACCTTCTTTCATACCTCCTAAGCAGCCTTTTTTAGGGAGGGTACAGTCCCTCTAAGATGAAAATCTTTGTCCCTCTTTCCTACCATGGTATCCCTCTTTTAGGTATGTGTATATTATATGGGTGTCATTAAGTGTAAATTTTTATAACGCTAGCCCCCATCAAGTTTATTATTAGGGGCAATTCATATTGCAATTGTATCCAAGTTGTGGAATCTTACTGACACTAAACAACATGGAGGGGAGACTTTCACAGATCTTTTCATACATATACTGCATGGCCAAAAGCATGTGGATTTGGTTATATGAGCCTCACCTATTGCCGACAAGTGTATAAAAACAAGCACACATCCATGCAATCTCCTTATAAAAACAATGGCAATAGAATGGCCCTTATTAAGGTAGGAATACACCTTTCCTACAAGACAGTTCATCAAATCTCAGTCTTCCTAGAGCTGCCCATGTCAACTTTAAGTGTGAAGAGGAAAGGTCTATGACAGGGCTGTCCAAGTTCAGTTCTCAAGGGCTACCGATAGTACAGGATTTTGGGATTTCCCTGATTAAGCACAAGTCAGTCAGTCAAAATGAAGAAGCCACTGATTAACCCTTTGAGTGCCAGAAGGGTACGGAATGCATTCCGTACCTCTCTGGCACTCAAAGGGTTAACTCACCTGCGCTTAATCAGGGAAATCCCTAAATCCTGTACTTGAGCACTGAACTTGGACAGCCCTGGTTTTGGTGAAGCAACAGCTCATCCGTGAAGTAGTAGGCCACATACTCTCACAGACAAGGACCTCAGAATGATGAAGTGTGTAAAAATAATCTGCCCTCAGTTACAACACTTACTACCAAGTTCCAAACTGCCTATGGATGTAACATCAGCACAATAAATGTTCAGCAGGAGCTTCATGACATGGGTTTCCATGGCCAAGTAGCTTCCTATAAGTCTAAGATCATCATGCACAATGCCAAGCATCAGTGGGGTAAAGCTTTGGAGTCTGGAGCAGTGGACACTCCTTCTCTGGGGTGATGAATTATGCTTCACCATATCGCAGTCTGGCAGTTGACTCTGGGCTTGGATGATGCCAGAAGGACACGATTTGCCTGATTGCACACTGCCAACTGTTTGATGAAGGAGGAATAACGGTTTGGGGCTGTTTTCTATGTTTGGGTTAGGCCCCTTATTATTAAGTGAAGGGACATTAAAATGCTACAGCATGTAATGACATTCTAGATGATTCTGTGCTTCCAACTTTCTGGCAACAATTTGGGAAGGCATTTTCCTGTTTCAGCATGGTAATACCTCTGAGCACAAAGTGAGGTCCACTGTAGAGTTCAGTGTAGAAGAACTTGAATGGCCGCCACACAGCACTGACCTCAGACCTACTGAACACTTTTGGGATGAACTGGAATGTTAACTGTGAACCAGACCTAATCACCCAACATTGCTTGACCTCACTAATGCTCTTGTGGCTGAATGGAAGCAAATCCCCACTCCAATGTTCCTACATCTAGTGGAAAGCTTTCCCAGAAGAGTGAAGGCTGTTATAGCATCAAAAGTGGGACCAACTTCATATTAATGCCCATGAATTTCGAACGAGATGTTCGATAAGAAATTGTCTGCAAGCTTTTGGCCTTGTAGGGTATGTCAACAGGACATGTCCACTTCTGATGTAACTTGGAGAACCAACACAATTGTTGGATAACAATTTCAAAATAAAAATATGCGAATACTTGATGAAACTACAGTAACGCCTGAAAATCTCCCCATTAAACTGTAACTTCACGAAGGTTGCTACCACTTTTGAAAGGTGCATGCTGTTACAAACATAGCAACTCTAGAGCAAGGGTGGTAATCATCTGGCTTTAAAGTGGTTATTGGACTACTCAGCTGCAGTATTGGTTCTTGTCCATTCCTATGGACAAGGTTCCTATAAAAAGGCCATCTTTTTATCCCCTAGCACACATTAACATTAGTACAATTTAACTGGTGAGATGGCTCATTTGGTTAAGGCACCAGCTGAAGAACCTATTCAAACCGCAGAGTCACAAGTTCTAGTCCCAGCAGGGTTGACTCAGCCTTTCATCCTTCTGAGGTAGATAAAACGAGTACCATTAAATTGGGTAGTAATATCTATACCCTCAGGACATACTTGAAAACGAGAGACAGTCTCAATGTATCCTTCCTAATAAAATAATTTGATATTATTAAACCCCCACTGATGATTTGTATTATGACCACAAACACCCTCAGTTAATGATTACATATCTGAGGTAATTTTTCTGCAAAACGTGGGTCAGATATTCAACTTCTCCAGCGACTCCTGACTTTCATTGAACCTTCTGTGACCTTAGTGACTACACAAATAGCAAAGCATATGAGCTGTGTAATCGCTTTCAGGTGTTGTGTTTAACAAATTACAAATGCCTTCTTGGAAATGTGTCAGAGATCATTGGAGTCATTAGTGAATAAAACGAAATGGCTGCAATGGCAGCGATAGTTATTACAAGAGCTTCCATGGGGCCTGCTTTATGTTCCTAACTCTGGACATCTTTCAGGAGAGAAGGAATTTTATAATTGCAAAGCAGAGTGTGTCAGATATACTGATCCATATGGATTTCAGCTTTTATTCTCTTATAGCTTGGTAAAAGTCAAGTTTTTAGTGCCTTGCATTAGCCCCTCAGTTAATTCAGTCCAGATAGTAATATACAATTTCACATAATATTTTATTTAGTTTCATATTTTATATATATATATATATATATATATATATATATATATATATATATATATATATATATTTATTTCTGGTTTGCTCTCTGTAGTGCCCTGGGGCAGCATGGGGTGGACTGCACATGCAATCACTGAATCACCACAGGATAGTGCCTGTGAGAGGTCAGGCCAGGGGAGTCACGCCTCCTGGCCGCTCCTCTCAAAACCACTGCAGCGAGATTAAGAGGGGCAGCGATTTTCACAGGAGTAGCCATGGAGGCAGAGCCTTCCTCCCACTTACTCCCCTGGCTACTCCTGTGAAAATCTCTGCAGCGAGACTCACTACCATCTAGATCCAGCGGTTCACCTATGTGCACTGTGTGCTGAATCCCACAGGCAATGCCGTGAAGCATTCGCTGGGATATATATCTGTTATAGTTAGCCATGTACTGACACAATGCATAGCATGTTAGACATTACAATCGTGTTGAAACTGAAGCAGAGTGGGACTTTGTGGTCTAGCGTTTACTTATATGGAATTACAACAGTGCATACTAAAAATAATTCAGTGCAGATCTCTGACACCGAAGGGGGTAACACATGAGGTCTGCAATACATTAGTACAATAATGATCAAATGCTATTGATTGTACCGATGTAACCAAACTCGCTGAGGCCAATGTACCAAGAACTACTAAAGCAATTCTGGGGAAAAATAACTGCACCATAGTGGACAAATCAAAATTCACCATGATTTAAATGTTGCTTTTAACCCCTTGAATATTGCTTTGCTTTGTGATGGAGACCTCTCTAGCACTTATGCAGATTCAAAGCCCCATTTAAATAAATGAGGAGAGTTATTTGTTTGCCATGGTGAAACAAGTTTGCCTTAAAATTGCTCCACGCTAGTTTGTGCATATGTCCCTTTGATGTTAAATGTATACAAAAGATTGTTGAAACATTCATAGAAACAAATGTAGCAAATTTATTGTCCTTTGTGATTTTTAAAGGGATAGTAATACTTCGTTTTATCTTTATTTTATTTGTAGGCATTAAAAAAACATGAAGAACGATATAAGTCTCATCTCTCAAACCTTTATGGTTTGAGAGATATTCACAAGCAAAGTTTCCCCTCCCACCACTTTTACCTAGTGTAAGCCATCTCTTCTCAGATGTGGAATCCAGTCCATTGACCAGACCGATAAAAGAAGGGAACAATCTTCTTTGAGAACAATGAAAGCCCTTCCCCCCTTGACAAGTTTTTCAGGTTTTTCCCTTAAGTGTTACTATCTATTTAATATGCATATCTACACACACACACAATGTAAAACTTTTCTTTAATAAAATGTAACATAGGATATTGTATTTGCTATTTTGCCAGCAGACAGGGGAAAGAACTTTTCTTACATGCATTACTTCCTTCTGTGTCTTACTCAGTAAAGTACAGCCTTCTGAACAGGAAGTGAGGTGTGTACAGCCTTCTGAACAGAAAGTGAGATGTACAAATTAAATTGACTTCCCCTAGCCTACTAAAATAGCACACACAATATCATGTCTTTGATTCAGTCAAAGTATGGAAATGTTAACTGTGTATCTGAATTTTTCAACACTCCATCATATTTGAGCAATGTACTGTATATCTTATCTATACTGTCTCCATTGTTCTCTATTCCTGATCAACATGGCAATGAAAAAGTAAAATTTCTTTAGTATGCAAAACTGTCTCCTGTATCTGTAGGCTAGTAAACCTTTCAGTATTTATAGAGAAGTGAAAGTGTGGACAGTCCAACAGCTGGAGGTTTAAAGTCTGACATCCCATGCAACAGGGTATTGTAACTTACCTGAATGAGCTGGGCTGCAATTTCAGGTGTACCATTGCGCAAGTCATGGCCATTAATTGACAAAACTCGATCATTCTCCTGCAAATAACCATCTCGTGCAGCAAGCCCTCCTTCTAACAAGTTGAAAATATATATTCCAGGCTCATCTTGTTTGCGTACTAGTTTTATCCCCAGTTGCATGTCATGGCTGCTTTTGTTTAAAACAACATGGATGTTGTCATCTCTTGCACTGTATTGGTCTATAGGAACTCCATTGCTTATGCATTTGTACCTCTGCTCCCTAAGAACGGAGAGCCTTAGAACTTGGGAAGGCTGTCTGAGAACAGAAATTGCGTATGTGTGAGGGACATTGCTGATATCAATACCATTTACCTGAAAGAGAAAACCAGGATTAGGAAAAATAATACATAACAATAGGGGACAGTAAAGTACAAACAACTGTTACAGCTATATATATATATATATATCAAATATTCTTGGAGAAACAATGAATTAAGCACTATTAAAATTCTAAAACAAGAGTTTTAGTGTTACTGGCATATCCTGGAAAGAAATGCCTTTAGTTTTCTGGAGTTGCTTGTTCTCTTGAGCATATAAAAGTGCTAGAGCTGGTTAAAATGTGGCTTGTGGGCCACATCCAGCTTGTGGGATGACTTTATATGTCCCCTGGGTCTGTAAACATACAGCAGACCTGTTATGCAGAAAAAAACTATAACTTCTGGCTTTAACTGCCAAGAAAGAATGAAACACAAAACACAATTTTCATACAATGTATCACTCTACCAGCTCAGAGAGTGACAGAATTTATACATTTTTGTGTGGTAGCACAGCAGTTAAAATATGACCTGAAGCTCAACTGCCATTGGCGGAATACATTATGAAAGCTCATACTTGAAAGCTTTCATCCTACAGTCACTCAGCCAATAAGTTTCCTCTATTAATCTCATAGCAACCAGTGTAGTAGCTTAATGTCTTCTGTTCTATTTAAAGTGATAGTAATACTCAACAAGAAATTATATATATATATCTATATAGATAATGTATATAATTTCTTGTTGAGAATTACTATCACTTTAAAGGGATAGTAATACTTTGTTTTATCTTTATTTGTAGGCATTAAAAAAACATGAAGAACGATATGTCTTATCTCTCAAACCTTTATGGTTTAAGAGATATTCACAAGCAAAGTTTCCCCTCCCGCCCCTTTTACCTAGTGTAAGCCATCTCTTCTCAGATGTGGAATCTGGTTGTAAGACAGACAGATAACAGAAGGGGACAATCTTGTTCCTATGAGAACAATGAAAGCCCTGCCCCCCTTGACAAGTTTTTCAGGTTTTTCCCTCATCTTAATTGAAGATTGTCCCTCTCTGCAGTCTACCTGGGCACCTCCCTTCTGATCTGGCTGAGCAGTGTTACATCAGTAAAAGGGGCGGGAGGGGGACACTTTGTCATGGAATTACTCTTGAACTACAACTCAGAATTGAAATAACACTCTCCAAAGTCAAAATACTATGATGATTAATTAGAGCTGCTTTTATTATAAAACATTATTATCCCTTTAGATAGAACAGAGGACATTATATATATATATATATATATATATATATATATATATATATATATACACACACACACACACACACACACACACGCGCACAGGATATTCACTCACACTGAATACAAACAACAGGTACCTTGTGCAGAAGATTATTATGATATTCAAGAAAAGGCTGCACACTCTCAGGTTTTAAAGTTCAATAATATCAACATTCAATGGCAACATAAAGTCAAATCAATTATAAATCAACATTCAGGAAGGAAACAACTGAATACATTTTGTTCTTTTAAGCCATTAGGACTAAGGGTATTAAGCTTTCTGATATAGCAGCATTCACGTTGCAACAGTATCTCCCGTTGCTCAATTCCAATAAAGTTAAAATTGCTAGCAGTATGCTTCTCTGACAAGTAATGCTTAGCCACTGGCTTCGCTGTCTGTTGGTCATGGAATGCTACCTTTATGGCTGATCTGTGTCCAGCCACCCGTTCACAGATTGTGCAGATGGTCTTACCTACATAGGTTAAGTAAACATGTACACTACACGATATGTAGTGCATGTAAGATGTTGTTTTATTTTGTATTTTTTGTTTGTTTGTGGGTGTATAAAAAATGTCCCCATTCTCATCGATCCACAAGCAGTACACACCCCTTGCATCTATAGCATCCCGGTGGGGAGGATTTTAACCATGTCTGTTTCTTCCTAGTGTAACTCTCAATGGGATCAATGTTAACCACAAGGTCTCAGATTTGGTCTCCTTCTGTATCCAACAAGGGGTGGATTTTTGAAGCACCGTGGAAGATGTTCATCTTTCATCAAAATGTTCCAGCTGTTCCATATTGATTTTTGCATTTTCTGTGATGCTGTGATGATGTGGCAGAGCTAGACAACTTAGATTCTTTTGGGATAGAACTATTTGATTGTTGATCCATTAGTTCTTTACGTATCAAGTTTCCTCCTTTGGTATCCACATGCTACAAATCTGTGTCATCTCTTCCAATTGCTGGTTCCGGATCTCCACATCAGAATTGTCCCTCTTTACCCTTAAGAATTGTGATTTGGGCAATGATGCTTTTAAAGCTTGGGGATGGAGGCTGGTGTTGTGCAGGAGAGTATTTCTTTATGATATAAGCAATGTCCCAAATGATTTGCACCACAAAAGATTTTTAAATCTAGAAAGGTAATTTCATTACGGTGATCAGCATCACGGTGCCCGTGATTGCCTCCAGCAACACTGTGCTTGCAGACATTGCATTACTTCCTGGTTGTCGTGCTGAGGCACATACGCTATTCTTATTGGCCGCTGTTAATTGCCAGAGTGAGTCTCTGCCTACATGCTGGGCCTTATAGGCCTCAGCCTGCCTTTACTCCTTTGCCCTTTTGTGGTGTACCTGTGCACTGTAGCTCTTGTGATTCCGATGCTCCATTTCTGTGTATGACTCCTGGCTATGTTTTGACTTTGGCTGTGTTTGATCCCTGACTACTGAATTCCATTCCGGTCTGACCATTGGGTCCATCTGACTACCTGCTCTGGTCTGACTCCTGGCTTTGGCTGACTACCTGCTCCGTGCTGACCCCTGCTCCAGCTGACTATTCATCATTCTATACCCATGGCCTACTGTCTCTGCTTGCACTCTCCGTGCTCTGTTGTTTCCTCCAGTGAAGCGGTGCTCAGTCTGCGTCAGTCCGTGCCACTGTCTGTTGTTCCTTTCTGTGCCATTAGGTACCCTAGTGTTCTAGGGATTCTGAGCCACCACTGCCTGTTCCGTTACCCTAGCGTTCTAGGGATTCTTAGTCATCACTGCCTGTTCCGTTACCCTAGCATTCTAGGGTTCTCAGTCACCGCTGCCTGTTGGCTTACCTTATCATTCTAGGGAGATCCATCTCTGAACTAAACCACCCTAGCGTACTAGGGGATTTTCCCTCTGTTCACAGGGGCTTCACAGCTGCTCCTGTACTAGTAGCTACTACCATCCTCGCTACTAGTATATATATTCAATCAGAGTGGTATTTGCCTCCTTACAGTCGGGGATCCTGTGCTGTCTCCACACCTGGTCCTGTGAGGGTTGGGGAAGTGCTTAGGCACTGTGTTCACACCTAGTCCTGTGAGGGTTGGGGAAATGCTATTCATATTTATTATGTTCTTATTTTAATAAAGATATTGATTTTACTGTATCTGTAATTGTCAGTGTCGTTATTCCACAGTCACCCAGTGAGAATAAGCCAATGTGAATTTAATGTTATAATGAATGAAATCAGTGATGTTTCCGATCCCTTCCAGAGGATTAGTACATTATCAGTGAAGCACCGGTACCGTATGAGGTGTTGAAAGTACTTATTGAGTATATACATTTTCTCAGAAACATACATAGGCATTGGCATACGCTGGTGCCATGCTAACACCCATTGATGTAGCAGACACTTGCATATAGTAAACGCCTTCAAACTGGAAGAAATTCTTCTTCAAGCAGATTTCAAGAAGTGATAGTAAAAATTCAATGGGTGGAGCTTTGTATAGTTCCGATGCAATAAGTACCTCCCGTTCAGCTTCGATAACCTCTTGATGTGGTATAATAGTGTAGAAGCTTTTGACATCTAAGGACACCAACCAAATATCTTCACCATCCAAGGTGAGGTCTTGTAGAATGTGATCAATGAAGGGGTATCCTTGAGGTAAGTAAGTAATCCTTTGATTACCGGTTGGATAAAGTGGCTGTAATAAACTATTTCTAGCGGAGTCAATTGGTCTCATGGGTGGAGCAGTTAATGATTTAGGGAACTTTGGGGTCCCGAAAAAACTGTCACTTAGTGACAGAGCATGTACCTGGCAAGTCCTGGAAGTCCGGGTCTCCGTCCGTTCGGGGACTCCGGAATCATTTAGTAGAAAAAAAAAAATACAATGTTAGCTGGGCGTTAAGGTGATAGCCGCGTACGCACGCGGCTGTCACTAAGGGGTTAAGAAGAAATAACTTGTATATTTCAGCATGCCTGTCTAATAAATGCATTCAGAAAATTCAGCCAAAGTTAAAAAATATAGGTAAAATGGTCTCAAAAATTCCAGGGAAAAAGTTGCATGATCCTGAGAGAAAAGTGACTATCTCTAGTGAAACAACCGCTCAGGTTTCTTTTTATTTCTTTTGTGCCAAAACAGTAAAATTCCCACAGCTTGAAAAGATGGCTTCATAGAATAGTGAATGAATTGGAGAGGGTTCGCTCATTGGCAAGTTTCTCTCAAATTTACCTCACCTTTGTACATAACACCCTGGCATGGCATAGTGATTAATTTGAGTTTGCACTTCTTTGCTATTTTTCTTCAAAATTCAGTCATAATGAGCAAAGAAAAAATGTTTACCTCTTATACTAGATACGAGAAATGTCTCCACTATTCTACACATTACTTTGCAATAAGTTGGCTAAGTCTCTAGCACCTGATTGGTTAGACATAGTGCCATATACACAAAAAAATGGACCAATTCTAGGGCAAATCAGCTGCACCGTGGGGTTAGCACACTGATTTAGAACATGAACCATTTTAGCATTCCTTCTTTGAATAGTTTATTATTGTTGTTTGGAGATGTTGGGGAACATACTAATCCACCAGCACAGCTCTATTGGAGCTAGGACCTTCATGTCAGCAAGCATCATAAGCCCGACCCATAGTATAAGCTGGAAATCTATGTGCATTTACACCATTTCCTCTGCACCATGTTTAATACATGGAGTTAAACATGGTGTAGAGGGAAGAAATACTTATGTAATTCCCGATTGTACTACCATTTGCACAAGCTGTGTTATAGGGGGGATTTTTGGTGTAAGTAGTTTAGTAAATTAGCATTAGACAGAAGTAGGGTTAGAAAATACATTCCAGCTCCTGCTTATACACTGAATCACGTTTATACTTTCACCCCATAGTCCTCAGAACTGTATATCCTGGAAAGCTCCTTATTTCAACCACCCACAATATAATGTACACACATCTTCTGGATGCTCTCCATCCTCATCTCTACTGTGTTTCTCTGGGGACTTTGGACAAGTAGGTTCCCAGGTATGTATACTCTAGTGGAGGTCTTACTAGTGATTAACAAAATGGCATTAGCTGCTGCTAATCTTCCTAAACAAGTACTCTTCTAGATTTTCTAGATTTTCCCATGGCTTTTTTACATTTACTTTAAATTGTTAGCTATATCTACAACAAAGTCCCTTTGACATCATGAAGTCTATAATTTTACCTTTGGGTCTTTATATCCTACATGTATCTTTATTTATACAGCGCCATACATGTACACGGCCCTTCACAGACGCCGTACAATACTAAAAAAAATATAGGGCAGGGATAAGAGCATCATGCTTAACCGTTTGAATGCCAGAGAGGTATCCAAAGCAAAACATTGGATACCTCTCTGGCACTCAAAGAATTAAGTGTGATCACTGCATTATAAGCAGGGGAAAAGTGAATCCTACATTGGGAAGGAGACCCTTCCCCAAAGAGATTAGTCTATTACAATGCATTTTTTTGCATTTTGTGGCACCCAGCTATAGATCCCATTTCCTTTTCCATTCCTCTATGTGTTTGTCACTGTTTGTCCTACAGGACACAACAAAAGGTCAGCTTTTCAAGATATCCCTGCTAATTACAGGTGCTTAATTAGTGGATCAGAAATTGTGATGGAGCTGCCTGTGCTCAGTTAGGGATACCACTGAAACCTGACCTGTTGGTGTGCATCAAGAATTGGAGCTCAGAATCACTGCTCTAACAGTTTAAAAATTATTTTTCCCTTATTCCATAAGGAATATTACCCTCATCTACTTTTCTTTCAAAGTGTTTCATTTTGAACTGTTGACAATATGTGTAGGTTTCTGTAAGCCCACTGCACAGCTCTGGGGAATATAATGAAACTTTATAAATAAATACTAATACATTCTAGCAGGTCTTCCCAAGCAAGCTTTGAACGTGGGATCACTTAATAATCCTTGCATAAATCTTCTTTATGTACTTCATCACTATAAATATAAACACTCAAATAGATTTAACCCCTTAGGACATGAGGGGTGTGCAATACACTGCTTTGTCCTTGTGTTAACATTCATCATTTTTCTAGGAAACCACTTAACCCTTTGAGTGCCAGAGGGGGTATCCAACACATTGCATTGCATTGGATACCCCTCTGGCACTCAAGGGGCTAAACCATATTTAAAGGAGCAGTACACTTTTTTAATGAAAACATATACATTGTAGAGCTTTTCCTGTTCAGTAAAATAAGGGCATTCCCACTGCTGATCGATGTATATTTCCAGAGTTATTACAGTTTAAACCCATGGTTTTTTACATTAGCAATGTACTCTAGTCATCAAATTCCAGTTAGTTATTCAGTTAGATTCTAATGGAGAAGAAAGTCAGTGACTTACAGTTCTCCATAGAATGTGATAGAAACTGCCTGTCACTTCCTGTCAGAACGATCAGGAAGTAAACACAGTAAATTCACTTCTGATTGTTTGAACCATTATAAATGTTGCATAAAACAACTGACAGCGGTGGGAGTACCCTTGTTTTACTCAGCAGAAAAAGCTCTATAACACAAATGTTTTCATAAAAAAAAGTTTGCCATTTATTCTATTGCCATATGGTTAAAATACTCTCACTGCCCTGTTATGAAAAATCAGATTGAAAGGTTTTTTCCTGCCAAGTAATTCTGGTACTCTTACTGCTGTAAGATGGTCATCTGGAAAGTGATTAATAAAATAATAATTTGACCTCTATTTACTAGTTGAAGAGCCCATTACACGGGCCACAGTGCCACTGCCAGCCGGTTGTGGGGCAGTCATGCACAGTAGAGACTGCCCACGTTGCGGCTGATACAGTGCCAGCCGGTTGCTGTGCAGTCATGCTCAGTGGAGACTGCCAGCGCTGCGGCTGATACAGAGAGGGACACTCCTTCAGAGCGCTCCACTCTGCACCAGCCTCGTCACGGGCAGTCTCTACTGCGCATGACTGCGTCGTTACACACGTTTTAGCGAATTATTATATAGGATATTAAACTGTTAATGTTAGTGCTACCTGGTGCTCAGACAGTTCACCTGGTGTCAAGACAGTTATTTTATTGCATTACTAGTGTAAAAGCCCATGTGCATGGGCCAAGGTCTGGGTAATGTTAACCCTTTCAGTGGCAGAGGGGTACACAAGGCATTGCTCTGGCACTCAAATGGTTAAGAGGCCGCTACCTCACTGCTCCATACGATGCAGTCTTGCGTCGCCTCACTCATGTGATGCAATCATGCGCAGTAGAGACTGCCCGAATAACTGCTGCTCATGACTGCATTGTGACAAACACCCTAGCAAATTATTATATAGGATAGGATAGGATATGGGAGAAGTGCATCTGACTATAGCCCTTTATTGAATGTGATAGTAATGGCTTTAAAGGGGAACTTTCACCCCGCAATAACTAAATCCCCCCTTACTGCACACCTGGCGACTAGCTGCTTAGTAGCGCTAGTCGCCAGAAATCTTACCCCGTTCTCAAGATTTCGGCGTTTTAAAAGAGCAGGAAGCACGGACGTCTCTTCACAGTGACGTCCGTGCTTCCTGCTCTTTTAAAACGCCGAAATCTTGAGAACGGGGTAAGATTTCTGGCGACTAGCGCTACTAAGCAGCTAGTCGCCAGGTGAGCAGTAAGGGGGGATTTAGTTATTGCGGGGTGAAAGTTCCCCTTTAACCGCTTTGTGACAGATCTGTGATAACTTCTGAACAAAGCCACTTCCAGCAGTTGGATTTGTATCCTTGAACTCCACAGAAAAGCCCTACAATATATGCATTTCATTATAAAACATTCCTGATCTTTTAACCCTTTGCATGACAGAGGGACACTACTCTGGCACTCAAGAGTAAAAAATGAATTTCTTGATGCTGATATTTCTATGCCTTAGTGGAACCTCAGTCCAGAGCCAGCATTCTATTATGAAACTTTTACATAACTTTATAAAAATTATGGAAGAAAAAAAAAAAAATCAACAAAATATGTTTAATACAGGAAACTCATATCAACTTTAGTTCATTTGCCAGTTCACTGTGTCATGCAGCAAGTATGATAAATAATGTACCAAACTCTTGTTTGTGACATTCAGTTCAGGAATCTCTTTTCTGACAAACAGACCATATTTCTGTGCTGAATTACTCTGTTAAATAGGAAACAGATACTGAGGGAATAAAAGGGACCATACATTCCTTTCCTTTGGCTCAGCGCTCCTCCTGTGGGATGCACATGGTGCCATATACTCCATATTCTACCTAACAATGCAAGACATGTTTCTTTAACATAAATTATTAAGATCATAGAATGTATGGTGCTTCTCTTTTTCACCACATTTGAGTACTGTGCATTGTTTCCCCCACACAGTTAGGTGGTATGACTTCAACTGTGGGGACTTTGGGAAGATTTACGACACATCCCGGCAGACATGCAACAATACTACATTTTAAGAAAACAAATTAACCTTTGAGTGCCAGAGGGGTGCTCCTCAATATGTCGCATAGCCCTCTGGCACGCAGAGGATTAAAGATACACACTATTGGCCACAAGGAATAAGTTCTGCATGTACTGGTTCCCCTGAATTAATCTATAATTAGTGATGGATAGCAAGTCCACAGAGAAGGACATGATACTTTAGTGTCAGACTGTAGGACCCCAAACTCCTCCCACTGTCATCTTAAGAAAATTGACTTCAATGAGAGGATTTTGAAGTCCTGGAGTTGAGCAACAAAAACAAAACAAAACACGCCTCTTCATGGACATAACCGGTACTAATTAACCCTATGAATGCTAGAGGGGTACACAATGTGTTAAAGGAGAGCCAACACATTCTAATAATAACCCCACACTTTACTATGCCCAGAAAACCTTATTGCCCCCTTTGAATTCTGCCCTTGTTCTTCTTCAAACAGTGTTGGATGTCACTTCCACAGAGGTGGGCATGACAGCTACTGTCAGTATTTTATGAAACTGAAGTAGTGCATGATCTGAATTAACCATTTAAAAATAAGATTAATCTGAAAGCAATGAGATGCACACCCATGTGGTCCTTCATTGCAGTGAGCAGTCTGCTGTCTTGTGGTCCTGCTAGCATCAATCATATCTACCTCCATGGACCCGATATCCAGGACAGGCTGAAGAGGTTATCTCTTGAATAAAGGAGCAAAGAAGAAATTCATAAGGGCCCTTAGGATTTTCTGACTTTATTAACTGTTAAGATTTTATGTTCAAATTAAGGTAACCAGGGTTTAAACATTATCCCTTTGAGTGCATTGCTTACCCCTCTGGCACTCAAAGGGTTAAGAGTTGTTACTGTTCATTTAAATCTGAATTTCCCATTTGAGTAATAATAAGTTTAACAATGAAAGGAGGTAGTTTTCTATTAAAGTTCTTCAAATTTGTTGAAAACCTAAAAAGGAGTAGTACTTTTTGTTTCCAGAGAATTAGTTTAATAGAGTTATGTTCTGGAATAATTGAGGTGAACCCAGGGAAATATATTTGCCTCCAATATGTTTTAGCTAACCTGGCTAAGGTGCGCCAAGCTTTCTAGAACTGAGTAGTGGGGTGATAACTTCCAGCTGTCAGCTATACATTATATACCAAACTATATGGACAGAGATCAGAGTATGCAGAGGCTACTTAATAGGCTGGGTTTACTCTTGAGCATCCCTCGAGAAAACACTCCAGCTGCTGTATGTTCAGAAGGAAAAGTTGAGGAGTTCTGGAGCAAACCATTTGCTCAATGTGGAGAGCTGAAAATTCCCATTGAATTAAATGGGGATTTTAACCCCTTGAATGCTCTCTAGCATTCAAGGGGATACAATCCCATTTAAATCAATTGGAATTTTTTACATTTTTTGTTCTCACCTATAGTGCAAATGGTTTGCCCCAGAACGCCTTCACTTTTCATTTGAATATACAGCCAGGGGCGTAGCAACCGGGGGGGGGGGGGGAATTCCCCCCAGGAAATCATGTGGGGGACAGATAATGTAGAAATCCCCACCAGGCTCTAGGCGCACTGGCCTGGGGAGCACAGGCTCTGGGTGACCAGCAGGAGGGGAGCGCACTACACAGCCACCTCCTTGTAGCATGACCGAGCGGACCACGGGTAGAGGAGCTTCTGTATTCTCTACCGCGGTCTGACAGGAAGCTGCTTGCCGAGTGCAACGAGCAGCTTCCTGTCAGACTAGGTAGAGGGTCAGAAGCTCCTCTACCTCAGTCTGCTCTGCCACGCTACAAAGAAGGTACAGAGGGTCTGGATGGGCAAAGTGATGCACATGGGGGCTGCTATCCCCCCGCCCAGATTTGTGGGGTTTCCTACGCCTCTGCATACAGCCCCTATTAGCACTGCCATCATCATGCCCCAGTTGCAGTTACCTGGCCTGAAAAAAACTTTAGCCTATAATAAACAAATAAACCCCCCCCCAAAAAAAAAAAACGAAAAAAAAAACGAAAAAAAAAAACACTTTTTTAATAAACGGATGGAAGACAAGAGATGTTCCACTGTCCTGTGGAAGCCACAGACTCACATGTACACTCTGACAAACCAGCGTTGTTGGTCATTCTTTTATAGACAATAATTATATAGAGTTGACTGCTGTTATGGTGGACATGTACAGAACATAGAAAGTGAAACAGGAAATGGTGCATTAACACAAATGAAGTGAGAAGGTGTAGTTGGAAAAGAGAGGAAAGGGGGGTGATAACTGCTAGATATTTGTAGTAAAGGGGAATGACAAAGTGTGTTCCACATTTTTTTATTAGTTTTTTTATTCTGTTTGTAATTCATTTGTCTATTTTCAAATGTAAAGTTTTTTTTGTAACCCTTTAACCCTTATGAGAACAACGCATTTCACTCCACTCTAGTCCTTAAAGAGTTTATTCAATCGATCGTTCCCTACTATTCATTGGTTTTTATAACTCTTCAATGAAATTTGTATCGCTTAAAGTCTGTAAGTATTTTTTGTTTGTTAATCATCTGCTGAAAACACCAATGCTTGTGGAATCCAGCTTGCTAATGAGAAAATGATTCATTTTCTGGTATTTTTAGCTTAACCATTGCTTAAAATATAATATGTATGTGGGTGCCCTGTCTAGAAATAGTGTAGATTTGGTGCTATAGCTAGAGTTTCCATTTAGCACAGTGGTCAAGCAGTGGTGTCCGTAGACATTTTTCCAGGGGGGGGCAAAGCCATAATATGACCCCCAGGCCAGACCATCTAGCCCCTTTATTTATATGGAGGAGGGTAATTGTAGGGGGGGGCAAGTGCCCCCCTTGCCCCCCCCTCCGGACGCCCATGTGGTCAAGGACAATGGAGACAGGAAGAGACCCACAGCTATCAGGACTGAATAAAGATCTACAACTGTAAGTATGATCACCAGTTGAAGCTACATTTTGCATTTCATTTTATTTGTGAAAACAAATCAAATATTTTGGCCCCTTCTAAACAAGAGGAACTATTCTTCCTCACATATACAATATTTGAGCTTGATATGGAAAAACAATTTCCTAATTTAGTGTTCTGCACATAGCAAGGCATGTATTGCTTATTAGTCCTCCCCAAAAAGCTGTTGTTTTTTTCCATTAGGTTGTCCATGTTGTTTATGGAGCGTACAATCAACTTGGAAAACCAACCCACAGAGCTTACAAACTATAAGAAACATTACCCACAGTTTACAGTTTCAGAAATGAACTCAATCACACAGTTTGTAATAAACAGGTAAAGTGACCCTCAGAGCTTACAACCTGTTTGAGAAAAGACCTAGAATTTAAAGAACATATGGAGATGGAATCACACAACTGACAGGCAAAGGTTACGCTCAGAGTTTGCAGTCTATTGAACATGGTAAGAGAGTGTGCAATAAAGATTCAGAATGAGTTCCAGATCTTACAGTTAACAGGGAAGTCTCTTTTATCTTCAACTCTATAGCACAAATCCTCAGTGTCAATAAAGATTAATACAGAATCACAGAGCTTGCAATAGGTTGGGAAACTAGGTCTCAGAGCATTCAATCTGTAGAAGAAATGACATGGAGTTTACAGTACAACTACGGACTAAATAAAAGATTTCAGTAAGCTGGGAACCTGGACTCTCAAACTGTTCAATCTATAAAAGGATTGACCAAATTAGTGTACATAGCAGATAGAGAATGGACCTCATAGTTAGCAACCCATTCTATATATGTAATGTAAACTATCTGTTTGTTATTGTACAGATTGAAATCTCTGTCAGCTTCTCTACTGATTGCAAACTATGTTATTCATGTTGTATTTTTTCATATTCTGTAGGTCTGTTCTACAGACTGCATGGATTGAGGACAAGTTTTTTTATTGCAATATTTCAGTGGTCAAAAAAGGGACCCCCTGAAAACTTAACAGAAAGAGCATGTTACAACTACCATATTTTTAAAACATTTTGTCTGGAAAGAAGGTTACATAGTTGAATAGCTTTAAAAGAATGGTGCAAATATTCTACTACCTGCAATACCTTCTTTGAATGTATTGTCTTGTTTCTTAAGCTTTACAATACCATGAAGATAACATGAACTATATGGTTTATCTCCTACATGGAATTACATATTTAAATGTTGTTAAAGCCAGTGTTAATATTAATCACATGCGATAAAATCCAGCCTGATTTTAGGCTTCATTTTGATTATTGCATAACCTCCACCAGAAGTAACATTGGGTTGCAACATCATTTCTCTCATCTGCAAGAGAGCAGCTGTTTGAGGATGATTGGAATCCTGTAACATCTGGCGGATCTGAGCTTGTCCACCTCTGCATTACAGAGATTACAGCACTTCACCAACTAAAAATCTAGGCAGCTACAAAATACATTCCTTTTTGCCTCCTCACTACATTTATTTTATTTGGACTGACAAATTGTTTGCATTTTACCATATACTCCTTACCTTTAATATCATATCTCCTGGAAGCAGCCTCCCATCTCGGGCAATAACCCCATCCTGATAAATATGTTGTATGATTATGTGGATCAGAGGTGTTTCATTGCCCCCAACAATTCTAATGCCGAGTCCTTCACTGGGCTCAGAGCGATTGATTTTAATACAGGTAATCTCTCCATCGGGAATAAGGTGGTATAGTCTTGGTAGCACTATAATAAAATAGATACAATGCAACAATTTTGTATAGCTTATATGACAATGATAAATACTAAACAAGTGTGGTAGTCAAACACAATTGCGCATAGTTAAAATTTTTTAACCTCCTGAAGACCCTGATCGTATTGAAAAGTAATGTGTAGGAAAATGGCTTCTCAAGGTGTTAAAATCAATATGAATGATCACCTCCTGTTTCCCCTATATACCCATCAGGTACACAGAACACTGAGTGAAGATGTGTGTTATATACTGCAGAGGAATTGAAACTCACAGAATTTCAGATTCAGATGTAATGTTAGTCTACTTAGATTAACAACACTACCAGTGCCCTCGGACATAAATTAGTAAATAATCCTTCTTTGTTCTAGAAATGTTCATGGATATTGCACAATTAATCCTAATATAACATGACACTGGACTGGAGTAAAGTGGAGGTGATTTATAACATAAGGGGATATAGATTTAATTATCTGACATTGGTGGTTCCTTTGTTTTGTACTAATAAACAATGCCATTTTATAGGCTATAGAGGTATTGCCTACATATAGTTACAGTCAGAAATCCAAATCCATTTGGTGGGCTGCACCTCTTTAGCTTTCTGAATAGACCCATAGTGTGTACATTTGTGAGAAAGATTACTTGTCTGATTATTTATTCTTTTCACTTACAGATTTTTAATTTCAATTAAATTTAATTTAAATTTAGCTGTAATTTCGGGAATCCCTAGATCCAGCTATATGACCTTCTCAATTCAGTAACCTGTAATCACAGTCCTGAAATTGACGAAATATACAATTACGTGAGGTCAATGTACTGAGAACAATCCTGGAGCAAACCAAATGCACCATAGGGGCTAAATGAAAATTGTCAAGCAATGTATTAGATAACTCTCCAGCATTCCAGGGGTTAAAAGCCCCATTCAACTCAATAGAAATTTTTATAAAATTTTTTGTCCTCTATGGTGTAGCTGGTTTGCTTTAGAATATTTGTTTCATTAAGTATTTTACCAGGAAGGATGCATTCAGATTGTCTCTCATTTCATCCAGTTCAGAAGTGTGAAAGGCTCCATAATAGTTAATTGCTCCAGAGCTTCTTAATGTATCTGCCTTAGTGACCTCACAGGGCTAATAGAAAAGTGCAACTTTGCCTGTTAGGTCTCTTTATCGGATTACCATTCAGCAGGTGCATTTAATGCATCAGCATAACTGACATTTGTCAGGGTCACTTATTTCTGAGGACCTCACCTTGGGTTCCCATGGTATTAGTTGTACAGGAGAAGCCATTTAATTTGTATGCTATTGCTGATGAAATATTGTTGCTATATAACATTTAAAGGGTGAGAAGCCTCGAGCTATCATCTTTACTCTACGCCAAAGTACGACACCCATTGTTTACAAATATCCTGGAACTAAGTTTATTTCTATGTAGAGCTACAACTTTGTTGTGAGAAAGGATCTCATGTACCAGGGTAATCAATTTAGTAACAATAGGTGTTTCAAGTGCCATCCAGGATACAGCCACGACCTTCCTTGACCATCATTAATAATTCCTCCAAGAGGCAGCCTATAGGGTCTAAACTATCGTCCCATTGTTTATGTATGCTCAAGAGCAGAAACTTCAGGCAGATGGATATAGGTATATTAGTACATCCACTTTTAGTATCCGTTACAGCAGTCCAATAGTTGTGTACTGCAGGGCACTCCCAAAAAAGACAGAAGTAGACACCTTTTCTAACAGAACCTCATGCATAGCATTTTCGAGCGTGACATAACCAGTCTGGTGTAAAGTAAATTCTTTATTAGCCGATGTCTTGCAGGAATTGGAGTTTTTGATACTTTGTGTGCTTTCATCCACCCAGTATCTGAGCGACACCCATGTTTTTCTCCCATTTAAGATCTGCTAGCTCAGGCAAAGCCTAATATTTTAGATAATCATGAATGTTGGCAAGGGCTTTTGATTTAATGGCTTACTTAGTAAAAATGTTCGTAGGGACACGAAACATCCACCTGAAGTGCATGATTCAGGTGCAAATATCTAAAAAAAATATCTATTGTCTAGTGAAAAGTCATATTTAATTTGCTGAAATGTTCTAACACCACGAATATCTAGAACATATTGACATCTTTCATGATCCATAGTGACCTGTTTTCCAATCTACGAAGTTCAAGAACATATTTATTATCCCATAGAGGAGTGTTTGGGGAGAGACTGTCATGTCTCACAATATTTCTGGTTTGTTGCCTAATCTTCCACTATATGTCCATCAATATAACAAAGGTACAATGTAATCACAATAAACAATTGAGCAATGTATCAATATTCCACATTGCCTTACAGTTTAGTTTAATAACCAATTACCTAGGATTAGTATTGTACCATTTCCATATATGCTGCAATTGTTCTGCCAGGAAGTGTGACCAGACGGAGTAATTTAGAACTATAACATTTGGAATATTGATCACTGTTTTGTACATTGTGTGACATTTGGTAATAATGTGTGTGGTGTTATAGTGTAAGTCCTGTAAACAGATATGGAAGTGGGGAACCAGAGTGCATAGTGGGCTGTTAAGCCAGCACTCTGGCATGTTTAAAGTATACTCCATGTTTGTGTGCTAAGGAATGTTTGGAATGTGGAGTGACTCCTGCTATGCTTCATTGACCAATCAGGGTAGGTTATTATGGACCAGTGAAAATGTCCCTTTTTCAAGAGCTATTTTGTATTCTTATCTTGGTAAGAGTGTCTGGAATTGTATATAAGCAGTGTGTTTTATAAATAAAGGCTGATCTGTTCTACCCTCCATAATACAAGTCTCGGCTGTATTTCTGGAGGGGGCTTGGGCTGGGGATTCTCTCCCTAGCCACTGCAAGAGCAAATTCACTTGCCTCCCCTGGCGTAGGGCCTCTGGAAACCTAGGGTTTCTGCAACTAAATTCAATAGGTCTGCCAGTCTGTCAGGGGGAAGCATCCAGTTGTTCCTGCCCGAGTATCCAGGACCTCCAGACGCCAGGAAGTGGCAGGGCTCCAGCCAGCCATGGAGGAGGGGCAGCAGGGGTGGTACAGAAACCGACAACCCCAAAAGGGATCCAGTAAATCCTGGTACTGTCACATTTGGTGGCAGCGCTGAGATGCCCACTTCCTAAAGGCATCCAAACCACAACCGGGACAATCTCCATCGGGAGATTTGTCTGGAGCCAGTGGCAGGTATATGGAGGGGTTCTACAAGCAGCTGAAGCAATCCAAATTAAATAGATCCTAGCTGCCAGAGGTGGAGAAGCAAGTGAACCCAGGAAGACTGCTTTCAACATATGCCTCCTGAAGTTCGGGATTGGGTAAGGGACCGTGATCCAGCTACAACAGGGAAAGCGGCCAAGTTCGCTGGCAAATATGTGGAAACCCGACGGAGTGGGCCCTGGCCCTCTCCGCCCCCCCCCCCACAGGATCTAATGACACTCCTCGAGGGATCCAGGTACCAGGGCTCTGCCCCATTCCCATCACTCGCCGCCAGCCCAGTAGAAGTGCAGTTCTGGCCTGCAGTGCTATAAGTGTTTGCATCTGGGACATATTAGGAGCAATTGCCCTCAGAGACGGTCCAGAGGCCGGTATCTCCACTGGTCCCACCCCGGAATGCTCCAAGACAAGCCTACTGTATGGAAAGATATGTGGCGGCTTGATGGGCCCTGTCGCTCTCCTGTAAAACCCAAAGGAATTACTACTGACATTCAAATGGGCCAGATACCACATCTCAGCCCCATTCCCAGCCAGCCCAGAGGAGGGAACTGCTATGGACTGCAGTGTGATGATTGCTTGCAGCCTGGACACGTTCGGAGCAATTGCCCTCAGAGACAGTCACGGACTGGGCTCCTGCCCCAGAAGCCGGTATCTCCACTGGTCCCACCCCGGAGTGCACCAAGACAAGCCTACTGCGGGGGAGAGGACCCTGGCACTGAACCTATGGAGTACAGTTGATCCATGCCCATGGGAGGTGATTACAATATTGCCCCTTTTGGCGGGGATGAAGTGTGGGGACAGATCCACGAGGTGAGCCTGGTCCAAACAGCCAGCACAGATCCAAGGACACCATGGTCAGACAGTGCTGGTGAATGGACAGCCAGCCTAGGGATTGAGAGACACTGGGGTCACAATCACTATGGTACAACACCACCTGGTCCCCCACAGGCAGAGAACTGGCTGGACATGGCAGTACAAGTTGCTGGAGGAGCCATACACCAGATTCCCTAGCTCGGATCATGCTGGATTGGGGTGCTGGTGAAAGAGGCTGTGAGGTGGGAGTGATGTCTGGCATCCCAGTTGAGGTACTGTTGGCAAACGATTTGGGGTATCTTACCAGTGCCTTCACAAGCTCCATGTTTGTACAACCCCAAAGATGGCTGCATTTCTGAATATGGTTGTGGAAAAAAAATGGACAGCTGGACCTTCTCCCTCCTTTACCATTCAGTACGGACCCAGCAGGTACAATAAAAAGGCTGATAGACTATCCTGGCAAGAAGATGTCTGAAAGACTTTGTGGACAGTGCTGAGGTGGATCCGTTGGGATCACACCTGGTCTGTCCAAGACTTGGGTGGGAGTAGTGTGACCAGACAGAGTTATTTAGAACTATAACATTTGAAATATTGATCACTGTTTTGTACATTGTGTGACATTTGGTAATAGTGTATGTGGTGTTTATAGTGTAAGTCCTGTAAATGGATATTGGCAGTGCAGAGAGGGCTGTTAAGCACTCTGGCTTGTTTAAAGTATACTCCATATTTGTGTGCTAAGGAATGTTTGGAATGTGGACTGGCTCCTGCTGTGCTTCATTGACCAGTTAGGGGAGGTTATTATGGACCAGTTAAAATGTCCCTTTTTCAAGCACTAATTTGTATTCTTACCTTGATAAGAGTGTGTGGAAGTGTATATAAGCAGTGTGTTTTATCAATAAAGGCTGTTCTATTCTACCCTCCTTAATACAAGTCTCGGCTGTATTTCTGGAGGGGGCTTGGGCTGAGGATTCTCTTCCTAGCCACTGCAAAATCGAATTCACTTGCCTCGCCGGTCTACTGGTGTGTATGGCCTCTGGAAACCCCACCTAGGGTTCTGCAGCTAAATTCATTAGGTCTGCCAGTCTGCCAGGGGGCAGCATCCAGTTGTTCCTGCCTGATTATCCAGGACCTCCAGGCACCAGGAAGTAGCAGGGCTCCAGCCAGCCGTGGAAGAGGGGCAGCAGCAGTGGCGGTTCAGGAGCTGACGAACAGGGTCCAGTAAATCCTGGTACCGTCACAGGAAGTATTGAAGAGGAAAAAAAATAATCATGAAAGCTCAGCTCTCCCTTATCCATTGGTCTCTGCATATTTCTGTCTTAAAGATTTTTGTCCTAGTGTTATACATATCATCTAGTTATTAGGGATGAGCGAGCACCCCGATGCTCGGGTGCTCGGGTGCTCTGACCGAGCACCCCCTGATGCTCGAGTGCTCGGCCGAGCACCCGAGCCCCATTCAAATGAATGGGAGCACTCGAGCATTAAACCAGGCACCCCCTGCTCTGATGAGCGGAGGGTGCCTGGTCAATGTCCCCCTTCATCTCCGCTATGCCCCTCTTCCACAATGTCCCCCTTCATCTCCTATGCCATAGAGGAGATGAAGGGGGACATTGTGGAAGAGGGGCATAGCGGAGATGAAGGGGGACATTGTGGAAGAGGGGCATAGACTCTATGCCCCTCTTCCACAATGTCCCCCTTCATCTCCGCTATGCCCCTCTTCCACAATGTCCCCCTTCATCTCCGCTATGGCATAGGAGATGAAGGGGGACATTGTGGAAGAGGGGCATAGCGGAGATGAAGGGGGACATTGTGGAAGAGGGGCATAGCGGAGATGAAGGGGGACATTGTGGAAGAGGGGCATAGAGTCTATGCCCCTCTTCCACAATGTCCCCCTTCATCTCCGCAATGCCCCCTTCATCTCCGCAATGCCCCCGTACCTCCATTCCCTGGTGGTCCAGCGGAGCGTCTTCGGATCTGTGCCTCTTCCGGCACAGATCCTCTTCACCCGAACATGTCGGGCGAGCACATGGCGGTACTCGTACGAGTACCGCCATGTGCCGAGCAGAGCGATGCTCGAGCCGATCCGAGCATCGGCCGAGCACGCTCGCTCAACACTACTAGTTATGTAAATCATTTTGGGAAGAAATACAGGGAAACCCAAGAGGACATAGAGTACCTTGGGTAAAACCACTATTTTTAACAGGTTAACTTCTACCTATTATATTTAATAGAATCCTTTCCCATACATCAGCTTTAATCTTCAATTAATCTAATATAGTGATAAGATTAAGTTGAACAAAGTCCTGTGGGTGAGCAGAAATTATTATGTACAGGTACTTAACCCTTTGAGTGCCACAGAGGTATCAAACATCACTCTGCAATATGTCGGATACCTCTGGCACTCAAAGGGTTAAAACTATCCACCAATAGCAAAGGATTCTCCTGCACTCAAGTCTCTTTACTGGATGTACATAGACGAAAGATGGAAAATTTCACCCAGTTTGCTTTCAGTCTAGAAAACTCACCAAGTTCACATACTAGAGGGATCACTCTCCCCCCCAAAGACCTGTCACAGTCACCACAAATAGCAGCATATTGTCTGCATGGAACATAACGTTTTCATTTAGATTGTGATATTTGAAGCCCATGACTTCTCTATCAACACAAATCATCTCAGCTAGAAGCTCAGTAACAAATGTAAATAGTTCTGGGGTGGGTTGGTGTCCCAGATGTATACCCCTTTCCAGAGGAAAAAAATCTGATTTTTTTCATTGTTTTTATGCTAGCTGGGGGTTGCTCATAAAGAAATTTTATGCAAGCTTGTAAGAAATGTTTATGTCTTGTGGTTTCATGGCCTGCAAATAAAGTGTTCACCATTACAAATCTCTGGTGCCCAACACTGTAATGAATATTTAGAAGCAGCAGTGACTCCTTGGAGGGATTCACCAGTTTGAGGAAGCACCTAAAAGTATTTTGCCCAGGCTGAGCTAGGTTGTGGCACCCCAATTGTTAATTTTATTGGAGGTTGTGGGAGAGGTGTTACATTTGCAAATATCAGCAATAGTGTTTCCACAGTTTATGGCACCTCAGGATCCCTGTATACCTCTTATGATGTGTGGCAGGTAACTAAATGACTGAATATTTGATACTTGCTTCATTTATATTCAGGACAGGAAATTAATAAACTGTATTATAGTGTCTGACCCTTATTTACTCCAGGTACCCCCAAAAGAAGACAATGTAAACAGTAGTTTAAGGTAGTTACTATTTAGTCAAGCCAAGGACTATGCATGGTCAAGAGAAAGACCAAAATCCGTTTGCCCGTTCTGTTCCATCAGAGGTATTACAAGGACACAGAGGGTCTTCTGGGATGAAAACAATACTTTATGGATAAGTGCTTCTCTTGTGAGAGTGTTTGACTCTAATTTATATTTATTCAAAAAATTATACAATGAGACTTTTCTATAAAGGCAAAGTAGAGCAGTTTAGGTGCAAGCATTGTTGGAGAACTCTCTAGCATTTAAGTGATTACAAGCCCAATTTAAAAATCAATGAGCCTTTTATTTGCTCCCTGTGGTGCACTGGATTTGTCGCTACATATTTTGTGGGTGGAGATTTTGGGTGGTTTAACCCTTTGAATGCCAGAGGGGTGATAAACACACTGGCACTAAGAGTAAAATCTATATACAAGCTATAAAAGATAACTAACCAATACAGTCTTCTGTGACATTTGCATTCGGCAGGCTCCCCCGTTCTCTCTCTGCAGAACGTACAACAGCACTTCCACTCTTTGTTCTTCGAAGGACACTGAAGGCTCGATTCAGCTTCTTAAATGACAAACTCCTGACTGTAGAACGCTCAAAGTTGCGATCTGCAGAACAAACAACGTTGAAAGGTTTTAATTTTTTATTTTAATTTTTATTTTAATTTTCATGTTGAAACCTCTAATACTAAGTATTCTTAAAGAGACATCACCTAACATGAATAGGGCTTATTCTCTTAACTATAATGTACTCCTAGCATGTGTTTTAAAAAAATATTTCTTAAGTTCATAAACCTGAAAAAGTTCTTCTCATATTCACATGTGGGCAACTGGCAATGGTCATTTGCCCCCTTCTTGTTTCTACAAGTAATAAGGACTATGTATGGCATGATTTCAGTGAAATGAACCGATTGGTTTCTAATCTCAGAACCAGTGGTGTAATTATAGGGGTCTCACCAGTGACCGGGCTCGTTACTCCAGGGGCCCGGCCGCCCCCTGCGACCCCTCCTCCTGGCGCCAGCAATCTCCCTCCGGCGCTCTAGTAATGCAGGGCGCTGGGAGATTACATCATCTCCCAGTGCTCTGCATTACTGAGGACTGCGCAGGAGCTCCAGGGAGGTAGGAGATGGGGACATTGTAGAGGGGGTCAGTGTGGTGGTGGTGGGGCCAATGTGGTGGTGGGGGGCCCGTGGCACTTCTTGCACCAGGGTCCGGAGGCTTCTAGTACGCTCTTACCTGCGTAACTTATCTGAAGAAGCAGCGGTATATCACTACAAACCGCGTTTTTTGTGGGTTTTTTAATTACTAACAAGTTGTTTTTTTAATCCTGTAATTGTTCATTTTTTAATAAATTTATACGATAGAACTGTTGGAGTGGCTGCAGTTTATTCTGGAGAGAGCATTGATCTGTGGAACCATTGGAGAGCTACGAGAAAGGCATCAGAAGGACCGGACTGACTGCATACCGAGCAAGGGCGGTAAGATACCCCTGCCTGCTGTATCTGCTGTGTATCTGCACAGCTATATATAAATGTGAGTGTGATTTATTATTTTGGCTATTGTTCCATTGTCTGATTGATATAAGCACTATTGACGGTCCCTATTTGTCTTTTCTATTTTTGTATTTAAAGGCAAAACAACATTTATCCTGAAAATATATGTGTAATGACGATTTCCCAGCTGGGTAAAACATTGTACTGCTCAATGGTACTGTTGTGAGATGCTTAATTCAGAAGTTACCACAATTCATACTTTGTTTGCAATTTTATTATGTCACCATAAGATGGCTCCGATTCTGTTGCATTGTATGGAGCATTTCTGTCAGTGACCATAAAGCTTTCTAAAGACAGTAATAAGAAAAGGATTTTGTTGTATCAGCTGTGATGAAACCTCTCCAAAAAGGTCAAACCACCATGTATTTAATTAGCAGGAAAAGCCTTGAAACTTATATACTTTAAAATCTCTGTTATAATACGCACCTGTGTATAATACACAGGTGTACATTATACCCAAGATTTTAGGGGAAAACAAGAGTGCCTATGTATAATACACACCCTTGTTTTCCCCAGTCATACAAAAAAAATTCCCATTGCCGCACTGTTACCCTCCCTCCCCGCTTACCCATATCCTCCTCCTCCGCCCCTCTGTAGGATGTCCAATTTCCTCAGCCTGACAGGGTCCCAGCGGGCAGCATGCTTTCATCTGCAGCCCGCTTCCTGAATGGCACTGTCAGGACCTCTTCTTTATAGCCAATGGTAACGTCTTGAGAGGACCACAATGCTCATAGCTATATTGTTTAGCAAATATCTGGCACTGCTAGCACTCCACAGGCTTACACTATAAACATGTTTTTAATATGAAACCCTACCATGCAGTGCTGCAAAATCTGTTCATAATGATAATAATTTATGTAATCTTAGTATTACTAGTAAAAATATAACGCATACTTTATACTATGTTAACCCCTTGAGGATCGGAACATTGACCTTTTCCAAATAAGTGGCAATTTACTGGAACTTGGAAAGGCCCAAGAGTGCTGATTCTATCATTTCTCCCTCTGGATGTCTCTCTCTTTTTATTCTCAGTTAAGACCTATGAGTGTGGTTATTTCCTAGACTGCATACATTCTATGTGATTGGTACCCAGGCAGGTGAATATTTATAATAGGAGAATGCCCCACTCATTGGACTTTTGTGTGTGATATATATATCATGTGTGTAAGCTGTCACAAGCAGGGCCCTCTGATCCTTCTGTTCTCCACATCTGATTGTACTATTTAATACCTCTGTATGTCTATTCCCTATTGTACAGCGCTGCAGAATTAGTTGGCACTATATAAAGAATAATAATAATTATATATATAATATACATGTATAAAATATATATATATATATATATATGCAAAAAGTCTAAGAGGGTTCCTGATTGCTGCCACCCCCTCCCCCGGGTTAGAAAGGCTTATGCAGAACTCCCCTTTGGCCCACTCCTACCCAGTTCTTCATGTAGGATGGAAGCACAGGAGCTCTTTTTCTCCCCTGCATCACCTCTATTAATCTCCCAGCCGACGTGGTTGAGAGATCAGTAGCTTGGGTGGGGGGGCATTAAGAGGGGTCCTGATGCCCCACCACGAGTCCTGTTTTCACGTATGTGGCCCTCGACTGTATTTGAGTTTGACATGCCTGATTCAATATCTTAACTCCTTAAGGACCAGTGAAGGGTGCAATTTGTTGCATCACAATACGTTGTGCATCCCTCTGGTCCTTAAGGTGTTAAGAAATCCATGCATAAGGGAAAGCATATCTTTATGAATGAATGGATCTTCATGTTTATCAAAAGAAATTATCTAGGTAGGTGATATCTACATACTTTTTTTGCACGCGGGAACACTGCCATAATCAATAGCAGAGGACATCCACTCTGCATCCACATCCACTTTACTATGTCAAAGCAGCTGCAGCTACAACCTGAAATGCTGCTTAACCCCTTAGGGACCCTTGACGTACCAGGACCATCAAGGGTAAATTTGCTTGAAAGACCCTTGACGGTCCTGGTACGTCACGTACTTTTTACTTACAGCGCTCTACCGGGAGCGCTGTAAGTAAAAATAGGGCATGCAATAGACCGCTCCAAGATCGGAGCGATCTGTTTCAAGCCCCATAGTGACGCGCCGATACACGTGACAGGTCACGTGTACCGGCGCCTCAAAGTGCCCCCATGCGGACGTTATGGGACGGAAATGTCCCATAAAGTCCGGTCCTTAAGGGGTTAAAGGGGTAGTAATGTTTTAAAATAAATGCAGCTCTGATTATTCTTTATAGTTTTTGATCTGTACTATCATTCTCTATGAAGTGTAGTTCCAGAGTAACTGAATCATAAAGTGTCCCCCTCCCACCCCTTTTACCTATGTAAAGATGCACAGCAAGACTGTCTGGATGGATTTCAGCAAGGGACAATCTTCTGTTAGCATAAGGAAAAACTTGCCTTCCTCCTGCAAGGGGGCAGGGTTTTCCTTGCTGCAAGCTGTCCGGTCAAGGGACCGGATTCCACATCTGAGGGGAGGCCACTTACAATAGGTAAAAGGGCCAGGAGGGGGAGACTTTAGAATTCAATTACTCAAACTACACATCATAGAGAACGATAATACCTCTCTACATGGCCCATAAACTATAAAGAATAACTGGAGCTGCATTTACTTTGAAACATTACTATCCCTTTAATCTGTTAGCTGCAATTAGCAGTGCCCTTCAACACATTTCATATGCTTGTATAATTTTAAGTTATTTCTTTTGCAATCTCACATTGCTCATATACTATACTATAGTTTCTGTTGGTGCTCTATACATTTATTAAAATGATAATAATGTTGGGTTATTAATTTTATTATATACATTGGCTTACTTCTGTTCCTGTTAATTCTGCAGTGTTCTTCAGGTACATTTCCCAACTGGCTATCTCCTGCTGCTGGACTGAAAGCAGGATTGTCATGACCAGTTTCTTCGGTCACTAAGGCCACAGCTGCTGAAAGTTCAGGTGACACTGCTGCCACTGTTAAATCCAATGATGAACTGCAGTCTGCTGAGCTGTCCTGTGAACGCCTTTTGCGCTCTTTGGTAAGGCCATAATGTGATGCCCCTTTACACCTAAGAACAAGTCAAAGTACTATATTAGCTGATGTACAGATTAAGAGGTAGAAAATACATATAATTAATTGTACCACTATCTCTACTTTTATTGATGCAGACATCTACTTGGAGAAGGCCAAAAGGAGCACAATAATACAGTGGAAAATTGAATATGTTGAGTAAAATCTAAAATATATATACTGTAATGTCTAACACTTCAGTAGTACATTGAGATGCAATACAGTGACAAAAATAAATTTACACATGGCCATTTATAATACAAACTCAATAAAAATATATATAAATGTAGTTTAATAGGACTATGCATCATGTGTCCGTGTTAAGAATAACAAGTCAGATAATACGTGCATGTTCTTTTGGACCATTTCGGGGAGTCGGAACCTAGAGAAAAAAAATATTTCTACATAGAATAGAATAGATATATTCTGGAAACTGGAGAGAGAAACACTAAAGGGAGGGAGCACAAGAGGGTGAGCAAGAAAAAGCAAGGGAGACAGACTGGCTGCAGGGTTGCTTTAAGACACTGGTAGGCCTTGGGCAAGGCTCATGATAGTGCAACCTCATTACAATCCATCTCATGAAAAAAATAAATAAATGCACAAAATCATACTAAAAACGCAGTGTAACCTTTACAAAAAGTGATTCAAAGCAACCCTACTATTGAGTAAGAGATAGATTTGTCACACTCACTTTTACTGTTGGAGCTTGTGCTTCAATGTAAGATTTAAAAAAAATCCAATTTCAATGCAAAAACCAAAGATTGGAGAGACTAAAGGTCTGATGCAGCAGGATGGGATCAACCCCCACATGGTTCATCCAGAGCCTAGATATGACACAAATCATTTTTTCCCTGCTCTGCGCATTGCAGTGATTCTTATCTGTACATGGATTGAGAACTGGTTAAATGATAGATGGCAGAGAGCTGTTGTAAATGTAACTTTTTCAAATTGGTCTAAGGTTATAAGTGGGGTGCCGCAGGGTTCAGTCCTGGGACCAATGCTTTTTAATTTGTTTATTAATGATCTAGAAGTGGGAATTGAAAGTAGCATCTCAATCTTTGCTGATGACACTAAGCTATGTAAGGAAATACATACAGAGCTGGATGTTTTTTCCCTACAGATTTAGATAAACTAAGTGAATGGACAGAAAAGTGGCAGATGTCATTTAATGTAGATAAATGTAAGGTTATGCATTTGGGCTGTAGAAACAAACCTGCTACATATACTCTAAATGGGAAACAACTTGGGAAATCCTCATTAGAGTAAGATTTAGGAGTACTGATAGATGATTGACTTCACAGCAGTGTGCAGAGTCACTCAGCTGCTGCAAGAGCAAATAGAGTACTAGCCTGCATAAAAAGAGGTGTAGAAGCAAGGGATGCTAATATTATCCTACCTCTGTATAAATCCTTGGTTAGGCGTCATCTAGAATATGGAGTACAATTTTGGGCGCCTGTTTTAAAAAAAAGACATTACTGAAATAGAAAAGGTGCAGAGACGTGCAACAAAACTGATAAAGGGATTGGAGGATCTGAGTTACAAAGAGAGACTAGCCAAACTGGGTTTGTTTACATTACAGAAGAGACGTCTAAGGGGTGATATGATTACCATTTACAAATACATTCAAGGCCAATACAAAGAACTATCCAATGAATTATTTATGCAAAGAGCTGAGCTAAGAACAAGAGGTCATCCATTAAGACTAGAGGAAAGGCAGGGATTCTTTACAGTAAGGGCGGTAAGGCTATGGAATTCTTTGCCTTGGGATGTTGTACTTGCAGATAATGCTACTGCATTTAAAAAAGCAATGGATGCCTATCTAGCACAGAACAATATTGACAATTATGACAGATGGCTTCAAAGCAAATAGTCATATAGTTCCCCTGGGTCAATATCCTACCAATTGGAGTCAGGAAGGAATAATTTCTCCCCCTCCCTACACACACACACACACTTGGGACTAGATTGGAAATGGCTCCAGAGGGCTTTTTTTGCCTTCCTCTGGATCAACAGGGGTGTTTTTGGCATGGGCTGGACTTGATGGACGCATGTCTTTTTTAAGCCTTATCTACTATGTTATGTTATGTTGCTACTGTGTTTGGCAGACTTGGAAAGAAAAAGGGACGCCACGAGAAGGCACGATCCTACACCAACTGGTACAAAGCCTTAAAAATCCTCAAATCAAACAGCAGCTCATACAACAATGCAAAAAGCTGCTGCAGTAGCTGCTGCAAAGCCGAGAAATGCTGCAAGTCCACCAGAAGGCCCTTCAAAGCCTCAAAAAAGCTGCAAGTACAAAAGCAGCCTCTGAAAAGACATTGGTAGATTTTGGTGGATGATCTTGGTTTGGATTCTACTGCAAAATCCAGAGATTGTAGAGAATAAAAGTCTCATATAGCAGAATGGGATCAACCCCCATATGGAACAGATGGTTAGTCCAGATCATCCACAACATCAGCCCCTACCGAGAAACCTACTGTAACATCAAATAAATAAAGATCATGAAATGTAAAATATTGGACTCGTCATCAATTCATTTATTTTTTAATTTTCAAAGTGATGTCTAATATGCTTCTGACAGCTGACAATCATTAATATTTAACCCATTCAGTAACACTCAAAGTGTTAAAAGTGTAAGCTTTTGATGCATTTAAGTGTTAATTACTAAGGCAATAATGTAGAAACTAATTTCCAATAAAAATACATTTTTCTTTATTTAAAGAGGAACTACCATGTCACAAAATGTTTAGCTTGACTAAGTCCCCTTCTGGCGACTAGCTGCTTAGTAGCGGTAGTTGCCAGAATTATTACCTGATTTAATATATATATGCTTTATTCCCCAGCTGTCAGCAGACTGCGCTGTCAGTCCCAGCCGGGTCTAGGAGGAGTTGCCATGAGCCAGCCAGAAGGGGACTTAGTTAAGCTAAACATTTTGTGACATGGTAGTTCCGCTTTAAAGATATTTAAAGATATTAAAACACAAAGGGGAAATGTGGATAAAGAAAGTTAAAGGGATACTAACACCTAGAAGTGAAATTGGGTTATATAATATTAAATATCCAGGTACGTCTATAATAGTCAGGGATTTTTATGTTACAGCCATAAAATATCATCCTAAACTTTCATTTGTAATTCATGTTTAGACTATCCTATATATAGACAAGTGAATAAGTGATTGTGCAGAGATAATACTGTTCCTATATTGAGATTTGTACCCCTGTTGTTCAGAAAGGCTGTCTCATTTTCTCAGCCCATTTACATACAAAGAACACTATCACTTTTATGAAGATTGCTATGTTAATGGAAAACCTGGGGCCTTGGAAAAAGCAGGAATTGGAGCCCCCACAGAATATGTGAAAGAGTAGATTTTAGGCCTCAGAAAATAAATAGACAATTTTTACAGATAACTGCATGAAATACATGGGGATTTAAGTGTGTATAACCCCTAGTTCATTTTTAGGAGATAGTGTTCCTTTAACCAGTTGAGAGCCAGAGGGGAATTCAATGCACTTCCCTCTGGCACTCACAGGGTTTAGGCAAGATCATGTTGTTGTTGCTGGTGCTGGTGGTACTGGGTGCTAAACCTCATAGAGAGGAACAGAAGCGCTGTGAGTAATAGCAGGGACTGAAATTGATAGCTCCAAGACCGGTGCGATCTCTATCAGTCCCCTGTTCGGTGTGCCAGCACACGTGATCAGTCACGTGAGCTGGCACGTCAAACTTTTCTATCTGGTCCTAAAAGAACCCCACACCCCGAGACTGCTGAGAGCCAGAGGGGAATTCAATGCACTTCCCTTTGGCACTCACAGGGTTTAGGCAAGATCATGTTGTTGTTGTTGTTGCTGGTGCTGGTGGTAGTGGGTGGTACACCTCATAGAGAGGAACAGAAGCGCTGTGAGTAATAGCGGGGACTGAAATTGATAGCTCCAAGACCGGAACGATCTCTATCAGTCCCCCATTCGGTGTGCCGGCACACGTGATCAGTCACGTGGGCTGGCATGTCAAACTTTTCTATCTAGTCCTTAAAGGACCACACCCCGGGACCTCTAGTCCTTAAGGGGTTAAGAAGTCCAGTTGTGGAGTATACAAACTGCAACAAGGGAGGGGGTGGGGTTAAAAATTCTGTAATTCCCTATGGGGTTTTTAACTCCTTGAATGCTAGAAGTCTCTAACACCTTGCAAAGCAATGCATTGGGGACCTCACGAGCATTCAAAGGGTTAAAATCTTAACTCTATGTTTCTTCCCTACCCACATGGTGCATTTGGATAGCTCCAGAATTGCTCGTCTTTACCTTGAGGAATAAGCCTTGTGTAAAAAGGCACAGTGACGCTATTCTTTAGTAAACCAAGTGCATTATAGGGGAAATCTACCCCTGAACACCTTTCAGTTAGGCTTTTAACCATTTGAAACACTGTGTGAAGCTAAGTGCGGGAATAGGCCTCACCTGCAGGATTAACCCTTTGAGTGCCAGAGAGGTATCCAACATATTGCAGCCCAGCATGTGTTGGATGCCTCTCTGGCACTCAGTGGGTTAAATACACACATGTACATCTATTTGAATATACCTAAGCACTTTTCTACCACAGATGAGCATACAAATAACGCTACAAAACCATAAAGGGCATGTATTTTTGGGGGGTTGGGGTTAAAGCTTTGCACACACCTCTGATCATCAAGATGTTAACCCTGTGAGTGCCAGAGGGATACGCAGAGCATTTCAGACAGATGTCTTAAGAATTGTCTTGCAATGTGTCAGACACCTGACACAGAAAGGTTAAGACTGTGGCTGCTGCAAAACCCTCTTTAGTACCAGTACAACAAACTAACACACTCACACACAAACACACAACGTCTCCCTTGTCCACAAATTGTCATGGATGACTAGTAAAGAGCTATTTTCAGCTCTGACCAATATATAAATTAGCAGGGGGAGGATGCTGTGGGGGACACATACAAAGGGTGGTGTGCAGTGGCTTTGTGGGCGGGATGTGCTAGGACTCACTCACTGTTGGTGGTGGGCTATGACAGAAGGTATCAATGCTTAGGGTCCTGGCTCCTCCTTCTTGGACTGCTGATGGCTTCTATTCTTCACTGAGCCTGGATGTCAGTTAAAGGTCTCTTTGGCAAAATTTTAGAAATACTATAGTCCTCTATTCTTTAGATCATGATCTCTCAACATTTCTTCACTCTTTCTCCTCTTGCTTGCCACACTCTTGCCTTCCTCTTGTTCTCACCTCCTTTTTTTGGTTGCATCTTTCCCTTACGCAGGATGTCACCCTTTTGATGCACAAAGTTGCGACACGTTGCATTAGGGTGTGTTATACCAGGCGAAACTGCCCATGTGAAAAGTACCATTGGGGGTAATAGGTTTATCAAGAATACATTTAGCTATAGCTGCTTTGCAAATTGTTCCTTTAACCCTTTGAGTACCAGAGAGGTTGCAATGCATTGGATACCTCTCTGGCACTCAAACGGTTAACTATTGAACTCTAGAGAGGTGCCCAACACATTGCAGAGGATTGCTCCGGACACCCACTCCGGCATTTAGGATTACATTCCTATTCCTTTTTAATCCACTGCCACTTCTACTGGGCAGCAGTTCCATATATCTACCACCCATTCCAAAAAGTACTATTTTCCCATATTCTTCTTGGCCTTCCACTCTCCAAATTCAAATACCATGGCTTCTTCTTATAATCTTCTTTTTCTAAAGAAAATAAAAAGCTTCCTGGACTCTAATAACCCTTTACTTTAATGCATTGCATATCCCTCTGGCACTCAAAGGGTTAATTTGCTTCACCCATTGAGGACCAGAGCAATGCACTTCTAAATATGTTGTGCCATCCCTCTGTGATTTGTGGGGTTAATATATCTGTTTAATAATGGTGCTTCTGTCGGTGGGCCCACTAATGAGAGTGGGCCCTGGGCAAATGCCCACTTTACCTATTGGTTAAAGAGGCCCTGACAGTCTGTTGTGAATTATTAGCCGGTCTAATCACTCAATGTAAGTATCAATTTGAGATAAAGTTTTGTAAATATGAGTGTTCTCTTTGTCGCTGGTGTTTTTCTGGTAATTTTGAGTTACTTCTTTGGACGAGCCATATAGAGGGAATTAGCTGCTGTGACCTTATCTGTGTGGGGACAGTTCTAATATCCTGAACACACTATTCTATCTACTGACCTCTTAGGGTAGACTTCTAATTTTTGTCAATTTTTAATCAAGTCTAGAATGATATACTATGTTATGAGATGCTCCCCCTCTTGCCCCTTGTTTTGTTTTTCATATAGGGATTACATACATTCATTTTAGATTTTAACCTTTACTGCTCCTTTAATCTAGAGATATTTGGCCTTAAACACAAAAAATAAGAGCGGTTCTGGAAAAAACAATTGGAGCGTAGGGGATAAATATAATTCCCCAAATTCACATTAATCTAATTATGGATTTTTAACCCCTTGAATGCTAGAGAGGTCTCTCAAGGGGTTAAAAAATGACAATTAGATAAGTTGGAATATGGATGATTTTATTTGCTCCATATGGTTCACCTGGTTTGCTCCAGAACTGCACCACTTTTTCTTGAATTGTAAGGTCCTAAACATGTGAATCTTAGCGTAAATGAGTAATTCTAGTAGTGAAGAGATATGGAAATGGTTTTATTAGATTTGAAAGAGTTTTAATTCACTAACCCTTTGAGTTCCAGGAGTGCAAGAAAACACATCACTCTGCAATGCGCTGCATACCTTCGGATACTCAAAGGGTTAATATTTAGTATCTTAAAGGGGAACTACCACCCCAACATGATTAAGTCTGTAGTGACGTGTCTTTCATTTGTTATAAGCGCTGTGTAATTTATTTTTTTTTTTAACCGTTTTTAAAATGAATAAAGTTGAAAAGACTATTGTACCTGGTGGTGTCTGTTCGAGTGAAGCATGGAGCCAAATGGCTCCGTTGTTCCTCCCACTTTCTAAATGATCCATGCTACGTGCATGGATGGTAAGGATGTAACTGCTTCATTTGCATGCGCGCTGCGCTACCGTGCATGAAAAAAAAAAAAAAAAGGCTGTGGGCAGGCACATCGCCGTTGACAGACAGGTCTATGGAGAACGCGTATGTGCGCAGTTGAAGGAGACAGCAAAGATGGCCGCGGCGTTAACGGTCTATGTGCACGGTAAGCTTTAAAGATTCCAAAATATAGAAAGCGCATTGGGAAGTTTAACAAACATATTTGGGGTGACTGTAGGGGTATCTAGCTTCACACCATAGATTAGTTAGTGATGGTAGTTCCGCTTTAACTTTTATTTACATCTCTACAGTTATTATCAAATTTATTATAAAGTCAACTTCTGCAAATAAATTGAATTGTACAGCAAGCCTGGTTTATTAAAGAAATTGAACATTCTGACAAATATACAATGCCTTTTATATCATTAGATACTGAAATATGGGTCTAGATGTGTAATCGCTATGGGCATTTCACATTTAAGTGGAGTATAATAAGTTGTTTGTTAATAAACACGCTTTGAAAACATCTGTTATATTGGCAATTCTTTATTTAAATATATGGTTTGAGATCCTTAGCATTATTTATTAGTTTATAGCTAGTACTTCCTGGTGGGAAGTGGCAGTTGGGAGTGAGAGTGGAGTGTTAGTATCTGAAACACCAGGCTGTGCTGGTAGTACTACTTAATTAGTAAAAACTGAAACCTAAATAAAGCAAATATCTCCTAAACTATTGTTTTACATAAGATGACTCATGTAAATATAGATGACATTGGAAGCTCTTTCATAATCATCTACATTAAAATAAAGTACAAGTTTCACTTTAAATTATATTGACACATAAATCCTGTTCATTTTATTCCCACAAAAAGCCATGATTTTTAAAAGCAAACTATTATGAGGGCTTTTTTTATATACTAAAGACAAATGTTTGCATGTGCTTTAAGTGACATTACAGATAATAATACAATGACAGTTAATGAATCTGCAGCAACCTTGGTCTCCACAAAATAGAACTGAAGCTCCAGCAGTAAGGCTCAGTTTACCATACAGTGCAGGAGATGGCAATCTGTGCCTCTCCAGCTGTTTTGGATACAAGCCCTGTCTTTCTCAGCCAGAGATTGTCTGTTTGGGAATGATGACAGTTGTAGTCTCCAGTAGCTGGGGAGCCAGATAGTGCCTGCTCCTGCTCTAGTTTACAGAACTCTGTGACATCAGAACCTCTGTGCTCAGATGGAACTTTACCTTAACTGTAGGGCCACTGTGATGCAAGCCTTGTGAATCAGTTTATGGGCAGCTTTCAGATAATTTCAAACACTTCTGAGAATTACTTACCGGTGGAAAGTCATGGCTTCACTAGGGCACTCGGAAGAAACTGGAAGATTTTGGTTTATGCTCTTTATCTTGATTTTGGTGCAAAACCCAGCGATTGGAGAAACTAACAGTTTCACTAAGCAGAATGGGATCAACTCCCAGATGGATTTGATACTTCATCCGAATCCTAAATATGACACAGAAATCCCTTTTTTTTACCCTATTCTGTGCATTTCCTTGATTCTTGCTGCTATGATTGGCAGACATGGAAAGAGAGATGGACGGCAGGAGAAGGCACGATCCTATGCCAACTGGTACAAAGCCTTAAAAATCCGAAAGTCCAACAGCAGCCCAAACAAAGACACAATCAGCTGCAAATCCAACAGCAGCCGCCGCAAAGCTGCAAAACGCTGCAAGTTCAACAGCAGCCCCTACAAAGCATCACAGAGCTGCAAGTCCAACAGCAGCCTCTGCAAAGACATTGGTAGATTTTGGTGGATGCTCTTGGTTTTCATTATAATGCAAAAACCAGAGATTGGAGAGACTAAAGGTCTCATGAAGCAGGATGGGATCAACCACCAGATGGTTCATCCAGAGCCTAAATATGACACAGAAATAATGTTTTATCCTGCTCTGTGCATTGCAGTGATTCTTGCTATTGTGATTAGCAGACTTGGAAGGAAAGAGGGACGCCAGGAGAAGGCACGATCCTATGCCAACTGGTACAAAGCCTTAAAAATCCGCAAATCAAACAGCAGCCCATACAACAATGCAAAAAGCTGCAAGTACAACAGCAGCCACCGCAAAGCTGCAAAACGCTGCAAGACCAACGGCAGCCCACACAAAGCCTCAAAAAGCTGCAAGGACAACAGCAGCCTCTGCAAAGACATTGGTAGATTTTGGTGGATGATCTTGGTTTTGATTCTACTGCAAAATCCACAGATTGTAGAGACTAAAACTCTCATGTAGCAGAATGGGATCAACCCCCATATGGAACAGATGGTTAGTCCAGATCATCCACAACATCAGCCCCTACCGAGAAACCTACTGTAACATCAAATAAATAAAGATCATGAAATGTAAAATATTGGACTCGTCATCAATTCATTTATTTTTTAATTTTCAAACTGATGTCTATGCTTCTGACAGCTAACAATCATTAATATTTTTACCCTGTTCAGTAACACTCAAAGGGTTAAAAGTGTAAGCTTTTGATGTATTGAAGTGTTAATTACTAAAACAATTATGCAGAAACTAATTTCTAATAGAAATACTTTTATTTTTATTTAAAGATATTGAAACACAAAGGGGAAATGTGGATAAACAAAGTTAAAACAAGTTTAAAGAGACACTAACACCTAACCTAAGTGAAACTGGGTTATATAATACTAGCAATGTGGGATGGCGTTGCCAGTCTTGTTATGACTATTGTGAGTACATGTCTGAAATGTAGACACACTGATAAACACAGACATATGCAGCACACAGGCAGACACACACACAGCAGACATGCAGAGACACACATGCACACAACAGACATGCAAACACACAGGCAACAGACATGCGCGCACACACACGCAACAGACATACGCACATACATGTGACGTGCGTGCACACATGCAACAGACATGCGCGCGCGCACACACGCAACAGACATGCTCTCACACACACGCAACAGGCACTTACAGCAGCATGTTAAGCCATAGTGTGCTATGCAGTGTACAGTGGTGTGTGTGTGTGTGTGTGTGTGTCTCATGTCAGAGTTAACCCTTTGAGTGCTGGAAAAGCATCCAGTGCATTGTGGTGCAATGTATTAGTTACCTCTCTGGCACTCAAAGGGTTAAATAGAGTGCTGTTAATGTATAAATAAGTTGATCCAATGACATAAATAATATAGATTCAGAGTCCCACGTTACTGGCCCCGGTACAGCGGAAACACTCTTCTCCCCACAATGTGCCTCTCAATATCCAGCTCCAGTGTGGAAGGAAGAAGCCACTGTTGATTCTGAGGGAGCTGTCCTGAGCCTAGGAGCTGTCAGGGATATTAGGAGTGGAAAGGCAGTGCTGGTTGTCTGAGTCGAGGAATGACCAGGGGATCCTGGGCATCCACCGTCCATCTCCAAAAAAATTAAAAAATAAAAAAGCCTCCAAAAACCAACATGGTCACACTGGAAAAAGTCAAGAGTATATAATGTTTTAAAGGGATAGTAATACTTCTACTAAAGTTTATCTCTGAGTCTTCTTAATATATATATATATATATAATTTTATTTTTTAAACATGTAGTGCTATATTTAAATTACTTACAGTGTTGTAGTTCAAACGCTATTGAAGCATGAAAGAATCCCTCACCAAACCTTCTGGCCACCTCCCATTAGATCTGGAATCCTGTCGTGGGACCGGACAGATGCAGCGAGAGACAATCTTCATTCAGTAAGTATAAGGAAAACCTTGCCTCCCTTGAGGGAGGAGGGCAGGATTTTCCTTTTGCTTACTGAAGATTGTCCCTCACCATGCAGCATCCGGACCAGACTGAGGCTGAGTGATGCAAGGAAAGGGGCAGGAAGGGGATCCCTTCGACTTGAAACAGGTTTGAACTACAGCGCTACATGTTAAAAAAATATATATAAATAAGACTTGGAACTAAACTTTAATAGAAGTATTATTATCCCTTTAACCCTTTGATTGGCAGAGGGTTTATGAATGCATTGCAAAGCAATGTTTTGCATACCCCTCTGGCACTCCAAGGGTTAACTGTTTGAGTAGAATAGGTGTCCGCCATCCCTCCCTCCCTTGTACATTACTTCCCTGCAAGTTAAGAGTCTATAAAGGTTTGAGTGCGAGACTGGTTTGCAACAATTCATTGTTGTGTACCCCGCTGGCACTGAAAGGGTTAATGGTAGAGCGAGTGTGTGTGTGTGTGTGTGTGTGTAGCAGGAGGATATTTGTACATAGAAGTGTGTATGTTCTGCATCTGCCCAGTACGTTTCTTGTATTCCAAGCCTATTTTTCATGTTGTGAACATGCTCATTCAGTTCCTTGAAGTCCATGCCTCCTTTTCACATCCTGAGCTCTGCCACACAGTTCTAAACAGTCTATTACTTCCTTGTCAGTCCCTAGAAGCCCCACAACAGAAAATGTCCAGGGGATTACATGTATGTATGAGTGTGCGTTTCACAGTGTGAATGTGTGTATGTGCACGTGTGTGTACGTGTGCGTGTGTGTATGTGTGCGTGCGCAAACTCCTTGCAGAGTTTTTGACAGGAGTGGCCAGGGGCTTTTGGCCCCTGCCCTCTCCTGTCAAAATCACTCCCCCTTGTATCTCCTAGGTGTGTTAGGCTTCGGACAAGTTTTTCGGTCACATGATGCTCTCACTTTTATATACACACACACACACACACACACACACACACACACACACACACACACACACACACACACACACACACACACATATATATATATATATATATATATATATATAAATAATATATATATTATATATATCTATATCTATCTATATCTATAAGCACACCCAAAGAAAAAAAACACATTTAAGCTTGCTGGAGTGCAACCAATTTTCACCAAAATAGCTGAAAGCAAATACACAAAATATTGGTGCACATCAAAATTTTCATCTCCATTAACCCTTTACTCTGCGGCATTATGCCTGCATATCACTACTATATTAAAGATGAGGATTTAGTCACATTATATGGCCATAGAATGCTAAACTTGCCACCAACGCCAAGGTACCTAATTTTTGGAAAGTACCTAACCTTAATACGCTTTGTCTTATGAGCTGAATCTCTCCTATACGTGTTAAAGCCCATGTACACAGGCCAAGGTCTGGGTGATGTATCACTGCTCCGGTCCTTCTCTGTACTGACTCTGCCTCACTGATCCATGCGATGCAGTAATGCACAGTACTGCCCGAACGCTGACAGTCTGTACTGTGCATGACTGCTTCTGACAAACATTGCTAGCGTCTTATAATATAGGACATATTATATATATATATATATATATATATATATATATATATACATATATATATACACATACACACACATACATACACACACGCATATTTGGGATATTTGGGCAGTGTCTTATCTTGATGGGTGGAGTTGATACTGCATAGACAATCCTGGCAATTTTGATATTTTTATAACTGCATTTGTATTATCTGACTTGTTATTCTTACCATGCACATGGTTGCATGATCCTATTAAACTACATTTACATGTATTTTTATTGAGGTTTTTTTAAAATTATAAATGGTCATATATTAATTTGTTGATTTATTTGTCTGTTGCATCCTAATTTACCACTGAAGCTGTAGACTATACAGTATATATTTTTCATTTTTGGACTTGAGGAGCGTTGGTTCAGGTCAGGCAACGAAGTGGTTTATTTTTCCATTTTCTTCAGAAAAGCGCCACCTATGTTGTGTTTTGGAGTAAAATTTAAACATTTCATCTCATTAAACAAATTAAGAAGCGATGATTTTCACACGTATAGGTTTTCCTTGAACCCTTTGAGTGTCAGAGGTGTATCCAACTCAAAGGGTTAATATAAATATAGTTGCAAAATTCATGCAAAAGGTGATGTGACAAGTGTTAAATGCAACAAAGAAACACTAGACCTCATCAAGGACCTTCAGCAACACACAGAAGACTGAGCTGTGAAATGATTGGTCAATAAAAGTCAGTAAATGAACACATATTAATGCGCCAATAAAGTGCATCAGCATTTCTAAGCATGCTCCTGAAACAAGGTAATGGAGTTGGAGGAGATAGCCAACTGGGAGTGGCAGGAGTTTTAATCAGAGTGTGCACTGCATCCTAAAGGCAGTCTCCTGACCCCATGGTCCCTGAACCCTCAATGATGATAGAGAAAAGAGAATAAAAATGATAAAGGTACACGTTCACCTAATAATAAACCTCAATTGTATTAATCTGGGAAGTAAATCTTAATGACCATCATGAAGCAATTCTCTATGGATTGGTTCTCCAAAGTTAATCTTTAAAAGTAGTTGATAGCATGTTCACTCAGGCAGGCATGATTCTTTGTGACTGGACTCCAGAGCCTTTATTTGTAGGAGGGGCAGTAGGGTATTTATTCATCACCCTACTGCCCTTCTACGAGACATTTGACTAATTGTAGAGCCTAGGTGCTAATCAGACGTCTCCACGCTAGGTACTCTCCTTATCCTTCTTTCTTTTCCTGGCGTCCATCGTCTCCACCCTCGGACTCATTCTACTCCCCTCTGTTATCCAGCTTCAGACGGTGGCGTCCAGACTGTGACGTCACTAGTACGTGATGGCCCGTCACCTGCACTTTCCGATCCCATGTTTCAGCCAGCAAGCACTCATCCGGAGGGTTCTCCATCGATCAGGTAGCTAGTCATCCGATTTCCCTACCTCCGCATTACATTAGTAAGTCACTTACTCAGCCTGGATGCTTGCCTATAATCTCAACACACTATCTGCAACTGGTCTCTTTAACCAAGAAAATAATACCCAGCAATGTTCAGCATTTCTAACAGAATATCCTTATGGGGCTAATGCAGTACATTAAATTAAATGTTGTGCATGTTACCATCAAGGTAGATAGTAATACAAGCAGTAGTTTGGTTGTGCTGTAGCTAAAACTTGGCTTGGTGTCACACAGCAATAGAGTCTTGATCAGTGGATATTTGCTCCTCTAGTACCATACACCATAGAATATTTTCCACTTAAGTCGGTTGTTCTGAGTCAGTAGCAACCGCTGGTATTCGCACCCTTACTCTCTTTTTAACTGTTCTTCATTCCGCAGAGTTGCTTAGCCAGCAAGCAGAGACTGCTCCTGCCATTGTGGACTACAGCTCTCTTATCAACAAGTGGTGCTTGAGATATCAATTGCAGCTCACCAGCAACCTGGTAAGACTTCTCTATTGGTATACAGAAGTTTAAACATTATCCTTATCAAATTATGCTGCATATTACCATCAGATGTAGCCTTCCACACTATCCTTCTGTTTGATTTTTTAGGATCTCTAGATGGCACCGGCCCCATTCCATTAAAGCTTTACAACATTGCATAAAAAAAAATATTTTTTTTTTATGATCACCTCATTTCTTTTTTCCAGCATTCATGGAACCTTCTCAAGGCAAGTACGGCCGTCCACAGACTCGGCAGGATACGGTCATATCCTAAGCTGAGCATCTGAGACACCTTCCCATTTAAGTAAGTCACCTCAACCACTCGCTCTCTTTCCTAACTTTTCTGAAACCTCTAACAGAGTTTAGGTGCCACTACTTTATCCAGACTGCTTCCAGTCAGAAGCGCCGATACTCTTTTTCTATTTCCTCCAGTCAGAGGAAATTAATCTCTCCTTTCTGCCTGGTCAAATCTCCCATCTGAGGTACCAGTTCCTTCTGTCATATACAGCCTGCCTCCCGTCAGAGGCTCTTCTTTACTCTTACCTTTCATGGTAAGCCTCTCGTCAGGGGCACGGGTTCTTTCTCTGTTGCATACTCACTCCCATCTTAAGCACTATATTTTGCACTCTCACAACATGTGTGGTCATTTTCTAGTCGCCTATACCTCCCGTCAGAGGTCCAGGCATCACCATCCTATCACAATCACACCAGTTACAGCGGTCAACAGCAAATTTGGCTTAAACCAGTCTATGGGGCTTGGCCCTTCCTTCAGAAGGTTCATTTAACACTGGCACCACTGACCCTTCACAATTAGTCAGACTCCCCTTCTCCACGATTCTGAAAATTTTGCCTGCTCACCTCACATTTACCTCACTTTCCCCCCCAGCACCGATATCCTCCAATTCCTGATGGTGAACATGTCAGCTGGGATGTCTAGCCTCAGGGAGTTCCCCAGAAGCAACTCCATGACCTCACCATAAGCACTGGACCGCCGGCAGCCACCCTGTCCCCACCTCTTCAGATTCTAAGTCTGCCGAGTCATCCGGATCAAGGGGTCCGAGCCTTCCAGCTGGTTCACAAGGTCAGCACAACTATAGCATGCGCACCACCAATTTTCCATTCACCACTCTTGATGCGACTTGATTAGTCGCATTCACCCCCTACAACTATGGAAGGCGAAGCACCTCAGGCTGCAGTCGGACAAGACTCTCCTCAGCGGGATCCACCATCCATCGCAGGGTTCAACAGCCAAGCATACCAACAATGGACAATTCCTCGAATTACAGCGAATTGACCCATCAGAACATTCAATACGCAGCAAGGAAGCCAGAGCTCTACCGCCTCCTATTTCCAGGTCAACCTCCCACTCCATCAACCCCCCAAATCCAACAGGTATCCCCCGACCCCCTTCCCTTCCCAATCCTCCTCCTCATCATGATCACACCAAATCAACCAAACCACATTCTCAACTCGTTACGAATATTCAACTGCATCCCTGACTCCACCTTCAAATCTAGGTATGCCCACTTCTACTCACGACCCGCAAATAACCCGAGCTCACATGGTCCCTGCCCATCTTTGTAAACATATCCTGGAGGGAAGAAACGTCAATCTGGTGTTTCTGTTGATAGCAACCCAGGACTTAGCCGAAAGCCGCACGGTCCAATGCGGCAACGTAGCTGTCATACTCAAAGCTAAGGACCCGCGGCTCTCTAAGAATCTGACGATACCGGAGTTTGTACTGGCGATCAGTATCTTCAGGGACATCTTGTGCTTGTCCTTCCCCTCCAGGAGGCAAGAGATGGACCAGTATCTCTACATGATAGTGGATCTGGGCTACCGTTATGATGACTTCAGCTTCTAAGACTATCACAACTCCTTTTCAGCCAAAGCGGCAGCAGAACTTGAGCATTTTGGATAGGTTTCAGACTGGGGATATTTGGACAACAAACTTTTCTGCAGATACTTTGCTGGTTTAAAGACTCCAGTCTGCCCGTCATGCCAGTCCACCAACCATACCTTCAGTTTATACACTTCAGCCTGGCCAAGTTCATCTTCAAGTGCAGCTCCCGTTCCCATGGAACTCCCTATTGACCCAGTAGCCATACCAAGATCACGACCCACAATTGACAAATTTGGGTGCACTATTCACTATATAGGGTCCTCCCTGATATGTAACAATTTCAATGATAGAGGCTGTTTTTTCCACAACTGTCACATGCTCCACATGTGATCTCAGTGTCAGCAATCCCATGCTCGTTCCATCTGCCCCCACAATACATGCAAATGACTAGGCAATATCAATATTAGTCTCCTGGCCTCATTAATTTCTAGACATCCAGATCAGCAATTTATCTCATTTCTCACTACAGGATTTAAAGAAGACTTTCACATAGGTGTCATGGCTATGCCATCCCAATCAATCGAATGGCCAAATCTGCTAACAGCCCTCTCTGACCCTTCAGCAGTTGACTTCCTTCTTGCCAAAGAGGTTTCTAAAGGTTTTATCATAGGCCCATTTCAGTCCCCTCCGTTCCCTATCTGGTAAACCAATCCTATTGGCATAGCCACCAGGAAATTCTCTCTCAAACAAAGATTAATCCTAGAATTGTCAGCCCCCCACTCATCTACTACTCCTATCTTTAGAATTCCACAACATCGAGAATGACAATTCATTAATCCAACAACCTGGTCCTAACTGCTGGCTCAGTAAAATAGATATAGAGGACGCCTTTAAGCTACTTCCCGTTCACCCGTCCCTCTGGCACTTGCAGGGTATCAAATGGCGAGACAATTACTATTTTGCTACTCATCTTGTCTTTGGTTCCAAAAGTAGCACTAGGCTATTTAACTACTTAACTGAAGCACTCTGCCAGCTCCTTCTAAACCATTGCAGGTATCCAATGGTGTTGCATTATTTAGATGATTTCCTCATGATTGAACAAGCCAGTTCTGAGATTTTTGTTCTAAATCTGTCTGTTCAAGAAAAGAACTGGAATCCTTACTGGGATATGTGAACTTTGCTACAAGAATCATACCTCAGGGTAGATCTTTTATTTCTTACCTCCTATCCCTTCTTTCTACCACAGATGATTCATCAATAATTACCATCAGTGATTCAGCCAGATCAGACTTAGCCATGTGGGAAAACTTCCTGCGCAATTGGAATGGGCAATCCATTTTCAGTATACCTCCTTACAATTCCCCCACCCCCCAATCTACTTCGATGCATCCACAGATTATGGATACACAGCCATCTATGGTTCACCGAACCCTGGCACCCTCAAGTCCTCAACCAAAACCAAATTCTCAAATCATCTTCTTCCATGCAACTCGTTCCCATTGTAGCAGCAGCTTGCAAGTGGGGCCACAGCTGGGCATTCCAGTCAGTTACCTTTTGCACTCCAGACCCAGCCACCTCCAACATTTTAATCAAAGACAGATCCCCCTCCCCGCTAATCATGTCATTCATTAGGAAACTGACATGGTTATCCCTTTACCATAAATTTACTTTCACCAGTTCATCCAACCCCTCCCCCAGTTCCCAAGCGGCTAATGCACTATACCTTTCTGATTTACAGGCTTTCTTCAGGATCTCCCCGCATTCCAATCACCAGACTTCAACCTCTCCCGCCTTTCATCTCCTCACCCTCGAGTGAACCATCAGGAGTCAGCCAAGTCAATTATGAACCAAGCTCTTGCCCCTAATACTAAAAGGAACTATTCCAGAGTTTGGTCATCATTCAATAAATTCCTGCTTCTAAACAAAACTCCACTCAATTATTCTACCTCAGCCATCCTAGATTATGCAGCATATTGCCATCATTCCCTAAGTCAGGGCTTACAATTTGAAGTCCTTTGCTACTAGCCAGACCAGAAAAGTTACTCGCCACTGCAAGCCATAGCATACCCACCAGGAATGAATTTCTACTCGCCAGGACTACGTTTTCACTCACCATTGGCTAGTGGAGAGTGGAAATTTTGAGCCCTGCCCTAAGTCTTTCCCCTCATTGCATCAAATTACAGCTCGCGGGTATCCAACACCATTTAGCCTTCATCCATCCTTCCTGCCCTTCCATTTTTTGCTCATATCAGGTCAAATTATTTTTTAAAGGTTTAGCAAAAATTTTACAAATACAACCAAAGAAAAGGTGAAATGTTTGCAAAATGTACAAAACTATATCTACCAACCCATTCTGTACAGTAATCAGCCAAGTTCTCTTGATCGCCATCAGCATGGGTTTCTATGGATTTTTAAGGCCAAGCGAGTTCCTTAAGTCACCATCCACTCATACCTTCCCAAAGAAAGCAGACCTTCAAGCCAAACAGGACCATTTAAATTTCTTCTGCACAAATCTAAAACTGATCTAACCAGCAGAGGCACACTTATTCCATTCTTTCCTACACACGACCAGTAGTGCCCATGCAAAGCCCTTATAAGCCTCATGGACATGATAGACAAGAATCCAGACAATAGTCCTCTGCTCCCTACTTCGTATGGGCCCTTATCTACCACGGATTTTATCAGAATGGTCCGTATCATACTGTCACAAATCGGAGAAGACTCTGAGTCATACTCTGGACATTCATTTAGAAATCGGGGCTGCTTCAGCAGCGTTTCGTCATAACACTCCTTCTCATATAATTCAGAGATTAGGGCAATGGAAATCGCAGTGTTTTTCTCTATACATTCCAGATACACAAGATGAGATCCAATCGGCTCTATCATCCCTTTCTTCCTAATTTAAGTAATAAAGATATTTGTTAATATTACTGGTCTCATCATTTTTGGCCTCTAATCAGGCCTCCACAGGGACCTAGGCTATGCCACACCGTTCCTAATATCATTACCCAGTTAGCCCCTACTACAAATGTACAGTCAGAGCCTGTATTTGTGGGAGGGGCAGTAGGGTATTTATTCATCACCCTACTGCCCTTCAACGAAATGTTTGACCAATTGTACCCTCCTCTTCCCACCCAGATCTCAATTATTCTACCTACCCAGGCCAGCCCTCTAATCAGGCCGGCCTTCATCATCAGTCCTAGGTCCACAGGGACCTAGGCTATGCCACACCATTCCTGATATCATTACCCCATTAGCCCTGCCACAAATGTATCCTACCGATCTCTTCTTAGAAAGGAAGAGAACATTCAGTGGGATAAGTACATCAAAAAATAATTAAAAATTAACATCTGTGATTAAATATGACAATCCAATTTACACAGACTTGTTTCATTGTGGATATTAAGATTTCTGCCCGGATTAATGTTAGTACTCATGTAATACACATTTATTGTCTGGTTTAATGGGAGCCGACAAAGTAAAAACCTTTGGTTGCTCTTTACAGCCCCAAAACAGATACTGCCAGCATTGAGATGGTGGTCATAAAATTGTAACCCCTCTTGGCTAGAATGCGAAGTACAGGAGGGATAAATAGCAGGAACATCAGAGTCTACTTTCAGACCTGCATTCTGCTCTCCTGTCGATGTACGGGGGCTCAATATTATATATGTGATAATACCTTTTTTAATGGACAATTCAATTTTTAGGACCAGCTTTTGCTAGTAAAAACCTCCCTTTATCAAGTCAAAAGCATATGCTTTCAGGATACCCTCCTGAAAATGAAATGTTAGTCCAATAAACAGTGCTGAATCATCCATTGTGATGGGTCAGAGCCAGATGCCCTGCTGTTGTTGCTGCTGACAACCTGTCAAATGCCCTTTTTGTTGAAAGAGACCAGCATCAATTAGTTGCACACACTTCCTTTGGAGCTGCAATGCGAAAACCTGCTGGCAGCACCCTGTGTCAGAAGCACCGGATCATGTTCCCCAAATTGGTACATTGCCTAGGGCCCTATGTAGCCTTAATATGTATCTGCCAATAAAAATATGTTTTTTCCCCATCAGTTTCCAGAGAGCTTTCTGTCAGAAAGTAGAGTGATTTGCAACAATGTGAAAAAGTGATACAATGTAGAAAAGCCTGTGTCTGTGGCACTTTACTGCACTATCCCTTCTTACACAGTCCATGATGGAAAGCTCCTTGGAAACAAAGATTCAGGGAACTTAATGCTAGGGACATAAAAGTGCAAAAAATAGGTGAAAATGAAAACAATAATCCAAAATATAGGCAATTTGATTTTATATTTTTTGCAAATGTATTATATGGAATGTCAAAAAGGTGACTGACTTTCACGAACATCTTGGGCCATTTATTTAGAAAAACATATTTTCATAGATAATATACACAAAGACAAAAGTGAAACTGGAGCAAACCAGTGGTATCGGAAATAAATAAAATATCCATTCAATTAAATGTGGTACTTAACCCCTTGAATGCTAAAGAGGATGCCAGTGCAATGCAAAGCAATGACCTGGAGAGCTTTCTAACGTTCAGTGGGTTAGAAGTCTCATTTAAAGGGATAGTAATACTTCGTTTTAACTTTATTTTATTTTGTAGGCATTAAAAAAACATGAAAAATGATATAAGTCTTACCTCTCAAACCTTTATGGTTTATGAGATATTCGCAAGCAAAGTTTCCCCTCCCGCCCCTTTTACCTAGTGTAAGCCATCTCTTCTCAGATGTGGAATGCAGTCCATAGACTGGACAGATAACAGAAGGGGACACTCTTATTCCTATGAAAACAATGAAATCCCTGCCCCCCTTGACAAGCTTTTCAGGTTTTTCCCCTTATCTTAATTGAAGATTGTCCCTCTCTGCAGTCTACCTGGGCACCTCCCTTCTGATCTGGCTGAAGAGTGTGACATCAGTAAAAGGGGAGGGAGGGGGAAACTTTGCTTGTGAATATCTCATAAACCATAAAGGTTTGAGCGATAAGACTTATATCATTCTTCATGTTTTTTTAATCCCTACAAAATAAAATAAAGTTAAAACGAAGTATTACTATCCCTTTAAATCAATGGAAATTGGAAGTCTTTATATTTCCCGCTATGGTGTTGCTGGTTTTTTGAAGATTTGTTCTACATTTGACCCATAAAGTCTTCGGATGGACTTAATGATGTAATTAACTTTTTGATTGCTAGAGAGTTCTACCATGCAATGTGGCCTCTTTAGCAACAAGGTGTTAAATTTCTTCTGCGGTCTCCTCTTGGCACATAACTGTCTCCCTCTTTTGTTAGTATGTAAACAAGCTATTATCTGGCATTTAAGAGACATGTTTGTTACTGAACCAAAACCTATCAATAAATGTAATCACTTTCTCACCTGTGTGGTTCTTATAAGGGACTTATTCAAGGTGTCTCTAAAGGATAGGGGAACTGGGCTGCCACATCCAAATTCTAAATGTGACAGCAAATGGTGCTGCTGTTGTCACTTGCACATTTCTTACATTGATCCACAAAAGAGGTGTTATGTCCTACTTCAGAATGTACAGGTTCAGTGTTACGCATTCACTTGTGGCCCTTTCCAAACGAGCTGAAGCAGTGTTACCATGTCATTTGTGATCCTACAAATTCAGTTATATAATGTCACTGTTGGTTCTACCTCACAGCTCAAGGCAGAAGAATTATGGTGTCACTTTTGGCCTTGCCTCACATTTCAAAAAATTATTATATTTGTCAGTTCTAGCCCTATCCCAGATAGCAAAGTATTATTATGATGATGTCACTTTTGGTCCTATCTCTGAGTGCAATAAAATACTTATCACTCTCCTCCTGAAGGCTGGGACCATATGATGACACTTCTGTCTTTACATTAAAGCTCACAGAAACTACAGCATTGGTAATACTTTTGCTTCTATATCAGGAAGCATCAGATGTGAATCTAGCCCTGTTGTGTGAGGATAGCTACTGAACAGAAAAAATTCAACAAAAGGAAATATGTTCAAGAAATATTAGACCTCCTAAAGGAACTTTAACAACAAACAGAACACTGAACTGTCAAATGATTGATTACACATATTCAAAAAGGAGCTTTTTACAGTTAACACGTGTTCACCAGTTACAAACTATCAAAGCCACAGCTATTACCCTTGAATTCAGAAAACAGTTATTTCGCAATTCAGATTTATGGTAGTGTTCCACCACTAAAAACCTTGACTTGATTTTTTCAGTTATCATGTATAACTAAGTTTCACAGCTGCCTATTGCATAAGTCCTGGATATTTTCAAATGGCTTAATGCAAGTTATGATGACTTTTCATTTCTATATAAGGCGAGGACATATCCTTCAAATCGTGTGAATGTCATGTAAGTAACATAGCTACATACCATCACATTCTAACACAAAACTCCATAGGTGGAGATTCCTGTGTTACAGATTTTGTAATTGTACCCAAATAAAGGCAGCCTTATAGAACTTAAATAGACAGTTCCTCAGTTTTGCAAGATATCAAATTCTTTATTTAAAGCCGTGCCTCCAAAATAAGTCCTGTGGTGGAATACATTTATTTTGCTACCATACCTCTGATGAGGTAGGTGGGAAGAGTGAAAGCGCAAAGCTGTTGTCTCACTTGAGGAATAAATCAATTCCTTTTTTGTTTTACATTTGTTTGCAAAATGCAGTCCAATTATGTTATTTGGGAATACATTTTCATTGGGGTTACATTTGCTAAATAATTGAACCTCTCTCTTCACTCTAGTGATGCTACTGCTACTCCAGTCAGGAAGATTTCCTAGTGCTTTTAGCTATGGTTCTAGTCTCCAGCCTATCAGGATGTTGCCATCCGGCTTCTAAATTGAAGGGGGCGTTCCTTCTTCAGCTTCTCTGTGTATCTGTCTGTGCTGTTGGTGCCATACCTGAAGCTCCTGTGCACTTACAGTCACCTTTGCACCTGCAGTATCCTGTGCACCACCAGTATCAGTTGCTTGTACACCCACTGTCTCTTGTGCATTTTCAGTATCCTATGCATGACCCGTTTCAGTCATCTGTTACCTGCAGTGTTACCATCTGTTCTGCAAGAGATACCCACTGGTCAGTTCTCCTCCACATTGCAGGTCCTTTCACAAGACTTATGAAATTCTTTTTAGCTCAGATTCCTCAGTTTCCCAGCTACAGGTATGCTTGTCCTGGTATGATCCAGGTATCCGGGACCAGATAATCTTCTCTTGCAGTCAGCACCTTTACTCCAGTCTTGGCCACAGTAAGGGAACTCCTGGGACTGATACCACTCAACAGCTTCTCTCTCAATCCAGTGCTTTCTGACTTCTTGTAGGAGTATAGGACTAAGAGACTATACTCTAGTTGATATTTGTGCAGGTATTCCTTTATTGTTTGTAGAAAGTGTGCTCATAAGTGAAGCCATTTGTATACATGTTATTTCTAAGGCATTTTTAAACTGGTTCAACTCAAGGAGTTCAGCTGAAATCCAGGGTACCCGTACTGTAACCTTCCTTGTGGGGCATGGGTATTATAGACCTAAAAAATCTCAAAGTGAAGGCATTGAGTTTATTCAATGTCATAATCAATAGTTTAGATCATTTAGAAAAGATTGGAGATTTAATGTATTACAGGGATACTAATGTTTCAAAATAAAAGCAACTCCAATTAATCATCGTAGTATTTGACCCATGGAGAGTGTTATTTCAATACTGTCAGAATTGTAGTTCAAGAGTAATTGAATGATAAAGTATCCCCCTCCTGACCCTTTTACTGATGTAACACTGCTTAGCTCTGAGCAGCAGGGAGGTGCTCAGGTAGATTGCAGAGCGGGACAATCTTCAATTAGCATAAAGGAAAAACCTGTCAAGGGGGGCAGGGTTTTCATTGTTCTCACAGTAAGAAGATTGTCCCTTGCTGTGAGCGGTTTGGTCTTAAGACCAGGTAGGTAAAAGGGGCGGGAGGGGGATACTTTATCACTCAATTACTCTTGAACTACTGACAGTATTGAAATTACATTCTCCATGGCCCTAATGCTATGAAGATTTATCGGAGCTGCTTTTATTTTTAAACATTACTATCCCTTTAAAAGATCTAGTAACAATGAGTTTTGGACACAATCTGATTTGACTTTATTGTACACACTACACTGGTAATTTATCACTAAATACATTTGCTAGTATGCCTGAATTCTGGATTCTGTTTGGGCAGGATGAAAGGATTCTGTCCAACGGAGTATGGTTGGAAGTATTTTGATTTATGGGAGTAGTGGAGGAGATTTGGTTGTAATAAGTTTAATGCCTTAAACAATTAACTGAATTTTCCATTTTGGGGTCCAGCCAATTAACATTAAAGTCTCAGAAAACAAACAGCTTACTTTTGTTGTTTTGAGAGGTGATTTCACCAAAGAGGTGGGTTATTTCCAAGAGATTGTTTTGGGATACTAGGTGATCAGTAGATGCCAGCAATTATGATTGGTTTGAGAAGAGACGTTCAGTTTTACAAACTATGTATTCATGTGTGTTAGATGTACAACAGTAGTTTAATAGAGTATATAGACTGGCCACAAGTGCTGGACGAAATGTCAATCCTCATTATACACTGGTTCACCGCAAAAGGTTTCCTGCGTAGTGCTTTCCTTCAGCTCACTGGTATATACTATATGTAATGGCAATGTAAGTATATGGTATTGTAGAGCTTAGCCAGAATTCAGTACTTAACAGGATTTTCTGTTTATATGCATAACATCATGCTTTTAATGTATGCATTTTTAGCAGTATAATGCCTCTGTTGCAATGCACAAGCGAAAGTCCTTTTTTAATGGTAAAGGTACCCTTTTTTTTTTCATTTCAGAATATAGCATAAGCTCTCAAAATGAATAATTTGCCAGGGCAAGTAGTAAAATACTTTTTCATTTAGAGAGCTGCTTCAGTTGAGCACATAGTAAAAACTCTCCTTAGTTGACTTGATTACTGGGGTTGGGCAAGTGTTTTAGCAGTCCCCACCAGCATTCAGTGGGTATGTATGCAGAAGTCCACAGCTGATTAATATGTTATGGTGTAAGGGAGGAGAATGCTTCTGGTATTAACATCTTAAGGACCATTGCCGTGCCAGGACCGTCACAGTGTTCTGGCACTTAAGGACCAGTGACGGTCCTGGCACGGCATGCAGTTCAGGGCTCCTGGTGCGGCTGCGCACCGCCCCAGAAGCCCTGAACCGGAAGCGATAAAAAAATGTCCCGTGGTCCTCAAGAACCTTAAGGGGTTAAAGGGGAAACTGTGTCAAAAATTAAACAGGTAAAATAAAATCAAAATTGAATACAAGTATCCCTTTCCTTTGCACCCCAATCCAAAAGGGAAGCTATATGAACTATACTCCCACTATAGAATATAACAAACAACATATATATAAAAAAGGATGTTTGACGTGCCAGTTCTTTGAATAAAACAAAAGAGCGTTGTGACGGAATGGTTGTCACACTGAGAATGAACCCTGTCTGTTTTCAGTGATCTCCATTGTCTTCACATGGTTTCCCATTCTTGAAAACATTAATGTCCCTGTGTGTGCATGCATTAGAGAGTGTTGGCCATTTACCAGCATTGAATGGGTTAGTTAGTATGTATGTTTGATGTACAGAGCGATGGTGCCATCCAGTTTATCTATCCAAAGAGATTGTGTTATGAGAGAGAGGGGGTAGAGCAAATCTGTGAATGGAATGTGTGTCCCTTCCCTCTTACATCAGACTAAGCAAAATAGTAGCTGAGACATCAGATCCTGTATGTTTCTGTGTGTGCGTGTGCGTGTGTGTGTGTGTGTGTGTGTGTGTGTGGGGGTAGACGGACGCCTAGGAGAGAGAGAAGAGAGATGGGAATATAGGAACAAGAGAGAAGGCATCCCTAGAATGGAGGTAGGCCTGGGGCCAGTCTAGAATTAGAGTGGTCCATGTGCTTTCTCTAAAGGAGTACTGGGGAAACTGGGACTGGTGAGCGCCCTCACTGGAAGAGTTAGAGTGAGTGGGCACTGAAGTGGCCAGGTGCCCCTTCCAAGTGTAGTCTATAAGTTGAAATGGCTGCAGCCACAGATAGTATCCTGATGTTCCCATAACAAGGATGGTGGCCATGAAGCTAAACTTCGGTTGCTATGGCCCAAGACCAAGGAAAGTGGCTGTGGTTAATCTCTTTGGAGATTCTCCAAATCCTCTGTCAGGACTAAAAGATACAAAGAAACCTCATTCAATCCAGCAGCATTCATAATGAACGCGGTGCCCACTCTTGCCTCTAGCGGGAGTATGTGTAAGCTCCAGTATAAACTAAAATGGACTGTGAGTATTATATGTAACCCCTGGCAATCTGTACAAATTTGCTGGCATACCAAGAAGAGAACAGCAGAAATGTGTAGTTTTTATGCTTTACCCCCGTTTGTTTGGCCGTAATTGTTGTCCTATGTTTGTGTGCCGTAACCTCTCTAATAAATGCAATTTATTATCTTTTGGTCTGTCTGGATAAATCACTTAACCCTCGGTCTACCAAGCAGTAACCCCTGTACCCGTCACAAGTATAAACTTTGGGCTGTGTACAAATATATTTATTGGATGTAAAAACCATGTATATAAAATAAAAATAATATATTGATATCTATTAGTATAAAAACATTGATATCTCAATTAACTATATTGTGGACGCAAACTTTCTGACAGATGCCAATGATATTATTAGTCAGAATGTACTCCCTCACAAATATGGCAAATAGAAAATCTTAGCCATAATATATACAATAATACTGAAAACAGTACATATAAGAGATGTGGGTGTCTGGTAGGGCACTTCGGTGAAAAGCGGAACTCACCTCAAATCAAACTCTGGTAATGTTCCTAATACCACACCGTGACTTCAAACACACCTCCAAAACACAAATCTTCCAATGACATTACCATTTCAATTCTGATATGGATATCAAATTATTAGAAAGGGGATGAAACAAGTATTCAAAAAACAGGTAAAATGAAAAACCTGATAATTTGCTTTGAAAGATAATTTCATTCATTTGAAATACTTATTTTTTTTCTACTACCGCTTTCCTTTTCTTTCTCCTAGGTTCACTCCCTCTTACTTTGTTTTCTTGCCTGATGTGGTTAGGCTGAAGCGGTCAAGGGTTTTATCTACAAATTTCTCCACAAACTTCAAAGCCATAAGTTAGACAAAACCAGTGATACCTTTATCACCTGCTGTGTAATGAAGACATTATTTGTATATTTCTTATTTAAGCAAAAGAATATTACAACTATGAACATGAAAAATAACGATGACAGAAGAATGCCATTTTTGAGGTATTTAAGCCTAACCTATTATTGGGATATATTATTTTTTTCAATTCAATTTTCACTCATGTGTTTTCCAGAAACCATCTTGCAAAATGCTCCATTGACAAGACCAGTATAAGTTTTTGATGTTAAATCTCATTATCCTGCTCATCAAGTCTTGTATATTTCTCAAAAGACTTCAGGGATAAAGTGTCCTTGTAAGTGTTTGACACACAATCATACAGTGTAAAAGGCTGTATAAAATGTGCACATTTTTGTCTGGTAAGTGCTTACAGCTAAGCTTTTGGCTGCATAAATACAACATCTGTAACGACACTGAAGCTAAGTTTTAATTAAAATGTTAGAAGTGCCTAAAGGCCCTAGTGGCATCTAAACAAAACCATGCTTTTTTAATTAGTTATATTTTTTTTAATCATAATATGTAATCAATATGTTTTACACCATCTGAACAAAAATAAATGATAATACTATTCTCATAGGATGTAAATTTGCTCTATAATAAGGAAAATCACTATAATTAAATGGGTTGCAAGATTAAAGGAGCAGTACAATTTTTTTCTTCACAAATGTTATAATTTTTTGCTGTTGAGTAAGACAGGGGTACTTCTACTGCCAGTTAACACACCTCAAACTTATTTATTTTACATTATACTGCAGTTTTCCATTGTGGACAACAGGTGGTGCTGTTCCACTCACTTTCTATGGAGAACTGCTGATAATGACTCAAGTTCTCCCACAGAGTACATTATTTAAAAAAATGCCTTTTTGGCCACCAGTGGGCACTGTTGCCAACAGCGTGATTAAAAACAACTGCACTGTAACAGCTTTTTAGTGAAACATTTTTCAGCAGTGGGAGTACACAGGAAAAAATAGACTAAATTGTTTTCATTTTATAAAACAAAAAGTTTATGTCTCATGTAATTGCTTAACCAGTTAGATCCTATAGATCACTCGGCAGACCTCTCTAGTTTCCAAGGCATTAAAGACAAAATTGTACTAGAAAATAAAAAAACATTTAATCTCCCAAATCTGCTTTTGACAAGTCACTTTTAATTTAGTTTTGTTGCACATTCAATGTTTTTGACAAAGTTTCAAGATACAACTTTGCAATATCCGCAAGAAACTTTTTTCTACAAAACCAGAATAAGACAGCAGCTCCCCAGTTGTTTTCTTTACCTCTCGACACCATACTTTCCCAAGGCTTCAGCAAAGTTATTACTGTTTTTATTGACGTAGGTGGCTAGAGAACAGCTTTTGTTGGATTGTCTTCTTACATGGAATAATACCCAACTATACATTTTGCGGAGAAGCACTTATGTGGTTTCCAGGGGAAGTGGGCAAGTATAGGATTAAGAGTTAAAATTAACCATTACTATCCCTTTAATGTTAAGTTGATTTAATATTGTAGACATTAAAAAATGATTAACCTCAATGTAAGTTATCTCTCAAACCTTTATGGTTTGAGAGATATAACTTGCTAAAGTTACCTTTTCCTGGCTGTTTTACTCAAGTCTGCCATCTAGCTGACAGCTGCAGATTCCAGTCATTTGACCACACCATTTAGAAATAAATACTTCATTGGAACAGTCTACAAAGTGTGCTTGCAAGCCAGGCACACTTTGTAGACCGCTCCAAATAAAGTATTTATCTTTAGGTATCTTTATATCAGCGCTGCTGAAGAGCCACATCTGGTCAAGAGACCAGAATCTGCTTCAGACAGCTTTACAGCTCATCAAGCAGAAAGGGGAGAGAGCGGAGAACTTTATTTCCCTATATCTCTCAAACCATAGCTGTTTGAGAGATACGAATAAGTACAAGTACTCTTTTTTTAACTGTATATACCATATAGTTAATACTTTTTTTCTGACATTACTATCCCTTTAAATCCTATTTTATATAAATCTGAAGAGGTGAAAAAAATGGTCAAATTCCTTTATGGTTAATACACTTTTAAAAATAGTTAATTGTCGTGAGGTGCTATGGTCCTAAAATCTCATACGAGAAAGACTGTAGAAATGGAAGCATTATTAGAGAACTAGTGTAAAAGCTTGTGTACACGGGCCAAGGTCCAGGTGATGTTAACCCTTTTAGTGCCAGAGGGGTATGCAACTCATTGTTTTGCAATGCGTTGCGTACCCCTCTGGCACTCAAAGGATTAAGAGGCCGGCCCTGCTCTGTGACCTTCCGCCGACGCAGTCATGCACTGTAGAGATTGCCCGAAAGAACAGAATGCTCCCAGCACAGAACTCCCAGCATTCTGTGCGTTCGGGCAGTCTCAGCTGAGCATGACGGCTTCTGACAAACATTTTAGTGAATTATTATATAGGATGTTGCAAAGGTTTTTTTAAAACTCAGCTTAGTTCATTCATCACTAGAAGTGTGTTTAACAAATTGCAATGTCTTACCTGAAACTGAATGGATACTGTATTATATTTATCTAATGCAAAGAACATTTTTTTACCAGTTTCTATTTTAATAGCATATATTTATGTTATCTGACAGCTTTCTTATTCCCTTAACCCTTTGAGTGCCAGAGGGGTACACAACTCATTGCAAGTTGCTTACCCCTCTGGAACTTAGAGGGTTAATTCTGTTTACATATCTCATATCAACTATTTCATTTCTATTTGTTCCACTTTAGCAAATTGAGCATTCTTAACCGTAGTTTGTAAGAAGAATTTGAGAATAGACTGTATATGCAAAAGATCATTAAACAGAACTAGAAAACTTACACACCAATGCAGGAATGTCAAACAACCCTATGATGATGTTCCAAAGTCCACAGTACTCAGGGCAAGTGAAAGTAAAATAATAGAACGTCTTGGCATTGGTCAATACAATATCTACTCAAATTTAAATGGAGAATTCAACTCACATACCAACAGAGCATATATTCCTGGAACAGTCAACCAAGGTGGACAGATCAAAGCTAAGATGCCAGACTAAATCATTCCAAAATCTGCCAACCCGCGCTGGGCCAGCATGGCAGATTATGGAGAACTGAGAAATTTTATGATGATTTATTATGCCTCTGCACACAGGACAATTACCACTACAAATTTATAATGGGAGATTTTTTTTTTTATAATCTGATTCCGGACTTCCCAAACGGCGTGCAGACACGCGAGGAGCCTGGAATTCCATAATGTACATGTACATCATGGGTTGTTAAGGGGTTAACTTTGAAAGTGACCATCGTCTAGTGAGAGCAAAAATCAAAATTGACCACAAAAAAGAAAGAAAATGATCAAGTCAACAATCATCAAGGTAGACACTAGCTAGTTATGGAAAAATCATAAAAAGTTTGAGTTTGTGTTGTCTAACGATCAATAAGTCTATTGCCAGTCATCTGCAGGGTTTTCAGAAAGGTATGATCATGAAGAATGGACACAATACTTAACACGGAAGAATCTACAGGGCAAGCGGGCTTCAGGTGTGGTTTCAGTATAATGGCCTATATACAGACAGTGCAACAAATTATAGAGAGACATAATGAATACAACCTTCCATTATGCATAGTCTTCATTAACTATGAAAAGCCCTTTGACTCCATAAAAATGCAAGCAATAAATTGATGCCCTCATCAACAAAGGGATAGAGCTTACATCAATAGACTCCAATCAATATATAGAAATTCAACTGCATCAATACAGGTCAACAATGATAAAGTCCAAATGAACACAGAAAAAGGAGTCCGACAAGGAGACATGGGGGAGATCCACTAAGCAGTGATAAAGAGGTGATATAGTGTAGATGACGTCTCCAGTTTATCACTTCTCCAATTCCTATGATAGTCTATTTAGCCTATGCACTAAGATTTCTTCAACTTTGGAGAGCTTAGTGAATAGGCTCTATAGGATAACATAGGAACTGGAGAAGTGATAAAGTGGAGATGACGTCTCCAGTTTATCACCGCTCTGTGAGTACAGTGCTGCGGAATTAGTTGGCGCTATATAAATAAAGAATAATAATAATAATAATCTCCCCCATAATCTTCCAAAAACTTTTTTCTGCTTGTTTAAAAGAAATTTTCTGCAAATGAAATTGGGAAAAAAGAGGACTTAAATGATGTAGGTAGTCTCCATTGATCTTATGTTTTGCAATCGATATCATATTCTTTGCCAGTAGTCCTGAAGAACTGCAAGAACGCATTGAAGAACTAGAACAGGAAAGCAACAATTTTTGTCTGCAAACGTACAGCAACAAAATGTAAGTTATGTTTAACAAATTTTACATACCAAGGTAAATCATAGTAGATAGACAAGAACTAGAAGAAGCTGAAAAATATTGATCTTGCAAAGGAAATGTCAATAAATGGAAACACCATAAGGGAAATTGAGTAATGAATAAAACTGGGATGGCAAGCATATGGAAAACTTAGCAGTACTGTCTACATCAAGCGAAAGGTTTTTTTGACCAATGTGTCTTCCCAGTCCTTACATATGGCTGTGAAACATGGACAATGCATGCCAAAACCATACTTAAGGTTATACAGAGAAGTATGAAGCGGCGAACTCTAAACATAACAAAAAGGGACTGAAAAATGTGCATTGATTAGTCAGCAAATAAAGGTCTATGACATCACTGAAAGAGTAAAGTGCCTGAAATGGGCAGGCCACATAGTGAGAAGACTTGATGGTAGATGAACTAAACTAATTTGGGAATGGATTCCATTCAATACTAAATACCCAAGAAAAACAAAGTCAAGATAGGTAGATGAAATTACCAACATATTTTGGTAAATAATTGCAACAAAAGGCACAGGAAGAGGAGGATGATATTAGTATATATATATGTTGTATGAAGGACACAACCTGGGTAAGTCAATCTGAAACAATTTGAGACATTCTTAGAATATAGTTCCTCTTTAAATAAGCTAGATTGGTAGATTGTGCTAAAACACCAGTACCCACACTTAAAAGCATCAATGTAATCATAGCTTTGAGATTTGTGTTTTAGTAGCACAAAATGGACTAGCTATTCAGTTTTTGTGATTTCACTGACATTTTAGGGCTTTCTTTTGTGCATTGAACACCTGTAATATCAGAGTTCTTTAGTACTCAGCTACTTTGTGAGGAAAAAATGAAATCACAATTTCATTTTTATACAGTATTAAGTAAAAAGTCCTTTTTGCTTAGTACTCTATTCTCTACACCTGTTAGGGACCAGGAACCAGACAGACACAAAAATGTGAAGTGCAAAACTCCATTATTAAAATAACCAAAGCAAAATTGTGATCCAGTAGCATAAACCAAAGGACAAGCTGGGGTCAGGAACCAAGATGGCATCAGGAATATCAGTGATGTCTGGAACAAGCCAGGAATCAGGAGCCAGAAGGGATGTAAGAGGAAGCCAGGTCATGCACGGATAATCAGGAACACAGTAGAACTCACCTACAACCATAAACAACACAAGGGCAAGGAGGAAATGAACCTAGCTGCTTTAACTAGACAAGAAGGGGTTGGCTGATAACAGTCAGGTGAGTAACCATGGTAGCAGAGAGGTAAAGGCAGTTTGTTACTCCTCAGCTGAGTCAGCCAGAAACATGGAAGGAAAAGGCAGCTGTATCATCAGCAGAATGTATAAGCACAGATCCGTTCAGCCAAACCATGACAGTACCCACTCATCAACGACCCTCCCCACCCGTGGGGCAGGACCAGGTTTGAGGGGAAAATGTGCATGGAAGGCACAGAGGAGGACGGGAGCATGCATGTCCGAGGCTGAAACCCACAAGCGCTCCTCTGGACCGTACCCCTTCCAATGGGCCAAATACTAAAGCCTCCCATGAAGTCTACTATGGAACAAATCTCAAACTCCTCATGGTTGTCAATGGGCAGAGTATGTAGTCGAGGAGCAACCGTAGTAAAACTATTAGAAACCAGGGGTTTCAGCAGTGAGACATGGAACACATTGTGTATTCGCATATTGGGAGGGAAGGTCTAGGGCACAGGCCACAGGGTTCACATGACGGAGGATATGGAAAGCCCCCACATAACTTCTCCAGTGTTCTGAAGTCTCCAAGTTATCTCCTCATTATCATCTCTATCACACATTAGTTCATCTCACCCTGATTGTTATTGCATAGTCTGTTTTAAAGAAGTATTGCTAAATGTAATTATAATAACCCATTGAAATTCAGAAATGCCATACTTATTTTTGCTTTCCAGGTGCATTAACTTACATTTAACAGTGTTAAACCTTGTCTGCACACTCTCCAATTTATCCTGATACCTATGTAAAAAATAAATTAGACTCTGAGTTAATATCATTACATACGTTTGGACCTCTGCAAGTATGGTTAGTTTTGCTTTTTATTCCTAAGTTTAATGTCACCTCAATTCAAGTTTGCATAATTGAAATCATCATTAAGAACCATTTGTCTTGTTCGCCAAAAAACTAGCAGGTGTCTAGTTTAGGAAATGTTCATATTTTATATGTGGTGAGCTCTCATAATGTGCTACTGTATACTAGTATTTACACTTTAGCTGACCAAACGAAAATATATCCTATCAGATGATAGGCAAGAGCGCTGGAACATCAGTGATGTATGATATTCGGGCTCAAGTGTCAAGCGCCTAGAAACGGAGAACATAGAAGGATTGACGTGATATTCATCCTGGGTGAGTTGCGATGCACTGGAGGAACCTGCGGCATAAGTATCAGGTCTATAACTTCAGGTATGCATCCGTATTGATCCCCAAAGGAGCGTATTGACTTTTGGATGAATTACCCCACTGGGGGTAGATGAATAGACATATAAATTTTTGTACCGTGGCGATTATTCATAATTTTTGGTAGTGAACAGGGATATATTTTCTTTTTAGTCCGCTAAAGTGTTCTGCCTTCAGCCGGTAGAACAGGATTGCTGGTTGCTTTTTGTGCTTCCCTGGTTGCTTAGTGACCGGGGAGCCCCAGACTGACGTCACAGCTCTGTGCTACAACGGGGTACGCCGCGTTTTGGCGCCTGAATAGCGCGAGCTGGAAGTCAGAATAGGTGCAAGTAATTTACTTGATTATTTGACCTTTTGAATGTCTTTTTATATGTAATATGTACCAGTTTGTTGCCATTTGCCTGAGGAAGGTCCCTAGTGGACCGAAAACGTTAGGCATGAATGCAATAAATTGACCTTTTTTCTGCTACATTAGCTTCATGATTGCTATCTTGTATGAAGCTAGGAGTAACCCAGGCTGCGTATATTTGAATATCTACTGTATATATCTTATTATATATATATATATATATATATATATATATATATATATATATATAAACACACATACATAAAACACACACCAATTAAACTTGTCAGTGCAGAATCATATGCTAATAAGCTTTCCAGGGAGGCTTCACATGCTAATTAGACTATGTGTTGTGCAGAGACACTTTCACTTTTTCCCAGAAATAAAGACAAATATCTGTAAACTATACATCTGCTGGACTTATAACCAACATTATACCAAGGCTGTTTTGAAGAAAGTTTTGAAATATGCCTAAACAATTATGGTGAACGGCAAAAGGTCTATTTATTTATTTGGATTTTAGAGAGTTCTCTAACTCATTGGGCTGATATAATAAGAAAATGGTGCAGTTCTGGTGCAAACCAGCTACAATATGTGGAATAAATAAAAAAATTCCCAAATTCCTACTGATTTAAATTAGACTCTTAACTTCTTAAATACTAAAGTGTAATCCAAATCAGTTAAAAGCACAATTAAACCCTTTGAGTGCCAGAGGGTTTGAGTCAAGGAAATTTTGATTTGCTCCCTACAGGGCAGTTTGTTTGGTCCAGAATTGTATCCATTTTCTTAGTACATCAGACTCCTCAGTGGCACTGTGTTTAGAAGCAGTTTGGTTTTGAGTGGGGAAAGGAGAATATTATGCAATATACTATATATCCACTAGAGGTACATGAACTAGCCGTGGTGTTTCACCAAAAGCACATGGATTCTGCGTAAAAAAGGTTATAGATGCACGGGATGCAAATATAATTGTACCTCTATATAAATCCTTGGTATGGCTTCACCTAGAATATGGAGTACAGTTTTGGAATAAGTTCTTAAAAAATACATTATTGAACTGAAAAAAGTGCAGAGACATGCAACAAAACCGATAAAGGGATTGGAGGATCTGAGTTATAAAGAGAGACTAGCCAAACTGGGTTTGTTTTATTAGAGACTAGTTGAAGAGCCCGTTACATGGGCCACAGTGCCACTGCCGCCCGGTCGCGGGGCAGTCATGCGCAGTAGAGACTGCCCGCGGCGCGGCTGATACAGAGCTGGACGCTCCGGCGTCCAGCTCTGTATCAGCCGTGGCGCAGGCAGTCTCTACTGCGCATGACTGCAGCACGCGCAGCAGTGTCTACTGCACATGACGTAGCGTTACACACGTTTTAGCGAATTATTATATAGGATGAGACGTATAAGGAGTGATATGATTAACATTTACAATTATGTTTAAGGTCAGTACAAAGAACTCTCCAAGGAACTATTTACTCAAAGAGCTGAGCTAAGCATGAGAGATCAACCATTAAGACAAAGGCAGGGATTTTTTTTACAGTAAGGGCAGTAAATGTATGGAATTCTTTGCCTCGGGATGATGTGCTTACACATACTGTAACTACTTTGAAAAAAGTAATGGATACCTATCTAGCAGAAAACAAGATTGAGAATGACGACAGTTGGCTTCAAAACAGATAGTTCCCTGGATCAACATTCTATCTGACTGCCATTCAGAATCGGGAAGGAATTTTATTACCCACTTGGGGCTGAATTGGAAATGTCTTCTGCAAGGTTTTTTGTTTTCCTCTGTTTCAACAGGAGTGATTTGGAATGGGCTGGACTTGATGGACATATGTCTTTTTTCAGCCTCATCAACTATGTTGCTATGAATCTTTTATAAACGCTCACAAGTAGTAAAAGGACATAAATATTAACAATTTCCCTGACAGTAGTAAAGGTGTGTTACGTATATTCTGTATTATGTATAAGCTAAGGGCCATATGAATAAAAAAGGAGCAATTCTGGATCAAGCCAATTGCACCATTCAATAAAAAGGTCTATTTGTTTAAGTGCAAAAGATAGATATGGGAATACTCTTGTATCTCTCTGTGGTTACTATTAACATTAATTTTAATGAGTTTTGAACTTGCTCATCATAAAAGACACACCTTTTGATGGAAAAACGTAGAATGTCCTAGCGTGCATATCCCGCTGAAATCAAATGGTGCGGAGCATGCACAAGAAGATTTTCCACTTGAAAAATTCCCTTTACTCATATTTACATAAAGAAAGAAATGAGCTACATAATTCATTGTCACACAAACACATTTCTGATCACATTCTTAGTGACAGCAGTGTTTTATCAGCTATAGTGCACTCATTGCTCAATAGTAAAGCTTATAATATGATTTATTCTAGTGAGTAATCAGCATTTCTGAAAACAGGAAAAAAAACTAAACAGTTCTGCAATTTCAGTTTGTTGAGAAATAATTGAGCTGATGGAGGAAATCAAAGCAACATAGGACTGTGATTTTCAACATGTGTATATCCAGCAGCAATCTATACCAATCTGCAAGGGCGCAAAGCAGGAGAGAAATCTAAAAGCAATGTTTATTGATTCTTAGCCCGCCCTGCAAAGCAAAATGCACTTACACGGTGTAAATTTTAAAACAGCATATCATTAAATTCAAGGATGTCTTTTCTTAATCCGTAAATCTGTCAGCACTTTTCTTTAAAGAAGCTCCTTAGGACACTACAGAGACTCAGAGGCTTTTCCTAGCCACATCGGTACCTTTACTTGTCAATCTGATTCCTGTGGTTCTTTCAGCCTCTCTTGTCTCCAGTATTCTCCAGTCAATATAGGCAAATTCTTTCTAAACAAGCTCTCTGTATTTAATAATATCAAAGTATTTTACCAGGAAGGATACATTGAGATTGTCTCTCGTTTTCAAGTATGTCCTGGGGGTATAGATATTATTACCCAATTTAATGGTACTCATTTTATCTACCTCGGAAGGATGAAAGGCTGAGTCGACCTTGCCGGGACTAGAACCTGTGACCTTGTGGTTTCAACAGATTCTACAGCTGGTGCCTTAACCAGCTGAGCCATCTCACCAGCTGATTATATCCTTCCCTCCGATCTTGATTGCAACAGAGTAGCAACACTAACAGTCTATACTATAGATGGCGTAATTTTCCCAATGTGTATCGCTGGTCCTCTGCTGGCTTTCTCAAGGGATAACCAAGACCCCCTAGTGGGACTCCCTTTTAAAACTTTCAGTCCGTCCCTAAATTGATTTAACCCTTTGGGTGCAGAATTGCCACATTCAACGATTCAGCACCTATGGTACGTTCTCTCCTTCACATAAAACATCTCTGAAATAACCATTAAGACTTTAAAATATACACACATATATCCCCCTACAAACTAAAACACCTAGAAATCATTCCAAGATAAGACAAGAGAAACATAGTATAATAAAATAACCCATAGTCCAGTGATCTGCATAATCACACATCCTGGACTACATTAAAACCTTGAAATCCTACACACAGTGGCCCAAAAACCTAGTTCATTTCAAAATTAAAAAGTATTTTATGTACAAACTTCAATTAATAAATAAAATTCAAAAAAATATTCTAAAAACGAATTTGAATTCAAAACCTAGAGTACAAATATAAAATTCAAAATATATCTTGCAGTCTATATAGAACTAGACTTCAAAGTCATTTTAATTTGAATTTCAATCTGTACACTAAGATTTTTTAAAAATCTCAAATAAATGATGCTAAGTCAATGTCTATGTTAAGTCCTGCAGGTGACAAGCAACCCAGTTGATGTATCCAGTACGTTTCCAGCTGTCTTAATTTCAATAATCTGTCTCCTCCTCTCCTTTCAATAGGGACAAAATCAATCGCAGTTACCCATAATTCTTTGATTTTGTTGATGAACTTCTTTAAAATGTTTGGGTACACTATGATTTTCTACACCCTGATTAATATTTCTAATGTGTTCAGCGACCCTTGTCTTTAACTTACGTGTCGGCCTCCCTACATATTGTAGCCCACAGCTACATTCGAGGAGGTAGACCACATATCGAATTACAATTTAAAAGGTACCTTATCTCGTATTCTCTACCAGTCTTTAGAGAGACAAACTTTTTTCTATCCATATTTCTTTCCTTATCATATAAATAATGACTGCACGTCGAACAATCTTTCCTACAGCATTTAAATATTCATAATGACTTTCCTAGGCAGGTTAAGGCATTCACACTTCTTAGCTTGCTTAATTTTTCCTATGATATCACTTGGTGATATCATATCCTTAAAGGGATAGTAATACTTCATTTTTCATTAAAAAAACATGAAGAATGATACAAGTCTTATCTCTCAAACCTTTATGGTTTAAGAGATATTCACAAGCAAATTTTCCCCTCCCGCCCCTTTTACCTAGTGTAAGCCATCTCTTCTCAGATGTGGAATGCAGTCCATAGACCAGACAGATAACAGCAGGGGACAATCTTCTTTATATGAAAACAATGAAAGCCCTGCCCCCCTTGGCAAGTTTTTCAGGTTTTTCCCTTATCTTAATTGAAGATTGTCCCTCTCTGCAATCTACCTGGGCACCTCCCTTCTGATCTGGCTGAGCATTGTTACATCAGTAAAAGGGGCGGGAGGGGGATACTTTGTCATTGAATTACTCCTGAGCTACAACTCTGACAGAATTGAAGTAACACTCTCCAAAGTCCAAATACTATGACGATTAAGTAGAGCTGCTTTTATTATGAAACATTACTATCCCTTTAAGGGATTTAGTTTTCTTAAACAAAACTTTTGTTTTTTCCCCTAAGTATGGTCCTAGAAGTGGATACTCTTTCACTATATGCCAATGTTTATTTAATATATATTGTATTTTACCTGCATCTTCACTGAAAGTAGTTGTAAAATACGGGACTTGTTCAATTCCCTTATTATCTCTTTGTTTATACTGTATCATAGATTATCTGGTCATCTGTTGGACCTTCTCATAAGACTGGTCTATTATTTCTTTTTATTACCTTTTTTCTATAAACTTCCTCTTCATTACAGTTGCTTCTTTTTCAAAATCATCATTTTTAAAGGGGAACTTTCACCCCTTAATAACTAAAGCTCCCTTTACTGCTGACCTGGCGACTAGCTGCTTAGTAGCGCTAGTCGCCAGAAAACTTACCCCGTTCTCAAGATTTCGCCGTTTGAAAGGATCAGGAAGCACGGACGTCTCTTCACAGTGACGTCCGTGCGCCTGCGCTGTCAGTCCCTTGTCAGTCCCTTGTGCACCGTACGGTGCATACGGTGCACAAGGGACTGACAAGGGACTGACAGCGCAGGCGCACGGACGTCACTGTGAAGAGACGTCCGTGCTTCCTGATCCTTTCAAACGGCAAAATCTTGAGAACGGGGTAAGTTTTCTGGCGACTAGCGCTACTAAGCAGCTAGTCGCCAGGTCAGCAGTAAGGGGAGCTTTAGTTATTAAGGGGTGAAAGTTCCCCTTTAATATAATTTCTCTTAATCCTCCTTAACTGCCCAAGTTCATGTCCTTTTATTCTAGTATTTATCTTTTCTGAAAAATGCTCCCCTCCAGAACCTGAGTCTAGCTTAGTCTAGTAGGTTTTGTCAGAAATGCCTTGCATCATTTTAGTTGCTCTGTAGTGGAACTTCCAATATATTAGCCTAGTAAAAAATGCAATACTTTCCATTTCTTTTTCCATTAGTTATTTTCCTTCAGCCATGTAAACCTCATCTAGCTTGCATGAAATCAATTAAGGAATGATAGGTCCCCAATGAGTTACAATGCAAGGAGAATGCACTGGAGACCACTGAAGTGTCCAAGGGGTTAAATATTTTCAGATTATTTCCTGCCACAGAATACAGTAATTACTGACTCTGCGTAACTGTCCAATCCATCTTTTTCCTTAAACCATGTTTAAACTGCTCCCAACTAGAGCATTTGTCTATATGTCACCATCATGACAGGCTGTCAACTGAAGGGTCAGTCTCCACATTCCAAATGGTCTAGACTAAATGGGATCTTGTTAGCAGTAGTGATGAGCGAGCGTGCTCGGCCGATGCTCGGATCGGCTCGAGCATCGCTCTGCTCGGCACATGGCGGTACTCGTCGAGTACCGCCATGTGCTCTCCCGCCATGTTCGGGTGGCGGGGATCTGTGCCGGAAGAGGCACAGATCCGAAGACGCTCCGCTGGACCACCAGGGACTGGAGGTACGGGGGCATTGCGGAGATGAAGGGGGCATTGCGGAGATGAAGGGGGACATTGTGGAAGAGGGGCATAGACTCTATGCCCCTCTTCCACAATGTCCCCCTTCATCTCCGCTATGCCCGTCTTCCACAATGTCCCCCTTCATCTCCGCTATGCCCCTCTTCCACAATGTGCCCCTTCATCTCCGCTATGCCCCTCTTCCACAATGTCCCCCTTCATCTCCTCTATGCCATAGAGGAGATGAAGGGGGACATTGTGGAAGAGGGGCATAGCGGAGATGAAGGGGCACATTGTGGAAGAGGGGCATAGCGGAGATGAAGGGGCACATTGTGGAAGAGGGGCATAGCGGAGATGAAGGGGGACATTGCGGAGATGAAGGGGGCATTCGGAGATGAAGGGGGCATAGCGGAGATGAAGGGGGCATTGACCAGGCACCCTCCCCTCATCAGAGCAGGGGGTGCCTGGTGTCGCCCCATTGACTTGAATGGGGCTCGGGTGCTCGGCCGAGCACTCGAGCCTCAGGGGGTGCTCGGTCAGAGCACCCGAGCACCCGAGCATCGGGGTGCTCGCTCAACACTAGTTAGCAGGATTTTTATGTTCGGTTAGATGGGGCAGTGTGTCATTCATAAAGCTGAACACGTGGTTTTGTCTAGAACCCAGTGTTCCATTACCCATGAAATAAGTAGCTATAGGACATAATCTACCTGTTGGGCATCCATATGCCACTCAAAGGAATAACATAATTCTACCAAACATGTTTACATTATTTTAATCAATATAAGAGATACCTATAGCTTATTTCTAAACATTATTCTAAAATTGTTATTTAATCTCACGAGCCATTTGATGAGATTACTATATCACTGCCTTGCACTGTATACAAACCAGCTTTTAAAAGAGAGTGCTAATCCATGCAGAGAGGGTGGGAAGTCTAAATAAAACATTGAACTTTAGTCTTTGATTGACTTTAGGGTACTGTAATGCATGATATATACAACACAACATTATATTCAACACAATAGGCTTTATTGACAGGGGTTTAAGACTTTAAAGGGATAGTAATGTTTCACAAAAACAGCAGCTCCAATTAATATTCATAGTATTTGAGCCATAGAGAGTGTTATTTCAATACTGTCCGAGTTGTAGTTCAAGAGTAATTGAATGATAAAGTTTCCTCCTCCTGCCCTTTTTACCTAATGTAAGCCACCTCCCCCCAGATGTGGAATCTGGTCCACAGACCAGACAGCTCACAGCAGGGACAATCTTCTTACTGTGGGAACAATGAAAGCCCTGTCCCCATTGACAGGTTTTTCCCTTACCTTATTTGAAGATTGTCCCTTTTTACAATCCACTTTGACACCTCCCTGCTGTTCTGAGCTGAGCAGTGACATCAGCAAAAGGGGTGGGAGAGGGATACTTTATCATTCAATTACTCTTGAACTACAACTCTGACAGTACTGAAATAACACTCTCCATCACCCAAATACTATGATGATTAATTAAAGCTGCTTGTATTATGAAACATTATTATCCTTTTAATCTGGATCCTCCCATCCATAAACTTATAGGAAGGGCAGGTCTCCTTCAAAAGGACATTAAAAAACCCATAAACAATGTAGACACTGTTGGAAGCAGAGACCACACTTATTATAAATTCCAATTTATTAACACACCAGCTAATAAGTACCTGTGTGCCTGCTGTTTAAATTAGCAAGACATGGATAGTTATATGCTAAAGGTGATACACACACACACACACACACACACACATATATTTATATATATCAGACCAAATAATAGGAATAGCGCTCTGAATCCTTATAAAAATAGAAATGTATTCATAATAAGAAAATGGGATTGAATATAGAATATAAACTCCCTAAAGAATATTAATAAGATACACATAAGAAATGTGCTAGGTACCTAGATACAATAACAATAATAAAACATTAATATAAAATATTGATCACTGGTAAAAGATGGTTAAGCCTATGGTAACTGAATATAAACATTCCTCACAAGGTCTACAGGCAGGTATTAGATGTCAGAAGGCAAACTCTCCCATCTGTAATGCCACTTTATTATTTCTTAATGTGGCCAGAGTTTTGTAGAGCGTGATGTTATCTCTATATTAGATGATGTGGCTTGTGATATTGTTTCACCTTGCCCAGGTGAGCATACTGGAGCAGGATTTTTCTATCAGTCAATCCGGCCTGGCTCCCTTTCCTTGTACAGTTATTTGTGTTGAAGTTCAAATGCCGGTGCACCACTCTGTGTGATTTTTGTGGAGGATACCGGTTCAGCGGGCAGAGTTCCTATAGTATGGCTCTTAAGGTACCAGTGAAATAGGGTATTTATAATAAAATAAGGTAAAAGCGCCTACGCGTTTTGTGTCAGAATATGACACTTCATCAGGGAGATCAGCCCTGATGAAGTGTCATATTCTGATATAAAATGCATAGGCTACAATGTATCTGAGTACCGTGTGAGATTCAGAAGATCTCTAGAAATTCAGCAACTGTATAATTCAAATACTGTGTCACAATGTAGACCACTGGGACACAATGAAGACCACTTTATCTCAATAAATAAGTATGAATAGTGAAATACATTAAATAAACCAATCCGTTAAGAGAATACCAGATTGCCACATCACAATGATCAACTAAGCTCCATGGAGAATGACCACTTCTCCACTCACCATTAACCCCTCATAAACCAGAAAGAACGTCTATGCCAAAGCATTATACCCAGCCTGCCTCACCAGACATAAAAGGTGCCAGAAGCGAAAAGTGGACAAACAGTATCTGACTCCCATACTCTTTTCCACTATCGGCCCCTTTATGTCTGGTGAGGCAGCATAGACATAATGCTATGGCATAAAAGTTATTTCTGGTTTATGAGGGGTTAATGATGAGTAGAGAAGTGGTCTTTCTCCGTAGAGCTCAGTTTATCATTGTAATAGTATTGTGATGGGACAATCTGGTATATATCTTGCCTGATTTAAGTAATGTATTTTACTATTTGTACTAATTTATGGAGATTGAGTGGTCTTCACATTTCCTGCTTGTATGCCCACTTAGAAGTGCTTTTTGATGTGCATTATTGCATATTTTTATTTGGACTGTTGTGTGGCTTTTTATGGGAGATGGACACTGTTTTTCTACTTACCGCTTTTGGCCCCTTTATCTCTGGTGCAGCAGTGTGAGCAGTTTGCTGTTAGAATGGAAATTCTCTCTGGTTCATGGGAGGTTTATGGTGGACAATGAAACAGCTTTTTTCCATGGAACTTAGTTGATCATTACAATATTATTGTGATGTAGTAATTTGGCGTACTTCACCCGATTTGTAATTGGTTTAGGATGATTTAAAATGGAGCTGCTGATAAGATCAGTTTGTTCTGATCATGAGTAAGAATTGTAGATGCAAAATGCATTGATATTGTTTGTGTGTGAAATTTTCTGAGTTACAGCCCTCTCCTGGGGTCTCTCCTTTACCTTATATGAGTCGGAGATCACTACAAGCTGTTTTAAATATTTGTGTACAAAGAAAGCACATTTCCCGTTTGTCTTCTGGCCCAGTGCTGGTGTGTTTTTGGCTTTTAACCCCTTGAATACTAGATAGGTCTCCAATGCATTATGAAGCCATGTGTTAGCAATCAAAATTTAAAAATCACATTTAAATCAAAAGGAACTTTTATTTGTCCTCTATGGTGCAGTTGAGTTGCTACAGAATTGCTCTTCGTTTATTAGCCTTAACCCTTTGAGTGCCAGAGAGGTACAGAATACATTGTAAAGCAATGCATTCCATACCCCTCAGGCACTCAAAGGGTTAATATTGTGTAAAGACTGGGGTGAGCATTGTTTGAATCTTGGTGTGAGTATATAGACTATGAAATCAAAAATGGGTTCAATATAATGTTTAGTTACTAGAAGACTGAGAAGTCCCTTTTAGCAGGAGTGATAATTATTAATTAACCCCTTGGGTGCTGGAAGAGTCTGCAACACATTGCAAAGGGGTTAAGAGGGCCCGCTTCTTTATACCCAGGGCCTAGTAGTGGTTTGAAACCGCGCCAATATATAGTGGTACTGCCATTTCATTTTAGGAGTCAGAAAAGACTGTGGCATCCAGTGTATTAAAATCTTAAGAAATTTAACATCTGCTTATGGTAAATAACAAGGAAATTAAGCTACTGCAATTATAGATAAAATAAATAAGTACTAATGGGAATTCCCGCTCTTTCTACAACAAGAGAGGTTTCTCCTCAGCATGTACTCGGTTCTGTCTTCCCATCTGCTAATCATCTTCACGCCTCACGTACAGTATAGCAAGGAATGTCATGCTTGCAACACATACTGCTTTAAGGCCCCACATGTTCCTGATTTGTTAATGCCACCAGAGAGCTAGAACTTTGAGCTTACATAGAAAAGAAGTACTGCTTTGTTCGGCAGATCAAGTAAAAAATAAATCACAAGTACATTTCTTAGGACGTATTTATTTTATTGTGTATAGAATAGACATAAAAATAAGCATGCTTGGTTTGACAAAACTCTACCACAGCATCAAAGACCTTATATAGAAAGCCATCAAAATTGGAGTATATATCAACTGCACCATAGGGGACAAATAAAATGACCCATTGGTTTAAATGGGGCTCTCTAGCATTGAAGGGGTTAAAAGCCCCATTACAATAAATGCAAATCAGGAGCAAGAAAAATGTTGCCCCCCCACAACTAAACTGCATACAGATTCTCTCTCTCTATTATATATATCCACTGAACGATGAAGGCCTCCTCAACAGGTTTTTGTTGCCACTGTGCTTTTTGTTGCCACTGTGTACCAACAAATTTGGTAATTTCATCTACCCATCTTGTCTTTAGTTCTCTTGAGAGTTTAGTATCGAGTGGAATCCATTCCAAAATTTGTTTGGTCCATCTACCATCAGATATTCTTGCTATATGGCCTGCCCATTTCCATTTCAAACACCTTACAGTTTCAGTTACATCACAGACCTTTGTTTGCTGAAGAATCCACAAACTCTTTTCTGTCTATTTTTGTTATGCTTAGAATTCGTAGCTCCATACTGCATAACCTTAAGTTTTTGTGTGGCTTTGGCATTCAGTGCCCATGTTTCACAGCCATATGTAAGGACAGGATGGACACACTGGTCAAAACCTTTTCACTTGAGGCAGAGTGTAAAATGTGTCTTAAAGTGATAGTAATGTTTCACAAAAACAGCAGCTCCAATTAATCTTCATAGCAATTGAGTCATAGAGAGTATTATTTCAATACTGTGAGAGTTGTAGTTCAAGAGTAATTGAATGATAACGTTTCCCCCTCCCGCCCCTTTACCTAGTGTAAGCCCCCACTCCTCCGATGTGGAATCCAGTCCATAGACCAGACAGCTCACATCAAGGATCAATATTCTACTGTGAGAACAATGAAAACCCTGCCCCCCTTGACAGGTTTTTCAGCTTTTTCCCTTATTTTAATTGAAGATTGTCCCTCTCTGCAATCTACCTGGACACTCCCTGCTGCTCTGGCTGAGCAGTGTTACATCAGTAAAAGGGGCGGGAGGGGGATACTTTGTCATTGAATTACTCTTGTACTACAACTCTGATAGAATTGAAATAACACTCTCCAAAGTCCAAATACTATGATGATTAATTAGAGCTGCTTTTATTATGAAACATTACTATCCCTTTAAAGACAGTACTACTAAGTTTTTCAAATGGTTGCCATCCTAGTCTTATTCGTCTCTCAGTTTCCATTATGGTGTCCCCATCTGTTGACATTTCCTGTCCAAGGTAAAACATACTTGTCCATTTCTTATATTTCTTGTCCATCTGCTGTGATTTTCCTTTGTATGGTAAATTTGTTAAACATGATATTCATCTTCAGAACAAAAGTTTTGCTTTTCTGATGTAGGTCTTCAGTGTGTTCTTGCAGTTCTTCAAGACTACTGGCAAGGAGTAGGATATCGTCTGCAAAATATAAATGTAGATATCTCCATTGATCTCATGTCCTTTATGGTCCTATTTTAGTTTGCAGGACAAGCATCCTTGTCTGACACCTTTGTATATGTTAATCTGGACTTTATCATGGTTTGCCTGTATTGATGCAGTTGCATTTTCATATATTGATTGGTGGATTCAGACGCAAGCACCCTCTATTCCTTGGTTGAACAGGGCATTGATTATTGCTTGCTTTTTCAAAGGCCTTTTCATAGTAAATGAAGGGTATGCATAATGGAAGGCTGTATTCATTATGTCACTCTATAACTTGTTGCACTGTCTGTATGTGGTCCATTATAATGAAACCGCTCATGAAGCCTGCTTGTGCGTTAAGTACTGTGTCCATTCTTCTTGATAGTACCTTTGTGAAAACCTTGCAGATAACTAGCAATAGCCTTATTGGTCAGTAGTTTTAGATCCGCCTTATCACCTTTTTTTGTGCAGTAGGAGGACTTCTGTATTTTTCAATGTTTTAGGCACTTTGCCAAGTAGTAGATATTTTGAAAATAGTTTAGCTAGAGCTTTGAACAAGAGTTATCTCTGTCTTTATCAGGTGACTTCATCAGGTCCAGCTGCGTTGCCATTTTTTTTTATTGAATTTATTGCAGATTCTACTTTCAATTCTGGCAGCGCTTCAGCCTCTGGCACTGCATTCCGAATACAATTCTTCCACTCATTTTAGTATTTGTTGTTGCGTTTTTGCTGTTTTACCATCTTCAAGCTTTAATGCAAACATTTGGCTCCTGTGTATGACCATCTTTTATTTTGCTTTGTTTTCTTCCAGTGAACTTGGGATGAGCTCAACATTGAACGTGTGCATTTCCTTATGGTCTTGCACATTTCTGCATATTCTACTCTGTTTCTAATATTACCATTTTCCTTAATTTCTCATCTCTTTTTCATCATGAGCTTAAAGGGAGAGTAATACTTAAGTATTACCAATCCCTATAGTAAAGTCCTTTTAAAAATACATGTATTACCCCCAGTTTCATCTCTCAAACCTTTATGGTTTGAGAGATGATCGCTCCTAAAGTTGCCCTCTCCCTCCCCCTTCCCCGAAGTCAGAGTTCTAGCTGACTGCAGGGAAGCAAGTCGTACGACTTTCAGGCGGTTCTCCAGCACAGCCGCGATCGTGTTAATAAAAAAGAAAACTTTCGCTGAAATGGTCTTCTACATGTGCTTGCAAACCAAGAAGACCCTTTTAATGAAAGATTTTTTTTTAATTAACATGATTGCGGCTCTGCTGCAGAGCCGCTTGATGATCTAAGACCGGATTTCCCTTCAGTCAGCTACAAAGCTGACTTCAGGGAAGGGTGAGGAAGATGGCAACTTTAGGAGCGATCATCTCTCAGACCATAAGGTTTGAGAAATGAACCTGGGGACAATACATGTATTTTTAAAAGGACTTTACTATAGGGATTAGTAATACTTAAGTATTACTATCCCTTTAAGATGAGATCCAGAGGTGCTCCAATCAGTGCTTCAGCTGTAGCATGTCCACTGCTGCCTTGAACACACACACAAACCTCTCAGACTCTATGAGAATAATAAATCTTTTTGTCTCGGTCTCCTGATGGCATTACACTTCTGGCAGGAGCAGGGGACTGGTGTGTGTAACACTGTATTGACAATAGTTCATGCTGACATTTTTCTTCAACTATCAGGCTCCAGTTTCAAACTTATTGAAATTGGCACCCTGATAGTTGAAGATAACCCCCTGTGCACTGTGGGTGAATGTGGAGTCTCAAATTCTGGTCCACTGCTCCCATCACTAGCTTAATGTGATCAGGGCATAAAGACTCCCAAGGAGAAAAAAAATACAGGGAATAGGGGCATGAGGTCAGATCAGTGCCCATTATGTTCCTGATCTCGGTACCTTGTGCCATTTACACCATTGGTACATCAGTCCCTGGCACAATTTTTTTCCTCTCTCCTTGGGTCTGTTGGTTTGTTCCAAAATTGCACCATCTTTGTATGGCTCCATGTTTGAGTCAGAAAATGGGCCATCTTGAAGAACAGCATTGAACGGCATCTATTCCCCCTTATTTGTACCTTTCTTACTTTATTTCAAGGATTACTTCAATATATTCTGGGTAGAAGGGATATTTAAAGCTAAAAGAGACAATTGTGCCAATAATAACCATTAAACAGGAGAGGTTCAGACTCAGAAGGAACTTATGTTCAAAAGAAAATTGGAGTAATTCTGGTTTGTAGCAGAACTGTCCCACTTTTGACTATCTGCATATGTCTGGGTCAAGAAAGGGCCATCTTGAAGAATTTTGTTGAAACACAATTATTCCTCCTTATCTGTACAGTAGTTATTTCAAGGACCATTAAAATATAATTGATTTATGTTGTGTTAGTAGGGAAGAGGATATATTTGAAGCCAAGAGAGATAATAGAGTTAATAAGAACTATAGAAAATATGAAGAGATTCAGACTCCAAGAAGCCGCATGTTCAACCACAAAAACCCCAATACAACAACAACTAGAGTCATTGTGGAGCAATCTAACTGCATCAATGGTGAACAATACAGATTCATATTGATTTAACTAGGGCTCTCAACCTCTTGCATGTTAGAGAGGTCACCAATACATTGTTACACAATAAACTGGCAACCTCATCAGAATGCAAGGGGTTATAAGCCTCATTAAAGGCATATTTTTTTTTATTTGTCCCTGCTGATGCCGTTGGTTTGCCTTAGAATTACTCTAGTTTCCACTTGAACACAGTGTCCAATGAAATATTCTATTACAATTCATTCTGTTATGATAATACAATACATTGCTTTCACATATGGCCCGTAATAAGACTAGAATTTGGTGCACAAAAGGCATGGTTAAACAGACCTTTGTTTTTTGATGTAAAGAGATCATGCACAGTGCCCAGTTAAAAATTCAGAATTTTCTCCTCTTCAAGATTAAGCTGATAAATAGAGATAGAAGAGACCATCATTCACTTCCCTGAAAATATTTTCACTGCAGACCATGATTATTTCAGAGCCATGTGTCACTGTCCTTTTGGCTGTATCTGGGAGGCAGCATCCAGGGTTCCTGAAGAATTCCAGGCATCTGTTTCCCCTCTAGACGTTCATGGAGACCATTCCTAAGTAAATCATTGCAGTTTTTTTCCTAAGTGAGAGGTCATCCTTGGTTTGAATCAGACAGATCTGTGGAATATCACTAATAGCTGATGAAATACGTAGTATGCATACATCGAATCTAGGATGAGACTTTTGGAAATTAGCCAAAAAGATATGGTGTGTCTCTTCATTCTGTAGTACATTTAAGATTCAGGGGCATTTTAATGCATAGTTTACCTCTTTCAGGGGGCCTCAAATCCCTGTTTGTCCCAGATATTCCAATAAAAAAGCAGTTTAATCATTGCAGGTAGTAGCCTAATTGTGCGGGGGAGGGGAGCAACATATTACTGAGAATGATTTTACCATAAATATTAAAAACAGGCCTAAAGGATTACAGAAACATTACTTAACCATATAGACTCACAAGGAAAGAACTAGATAACAGGTAAAACTTTCTTCAAAACAATACATAATTATTCTTCTAAACTCTAGCTACAGGGAAAAAACCAAAACAAAACCAAAAGAAAAGTATCCTGCCCCCCCCCCCCCATTTTCTTGCCACCAGTGGTGTAGTTTGGTAGATTAGAAGCTTTCATCATGATCAGAGACCTCTCCACTATTTGTATCTGCTGTGTATGTATATCAAATGGTGATGACGCGGTTGACCTGGACACTTTTGAAGGGGTACATGAGTATCTGGAAAGCATTGGATTCTCAGAGTAATTTATCTGGGAGTGAGGAACTAAAATGTATTGAGGCATGAACTCAGGGCTGGAGATGATTGCATTATTGCTGGGTGGTGGGTCATCAGGGAATTATGATGCTACCACTAATATTTTTGCTTTACATTTACTTCAGATGAAGTTATATATTTTTTTTTTTTATGTTTGATACCTCTCTGTCTCAACAAAGGTTAAGAATATGCATGTGTACCAGTTAAAAATGTTGGGGAGATTTAGTGTCCTTTTAACCTTGACTTATTTTGACCAGTGTCACACTGTCATTTGATGCAAAATGTTTAAACTGATAACCAGCCTCCGTTTGGTTATTATGTTTTCTGCAGGTTCATTCATTATATAGAAATTCAAATTACTTGTACTTTTTATTCTTTATTTTTTCCAGTTCTTTTATATTTTTATGTCCCTGACAGGAAACTAGCTGCATTTGTTTTCAGAGAGAGCTCAGAAAGCATGCAACAATGTAAAAAAACACTGGAACAATGTAGCATATCCTGTCTCTACATCATACAGATCACTCAGTGCTGCAGGGACACTGCAACATTCTATAAATGCAAGAGAAAACTCATCACTGTCTGTTCTGAAACATGGCAAATGTATTTACCATAAATAAGGGTAAATGCATTGGATACCCCTCTCTCACTCAAAGGGTTAAATATCCAATACATATATATGAAACAATTTCCATGGAAACAGGCTAACAACTTATAAAGGTCATTAATTTAATCCTAGAAACATCTCTAAAACATTACTTCAGAATGCACTGGAGAGGTCTACAGAATCCAAGGAGGTTATAAAAAACATGCAACAATTCTACAATTGTTTTTGAGACAAGTATTACAGAAGAACATTATGGCCCTCATGCTGAGTAAATGTGGTTGGAGACAGATATTTTATACAAAAAGAAAGCTGTTAGGCTAACATTTTAATAACAGATCACAGTTTAAAAAAACCTCCCAAAAGTCTGGATTTAGAGAAACAGACTCCTGACCTCCATGACCCTGCAGGCTTCAATGACCAGTAAGGTCAGCCTAAGGTATAGAGGTTTTTTATTAAGAAGTATAGGGAGTCTTCAGCTTTTAACTTTGTGGAAAAGATAATAAACAGGAAGAGGAAGATTTGGTGGGGGTATCACTGCTCCAGACAATATTACTACCAAATAGATAGAATTGCAATATAAAAAGGCAGGAATTTGTTTCAGATGTACAATAATAAAAGTGTTTATGTTTATTTTATTTTTTGGTGGGCAATAAAGTTACAACCAAAATGTATTTATAATAAAGTCCACATTTTAACATTTTACAGTATCATGAAAGAAAAAAACAAAAGCCACAAAACTTCAAGGGTCATTTTCACTTGAGTCGTGCCCTGTCTCAGTGGTGATATTCTTAAAAGAAAGGTACCAGGTTACTGTATTCATGGTGGACAAAATGCCAGGAAATCACACAGAGACACTGATGTAGACAAGGTACTGGATCGCCGAGACAAGGTACCTAGTCACTGACCTAGCATGACCTAGCTTAAAACCTGCCAATGTATCTGGGGTTGTATTGTGAGCCCCAGTGGATGAATATGGAAGTAGGACAGGGTTCTGAAAAAAAGAGACCGGTGGGGTTCTCTCGTTGGTCCCATGAGAAATGATTTATGGAGGCTACGTACAACCTGTAAAGTTTGTGGCTGACAGTCATATACTTTGGGGTTGCATTACAGCTGAGGGATGCACATTTATGACACCATGAATGAATGTTAGGTATGTACCTGAACACTAACCCTCCAAAACTATAAACGAATGGTGTAAAAAGCGGTATTGAAGATATGTAATAGAGCTGTTATGTAGAAGGTAACTACAAGTGAAGCCACAGGCAAAACACTAAATGTATGGTATGAAGTTACTTCATTTACCGGCCAAGAAAAAAAAAAAAATCAACAAATAACATGCAAGTAATCAAGAACATTAAAGTCTCTTATGCAACATTATGGGCCTAGGGAGCCTTCAGTCCGCAAATAGAGAAAACCACACATTTTCTGCTGGTTCGCTGCCACCACAGAGTTTCCCATTAAAATGGTTCCATTTCCTGTTTATGTTTTCCCCAACCAATGTTGAAGAGCAGCAAGAGTTTGGTGGTGGTGATGAGACGGAGGGTGATGGTGGAGCTGCTAGTATGGATGAGAGTATGAGAGAGTTTTTTGGAGGAAACCAATAATGAACGGGAGAAAATGAAGATGAGTATCACAGCCAACACCAGTATTGTTCATTTCCTATACAATAAAATAAAAGTATGAATTCAACTATAACTATAGAAAAAGTTACTCAGTTTATATACAAAAGGATCCACCTAGATAGTTGTCCCTTCATACTATGTCTGCCATGCAAAATCTGTAATAGTTTTTCTATACTGAGAGAGAGGCATTTCACAATCTGAAAATGTTTACATGAATGTGCAGAATGTGAGTTGGAACTTCTATTGCTCATCTTATTTAAAACTGGGCATCTATTGATATTGTGTGGGAATTTGAATTAAATGAATACTTAAACTGGAAATAAGCAAATACAGAGAAATGAATAAATACAAAATGTCAGACTGTTGAAAAAACAATGCCAGTCAGTCTGACAGATATGTTATGATGCTCTATGAATGACTCATAACTAGGAAAGTCTAGAACTACTTATCCCTGTAGGTATGGCTTCCTTTGAATGCAGTAGTCTTATGTAATAGATATTAGTTTGTGCTTTGAGAACAAGAGAGAAATCCAACCCATTGATGCCCTTCTGGCATTCAAGGGTGGGGTAACATTTCGGGTGCAATAGCAATCTTTATTAACAAAACTGTTAACAACAGTGTTTCTACATAGTGTCTGTATAAATGTTATATCCTGGAAGGATTACCCACAACTGTGATAAAAAACACAAAACAAACACACACCAACACCTCTTAATAATACTCTCTCACATTAATCTAGATAGGAAATCCTAATAGCCATTATGAATCAATTATGTATTGATTGAGTCTCAAAAAGGAGTCTTTAATGGGCGTTGAATATCATGTCCAGAGAGTCAGATATGATTCTATTGCAGGACGCCTAGACTGTAAACTCCACCTATTGGAGTCTTCTTAGGAAGCCTTAAGAAAGAGGAGTCTGGAGTCCTGAAACAAAGAATCATGTCTGCCTCCATGTACTTGCTATTCTGTAACAATTAAAGTATTAATTTTGTAGAAATAATCCATATAGAATTGATTTATATTGATTATTAGGATGTACAAGTGTTCCTTTAACGGGACAGTAATGTTCCATAAAAACTTTTTAAATGTTTGTAAACGAGAAGAAAATAAGCTGAATGGCACAGACACTAGCTCTCAAACTGCTGTGGTTTGAGAGATATAGGCGTTGAAAGTTCCCCCTCCCTCCCCTTCTCCTGATGTCAGCTGTAAAGCTAACAGCAGGAGATTCGAGTCGTACGACTCGAGGAGGCTCTGCAGCAGGGCCGAAATCACGTTATTGCATAAGAATTACTTAATTGCAAAGGTCTACAAAGTGGGCTTGCAAACCTGGCTGATCCCCGGACCAGGATCTCCTGCTGTCAGCTAGATGCCGATGTCAGTAGAAGGAGAGGGAGGGGGAACTTTCAATGCCTATATCTCTCAAACCATAGCGGTTTGAGAGATGGGGTTTGTGCCATTCAGCTTATTTTCTTCTCCTCTACAAAACTATAAAGTTTTTATGGGACATTATCGTCCCTTTAATAGCTAGACACTTAACGGACAGTTACATCTTAATTCTTTTGACTGCCACAGAGGTATCCGATTGCCGTTTATTTCCCAAATCTTCAGTGAGCAGTATTACTTTGCAAATGATAAATGTAACCATTATTTTATCTCACAGATGTATGTTGAAATATACTGGGAAATTTTGAGTTAAACCAGTGATAAAGTAATCACCTATAATAGAATCAAGCCCTGTGTGTCTAGGTGCTTGGGACAAAACAAACACCCTAACTGGTAGATATGCCCACAGACAGAGTTAAAGACATGAATGGTCAACTCCCCATTGATAGGAGAAAGCCCAGAAAGGAAGATCAATTTGGCTTTGGCACATTTTTTCCTTAATGGTACATCATTCTTATAAGGTCACAGTTATACTGATTTCACATCAGAAAAAGAAAAAAAATGGTGCCAAGCGGTAATGCTATTTAGCTTCCTGTATAAAATAAATGTGCAATTCCCTGGAGTTGAGATCCCTGGCACTTCACAATCATTTTACATCATTGAGGTTTTTAGAAATGTTCTGACTGCAAACTGGGGGCATGTGTTTTGCACCAAATAAATAAACACATCTCCATTAGCAATTTGTGTGGCAAAAGGGTGAGCAAGTCATTGCTGGTTCTGCGGAAATTTCATTAAAATAAACAAGCGCACTTACTGCTGAAAACTACAAAGTCCAGTTTAAGATATAGTACTCTTAAGTGTAATATTTCACATGAATGCAACTTGTTTTTAAACATGACTATTTCTCTGGGGGTGAACTCGAAGGTTGAATGCAAGTTCAACTGCCAATTAGATGTTAATTTCAACATAGCAGCAATCAACCCATATTATCTGGAAGATGAGAAACATTCTCTGTAATCTGAAATTCAGTAGTCTTCATCAAATCAGTAATTAAAGTGGACTTGTCACCTTGAATTACATATTTGAAAACAAAATTCAAAATTGCCTATGTATCATGATAGCCAAAAGCCCAGGAAATGTCAGTTGAGGAAATATTCACCCTTATTTCTGGGGAAAGTGAGAGTCTCCTGGTGTCGCACATAGCTTAATTAGCATATGAAATGTCATTGAAAAGCATAATTAGCATATGCGATCACAGGGAAAAGCATCATTAGCATATGAAACTACACAGGTATTATTAGAATACATTAGCATAAGGTAACAAGTATGAATATCGCCTTAACAGTACATTTGATGGTCTTTTGAATCGAAGTGACATGTCCACTACAACTAGTTTGAGACAGGAAAAAAAAAAAAAAAAAGACTCTGCATCACAATGATTGGACCAGAGTACTGGAAAAGGGTACAATGGACAAAGGATGCCTTTGGTCCTCATTTTGGACCCTCAATAGGTCGAGGCTAAAAATTTGAGGATTAGGATGATTGAGACATGTGCTATAACCATTCTCTAATAGGTTGTTGAACCTGTCTCTCTATTAGGGGAGAAAAACACAAAGAGAGGAGGCGCTCCTAGTGTGGTATGTAGATAGTTCACAATTGGAATATTACCAGATAGACTCTACTCACAAAAAAGGTGTTCAGTGTGAAACATATATTTCCACTGAATTCCGAACTTTTAGGTAACTTGGACCGTCCCAAAGGTCTACTTCAGGGTGTGTATCTCTATGGCTGCACCTCTTCAACATCCATATAAGCTCATATAAGAAAAACACAAGCTTAAAGTGCTGGTTCTGGGCATATGCCTTGCAATTAGCAACTACAAATTGTGAGTATAACCTTTATGCTTTTGGTTATCACTTAAATAATCACGTTTACAGGCACTATTGGGCGCCCTCTGTCTTTGTGTGTCTCTCTATTAGGGGAGAGCATACATTTTACAAATATCCTCCTAACTCAAGTTAGGGAAGAGGGCATTCAGTTGAAGCTCCTCTGTGGAGAGGGGCAGTAACAATTATAGGACACTCCACCTTATAGAAGAAGGCCAAGAGGAAGGGGAAGTTGTAAAAAAATAAAAGCCCCTTCCATGACATTGTGTGGGGGATCAATCTATATTCAGATGTAGGGGGAACAAAGATGAACCAACACCCCTTTCCTTAAAAGCAAGACAAGGGATTTAATTATATAGTGCCCCACTCCACCCCTCAGGATACGCATGGAGTTTTTCATTATATCCCCCTATGGGTAAAAGCAATGGGGATAGCAGCAGATATCACTGGATCCTCCATACAACCTGGGCAAGGGAAAGAGTATTTGTAATAAGAATGTCTGAGAAATTTAAATGTAAATGTAACTACTTTGTAATTGGAGAATTATGGTGCCCCATTTGGCTGCAATTTGGTTAAATGATTGGTTCATTGGGGTTGTTTGTGTTGATAAAGGTTTGAGGAGTGTGATGGGTTACATCAATATGCATTTCTTCTGTTAACTTTAACCACTTCATTACCACTATTTGTGGACAAAAAAAAAAAAAATAGTTTTCCCTCTTCGAATCGGGAAATAGTATCACTGCCATTAGGATGCACACACAATGTTCATTCCCTACAGACCAATTGAAAGCAGGAAATACAGGAGTGAGCTTACATTAGCATGTCCACTGGTCACCTTACCAGATTACCAACTTTACATCCTTCCAGCCTTACAGTAATGGAAGGATCTCAGCTACCTCTTTTTGGAAAACAACAAAAATGATCACACTCTGTTTCAGGTTTCAGATGTTGATAAGTGGAATGGCAGTGTAAGTGATTTATAGAATTTCCACCAATATATTGGCCAAAATGCATGAATGCCTTGGGTGCTTGCAACATTATTTGCACAGAAGGTATTACAATGAAAGAAAATAAAAATCCACCTATATTATTAACAAACAGCATATTAATCCTTGTTTGTAAAGCTCTGTGGATTAGGTTGGTGTTAAATCCTTTGAGTGCCAGAGGGGTACGCAACGCATTGCTTTGCAATGCGTTGCGTACCCCTCTGGCACTCAAAGGGTTACTAAATAATAAAATGAATTAATACACTGCTCCTTACTTGTACAGCTCTGCAGAACATAGATGACTAACATAAAAGAATGATTAAAAACATATGGAATACACTAGTGTTTTGAACACCATTGAACTGACATTTTCATGATCACTTTGGCATTCTACAGGGACCGTAAACATCATGCCCGTTATTGCAAGAAAATAAAATATTCAGCATCTGGCTTTATTTTTAGCATCAGTTTGGGATACCTGTAGCTTTTGTTATGCTGTAGAAATCTAACAATAAAGACCATGGCTACAAGAACTGAATTTTTCATCTTGGGTGTTGTCCCTTGACTCCGAAAATATATTTGGTAAATACTGCAGATGCTGCAGTCACAAACCTATCCTAAATAGTTTGAAACTTAAATTTGTTATCAGAAGTTAACCCTTTGAGTTGCCAAAGGGGGTGTTGCCACCCATTAGTCTTTCAAATGGTAAATCCAGTAGCATTTAAGGACACAAATATTCTTGTATGAGCTGTAAATCAGGGGTGCAGCCACAGGCAGTTTCAAACCAGTTAGAATGTAGGTCCATCCATCCAGATGTCTGTAACCTGATTTTACTAAATTAGACCCTGGCAAAAAAATAAGTCAATCTTATATACACGACTATCTACACTACTGATGCAATGTACATCATTTAAAAATCATTTTAACTAAATGAAATATTTAAGAGACAAAATATTGTTAAAACAAATTGTGAAAATAATTTCTATTAAAAATAAATGTTCATAAATAAGTGTTCTTTCTTTTTTGCTGAGGAATGTGTTGGATCCTTATACATAAAGGATAATCCTAATACAGTCTTCAGTGAAGGTTATCTGTAGCCTGTAATTGCTTATGTGTTGTAATGCCATAAATGTTTTATTAACCAGGAAATGGATTGCAAATCTGTTTTTATTCCAAGTCTGTCCTTAGATGGTGGATAACAGAACAGTTAGTCCATGGATCTGCCCATTATGGTATTCTTACATGCCTTACGACTGGTTGATTTGATTTGGGTCCTGCACAGCCCTAGGAACTGTAACTATGAATCATACACAACAGGTTTAGCTTATCCATCATCATTTGCGCTGACCTAAGAATACAAAAATCAGTGGCTCGAGGCATTTGAGCTAACCAGGGAATAGGCCAAGGACCACCTTTCTGGTTGGGGTGCAAACATCATCATGGGTGGGGGAACAGGTCAGACATCTCTTTTTGGACAATAACTCTCAATTGTCTTCTAAAGATGAAGGGAATTGCAGCTCAACAACTCTGTGGAGACAACATGTTTCACATCTTTGGACTAGAGGGGACAATTGCTCATAATGGGTCTTAACCTTTTGAGTGCCATAGGGGTATGCAATGCATTGTAAAGTGGTGCATTGTGTATCCCGCTGGCACTCAAAGGGTTACATTTGGTGGAGACACAGCCCTGGTGGCCCACCACTTTCTTCTGTTATTTCTGGTGCTGTCTTGGAAGAAATCAATGAAGGGATACAGATTAATCACAGTTCTAGGTGTCCCAGGTACAAGGGCACAGTGCTTTATTCAGATACCTCTTGGAGTTAGTGTTTTTGGGACACAGGACATCTTACTCAAACTTGAATTTTGTAGGTACAATATCACAGTGGCCTGAAAAATTACAGTGGTGCTGTTGCTACACCATCCTATGGTGATTTATGGTCTATGGACCAGAGCAGTAGAAGACCTTTTAAGTGAATTATTTGTTTTTGATTAATGTGATTTCAGCTCTGCTGCAGAGCCGCCGATGGTCGTACAACAGGCTTCCCCTGCAGTCAGCTACAACGCTGATTTCTGGGAAAGGGGAGGGAGGGGGTAACTTTGCGAGTGAATATCTTTCAAACCGTAAAGGTTTTAGAGATGTCACTGGGGGCAATTCATTTTTTTAGTACTATAATACTGGGATCAGTAATTTCTAAGTATTACTATCCCTTTAACATAGTTGATGAGGCTGAAAAAAGTCAAGGCATCAGTCAAGTTCTGCCATTGCCACATCACCCCTGCTGAAAAAACCTGCATTAAAAAACCCCCACAAAAACAAACATTTCCAATTAAAAATATTCCTTCCTGACTCGAAGTGGCAGTCCGGTATCTCCCTGTATCAACATCCCATCTGCTTTGAAGCCAACTATCATAATTTGTAACAGTGTTCAGTGCTAGACAAGTATTGTGACTAGATGGAGCGAACTAGGGCATCTGCAGGTAATCAGCACAGGGCAATGTGGTGGTATTTTCCTTCAGGGCTATGACATTTGAAATATTGCTCATTGTGTTGTACATTGTGTATGATAATGTAATAGTGTGTGGTATTGTACTGTAAGTCATGTGAATTGTGTTGGCAATGGGGAACCAGAGTGCTGAGAAAATAAAGGTTAAACTCAGATCGTGCCCCCCCCCCCCTTTTTGAATACATCAGCTTTCCACCAATCACAGGGTACTATGTGTGAAGAAAGTGAATCAATAAATATTAAAAATTAAGAGTCTTGATATTAGGGAACTAAGTCTTTTCTGGTCTGTTTTGGACTTTGTCATCAGTAAACCATGCACATGATGGAGGGAATTCTGTGATTCCCTCAGTTTGCCCATAGCCTGCAATTGTTGCTTCCTTTGCATATAGACCACTTTTACATGGGCAGCACAACAGTTGCAGTTCTGACAGCCATGTATCTGCATCCACCTCTTCATTCCACCGGCAACTGGAAAGCAGAGGTGGTGACTGATGGCCGGCCCATGGGAGCACTAGACAATATTACTTACTGGTGGTTTAACCATTCATTGGAGGTTGGGACAAGGATCACAACCTCCAACAATGCTAGTGTGAAAGGATGCCAGTGGCTCAATAGGTTGCCATACAAACCTTCCTCAGTACAACTTTACTGTGTTCCTGAGAGAATGCGGAAAAGTTTCTGCGTGCTGGCTTTTGGTATGATCAAGGCAACATTTGCATGTGTGAAAGGCAATACAGGCTAGCATGTTAACTTTCATCACAGGCAACAAATTCAGTGCAGCATTGCTGAGTTGATGTTACCTGTTTGAAAGAGGCCTGGTGCTTACTATCATATCAGAGTGGGGGGAGGGCTAGTGAAGGGATGGACAGCCTGCATCCCTTCAGTCAACCAGCTCTTGTGGACTGCAAATTCCACTATGCTCAACCAGCTGTTGGCTGGGGCTGATGGGGATTATAGTTCAAGAAAAGCTGGGGGATGCAGGTTTACCATCACTGGGAGAAGGGGTGGACAACCTGCATACTGCCAGCTGTTTGACTGCAATATCCCTTATCTTTGTCCAGTCAACAACTTCTTGTGGACTACAACTTCCACCATGCTCAACCAGCTGTTGGCTGGCTGGGGCTAATTGGGAATTATAGTTCAAGAAGCTGGGGGCTCCAGGTTGACCACCTCTGGTTCAGAGAACCTCCAAGCATCAACAAAGCTATTAAGTGAAATCCAATGGTTTAATCACTCTCTTATTCCTTGGAGTGTCTTATGAAAAAGTAGTACAACAGAATAACATAGGAGATTAAGGTCTCGATCCAAACGTTGGCGTTAAAACCAACGTGAAAAAAAAATCTGTCTTCGCGAGTTAACCAAGACCGGGTAACATGAGATTCAAATCTTCCTTACCCAGAAAGGCTAATGAGCGACGACCAACAAAATACACGTTCACCTTAAACCTGTGTCGCATAGAAAATCTTACCTAAAAACACACAATAAAAATGTTACCTAGCACCACAGCCAAACACAGCACTCCAAAGTATAAAGTTAATTCAGAAAACCCGAAAACACCTACGCTCCTTCCCACTGTGTACAGCAGTCTGAACAGCATTCTCTGTGCTTCCCTACCCAGCCAGCAGGGGAACACAGAGAAGGCTTTCAGCACAATGGACAACATTGAATGCCATAGGGATGTGCACTGCTCACCCCTGTGGCATTCAAAGGTTTACAATAAACAGAAATAGTACACCAATCACTACACAATGCCCCCCTTCGACACCCCCCTTAGTATGTCAACATATATTGCATATATTCGACATACTAACTCCATCAGACATTCCCCTCAGGGACTGCCATGTAGTCGACAAATCTGTCTTTTATTCAACACTTAACTCTTTTGAGTAACAGAGAGGTAGGAAAGCATTGCTTAGCATGTTTCCTACCCCTCTGGTACCCAAAGGGTTAATAGGCAAGATATGCCTGTATATGTGTGTGTATGTTAACAAGTTATGTTTTATTAATGAAATGTGTTTAACATTAACAATATATACATTATACCTCAAGGGGGGTATCATGACCCCTCATGACACCCCCCTAACATGAGGCTGACAAATGCCTGTTAATTACATTAAGTGCGGTTTTATGTTTACAGTAAAAGATCAGACCTCAAAGGGGGGGCACCAGGACCCCACCTGATAGTCCACTTACCATCCATAATGATAGATGATCCATGGGGTGACCCCAAAGGCATTTACTGCCTTCTTGATGCTGTGGGCTTTACAGCCGCCCGCAGCACCAAGAAATGAATGAATGAATGGAGGTGAAGGGAGTGCTGTGGTCCCATCATTCAATCAGTCACCCGCAGCACCAGGAAATTAATGAATGGAGGTGAAGGGAGCGCAGCAGTCAGAGTGCAGGGCTACTTCCTCAATTGTATCTTTAGTTAGATCACATTCATTTATAATACCCTACCTCCTGTGTCCCCTTGCGATTACTACTTTTGCTCCACTCTCCGTTTGAAGGAGAGTGGAGCAAAAGTTCTAACTGCAACAGGACACAGGAGGTAGGGCATTAGAAATGAATGAGATCTAATTAAAGATTAAATTGAGGAAGCAGCCCTGTGCTCTGATCACTCAATCAGTCACCTGGTTTGACCCAGGTGACTGATTGAACGATGGGACCACAGCACTCCCTTCACCTCCATTCATTCATTCATTTCTTGGCGCTGCAGCGGCTGTAAAGCCCACAGCATCGAGAAGGCAGTAAATACCTTTGGGGTCGCCCCATGGATCATCTATCATTATGGATAGATGATCCATGGTAGGGAGGCTATCAGGAGGGGTCCTGGTGCCCCACTTTGAGGTCTGATCTTTTATTGTTTCACATAGCTTATATGCACTTAATGTAATTAACAGGCATTTGTCAGCCTCATGATACCCCCCTTGAGGTATAATGTATATTGTTAATGTTAAACACATTTCGTTAATAAAACATAACTAGTTAACATACACACACATATACAGGCATATCTTGTCTATTAACCCTTTGGGTACCAGAGGAGTAGGAAACATGCTAAGCAATGCTTTCCTACCTCTCTGGTACTCAAAGAGTTAAGTGTTGAATAAAAGACAGATTTGTCAACTACATGGCAGTCACTGAGGTGAATGTCTGATGGAGTGAGCATGTTGAATATATGTCGACATACTAAGGGGGGGGGGGGTGTTGAAGGGAGGGCATTATGTAGTACTTGGTGTACGATTTCTGTTTATTGTAAACCTTTGAATGCCACAGGGATGAGCAGTGCACATCCCTATGGCATTCAATGCTGTCCATGGTGCTGAAAGCCATCTCTGTGTTCCCCTACTGGCTGGGTAGGGGAGCGCAGACTCATGTTATCCCTAACGCTCTGTTTTATTTTCCCCGATGGTGGTTTTCTACTCTGAGTTTTTTTGATGTTCGCCAAAAAAAAATGGGTGTTAGATTTCTGGAGGAAAATGTTGCAATTTAACTCGCGTTAGACCTAACTCCAACATTTGAATGGCTCTGGGCTTCACTTCTACATTGTCCTCTATGGGCGAGATTTTTATGTGTTGGAGACGGGCGATGTGTGTTTCAGAACTGCCGTTATTTCTTCCTAGTGGGAACATTTGCATTGCTTACTTGACGTACAAAACCACCGTCGCCAGTTTTTTCTGCCGACGCCAACATTTCGATCAAGCCCTAAATCTCTTGAGTCTCGAGAGAGCAATCAATTCCTAGCATGCACTTGCAAGGCTTTCACAAAAACTTACTTCTCTCTCTAAAATACAAATCTAATTTGAGAAGTGTGCGAAGTGTGCCTGTCGTAATATAAGACCCATTCAACTTGCTGTATCATATTTGTTCTCTTACAAGTCATTCGCTATATTTGTGTAAATTCATGGAACCACACACACCATGTTAGGAGACTTTTTTGACCTCAGGCCATTGATCGTAAACATTAAGGAATCCAGAGGGACTTCTATGCTTGTGTCCTGCATGTTGCAACAAATAGTATTCGATGAGCTGACAGACTGAATCCAGACATATTGAAAACAAATCCAGCTTGGGTCCTGTAAATATTACTGGAACAGCATGCCTTTACAGATGGCTAATCCCAGTCAAGTAGACCAGCTTTCTAAAATGCAATATTCTTACAGATACAGTAGGAAATTCTTTTCATTCTAGCTTTAAAACAACTGCTCGAAATGGAAGATTTAAGACAGGATGTTTGTAACCACAAGAGACAGACTAAACAACACGATTAAGTGATATATTGCATTTATCACTATTAAAAAGATTAGAGCATTCAGAACTTCCTATTTCGCAATAATCAGAATCAGGTTTTTCTTTCAGTTCATTTTTCCACTTATGTGAATAAGTCAATTATACTGTGTGTTTATTAACAATCTCTGCAAAAGTAAAATATTGTAAATTAAAAATGGCTTAAATAGCTTATTTCCAGAAGTCCTTGCAATAAAAACTAAAGGAAACAGTGTGTTTTATAGATATAGCCTCTATGTGTCACTCTGCTTGGCTATAATGACTTCAGATTAATTAGAACTGCCGCTGTAATGCAGAAGTAACATCTTCTGCATTACAGTGGCAGTTCTAATTAAATTGTGGTGCTTGAGGATGTAGACAGAGCACTGAGCAGTCTTTCTGTGGCCTAAGACAGGTAAAGGGGCCAAATACAAGGTTGGATAGCACAGTTAAGCTGAACCATGCTCAGGATGGGAAGGTCAGGGTCTGTAGAAATGGTCACGAGTGGAATTCTAGAGCCAATTGCTAGGCAGTGACAGCATGGACTAGAGATACTGAAGACTGTAGTTAGAGAAACTGAACACTAGGCAGAGTAGCTGGAGTCAGGCTGCATTACAGAGACTGGACACAAGGTGGAGTTGCTGGAAGCTAGCTGCAGTACAGGCATTGAACACTGACAGCAGTGTAGAGGAAACCAGCAAGAGGAAGCATAGCGAGCCACCTGAATAGGACTCAGAGCTGTGAGCGCTTAAAAGTACAGAGGTCTTGAGTACCCAAACAAACAACAACTGAGAACAAGGGGCAAATATTAATGTCTGAAACAAGTGCATGAGTGCAGTACACCAGAGCCAATAGCTAGACTGGAACTAGCAAGGAAGCAGCACAAGAAGAGTTGAACAGTGAAGGACTGAGTTCAACAGTTGCAAGCATAGGTGTAACCAGCACAATGAGGCTGCAAAAACAGGACTGGTTCAGTTTAGTAACTGCAGACCAGTGCAGGAACAAGCAGCAAACAATACATTGGTCAGGAAAGGGACTGGTTCAGCAACAGTGGATCAATACTGGAATAAGCAACAAACAATACCATGGTCAGGGACAGGAAAGGTTCAGCAACAGAGGACCAATACACGAAGAAGCAGCAAATAATACCATGGTTGGGAAAAGGACTGGTACAGCAACAATGGATCAAAGCAGGAACAAGAAGAAAGCCTGGTCAGGAACAAAGACAGTCAGTAACTGGAGAGCAGGAGCAATCGGCATGCACTGGATGGGAAACAGGAAGTTACTAGAAAACACCAGTTCAAGGAAGAGGCAGTTCTACTTTGAGCATCAGTGGGATGCACAAAGCATTGCTTTGCAATGCATACCTCTCTGGCACTCAAAAAGTTAAGAGAGACCAGGTGATCACAAGAGCTGGAGTGAACTTTTGACTAAGCCACATGTAAGGCAACAAGTAATCTCTGGAATGGAAAATAACACTATGTTGCATTAGCCAATTTCCTGTAAGCTAAATTGTTTTTGAAACACTAACCTTTATAGTTTGGTAGAACACTGTGCCAATTCCCTGCAGTGCATGCCAATTTGTTCATGTCCAGACCAAAGTCATCTCTCGTTGTGCAGTTCACAGATGCACTAATGTGTAGGTTCTGCCTAGATTAATTCCTAGCATGTTATGTGGTAATACTGGCCTGTTTCTCCAAAACTATATTACACGCAAATTGCTACTGTAACGTTATATGCAGTTTTTGCTTTTTTTTTTTTTTAAATGAACTAAATGTCTCTAAGGTGACAGGTTCTCTTTAAATTGTGGACATTGCTGCCCATTGCACTCCATAGACTGCCCTGGAATGATATTTCATCTTTTTGGCTCAGGTTTCCTTGCTCGTTCCCTTGGAGATCTGATGATCAGATCTCCTTGTACCTTTACACAATCAAAGCTGTCCACCCTGCTCAATGATCTCCAGAGGTGAGACCCTGCCTATGGGTTAGTACCCATGGCCAGAGAATGTTATGTCAGAGTATGTACAGACTACCTAGCTCCCCCAACTACACTGTTTGGGTGAATGCCAAAGCTCAGACTCTTCCAATTCAGCTCCTTTCCAGGGTGCTGAAATTGTAATCCTGACCCTAGGAATCGGGGAACATAGTGTAAGGAAACCTGGGAAACCCTAAGCTGTCCCAGGTAGTGTTTTACCTTTGGGATTGTTTCAAGCATCATGGAGAAGAGCATTTAGCTTAACCTTTATTGAATAAGCACTCCTTCTCACCATAATACCAAGACATTGAAAAGGAAATCTGCTGCTTCAGCTCTCTCGAACGTAACTCTAGGCCAATACCACTGAACAGTTCTCATTAACTGAAAACATGCAAATGTTGGTATGGGGTGCTGACCAAAGTAATCTTCACATCCCTTAGATAATAAAGTTCTCAGTAATAAGGTCACGCCAAACCTTCCAAACGTGTTCAAATGCTGATGAGTAAAATCAACAGATACTTTATTCAAAGTTGCCATATAAAAACATCTAGGGAAATACTGAACAATTAAAGAAGTTACTTACATATATGTGGTGAACACATTCAGCAGGTATTTAAGCTGGTCAATCAACTCATCTCTCATATAGAAAAAACAAACAATTGATTACTCTGGTTTAATTGTTCCGCGTTTCCCTCTAAGTTTTATAACACAACTTTGAATAATGTATTAGTTGATTTTATTCATCTGCATGAGTTCGGAAGATTTGTAGTGACCTTATTACTGGGAAGTTTATGGCCTTACAATACCAACCCTACACACAGTAGTTATAATACCCAACAGCTATACCAAAAATAGCATACTTTCCTTGTGGCTATGAAGCAGTGCCAGCTGCTTTGCACACAGCCCTAGTGCTCCACTGGTTTCTGATAAAGTTGTGGGAGAGATTTCTGACACTAAAAATGAGACATGCTAGTCAACCCATCTGCACCTTCACTTTCTACTTCATACTTACTAGGACTTATGCCCAAAATGAATGAGCAACAATTCTGTGGCAAATGTATTTTATTTATTTTGATGCTAGTGAGGTCTACCATGCAATGTTTTGGAGACCTGGCTACCATTCATGGGGAGGGGGGATGCGCTAATGTGAGATAAAGAGATGATAATGTGGAGATGACTTCTCCAGTGATATCACTTCTCCAATTCACATTTATTCTGTTGAGATTATGCACTAATTGGGAGAGATTGTAGTGCATAGGTTCTATACAATGACACAGGAACTGGAGAAGTGATATCACTGGAGACGTCAGCACCATGTTTTTCACCTCCTTATCACACCTTAGCGCATAACTCCCAAGGTGTTAAAAGACCCATTTAAATCAATGGGGATTTTTGAACTTGCCCCAATATTGCTCCTCATTTCTTTTATGCATAAGGCTCACTGTTGAGCAAGAGAACATACTGTATGACCTGAATTCCAATAAGGGTGCTTAAGTCTATGGTTGGTGACTTTTCAGATGTGTGATATTTTTTTGTAAGTGTGTGTGTGTGTGTGTGTGTGTGTAGAATGGAGATTGGGGGCAAGAGAGTGTGTGTGGGGAAGGAGAGGTGAGAACAGGCTGAATAAAAACCTTCCTGTGATTTACTTATCAAAGTAAGAGAACAGGAAGATAATTAAAATAAATCAGCATACTGAGTAGGGAGGCAAAAAGTGTCCTTGGGTAGAGGTTAGTGGGGATGTCCCACCAATCCCTCATACAGAATATAATGAACTTGCATTACTCAACAGTGCAGAAGTAAAATTCTCAGTCTCAAAACAGCTACTTAATTAGATCAAGTTTTAGTTTATGGGGCTATGAACTATGCATAACTTAGCTGTATAAATAAGTCCTGTAATAGAGGTATAGGGCAAACTTAATGTGACCAGATCACAAGTGTAATGCTGGATGCCAATCAAAATAAACATTCAGGTTTCCACTGATTCTTGTGCAATCCCACAGAGTGAAAAAGCAATATGCATACCATATTATACTGGTGACCTTGCTTTGAGAACTATGTTATAGCAAGAAAAACATTAAAACTGCATTTAAGAGGAACAAATTAAAATGACAATCACCTTATAAAAACATATGTTTTATTTAGCAACATTTATCTTTATTAATTTAGGATGTGTGCTAGTTGCATGGCATGCCAGGTTGAAACTATCTTCCCTACTCCTCTCCAACTTTTCCCTATTCCTCTTTGCAGAAGCAGGAGAGATGGTGGTGGTGGTGGTGGGGGAGGTAAACAAAACTTGCTCTCCTAACAAAAAGACCTCTTTAGTTAACTAGCAATGTTGGCAGATCGCTGCCCATGCGGATAATAAAACAATGACTGCTTTAATTTTTGACTTATTTACTTTTCAGTGCTTAGTCCTTTCAGCTCCAAAGCGGTGTGCAGTGCATTGCAAAGCACTGCTTTACACAACTCTCCATCAGTGATCGTGTGTGTGCGCGCGAGTGAGCATGTGTGTATGTCTGTGTGTGTGAGTAACAGCGTGGGAGAGCGTGTGTGAGAGCGTGCATGAGAATGCGTGAGAGCGTGTTTGAGCATGTGAGAGCCTGGGTGTTTTGTGTGTATTGCATGTAGAGTTTTACATGTAGTGTACTGCATATTGCCTGCATCGTGCGCACTGCGTTTTGAGTATAGCATTTGACTTTTCTTGTATAGCGTTCTGCATATAGCTTTGGTGTATGGAGTATAGCTTTTGGCATTTTGTGTATAGGGCTCTGCGTATAGTGTCTGTCGTTTTGTGTAGAGTGTTTTACATATGGCATATATATAATTTAGCATTTTGCTTATAGCTTTTGACATCTTGCGCATAAAGTTTGACATTTCAAATATAGCGTTTCGTGTATGGCATATAGCATTATGTGTATATTGTTCTGCATATAGCATTTGGAGTTTCGTGTATAGCGTTTTGCACAGTGTTTGGCATTTTGCATATAGCATTTAACATTTTGCGTATACCGTTTCACATCTGGCATATAGTGTTTGGAATTTTATGTATACTGTTTGGCGTTTCGTGCATAGCATTTTGTGTATAGTGTTTGCTGTTATCATGTATAACTTATCATGTATAACTTTTTTGCGTATGGCATTTGCGGTTTTGTCAATTTCATGAATAGATTTTTTGCATATAGCGTTTGGAGTTTCTTGTATATCATTTTGCGTATAGTGTTTGGAGTATTGCGTATAGCATTTGTTATATAGTGCTTGCGTATCGTGTATAGTGCGTTTCATATTGTGTATAGCGTTTGGGGTATGAAGTTTGGGTATAGCGTTTGGAGTATTGTGCTTAGTGTTTGAGGCCTGGGACTTAAATATAAAACTGTCTCTAGATCCGAAAGAAAAGCTCTTCCCCTTTAACTTGTGTGTTGGAGAGGGGTGGGTGGGTGGGAGAGGATTTCAAGGCAATCTGCAAAAAGGGGAATGTGGGCAATGTGGCGAAGGGGAGTCTGAGGTGATGGGGAGGGAGGAGGCGTTTACTGTGGTGGAGAACGAACTTATGTATGTGGTGAATGGGATGGAGGATGTATGTACTGTGTACATGCTTACACCAATGGGACAGGCAGTATAGAGGAGATATGCATAACTCCTCCTTACTGCCATCTCTGAGTGTGCTTGGCATTGAATGAAGCTCGTCAGTCACATGGTGCTTCCATATACATACATACATATTATATATATATATATATATATATATATATATATATATATATATATATATATATATATGAGAGTGTATTCACCCTCTCTCCATTAACTAGATAGCAGTTTCTGCCTCTACAGATCCTCTCTTCCTAGTCACTTTATGCAAATCTTAATAATAGATCAGTGATAGATGGTTCCCTGCAACTCCCACTCTCCCTTTAGCGCTGTGTTGGTTTATCTGCTATGAGAGAGAGAGAGAGAGATATTTTAAATGGTGATCGTAGAGAGGTTTAGTTCCTGTAGATAAACAGAAGTGGGCCATGGCAAACGACGATGGACTTGACTTCATGCATTCTCTTCAACTATGTAACAAGGTAATAAGATCTCAATCAAATATGGTCTGACATTTATGGGATGCAAGTTGAACCATATGTGCATTCTGTGGGACTCTCCTCTCCTTCCTCCTGCTTCGTCAGTGGTCCTTCCTTATTTATCAATTCTGATCATTCTGGAGCAAATCAACTGCAGCATGGGGTTGAAATGAAAATTCTGCAGATTCCCAATTATTTAAATAGGGCTTTTAACCCCTTGAAGGCCATAGGGTTCTCCAATACATTGCGAGGAAATGCGGTGGAGTTCTCTCTAGCCATCAAAAGATTAAAAGCCCGTTTTAAATAATTGGGAATTCTCATTTTCCACCATGGTACAGTTAGCTTATTCCAGAATCCAGAATCCAGCTCTCCATACTAACTATAACCTCCGCTCCACCGCTAACAACTCACTGAGTGTACCGCATTTCAAGAAAGAAGCCGGTCGATCTGCCTTTTCCTTCAGAGCTCCAAAAGTCTGAAATAACCTACCTGAAAAAAAACAAAAAAAAAAAAAAACCAGATCTTCTCCCAATCTAAAATCCTTAAAAACAACTGTTTCTTTATATCTAAAAACAATATGCAACTGTATATAACATTTTTATTGTGTGTGTATGAATATATTATGTCTCTGAATTTTGTGCAAATAGGCAACTCTTTGCTGTAAACACTACAGCATATACTTGAAAACAAGAGAAAACAATGTATTCTTCCTGGCAAAATATTTTCTAAATAAAATAAATACAGCTCATATATTCTGTAGATTAATCTCTCACTAAAACCCACGGTATTGAAGAAATTAATATGTCACTCATTCCAACCCCTCACAGGTAAATACAATAGGAAGATCAATGGCAGAAATGACACTTGTATTGCTGCAATATCTTGTTAAAACCAGAGCAGAGGAACAGACCTTTCATTCTTAACTGGATTCATATTTGATCATGCACTGAAGAGGATATTCCTCCAAGGCACAACCCCAGCTGAGTTCATGTCTTAATTAAGAGTGACAAGAAGAAAGTAGGTTTCTTACCGCCTATCTTTATTTAACACCGGGACAATTTAAAGGGACATTAATGTCCCCAAAAAATATTTCCAGTTTTGTAGAGTTTAAAATAATAATCAATATGCTCCAAACCCTATCTCTCAATCCGCTATGGTTTGCGAGATATAGGGATTCAAAGTTCCCCCATCCAGCGTTACTTAAAAAGAATTCATTAATTGGAAAGATCTACAAAGTGTTCTTGCAAACCAGGCACACTTTGTAGACCTTTCCAATGAATTAATTCTTTTGCAATAACGTGATTTCGGCCCTGCTGCAGAGCCTTCTCGAGTCGTACGACGGGAGGGAGGGGGAACTTTGAATCCGTATCTCTCTCAAACTGCTATGGCATATAACATTTATATGATTTGAATTACTCACCATTTGAAGTCCAGTGGGATATGCAGCTTAGTGCTTAAAAATGCATTGCACATCCATCTGGTCCACAAGGGGTTAACCCTTTGAGTGCCAGAGGGGCACGGAAGCAATGTGTTCCATACTCCTCTGGCACTCAAAGGGTTAAGGACTATATGCAAAAATAAAAAGACAATTCTGAAATAAACTGGACTGTACAACAAGGTAGAAATAAAAATTAATTCATATAAATTTAAAGGGAAACTACCACCCCGCAATAACTTTACCTTCAAGCATCTGGCAGTCTTCATCTGGCGACTAGCTGCTTAGTAGCGCTAGTTGCCAGAAATATTAGCCGGTTCAAAAGGGACTGACAGCGCAGGAGCATGGATGTCACTGTGACTAGATGTCCATGCTTCCTGCTCCTGTGACCGTCAGAAAAAGGCAAAAATCTTTTGAACCGGGTAATATTTCTGGCGACTAGCGCTACTAAGCAGCTAGTCGCCAGATGAAGACTGATTTAAGGTAAAGTTATTGCGGGGTGGTAGTTCCCTTTTAAAGGGGGGATTTTCGCCCTCTGAATGCAAGAGACCACTCTAGCATTCAAGGAGTTAAAGAGCCCCATTTAAATCAATGGGAATTTTAGAACAGTTTTCTTTGTTCCATATAGTGCAATTGATTTGCCCCAGAATTTTGCCTCTTTTTATTTGTGTAAGTCAGCATTCATTGCCATGTACGGCCTATACGAGTTCTTTGTTATGCCATTTGGAATGCCCCAGCAATATTCCAGATACTAGTAGTTAGGCTGCTGGAACACTTTGAACACTGTGCCTGCAGATTTCTGGATTATATTGTTGTGTGCAGTTCTACATGTTAAGAGCACCTGTCGTAACTGGCCAAGTTGCTTGACTGCATTCAGGAGGCAGGGCTGATTGTTAAACTAGAGAAATGTCAGTTGAGAATAGACAAAGTCGATGGGTCAACATGTGGGGAGTAGCACGTTCCACCCCGAGCCAGACATAATGGAGGTGGAGCAGGGTTGATTTACTCCAAACACAAAGAAGTAGATGCTGGACTTCTTAGGTACTGCAGGTAATTATCTAAAATTTGTACCTAACTTGTGTGGTGGCCAAACTCCTGAATTTGACCAAGAAGTGCCAGCCACAAAAATTGATCTAAACGCTGGCATGCGAGACTATTTTGTAAAGATTGAAGATTGCCTTGTGTTGTTCATATAACTTGGGGTGGCCAGGTCAGGAGAAGTGGTTCCAGATCTACGCTGATGACTCCGTATATGGACTGGTAGCAGTTCTCAGCCAGGTCTTGGGTAATGGAGAACAGCACCTGGCAGCATAGGTATGCTACCCTGGAGAAAGTGTGTAACCATCATGTAGGCTCTTAAGAAGTTATAACCATACCTTTATGGAAGGGAGATCACAGAGAACACTCTCGGTCTGGCCGGACCAGGGGGCAGTGGGAGATGGACAGTCACTTCGTTGAAGCTTGGCTCAAATGTCTTTTTAATTTACTGGCCTACATCAAGGGAGGACAGCATAGTAATGATGATGTGCCCTCCTGGAAGGAGGACAGAGGATGGAAGGGCTCATGGACTCAAAAGTGTACCTACGATTGACCTTTTCATTTCCAGCACATTGCTCAATCTACTCTGGGGACGAAGGAGCTGTAGTTAATGTAATGACTCGGGTATATACAGTGGAAGAGATTCAACGCACCCGCAAGAATAAAGGTTAAGCCGAGTGCTCTGTTTTCCACCGCTGTTCACATGGGATATGTGCCTAGTGTACGTTCTCCCCACACCACATGGGGTTTCGTCTTCACTACATGGTCCCCTTACACACACAGTTCAGCAACATGGACCATGACTAGACTGGAGCTAGCCAACCCCATATTCTGCGTAACATATTTTAGATTGCCAGACAGTCTGCACATACACAGAACAAACATGGTCTCTGTGCGAGTGCACTAGCCATTAGGACAATATCCCTCATTCCAGAGGAAACGGATTGGAAGATTCTAAGGGAAAAGAGAGATGATATTACCCAGTGCATAATAGGGATTATCAACTAGACTGTCATTGGGTGGTTTCAAATCCTTGCTGGTGGTAGTCCTTTCGTTGTGGATCTGAATTTCCTGGGGTATGTTTAGTCCTCTGATTGGTTGCTAGACCTTCAGGTGGATGACTGGGGGGTGCACTACTGGTGGTTGAGAGGGGGATATGGGGGCATAATATACAGAATATAAATATATATAAAATCTATTTTCCCAATGTGCTGTGAGTGTGTTTTGGCAGTATTCCGATTACACATGCTCTGTTTGAATTTGAATAGGCCTGTAGAACAGGAATTTCAGCCTGTTTGGGATTTGTCCCTTCCTCTGGTAAAGGACAATAGTTTATGAGAAATGTAATTTTATTTATTTGTCAGGATATGCAGCAGAGCTAGTACTTGCACTGACAAAAAAATAAAGCTAAATATCTTTAAAACTATTGTTTTAAATAAAAAAAGCATAATATAAATAGTTTGCCTACCATAAAATAGTTTGCTTTTGAAAGCGCTTTCAAAATTGTCTTGTTACAAAGTGACAGCTCCACTTTAGGAGCAGGAGGAGTGTGCAACACATTGAGATGCAATCCATGCACACCCCACTTGTCCTTAAATTATACACATCCTCGCTCTCCTTAGGCTAACAAACCTCTTTCTTTTCCCCCACACTTCTCTGACTCAGCTACCTTGTACATCCTAACCTTATATTTTTTGTTATGGGGAAGTGTTTTAGCTCATCTTCTCACCTACTAATCAGATTACTTTTTCCCCCCTGTGCAACTTTTTCAGAATGCTACTAAGTGTCTGGCCCCTCATTTCCATGTCCCTGTTGAGTCAGACTTTTTACTGTACCACATCAGATACTTTCATCGCTTCATGTTCTCTATACTGATTTATGCCTTCTCTTTCGGCGTTTTACGTTTGTATAGTAACAGATCTTTATTCATAACGTCCAAAGCATACACCACAAAGTAAAATAAAAAGGTGAGCACACAGGGCTGGATATCCCATTAGGGAGAGTAGGTAACCACCTAGAACACCACATTTTGAAGGGCACCTCAGCCGTACTGGTCACTCCCACAATATGAGAGCTGGGTGTGGTCAGAAAATGACAGTGCTTCTGAATCACATACATGCTTTTGTATATTATAAGATAATGTTATTTGGATTTGTCGGTCGGGTCATATAAAGGAGTGGGTGACATCATGCAAAGAGTGAGAGTGTGGATATGCACTGTGCTAATGTTACTTAGGGTGTCTGTGCCTAAGGATGTCTGAAGTGTAAGTCCAATCCTGCCAGACACATAGTTCACGACAGGGTTACTCATGAATTGAACATCCAGCTTTTGGTGACTGCAACACAAATCGTCCCCAATCAGACAATGGAGGTCCAACTATTAAGCCATGGCTTTGAGAATGTTCCCAATAGAGGCAAAATGAGTGCATGGAGTAAAAGTCTCAGTGTTATTAAGGAAACACCATGCTCTGCACTGTATCAGTTTTTGTTCCCTAGAACCCCAGAGTCCCCTAAAAAGGTTCAGTGGGTCCCTTGGAACAAATTTATGTAGTGGTGCCAAGCAAACATTGTCCAACCCTTGATATCTATAAACACAAATAGAATATTTACCTCTGTGAGAGCTATGGTTCTGACTAGCCCTGAGGTCAAGCAGAGCAGGTTCAGTATCATGTAGTGACCATCAGAAGAGTGACAGTTCTTGCCTTGTAAATATCTACAGTATTTCATACTTGTCCACTGATATCAAAGTCACACACTAAATATAGATGTGTTCTAGTATTTTACTTCAAATACTGTAATCAAAAATGTTTCATTTGAATCAGACTACCAATGTCTCTATTCTTTAGGCCCTTGAAACATGACAACTGAAAACGCTGATGGAGTTAGAGCACAAACACATGAAATGCAGCAGCTATTACTGTCACCCTGGGTTATAGTAAAAGAAAAGCAAATATGAAGCATCAACATGCTAAAAACAGAGAGCCTTCTATATAAACAAAGTGGAGCAATTCTGGGACAATTCTGGTAAATTTTAGGGGGTAAATAAAATATTGGAACAGCTGAAAGCAGGTTAGGGAGGTAAGGAAACAGACTCAGCAGTGGAAGGGAGGTGCGCACAAAACAAAGCGGAAGCAATTGAGCACACTCTCCCCACATCGCACTGTCAGGGACCCCCGGAGCCCAAGTTGAACATAATAGCCAAGTGGGCAAACACTTTCGGGGATCCCCTGAGTGGGTGGGTTGTGTACAGGCATGACAGGCCATTTCCAGGTGTCCCTATAAATCTGGTGCCCTAGGCCTAGTCTGCCTATTGGTAAATCCATCCCAGAGTTTCCTAAAGTGATTCCAGTCGCTCTCTCTAAAACAGTGACGTCAGTTCCTACAGCAAAAATTAGCATTCAGAGCACAGTGAAAGCATTCTAACAAGGGAAATATCTTCCCTGGTCTGAATGCTAACTCCATGGTTTGCGTCTGGACCAACCAGCGCTTTCTAAATGAAGGAGCTGAAGTAACAAGTGAGCAAAAGAGAGGAATTTTGAATCAAAAGAATTGTTAAATCAGACTTGAATCAATCACCATCTAAAAAATAATTACTTATTTCTAAGCATTATCATCACTGTATTAATATTGGGCAGAGTGGCTACATTAACCCTTTGCATGCGAGAAAGGTAGGTAAAACATTCCAAAGCAATACTTTGCCTACCCCCTCTGGCAATCCAAGGGCTATATGTTCAAAAGAGAAGTGGGAGTTCTGGGGCAAACTATTTGCACTATAGGGGAGGACTCAACATTCCCATTGATTTATATGGGGAATTGAAGCAATGGGTTTGAGTTCTCACTAGCATTCAAGGTGTTGAAACCCCCATTTAAATCAATGGGAATTTTTGTAATGTTTAGTTCTCCCCTATAGTGCAAATAGTTCTCTCTAGAACTCCACTTTTCTTTTGAACATACTGCCCAGAGAGATACATTTAAAACCCTTAGCATTCCAGCCAACATATTTCCAGAGGCAGTTTGCCTTATAGAATAGAGAATCTTATTAAATCTGTTTGCTTTATAAATTGCATTTCGCGCTAGATAAATCCAGTTAGTGGGTCAGCAACATGATTTACGCATCTCTAGCACTAAAGTGGCTACACCCATTTGTTTTCCTATAATGAGTAATAGTAGTACTCAAATCCTATCTTTAAAAAAGATCAACAAGAATATATATAAGGACACAAAAATAAATATGTGTTGAGTCAAGAGGGTTTAGCAAGTTAATTGAGGCAAAGGGGTATAGCACCATTTTCAGGCAAGCTATGAGCAATTACAAAACTATTAATTCATGATGACATACTTTAGCTATCAGGCTGAATTATACAATAAGCTCTTTGTTACCTGTCTCATTTGTTAGCTCTGTATAATCAGGACCAAGTTGTCAAAATGGAGCTGTTGGCCTGCAGTGCTTTATCAATGCAATTTGAATAAGGTCACTCCAAATTACCAAAGACTAATTTATTATTCTTCAGCTAAGTCACCACTTGAAATGTTGAATTGCCTGTGACCTATATTGTTTACTTTTTATAGAATGTATACTGACTGGTGAGGACATATTTAACACCACAGAAATGGGGTATACTACATTATATTATAGCTTGTTGAAATATAGTTGTTGCATTTTAACCCACTGAGTACCAGAAGATGTGTCCAATATATTGCAAAGCAATGTGTTTGACACCCCTCTCATTTGTGAATTGTTAAACTGTTCAATGGATTTGCTGTTTAGCCTGGCATATACAGATGACTTCCCCCTGGTTTATGCATGTGCAAAAGGCCCACATATAATTTGTATGAAATTCAATGACTCATTCATTACGCTCCTTAAGCATACAGATGAGGTTTCTTAAAGAGACAAGCATTACCTAAGAGAGTAAAATAAGCAAATGAATTCTAGCACAAGTGATTATATAATTAGAACATATTGTAATACTATCTTGTTATGGATTTTTAATATGTTTTCTGTCTAGATTTCTTTATTCTTTCATAGTCATTGAATGGCATACAATGTTATGGATATTTTATTTATACAACACATAGACACAGATGCAAAAAAAAAAAAAAAATGGTTTATTATCATGGATTATACAAATGTGTACACAAGACAGGATTCTCCCATATAATAACAGTAGGGTGCCTCTACGGTTCCCTGGCATACATACAAATACATGTACAAAATTAAGTTTGCTTTTTAACACATATGTACATACATAATTTTATTTTCATTTAATGTTGTAACAGGAACATCATTTGCAATCAAAAACACAGGAATGCATAAACATAATTTTATTTGTGGAGCTCATGTGTAATGCTGAATAATCCTGTGGTTTCTAGTATGTAAGAAAGCACATCCTGTAGAACCCATTAGCATCCCATTGCTGAAGGAGTTGAACACAAATGGAAAGCACAGCACAACACAGACACACACAAAGGTTCACTGTGAGTACTCACAGTTCAGAATACAGGAAATGTAGATTGCCCATATTGTCTATATAGTTCGCAGGGCTCAACCAAGGTAAGACCAATAACAGCAGAGCCTTCATTTTGAGCAGAGGACTAGTACGGTTTCCTGGTTTCCTCCTCCTCACCAATTCCTCTGTCTTTTAAAAACAAAGCAAAGCAAAAAAAAAACAAAAAACCCAAAGGAATAAAAACAAAAAAACAAGAACAGGGCTTCCAGTTCTTATAATAGACAAATCTGCCTCAGATGTGTATTTCCATTTTTCACATCAGTTGTGACACAAAGAATCTGATTGGAATTTCAAACTAAGCAAGGCTGCAGAAAAAAAATAATAATTGACTTGTAAGAGGATTAGTTGATTTGGATCTCAGATTGGTTAGAGACGTGAGGGTTTAGGGGACAATTGCAGCATGTATGGCGAGACAGTGACTTATGCTGTGAAACAGGCTGATAGAAGGTAAAAGGACCAGCCTCCTGCATGACACAGAGTGGTTCTACACAAACAGCTGGTGCTTTTACATCACTGGTCAGAAGCAGATGGATTGTGGGAGCTTACAGCAAGTCACAGAGAGAGAGAGAGAGAGAGAGAGAGAGAGAGAGAGAGAGAGAGAGAGAGAGAGAGAGAGAGAGAGAGAGAGAGAGAGAATGTCTGATGGTCACCACTGAATAGATCATTGGGGGGCAACCTGATGCCTACCAACAGCTGGCTGGGGATGATGGGTATTGTAGTCCAGAACAGCTGGAGAGATTCAGGTTGCCCAGTCTGGGAACAGGTGGTAATAGAAATGGGAAAAAATACATTTTTACTCATTTTATTTATTCATTAAATAATGAATTAGTATTGAAAAAGGTGCAATTTATATGGAATTTGACTCTTTTTTTACCATTTACAAAGAGGAATTTGTGTGAGAGAGGAGAGCATTGGAAAGTCAGTACACATTATTCCACTGAAGGGTGTTAACCCTTTGAGGAACCTGAGAAGTATATATTTAATAAGAAGAACTAGAGTAATTATGGAGCAAATTGCGCCATGGGTAAGAAATATTCCCCTTAATTTAAATAGGGATTTTAACCCCTTGAATACCATAGATGTCTACAGTGTGTTGCTTTGCAAAGCATTGGTGCTCTATCTAGTCTCATTTAACCCTTTGAGTGCCAGAGAGGTACAGAACGCATTGCAAAGCAATGCGTTTCGTACCCCTCTGGCACTGAAAGGGTTAAATCAGTGGACATTTTGTCAATTTTTGTCTCCTTGAGTAAAGTTTGTTTCATTCAGAACGGATCAGGTTGTTCTTATTTAACCCTTTGAGTACCAGAGAGGTATCCAATGCATTCTGTTGCAAACCTTCCTGGCACTCAAAGGGTTAACCCCTTAAGGACCATTGACGTGGCAGGACCGTCACGCTGGTCCGGCACTTAAGGACCAGTGACGGTCCTGGCACGTCACGTACTTTTACTCACCGTGCTCCTGTAGGAGCGCGGTGAGTAATACCGGGCACTGAAGTTGATCGCTGCAAGACCGGAGCGATCTCTTCCAGTGCCCCGTTTGACGTGCCGCACGGCACGTCAAAGTTTCCTATGTGGTCCTTAAGGGACAGCACGCCCCGGGACTGCTGGTCCTTAAGGGGTTAATGAGCTGCATAAAGTGTCACAGTACAGCAATTTAAATATCAATGTTTGCAATTTGGCCAAAATTTATCAAGGGGCTAGAAAACTGGCCAGTCAAATAAATAAATAAATCTCTCCTGCTTTCCTATGGCATCAAGTATTCAAAATGATAAAGTATGTTCATCCTTAGGCAAAGACATCCACTTTCTGTGTCTATAATACAATCCACTATAATGGTTAAAATGAATAATTCACCATCATAAACTGAAAATAAACAGTAAAATCATCCCTTTTTTTGCTTGGGCTTTAAAAAAAAAAAAAAAAAAAAAAAGTACTTTTTCTGAGATATCCACAAAAAAATAATAATACATGTAATTCTTGTACAAACCAGTTGAGCTGTTAAGCCCTTGAATGCTCAAGATGTCTCCAAAATATTGATTCATGACGTGTTGGGGAGCGCTTTAGCATCAAAGGGGTAAAAATTAGACTGTTCGATCCAGAATTGGTCTACTTCATGCATGTAGCCCACTACTTCCTCTGTATTTACCTATGAAAGCTGAAGAGCTGAGGGCAGCCATTTTGTCCTGGACATTATAGCAACATTTATGAGGTAGCTGTGAGCTTACGGACTATGCCAGCATTAATTCTGAATATTGGACAAATCTGTACCAAAACTAACAAAGGGCAATGATAGGATTCTGTCCTTTGTCAGAGAGTATGGAAATAAAGGCATAGCAAGTTATATCCACTGCTACCTAGTCTGAGGTAGCTGCAAGGAAACTATACTCTGGTCAAGAAAGATTTATTTTCCCTTTTAACTCTTTGAACACTAGAGGCTTCTGCAATGCATTGCAGATGTTTCTAGAATCCAATGGGTTAAAGTTAACTGTTGAAATAAAACAACTCAGTCAGCTTAGCGCTACAATCAGCAAGATAAGATGACAGATCAGAAAGGGCAAGAATTAAAATAAAAATAAAAAAACAGAAAACCATGTTGCGGCCTTGGAAACACGTGTGACAATATCTGGAACAGTTCCTGCCCCTGACAAAATACAGTGCTAATTAGTATTCAGACCTATAAACTATAACAGATTTTTCACAAACTTGGTTTATAATCATCTGCATAGTCACACAATTAATCCCCCAGTCCTTAAAGTGATAAACTTCATGGAAAATAGGCTATGGCTCAATTAAAAGAAATGTTATTACTTCTGAAACCTCTAATATTTTTTTGTTATTTTTAACTGGGGTTGGATATTGCTGGACTGAATTAAAGCCTTTTCACTGTCACCTGATATTTTCATAGGTCAAGGATTATATATATATCATCTCTGACATACATACAATAATGTGCAAAAGTTTTAGGCAGGTGTGAATGCTGTAAAGTTAGAATGCTTTAAAAAATAGACATGTTAATAGTTTATTTTTTATCAATTAACAAAATCCATAGTGAGGGAATAGAAGAAAAATCTAAATCAAATCAATATTTGATGTAGTCACCCTTTTCCTTCAAAATAGCATCACTTCTTCTAAGTACACTTGAACAGAATCAGGGATTTTGTAGGCATGTAGTCAGGTGTATGATTAAGCAATTATACCAAACAGGTGCTAGTGATCAGCAATTTAAAATGTAGGTTAAAACACAATTAACTGAAAGGAGGAGGAATAAAACTAGGTGAGGGACAGCCAAACTCAGCTAAACAAGGTGAGGTTGCTGAAGAGTTTAATGTCAAAAGGCATACACCATGGCAAGACTAAGCACAGCAACAAGACACAAGGTAGTTATTCTGCATCAGCAAGGTCTCTCCCAGGCAGACATTTCAAGGCAGACAGGGGTTTCCAAATGTGCTGTCCAAGCTCTTTTGAAGAAGCACAAAGAAACAGGCAATGTTTAGAACCATAGACGCAGAGGTCAGCCAAGGAAACAGAGCAGCAGATGAAAAGAAACATCATGCTTACATTGCTTCGCAATCGGAAGATGTCCAGCAGTGCCATCAGCTCAGAAGTGGCAGAAAGCAGTGAGACCCTGGTACACCCATCTACTGTCCGGAGAAGTCTGGTCAGAAGTGGTCTTCATGGAAGACTTGCAGCTAAAAAGCCATACCTCCAATGTGGAAACAAGACTAAACAAATCAGCTACGCACGAAAACACAGAAATTGTGGTGCAGAAAAATGGCACCAGCTGCTCTGGACTGAGGAATTAAAATTTGAAATATTTGGCTGTAGCAAAAGGGAGTTTGTTCGCCATAGGGCTGGAGAGAGGTAAAAGAATGAGTGTCTGCGGGCAACAGTGAATCATGACGGAGGTTCCTTGCAGGTTTGGGCCACCATTTCTGCAAATGGAGTTGGGTATTTCGTCAGAATTAATGTCCTCCTCAATGATGAGAAGTACAGACAGATACTCATCCATCATGTAATACCATCAAGGATGCATCTTATTGGCCCCAAGTTTTATTCCGCAGCATGACATCAAACTGTACATAATTTGAAATAATGGATGAAGAAGTTTGGAGAAAAGGGAGATCCATCCTTGCATTGCAATCCCAATCTAGACACCATAGCTCTGCCTGAATTCAGGATATTCTCCACTCTAGATTATTAGGACATGTGATGCAAATTTCTTTTAGAACCAATATCCAGGGCATACATGCAAAGAACAATCATGTATTGGACTTGGAGAGATAAGGGAAGTAGAAGTACAATTTTGGAGCCTTTTCTGCATTAATTGAGGTTATTTATTACAGCTGTTTGTTCTCCTATGTTTCACTAATTTTTACAGTTTATTGTATTTAGGTATACATTACATTTCTATTTATTGCAAAGTCCTATCAGGGCACATGGCATGTTATTCAATTTCAAACCATCTTGTGATGTACAATCATGATGCGACACATGATCCAGTTAATGTGGTGCTGGATACTAAGTGAAAGAGAAGTGTCTGGCTTTCATTTAATGCAGGAGTTAAATTAACAGCTTAAGCATTAGCTGATGTAAATGGAAACATTTGTCCTTGCCTTCAAACATCAGCAGTAATGGGGTTATCAAGCTGCAACTCTGGGGTTCATGCTTTTGGTGGTCACCAATATATAGATGCCTGGGAATGACAGACGGACTGACAGATTCCCTTTCTTCCCCTCCTTTCCTATTTGCTCTCACCCTGTTTTCTCCATCGAGTTCATTTCTCAGCCCACTTATCTCTTTCCTCTTCACCTTACTTGGTAATAGGAAGATATCCAAATCAGATAGTACTGGCAGCTATGGAATTAGGGCAACAATGGGAGCCCAATCAAGAATGCAGGCCAATCAAGAAGGCTGACTGGGCAACGACATTTGAAGAGTCCAGGTATGCTCATGTGTGGATTCATAAGAAATGATACAGTGGGCATTAATGCAACTCAAGCTGCCACTCAGCAGTACCCATGCTGTTGTTTACACTGTTACCCAGACATATCACGCATACATAAGCATGACTCAAGCCAGGTGGGCATCCCAATAAGGATCTGGAACATCAGAGACCTTTGACCTTCATAGCATATTTAACTCTACCACAGTCTCTATTAATACATGAACTAGGTGAGGGGTGAAAACGATAAACATAAATAAATAAAAAACAACTATTATTTAGACTCACATACATATAAGCCCGCACGCACACACTCACTACATTGTTAACTCCTTGAATGCTTCAACTGTCTCCAGCATGCTGTGAACTAATGCTTTTGAGAACTCATTAGCATCTACTGGGTTAATGGAGATGCTTTTGTTCCAGTACAATAAGCATGAATCACTCTCCTCCAGGCTGTTACAAACCCACAACTGTGACATGCCATTTGTACCAGGATAAATCCCCAGTTAACAGTGTTCTCTGTCTGCTTGGATTTATTTTCTTTTTTCTTTGAGAACATGTGGACTGATAAAAAGCAGTGCAAATCTAAGGCAAATCAGCTGCCCCAAAGGGAACAAATCTAATTCTACATAGATTTAAACGGGGCTTTAAACAATTTCATTGCCAAAGGAGTGCACAGTGCTTTGCATACCAGTCTGTAATTCAAAGGGTTAACTCCTTAAATATTAGAAATAGCATTGTTTTGCAATGTGCTTGAGACCGCTCTAGCATCCAAACAACTAACCCTTTGAATGCCAGGGGGGGTACACTCAAAGGATTAAAAGCCTCATTTAAATGAATGGGAATTTTTAAATTGTATTTATTTGTATGGTACAGTTGGTTTGCACTCAAATTGCACTTGTTATAGAAAATACATGAAATATTAGAAGAGCCATATTCTCTCTGACTGGGCACTGCTGGATCGGAATGTTTGTATGTCTCCTGCATCTGTTTTTCTCCTACTCCAATAGAAGTGCTCTCTGAGCCCGCTCTGCATACTAAACATGTACACAAATCCTCAGAACAGGATGCTATATGCAACGGATGTAATGCATTACTGATACCTTCATAATGAAAGCTATGGAATGGAGCTTTCAGTAAAGTATTATTAATCTCTTTGGTGCTAGAGAGGCCTCATTTGCAGGGTCTGGAGACAGACCACTCTAGAATCCAATGGGTTAATCCTCAAATATAGTAGTGTAGCTACAATATGATCTCTCCCTTAACCCTTTGAGTGCCAGAGGGGTACGCAACATATTGCAAAGCAATGTGTTGCCTACCCTTCTGGCACTCAAAGGGTTAACTCCTTGGCTGCTACTTAGACATCCAATGTCTTCCTACTTAATGCACCACAGAACTCTTTAGCAACCAAGGAGTTAATATTCAAATTCTGGCAATATCTGTTTAGGAGACGTATTTATGAAGCGGTACATGTTTAGTGAACAAAAGGAACAATGCTGGAGGAAAAACAACTGCAACAAAGGGCAAAATTCTATATTCTCATTAATGGAAATGAGGTTTTTAACCCCTTGAATGCTAGTGAGGTCTCTAGCAAGGAGACCTCTCTGCTATGCAAGGGGTAAAAAAATCTCCATTTAAATCAACTAGAATTTTATTTAATTGCCTCCCTATGGTACAGATGGTTTACTCTAGAATCGCTCCTCTTTATCTTGATAAATAATGTCCTAAGAGCCTTGCGTTCAAAAGAGAAGTGGAGAAATTTCAGGGCAAATCAAATGAATCTTAGGGGTTAAAGAACAATTCACCTTGATTTGAATGGGTGTAATCATACGTGGGAACGCTCTGGATTTGCCCCGGAGACTTCAGCTTTTAGTGTTAAAGGGATAGTAATACCTCATTATTACTATCCCCCATGTTGTAGCCCTTAAAATTCTGAATTCAACGATACCAGTGGCATCGCTTTCAAAGTTCCCTCTTTTTGGCTTTTCCCCTGACATCAGCATTCTAGCTGAGAGCAGGTGAATCCGGTCAGTGAGCAAGCAGCGGCTCTGCAGGAGTCCTGAGATCGCATTATAGAAACAGAAATCCTTCACTAAAATGGTCTTATACATGTGCTTGGTTTGCAAGCACACCTAAGAGACCATTTTAGTGAAGGATTTCTGTTTCTATAACGAGATCTCAGCACTGCTGCAGAGCCGCCGCCGGTCCCAGATTCCCCTGCTGTCAAACACAATGTTGATGTCAGGGGAGAGGGAATTTTGAAAGCGGATATCTCTCAAACCATAAAGGTTTGAGAGATGCCACTGGTATCGTTGAATTCAGAATTTTAAGGGCTACAACATAATAATGAAGTATTACTATCCCTCCTGGAACAGAGGCTGATTCTCTGGTGGTGGTGAGTTTCCTGAGAAACTCTGCTCACTTCTCCTCCTTCCCACTCTGTTCCATCCACTTCCTGCCCACTTCTCCTCCTTCCCACCCTGTTCCACCCACTTCCTGCCCACTTCTCCTCCTTCCTACCTGGTTCCACCCACTTCCTGCCCACTTCTCCTCCTTCCCACCCTGTTCCACCCACTTCCTGCCCACTTCTCCTCCTTCCTACCCGGTTCCATACACTTCCTGCCTACTTCTCCTGCTTCCTACTCTGTTCCATCCACTTCCTGCCCACTTTGCCTCCTTCCTACCCGGTTCCACCCACTTCCCGCCCACTTTTCCTCCTTCCTGCCCTGTTCCTTCCACTTCATGCCCACTTCTCCTCCTTCCCACGCTGTTCCAACCACTTCCCTGACCAATCTAGGTTAAGCCATGCACTCTCAGTTAAGCCCCACCCACTCAGATGTGAATCGCTTTATTAACTTAAGCCTTATCGCACTCAATGAGCCTTCTCTGACAGCTCTGCAGGAGGAAGTTCCAAAGTATGGATATATTAACCCCTTGAATACAAGATAGGTCTCTGATGCATTGATTTACAGTGCGTTGGTGATCTCTCTCTAGCAATCAAGGGGTAAAAACCCCATTTAAATCAATGAGAAATTTAGAAATTTTAAGTTGTCCACTATGGTACTGTTGTTTTGCACAAGAATTCCTGCACTTTTCTTTTGAACATACTGCTTTGAGGAAAGGTGTCTTACAAGTTCTAATAAGAACACTAGATGGATGGTTTTCAGGCTGAACTAGCAGTTTTTGCATGTTGACCTTGTAATGAAAGTGGTCTTCAACTGCCTTCAATACATAAATTAAACCTAATGCAAGGGGAATGATGACTGATCACCTCAAGGTTAGTCAATAACATCTTGCAAATAGATATTTTTTCTCCCAGTGGATTTCTGTATATTGAAATTTGATGTTACAAATATTCTAAAACAATTTCACCGGTTATGGCCTTGTTTACAAAAGAAAGCAAACAAACAAAAAAAACCCAACCCCCACAAAAAAGCCACCTAACATACAAATAAACTGGTCATATATTAACCCCTTCCCGACAATTGACGTACATGTACATCCCGCAAAAACTGTCACTTAGTTCGGGGACTCCGGAATAATTTAAAAAAATAAAAATTCTTAGCCGGCGTTAAGTGATGGCTGCGTGTGCGCACGCGGCTGGTCACTAAGGGGTTAAAGTGATACTATGTCCAAGAATAAATGTTATTTTGTATTGTAGATTTAAAAAAAAAAAAAAAAAAAAAGTCCCATTTTCCTGATGTCAGCGCTGTACTGACAGCAGAACATCCAGGTCCTGGGACCAGCCAGCAGCTCTTCAGCAGAGCAGAAATTGCGTTATTTAAAAAGAATGACTTCATTGGAATGGTCTACAAAGTGTGCTTGCAAACCAGGCACACTTTGTAGACCGTTTCAATTAAGTAATTCTTTTTAAATAACACGATTTCTGCTCTGCTGAAGGGACAGTTTTTGCGGGATGTACATGTACATCAATTGTCGGGAAGGGGTTAATATATGACCAGTTTATTTGTATGTTAGGTGGCTTTTTTGTGGGGGTTGGGTTTTTTTTGGTTTGCTTTCTTTTGTAAACAAGGCCATAACCGGTGAAATTTTGTTAGAATATTTGTAACATCAAATTTCACTATACAGAAATCCACTGGGAACTTTAAATGCGAATACCTCTCAAACTATAGCGGTTTGAGAGATGGGATTTGCTGCAAATAACTTTTTTTTTTTTTTTTTTTTTTTAAATCTACAATACAAAATAACATTTATTCTTGGACATTAGTATCAGTTTAAGTATTGAGCATCTTCTAAATAGTAGCCTGCTCTATGATCAATGAGGATATGATGCAAGTTTAGATTCTTTTGTTATCGTCAAGGAAAAAACACAAGCAGACGCACACTGCCTCAATAATGTCCTTCATACTAGTCTCTAGGGAACACACTTTACTGAGAATCCATCCAACTCTGGTTTTGTAAATAGAAATACATATAAGATCTGTTGCCAATTGCACATGTTATGGATGTTATTTTATAAAAAAAAAAAAAAAAAAAAAAAAAAAAAAAATCACCCTCAGGGCCTTATTTATCAAGCTAAAAGAAGTGCAATTCTTGAGCAAACCAACTGCATCAGAAAGTTGACATTGAAATTCTGCAAATTCTCAATGACAAATGAGGATTTAACCCCTTAAATGGTAGAGCGGTCCCCAAAGCTTTCTAAAACAATGTATTGGAGACTTATCTACCATTTAACCCTTTGAGTGCCAGAGGAGTATGCAACACATTGCGTACCCCTCTGGCTCTCAAAGGGTTAAATAAATGGTAATGCTCATTTCTCCTCATAACACAGTTGGTTTGCTCTTACACTGCTTATATACAGATTAAGCTAGATTTACGGTGCCTGTTTTTTGCGTTCTTTTAATGATGTGGAATGGTATGCCCACTGTACCAAACCACAGCATCCTATATAATAATTAGCTTAATGTATGTTTGTCAGAAGCTGTCATGCGCAGTACAGTTGGCTGCGCGCACTGCAGTCATGTGCAGTACAGACAGCAGGAACTGCGGCTGATAACGGAGTGCGCCGCTCCAAATTCAGACCTCAGAGAGGACTACGGTCTGAATTCAGAGCTCCCTGCTCCATATCAGCCGCGGCACGGGCAGTCTGTACTGCGCATGACTGCACCACGGCCATTGCTGGGTGGCACTGTGGCCCATGTACACAGGCTCTTCAACTAGTTTGTTATAAGCCATTGTATTATCCAACTCCAACTGATTTCTGTTAAAGTGACAGAGTGGATGCTTGTGCATGTGTACAGCTAATCACAGTGATCCACAGAAACATGGCATAATATTTCTCATTAAGCAGGATAAGCAACCTACCAGAGAGTTGTTGATGATCCAGTGCCTTTATTATATTATACCAGACTGGCACGAAATCATCATATGCCACCAGCAAGGTAATATGCCATTAATGGACACAAGTGAGGCAATACATTTATACATAAGATCAGCAGAACAATGAACAGTAACATGCCACCAGCTGTGCAGTACACCATTTTATGCTACGAGCAAAACAATTCCCCAGAATATATTACCATCAGAGCAATACATCATTATATGCCACCAGCAGCACAATGACATGTTACATGTTACCAGCAGAGCAATACAACATTACCACCATTAAAACAATGCACTGTTACATACAACTAGCACAGCAGTTTACCATTACACAGTACCTTTATTGTTAGAAATGTACCCCTGGTTATTATTACTTACTAGTTGAACAGCCCGTTACACGGGCCACAGTGTCACTGCCACCCGGTCGTGGGGCAGTGACGTGCAGAGGAGACTGCCCGCGCCGGGGCTGATACAGAGCTGGACGCTCCTTCGGAGCACCCAGCTCTGTATCAGCCGCGCCGCGGGCAGTCTCTACTGCGCATGACCACAGCACGCGCAGCAGTGTGCACTGCGCATGTCGCGCGTTACACACAATTTAGCGAATTATTATATAGGATTGCTCAATGCCAATGGAATACCAGGAATGCAGTTTTCTGGAAACAGCTCAGCTAATTATATGTACATTTTTTCTTCAGAGAATGACCTTGTGAAAACAAGTCAACACAAGCAAATAGTGACATACTTAGGGCTGAATGTTTCAATAACCCTTTGAGTGCCAGAGGGGTACGCAACGCATTGCTCTGCAATGTGTTGTGTACCCCTCTGGCACTCAGAGGGTTAAATGTGATATGATGATCAGGGTGAGTGCTAGAGAGGTGAACTCACTGCTTTCCAATGCATTGCATACCCCTCTGGCACTCAAAGGGTTTAACTGGGAATTCTTAGAAGATGCAAAAGCAGGTGATCGAAATATAAAGATTAGGAAAATAATACCAGTAGAAAACTAGAGGATAGATCGAGGACTAGAGAGTAATAGATGTAGCAGCTTGATCGATTAGGTTGATTTTAATCATTCTGGAGCAAACCAACTGTGCCATAGAAGGCAACTAAGAGTCACAAAATTCCCATTGATTTTAACCCCTCTTTTAACCCCTCGAATTCTAGCAATATGTCCAATACATTGGAAGGAAATGCGTTTGAGCCCTTACTAGAATTTAACACAGTTAATAGCCCCATTAAATCAATAGAGATTTGTAATTGCCCCAGAGAGGGTAGTTGGTTTGCTCCTATTGTTCTTCGAATTTCAGCTTCATTTTTTTCTCCTGCAGCTTTTTTTGTGTCCGGGCCTGCTCTACATTGATGGATATATCAAGTAGTATGTACTGCTTTTACTAGGTATATACATTAAATATACAGAAACACACATTATTCTGTAAATTTAAAGGGATAGTAATGTTTCACAATGAAAGCAGCTCCAATTAATCTTCACAGAATTTGGGCCATGGAGAGTGTTATTTCAATACTGTCAGAGTTGTAGTTCAAGAGTAATTGAATGATAAAGTACCCCCCTCCCTCCCCTTTTACTGATGTAACACTGCTCACATCAGAGCAGCAAGACTGCCCGAATGGATCACAGAGGGGGATAATCTTCAGTGAGCATAAGGGGAAAAACTGTCATGGGGGGCAGGGTTTTCACTGTTCTCACAGTAAGAAGACACTCCATTGCTGTGATCTGTCTGGACCCAGAACCAGATTCCACATCTAAGGGGAGGTGGCTTACACCAGGTAAAAAGAGTTAGGGGGGGGATAATTTATCCTTCAATTACTCTTGAGCTACAACTCTGACAGTATTGAAATAACACTCTCCATGGCTAAAATACTATGAAGATTACTATTCCTTTAAGTGACTAATATGTACATGCAGAACCCAATAAGAAAGAGACCCAAGCAGACAAAAATAGGATAAACCTAATTTACAAGCACAATAATAACCAGTATTTAAGGAGTTTATCCCTTTGGGTGCCAGAGAGGTACAGTACGCAATGCATTGCAAAGCAATGCATTACTTACCCCTCTGGCACTCAAAGGTTTAAGAGGAAAAGATGTCCATCATTTACCTTTTTTTCACCTTAATCTTAGACTTAGATCATTATAACTTTATTTCTACAAACCTAGGGCTTGAAGAAGAAAAACATATAGCAATTCTGAAGAAAACAACTTGCACCATAGCGGATAAATCCCATTGAGCTAAAGCGGGCTTTTAATCCCTCATATGCACTTAACTGCGTGCTAGAGAGTTATCCAACTCAAAGGGTTAATCAAAGGAGTTCGCAATATATCGGCAAACTGTCTAGCATAATTTCCATGTATTTGATACCTCCCTGACTCGCAAAGTAACATAGTAGATAAGGCTGAAAAAAAGACATACGTCCATCAAGTCCAGCCCATGCCAAAAACACCCCTGTTGATCCAGAGGAAGGCAAAAAAAGCCCTCTGGAGCCAATTCCAATCTAGTCCCAAGTGTGTGTGGGGGGGAATTATTCCTTCCTGACTCTAACTGGTAGTCAAATAGTTCCCTGGATCAATATCCTATTTGCTTTGAAGCCATCTGTCATAATTGTCAATATTGTTCTGTGCTAGACAGGCATCCATTGCATTATCTGCAAGCACAACATCCTGAGGCAAAGAATCCCATAGCCTTACCGCCCTAATGTAAAGAATCCCTGCCTTTGTTTTAGTCGAAAGTGCCTTTCCTCTAGTCTTAATGGATGACCTCTTGTTCTTAGCTCAGCTTTTTGCATAAATAATTCATTGGATAGTTCTTTGTATTGACCTTGAATGTATTTGTAAATGGTAATCATATCACCCCTTAGACGTCTCTTCTCTAATGTAAACAAACCCAGTTTGGCTAGTCTCTCTTTGTAACTCAGATCCTCCAATCCCTTTATCAGTTTTGTTGCACGTCTCTGCACCCTTTCCAGTTCAGTAATGTCTTTTTTTAGAACAGGCGCCCAAAATTGTACTCCATATTCTAGATGAGGCCTAACCAAGGATTTATACAGAGGTAGGAAAATATTAGCATCCCTTGCTTCTACACCTCTTTTTATGCAGGCTAGTACTCTATTTGCTCTTGCAGCAGCTGAGTGACTCTGTACACTGCTGTGAAGTCTATCAGTTCTCCTAAATTTTTCTCTGAGGATTTCCCAAGTTGTCTCCCATTTAGAGTATATGTAGCAAGTTTGTTTCTACAGCCCAAATGCATAACCTTACATTTATCTACATTAAATGACATCTGCCACTTTTCTGCCCATTTATTTAGTTTATCTAAATCCTTCTGTAGGGAAAAAACATCCAGCTCTGTATGTATTTCCTTACATAGCTTAGTGTCATCAGCAAGGATTAAGATGCTAATTTCAATTCCCACTTCTAGATCATTAATGAACAAATTAAAAAGCATTGGTTCCAGGACTGAACCCTGCGGCACCCCACTTATAACCTTAGACCAATTTGAAAAAGTTCCAAAGGGTTAATGAAAGGAGCTTAGCAATAGGGTGGTGAAAACTCTAGCATTCAAAGGGTTAAATGCCCCATTTAAATTGTTGGCAATGTTTATTTGAACCCCCCCCCTTCCCCCATTCTGCACTTTGTCTGTTCCAGAACGAATCCTGTTCTTTTTAGTATATGAGATTCAATGTCACTTTAGGATAGCAGCGACCATTTTTACCTTTGATGACCCATTCCCTCGCTCTCTTTGTGTGAACATGTGTACACCAGGACAATGCAGTGTTCTTAATTTACTCTGCTCAGGATACAGAACTATTGTGGCAAGCTGTTTTTTATAGTTTGTTTGGTATGTTTCATTTCATCACAGTAATAAATAAATAAATAAAAATCAGCTGTTTTAAACATCCAACACATTTATGTCATCATAAGCACATGTGCACATTTTTAAGCCTTTTATCAGATGCATCAGTCCATCTCTTCCATTTGATGAAATAATACATTAATTTTGGCTTTAGCATCTGGGTAGAGCACAGGCCCATTTCACACTGGCAACTTTGTTGCAAGATAATGCGGGAATAGAAGTTCACCACTGAAAATTATTGTAGCTGTATGGCTGCAGTATTCAAACAGGTTTCTTTGGGGGTCATAAAATTAAAATGTTTAAAAACAAGAATTATTGTGGACACATGCTGAGCTCTGTTTACGTTCTGTAATCATCCTAATAAACTGTCTTCTATAACATATATTGAACATTAAATATTTGCCTCCTTACTAAAGATAAGCTCAGGATAATTATGTTTTGCAGCAAACCACATAGTGGCGTAACAATAGGGGTCGCACCTGCGACTGGGCCTGTTAGTCCAGGGGCCCGGCCGCCCCCTGCAACGCCATCTGTAACTTAGCTGATCTCCCAATACAGCCACCGGCGCTCCACTCTAGTAATACAGAGCACTGGGAGATGACATCATCGCCCAGCCTCTGCATTACTAGAGCGCTCGCGGGAGCTTCAGTTCTAGAGATTAGTGCCGAAGGAGGCACAGATCTGTCAAGCCACGCCGCTAGACCACCAGGGACTGGAGGTAGGGGTATTGTGGAAGGGCAATGTGGAGATGAAGGGGCATCGTGGAAGGGGAAATGTGGAGATGGGGGCATTGTGGAGATTGAGGGGCAATGTGGCCAGTGTGGTTGAGGGGGCCAATGTGGTGGGGGGGCACAGCAATTCTTGCACCAGGGCCCGTTGGCTTCTAGTTACGCCTCTGAAACCACATCTAATGAAATTACATGAAGAGCTAGATTAACCATGTGAAAGGGCCACAAATGGCCCCAAGGTCTTAGCTTGGGCATCTCTTTTGTAAGGGATCTTTCACATTGAAGCTCCCTGTAGCATTTCCATCACCAGTGTTCGGAACACACATTTCTCCTGCTTTCCTCTTCTGTTCCTATTGGTGGGAGGATGTGGCTGATAGCCAAAGTATGTGAGCTTCAGTCAATTACTTGCTGCTGCCCAAGTGGGTCAGCCATTCATTGTAGGCTTTTTTTTTTTTTTTTTTTTTTAAATCTTGTATGAATGGTCTGCCACACTGGCCACAATTCACAAGTCCTGCTGCAATCTTAAAGGGATAGTAATACGTAATTATTACTAATCCCTATATTATTATTATTATTAATCTTTATTTATATAGCGCCAACTAATTCCGCAGCGCTGTACAATTGGGAAGAGACATACAGAGGTATTAAATAGTACAATCAGATGTGGAGAACAGGAGGATCAGAGGGCCCTGCTCGTGAGAGCTTACAGTCTAGAGGAAGGTAGGTTTGATACAGAAGGAGTAAGTGCTATTGCGTTTAAGTGCCTCCTGCCACATGAACTGCCAGTCAGTGGGTGGGAGTGAGAAGTGCCGTTGAGTGCAGTAGTCCGTGCAAGGGGTGAATCTTGGTCATGATGTTTATGGAGGCAGTTGATAGGCCTCCCTGAAGAGGTGAGTCTTCAGGAAGCGTCTGAAGATTTGAAGGCTGGGGGAGAGTCTGATGGGGCGGGGGAGGGAATTCCACAGCTCAGGTGCAGCACGGGAGAAGTCCTGTAGGCGGGAGTGGGAGGATGTGATAAGAGTGGTGGAGAGCAGAAGGTCGTGTGCAGAGCGAAGATGGCAGGTGGGAGTATATTTGGAAATGAGAGATGAAATATAGGGGGGTACAGCGTTAGTGAGGGCTCTATAAGTTAGCACCAGAGTTTTGAATTTTACTCTGTATGCTAACGGGAGCCAGTGTAGGGACTGACAGAGGGGTTTGGTGTTAGAGAAGCGATGAGTGAGGTAGATTAGTCTTGCAGCAGAGTTCATTATGGACTGTAGCGGGGTTAGTCGGGTGAGAGGCAGGCCAATTAGTAAAGAATTACAGTAGTCAAGATGGGACATGATGAGTGTTTGGATATTAAAGTCCTTTTAAAAATAAATGTGTTGCCCCCAGTGTCATCTCTCAAACCTTTATGGTTTGAGAGATTACCGCTCTTAAAGTTGCCCTCTTCCTCCCCCTTCCCCGAAGTCAAGTAAAGCATGTCCCAGTAAACAGGAAAGCATTCAAAATGTATAACATCCATGTTCCATACCCTGTGGACTTTCCTAAAGTAAAATAGTCAGCAAAAACACAAAGCAGGGAATTTAAAGGGGACATTTCACCCCTTCACAACTTTGCCTAAATTGTTCCGTTATATATTATAACTAATGAAAAGTGTAAACAATTAAAAACAAACAAACAAAAAAACAGCTTGCTTGGAGAAATGTAAAGAATAATTGCAGCTCTGTACCCAACTTCTGGCCACACTGTGTTTAACGGATCTGTACCGCAGTCTGACGCTTCCATCCAGCCTCCTCCGATGACGGCTTCTCTTTGTAAGCTGGAGTGCTCTCATTGGCAGAGATTGATTTCTGGCCAATGAGAGCTCTCCAGCTTCCAGACAGAAGCCTTCGTCATCGGAGGAGGCTGGATAGAAGCGTCATACTGTGGTACAGATCCGTTAAAGGGATAGTAATACTTAAAATGTAAAAAAAAATATGTTGTAGGGTTTATCCCCCTGAGTAAAACAAGAGTACTCCCACTGCTGAGAGGTCTTTCATTCAAAAGTTATTAATTTTCAAAGTTGAATTTTTTAGGTGCAATATCACAGTGGCCTGAAATTGTACAGTGGCGCTGTTGCTACACCATCCTATGGAGATTTATGGTCAACTGACCAGAGTTGTCCATAGGATCGTGTAGCAACAGCGCCACTGTACAATTTCAGGCCACTGTGATATTGCACCTAAAAAATTCAACTTTGAAAATTAATAACTTTTGAATAAAACACCTCTCAGCAGTGGGAGTACTCTTGTTTTACTCAGGGGGATAATCCCTACAACATATTTTTTTTTACATTTTAAGTATTACTATCCCTTTAAACACAGTCTTGCTGGAAGTGGGTGCAGAGCTGCATTTATTCTTTAAATTTCTCAAACCAAGCTTTTTTAAATGTTTGCACTTTTCATTAGTTATAATATATAACGAAACAATTTAGGCAAAAGTTGTGAAGGGGTGAAACATCCCCTTTAAATGAAATAAATGTATTGAGATAGCTGCATTTTCTGCTGAAGAGCATAGTAAATTGCTTTGAAAAAAAGAGGAATGTATTGCAGCTTATACTATAAGTATTGAACATTTGAAAGAAAAAAAATCTGCAGAATTGCCAATTTACTGATATGGACTTTCAAACATTTATTAAAATTTGCCCCAAAATATAAACCACCCCATGTCATCAATGTTAGAAAAACCATGAAAACAAACACTCCTTATTCAGAAAATAGTGAGAGATCCAAATACAGACTAGTATTTATGCAGAGTAAACTGGTTGGTATGCAAGATCCTATTAAAGAAGTAACATATTTAAGTAAATGATATGAAGACCTCAAGCAGGTTGTTGGCAACCAAACTCCCCTTTGACATAGGTCAAAAGGTGTACAGCCTGTATCAAAACTGTTCAGGAGTGAACAATTATTTTCACCTGAGGGCCACATAGGCTCAACATTTTTGTTGCAGGGCTGTAGTTGCATGGCATCTCCAAACAGAACAAAGAGCATTACATGTGTAATTATTCCCCCTTCCTGATTAATGTGACATGGGGTTATGTGTGGCTGTTCTTTGTACTTCTGATCATTGTAACATTAACAGTTATGCTTCTACACATATAATGTATCAGTTCTGGCAATCTTTGTACAGGTAAAACATTGTATCAAACATCTGCTTTATGATAAAGTGCATTCATTTGTATTTTCTTGGTATAGAAGTACTGCTGTATTTTTACAAACAGCCAGACTCATGGGCCAGAATAAAATTGTCCCACAGAATCATATTCTGCTAATTTCGGAGACAGAGTAGTCTAAATAAAGGCTCAACAAACAAGCAAAAAGTTGATCATAATCTGATGTACTTCTTATAATCAGTAGATGGGCAATCAAGAAAAAAAGCAAATGTCAAGCAAGATATTATTATTTATAAAGAGCCTACAGATTCTGTAGCACTGTACAACTGTTTGGCAACAGAACAATGTACAATAGTGTACACTAGATAGAGGATATTTAAAATCAACATTAAAAGGCACTGGAAACAAAAGATATACCTGTTCCCTAGACCTTACAATCTATAGGGAGTGAGGGATGGATACAAAAGGTCTGAGTGCTTTGAGTTGCTGAGTGGTCCAGCCACAGATTGTAACATAAGTAAAGGAAAGTCACATGTGCTCTAATGAACTGTAGCGTTGAAAGTTCAGATAATCGTATCATGGAGGTATTACAAGGTGTGTGATTGGGTTGAAGTATGAACAAGTAAAATGTCTTGTCTCAATGTAGGAGTAAAGGAAGGGTTCAATGAGGACTAGCTGCAAACCAGTATGGATTGAGAGCTGCATGTATGTATGTATGTATCTTTATTTATATAGCGCCATACATGTACACAGCGCTTAACAGAAGTTGAAATAATACAATACAAAAACGACAGAACTGGGGTTAAGAGCATTAAGGTTAAGTACAATCATTACATTATTTGTGAGGGAAAGTGCAGCAAGGGAATCATACACTAGGAAAGGGACCCTGCCCCAAGGAGCTTACAATCTAGGCTGAATTCATATTGACAAACAGAGACACTAGGAGGAGTATTATAAGTGCAGGTACAAGGTGTGGTGAAAGAAGTGCAGAAGGATTCTGATGTGACTGTCAGTGTGCAGGAGGACATCGCTATTGAGATGCCTCCCTGAGCAAGTGGGTTTTGAGGAGTTGCTTGAAAGTGGTGATTGTGGATGATTGGCGAACAGTGATGGGGAGGGCATTCCAGAGTCGAGGAGCAGCCAGTGAGAAAGATTGTAGTCGAGAGATGGCTCGTGTTGTGTAGGGAGAGGACAGGAAGAACCCTTGAGAAGACCGTAGGGGACGGGAAGGGGTGTAGCGGGAGATAAGGGCAGAAATGTAAGAGGGTGCTGAAGAACAGAGTGACTTACAGGAGAGGAGGAGAATCTTGTATGAAATACGATACTTTATAGGTAGCCAATTGAGGGATTTCAGGAGGAGATGAGATGGAAGGTATCTGGGAGCAAATGTGGTGATTCTTGCGGCTGAATTGATAACAGATTGAAGTGGAGAGAGATGAGAAGCAGGAAGACCAGAGAGTAGAATGTTGCAGTAGTCAAGTCTAGAGAGAATGAGTGCCTGAGATAGAGTTTTAGCTGTTGATAGGCAGAGGAATGGACGTATTTTTGCAATATTTTTTAGGAAGAAGTGACAAGTTCTAGTGACAGCTTGGATATGGGGGGAGAAGGTTAATTTGGAATCAAGTATGACCCCAAGACAGCGTGCCTTGGATGCTGAGTGTATAACACAGTTTCCTATTGTGATGGAGAAGGGGGTTGGTGGATGGGTTTTAGGAGGAAACACCACCAGCCCTGTCTTAGCCATATTAAGTTTAAGGTGGCGGTGGGCCATCCATGATGAAATGGCTGAGAGACATTGAATGACTCGAGACTGCACAGCTGGAGTGAGGTCAGGGACAGAGAGATAGATTAGTGTGTCATCTGCATACAGATGGTAATTAAATCCAAGAGATGAGATGAAGTCGCCAAGTGAGAGTGTGTAGAGTGAAAAAAGAAGTGGTCCCAGGACTGATCCCTGAGGTACACCTACCGAGAGGTCGAGGGGAGACGAGAAAGTGTTAGAAAAAGAAACACTGAAAGTACGTTTAGAGAGATAGGAGGAAATCCATTTTAGAGGTGTGTCACGGATGCCAAGTGTATGAAGTGTGTCCAGTAGGAGTGCATGGTCAACAGTGTCGAAAGCAGCAGATAGATCTAGTAGGATTAGTATACTAAAGTGTCCTTTGTCCCGTGCTGTGTGTAGATCATTTGTGATTTTTGTTAGAGCTGCATAATATTACAGTGGTGGGAGGTATAGTTATATTAGTTTTTGACTGTTGAAGAGGTTTATATTAGCAACGTTATGTTGTTATCTGATAGGCTTTCCTGAAGAGTTAAGTTTGGAGGCTGTAGGAGAGTCTGACAAAGGGAGGCCAAGAGTTTTATAGGGTGGGCGCAGCTCTAGGAAAGTCTTAAAGACTTGAGTGAGAGGTGGTCATTAGGAAAAGAGATGCAAGTCATAGCCAGTGTGAAGGGAATCCTACCACAAACAAATGTGATGAGCACCCATCAAGCACAAGGATAAAGTGTCTTGTTCTAAGGCATGATGGCATCTCAATGTGGAGAAAAGTCACGTTTTTCACTCCCATGTACCAGCTTTGAAACATCAGGCAAATCCTCTCCACATGAGAGACAACAAAACCACAGATGTATGTTTTGGTCTATGTGGTGTGGTACAGCTGACTCTCTGTAGGCACATGGAAGCAAGAGCCCATGCCTGGGATACTGTTATACTTCGGGAGACCTACAACAAACAAATGTGATGAGCACGTACGTCTGGGGTTGTGCTGGAAATGTCTTCTCTGTAATGGCACATGTGAGTGAAAGACATGACTCGAGTAGCATCTAAGAGGCTACCATGCCTTGAACAAAACACATCTTTGTTCTTTATTGGGGTACGTTCGTCATACTTTTTGCTTCTGTAGGTCTCCCTAAGTGGAAGGGTATCCCAGATATGGGCCCTTGTTTCTATGTGCCTAGAGGGAATCAGCTGTGCCCCACTGATGAGGCCCACATAGGCCAAAACATATGCCTGGGGTTGTGCTGTTTCTCTCGTGCAGTGAGGATTTTCCTGACATTTCTGAGGGTGGGATCATTCTGATATGCATATGGAAATGGAAATTTGCAATGGCACATGGGAGTGAACACTGTGCACCTGAGAGGCTACCATGCCTTGAACACAACACTTATTTTTGTTCTCTTTCTCTGTGTGCGTTCGTCACACTTTTTGCTTCTGTAGTGTGAAAATAATGACTGTGAATGTATTTTGAGACAAGTGTAGAAATATAAAGAAGGGTAATATTGTTGAGTATTTTGTAGGATTTTGAATTTCAGTCTAGATGAAAAAGACAGCCAGTGTAGTAGAGTAAACTGCTGCCTTATGTGGTTATAGTACTTCCTGTGCATTTTGAAGCAAATGGCAAATGTGAAGTGCAACTCAACCAGGAAGTGAGCAGATCATTTTCAGAATGCTCACTGGGCCTTTTCCATAAAAGAAAAGCAAATTAGGAGTGAACCAACTGCACCATAGGCAAGAAGTAATAATTCTGGTCAGTTCTCATGAATTTAAATGGGGCTTTAAACCTTTGCGTGCCAGATGGGTATGCAGCTTTGCAATGCATTGCATACTCCCACTGGCACTCAACAGTTAAAGCCAACCTCCATTTTGACTTTACATATTCTACAAGAGTATATATACAGAACATTAAATTGCCCATACTTTGTATCATTTCTTTTCAACTTTGTGGCAAGTTTTCCTTTATCTGAAAACTGTCCTCAGATTAACCCTTTGAGGGCCAGATTAGTGTGCAACACATAGCTTAGAGGGTTAAAGCAATTTATAAAATATCCTCACTGAAATACAACAGACCTTATGCACAAAAGGAGAGGAGCAATTCTGCAGGAAACCAGCAGCACTATAGGGATCAATAAAAACAAAATAATTGATTAAAATGGGCCTTTAACTCCTTTCTCCAAGAAACTAATACAGTGTATCACTCTGAACGGCGTTGGATATGTCTCTAATATTCAAGGGGTTAAAATCACCATTTAAAATCAATGAAAATTTGTATTCCTTTCTCTTGGTGCATTTGGTTTACCCCTAGAATTGCTTGTCTTTAATTTGTGCATAAGACCCATAGATACCGATTACGTTTCATATGTGGTTTTGGCCCTGTGTAACTAAAAGGCCAAACTTGTATAAGAGTCTTGGCAATCTCTGATTTTACACAATTTGTATTATACATTTCAATTAGACCTTCCAGATGATTCCCATGATATCGGTGCCTAATCCATTCATGATGGTTGGTCAATACAGGCAAATGCAAGGCCCTTGCAGCCTCCCTTCCCTCCTGAAACTGGCAGTCCCTGAATGTTTGGGGTGAGTGGGAGGATAAAAGGGATAGTAATGTTTCATAATAAAAGCAGCTTCAACTAATATTCATAGTATTTGAGCAGTGGAGAGCGTTATTTCAATACTGTCAGAGTTGTAGTTTAAGAGTAATTGAATGATACAGTATCCCCCTACCACGCCTTTTACTGATGTAGCACTGCTCAGCTCTGAGCAGCAGGGAGGTGCTCAGGTAGATTGCAGAGCGGGATAATCTTCAATTAACATAAGGGGAAAAACCTGTCAGTGGGGGCAGGGCTTCCATTGTTCTCACAGTAAGAAGATTGTCCCTTGCTGTGAGCTGTCTGGTCTGTGAACCAGATTCCACATCTGAGGGGAGGTGGCTTACACTAGGTTAACGGGGCGGGAGGGGGAAACTATCATTCAATTACTCTTGAACTACAACTCTGACAGTATTGAAATAACACTATGGCTCAAAGACTATGAAGATTAATTGGAGCTGCTGTTTTGGCGAAACATTACTATCCCTTTAAGTCACTGCAGACATCAGACATGACACACTGGGTTCCCTGGTTCTCCCACTCGAGCAGGAACTTTGGTGAATTCCAGCGTGACAGGAGAAGATAGAAGGAAGGAAGCGAGTGCCTTTTAGTTACCAGGATTGATCACTTACATGAGTGTGTAGGCTATCAATACTAGAGGGGCATCAGGACGGGTCCTAATTACCCCCTCATAAGGTCTGAATAAAAAATAACTGAATAAAGCATTTATCTCATTGTGCGAGAGGACTGTCAGAAGCATTGCTTTTCAAACTATTAGACACACCTCTGGCACTCAGAAGATTAATTTCACAGAATAATGGGGCCACGATCAGGGTCTGAGATGCTGATCATTGCTTCCATTAATGCAAGCATGTGATCAGCTCTCTCACTAAGAGTTGACTACATCTTTTCCTATCAGCACCACAGGTTGGCATGCAAAGATGTGATCAGCAGTCAGACAGGTAAAGCAATATATGAGGAGCTGATAATTGTCTCACTAAACCAGTCATGGCTCTCTAGAAATAGGGGAAGTTCCATTAACATTAATGCTGATGTCACTGTCACAGCCTCCACATAATGATCACAGAGAACACTGAGGCGTTTGGTCCTTAAAGGACCAAATTATTTGACTTAAATGGCATGTCATTGGTCCTGAAGGGGTTAAGGACAGAAAGGTGTGCACCATGTTGCTCACCCCCTCTGGTCCTTAAGGGCTTAAAATAACTGAGTAATTTGTTTGGGGCAAACCAACTGCACCAAAGGCGACAAATTAAAAAGTAGCATTTAAATGGGGCTACACAAGTTTCCGACACACTACTTTGCAGTTTATTGGAAACCTCACTCTAGCATTCGGGGATAGATGCCCCATTCAAATCAAAAGACGTTTGCAAAAATTATTCTTATTCCGTTTGGTGTTATTGGTTTATCCCAAAATTGCTTCAGTTCCTTTTGAACTGTAGACGCCCAACCTTCAAACTGATGCTCAGGCTGAGGTGCCTGGAAACACAGAAATTGGGCTACAGGAGGAATTATTTATGCATCAACTTTGTTCATGAAGTTTAAAAACAACAACAACAAAAAAGGCACAGGAATATTCACATAATCATACAAGGTACAATAAACTTGTTTACTAGAGTGGATCTATGGAATGAAGGGACTTACCTGTTTAGGAAATGTTCCTCAACATCACACCGCTGAATAACATCAGTGCAATATTCTGTGAATGGGCAGCTAACCATAAGCTTATCTAGAAGGTTCTTTACTAAAATTGTTGACTTTTTGCAAGTCTGCAGAAGTATATGCTTTCGATCCACAGGACAAAAGTCTTCTTGGACTAAGAAGTTAGTTAGGCAGAGAGTGCAGTATGTGTGTCCACATGGAGTATCCAATGGTTGTATCAGTGCATGTAAGCATATATGGCAGATTAAATCATCATCCACTTCTTCTGTGTATGTGTAAGCATGGTTTTCTTCTGCTGAATGCTGTTGTCCGCATACTGTACATAAATTCTGAGAAATATTCTCCAACTCTTCAATGGCATCACTTGACTCCATGATCTAATGGCCAGCAAATGGAACTTTCAGACCTAGCTCTAATCCAGATACCTCAAAGAAACTGCAAAGAGAAGAATATACAACATTAAAAATACAGGAAAATGTAATCCTATGACTACCACTCTGTCTTGTGTATATCCACATTTTGTTTTACTTTTCATACCACATTAAATGTTTCTCCAAAGTGAATATCTATAGTAGTTTTTAAGTATGTATAAAAGAGAATATTGAGTAGTTCACCAAGTAATACATGGGGGTAAAGTTCTGCATGCATTAGTCAAAGCATTATCTGCAGGGACATGTTTTCATTCTCTCAGTGTGTCCCTTTCCTCCATATCTAAAGTGCACATCAACTGCGTTGCCTGGAAGTCAGCACTCAAAGCAGGAACTTATCACAGAGGTAAGCAAAGTGACCAGGACCTGCCAGGACATAGTTGTTTGTGTTGGGGAGGGGAAGAGTGGGAAGGAGTGGCAGATGCTGTATGTGTGATTCTGTGACTACCAGTGGACTCGTGAAACAAGGATGAGGTGTTACACAGTGGTACGCATCATGGCTACCAGTGGACAGAAAAACAAGGCTGATGTGTTTTACAGTGTATGCGTGATTCTTTGACTGCCGGTGGGGGTGGTGGTGGTGGGGGGACAATTGAACAAGACAGAGGTGTTAGTGATGTGTGGCTCTGTGACTGCTAGTAGAACAGATGAACAAGGCTGAGGCGTCAATGTGTGTGGCTCTTTGACTACCAGTGGACAATGGAACAAGGCTGAGGTGTCATTGCATGCATGTATGTGTGGTTCTGTGATTTCTAGTGCATGGTGGAACTAAGCTAGGGTGATTGATGGTGTACGTGTGAGTGGACACTGAAATCTCTTCCTTCGCCCTGCCTCTTTTAGCATGGGCAGTGGGTGTCAGACAGTATATGTGGTGCTGCGACTCCCAGTGGAACAAGCCTGGGATGACAGACAGTGGAAAAGCTTTGGTGTGGCAGACAGTGTATATGTGGGTCTGTGACTACCAGCAGAACAGACCTGGGGTATCTGACGACGTATGTGTGGACACGGCATCTTTTGCTATTAATCATAATAAAATGTGTCTGCTTCTTTAAACTCCATAATGTAATTTGCTCATCTCCCAGGATATATAGTCTAAAAGCATTTTTTCTGCCAGTTAATTATCAGCATTTCCCACCAGATTCATATAATTTAAGATCCTTACCACTTTCAACATATACTGAAAATTATTCCTGAAGATTTTGTTTTTGCTTGTAATGGCTCCTGCCTGAAGAACGGCAAGTTCAGAAACATGATTATCTGTTATTTTTAATAGTTATTTACTACTTTTACTAGATATTTTTCTATATCAACCACCGACTTTCATTTATCTCCAGTACAAGAGTTCTAGGTAGAAGTATACTCGTACAGTGCAGGTTGTAATTCCTGGAAGAGCTATACTGGCTAGGAATTCTGAGACAGTATGAATTCAAATATAATTTATAACATCCTTTATTACATATTTATAATTGGTACCTCAATTAGCATCCCCACCTGCTTTTGTTTGCTGTTTTTTAGGGATTCTGTTGAAAACCCTTCTTTATTCTGGGGACCAGCCAAGTTATGAATTCCTGCTGAGTGGAAGCAGTGAGAATCTTCCATCGGACCATTTTTCCTTTTTTAGCTGACTACAATATTGTAAGTATCTTGGTTCTTCGGTGGAGGTTTTTCACACAGGTTATACATTTTACACTATGAGCTCTTATCTGTTTTTGTGTTCCCTATTTGCTCTGACAATTTCCTCATCTCCCAAGATATATTGTATAAAACATTTTCCTCCACCAGTTACTTTCTTATCAGCATCCCCTCCCCCAGATTCATATAATTTCAGATCCTTACCATTCTCAACATATACTGAACATTATTGTAGAAGACTTTACTTTTTACCAAGACCTTGCTGAGACTACACAAGTCTAAATAAATATGTAACCAATATCTTCGTGTTATTTTTTAACACAATAATTTACTTTTGTTATTAATAATAATAATAATAATAATAAGTGGACCTTACACCTTAAGATAAGGTTAGTTAATTTTAAAGAAAATGTAAAACTGTGTGCATGTTTTCTAGGCATTTGTTTGTCTTGGGGGGGGGGTGATATGATTACCATTTACAATTATATTCAAGGTTAATACAAAGAGCTCTGCAATGAATTATTTAGGTAAGAATGAAAGGTCATCTAAAAAGATTAGAGGAAAGGTGTTTTTTGACTATAATAAAGGCAGGGGTTTTTTTTACAGTAAGGCCAGTAAAATTCTTTGCCTCAAGCGGCTTTGCTGGCAGATACTGTAATTGCTTTCAAAAAAGCAATGGATGCAGATTGTTTCAATGCAGGTAGATATGTTGTTGATCCAGGGAACTGACTGCCATCTGGAGTCAGAAAGGAATTTTTTTTTTACCCATTTGGGGCTTTATTGGAAATGACTTCAAATCCTTTTTTGTGCCTTCCTCTGGACAACAGGGGTGATTCGGCATGGGCTGGACTTGATGGACGCTTGTCTTATTTTAGCCTCATCAACTATGTATATATAAGTAGTTTTAATAAGTGTAATTTTATTAGTTGTACAAATGAGGAACGTTATTCTAATTAGTTTCTGTTCTAGGATAATATTACCACACACACCGTGCTATGGAAGAATCTAGGCAGAAACCAAACACTGGCGGTATATAGTATAGCATAATAAGAGGTAAGTTTTTTTTCGAACATACGTAATTATCATACTGTGGAGTGAATTAGCATAAAGTGCCACAATGTGCAATCAAGTCATAAAGTCTAATTTCTTTAATTATTATAGAAAAATGACTAGCATGATATACAGATAGAGTTTGAATCTCTCTTGTATTGGGGTAACAGGTCCACATTAACCCTTTGAATACCAGTGAGGAATGTAGTGCATTGCAAAGCAATTTGTTGTGTACCCTTCTGGCACTCAAAAGGTTAACATTTTAATCCTCTGAGGGCCAGAGTTATGTTCAAAACATTGCAATACAACGTATTAGAGACCCCTCAGCAATTCAAAAGGTTAACCCCTTAATGACCCTTGACCATCATGGAATTCCGGGCCCCCCCCCCCGCAGCTGCATGCCGTTCGGGGAGTCCGGAACCGGAAGAATCCCCCCCCCAAAAAAAAAAAGCTCCGTGGTCCTTAACTGACAGCGATGTGCCGATCGGCCGGTCGTTAAGGGGTTAAAAACATATTCCCCGATAGCTGAAATATTTAAGGAGTTTAGGATTAAGCAACAATTTAAGGGAATAACTATACTAATTGTCAATATCTAATGAGTTTTGCAATAAATAGCCTGCTATACCTGAATGGCAGGAATCTATCTTTATGCCAGTCTCGGCCTGTCCTCAACACAAAAGTTGAATTCTTAAGAGACATTCATTGAAGACAGACACATAGCAAGTCTTATATTTCACAAAAGAGACTCCTACAGTACTGTGATTTGAAAGAGCTTTTGAAAGGAAGAACAGTAAATGGACTGCAATTGATTAGAGATCCTGAAAAGAATAGATACCTGTGGAGTAGGCCTCAGGGAAATGTCACCACATTGGCAAAACTATAACAATAAAGTCACAGTTCCAGAGATTTCCTATTGTATTGCTTTGCCCCGTCAAGGAAGGTATGAACTTTAATTACATGCATGCAGCTCAAATCATCCCTATTCTGGAGAACTGGATGTCAGAGGAAAGTGGCCTTATACAACAGCATCATTGTGGGTTTATTCACTTCAGTCATATCCAAAACAGAAAAAAAAAAAAAAAAAAAAAAAAAAAAAAAAAATCAGGGTAAACCAACTGTATAATAGGGGGATGCAAAAAAAAAAAAAAATCCATAAAAGTTCAATTTATTTACATGTGACTTTTAACCCCTTAAATGCAATGCATTGGAGACCTCAAAAACATTTAAGAGGCATTATACTATAGGGATATGTAGTGATTAATTTAAGAGAAAAACTTAGTAGGTGTCTATAATATTTTTCTTTTATTGATTTTGATGTAAGTTCTAGCCCACGGCTAATTGCTTTTGTTTACGAAGGTTAAAGACTCTTAACCATACCTGGGAACTTTCAGTTGAGGGCTACCCGGAGGGTAGTCCTCTGTTTAGCAGGGGGTAACAAAAATGACGCTAATCGCATCAAAAAGGGGCAGGGCTTAACTCGAGTGTTGGGGGATTTAACACTTTGAGTGCCAGAGTGGTACGGAATGCATTGCAAAGCAATGCATTCCGTACCACTCTGGCACTCAGAGGGTTAAATGTGTCACACAGAAGGCTGGGGACGGAGGCACACCGGGAGAAAAAGCAGATGTGGCAGAGTTTCAATAGAAACTCTCCACATCCGGAGGAATCTGCCTCTGCTCCGGAGACCCGGTAAAGCTCTGTCAGAACCGGAGTCTCCGGGCGAAATCCAGAGAGTTCCCAGGTATGCTCTTAACCCTCTGAGTGCCAGAGGTGTAAAAACGACTCGTTGTGTACCCCTCTGTCACTCACCAAGGTCTACTGAAGCCTATTCTAATGGCTTGGTAGCTACGGCTAAATCCATACTCTTTCAGTTAAATTAGAAGATCTTCTTAAATTTTATAGAGGAATAAATATGTTGCGTCATGTAATTGTAAAATATATTTGGAGCTATACTCTTCCATCCACATATTTGAAGTTATATCCATACATATAATGAAGGTCATATATAGATTATATATTATATTCCAAAGCTCCACATCATAAGGTGTGTTGAACTCCTTGTCAGTTAAAACATACAATTGTCACTTCTGAATCAAAGCATGAACAATCTCCTATCCATGCTGGTATAAGCTTTGAATCTGAAGGGATCTATTGTAAGTTAGAGTTCAACATTTTTATGCTGTGAAGCTTTTGAAATAGTTATGTATTTACCTCAATCATTTGAACTGTATATTATATTCAAAGTCTCTATGACCTCTATATATCTTAGTTATAGGGTCCCTTTAAATGCCCAGGGCTACACTATGTAGTGTGAAAACAGCCCCCACCACTGACTTCACTTATTACTATGTGCTTTCCATAGGCAGAAGATGACAAGACTTGACAGTCTCATGTGTTGACTATGGGGGCTATATGTGCAGCTGTTGAACCTGAACTCTGACACATCTAGTTCCATTGCTGGATCCATCCAGATAACTGCATGGACCAGTTTTGTAAACTTTGAATTGGAGAGACCAGGGGAGCAGTACATCATTGACCTGGCAAGCTCAAAAGGACTTTTTCCCCACAGGAGTCGACCTGCTAAAGGTAGCTAATGATCATCCCCTTTTAAACTCTTTAAGGACTAGAAGGCATTATAATGCTATCAGTGTTATCTTTTTATTTATAAAACTCACCAACATAGTCTTAGCAGCAGTACGGTGAGTGGGGATAAGGTAGATACATATACAAGCCATAGCATGCCCTTTCTGGTGTTTAAACCTTTTAGTGCTAGAGGGGTACGCAATGCACTGCAAAGCAATGTGTTACTTACCCCTCTGGCACTCAAAGGGTTAAAGTGCCAAGCAGAATATTGGTGCTGACAACATATAATCACTAAAACTATGACTTTTTACATTCTGAATTTTTGTTTTTTATAACGAGGAGTTGAAAAAGTCTTTCATCAAAGGGTTTCATACCTAGAACATTTAATGGAACTTTAGCAAAGCTATTTCAGTTTCAAAAGGTATTAGTAATGACTGGTCAGTATGAATACTATCTAGATTCACTGGTCAAAGCTAATCATAATAAAATCCAGAATATGGAGTTTAAGAAAAGGATGTTTAAAGCAAAATTAATGTATCATGTTAATTACACTGCATAGGGGTTAAAGGGATAGTAATACTTTATTTTAAGTTTCTTTAACCCCTTAAGGACCGGGAAAATCTGAGGTGGATTTCATTTAAGGACCGGAGCAATACGGACCTTTTTGATTATGTCTTTGTTGAACAGTGTTTTCCCTCTAAGTACTTTATTTTACCCATGAAAATTATATACCGTTTTTTATGCACAAATAGGACTCTCTTTTGATACCACACTTACATGGATTAAATTAAAGAGAGCGCAAAAAAAAAAAAAAAAAGCCATTTTTTTTCTCTCTTGGGAACATTTGGGCGCAATGGGTTAAGTTTTTATGAAGACTGCATGAAAGCTATGACCGGTCAGTCATATCTACAAAATGGGCAATTTTAAATGTGCACTGCCCCCCTGGGTGAAAATCCCCATGTCCCTTTTTCCCCACCCTATTTTCCCACTTTTAGTATTGATTAAATTTGGCTGTGTATATAAATGTATTATATGGCTCCACAACAATCACACTTTCATTTTTGGTAATTGACATTGTTTGTTTGTTTTTTTAATAAATTTTTATTATTTTATTATATATTCTATGGCCGATACTGCAACAAGACAAATTATTGGAAGATACAATAGACCAAAAAAGATAAGAGACACAGAACAGGGACAAACATTTGGGCTTCTTACCACGTATAGTGGGCAATTATAAGTGTGGGCAATTATAAGTGTGGAAAAGGTAGACGTCGATGTTGTGCAAAAATGGATCATAGAGCAAAGTCATTTGGAGATATAGTGGGGGGTAAAAAGAGGTATAATATACAACAATTTATCAACTGTGACACACAATATGTTGTATATTTGATTCTGTGTTCATGTGGAAAGGGCCATGTAGGGAGGACGATTAGAAATCTTAGAGTTAGGATAGGAGAGTATAGAAAAAAATAATTTGTACATAGTGTCGACACTTTAACCAATGTCCAGTGGGTAGAAAAGATGGCTTCCTCATAAAGGGAATAGAACATATACCACTGTCCACAAAAATAGATTCCAAGTGTTGTGTAAAAAAAGAGGCACTCTGGATCTAGGTTCTACAGCGCCAGAGGGTCTCAAAGAGGAAATTGAGATAGAGAGCTTCATATGAAGCTTGTGGAGCTTCTCTTATATATTCTGCTTGTAGAATTATGAAAAAATATGTAAAGTTAAGTGACTGTCGATGTATACTAATGTATGCTGACATTGAGAGATGGGGTTTTGGGCTGCCATGAGATAATGCGTGGGTAGTATATATCCACATGTTCTTTTTTTCCTGGAAAGTAGCCCTTATATAGAGATGCAGGAGTTGGGGGGCTACATGGGTGTGTGTCCAGAGGTGAAGCTCAGAGGCCAAGGCTAGGTGACGGGGAAGCGATGTACTGCGGCCATGGGACAGAACTGCGGATGATAGATTAGAAATTATATTGGGATCATAATTGGCAACCCCATACAGTAAAAACAGAAGAGAGAAAATGTTTATCTGAGCGAATCCAAAGGTTCTGCCCAGTGTGGGTGGTGCGTACGTGTCGTTGTTACTATGGAACCTGAAGCCTGTGCAGATATGTAGATATGCAGATATGGAACCTGAAGCCTGTGCAGATATGTAGTATGATGGCCAGGCACATGCTCATCGAAGTATAAGGAAGTGCAACACATGCGGTTCACGCCAGGGTGAAACTGGAAGCGGAAGGGAGCCATGCATAAAGATGTGGCTGTATGTGAGGTTCCATTTTTCAGGATCAATGCACATATTGGGCAAACATGGGCCCTCGGGGAGCAGATTTTCAATACACGGGAAAGTGTCCTAGTACTTCTTTATTCATCCTGTTTGGGCACAAACGATGTTTGGAAGCTTACATAAAGTAAGGGACAGTGACAGCCACTTGATTGACCCCTGAGGGAATGGCTTTTTGCTACACAATGCGTAGGGTAGAAATGAGGTCTTATGAAAAAAAAAAATATATAAAAAAAAATATTATATGTGCACATTTAGTTAATGTTTATGTGTATTTTACTATTTGCTATATATTTCTATTTTTGGAGACCTATTAAATTTTACACAATTTATATCAAAGTGATTTGGTTTGGTCTCGATTAATATACATAGTGTGGCATATTCCCCAAGGAGTTCTTACTTTCCAAAGATTGGGTTTTATTTATATATATTTATATCCCACACCAGATGATATTTCCACTCCACTTGTCGATAGCGTATTCCTAGAAATAAAGGTGTGAAGTGAAGATTGTACCCAAGGGGAAGGATGACAAGGACATGCATTGAGCCTTACTGGGGGTTATCCAGTGGATGCGAGCATACTGAGAGGCTGATATAGGCCTCAGGAACATGCGAGTATAATCATTGAGCACTATAAAGGTGATTAGCAATGGTGACGTTTCAAAAAAGTTCTTACAGTCTACACTTTGAGCGTGTGCGCTCTTCTCTCTTTTTGCTATTTTCCTACATGTATGTGAGGAGCTGTGGTGTCAGTGGTTCCATTTGAAGAGCAGCACAACAGTCAAGGAGGATTGTATTTTCCCTTTGGACTTTTTATTTTGATTCATATTGGGACTGGTAGGATTTGAGAAATTACGTCTGTGGTATTTAATGCCTACACAAGTGGTTCTTTTTACAAAAATAAATGTAAGTTTTAGAGTTATATTGTTCTGAAATTCCCCCCTTCAGTCCCTTTAACACATGTCTGCGCTCTAGCTGACAGACTGAGATCCTGGTACCGGGACTGGATGGCTCTTCTGCAGAGATGAAATAGCGTTGTATACAAAGAAATTCTTCATTAAAACGCTCTACAAAGTGTGCCTGCCTCAAGCCAAGCACACATTATACACCATTCTAAAGAAGAATTTCTCCACAGAATTTGATAGAAACTGTTAAGACAGGCTATTTCAGGAAGTAATCCTGCTGTCACTTCCTAACAATTGCAACAGTTATAAAGCTTTGAATAGAACAACTGATAGCAGTGGGAAAACCTTAGTTTTGCTTGACAAGAAAAGCCCAGTAACAACATACGCATATAGGATTTCATAAAATGTTTATTGCTCTATTAAGGGAGTGGTTCTCAACCTTTTTGTTGTAGCCCTTTTGTTTTAAATGAAATCCACAAGGAACCCAATCACTTTAACCCTTTGGATGCTACAGACCTCTCCAAGGCATGGCTTCACCATTCATTAGGTATGACTGTGTTACTCATTGTGCAGTTTTCCCTGTCATGGCTGCCTGAGAAACCAGTCAGGGAGTCTTCCTGCTTTCCCTTTCAGAAGGCCAGATATTGTGATGGAAAGTGCCAAGGAGAGTAAACTCCCCCTCCAGGCTACAATCCTCGAACATAGGTAATCACACCAGAGTAACAAATTGGTAGAGTTCATTCCAATACAATGCATCCCAACAGGAACAGATACAAAACATTATTAATATCCAGACAAACATATATTACAGCACAATGCACCTGGAATGGGGCAGGTTTATTGTGAATGATGGAGAGCTAGGCTTCACCTTAATTTAGCAAACTTTCCACTCCCTCGCCAGGGAATGCCATGGGAATTGCCAGGCATGCCGCCTGGGTAAAAGCTGGGAAGAGAGGTGGCAGTCATTGAGATTCAAATCAATATTCTTTACCTTTGGGTAGTGGGTCCTTTTAATTCTTTGAGTGGTAGAGAGGATTCCAACGCATTGCTTTACATTGCTTGGAGAGATCTCTAGCACTTAAAGGGAATGCAGTAAACTTAAAGGGATAGTAACACTTCAGTTTTACTAAGCTCCATTTTGTAGCCCTTAAAAAAAGAAATGAAATGCCCCCAGTGCCATCTCTTAAACCTTTATGGTTTGAGAGATAATCGCTTTCAAAGTTCCCCCCTGCCTGACGTGAGTGCTCTAGCCGACTGCAGGGGAATCCGGTCCCGGGACAGGCAGAGGCTCTTTAGCAGAGCTGAGATTGCGTTACTGCAAAAGAAATCCTTCACTGAAAAGGTCTTCTATGTGTGATTGCAAACCAAGCACACGTAGAAGACCTTTTCAGTGAAGGATTTATTTTTCATTAATGCAATCTCGGCTCTGCTGCAGAGCCGCCGGCTGTCCCAGGAGAGGATTTCCCTGCAGTCAGCTAGAACCCGGACGTCAGGCGGGGGGAACTTTGAAAGCAATTATCTCTCAAACCATAAGGGTTTAAGAGATGGCACTGGGGGCATTTCATTTCTTTTTTTAAGGGCTACAAAATGGAGCTTAGTAAAATTGAAGTGTTACTATCCCTTTATCTCAGTGGCTTCTAATCTCACAAAAATTACTTTGGTAGTTTTTTCCATTTTTATTAAGAAACCCGATTAGAAGAAAGACATTTCTATCAATATTTTGAAAGATATTAGATCTTTTGCACCAAATAAATAAATTCTATTGAGGAATACATACAATTTTTGGGTAATAATGTCCCTTTTACCCACTGAATGCCAACAAGGTATACAACACATTGCAAAGCAATGCATTGTGCACCACTCCGGCATTCCAAGGGTTAAAATGGCGTGAAAATACATGTATGAAACAGATAACAATAGACACTATATTTGTGGCCATTGAGGAATAAAAAAATAAAAACTATTTCTACTAGGCTGTTTTCTCAGTAGAAAACAAGCATTTGTTTAAAAAAAGATTTTTAGCAAAGTGAAAATGCAATCATCACTTTACAAAACACGTCAATAGGTTTCCCTTGAGTAAGGGGAAACAGCCAGCATGTTATGACCAGTCCCACTTATCAGACATTTTTTGACTTGCCTTGACAAGCTTTAGTTCTTTGTCAATACTCTGTAATTAGAAATACAGCAGAATTTGTCCAAACCTGCATGCTGTATACAACACAGTTTCAATAATCAGATAACATCCAGTATTCATTGGTACTCTTTAATCAAATTTTAGCCCTGCATCAACATCTAGGAAGCACAAGCTAATGATCCAGAATGTAATCTTTCTTGTTAAAGAAGCAGTAAACTTTTTTTTATGAAAACACATATTTTGTAGATCATTTCCTGCTGAAAAAAACAAGGGTACTCCCATCGCTGTCAGATTTTATTCAAAATTTATAGCAGTTTAAATAATCAGGAAGTGAATTTAGAACCATACATACATACATACATACACAGAGAAATGGATAAACCAAATTCTTGTTCCCAAGCAGATATGTAGGTGGGCATGGAGGAGGAGAGATTCATTAATATACAATAAATTCTGCCTAAGTATCTACATCGCAGACCAAAGGAAGTGCGAAGGATCTCAAAGGGTGTCATGGAACGTGTTGCCCCCTCTCTGACTTAAAAAATGTTTCACACAGAGATATTTCCATAGTTCGTGTGACGAGGGGGAGAGTAGGTTTTGTAGAGAGGAGAAAGGAATGGTAGTACAATTTATGAACATGTCTGTCAAGGATAAATGGAAGGAGTTCGCAAGGAAGGTAGTGGAAGTGGATCTGGTATAACATACCGTAGAAAGAGGAGATGGTAGTATAAGAAGCTTTTTCTTAGAGATCCTCAGATTCCATGAGTGAAGAACAAGACCTAGGATAGGATGGGATTTTAGTGAGGGAAGGCGATCCCTTTCAGAGAGAAAGACTTCATGAAGTATGTCAAAATTCTGAAATGAAAATCTTTCCATGGAGACCCACAATGTAGTAGTCGAATTGTGAACCCAGTCAGGTATAGATGTTAGCAATGCCGCTTGATAGTAGAGGCGAAAATCCAGAATTCCAAGGCCACCTGTAAGTCGAGACCTGAAGAGAGTGTTGCATTTAATCCTAGGTTTCTGAGAGCACCATATAAAAAGAAAAAACAATATAGGATAGATTAGTACAAAACATATATGGGATATGGATAGGAAGAGTTTGGAGGAGGTAGAGAATTTGCAGTAGGAAGTTCATTTTAAGTATTTGAGTATGACCCAGCCAAGATATCAAAGGAGGTCAGGTTTTATCGTCTTGAGCAAATGAGGCATAGATAGAATCAAGAATAGGAGTAATTTTAATACCTAGATAGTTAATGGCAGAGTGGGACCTTTTGAATTGTAACATTGATTTAAGAGAAGGATAGATATTAGAGGTAATATGCAGAAGCAGGGCTTCTGATTTGGAGAAGTTTACCTTGAAGTCTGAAAGCTGGGAGAAGGCATGAAATTCTGTCATAGGAGCTGGTAAGGAGGTTTGTGGGTTAGTAACTGTTAGGAATACATAGTCGGCGAACATAGAGATGTGTTCTCTAGTATTAGATGGATATGTTGGGCAAAGGATTCCATGAGAAGGATAAAAAGTAGTGGGGAAAGAGGACAGCCCTGATGGGTGCCATTGGAAATCCCAAAAGAAGAAGAGTGATATCCATTGGTCTTGGCAGAAGGGTTATTATATAGAGCAGACATTTTTGATAAAGTGAGGGCCAAAACCAAATACTTGTAGATTATACATCTTAAAGATCTAGTTGATCCAGTCAAACACTCTTTCTGCATCCGTAGATGCAAAAAAAAGCCGGGATCAGGAAGATATATGAAGAAGATTAAGAAGTTAGTAGGTATTATTACGAGCTTCCCTACCCGGAATGAAGCCCGCTTGGTCTGGGTGACTAAGGAGGGCTAGATATAGTTTGAGTCTGTCTGCCAACAATTTGGCATAAAGTTTGATATATATTTTCAATAAAGATATTGGCCTTTAACTAGAACATAACAATTTATTCTTCCCAGGCTTAGGAATAAGGCTGGGTGTTGGGAGATTGAATCCAGGAGAGTGTTAAATGCATTTACTAACAAGGTAGCCAAAAGCTGCTGAAAAGTTTTAAAATATGATTGGGAAAACCCATCTGGACCTAAGCAATTCCCAGTGGGTAAAGAATTTATGGCCCAAATCACCTCAAAGTGTGAATGGGGAAATCAAGATCAATTGTGACGTCTGAAGGCAAAGAGGTAAGGTGGGCAAATTCCAAGCAGTCCTGTATCCGTTGTCGCAAGGGAGGGCTGGGATCAAAGTCTCTCTTATTATATAGATCTTTAAAAAAAAAGCATGAAAGGACTGAGAAATGTCCTGATCTGTAAGCTTCAAAGAGCCCAAGGCTGATTTGAGCGTAGGAATATAAGAGGACTTGATGGTCTGGCATAATTGCTTAGCTAACAGAGATCCAGATTTATTACCTTTTCGAAGTATAATTGTCTGGAACAAAAGAAAATCTTTTCAACCTCGATATACAACAGATCCTTTAGCTGTTGATGAAGAGCTGTTAATCTAGGAATAAAAAGATTGTGTTTTGGAAAGCTTATGTTGGGTTACAGTCTAGGAGGGTGTTAATTTGTTAATGACGCTGGAGTTTGTTTTGGGAGGCCTGTTTTATCAACTCACCTCTAATAACACATTTGTGTGCTTCCCAGAACGTAAGGGGGGAAGTAAGAGATGCATCCAGGACAGTGGAAAAATTGTTTACTCCAAAAAGGGGCGTGTAAAAAAATGGTATTCAAAATCCTAGACAAAAGATCCAGCGTAAGAGGGAATCCCAATATGAAAGGTCTTTTGAATGGTAGGAAGATAAACATTTTTCATTTTTCCTATTTTCTTTGAGTCAGTTTCTTTCCACTGTTCTGGTCTGTCAAAAGCCCCAGCATTAAATATACAATGCTTTTGTTGTGTCACATGAGGGAAAAGGATAGGAAACACGACTATGGTAGAAGCAGAAACATAGGCATATGGAAGCTTCTTAAAGTGGTGACAGCTAAATGACAATCATGTGTAAATAACTGGGTTGGTACAAGTTTCCACAACCAGAAGAAAATCAAGTATGAGGGAAGATTCAGCCTAAGGGTTGTTGCTACCGCTCCCTCACCCAGAAGAAAAGAAAAAAAAAATGTTTTCGTTCACAAAAAGTAACTGTGAGATATATAAAATTGGAAATCGATAATCACAAGTAAGGAAATTATGCAGCATTTTCTAACTAGAAGCAATATGCATATGAGGTGTATAGGAGTTCTATCAGAAAGAGTAACATACAAATGAGGAATGGGTTTAGACCCTAACAGAAGTCCAGAGTAATCTGGAGCTTTATATATATGAAGTGAACAGACAGCAGGGCTGTGATGGATACCTATAGTCAGACTGAGTAGCTCCACCAAAACTGTTCTTTCTTAACCCAGGACAACAGTCACGAAACTTCACCAGCCAGGAACTAGAAACATAGCTCCATTCACCCAGTCGTCACTTAGGCAAGACTCCGTGTAGGGTGAATGCACATTGGATACTGCAAGCTTACCCCACCAGAGAACACCAGTGTAGGTAAGACAAGAACTGCTTTATTGTGAAACATACAGGGTTTAAATCCACCCATATTGGGATCCAATCAGACACAGGTACTGCAATACGATGGGGTAGCTGGTGGAGGGGCACAGAATGCAAAGAGGCACAGTGGTGAAGTAGGAATACACATCTTTACAAAAGGGTCAATGGGTGGAGGGTGGTTTCAGTATGAACATGGAGTACACTGAGCATGAGGTATGTTCAGAATGTCTGGTGCCCTGAAGTCACACTGCAGTGCCAGTCCCCTGAATCTGCTAGCTCCACTACAGTCACTGTCCATAGTCCTGAAATTGGAGCATTGTACCAAGTAAAGTGTGTGTTGGGTAACACGTGTAGCGGAGTGGAGGACAGAGCACTACGTTTAACTTTTATTTGAACAAGTTCTCTGATCTTCCCACTGCTGCTCACACAAGGGTCATTACTACTATGCAATGCATTAAACAGTAATGGCAAGAACAGCTGTGTGTCAGCTATTAACATTCTGCAATGCTCAAGCAATCTGGTACAAGGTTTTGCAGGACTGGAATGTTTAATTTACATCAATTGGCAAATAAAGTTACATTTCTCAAATTATTGCTTTAAATAAAAAAGTGACCAATATAAGATATTGGGGATTTTGAAAGACCTTTCAAAATCACTTATATTGTTTTAATATGTTCATCTCAAGTAATCTGATCATATCCAAGTATAACTGTGTTGAATGTTCCAATGTCAAGTGAAAGAATTCCAAGAGCTCTCTTTCCAAACACATTCTTGTTTCTTATCAGCGATGCAACTTTTGTCTTGGTCACCTGGTCCTGTGACCCTTCCACCACAATTTTCTTCAGATGTAATAAAGAAAAAGAGAGACACAGTGCAAAAATGCCTCCAAGAGTGAACTCCAGGGATAATTCCCTTTTTTCCAAACCCCTCAAGATGGACAGTAGCACAAGGCTGGGGTGCCAGACTGGTTCTATTGCTAGTACCAGTGGACAGTAGAGCAAGGCTGGGGTGCCAGACGGGTTATATTACTAGTACCAGTGGACAGTAGTGCAAGGCTGGGGTGCCAGACGGGTTATATTACTAGTACCAGTGGACAGTAGGGCAAGGCTGGGGTGCCAGACGGGTTATATTACTAGTACCAGTGGACAGTAGGGCAAGGCTGGGGTGCCAGACGGGTTCTATTACTAGTACCAGTGGACAGTAGTGCAAGGCTGGGGTGCCAGACAGGTTCTATTGCTAGTACCAGTGGACAGTAGTGCAAGGCTGGGGTGCCAGACGGGTTATATTACTAGTACCAGTGGACAGTAGGGCAAGGCTGGGGTGCCAGACGGGTTCTATTACTAGTACCAGTGGACAGTAGTGCAAGGCTGGGGTGCCAGACGGGTTATATTACTAGTACCAGTGGACAGTAGCACAAGGCTGGGGTGCCAGACAGGTTCTATTACTAGTACCAGTGGACAGTAGAGCAAGGCTGGGGTGCCAGACGGGTTCTATTACTAGTACCAGTGGACAGTAGCACAAGGCTGGGGTGCCAGACAGGTTCTATTGCTAGTACCAGTGGACAGTAGTGCAAGGCTGAAGTGCCAGACGGGTTCTATTACTAGTACCAGTGGACAGTAGAGCAAGGCTGGGGTGCCAGACGGGTTATATTACTAGTATCAGTGGACAGTAGCGCAAGGCACATTTTAATCACCACCATGTTAACCCATTGTATGCTAGATATGTCACCAATACATGTAAGTAATATGCTAGAGGCATCTAGCACCATGGATAAGGGTTTTATTAAGCGTTCCCATGGGGAATTCAATTGAAACTGCAGGATTCCAGGATAGAGAAGTTTTAGAGCCAATGAAAATTGTACTTTATCCAGTTCAGGCAGTAATTAGAATCTAGAGAGAGGTCTCCAACACATCCTATATAATAATTCGCTGAAACGTGTGTAACGCTGCAGTCATGCTCAGTAGAGACTGCTGCGCATGCTGCAGTCATGCGCAGTAGAAACTGCCCGCGCCGCGACTGATAACAGCCGCGGCGTGGGCAGTCTCTACTGAGCATGACTGCCCCGTGACCGGCTGGCAGTGGCACTGTGGCCCGTGTAACGGGCTCTTCAACCAGTTATATATAAAAAAGGAACTGTTCAGCCCACCTTTTTGTGGCAGGAAGACAGGTTATAGGATAGTATTTACATAACCCAGTCATCCATTGTTCATGTCTCTGGTCCTTCAAGGGTTAACAATGCATTACTCCTTATATACAGTACAGTATGTGTGAATAATTCTCCAATTGAATTCCCAACATTGATATTTAAGATAGTATGAAAATGTATAATATAATGTATATAGTATTTATTCAGTTACATAGAGAGCTCTCAATATGTTGTGAAGTAATCTATAAAGTATTGGTAATGCCCTGCCTACAAGTCACATCCCCAGAAACACCGCCGATAGGAGATCAGACTGTGTGGTGTGTAAATGTGCATCACATTGTTCCACAGTACTAAAACTCACATTAGTATTTGCTTAAATTTCAGTATGTGTTTATAACTTGTCTCTGTCAATAATATACATTGGCCTTGTTCTAAATCACAGCTACTAAACTGTTGGACCTCAAGCTGTTTGGGGATGATGGGAATTGTAGGCCCCAAGAGTCTTTGGCTGGTCGGGGGTTATTGTAAGTTGTAGCCATCCAAAAGCTGGCGGTCCATCAACTGATTACCTGTGTTCTAAATCATTAACTTACATAAAAGCTGTCAGAAGTCGCCTACAAATTCTCAGTAACGCCCCACTCACTGTTCGCTCACCCAGAACCACCACCTACAAAATGTGTCCCTCTTTGGCCATTTGAAATGTTGTGAAGCAAGAAATGGAGCAAACCAGCTGCACCATAGGGGATTAACAAAGAGTCCCCAAATGGCCACTCATTTAACTCCTTGAAGGAGGTTGTCAAGGTTTCTTAATTCTCTGGAGACCTTTCGGAGGAGGGTTAACCCTTTGAGTGCCATGTGTTGGATACCTCTCTGGCACTCAAAGGGATAAATTCTCCATTTGCAACAGAGGGAGTTTATATTTGTCTCCTATGGTGCTCCTAGTTTCCTTTTTCCTTCAGAGTTCCTTCAGTTTCTCGTAAATAAATAAAAAAATTGCTCCTTCCAACCCTTCACAATGTCTTACATTTGGGGTCATTCTTACTAAATTCAGAAGACTGCAACTGCTAGTATGAAAAATTATGGAATGAAAAAGGTAGATTTTAAAAAACCTAATTTAGGGTTACATTTCACTTTAAATTCCAAGCCATTGAGATCATAAGTATATTCAACTGTGCCAGTTTATAATTCATTCCTTCCATAAGAGACTTATGTGTACCCACTCTGTTCTCCAAGGAACACATATGTGCTAGAAAGTGTCACTAGAATTCAGTGAACTTATTTATTAAAGTGGTGCCATTCTTGAGCAAACCAGTTGCACCATAGGAGACAGAAAAATAAGGATTCCCATTGATTTCAATGGCAATTTTAACCCCTCGAATCCCTCCAATATATTACAAGGGGTTAAAATCAATGGGATTTTGTTTTTAGTACCCTATTGTGAAGTTGGTTTGCTCTAGAATTGCACCATTTTGCTTTTATACATAAGGCCCTGTGTGTGTGTGAATACTGACTACAGCATTGATTACCAAATAGGGTTAAAAAAAAAATCCTTCATGTTAAGAAACTTCAATTAAGTAAGCAACTATATATGAAGATAGAGAAAGTACAGATCTTATATCTTCCTGTATGACCTTAATATCCTGACTATTCATTTTCATAATGTTGACCAGGCCTAGGAAACCTTTGACTCTCCAGCCATTGAAGACTACAGCTACCATCATTCTCAGCCAGCCATGTAGTCCCCAACAACACTAGACAAACAACACAGTAGTGTGGTCCATTCTTTTTAGGTAATGTCACATATGTGTGTAGCATGGAATCTGACTAACGTTAAACTTTGTAGTCACCTTTACAGGGATTAGGGGTCAGGAGAAAACAAACAGGGATAGAACAGAGATCTATTCTTCTCTTACCTTTATGTTCAGGTATCAGGACTCCCTGTTAAAATCAGCATGTCCATTTCTCTGTGCTGGTGAGGTGGACACTGCAGTAGGTGTTTATTCCAAGGTAAAACCCTTCACAACTCTTCCTGTTATGGAATTAGTTGATAATTCCACACAAAGCATTTAGTGACATCACAAGGCCACACCCTCAGTCTGAGAAAGCAGGTAAGCCAGTTTGCATGTTGCTACAAATTACAGGTTCAGGGTTTACCTGTATGCAATGACTAATCACACTTCACTGAGAGCATTTGAAGTCTGCATGTTATATTTTGCACAAATTATAAAATGCTTCACAGAAATTAGCTTCTTAAAGTGGACCTGTTACCTTCACAACTTTTAGTCTCAATAAATGTATCTATTTAAACTGCAGATATATTGGTTTTTGCCTTTGCAAACAGGTTAATAGTTTGAGGTGGGGATAGGGTTGCCACCTTTTCTTCAAAAAAGTACCAGCTTTGGCTTTCCCTCCATAGACTTAACATTGGACAGAAGCCAATTTTTTACTGGCCTGTCAGTAAAATACCGGCTGGGTGGCAACCCTAGGTGGGGATTGATTTGTACTCATACTTGATCAGGTAAAGCTGTATAATTAATTACTCATGTCAAGAAAATCACCTCTCTCCACCTTCTGCTGCTAAAAAGTATTAGATTCCACAAAAGGGGTGGAATAAATTAATAAGAAAAAATAATTATGCAAATAATTTAAATGCAACACTTCTAAACATCAGGTAAAGATTATTATGGTTTGCAGTAGGTAGTTTTTATTATTTAACCCTTGGAGTGCCAGAGGGGTTTAATTATGCAAATACTTAAAATGCTACACTGCTAAACATCAGGTAAAGATTATTATGGTTTGCAGTAGGTAGTTTTTATTATTTAACCCTTCGAGTGCCAGAGGGGTTTAATTATGCAAATACTTCAAATGCTACACTGCTAAACATCAGGTAAAGATTATTATGGTTTCCAATAGGTAGTTTTTATTATTTAACCCTTTGCGTGCCAAAGGTGTATGCAAGGCATTGATTCGTAATGCGTTGCGTACCCCTCTGGCACTCAAACTGTTAACCCTTTATATGCTAGTGAGAATTCACATGAAGTGCCAGTCTGTGTTCAAGGGCTGTACATGCCCTGCACAGGCCTTTTGTTTGGATACGCCTGGCATAATGAAATACAAGAAATATTGCAGGTACTTGCGGTTTTCATACCGTTTTCTTCTGTTGTTTAGACTGAGAGTAAGAGATATGAAAAAAACCTTGCCAAAAAACCTACTTAAAACGCAGTAAAAATGCATTTTTAATATACTATTTTAATGCTGCACAAGAACTAACATAAACTAATAATACCCCAAGATATTTTACTATGGACAGAAAATCCTAATGCCCTTTATGAACTTTGCCTTGTGCGTTCGTTCAAGAGATGACCTTTGATGCCGTGTCCATGGAGATGGACATGACAGTTGCTGGCAATTTTTTTAACGGAAACAGGCAGTGCTTGAGTCTATTTAACTATTTAATCCTTTGTGTGCCAGAGAGATACTCAGTGAATTAAAAGGAACACCTCGGTCTTTAAATGGTTAAGATTATCATATGCTTTGAGCAGAGTCTGAGGTCTTGTATAGGGATGGCAAAATCTCTCGCCATGTTCCCGTGGGAAATTCCTCAAAAACCACATTGTTGTCCGCTTTATCACAGAAAAATCTGCTTTAAAACTAATGATTAAAATTTTCGCATTTTTTGCCCATTGGCCAAAATATTTAGCCATTTTTTCAATGGCTAGAAAGTTTCCGCCCATTGATCTACGTTGTTTTTGCCTTTTGGTTATAAAAATGTGACGTATTTGCGGAAATCCAACACAATGGAAGCGGCTACAGAGCGAGGTAGACTTGCTGTGCTGTTCTGCTGTGATTTTGAGGCAAAATTGAGGCTGGAGAAACTCATAGTGACTGCTGTAATTATGAGCAGGATTAAAAATAATAAAATGAGGAACTGGAAGGCCCATTATTTGTCCACTGAGTCTGAGTCTGAGGAGGAAGTAAGCACAACAGAAGCACTGTTGGCCAGTCCCCCTAAATCACCCCTAGGGTTTTTGGGGAAATTAATGTCAAGGGAGGAACAAAAGGGTGATAGTGAGAGCAGGACAGGTCAGCTGCCTGTGCCTGCTGCAAAACATGCTGCACCTGCTGCCAGATGTGCTGTGCCTGCTGTCAGACGTGCTGCCCCTGCTGCCAGTGCCACCACCAGTGCTGTGCCTGCTGCCAGTACTGCCCTTGCTTCCACCAGTTCTGTGCCTGTGCCCATGCTGAACATGTTGCCTCCAGTGCTGAAGCTGCTGCTAGTGTGTCTTATAATACTCAGGAGGGGGGTAGAGAAGATGATATCAAGTCTGACAGCAGGGGACCCTAAGTCACACTTGCCATCTCCAAGTGCTAGTACTACTACTAAGGTCCAGCAGCTTGTTAGCATTAGGAGTGAGGAGGGGGTAATCAATATCTTCCTATTAACAGTGACTGTGAGGAGGAAGACGCAGGGGCTGAAATTGATGTGGTTGGTGTTAGTGTCGTAGTAAAAGTGATGGTGAAGCAGCCAGTGGGACTAGTGTTAGGGGAGTGGTAGGGGAAGCAATTGAGAGCATTCAGACTAGTGGTCAAGGATGCCCACACCATTACCCTGACCCTGGGAGCCCCCTTGCCCCACAGCATTGTCCATGTGGAACTTGATCCTGAAGAAGGCATAATTGTCACCACTGCAATAATACCACCACCACCAGCAGAAGCACAGATCAGCTGCCTTTGCCTGCAGCTAGTGCTGCCAGTCTGCCTTCTTCAGGTCACCAAGAAATGCCAATTGTGACATTAGGGCACCCTCAGTCGCATTGCTCGTCATTTCCTCCAACCAACAGTGAGCATTTGGAAATTTGTGGAATTTGCAACTGCTCTAATTCCTGATGCTGCTGAGTTGCAAGGGCATCAGGATGCTGAGGATCAGGCTAGTGTGCCGCAGACCACTGTGGACACAGTGGGAATGGGGTCAACAAGTGATCTGGGACTAGGAAAGGTTCCATTTGCCAGCAGCAACACATATATCAGGCATGGTAGGGGCTAGTTATGATGCTGCTACTTCCTCTGGTGCATCACTGGAGCTAGTTGTGGCAAGAGCAACCTTCATCATCCATCACCCATGTTACTGCTGTTGTTGATCCCATTCCCTTTCAGCTGACTAATCGTACTGCTGCTTAAACAACTAAGCAGCAGCAGCAAGAACAGCAGTCGCAAATTCTGCATCTACATCAGGGCATTTGACAATGGCCAGGGGCCACTGGCCAACAGGACATCACCTGCTAGAATTTATTTTTTTCTCAGGGCTTATGCTTTAAAAAAATACAAAATTAAAAAATCATAGTCCTACAAAAAAAATGAACAATTTTTGGGGGTTTGTTTCTAAACTGGAGTGTCCTAAATGACTAGTTATTGATATCTGCTAATGAGACCACTCCATCTTACAGGTAGAAATCCTCTGTCATCAGAGGAGGCTGGATAGAGGGAGGGGAAATACTGAAGCTGAAAAAAAAACAAAACATTTTGAGTGGAAATGTAGAGATTGATATGATTCAAAAAGTATTGAAAAAAGCATGATCATTGCATACGCATTGCCTATTTTTCAAAGCAATTTCATAAGCGACTTCAGCACAACAAACAAACCACCAGCCTGATCTTAGCCCAACAGTGCATGTCTTCTCTATTTCCATGTCTGTAGTACAGTTGCCCTGTTTGTTTCCCCCAGAAATCCTGCACTTTATTTTGTCCACATACACTGGGCCAAATGCACAAAAGAGTAGCAATTGATTAAAAATAGGGCTTTTAACCACTGATTTAATGAACCAATGCTTTGACGATCTCTAGCATTCAAAAGGTTAAAACCCCCATTTAAATTAATATGGCATTTTATTTACACCCTATAGGGCAGTTGATTTGCTCCAAAATTGCTCCTAATTTCTCTTCTCTGTAAAGGATATTTGATTTTGTAAGGAAACTCGTATACATCTAGGCCAGTGGAATGAAAAATAATTACTACAAATGGCAAATGTTTGAGTAAACTGTGATATACGTGTTTACATGTCTTCATTCTGATATACTACTGGTGGGCAGCACAAAACAATAAACCACATTTTCTTCCTCTTATCCATTTTGTTTGTAATTTAGCATCTGTTGTTGACTCGGCTGCTCCCCTACAGGAAGTACTGTCATTAAATAAACACAATCTGTGTGTAAATCCCTTTAAATTAAGTACAAAACATGTCAAAGTTATTTGTGTTTAACCATTTGGTGTGCAAGTGACTGCATTGGCGAGCTTTGTATCACTCAAAAGGTAGCACATCCATGAACTTACGTTAAAATGGATACTTATGAAATCTTGGTTATTGCAAATAAGTAACTATGTAAGAATTCAAATAACATAAAATTTTGGGAAAACCAGCTTTTTTCCTAAGCTTTATTAACAGGACATTTCATGAAATTGTGGTTAAATCCCACTCATATTTTCCTACTCACACTTAAGTCCTTGCCAGGGAAACGTCCTGCTAATTCCCTTAAGCACAGCTCATTAACCAACACCCAAGCTTATTTCAGAATTTCCATTAAACACTGCACCATCCATGTACCCACTTGTACATATACAGTACAAAGCCCAATCAACCAGCCATCAAAATATTTACCCATGACTTATGTTAAGAGGCCATACTGGGCCTACACAAAGTAATGTGTCTACTCCTGAAAAACTTCAATTTAACCCTAGATATAAGACAAGAAAAACTCATGCTCCATCAAGGTATGACAAGGTTGAAAGAGAGAAAAAAAACATTAAAACAAATCACAAAACTTAAAAAAACTTGTAGGGGAGCTGCTCTGTGTATTTGGTGAAAGGGTAAAGGAAATATTATTGAATCTAGCCCTACTTTAACATTAACTGAAACTAATTTCTTCCTCTTCTTAATTCCCACACTCTTAACCTATTGAGTCTTACCCTATCCCCAGATATGCTTGATAGACAATATGTTGGGCCAGCTATTACTCTACAAACCACTTTGTTATGCTTTGGAACCCCTCTGCCACTCAAGGGGTTAAATCAATGGGGACATGTGGCGCTTTTATGTTTCCCATATGGGACAGCTGGTTTTCTCCAGAATTACTCCACTTTATGAATATGCCAGTTTCTTTTTCCATTTAGTGTGTCGCTTCGATTAAGTAACAAAAGCCACAAGATATTAATTACTAGTCAAGTGGAATTCAAGCTGAAGCCTTGTGTATGCATACATTGTACTAATCAGCAAGGAAAGCTCCACTTTATTGTATATTGTATTAAAGTAATAGCAATGTTTTATTTTAACATCTTTTTTAGTAGTACATATTAACTCCTTCAATGCTATATACATCAACACAACTTTGCAAAGCAATGAACTGGATATGTTTCTAGTATTCACAGAGTTAATGGGGGAGATGCACTAAAGGTTGGAGAGGGCTCATAATATCGATGTCCTGTCTAAGGAACAAAGACAGTATGCACTATAGTGTGTTCAACATCATATCCACATCAGTCCAACAAAAATCTGCCGACATAGACATCAATAAGACATACCTTCACCAGGTTTAAGACCTTTCATTCATCACATCAACAATAGCCTATTTCCATATGGAAATGCAGGATAATGAGCCATAATCATATTCAAGGTGGTGTGTTTAAATGTTAATGTAGCATTTCACCGCATGCAGTACACACTGATAGCAGCCTTGGCTGTCACCTACCTGAGGCTGGTGAAGTTGGGATCTCCCTATAGCTTCCTATGCAGCAGCAGACCTCAATCAACCAGAAGCAGGGAGGGTTGCAAACTGCTGTCGATATTTTTCAGCATTCTTTCTGCTTCCCCACCTGCTCAGTAGGGAAGTGGAGAGGATCCTTTCAGCACCACCAACAGCATCACTCCCTTAACCCTATGAGTGCCATAGGGATGTGCATTGCGCACCCCTGTGGCTCGCAAAGGTTTAGAAAAGTACACTAAGCAGTACACAGTCATTCCATCAGCACTGTATAATATTTTATACATGTTGTGCACTACTTAGGGAACAAGGTTGGGGGTCAGACAGCATCCATGGGGATTTGTGGCTACCAGCTGCCCTCCAGTCTTGCTCCCTTGCCCACTGGTAGCCATACAACCCCCATGTACACTGCCTGCCCCCAAACTTGTTCCCTTGCCCACTGGTAGCCATAGAACCCCCATGTAAACTGCCTGCCCCCGAACTTGTTCCCTTGCCCACTGGTAACCAAAGATCCCCATGTACACTGTCTGATTTCCTGCTTGTTTCCTTGCCTACTGGTAGCCACAAATCTCCAAGGGCACTGTCTGGGCAAGGGAACAAGGCTGGAGGTGTCATACAATGTATGTGGGGCTAACACACAATGGTGATGTTCTCCATGGTGCACCACAATATATAAATCCAACATGCTACCCCACAATATAGAAATCTGATTTGCTGTCCCCCCAGTAAAATCTGACCTGTTGCCCTGCCCCCAATAAAATTCAACACAGGGTGCTCCATAAATTCAACATATGCTGTCCCCACATGCTGCCCAAGAACTTGTGTGTATATTTAAAAAAATACATAGTAGAGAATCTCTAATCCTGCACTATGTACTTTTTGCTTTGAAAGAATATCTACTCACATCACATGGGCTTGAGTAGGAGCTAGCAGAGGAAGGTGGTGATTGCCTTCCTGGTCACCACAGGGGCACATCAGGAGGGTTCCTGATGCTTCCCTCAAGGTCTGATTTTCTTTCAAAGCAAAATGGACATAGTGCAGGATTAGAGATCCTGCACTATGTATTTTTTTTAAATATACACACGAGTTCTTAGGCAGAAGATATTGTATATTAACCCTTTGATTGCCTGAGGGCTACACAACACATTGCAAAGCAATGCATTACCTACCACTCTGGCACTCAAAGAGTGAACTGTATGGTGGCAGCATATATCTAATTTTACTGAGAGGGCAGCGTGTTGGAGTTTACTGGAGGGGACAGCAAGTCTGATTTTACTCAGGGGAAAGGCAGCATGTTGGAGTTTACTGGGGAGTCAGCATGTCGGATTTCTATATTGTAGGGTAGCATGTTGAACATTATCATTGTATGTTAGCCCCACATACACTACCTGACACCCCCAGCCCTGTTCCCTTGCCCAGGCAGTGCCCATGGGGATTTGTGGCTACCAGTGGGCAAGGAAACAATTCAGAGGGGGTCAGAAAGTGTACAAGGGGATCTCTGGCTACCAGTGGGTAAGGGAACAGGTCTGGGGGTCAGACAGTGTACATGGGTTTCTGTGGCTACCACTGGGCAAAGTAACAAGACTGAGGGCGTCAAGCAGTGTATATAAATTTAGGATTTAGGAAAGTAAATATAAGTGAAGTATTATTAAGGAAGGAGAACCAATGGATTTTCTATCTCAACTCTATGGCCTCTTTGGGGCTGAATGAAGAGTCTAGATGGCTTCTACATAATTAATATCACAGCAGTATTTATAATTGCCCTTTTAGTCTACTACAGAGATGGGGATTGCCAGTGAACATAAATATAATATCTGACTGCCCCTTGTCTAAATGTCTTACATGTAGTTTGATGATGTAATCAGGTTCACAACTCATATGCTCAACAGAGATTGATATATTTTTTTAGAATTTTATTGATTTTAAATGTGTAGTAAAGGTTAAGTTTTACATATCAGTCCATGTGTTAAACAAGGTAAGCAGGTTTCTCTTCTATCCATGTTATATAGTCCTTATATAGTCTGCAGCCGAAATGTATGCCATTCTCTCGCCCAGGGTGCCTCAAAGCTGTCATCACTCCTCCAAACTGTGCAGGATTTAAGGATCTCATGAACACGTGTAAATCAAAAAGGAATTCAGTCATTCAGAAGGATCTGCATGAGTTAATGACATTCATTTGGATATCTTTGAGGATAACCTGAAAACATGCACTGTTTGGAAGGCTTGAGAGCAGATTTGTGCTCCACTGATCTAGCACATAGGAAGAAGAAAAGGGTTAGTTATCAACTACTGGCTGAGGATGATGAAATTTGTAGTCCAACAAAAAGCGTCCTCCAGAAACCAGACTTTTTTTTTATACAGTGTCTGTGTATGTTGTCTGTTTTTTTCCACATTATTTTCATTTAGCTTCTACCAGGCCCGTGCAACCATCTAGCCCAGTGGATCTCAACCTGTGGGTCGGGACCCCTTCGGGGGTCGAATGACGATTTGCCAGGGGTCACCTAAAACCATCAGATATTTATATTTCGATTCATAACAGTAGCAAAATTACAGCAATGAAGGAACAACGAAAATAATTTTACTGTTAGGGGTCCCACAACTTGGGAAATTTTATCAAAGGGTCGCTGCACTAGAAAGGTTGAGAACCACTGATCTAGCCGATAGGTAGTCAACTACAGAGGCATAATATGGTTGTAGGGGACACATAATACACTAATAAATGAGAGCGGTATATATTTCTATTCATATAAGAGACTGGGAGTGCCAGTGAACATAAATATAATATCTGACTGTGACCCTTGTCTAACTTACATGTAGTTTGATAATGTAATCTAATTCACAACCACATATACACACCAGAGATCAATATATTTTTTACAGTTTTATTGATTTTAAGTGTGTAGTAAAGGTTACGTTTTAGATATCAATCCATGTGTTAAACGAAGTGCCAGTAAGCAGGTTTCTTTTTCCTCTTTCCTCCATGTTTTATAGTCCTTTAAAAATAGTCTGCAGCTGAAATGTCCATCATTCTCTAGCACAGGGTTGCTCAAACTTGTCATCAGGTCTCCAAACTGTGCAGGATTTCAGGATCTCATGAACAAGAGTGAATCAAAAAGGAATTCAGGCATTTAGAAGAATCTGAATGAGTTAATGATATTCATTTGCTTTTCTTTGAGGATAACCTGAACACATGCGCTGTTCTCTGTTTTTTTTTTTCTCATTATTTTCATTTACATTCTGCCAGGGCCGTGCAACCATCTAGCTGATAGGTAGTCACCTACAGAGAATGGTAAGAGAATAAAAGGTTAATTGCTAGGGGGGAGATGAGTATGAGGAGGAATATTGCGACAGGGGTCATAAGTCAAATATGCTGCTTAGGGTATCAAATATCCTTGCACCAGCCCTGCATTCTACACAGACATCTCATGAATTTTCTCTTATGCCTTTTGTAATGGAACAAACCTTGTCATGGGTTCCCTCCATTGCAGAACTAACTCATATTGAGGTGATGTCACATCTAGTGCAATTTTATTTCTCCAAGTTCACAGAAAATTGGAACAATGCCACGACCTGTGTACATCCTACAATACCCAAATACTCACACCTATACTCCCTGGACCTTGGTATATATCCCTCATACTCTTGGATTTCCTCTCTGTGACCAATTAGGGGATGAGCTACACCTGGGAATCACATGAGAAGAACACAGCAAGACTCAGGATTTGAAAATCATCCAGTAAGAGTTTTCTGCCAACAATATCTATATAAAGGCCAATCCTATCTCCCTGTTCCTTATATGTATTCCATACAATACGCCCAGCACTATTGACCCACTGGGGTTAGAGCAATTCAATACCTCATTCATGGATTTATTTAGCTTAACTCCTGAGGAAATGTTTTTTGAATAGCATGAAACACGGATAACTTTTTATTACATCATAATTTATTGACTGAAGGCTTACTATTGAGGCAACTTATACCTCTTATACCCATCTTACAAGTTTATTTTATTCATTTAATGGAGAGACAAGACTATGGAACCCAAAATGAAATTCAAAACACAGAGGCCAGTACCAGAACCCAAATGGAGAGACAGGGGGATGGAGTCCTGCCAGCTTGGCTACCTGTCAAAAGACCAGTTCTGTGCTTCCTATGAAGTCCTTACCTACATATATACACCATCAACAGAACATCGGCATAGGGAGCCATTGTTGGTAGTTGAGAAAACTAGCCGGAAATATTTCCATTCAACTACTTTACATCAACAAGACTGACAGCTTTCCCTACCAGTGTGACATATATTCCAGCCATATATACTCCTGATCATATTCAGAGACTCATTTATATGGACAGAAGAGGTAACTGTGTTCCACCCTGTTCTGCCTTGTAGCCTTTTTGTGTATCTATATATTACTCAGTTTTATTGTCCTTTGTATTCATACATTAGCTGTTTTAATTTCAGAGATGTATTAATAGTCTAATAGTTTTATTATTTGTAATAAGTGTTTGTATTCTGCCACCTCATTTATTCATTTATTAAAATACATTCTTTTAGAGTTCTCTCCTAATTGTTCACATCTTTTGGGTGAGTGTTCCAAGATCTAGTGCCAATGGAGGAGTACTGCAGAGCTGAGGGGATCTATGCACCCTGTCATCCCTTTTATCTTTGTTTACAGGACTGGGAACCAAGTCAGTCTAGTGGGGTAGAAGCAGAATATAGAAGACCAGGCCAGACTACAGTTCTAAGGTCCAGATCTGCAAGGAAGTATCCCCGCCATGATTACTTTTCACTAAGCAAAGTGACCATCTCTCCAAGTAATTGGCCTGTCAGTTGTAAAGTGTTTGCTTTCATGATTTTGCACAAGGGCACCCTTTGCTGTGTATTTCTGTCTTTTTCAGAAATTTCTAAGGCTTTTATGCCCTTGACTGTAAAGAAGGCCTCAACAAGTATGAAGCTGATAAACTTTCATATGTGAATTAGTCTTTATTGCAGGGGCATTGCTAGTTACAGTTTAAGGGATCTAAATCCTCTGGTCTCATGTTTAAAGCCCAGGGTGTTGTTGCAATTTAGAGTATGTAATTATGTCAATCACCCTTAAATTGACAAAATTAGTCCTGATTTAAAGTGTGATTACTTCCAAAATGTTCAAACTGACTGCATGACTCAGTATTTTTTTTTTATAACATTCTATGGAGAACTGTTTGTCAGTGACTCATCTTTTCTTGAGAATGCAACAGTGGTTGAAGCTGACCACTATAGAGCACTGTTATTGTAAGAACACACAACCCCCCCCAAAAAAAACAAAAACAAAACAAGACTTTATACCGTAATAACTCTGAAAATACATATTTCTCAACAGTAGCAGTACCCTTATTTTACTCAACATGAAAAAATTATAGAATGATATTCATTCATAACAAAAGTATACTGCTCCTTTACAGGGATGGAATGGAATACAAACTAGTAATAGTTGCCATGGAGTACAACAACTTCAGAGAGAGGCATCACTGTCTTTCAGGTGTGAAACAGGCATTGGTTATAACAATTAGCACAAGGCAAGGCAACTCTGTTACTCAGGTTCCATTAACAGGGCAGGTTTTGTGAATATTCCTTCAAAGGCATATATGGATCAATCAGTGGCTCAGTCAGTTGATCAACCTGTGATGTAACAGGGAAATCTTGAACACCTACACTGCTTATTGCCTTTAAGGACTGGAATTATTGCCAGCCCCTGGGAGCAGACCTGCTGATTAACGATATTCCTTCAAAGGCATATATGGATCAATCAGTGGCTCAGTCAGTTGATCAACCTGTGATGTAACAGGGAAATCTTGAACACCTACACTGCTTATTGCCTTTAAGGACTGGAATTATTGCCAGCCCCTGGGAGCAGACCTGCTGATTAACGATAACTGCATTGTGAGACCCTGTGGACCAAAGAAGGAAGATGGTGAGATGAAAGGAGACCTCCAATGCTCATCTGGTGTATCTCTGTCTTGCATAATGCAGTACTCCATAGACCTACTGTATCAGGCTTGAACGTTGGCGCACATAAACCCTTGGTATATGGCTGAGCACCACAGATTTCTGATTTGCATTCCAGCTAGGGGGTCTGTGTTGTGAACCCCCAAAAAGCTGATGGAAGTAATTTTGAGGCTGGACAGGGCAGCCCAGACTATTTTTAAACCTGCTTCCGTTGGAGAAGACTTAGTAAAACATAACTGGCATGTATATAATGATCATGGTATATACAATGGCAGAGAGTCAGAATGCCTGATCAAATAAAGGTTAAGGCCAGAGCTCTGCTTTTCCATATTAGGTTATGTGTCCCATGTAATATATGTTCCATTTGACATGGAATTCCCTGGCAGCACTTGATTCCCCACACACACCCACTTTACCAGGTTTCAAGATCAAACTTCAGTATCATGGACAGGGGCTGAATTGGAGTATAGCAAAGTCAGGTAGCTGGCACTTCAGTGCAACTTGTGGGGTGCCAGACAGTCTGAATGTACTCAGAGGTAATATTGTCTTTTGAGCATGTGTACTAGTTCCCAGGATAATGGTCCTCACTCCAAGGGGGGTCATTCATACTGAGGGGTTTGTTTGGAACACACAAATGGGAAGGGGGGATGAGATCAGCCATTCTGCAATGGAGAGTGTCAGCAGGCCTCCTATTGGGTTTTAAACCCTGAGGTTTGGTGGAATTCCCCTCAGTGGCTGATTTGGATCTCCAAGAGCTCTCTTATTGTCATCTGACCTCCATGGAGGGAAAACTCAAGAAGACAGTCAACTATTTCTGTGCTCTGGATCCACTGTCCTAATCCAAGATTTATATCACAAATTGTGGCTGGTCACTTGGCAAGTCTGACATTGACAACTGGGAAGTCACCCATCTATGAACAAGAACACAGCATCTGAGTATCCAAGGAGCCAGGGATTTGAACCAGTGGAGATCTTAGGACTGTTCAAGGCAATGGATCCACCAGAGCACAATCCATGGCAACATCAGATTTTGCTTCAAATTATCCTACAAGCCCTTTGCTTCCCCCTGGGTCCTCTTGTGGAATCACAGATTGAGTACAGGAGCAACTAGCCCTGTTGGGTGAAGAGGCCAAAGTAGAGCATAAGCGAGGTTGAAGAACTTTGCTAAGGAGCAAATGTGCTATGAGCAAGAAGGGATAATTAGCCACTTCTAAGCATGAAGCTGGAACAGCGGTTCTTCAGAGGATCAGAGAGGCTTAGCATTATGGTCAGAGTCTTCAAGTCCTTTCAAGAGGGATCTACAGATCTTTATGGATTCCTACAGGATTTTGAAAGACAATGCTTGCTGAATAAAGTCCCATCCAGTGACTAGGTCAGAATGATGGTCCCTCTCCTGAGGAGAAGCACAGGTGTACTAGATCCAGCACTCCAAAGAGAACCAACACTATGAGTGAGTCTAAGAAGCCTTGCTTTTGGGTGACCGTGTTGCCCGAATGTGGGCAGTCTCTACTGAGCATGACTACCCAAAAGTGGTCAGTCTCTACTGTGCAAGCATTTGTTGGACAACAACTATCATCATCATGAGCTGGCTGTTGAGAGGCTGAGGACGATGGGTGTTTTGTAGTCCAGCTGTATGGCTTATGGATTCCAGCCCTTGGTTTATGCATGGGCAGCTGCAATGGCTTTTGATCCAGAATTACACAAAACAAATTTCAAAGGATTTTCTATTTAAAGGGGAACTTTCAGCTGTAAACACTTTTTTGGCAGGTGCTTAAGTTATTAAAGTTGTATTAGGATTTGTTGTTTTTTTTTTTTTCTTACTTCCTAAGATATGTAGGCTTTATGCTGGGCACTTACGCATTCTGCGGCACACTGTATCTTTGGCACAGTGGCACAGGACTTCCCAGTCCTGTAATTCTCCTCCCAGCTGTCCCAGGGAGCGTGTTTGCACTTCCCTTCACGGTGGAGTGCATCTCTTCTATCTTTACAGCGAGCTCCATTTATCATTATACTGAGCTTGAGCTTTAAAAGTAAAGTGGAAGAATTCTAGGACAAACTAACTTTACTACAGGGGGGAAATAACAAATCTCACTGAATTATGAATGTTAGAGAGACCTCCAATGCATTGTGAATAACTGATTTATACATTTTAAATATAAATGTAAAAACAATTTGCATGAGTAAATAACCTGCCATGCATTTTGTATTCAGCCTTCATTCTAAATATGCCTGAAGAAGAGACCTAAAGTGGCCTGAAAGCTTGAATTCTAGAGAAACTTAGTTAGCCAATAAAGGTATCACTTTTAATCTACCTGTCTCCTGCTTTTTGTACAGCTAACACAGTACCACCTTTTACCTCAAATTGTTAGTTAGCAAGTCACATACATAACACTCATGTCTAGTTATACCTATGCTAAGGATGGGCAACCAGAGCTGATGATGGAACTTGTTGTCTAGCATCAACTGGAGTGCTGCAGGTTGATGGGTCCGGCTTGTGAGAGCTTACAATTTTTCAGACTTGCTACAAATGAGTATTCACCAGTATTTCACGTTATTATACCAGATACATATTTAAAGAATACACCCTTTTATGTAATGGATCTTTCTCTCTTAAAGCGACAGCAGTTGTTTGTATACACTTCAGTGAATCTTATTGTTTGCAATTTAAGTGTCACCAATCTCAGTCACACTTTTTAAAAAACACTTATTTAACGTTTATATATCCCCTCCTTCCCCATTCAGGGACATGTTACTTCTTCTTGGAAATGGGTGATAAAGAAATATGATTGCTGGGTAGGTGTTGGCATTGTCACCCGTTACACCTACACAGCAATCTGCAGACTACTGTGTAGGGTTGCTACTGGAAAACAAAACTCTGTTGGCTGTTTGACTAGCCAGCTTTTTAAAAGGAGAGGGAGGGGTGATAATAAAACTTAACTGCGGTGTGTTTAGGGGTTTGACTGATCAGTCACACTCTTAACTTGTAAACCACTGAACTGACAAAAGTCTATACAAAGTATTCTATCATGAGCTGCTATTTTTACTTTGGAATAAAGTAAGTGGTGAACAGTTTTGCTAGTCTTGGACAAATAAACTCAAAGGCACAGATACAACTGTAGGCTCATACAGGCACATGCATTTATCATAATTAGGATAAACCTGGATAACAGCAGCCATAGGGTTCAAAGATGGAAGAATCATTCACTCTATTCCTCTGTGTTCAGTAACCTGCCTATGCATTGTTGTGCTCTGCAAATAATTAGCTTGAACCAGTTAAGTTTATCAGTTATGCATGGACTACTCATGAGTAATTGTGAATGTCAGAATAGCCATTTACATTTAAAACAGTTTTTAAAGTGTGTTGGTTGTCCAACCTGCTAACTTTCTCCTTTAATGTATAGTCTGATTGATCTGTTGAATTGATGCTCATGACTCAGCTTGACCTGATAAATTAATGTCAAGTAATGTTTTAGAAAACAAGATTTCTGTTATTTAATAATTCACTTTAATAAATGCAGAACATTATATCAGTATCGCTGGATGTTTGTATTTGTACAGTTTCCCTTTGTAGTTTTAGATACTCTACTATTTTGCCTATCTCCACATGTACCCCAATCCTGAAGTCATTACCACTTGGCTTTGTAGACTAATAACAATCCAACAAATTTGAATGGAAGTTTATGGTAGCAACACCCAGGGTTAATGTGTAAAATTGGCTTAAGGTGGTTTTTAGTTAATAAAATTACTTTAATGAATACATTCAACTAAGTAATGTCAGAGATTTTGTTTGGGTTATGGATGACATTTGTAAGCAGGACAGAATATATGGGAAGGCATTACAACAAGGGCTGGAGAAGACTGTGGCTTATAGAGAGCACTGGGGAAGGTCATTTGCCAGTGACAACCAAACACCCCAGGAGTTGAGTTCCCTGCCATTAAGTGGTTGGTCTTAAGGAGAGTGCTAGTTATGGAATGCTGGGTAGAATGGGGACCTGAACTTACAGAGGGTAGCAAAAATGCTGATTCCTAACATCATATAAGAAGGGCAGACTGGACAGGAACAGCTGGTAGAATCAGAACAGTCATAGAACAGTCATAGAAAAGGCCAGGAAAACCTTTTGAGAGGTGAGTACCATATAAGACTGATGTAGAAAAAGTGTCAGGACTGGAAAAAAATAGTAACAAATATAGCGGAACAAAAAGTACAACTAGTAGAAACAAAGTTTCACTAAAGGCTCATAACACTGTTAAATTATGCAATCAGCACACAAAATCCAAGCAAGAAGTACTGACAGACCTATGTTTATTAAGCGGCTAGACCAGCCTGACTGGCTGCAGATAATGGCATGTAAGAACCCTGTCCCAGTAATCTGTGTCTGGGATTACCAGATATCTGATGGTTCAGTTGGGCTATTTGAATCTACTGCAGCAGCACCTCAGAATGTGCTCATAGTGCTGTTTGATTCTAGTCTATCACTGTAACATGCGAGTCACACTCGATAAATAAAACTGCAGCTTTACTGATTGAAGCTGAAAATATCAAAAGGCATACAGGCAGCAAATGAAACTTGTAACAATCAGAAGTGTTTTGCACTTGTCCAGAACTTATTAATTGATCAATATGGCCATTAATTTAACCGCCATATATACCATCTGTTAAATCTGTTAAATCTGATTTAATCTATGGGTTGTTTTTAACCCCTTCAGTGCCAGTGAGGTATGCAGTTCATTGCTTTGCAATGCGTTGCATACCGCTCTGGCACTCAAAGGGTTAATGAATATTTCAGACACCTATTTTAGCCAAAAGTATCTATGGAGGTTAAATTAGTGGCCGTATTGATCAATGATTGAGCTCTGCATGAGTGTCAAAAGCAACTGATTGATACAACCTTGAGTTGATGCCTGTATGCCTTTTGATATTTTCAACTTCAATCGATAAAGTTGCACTTTCATTTATGGAGGCGAGATCTCTGAGTTGGCACCGTTATGCAAACTTTGGGGTGAGTTGCATGGTTCTCTTTTGTCACTAATGAAATGCTGATTCTTTCTTATAGTCCTGAGCTCCTTTTAGGAACTTATAGTCACTGATCCTGTTGCTTTGACCGCTGCCTTGCTTGATAATCAATCAATTTCCACCTGCCACCGACCTCATCCTTATCCAAGACCACAAACTCAGCTAAAGTAAGTACTACTTCTTTAGACTACCACCACCTCACCTTTGTGAAACTTAACTGCTTTGCTCTGTACCTGCCTGGCCAGTGTTCCAGCATCAACATCTTCATATACTACCATTTATTCAGTTTCAAATGAAATAGCCATCTTCCATTCTTGACAAGTAAAGTATTACAAAACAAATATCAGATGCAGTCAGTCTTCAGGGAAACCTGTGTTTAAAGGGATAGTAATACCTAAAATGTAAAAAAAAATATGTTGTAGGGTTTATCCCCCTGAGTAAAACAAGAGTACTCCCACTGCTGAAAGATGTTTCATTCAAAAGTTATTAATTTTCAAAGTTGAATTTTTTAGGTGCAATATCACAGTGGCCTGAAATTGTAGAGTGGCGCTGTTGCTACACCATCCTATGGAGATTTATGGTCCTGAGACCAGAGCTGTCCATAGGATCGTGTAGCAACAGCGCCACTCTACAATTTCAGGCCACTGTGATATTGCACCTAAAAAAATTCAACTTTGAAAATTAATATCTTTTGAATGAAACATCTTTCAGCAGTGGGAGTACTCTTGTATTACTCAGGGGGATAAACCCTACAACATATTTTTTTTTACATTTTAGGTATTACTATCCCTTTAACTTATTTGAAAGATAGGGCTACAAAGTAATAAATCCAGAGTACATGAATGGATTTGACTGTGTCTGAAATTAATGAAATGCGTGCTATTTAAAGGGATAGTAATGTTTCACAAAAATAGCAGCTCCAATTAATCTTCATATTATTACTGTCAGAGTAGTAGTTCAAGAGTAATTGAATGATAAAGTATCCTCCTCCCTCCCCTTTTACCTAGTGTAAGCTGCCTCCCCTCAGATGTGGAATCTGGTCTTGAGACCAGACAAGTCACAGCAAGGGACAATCTTCTTACTGTGAGCATAAGGAAAACCCTGCCACCTTCACAGGTTTTTCAGGTTTTTCCCTTATGCTCACTGAAGACTGTCCCTCTCTGCGATCCATCAGGACAGTCTTGCTGCTCTGACGTGAGCAGTGTCACATCAGTAAAAGGAGAGGGAGAGGGATACTTTATCATTCAATTACTCTTGTACTACAACTCTGACAGTATTGAAATAACAGTCTCCATGGCCCAAATACTATGAAGATTAATTGGAGCTGCTTTTATTGTGAAACATTACTATCCCTTTAATATTAGAAAAACTTGTTTATAAGCAATACTATATCCCATTTTAGCAATGAGAACTGAGGGGAGCAGATAAAAAAGACCATCATGGAGGTTATGTGGGTCACACTGAGCATGATTACAAAAAATAATTACGCTAGGACCCTATGACAGTTGGGGGGGTGAGTTCAAGAAGAATTGAGAGAAGTCCAGAGAACTTAAATCTGGCAGACAGACTGAGTATGGTGGAGGTCAAAAGCAAGCTGTAGCCAAGGACGTGAAAGCATAAAAATATTCAAATGGTCAGTCACATGAGACTCTGCCAGTGCTATAAGCTGATTTGCATCCTTAGGACCATTAAAGTGTAACTATCCCCTCAAAAAAGCCCCTTCATATTTTTTACATTATGCAACAGAAGACAGCATTGGGGCCATTGAATCAAGTCATATATTTGCAAACAAGAGGCTTTATTTGCTTTTACAAGAACGTTATATGTTCTCTGATTACAATCTTGTACCAGGTGTGCACAGTCTAAAGATCACTTCTCCCCCCTTCTGAATCTGCCAGGCTTTGCCACACCTTTTGGCACAGTCAGTCACCTATAATTTCATTATAATTTCTGCCTCGTTGCCATATTTGATTCATTTCTTTCATATACAAAAGGATCTTCCTTTATCATTTTCACTTGTTCATCTTTCTTAGACCTGCACCTCCTCCACCCCTGCAATTTTAAGATCAAAAAGACTTGACCATTTTTCTCTTTGCAACTTTTCTCTAGGTAGACTACTAAATATAGGTTTTCCTAACAATCTCTATTTTGATAAGAACTAATTAACATTTTCTCTTGAAATATATCTTCTACCCTTCACAGTCTCTCCATCTCCAGCTACCCCCACAATTACACGTGCTCACTTTTTTACCTGAGATGATCATACCTCCATTTTTAACCTCATGATTGTTTTACAGGAACACTAACACATAAAATTGATCTAGGGTTATATATATATACACTTAAATTCCCTGTGTCTATGGTATTATATTTGCTCTGTGAGAGCATCCATTAATGCCTTTTCCAGGGCTCCCTGACTTCATTACCATAAGAATCTTTATAAAATAGAACAGTGAAGCGCAAAGAGAACACACTTGGTGAATATTGAAACACTATATACGATATTTCTTAAGGAGTATACAAGGGCTCACCAGAACCACATTCGCAATGGCGAATACACCTCCCGTCCTCGCATCCACCTTCTATCCAACTGTGTTAATCCAATGTCTCTCCTGTCAGTGTCACGTATAGCCACTCAAATTCGCTACTCCTCGTAGCTCAACACAGATGTTAATTCCAGCTCACGTATATATTGAAAAGAAAGAATTGTATGCATACAATGTAATTCTAATTGGCGTTCTCTTTTCAAAAATATGCCGGCAAACACAGGGAGCGTGACCATCGGGTGTTCACCCTTACGTTGGATCTGGGTTCTCCTCTTTCAATTGTCAATCTCCCAACGCGTATCGTGGCTATCTCGCCACTTCCTCAGGGGTTACAGTTCTCCATCAAGGATTCCCTTTTATTCAAATCGTTCCATCTAATTGTGAACCCATTGGTTGACCAATACATATCCTCATCCTTTAACCCTTACTCTACCAATATATTTAGTAAGCTGCTGTATAATTAAAAAACCCTAATATAAAAACTCTAAATCCCCTACATAGAACCTTTATTAGAATTTATATAAAAATTATATTAAAATATATTAAAAACACATTCTTTATACTATACCTAAACCTACAATACTATCACTTCTCTATAAACGCTGCCAGGTCTATATCTATATTTAACCCTCCCGGTTCCAAAGTTCTCATTTCTCTTATCCATCTCGTTTCCATCCTTCTTAGAGTTAACATTCTATTACCCCCCCTTCTTTTTGGGACGGGTGCTTGATCTATTACTTGTATAGTAAGACCTTCCTTGATGGAGAACTGTAACCCCTGAGGAAGTGGCGAGATAGCCACGATACGCGTTGGGAGATTGACAATTGAAAGAGGAGAACCCAGATCCAACGTAAGGGTGAACACCCGATGGTCACGCTCCCTGTGTTTGCCGGCATTTTTTTGAAAAGAGAACGCCAATTAGAATTACATTGTATGCATACAATTCTTTCTTTTCAATATATACGTGAGCTGGAATTAACATCTGTGTTGAGCTACGAGGAGTAGCGAATTTGAGTGGCTATACGTGACACTGACACGAGAGACATTGGATTAACACAGTTGGATAGAAGGTGGATGCGAGGACGGGAGGTGTATTCGCCATTGCGAATGTGGTTCTGGTGAGCCCTTGTATACTCCTTAAGAAATATCGTATATAGTGTTTCAATATTCACCAAGTGTGTTCTCTTTGCGCTTCACTGTTCTATTTTGCAAATCGTTAAAGTAACAGGTACTTGTGTGAAGAAGCGGCATTTGGATTCTATTGGTGATATTGTATTAAGTTAAAGATTTTATGGATTCCTGAATGTATTCGGGTGTGTTTTATCCCTGGAGAGCTAGGTTTACTAAACCAGGTTTATAGTATATTGGGAGACTGGATAGTTCTAGACTTCAAGATTCATTTCTGATAGATTGGGTATTCTTGTTCCTGTGGTGTTTAGGGACAGTGCGCAGGGTATTGTGCATATACTGGGGAAAGAGATTGTTTTATTCCTTTTCCCATTGTATTCACAATTGTATCTGTTTCTGTTATAAGAATCTTTATGCTATATTTTTTTTTCTCTCTCTCTCTCTTTTTAAATAATTTGAAATTAGGTTAACAGCATATGTGAATATATCATTGGGGGGGGGGGGGGTGCTGGTCTCAATAAATTAACTGTAATAGTTCAAGAGGCCAGGGAGAGTAAAAGTGACTCCTTTATTTGCTGAGTAGCTTTATAGTGCAAGCTTTCAAGAACACGTAGGTCTTTTAGTTAGATATGTTGTTGAATGAGAGATTAAAGTGATAGTAATGTTTCAAAATAAATGCAGCTCCAAGTAATCTTCATAGTATTTGGGCAATGGAGAGTGTTGTTTCAATACTGTCAGAGTTGTAATTCAAGAGTAATTGAAAGATAAAGTATCCCTCTCCCTCCCCTTTTACTGATGTAACACTGCTCACCTCAGAGCAGCAAGACTGTCCGGATGGATCACAGAGAGGGACAATCTTCAGTGAACATAATGTCAAAACCTGAAAAACCTGTCAAAGGTGGCAGGGTTTTCCTTATGTTCACAGCAAGAAGATTGGCCCTTGCTGTGATCTGTCTGTACTCAAGATTAGATTCCACATCTATGGGGAGGAGGCTTGCACTAGGTTAAAGGGGCAGGAGGGGGATACTTTATCATTCAATTACTCTACAACTCTGACAGTATTGAAATAACACTCTCCATGGCCCAAATACTACGAAGATTAATTGGAGCTGCTCTTTTTGTGAAACATTACTATCCCTTTAATACTAGAATCTCATATGCATGTATATATATATAACATTACATAGATTGTACTTCAGATAATATTCATACATTCATAACAGTGAAAAGTAAAAAGTATCTGTTATTATGGATTCCATTGAAGGTGACAATCTTATCACTACTCTCTCTCTCGCCCTCTCTCTCTCTCTCCCTCACTACTTCTCCAGTAAGGGCATCTTTAATTGTGTGTAAAAAAATCCACCTCCCAGTATGAAATGTGGCCAACTGATACGAGAAGTCTTTCTTCTTTGAAGTGTTAATTGATTCAATATTGGTCATTGTGTTTTGGAGATTTGTAGTTTATAAGTTAAAGTAACAAAGTACAATGAATTTGTGGGTAAAATATGGTGTAATAAAGTGATATAAATTCATTGTTATATATAATGCATGTTAGGTATTAGTGTTCCATGGTGTTGACTATCCCTTTTCTATTTGATATGAAATTATGCAGATAACTCCTTGGGCATACTATATATTCTTAGCACATTTTAAATTCTTGGATTAGCCTACAAATCCATATATAATTTTACCTCCTTTTAGGTAGATAAATTAAAACATTTCTTGACCTATACTAAAAGAAGATTAGTTTTCTGAAAATACCTTACAATATGACAGTAGATTAAACCACTCCCATTTTTAAGACTGCTTTTACCCATGGATGCAAAAATATGTCTGCAATATGACATGTTGGTAATATGTCTGAGAATTGATGGACCATAGCGTTAGAACTTTTTCGAAATAACTAAGGGCTGTATTCAATAAGCTAAAGAAATGAGATTCTGGAGTAAGCCCAGGGGACACATGAAAATTCCCAATTACTTAAATGGGATGTTTAAAGGATAGTAATACTTAAAATGCAAAAAAAATATGTTTTAGGGTTTATCTCCCTGAGTAAAACAAGGGTACTCCCACTGCTGAAAGGTGTTTTACTCAAAAGTTATTACAGCTCAAAGTTGAATTTTGTTTAGGTGCAATATCACAGTGGCCTGAAATTGTACAGTGGCGCTGTTGCTACACCATTCTATTGAGATTTATGGTCCCGGGACCAGAGCTGTCAATTAGTTGACCTAAAACAGCTGGTGGGGCAAAATTGGCAGACAAAAAAGATGTCTAAGTCGGTATTCAATTGTCCTACCAGCTGAAAGCACAACAGATGTTAGGCCACAGAAAAGGATTCTTGGTCAAATGTCTGTTTTGTGAGATAAGTTCCCAAAACTCATGCTAAATAGTGTGAATTATGGGAACATCAAAGCTAACGATCGATGCCTGAGATACTTTCAAGCACCGAGTGTTAGCTTATCTGTGTTACACTATCACGGTGCCCGTGATTGCTGCCTTTCCTTGTCAGTTACCTGTTGGGGGCTCTCCATTGGCCGCCTGCTTTCAGCCCGCCCTGTATTGCCTATTTAGACTGAGCTTGGGCATCCTTTGGTTGCCCTTTCTTGTTGTCTCTATGGTGCCTGTGCCTGCAATGGGTTCCTGAGCTTCCTGGGTCATTCCTCTGTTCCTGCTCGTCTGTGATCGCCTGAGTTCCTGTCGCCAGCCTCCCTGGTTCCAGCATCCGTTCCTGATCCGGTTGGGGTTGCTGTCCCTGCTGCTGTTTCCTGCTGCCGTTCCTGATCCGGTTGACTACCAGTAGATTTGTTTCCTGTCCATCTACGACTGTGTTCCAGCTCCTGATCGCCTGCAGTGTGCACCTCTCCTCCAGTCGCCCTGGCGACATTTTCATTCACTTGTGTTCCACTCTCCAGTACTGGTACTGGTTCGCTCTACTGTCAACCAGTTGCGTGTGCACCGGTAGAGAGCTTGGTTACTCCAGTACGCGGGTACTGGTTCGCTCCCTGTAACCGGCTGCTTAGTGTTTTCCAGACAGCACCGGTGGTGGTTTGGTTGCTCCAGTACGCGGATACTGGTTCGCTCCATGTATTAACCGGTTGCTCTTTGCACCGGTAGAGGTTCAGTCACTCCAGTACGCGGGTACTGGTTCGCTCCATGTATTAACCGGTTGCTCGTTGCACCTTTAGAGTTTCAGTCACTCCAATACACGGGTACTGGTACGCTCCATGTGTTAACCGGTTGCTCGTTGCACCGGTAGAGGTTCAATCACTCCAGTACGCTGGTACTGGTTCGCTCCATGTATTAATTGGTTGCTCGTTGCACCGGTAGAGGTTCAGTCACTCCAGTACGCGGGTACTGGTTCGCTCCATGTATAACCGGTTGCTCGTTGCACCGGTAGAGATTCAGTCTCTCCAGTACGCGGGTACTGGTTCGCTCCCTGTATACCGGCTGCTCATTGTCATCCAGACAGCACCGGTGGTGGTTTGGTTACTGCAGTACGCGGTTACTGGTTTGCTCCATGTATAACCGGCTGCTTGTTGCACCGGTAGAGTTTCTGTCACTCCAGTACGTGGGTACTGGTTCGCTCCATGTATTAACCTGCTGCTGTTCAGTCCTAGACAGTACTGGTGAAGTTTCAGTTACTCCAGTACACGGGTACTGGTTTGCTCCATGTGTTAACCGCTTGCTTGCCGCACATCTCTCAGCACCGGTAGAGATTGTTCACTCCAGTACGTGGGTACTGGTTCGCTCCAGGTATAAACCGGCTGCTGTTCAGTCCTAGACAGCACCGGTAGAGTTTCCGTTTCTCCCGTTCACGGGTACTGGTTTGCTCCAGCATTTATGGTGCCTATACCATCCTGTCTATCCAGTGGGCCTCAGTCCGTCCATATCATGCGACTGGTCTATTACACCTTAAGCCAGTCACTGTGGTGACCATTGCTGCTATCCTTTAGTTGCAGTTAAGGCTGCTCTACCCGGTATATTGGTAAGGCCGGTAGAACCTATTCCACATTGTACCATCTTAAGGTTGCCTTACCCGGTATTGGCAGGGCCGGTAGAGCCTAATATTTGCTGTCTTGGTCCCAAGGTTGCCTTTCCCGGTATATTGGCAAGGCCGGTAGAGCCTTATGTACTCGTAGTACCAGTCTCAAGGTTGCCTTGCCCGGTATATTGACAAGGCTGGTAGAGCCTATTTCCATTCGTTGTACCAGTCTCCAGGCTGCCTTGCCCGGTATATTGGCAAGGCCGGTAGAGCCTATTTCCATTCGTTGTACCAGTCTCCAGGCTGCCTTGCCCGGTATATTGGCAAGGCCGGTAGAGCCTCCTTTTCCTTCGATACTAGTCAAGGGCTGCCTTGCCCGGTATGTTGGTAAGGCCGGTAGAACCTATTCCATCTTGTGCCACCTAAGGTTGCCTTACCCGGTATTGGCAGGGCCGGTAGAGCCTGTCTTACATTCTGTGTACCACTACTCATGCTGCTATGTATGATCACTAATGTTATATGTGTATGCTACCCACGAGGGTTTTCTTAAACTTTTCAATAAAGTTGTGTTTTTATCTTAACTCTGTGTCTGAAAGTCATAACAAACCGTGACATACGCTTACCTGTCATCCCCCTCCTGCCCCTTTTACTAATGTAACACTGCTCATCTCAGAGCAGCAAGACTGTCCAGATGGATCATAGAGAGGGACAATCTTCAATGAGCATAAGGAAAAACCTGAAAAATCTATCATGGGGGGCAGGGTTTTCTTTATGCACACAGTAAGAAGATTGTCCCTTGCTGAGAGCTGTCCGGTCAAGGGACCAGATTCCATATCTGAGGGGAGGTGGCTTACACTAGGTAAAAGAGGTGGGAAGGGGGGTACTTTATCATTCAATTACTCTTGAACTACAACTCTGACAGTACTGAAATAACACTCTCCATGGCCCAAATACTATGAAGATTTATTGGAGCTGCTTTTTTTGTGAAACATTACTATCACTTTAAAGAGTTACAAGAATATTTCTCAAGTCAATGACATGCCTCTTTCTCAATCTAAGGATCATTAGGAAACTATTCCCTTAATGCTTGTCAGGGAAATCCCCATCATTATATTTTAAACACTTGAGGTTCCATCCAGTTTGGAGCTATTATCACCCTGATTTGGGTTAATTCTACTAATACACAGTGTTCATTCAGGCAAGAGATAAACCCAGTTGAATGTGGCAGTTATAAATTACTGACCATGATCCTGCAACTGACAATGGTAGTTTTGAGTAGCCAAGTTTAGGGTCATAAGTTATGTTGCACAGTTGGAGTCATAATCAGAGGTGCATAATAAGCTGTCACAAGAACCACAGACTGCTGGAACTAATTTCCCATGATCTTTGATTAACTTCATGGTTCCTTTCACAAGCTTTCTGTTACAGAAACTTCAAACACCATCTTGGTTAAGGGCAGCTGTGATCTTCAGATCAGAGACACCTGCTGGCTGGGAAGTGGAACTGTGTTGAGCTCTTTCAACAAATCCCAGGAACTTATCATTCTGTTGATTTAAAGATGAGTGAAAATAACAATAAACATGAAAACAATATTAGATCATGTGCATCAAGCAATTTTGTAGCAAATCAACTGCATCATGGGGCAAATGCAAATATCTATTGATTTATATGAGGCTTTTTGCCTACCAAACAACATAAATACTTCTAGGTACACTTGCACAAAGTTAGGGATTTTGTAGGCAAATAATCAGGTGTATGATTGAACAATTATGAAACAATCATTAACTGAAACCGAAACAGCTGTGTAGGAGGAATAAAACTGGGTGAGGAACAAATAAACTCAACTAAGAAGGTAAGGTTGCTGAAGACAATTTAATGTCAAAAGTCATACCTTAGTCGTGGAAACAAGGCCAAGCGACTCAACTATGCATAAAAACACAGAAACTGGGCTGCAGAAAAATGACAGCAGGTGCTGTGGACTCATGAGGGAAAACTTTAAATATTTGGCTGTAGAAAAAGGCAGTTTGTTTGCCAAAGGGCTGGAGACAGGTACAAGAATGAGTGTCTGCATGCAACAGTGAAGCAAGGTGGAAGATCCTTGCAAGTTTGGGGCTGCATTTCTGCAAATGGAGTTGGGGATTTCATTAGAATCAATGATCTCCTCAATGCTGAGAAGTACAGGCAGATTCTTATCCAGTATGCAGTACCATCAGGGAGGCATCTGATTGGCCCAGTTTTATTCTGCAGCATGACAACGACCCCAAACATACAGCCAAAATCATTAAGAACTATCGTCAGCGTAAAGAAGAACAAGGAGTCCTGGAAGTGACAGTATGGCCACCACAGAGCCCTGATCTCAACATCATTGACTCTGTCTGGGATTACATGAAGAGAGAGAAGCAACTGAGCCTGCCTAAATCCACAGAACTGTGGTTAGTTCTCCAAGTTGTTTGGAAAAACCTACCTGCAGAGTTCCTTAACAAACTGTGTGCAAGTGTACCTAGAAGAGTTGTTTTGAAGGCAAAGGGTGGTCACACCAAATATTGATTTGATTTAGATTTTTCTTCTGTTCACTCACTATACATTTTGTTAATTGATAAATATAAACTATTAACATGTCTATTTTTGAAAGCATTCTTACTTTATATCATTTTTTTCACACTTGCCTAAAACCTTTGCACAGTAGTAGTAACAGACAATCTGTTATGTGAGAGAAGCGTTACCACAATATAAAACACATAGATCTAAATGTGTGCACACACACTAAGATAAATAAAGAAAAATGGGTTTCAAAGCCCACAGGCTTCTTCCTCAGGGACAGTCAAAAACTCCCTGAGGAAGAAGCTGATGGACTTTGAGACGTGTTGGAGGTGGACTTGGAAGAATGAGATCTGATAGCATAAACAAGAAGAAAGAGGACTACGATATATATGACACTGGGAAGACACGGACACAGAGTTACCATTACCCAGTTGATGAATGGAGACAGGATGCTGAACACCATGAGGCTATGTGAAGGTCTACTTCCAGTTCCTACTTCAATAAGTGAATGAGAAAAGACTCATATAAGACTCATAAAATACTATCAGCTGACAGACAGTCCATATGAAGGAAAGGTATTGTGGTAACTCATATCAAATATAAGTGGAGAGATGTGTTAGAATGTGATCGACACTGTATGAGATACAATTAGTGTAAAGTGCCTGGATGAATAAGCATTTAAATGTCTGAATTTCCACGTATCTAAATATCTAGGTTTCCTCGCATGAAGAGTTTCACACTTAATGAGAACTTAAATATATGAAGTAATAATTAATGAATATACTTCTGTGATTAAGTGATATGAATATCACGTGTCAATGCAATTTATATGTTGGATACAATTAGGAAATTGCCTATTTGGAGTTATTGAGTGGAACTCTCATATCCCAAGAAATAATATTGATTTTGTCCTAGCCCTAGGTACCAGGCCATCTGCAATAGAAAAGAAAAGTTCTGCATTTTCCTTTATTCATTTTAGAACGTGTGCACACATTTAGATCTACATATTTTAGATTGTGGTAACGCTTCCCTCAAATAACAGATTGTCTGTGTGTTGTGGAGATTACTGTCGTAGATTGGGCTCATATTGATGATCAAAGTCACAGAACAATCATGATGATTGAACCTCAATGTTATTTGTATAATATCACAGGGATATATTAGTTCATAGCAATGCAATAGGTATAAGGTTTTACATATCAAGGAGGTTGAGTATTGTGTGGTGGAAATTGTCCCTTTGATGTTATTTTTGATTTTTATTTTGTGATTTTACTTGGATTTTTCTCTTTTTTATATGACTGACCAATTTCAGTTTAGAATTGAATGTCTGTAAGGATGGGAATTCCGTAAAATAATTTTTATAAATGAAAGAGAGGAATCGCTATAGATCCAAAATAGGGAATGGGATGGATCTGTTCTACATAATCCACGGGCTGGAGTTTTATGACCCTGATTTTCCTACATGCTGGATATAGCTGATAGAGAGGATTGTTGGGTTTGAATTTCAAAGCCTGAGGAATAGCACATTATAAGTCCTATTATATCATTGTAGTGGTCAATATTATAAATTGATTGACTAAGGAATAAAGCATTTTTTTATATTGTAGAGTATTGTCTACTAGTTACCATAAATCTTATTAAATGACAACTTTTATCATTTTTGAGTAAATTCTGGAGTCAGAGTGGAGCCGGAAACCAGTGTACCCTTGCTGCATTCAAAACCATATTAAAGTTTCTAGCTGCAAAAGCCAGACATATAATATCTGGTTGAGCCAAGGGCCAGACCATTTCGAGACATGCTGAGTTCAAGCGAAGTCAAGGTACTAGCTGAGGTCAAATGGAGAATCTAATACAGGAAACAGGAAGCAGGAAACTGAGTCTTCACCACCAAGGCTAACACTGATCACCAGGAACTCAAGCAGGCTGGTTCAAATAGTCTCTAAACAAGGTACAGCTGGGACCATCGACCAATGTCTGCCAGAAAAGCCTACTAATATGAACTCCTTGATTAAGTATTATATAAAAACCAGTAAAAGGGGCATGGCGTTGCCTGTGGGGATTAAGGGCTTGATCCAAATGTTGACGTTGGCAGAAAAAACTGGTGACGGTGGTTTTGTACGTCAAGTAAGCAATTCAGATGTTCCCACTAGTAAGAAATAACTGCAGTTCTGAAACACACATCTCCCATCTCCAATACATCAAAATCTCACCCATAGAGGACAATGTAGAAGTGAAGCCCAGAGTCATTCAAATGTTGTGTCACGGTTTGTTATGACTCTCAGACACAGAGTTAGGTAAAAACACAACTTTATTGAAAAGTTAAAGAAAACCCTATTGGGTAGCATACACATACAATATATATATAGAGCGATTGACATAGTAGCATAGTACTGATACATGGAATGAGATACAGGCTCTACCGACCCTGCCAATACCGGGTAAGGCAACCTTAGTTGGCACAAGATGGTAACAGGTTCTACCGGCCTTACCAATATACCGGGCAGGGCAGCCTGGAGGCTAGTGCAATGAAGAAGAGGCTCTACCGGCCTTGCCAATATACCGGGCAAAGCAGCCTGGAGACAGGTACCATGAATAGAGAAGGCTCTACCGGCCTTGCCAATATACCGGGTAAGGCAGCCAAGAAACTGAGACTGCAAGTAAGGAGGCTTTACCGGCCTTGCCAATACCGGCAACCCAAGGAGGAATGGACACGATCAGGTTCTACCGGCCTAACCAATACCGGGCAAGGCAGCCTAGACTGCTGACAATGGTGGCTGCACCGGTGGCCGAGGTGACTAGCTAGGTGGAGACACCAGTCACCTAAGATAACAAGCAAGGCCCACTGAATATACAGGATGGAGTAGACTACCAGCCACATTTGAATGGAACAAATACCAGCAGCATGCCACAGTCACAACCGGTACTGTTAGATAGAGCAATTAGCTACCGGTATAAACAGGGAGCGAACCAGTACCCATGTACTCGAGTAAACCTTCAATCTGTCAGGCTGTCTAGAACTGAACAGCCTCCTATAAGTGGAGCGAACCAGTACCCGCGTACTGGAGTGAGCAGTGACTCTACTGGTGCAACAGCAGCCGGTTACAGTGGAGCGAACCAGTACCCGCGTACCGGAATAACCAAAGACTCTACCGGTGCAACGGCATCCGGTTGCAGTGGAGTGAACCAGTACCCGCGTACTGGAGTAAGCAGTGACTCTACCGGTGCATCAGCAGCTGGTTACAGTGGAGCGAACCAGTACCCGTGTACTGGAGTAAGCAGTGACTCTATTGGTGCAACAGGAACCGGTTACAGTGGAGCGAACCAGTACCCATGTACCGGAATAATCAATGAATCTACCGGTGCAGCAGCAGCCGGTTACAGTGGAGAGAAGCAGTACCCGCGTACTGGAGTAAGCAATGACTCTACCGGTGCATCAGCAGCCGGTTACAGTGGAGCGAACCAGTACTCACATACTGGAGTAAGCAGTGACTCTACCGGTGCATCAGCAGCCAGTTACAGTGGAGCGAACCAGTACCCGTGTACTAGAATAACCAATGACACTACCGGTGCAACAGCAGCCAGTTACAGTGGAGCGAACCAGTACCTGCGTACTGGAATAACCAATGAGTGAATGAAAATGTCGCCCAGGCCTCAGGATGAGACAGACACCCGGTAGATGATACAGCAGGAACCCAGCCGAGGATGAGAGGTACAGCTCTGCAGACGGTCAACCGGATCTGGAACGGTAGCAGGAAACAGCAACAGGTACAGCAACTCCAACCGGATCAGGAACGGATGCAGGAACCAGGCGACTAGGAAGCAGGAACTGGATGACCACAGGCAAGCAGGAACAGCGACAAGGCCCAGGAAGCTCAGGAACTCAATGCAGGTACAAACAGCATAGAGACAACACGAAAGGGCAACCAAAGGGTGCCCAAGCTCAGTCTAAATAGGCAATGCAGGGCGGGCTGAAGGCAAGCACCCAATGGAGAGCCCCCTACAGGTAACTGACATATAAAGGCAGCAATCACGGGCTCCGTGATAGTACCCCCCTCTCAAAGACCCCCTCTCCTAGAAGTGGGTCTCGGTTTCTGAGGGTACTTGGAATGGAAAATTCGCAGTAATTTGGGAGCATGAAGGTCCTTATTATCTACCCATGATCTTCCTTCAGGGCCATAACCCTTCCAATGCACCAAATACTGCACTTTTCCTCTAAGTCTGCGGGAATCAATGACACTCTGAACTTCATACTCCTCCTGACCTTCAACCTCTATAGGCCCTGGCAAGACAGGATTGGCAGTATAACGGTTGCAAACCAGAGGCTTGAGGAGAGATACATGGAACACATTATGAATACGCATGGACATAGGAATGTCCAAAGCATACGAGACAGGGTTAATCTTGCGAATCACCCTATAAGGACCAATAAATCGCGGAGCCAATTTATTAGACGGGACTTGAAGTTTAAGGTTTCTGGAGGAAAGCCATACTCTGTCCCCAACCTGAAAGGAAACCGCTGGCAATCGTCTGTGATTAGCATGGCGCTGATGGCGCTGTAAGGACTGACCAAGTGCCCTCTGAACCTGTGCCCATGTGGAGCGGAGCTGCTCGATATGCTCATCCAGAGCTGGAATCTGCTGTGACTGAAATGAATCCGGGAGCAAAAAAGGCTGGAACCCATAAATAATCAGAAATGGGGAGCTCCCGGATGAAGAGTTAACTGCACAGTTCCTGGCGAACTCTGCCCAGGGCAACAGGTCGGCCCAGTTATCATGATGGTCAGTAATAAAACAGCACAAGAACTGCTCCAATCCATGATTGGCACGCTCAGCGGCCCCATTGGTCTGGGGATGGTAGGCGGAGGAAAAGGACAGTTGTATGCCCATCTGTTCGCAAAATGCCCTCCAAAATCTGGATACAAACTGGCTCCCCCGGTCGGACACCAGCACTCTGGGTACTCCATGCAACCGAAATACTTCTCTAGCGAAAACCACCGCTAATTCTTTAGCAGAGGGAAGGCCACGGAGGGGCACAAAATGAGCTATTTTAGAAAACCTGTCCACCACCATCAGTATAAAGGAATACCCTCTAGACACTGGCAATTCTCCCATGAATCAATGGAAACGTGGGACCAGGGGCGTTCACCATTAGGTACCGGCTGGAGTAGGCCCACCGGGAGGTGTCTAGGGGTCTTGGCACAGGCACAGGTGGCACAGGCATTCGTAAAATCAGCACAGTCAGTTCTCATAGAAGGCCACCAGAAGACCTGTGAGAGGGACCATAACAATTGATCTCTGCCAATATGTCCTGCAGCTTTAGAGGAATAATATGTTTCAAGCAAACGAGTGCGGAATGGCTCATCAACAAAACACTTGCCCACTGGAGTTTCTGGGGGAGCTGATGCCTGTGAGGCCAAAATCTCTTCCCCTAGTCGTGAAGTGATACTAGCACCTGGTGTAGCCAATATCCAATCAGGCTGAATGATAGGTGCTGGCACCTCTTCTCTGTCAGTTTCAGGCTCAAATTGTCTTGACAGAGCATCTGCTCTAACATTCTTGGACCCTGGCAAGTAGAATACAATGAAATTGAATCAAGAAAGGAACAGTGGCCACCTGGCCTGGTGTGACAACAAACTTTTAGCCTCAGAGAGGTAGATCAAGTTTTTGTGATCAGTCAATATTAATACTGGGTTTTTTGTGCCCTCTAGTAGGTGGCGCCATTCCTTCAGGGCAAGGATAATGGCCAGTAGTTCTCTGTCACCTATTTCGTAATGACTTTGGGCCCCGGACAACTTTTTGGAGAAAAACCCACAAGGTCTGAGAGTTCCTACTTTAACAGGTCATTGAGAAAGTACTGCCCCAACCCCAATCTCTGAGGCATCGACCTCCAATGTGAATGGTTGAGATGGGTTGGGGTGGGATAACACAGGAGCATTAACAAAAGCGGATTTCAATTTTTCAAAGGCCTCTTCCGCAGCCACTGACCATTGAGATGGTTTAGCACCCTTGTGCTTAAGGTCAGACAGAGGTTTAACAATTGTAGAAACATTCTTAATGAACTTTCTATAATAGTTAGTGAAACCCAGAAATCGCTGGATGGCTTTTAGACCCTTAGGCCGTGGCCATTGCAGAACAGCCGCTAGTTTCTCTTTATCCATGGCAATGCCTTCTTTGGCGATTACAAAACCCAAGAATGGCACACTGGTTTTGTGAAAATCGCACTTCTCCAATTTACAGTATAATTTGTTTTTGCGTAGGCGGAGCAACGCCTCAGACACGTCTTTGATGTGTTGTGACATATTTTCGGAATGAATGAGTATGTCGTCTGGTAGACAACCACACAGGACTGCAACATATCCCTGAGGATATCATTGATTAATTCTTGAAATACTGCGGGTGCATTACAAAGACCAAATGTCATGACTAGATATTCGTAGTGCCCCGATCTAGTGTTAAAGGCAGTTTTCCACTCATCACCAGCTCTGATCCGGATCAAGTTATAAGCAGCTCGCAAGTTCAATTTAGTAAAGATTGAGGAGCCCTTTAACCTGTCAAATAGCTCGGTGATGAGTGGTATCGGATAAGCATTCTTAGACATAAGCTTGTTTAGGCCACGGTAATCAATGCATGGTCTCAATTCGCCATTTTTCTTCTTTACAAAAAAGAATCCAGCCCCTGCTGGAGAGGTGGATTTTCTTATAATCCCTCTCTTGAGGGCATCAGAAATATATTCCTCCATAGCTTGGTTCTCATCACAGGACAATGGATATGTGCATCCCCTAGGGGGCACCACCCCTGGAGGCAAATCAATACTGCAGTCATAAGATCTGTGCTGGGGTAGGGTGCCAGTCTCTCCCTTACTGAATACATCACTGAACTGTTGATACTCATCTGGAAGTGAAGGGGAGGTACACAAGATCTTAACCGGGTGGGATACGCAATGCTGCATACAGTACTGAGACCAAGCCGAGATTTCACACTTTTGCCAATCAAACTCTGGATTATGAAGCTGCAACCAAGGAAAACCCAGAATGACTGTGTAGTGTGGAGAATTGATAAGTTGGAACTGCTGTTCCTCCTTGTGAAGTGCCCCAATGGTCATAGATAATGGCATTGTTTCAAAGGTAACCTGTGCAGGTTCTAAGGGTCTGCCGTCTATGGCTTCAATAGCGAGAGGAGATTCTCTCTCAATACGTGGAACCCCCTGCAATTCAGCAAAGGTATTATCCATAAAGTATCCAGCTGCGCCGGAATCCACCAGAGCCAAAACCTCCACTGAGCGTTTTGCCCAAGATAGTACCACCTGTATGGTGGGTTTCAATGTGTTCAAACCTGGGGACGATTCAACACCACCTAGAGCCTGTCCCCCAAGGTACCCTAGGTGTGTTAGTTTCCCGGCCGTACAGGACAGGATCTTGCCACAGTATAAACACAATCCCTGCCTTCTGCGATACGTTCTTTCTTCCCTGGTTAGTCTGGTGAAGCCCAGTTGCATAGGTTCACCAGATTCCCGTAACTGTTCAATAGGTTTAGATGCCATCAAACTGTACTGCTAGTTCTGTTATTTTTTTACTTTAGCCTACGATCTTTAGCCATCAGTCTTTCACGAATCCGGGTATCAATTAGGATAACATATTCAATATAATCGTCTAGATCCATAGGCAAGTCTTTAGCTGCAATTTCATCTTTCATTTGGTCACTCAGACCTTGGGCGAAGGCTGCCAACAATGCCTCATTGTTCCAACCTACCTCTGCTGCCAAGGTGCGGAATTCAATGGCATAGTCGCCAACCGTACGCCTGCCCTGCTGTATTTCCATGAGGCGTTTAGCAGCAGAGGTGGTTCTGCCAGGGGGTTCAAACACTCTCTGAAAAGACTGCACAAATTCCTTGAAACTCTTTGTGCAAGGCTTTGCACTTTCCCATAAGGGATTGGCCCATGCCAGGGCTCTACCAGTCAGGAGGAATATCATAAACCCAACTTTGCTGCGGTCACTGGGAAAGGAATGCGCAGGCAATTCCATAAATATTTCAAGTTGGTTGATAAACCCTCTGCACAGGTTCGGATCACCATCATATCTGAGTGGCAATGGGGCCGTAGCGGTTAACCCCTTAACTGCAGCCCCTGAGGGCATGGTATCGTTCTCCGGTGTCTGACCTGGGGAGACCACCGGACTCAGAACAGACTTATCTGAGCGTACAGTGCATTCAAGAATAGTTTGGATCGCTACCGCAAGCTGATCCAGGCATTGCTCATGTACATCCATCCTCCAATGGATGTTCTGTGTATTACCATCACTCTTATTATCTGAGGTCATGGCCCTTTCGTACTGTCACAGTTTGTTATGACTCTCAGAAACAGAGTTAGGTAAAAACACAACTTTATTGAAAAGTTAAAGAAAACCCTATTGGGTAGCATACACATACAATATATATAGAGCGATTGACATAGTAGCATAGTACTGATACATGGAATGAGATACAGGCTCTACCGACCCTGCCAATACCGGGTAAGACAACCTTAGTTGGCACAAGATGGTAACAGGTTCTACCGGCCTTACCAATATACCAGGCAGGGCAGCCTGGAGGCTAGTGCAATGAAGAAGAGGCTCTACCGGCCTTGCCAATATACCGGGCAAGGCAGCCAAGAAACTGAAACTGCAAGTAACAAGGCTTTACCGGCCTTGCCAATACTGGGTAAGGCAACCCAAGGAGGAATGGACACGATCAGGTTCTACCGGCCTAACCAATACCGGGCAAGGCAGCCTAGACTGCTTACAATGGTGGCTGCACCGGTGGCCGAGGTGACTAGCTAGGTGGAGACACCAGTCACCTAAGATGACAAGCAAGGCCCACTGAATATACAGGATGGAGTAGACTACCAGCCACATATGAATGGAACAAATACCAGCAGCATGCCACAGTCACAACCGGTACTGTTAGATAGAGCAATTAGCTACCGGTATAAACAAGGAGCGAACCAGTACCTGTGTACTGGAGTAAACCTTCAATCTGTCAGGCTGTCTAGGACTGAACAGCCTCTGATAAGTGGAGCGAACCAGTACCCACGTACTGGAGTGAGCAGTGACTCTACCGGTGCAACAGCAGCCGGTTACAGTGGAGCGAACCAGTACCCGCGTACCGGAATAACCAAAGACTCTACCGGTACAATGGCAGCAGGTTGCAGTGGAGTGAACCAATACCCGCGTACTGGAGTAAGCAGTGACTCTACCGGTGTATCAGCAACCGGTTACAGTGGAGCGAACCAGTACCCGCGTACTGGGATAACCAATGACTCTACCGGTGCAACAGCAACTGGTTACAGTGGAGCGAACCAGTACCCATGTACCGGAATCATCAACGAATCTACTGGTGCATCAGCAGCCGGTTACAGTGGAGCGAACCAGTACCCGCATACTGGAGTAAGCAGTGACTCTACCGGTGCATCAGTAGCCGGTTACAGTGGAGCGAACCAGTACCCGCGTACCGGAATAACCAATGACACTACTGGTGCAACAGCAGCCAGTTACAGTGGAGTGAACCAGTACCCGCGTACTGGAATAACCAATGAGTGAATGAAAATGTCGCCCAGTCCTCAGGATGAAACAGACACCCGGTAGATGATACAGCAGGAACCCAGCCGAGGATGAGAGGTACAGCTCTGCAGACGGTCAACCGGATCTGGAACGGTAGCAGGAAACAGCAACAGGTACAGCAACTCCAACCAGATCAGGAACGGATGCAGGAACCAGGCGACTAGGAAGCAGGAACTGGATGACCACAGGCAAGCAGGAACATCAACAAGGCCCAGGAAGCTCACGAACTCCATGCAGGTACAAACAGCATAGAGACAACACGAAAGGGCAACCAAAGGGTGCCCAAGCTCAGTCTAAATAGGCAATGCAGGGCGGGCTGAAGGCAAGCAGCCAATGGAGAGCCCCCTACAGGTAACTGACATGTAAAGGCAGCAATCATGGACACCGTGAGATAAATTGCAACATTTTTCTCCAGAAATCTAACACCCATATTTTTTGGCGAACATCACACAACTCAGAGTAGAAAAACACCATCGGGGAAAATAAAACAGAGAGTTAGGGATAACATTAGTCTGCACTTCCCTACACAGACAGCAGGGGAACACAGAGATGGCTTTCAGCACCATGGACAGCATTGAATGCCATAGGGATGTGCACTGCCCACCACTGTGGCATTCAAAGGTTTACAATAAACAGAAATAGTACAGCAAGCACTACACAATGGCCCCCTTCGACATCCCCCCCTTAGTATGTCGACATATATTGCATATATGCGACATACTAACTCCATCCGACATTCACCTCAGGGACTGCCATGTAGTGGACAAATCTGTCTGATATTCAACACTTAACTCTTTGAGTACCAGAGAAGTAGGAAAGCATTGCTTAGCATGTTTCCTACCCCTCTGTTACCCAAAGAGTTAATAGGCAAGGTATGGACTACATACCTTTCCTGTATATGTGTGTGTGTCTGTGTGCTGTCAGAGCACAGGTCTGTTTCCTCAATTGGTTGTTTAGTTAGATCTCATTCATTGATAATGTCCTACCTCCTGTATCCCATTGCTATTACTACTTTTGCTTCACTCTCCGTTTGAAAGAGAGTGGAGCAAAAGTGCTAATAGCAATGGGACACAGGAGGTAGGGCATTAAAAATGAATGAGCTCTAACTAAAGAACCAATTGTGGAAGCAGCCCTGCGCTCTGATCACTTAATCAGTCACCCGGTGTGACCCGGGTGACTGACTGAATGATGGGACCGCAGTGCTCCCTTCACCTCCATTCATTCATTCTGATCTTGATGCTGCAGTTGGCTGTAAAGGCGGCAGCATCGAGAAGGCAGTAAATGCCTTTGGGGTCGCCCCATGGATCATCTATCATTTTGGATAGATGATCCATGGTAGGGGGCTATCAGGAGAGGTCCTGGTGCCCTCCTTTGAGGTCTGATGTTTCATAAACCATGAAAGCACAAATAAGCTATGTTGCACATAGCTTATTTGCGCTTAACGTTATTAAAGGGCAATTGTTGGCCTCATGGTAGGGAGGTGTCATGAGGGGTCATGACAGCCCCCTTGAGGTCTAATGTGTATATGTTTAATATTAGTTTTTTAATAAAAAAATTTTCAAAACGCACACACACATATACAGGCAAGGTATGTAGTCCATACGTTGCCTATTAACCCTTTGGGTACCAGAGGGGTAGGAAACATGCTAAGCAATGCTTTCCTACCTCTCTGGTACTCAAAGAGTTAAGTGTTGAATATCAGACAGATTTGTCCACTACATGGCAGTCCCTGAAGTGAATATCGGATGGAGTTAGTATGTCGCATATATGCAATATATATCAACATACTAAGGGGGGGGGATGTCGAAGGGGGGCATTGTGTTGTGCTTGCTGTACTATTTCTGTTTATTGTAAACCTTTGAATGCCACAGGGATGAGCAGTGCACATCCCTATGGCATTCAGTGCTGTCCATGGTGCTGAAAGCCTTCTCTGTGTTCACCTACTGGCTGGGTAGGGAAGCACAGAGAATGCTGTTTAGACTGTCGTCGGTGATTTGGGGTTTTCTGACTGAACTTTATACTTTGGAATGCTGTGATTGGCTGTGGTAACATTTTTATTGTGTGTTTTTATTGTGTTCCGGGTCGGGCTACCTTTGCTGCCAAACAGCTTATGACCATCTGCCAAGGCACACGTACAGTAACATAGTAACATAGTAATTTAGGTTGAAAAAAGACTTGATTTCGTTGATTCAAAAAATAAAACCTCTCAGCAATTTAAAATTCTGCCTTGAATGGGGGGTAAAAAATTCCTTCTTGATTCCAAATGGCAATCAGATTTCTCCTTGGATCAACAAGCACTAACTAAATATTAATCCCAATACTAATGTACATAGCTCTCTATGTTCTGCTCTTTTAAATAGGTATCCAGACCCTTTTTAAAGACATTTAATGTATTTGATAGCACCACCTCCTCAGGCAGTGAATTCCATACCTTTATTGTCCTTACCGTAAAGAAACTATTCCGCTTCTGTAGATGAAATCTTCCTTCCTCAAGTCTAAGTGGGTGGCCCCTTGTTCTTTGTACTGTTCTGTTAATGAACAGGTCTTTGGAGGGCCCTGAACATATTTATATAGAGTTATCATATCCCCTCTAAGACGCCATTTCTCTAGTGTGTACAAGTTTAACTTTTCTAGCCTTTCTTCATAACTAAAACTTTCCATTCCCTTTACTAGTTTTGTAGCCCTCCTCTTCACTTTCTTTAGTTCCATAATGTCCTTTTTCAGAAAAGGCGCCCAGAATTGAACAGCATATTCTAGGTGGTGTCTTATCATGGACCTGTAAAGAGGCATAATAATATCTTCCTCCCTTGAGTCAATACCCATTTTAATACATGCCAATACAGTGGCGGAGTATGCGATAGAATTCCGTACTCTGGCAGCGGAGGTAGGATGGAATAATTAAGCACTTGTAGCCACATTCTCCCAGGGCCTATGTGACTCTATCAAAGATGAGATCGCAGCCTGTGAGCTGCCGAGTGATCTGGAGGAGCTGTTTTCGGTTATCATTCTGGTAGATACCCATATCCAGGAGAGACCATTGTTCAAAGAATGCATGTGTAGGCCTCCGTCATGGTTGGCACCCAGCTTTGTGAACCCACCCAATCCTCCCTTCCCTCCTATGCCTCCACTAGAGGAGAATCTATGCAACTAGGGTTACGTGCCTTTCGGTGGAGGAGAGGGCGCTCCACCGGAGGGAGGGCCTCTGTTCATATTGTGGGAAGCCTGGTCACTTGTTGCTCTCTTGTCCTGTCTGGCCGGGAAACACTCGCACCTGGGGTTACATGGGGACAGATCCTAGGTGGAGTATCACAGTCCCCAGATACTCTTTAAGGCAAGCCGATCCTTGAGGTAGTTCTGTCTTTGGCCGAGACCTCGGAGGTTGCTCCAGTATTGCTAGACTCAGGGGCCTCTGGGCTTTTCATTTACGCAGACTTTGCAGCCCAGCATTCAATTCCGCTGCTTCCTTGTTGCTCTCCGTTGGCTATTGAGGCCATTGACGGGAGACCTCTACAACCTGCACAGGTTACCCATGAGTCTCGTTCCTTGTCCGTGAGGGTAGGGGCTCTTCACGTGGAGACCTTACAGTTCCAGGTCATACAGTCTCCTCATTAAACTATTATTCTGGGATTTCCCTGGTTGCAGCTACACAAACCAAATGATTGCAGACGTGTGACATTGTATCTTGGTCCCCTCAGTGCTAGAAGTCTTGCCTACAGCAGCCTATGAGAATTTTGTGTACCTCTACCTCGTTACCTGAAGAGTATCAGTCCTACAGAGAGGTATTTAACAAGGTAGAGGCCATACGATTTTACTGTTGATCTATTTCCGGGTGCCAGACCTCCCAGGTGTCGTGTTTATCCCTTGTCGGCGGAGGAGAACCGAACTATGGAAGACTACGTGGTGGATGTCTTGTCCAGAGGTATAATTCACAAGTCTTCCTCTCCTGCGGGGGCAGGGTCCTTTTTCGTGAAAATGGAGGATGGGGAACTAAGTCCATGTATCGATTTTAGGGGCCTAAATAAGCTGATGGTCAAGAATGCCTACCCCATTCCTTTAATCTTTGAGCCGTTTGATCAGATCAAGGGCTCCTCAGTATTTACTAAGCTCAATCTCCGAGCCACTTACAATCTTGTAAGAATAAAAGAGGGCCACGAGTGGAATACAGTATTTAACACCCGGAGCAGGCACTATGAATTTTTGGTGATGCCCTTTGGATTGTGCAACCCTCCTGCTGTCTTACAAGAACTCGTAAATTATGTCTTGAGAGATTTACTGCAAAAGTGTGTCGTGGTCTACCTGGACGACATTCTTATCCACTCTCCGAACTTAGAGACCCATCGGGCTGTTGTTCTCTTTCAATATCTGTAGGACCAAAGACACAAGTTACTCTGCAAGGTGGAGAAATGTAAATTTCATAGATCCTAGTGACATTCTTGGGGTATGTTATCTCCTCCTCTGGTCTAGCCATGGGCCTGCAAAAACTTTCTGCGGTTTTGCAATGGCCACTTCCTATGGGCTTGAAGTCCATACAGCGGTTCCTAGGTTTCGCAAACTACTATAGGAGGTTTATATGAAACATCTCCACTGTGGTAAAACCCCTCACAGAAGGGGGTTAATCCTTCGGACTGGTCACCTAGTTCCCTGCAAGCCTCTGAAAACCTGAATTCCGGTTTTGCCAAATCTCCTATTCTGTCACATCCCTGGAAGTTGACGCTTCAGAGTCTGGAGTAGGCGCTTTGCTGTCCCAGTGCGTTGGGGCTGGAAAACCTTTGCTTCCGTGTGGGTTTTTTTTTTAAAATTGTCTAAAACCAAGAGTCTGTATGATGTGGGCGATCGCAAACTGCTGGCCATTATTCTCTCTTTAAGGGAGTGACAGCATCTACTAGAAGCAGCTAGAATTCTGATTTTGATTCTGACAGACCACAAGAACCTCACATATCTGTCTGAGGCCAAGAGGTTATCTCCACGACAGGCCAGATGGGCCTTGTTCCTGTCGAGGTTCAACTATGTGGTTTCTTACCTCCCGGGTGCTAAGAATTTGAAGGTGTATGCCCTTTCCCGTCAGTTTGGGGCAGATTCCGAGGAGGAGAGTCCTACAACTACTGTCATTCCCCCCGATAGGATATTGGCTACTATTAGCACAAGTATTACCTCTCCACTGTGAGAAGAGCTATTGGCCGCACAAGCCTCAGCACCAGTTGATAAGCCAAATAGGAGATGCTTTGTGCCCAAATCTCTACGTAAGAAATTATTAGCGACATACCATGCCTCGAGGGCGGCTGGGCACATTGGTAGAGATCAACTCATACGGTCCATGTCTAGACTGTTCTGGTGGCCCAGCCTGAGAGCAGACTGTTCTGCATTTGTGGCCGCTTGTGCAACATGTGCCCAGACCAAGACCCCCAGACACTTTCCGGTGGGGTTCTGTCACGGTTTATTATGACTCTCAGACACAAGTTTTAGGTAAAAATCAATTTTATTGAAATAATAAATTGATAACGTAGGATGGCAACCACATACATACAGATATATTCAGAATATAACAAGACAGAAGGCAGACTCTACCGGTCCTGTCAATATACCGGACAGGACAGTCTGAAGTAATAGAATGTTAGGCTCTACCGGCCTTGCCAATACCGGGTAAGGCAACCTGCAGATGGAATCGCATAACGGTTCTACCGGCCTTACCAAATTACCGGGCAAGGCAGCCTCAATAGATTCATAATGTAGGCTGTACCGGCCCTGCCAATACCGGGTAAGGCAACCTCAGATGGAATGTGGCAAAAGGTTCTACCGGCCTTACCAATACCGGGCAGGGCAGCCCAGAGATAGTAGCAGCAGTCAGATGGTAATGGCAAATTGACAGGATTGTAAGCAACCCAGTGTACACACACTGAAACTAACAGGGGAATCGTAAAGCCGCAAGGCTTTGGAGCAAACCAGCGTCCGCACGCTGGGGCCAACACAGAATTGTATAGCTGATAGGCTTTGGAGCAAACCAGTGACCGCACACTGGTGTAACAAGCAAGTTTGTATAGCCGCAAGGCTTTGGAGCAAATCAGCGTCCGCACGCTGGGACCAACACAGGATAGTACAGCCGATAGGCTTTGGAGCAAACCAGTGACCGCACACTGGTGTAATAAGCGAGTTTGACTAGCCGCAAGGCTTTGGAGCAAACCAGCGTCCGCACGCTGGGACCAACACAGGATTGTATAGCCGATAGGCTTTGGATCAAACCAGTGACCGCACACTGGTGTAACAAGCGAGTTTGTCTAGCCGCAAGGCTTAGGAGCAAACCAGCATCCGCACGCTGGTACCAACACAGAATTGTATAGCCGATAGGCTGTGGAGCAAACCAGTGACCGCACACTGGAGTAACAAGCAATGTCGCCGACGCGACCAAGCAGGAGGTCGCCAGGATACAGGAGACAGGTGATGCGATGACAGGAACCAGCAACGATCAGTCAGGTCAGGAAACCGCAGAGAAGAAGTTCAGCAGGAACTGCAACACCAGAGACTAGGCCGGAACCAGGACTGGAAGTACTTCAGCATGCAGGAAACACTGGAACAGTAGAGATCAGGAACTCAGGAACACATGAGATCAGGAACTCAGGAACACTGGAACAGAGGCCCAGCTATCACTGGCATAGTGATAGCAAGAAGGTCAGAAACAACACGAAAGGGCAACCAAAGGGTGCCCAATCCAGGTTTAAATAGGCAATGAAAGGCGGGCTATCTGCAGACAGCCAATAGCAGCCCCCTACTGGTGACAGACAAGGAACTGCAGCAATCACGGGCACCGTGATAGGTTCCTTCAGTCCATTCCGAATGGGGAACGGCCTTGGTCCCACTTATCCATTGATTTTATGGTGGAACTGCCTGTCTCTGAAGGGAACACGGTCATCTTTATGACTGTAGATCGATTTTCTAAGATGGCTCATTTCATACCTCTGAAGGGACTCCCCTCCGTAAGGGCGTTGGCAGTGATTTTTGCCAGAGAAATAGTACGCCTTCACGGTATACCCAAGGTGGTGGTCTCAGATCACTGTAGTCAGTTTCTGTCTCATTGTTGGAGGTCTTTTTTGAGGACAGATGGGCATCCAACTCTCATTCTCCTGGCTTACCATCCTAAGTCTAGCGGTGCTGCTGAGAGGTCTAATCAAGCATTGGAACAGTTTCTCCGTTGTTTCATTTTGGACCATCAAGATAACTGGGTGAACCTGTTACTGTGGACTGAGTTTGCCAGGAATTGTGCCGTGAATTCTTCCTCTCAGAGCTCCCTGTTTCTGATAAATTATGGGTTTCAACCTTCTCTTCTTCCTGAATCCTTTGAGGTACAGAACATTCCAGCTCTGGATGAGCATTTGAGGGCGCTCCGCTCCACTTGGGCACCGGTTCAGAGATCCATGCAAAGGTCCACGTAATGCTATAAGAGACATGCAGACCGTAGACGGTTGCCAGCTCCGGTGTTCCAGGTGGGAGAGAGAGTGTGGCTATCTTCTCACAGCCTTAATCTCCAGGTGCCTTGTAGGAAACTGGCTCCTCGTTTTGTAGGACCCTTTCGGGTTCTTCGTAGGGTTAATCCTGTAGCCTATGCCCTGGAACTCCCAGCTAACATGCGCATTGTGTTCCAATGTGTTCCATGTATCTCTACTTAAACCACTGGTGTGCATCCATTACACTCTTGCTTCTGTTCGTCTCAGGCCTGTCAGAGTTGGGGACCACGAGGAATATGAAGTGCAGGTGCAATATCTGGTGCATTGGAAGGTCTATGGCCCAGAGGAACAATCCTGGGTGGCCAAAAGGGACTTACATGCTCCAGCTCTTATCCATGCATTCCACACCCACTGTCCCACTGGTTCTGTCCCTCTTTCGTGGGGGAGAGGTTGTTAAAGGGGGGTACTATCACAGTGTACCTTGGCATCCGTGTATCACGGTGCCCGTGGTCCTGGCTGCTGCGTGGCGACATTCCTTCTTCCTTATTTAAGATTCTGGATTCTTATTGGTCCCTGGACCTGACTCCACCCAGGGCCAGCCCTTTTATACCCCGTCATGTCGTTATTCGGGTGCCCTTTCGTGGTGTACCTGAACCTAGCGCTAGTTACTGCTGTTTCTCTGTTTGTGTATGACCTGGCCTGTCTGACGACGTTCCTGTGTATCCTGTACTTCTGATGCATCTGTTGCTGATTGGACTGGCTGAAAACCCACATCCATTGCTGACTGGACTGGCTGAGAATTAGCTTATGTTGCCAACTGGACTGGCTGAGAACCCGCATCTGTTGCTGACCGGACTGGCTGAGAACCCGCTTAGTTGCTGACTGGACTGTCTGAGAACCTGCATCCATTGCTGACCAGACTGGTTAAGAACGCACTTATGTTGCTGACTGGACTGGCTGAGAACCCGCTAACGTTGCTGACCATTGGCTGAGAACTCGTTTCTGTTGCCGTAGCCTACTGGCTTCTACCGCCTCTGTGGCGGTGTGCACATACAGAGTACCGGTTTCCGTTCTGTCAACAGTCGTACCTCTCTGGCACTCAAAGGGTTAATAGTGTACATTAGTGTAACAGTGCTGGAGTGTGCTAAATGCACTCCATGTGAGTTTTGGCGAGTGCTGCAGAGAAAACTTTTTAGGAAAAACTGAATGTGGTGATGGGTGAAAATATTGTCCCCAAGAGGAGTGTGTGAGCCATTTTTTTGGTTTTGGTGAAGGGATAATGAGGGGTGTGGAAATTTAAATGGCTGTGCGTTGGAAATATGCTAATCTCCTCCTAGCTGTGCCCACGGGTGTGTATGTTGGCTCAGGCAGTCTATAGGAGATCTGCATATGTGCTCTTATGTGCCAGCCCCAGGGTGTGTGTGTATTATAATTTAGTGTGTAATACTGGGCTCAGGCAATGTAGAGGACATATGCAAATCTCCTAACTGCCTCCCTGGGGGTGTGTGGCACAGACATAGAATTTGTGGTCACCTGACCACTTCTTCTGTTATAGTGTAGATAGGAAACACTGTGGGGTAGAGATATTGCTTGCCTATTATTATTATTCTTTATTTATTTAGCTCCAACTAATTCTGCAGCGCTATACAACAGGGAATGGACATACATAGATATTAAATAGTACAAATCAAATGTGGAGAACAGAATAATCAGGGGGCCCTGCTCATGAAAGCTTACAGTATAGAGGAAGGAAGGTTGGACACAGAAGGTGTAAGTGCTATTGGGTGTAAGTACCTCCTGCCACATGAACTGCTGGTCAGTGGGTGGGAGTGAGAAGTGCTGTTGAGTGCAGTGGTCCAGGGGAGGGGTGGTTCTTGGTGATAATGTTTATGATAATGTAATAATGTTTATAGAGGTAGTTGATAGGCTTCCCTGAAGAGGTGAGTTTCCAGGGAGCGTCTGAAGATCTGAAGGCTGGGGGAGAGTCTGATGGCATGGGGGAGGTAATTCCAGAGCTCAGGTGCAGCACGGGAGAAGTCCTGTAGGTGGGAGTGGAAGGATGTAATAAGAGCTGTGGAGAGCAAAGATGGCAAGTGGGAGTGTATTTGGAAATGAGAGATGAAATATAGGGGGGGGGGGTGTTAGTGAGGGCTCTATAAGTTAGCACCAGAATTTTGAATTTAATTCTGTATGCTATTGGGAGCCAGTGTAGGGATTGGCAAAGGGGAGTGGTGTTAGAGAAGCGATAAGTGAGGTAGCTTACTCTTACAGAAGAGTTCATTATGGACTGTAGTGGGGTTAGTCGGGTGAGAGGAAGGCAAATTAGTAATTAATTATAGTAGTCAAGATTGGACATGATGAGTGTTTGGATTACAATTTTAGTAGTGTCGTGGGTGAGAGGGTCGGATTCTAGATATGTTGCGGAGGTGGAGGCGAGATGAGTTGGAGATTAACTGGATGTGAGGAATGAAGGATAGGGCGGAGTCCAATCTGACCCCCAGGCAGCGTGCTGTAGGGGTTGGTGTGATTGTAGTGCTGTTAACAGTGAGGGTAATGTCTGGGGTAAGGCTGGTTGTAGGGGGAGGGAAAGTAATTAGTTCGGTTTTGCCAAGGTTGAGTTTGAATTGACGGAAAGACATCCAGGAATACAAAGCAGACAGACAGTCAGATACCTGGGACAGGAGGGAAGGGGAGAGGTCTGGGGAGGAAAGATAGATTGAGTGTCATCAGCACAGAGGTTTATTAGTTTTCCAAGGGACGCGGTGTAAATTGAAAAGAGCAAGGGGCCCAGGACTGATCCTTGAGGCACTCCGGGAGGGGTGGGGAAGTGGAGCCCAAGTAGGAAACATTGAAGGAGCGGTTGCAGAGATATGATGAAAACCAAGAGAGTGCAGTGTCACAGAGACCTATGGAGTGGAGGGCTTGGAGGAGGAGTGGGTGATCTACTGTGTCAAAGGCAGCTGACAGGTCCAGGAGAATTAGTAGGGAGTATTGGCCTTTTGACTTTGCAGAGAACAAGTCGTTGGCCACTTTAGTGAGGGCAGTCTCAGTGGAATGATGAGGGTGGAATCCAGATTGCAGGGGATCTAGCAGGTAATGGGGGCAGAGGAATTTAGTGAGTCGGTTATATGTGAGACACTCAAGGATCTTGGAGACGAATGGGAGTAGAGAAATTGGACGGTAGTTTGAGAGTGAGTTTGGGTCCAGGGAGGGTTTCTTTAGGATGGGTGTTATTAGTGCATGTTTGAAAGAGGATGGGAAGGTGCCGGTTGACAGAGAGGTTGAATAAGTGAGTAAGGGTTGGAGTTGGTAGAGGAGAAAGTTATTGAGCGAGCTGAGATGGGATTGGGTCAAGAGGACAAGTGGTTAGTTTTGAGCGAGTGAGGAGAAGGGAAACTTCATCCTCGGTCACGAGTGAGAAGGAGCTCAGTGTGTATGTGGTAGAAGTGACAGGTCTAAACTGGATGGGCAGGAGTGGAAGTGCTGAGATTTCATGTCTGATGCAGTCGATCTTGTCCTTGAAGTGGGTGGCGATCTCTTCGGCAGAGAAGTGGAAGGTGTTCGTGTTGGTGGGTGTAGAAGAGATTTGACGGTTGAGATAAGGCGTTTTGGGTTAAAGGATAGATTGGAAATTAGAGAGGAAAAGAGGGCAGAGCTGTAAGAATGGAGAATTAATTTGTAGTGTATGAAGTCAGCTTTGGAGCGCGATTTCCTCCAGTGCCTTTCGGCCGTGCGTGAGCACCTTTGGAGGTATCGTGTTTGTCTTGTGTGCCAAGGTTGTAGTGGGGTTGCTTACTAATTAAGGTTTGCTGCAGTTTAGACAGACAGTATCTACACACTGCTACATCATAGGGGTTATATCTAGCTGAAGAATTTCATTGATTAAGCGCTACTTTAGCACACAAACACATAGACTCCTGTTGGCATTTGAATCTATTCCCTGCATAAAGGACTGTGTACTCACCTCTGCCTGCTGTCCACACAAATATATTTGAAACATCTATATCCATAGCCAGTTATCTGGCTACAAGGTCATCTGTATTTCCACCAGACATGTTGTCATTTACAGTGAAAAGACTACATCATAATCCAACTTACCTTAAAGGGGAGGACAAGGGATGGGAGAGGTAATATAAGACCAGTCACACAGGGACATTATCTGACTACACACGAGGGGATGTGTGTACATCTATCTGTCTTCAAAGGACTTTGAGGAGTCATTTACAGAACTTTTATCCATCATGACCTTATAATTTTATCTATTATATTTTAATTGTCTATATTGTATTTGTTACACATTTATATTACTAATAAACTCATATTTTGCCACACATTTAGACTGCTGTATTCTCTGCCCATTGCCTTTTAGAGACTATGGTGAGTTTATGTAATATTAGTTTTTTCTGACATATTTGTATGCCAGCTATTCATTATTATTTATTATCCTTTATTTATATTTATTAGTTTCCTTTTTCCTTTTATCATTTTGGGTCTATACACACCAGATGTATTGGGATTGTAGCTTGGTGTCATTTAGACATAGTATTATTTTTGCTAAGCGCCTTTCTCTTTTCACATACTTGGTAGCATTTACAGTGTTTATTGATAGTGAGCAGCATGACAGTAGATTCATGAGTGACCAAGCCTGAGTCCCATCAAATACTTGGATCTGCAGAGGATGAGTTTTAGGCACCAACTATATTTGGAGAGAAGATGCCAGATGTAAGTCAAGTAAGTTGCTCCAGAGTCGATAACGGCTCTAAGTTGAATGTCCTTTGACCCCAAATGCAAGGGCAAAAAAGAAAGAAGTGATAAGTTGGAATACTAGGACTGCTAGTCGAATGAGGAATGGTCTGCTGAGTAATTTTGCTAATACTGTTCTGAGGACAAATAGAACAGGTACAGAGTAGGTGGCCGTTTATAAGCAGAGGTTCAAATTGCATCACCGGGACCTCTCATCTGCAGTTAGGGCGGCTTCAGCCATACCGACTGGTATTGATTTACTGGAGCCTTGTTGGGAAGCAGTCGCCTCCATAGATGATGGAGCCACACTGGAGCCAGGGAATAAGTTATCTCCTGAAGTAATTCTCAGCAGCCTGGATGGATAAGATGATCAAAGCTTCTAGAGATTCAGGTACCCCTACATGGGCCAGCTGATTCTTCAAGGAACCGGCCTGATAACCCCAATCAGAATTGATCCTTCAGAGCAGGTTAATTCCACTTAATATCCACAGCCCAGTGGTGGAATTCATCACCATATTCCACTGCTGGTCAACCAGGGGTTTCGAGCTTCTGGGTCAAGAAACTTAGGGCTTGAGCTAGCCCCACTGGATCCGTACTAGCTCAAAGATACAGGATACTGAATCCCGATGGCAGGACACAGGGCTGATAAGGAGCTTAAGGCTCATGCAGTGGAAGCTAGGGAGCAAAGCAAAGCAAAGCTTGAGTGGCAGTTCGGAAACCAGGGTAACTCTTGCTGCAGTCACAACTGAATTAAAGGTGCTGGATATGAAGCCAGATAACCCACCCCTGGTATAGTCGAGGGAAAGCAGAAATACTGGAATGGGAGACTGAGGAGCAGTTGTGACAATCCAATAAGTCTAGGCAAGCGAATGTCAAGTGAAGTCAGGGTACAGGCTGAGGTTGAGATGTGGAGTTCAAACAAAATCAAGGTACAAGCCTAGGTCAAATGGAAAATCAGATACACTAAGCAGGAAACTAGGACAAACAACTGAGCACTGGGAGATCGGGCAGATCAGGTGGCAGATCAGGTGATGGGGGAATCAAACAAAAATTGGACATCTTAAGGACAGCCTAGTCATCTTAAATAGCTCCTTCCTTCCTTCCTGCATATTTCTCCACCCCTGTATTCTCATCCTTCCAGTTTCTTTCTCCCACCCTCCAGCTTATTTCTCCATCCCTCCAGCTTCCTCCTCCATAGTTGCATTGTCTTCCTTCCTCCTACCATCTTTTTCCTCCGCCACTCCTCTTTATTCCAATTTAGCTTTTACTAATAAAGTTGTTTTTATAAGAAAACATATGAACATGTTTTATGTTGTAAATGCAAATGTTTTAATTACAACTTAAAATGCTTATTTTTTTTTAAATAAAAACAAGCATTGAATAGTAATTATATTGCTGTACCCCTTCTGACAGTGTGGCCCCTCGTTTGACATACCTGCTGTAAGCACATAACAACCCACAGGGCCACGTGTCTGGTGCAGGAGAATTGTAATTGAGCTGACCACATATATGGTTTTCTATTTACACATCTGCCTGAGCATTATTTGAACTGCAGAAACTGAGCACGTTGGCTTAAATGAATGGTAACTATTTTGACTTTACATATTTTGAAAGTATATAATATATTAATATATACAGTCAAATCGCTTCTCTATATATACAATGTAAAAAAAAAAACAAAGAACATTCGGTGCTGCAGAGAGACAGCAACATTGTATTAAATCCTGCTTTGATGGTCTATCGACCAGAAAACTCTCTGGAACCTGAGGTCCAAGTAGCTCACTTTCTGGTAGTTGGGACACAGATGTGTAAAATTGAAAATAAAAAATAAAAATTAAAAAAAATTTAAAAAGTATAGGAAATATGTAGAAAATGTAAAGTAAAAATAAAAGGTAAAGATAATGTGTTATTGTTCTTTTAAAGGGATAGTAATGTTTAAATTTAAGTTTATTTAATATTGTAGGTATTAAAAAATAAGTACAACGATCTAAGTCTTATCTTTCAGACCTTTATGGTTTGTGACAGTGATTCTCAACCAGGGTGCTGTGGCACTTTGGTGTACCACGGACATCAACTTAGGGTGCCCCATGTTTTCTATGAAAACTAACAAAAATGGACTTTTAAATAAAGATTTATAGAAATTGTTATGCACATTATGTTTAATCTTGTTATTATGATTGTAAGACCTAATAATAACTGTATATTTATGTATGGTACCTTCATTATGCCCTTGATAAAGTATATTAAATACGTTAGGGGTGCCCTGAATATTCTAGATTATGTGTTAGGGGTGCCCTGAACAAAAAAAGATTGAGAACCACTGGTTTAAGAGATGTAACTGGCCCTCCAGGCTGTTTCAGACAAGTCTGCCATCTAGTGGACAGAAGGAGATTCTGGGTCCCGGGACTAGCTGGTGGCTCTTCAGCAGAGCCAAAATCAAACTATTTAGAAATAAATACTTCATTGGAACGGTCTACAGCCTGCGGCACACTTTGTAGACCGTTGCAATGAAGTACTTATTTCTAAATAGCACAATTTTGGCTCTGCTGAAGATACCCCGTACGGTCAAATGACCGGAATCTGCTGTTGTCCCATACGGTGCTGAAACAGCCTGTAGGGGGGAACTCTAGCCAGTTATATCTCTCAAACCATGAAGGTTGACAGATAACACTTACATCGTTGTACTTATTTTTTAATGCCTACAATATTAAATAAACTTACATTTAAACATTCCTGTCCCTTTAAGGAATTATAAATGCCTATAGCTGATAGTATTTGATAAATACATTCCATAGTACCAATATGAATTTTCCCCTTGAAATGTTTAAATGTTACACGTGAATTCAAACTGGCATCAATTGCTGCTCCAATCATCATCAGTAACTCAAATTAAACTAAAATTGTGTATTTTTCTAGGCCACTTTGAAAGCAGGTATATTTGGGGTTTGAAAAACACTACCGCTTATTAAGAAAAACAACTTGTAATCTAATCACGCTCCAACTGACTGTGCTCACGTAACACCAGAACTAGATCTTAATGATATCAGTGAGTGTTTATTTTGTTAAATGGAGGTTTTAACCAGAGCCATTGTAAATGTTTTTATTCAGATTCTGTACTTTTATGGCAATTCTGTTTGCATTTTTCTAAACAATACTTTGTTGATCTTGCATATAGCCCTAATGTACTGTGATATGTGGCCATCCATCTGTTTAAGGCAAATTCCTATAATTAAGTTAATTGTGTGAAAATTAAAAAAGTAGTCAATAGCTTCTTTAAGGGTTACTAAAACATCAACCATGTAAAACATACACAGTTACAGTAAGCACTTAATTCATCTACTGTTGGAAACCACAGATCGCCAGCCTTGCCTTGCACACCCCTCTGGCATTTAAATGGTTAACCCCCTGACTGTATGAGAGGTCTCCAGTCCTTTGCAAAGCAGTGTGAGACCTCTCTGGCATCGAAGTGGATAAATAACTAAAACATGATTAACCCATTAAGGACCTGGGGCTTTTTTTATTTCTTTTAATGGATTCGGGGGTCCCCAAGCCGAGTGCAGCCACAGTGTGCTCCCAGAATTCCATGACATGACAGGATTGTCACTGGTCTTTAAGTGCCGGACCAGGCTTGATGGTCCTGGCATGTCAAGGGTCCTTAAGGGTTTAAAGGGGAGGTAATGCCTCCTAATATTAAAGGGTTAGTAATGCCTAAAATAAAGTTGATTCTATATGTTAGATTTTACAAAAATAATATTTGGAAAAAGTCCTGTCTCTCAAACCTTTATGGTTTGAGAGCTATCCTCTGTTAAAGTTCCCTCTCTCTTCCCTTCCCCTGACGTCAGCTGTAATCTGACAGCAGTTCCTGGTCCTGGGACCGACAGTGCGATTTAAAAAGAAATACTTATTTGGAACAGTCTACAAATTGTGCTTGGTTTGGAAGCACACTTTTTAGACCGTTCCAAAAAAGTAGTTCTTTTCAAATTGCGCTATTGCGGCTCTGCTGAAGAGCTGCCTCGAGTCGGCTGACATGGATCTCCTTCTGTCAGCTTTACAGCTGACATCAGGAGAAGGGTATCTTTAGTGTCGAATATCTCTCAAAACATAAAGGTTTGAGAGACAGGACTTTTTCCAAATACTTTATTTTTGTAAAATCTAACATATAGAATCAACTTTATTTTGGGCATTACTAACCCTTTAACACGCTACTCACTTTGAATGTTTCCCTTTTGTGACGTCTTCAATCCGCCCTGGATGTCATTTCCACGGAGGGAGACATGACAGTTGCTGGCAGTTTTTTCCAACAAAGTACAAGCGCCTACTAAACCTTTTGGGGACTGGAAGGGTGATCAATTCATTAAGAAGCAATGAGTCGTCTACCCTCTAGTCCTTAAACGGTTAAGATTACCATGTGAAGCAACTGTCTCATCTGCATCCATGGGCATGACATCCAGAACTGATGTTATCTCTTGAATCAAGGAGACAGGAAACAATCAGAGGGGCCATTAGGATTTTTTGGCCATAGCAAGGAAAGTTAGGGGGTTATTATTAGGTGTTACTTCTCCTTTATTACCTACTTAGGCATTGCACTCAGGATTATAATGTGTTTTGGACACACTTTACACTAGACATGTTTCATAGCTCTAGTTGTTTAGTAACCAATCAGGGCATGTTTTAACCCTTTGAGTGCCAGAGGGGTATGCAATGCATTGCAGTACCCAAAGAGTTAAAAATAACCCTGTCTGGCAAAATATCAATCACTACACCTTTATTTTATCCTCATTTATTTAAATGCCACTTTTAACCCAATTGTAACGACTCCATAAGTCCTTGGGTCGATTTACGCTGTTGTGCCGGGTCTTTTCCTCCTGAGGTCAGCCAGGGACCATCGAATGCACCGGTATTCTGCTCCAGTATTCCCAGGATGGGGATCAAAAGAAGACCCTTGATACCATCCCAAATAAGCGAGACAGGACGCCAGTCAAGTTCCAAAATAACACACACTTTATTTTGGCTGAATACAGCTCTTTTATGCAGAGTTAAACAATGAACAACAATACTTAAAGGGATAGTAATACTTTGTTTTATCTTTATTTTATTTTGTAGGCATTAAAAAAACATGAAGAACGATATAAGTCTTATCTCTCAAACCTTTATGGTTTAAGAGATATTCACAAGCAAAGTATCCCCCCTTGTTAAGCCAGGTCAGAAGGGAGGTGCCCAGGTAGACTGCAGAGAGGGACAATCTTCAATTTAGATAAGGGAAAAACTTGAAAAACTTGTCAAGGGGGGCAGGGCTTTCATTCTTTTCATACAAAGAAGATTGTCCCCTGCTGTTATCTGTCTTGTCTTACAACCAGATTCACATCTGAGAAGAGATTGCTTACACTAGGTAAAAGGGGCGGGAGGGGGAAACTTTGCTTGTGAATATCTCTTAAACCATAAAGGTTTGAGACATAAGACTTATATCGTTCTTCATGTTTTTTTAATGCCTACAAAATAAAATAAAGTTAAAACGAAGTATTACTATCCCTTTAACAAAGTTAACCTACACAGCACATTGGGTTGAGGGAAAATACAATGGGACCCCTGGGGTTGTGATAAACATAGGTACAATGGGTGGACAGACTCAGTGGGGCCTTGGTAATTTAATCTGGCCGCGGTTGCCCTGTGGTCCAATGGGATAGGGAGCGATGAACTTGAGCGACCAGTCCGATGGCCGCCTGCTTTCTTCATGCAAAGTCTATGGAGTCCCTTTAACTCCCCTCCGCCAATCACAATCCGGCCGACTTTTCAAGCCTGGGACGGCTCTTTCATGATGCGGTGATGCCGTGAACGCAGCTTTCTCAGCTAGGTTTGAACTCTTACTCCAACAAAAGAGGAAAACGTTGTTTATGTAAATAGTGTTCCAAGTAATGGCCTAGGGTCCGTTACACCAATGAATGCATTGTAGACCTCTCCAGTATTCAGGGGTTAAAAGTCTCATTTAAATGAAGGGTACTTTGGAAATTTGTATTTGTTTTGTATAATGCCACAGAAGTTCTCCAGTGCCTCTTCTTAGTCTCATTATTCCATGATGCTTTTATGTAAATTAATGAAAATAATTGTGTAGCTTATATGCTTATGTAACGCTAGGTTAAAACAGTGATATCTGTACTACCACAGAGACCACAACATTATTTTTAAAAGGAAATTGAAGTCTCCTCTGATTTGTTTCTCTTGCTTCTGTTATTATTAGGAGCTGCCTCTGTTGCAAATCAGTTTGTGCATTCCAGGCAATCAGATAACTGAGACCAGCTTCTGATCGGAAGCATTCTTAGCTTGGCTGCGGTAATTATGTGAAATGACAAAACATGTAAAAGTAGAGCAGAAGTTTCTCTTTGCTACTCAAAATATGAAACATAATCTCTGTTATACAATACAACATCCAAATGAATGGTCTAATGCATGGCTTCACAGGTGTCTGTTCTGCTTATGAAGATTGTTAAGCATTTTGGCAATATGTAAATATAAGCCAATGGAAAACGTCTGCAATTTCTTCTTCCTAGCTTCAGTCCTCAGGGCATAGAACAGGATATTACTACCTAAAGGAGCAGTGAACTTTTGTTATGAAAAAAATGTATATTGTAGGTCTTTTCCTATTCAAGAAAACTCACACTGCATATTTCTAGAGTTATTAGATTTTTTACATTAATAGTGCCCCCCTAGTGATCAGATTCCAATTAGGTATTCTGTGCATTTTCTGAGAAAGGTGTGTTACTGACAAACAGTTCTCCATAGCTTATGAAAGAAACTGCTGAGTCATGCTGTCAATTAGAATTTTCAGGAAGTGACCACACTGTAAGTTACTTCCTGATAATTTGAACTGTTATAACTTTAAATAAAGCATCTGACAGTGGTGAGCGTACCCTTTACTCAGAAGGAAAAGCTTTATAATATATAGGTTTTCATAAAAAATGTTTACTGCTTCCTTAAGCACAGGTAGAGCAATCATAGTGACAGCCGCTGACTAACAACCTGTAATTAAGTAGGGATATCCTAACCTGATGGTGTGGCCTGAGGTCTAACATTGAGAAACACTAGGGTGAATATAAAAATCAGCTAACACAGCCCCATTTGTGTTAGGCTCCAAAGCCAGTGACTGCACTTCAGGGTATGCACTGCAATAGAGATTGCAATCTTGGGTCATTGGGCCAAACCAACAGGTCGTGCTTTCAGTATATTCCTGATTAATCACAGGTAGATGAATCACATTTGCTGATCTAGATTACCCACCTGTGACCAAGCAGGGATATCAAGAAAACATGAACTGTTGGTGTGTCCCAAGGACATGACTGCACTCCAACATATTGCTGTAGTGCATAATGTGGAACACAAGCCATCCTCTTTAGGGCTGTTGTAAATCGTAAATCACTTGAAAGCTAGAGAAGTCTGTGCATATTGCAATGGGTTAGTGACTTCTCTGTCATTCAAGGGGTTAAAATCCTTATTTATAGCACTAGAAATTTGGGGGATTTTTATTTTTCCCCTATGATGCATTTGGTTTGTCCCTCCACTTTTCTTTGAACATAAGGTCCATATGTTAAAGGGATAGCAATGTTTCATAATAAAAGCAGCTCTAATTAATCATCATAGTATTTGGACTTTGGAGAGTGTTATTTCAATTCTGTCAGAGTTGTAGTTTAAGAGTAATTCAATGACAAAGTATCCCCCTCCCGCCCCTTTTACTGATGTAACACTGCTCAGCCAGATCAGAAGGGAGGTGTCCAGGTAGATTGCAGAGAGGGACAATCTTCAATTAAGATAAGGGAAAAACCTTGTCAAGGGGGGCAGGGCTTTCATTTATTCTCATAGGAAGAAGATTGTCCCCTGCTGTTATCTGTCTGGTTACAGGCTGATCAGATCTCACCTTTAACCGGGGACACATAGGAAATAGGCATATTTCAGTACTTCACTGAAATCAAAGCAGTCCTGCAGTATGAATTTTTCCTATGCGTCCCCAGTTAAAGGTGAGGTCTGGTCAGCCTATCTTACCATCAGATTCCACATCTGAGGGGAGGTGGCTTACACTAGGTAAAAGGGGTGGGAGGGGGAAACTTTATCATTCAATTACTCTTGAACCACAACTCTGACAGTATTGAAATAACACTCTCTATGGCTCTAATACTATGGAGATTAATTGGAGCTGCTGTTTTTGTGAAACATTACTATCCCTTTAAACAAGGCGCAGTGGAAAATAAAACTATGAAATACCTGTATATTGTCCCATTGCCCTTATGCTGAGGCAAGCCTTAACAAAGTGTTTATCTGCAAGTGCTGAATTTGCAAGGACCATGTGAATATATAATTTAAGATGTTTATTAATCTAAAATGGAATGATAAGACAAGATAAACCAGAGCACTTTGGCTAATGGGCTATCTGCCCCCTTTTTTGTAATCATAGCTGGAAACTGTCCGGATTTGCCTCTGAGACTCTGGTTTTTGTTGTTGATTACCAGGTCTCCGGGGCAGAGGCTGATTCTCTGGATGTGGGGAGTTTCCATTGAAACTCTGCCCATTCCTCCACCTTCATAGTCTTTTCCTCCCACTCCCTGCCCACTGTTCCTCCTTCTCCACCATGTCTCTCCTACTTTTTCCACACCTGTTAAGCCCTGCCCCCACTCTCAATTAAGCCCCATCCCTAATTTGACACAAATCGCATAATTTATCTTTCCCAGTGGTACCACAGGACTCCCCTCCTGGGAATCCACAAGACAAATTCCCAGATATGCTTGTAACGCAGTGTGATATAAAGGAATAGGAATATATACACCCACGTAGCTTACTACATTTTCAATATATTGGGCCTTCTGTATAAAAGTAAAGATAAGCTATTCTGGAGTAAACCGTAAATGGGACTTTTAACCCACTGAATGCTTTAGAGGTCTCCAAAGCATTTCTTTGCAAAGTATTGGTGACCTCACTAACATTCAAGGAGTAAAAAGCTCCATTTAAAGCAATGGGGATTTTTTGCCCCCTATAGTACAGTGGCAATTGCCTTAGAATTGCTTCTGTTTGATTTTATACATAAGGACCATTGGCCCATACTTATAACAGCCATAGGGTTAGTCTGGAGGAAACCAACTGCACTTAAGGACCGGAGCAAATCTGACCTTTTTGACTGGCGCAAATCTGACCGTTTTCCCTCTAAATACTTTATTTTACACATGCAAATCATATACTTTTTTCGCACACAATTAGGGCTTTCTTTTGATACCATACTTATATGGATAACCCACCATTTATTTTGTAAAATTAAAGAAAACCGTAAAAAAAATGTAAAAAAACGCCATTTGGGCACAGTGGGTTACATTTTTATGGAGACTGCATGAAAGGTATGACCGGTCAGTCATAAGTACAAAATGGGCAGTTTTAAGTGGGCACTGTCCCCCCTGGGTGAAAATCCCATGTCCCTCTTTAACTCTTTACCTAAGTATTTTGGCATTTTTTTATTGCTGAGGATTGGCGGTGTCTATAAGTGTACTACATGGCTCCACAACAATCAAACTCCCAATATTGTTTACTGATATCATTTTTTTTTTCAGAAATGGACCTGCATCCAGCCAGCCTCCAGCACCAGCAGTGAAGGGGTAAATACCCCCAGCTGCTTTTTGTTTTACCACTAGGTGTCTCCTCTCTGCTTCTCTCTCTCCCTTACTTTGATCGTAAGGCAGAGAAAGGCATAGATTAGACACAAAGTCAGTGTGCTTCTCACACTGCCTTTTCTAATCTAAATGCCGGTACATGTGATTGCTCCTGGAGCAATCAAATGTACCAGCAGAAGAGATACAGGCTGAAACAGAGCGCTCCGGTACCAGAGCTCTCAGTTTCAGGTTGAACTCAATGGTAGCGGCGTGCACGGAGGCTCTGCTATCATTTAACCCATGATGTGCAAGGACTATCATGGTTCCTTAAGGGAAGTTTACCCATGACGTTCCTGGCATGTCATGGGTCGTTAAGAGATTAACCCCTTGCATGCAAAGCAATGCATTGGAGACCTCTCTAGCACTGAAAGAGTTAAAAAGCTGAACGGGAAGTTAGGAATTTTTATTTGACTGTGCAGTTGGTTTACTCCAGAATAACTCCAGTTTACTTTTATAAATACAGGCCTTTGTCTCCTTGGAGAACATTTTTATGTGCACAGGTGGAATCTTTGACTATTTAACACTTTGAGTGCCAGAGGGGTACGCAACACAATGCTTTGCAATGCACGTATACCAGTCTGGCACTCAAAGGGTTAAAACCAATCTACCATAAGGGAATCTGGCAATGTCAAGACGTAAAATATGTCTATGTATCTCTGACACTGAAGGAGTGTGCCTCTGGCACTGAAAGGGTGTCTGTGTGTGCCACTGACAAGGTGCTGAATGTGTGTGTCTGGCACTGAAATAGTGTTTCTTTGTGTACTTCTGGTACTGAAAGGGTGTTTTGTATTTGCCTAAATGAATGGTGGGCATGTGCTGTACCTCTATATAATTTTGCTAAACCTGTGCCTATACTTATGTGCCAACAGATGTCTTAGCACAGTGGTTCTCAACCAGATTACCATGACATTTTGGCATGTCACGGTCATTCACTTACAGTAACCCTTCTTTTGCATAACGACCTTGATAAAAATGGGCATATTGAGTTTAAATATTTATGGATACACAATATGTTTGTGTTTTTATTCTGGTTGTGAAACTTAAAATATATATATGTTTATGCATTTGTACCCTCCAGTTCTCCTTGACAAATGACCTATAAAGTGCTAGGTGTGCCCTGAAAATTCTAGACTGTGTGTTAGGGTTGCCTTGACAAGAAAAACATTGAGAATCACTGTCTTAGCACGTATCAGAGTGCAACCTCTAAGTCAGCATTCTCTTCTATAGAATGTATGGGGAGAAGGGAAAGTTATATGCTTATTTCCTCTGCACCCAAGTTGGTTCAGTGGAATGACACACCGAGAAGCACTTCCATACTTACCAACCCTTTGCACACACAGCACAAAGTCTCCAATTAGTCCACATAGCTTTATACATTGAGTACTATGGTATTGGTGATCCTTCTTTTTTTTTTTTGGAGTAACAGTTTATATTTTAGGACAAGCTTTTCAAGAGATAAACTCTCTTCCACAGACTAATGAATTACAAAGCTTGTTCAAAACAATACAGAATTTAAAAAAAAATTAGAATTCAGCAGGGAAAATCTGCAGAGAGTGAAAAAGGTAATTCTATACAGTGCATAAGTATTTTGACAGTGACACAAGTTTTGTTTTTTTTTTGTTCTATACTCTAGCACATTGAATTTGAAATAAATCAATAACTATGACTAAGAGGTCAGAGTACAGAATGTCAGCTTTAATTTATTTGAGAGTATTTACATCCCTTTTATATACAGTCCCTCCTTTTTAGAGAACCAAAAGTAATTGGACAATGGGCTGCTGTCTGTTTCTTGACCAGGTATATGTCATTGCTTCATTTGTTCATACTCAAGGGAGCTAACAAAAGATCCAGTGGTGATTCTAGGTGTGGCATTTACATTTAGTGTCTATTGCTGGTGTCTCCCAACATGAGGAGCAAAGAAGCATTGATACCAATAAACCAGGCCATCACGGTGCTGAAAAGTTGGAATAAATCGATCAGAGACCTAGCCAAAACCCTTAAATGTGTCAGAATCTACTGTGCAGAACATTGTTAAGAAGCAAGAATGCACAGGTAAGCTCAGCAATAGCAAATGACCTAGTAGACCACGGAGGATCACTATGGTGGATGACCGAAGAATGCTTGCAATTGTAAAGAAAAGCCCCTCTTCAACTGTCAAACAGGTCAAAAGCATTCTCCAGGATGCAAACATAGAAGTGTCAAAGAGTACTGTGCAGTGAAGACTACATCAGCATAAGCAAACCACTGGTAAGCTTCAAGAACAGAAAGGCCAGATTACAGTTTGCTAAAAACAAAAACAAACAAACAAAAACCTGTAGAGTTCTGAAACAAAGTCTGGTGGACAGATGAGATGAAGATTAACCTGTACCAGAGTGAGTGAAAGAGGAAAGTGTGTAAAAAGAAAGGAACTGCACATGAGCTAAAGCATACCACTTCAATCTATGAAAGAAGGTGGCGGTAGTATTATGGCTTGGGCATGTATAGTTGCCACTGGAACTGACTCACTTATCTTTATTGATAATGTGACTGATGATGAAAGCACAGGATACATTCTGAAGTGTACAGAAACAGCATATCTGCTCAGGTCCAACTAACTGCCTTAAAACGCAATGACCCCAAACATACTACTAAAGCAACCAAGGAGCCAAAGAGTAGAATGTACTTGATTGGACAAGCCAATCACCTGACCTGAATACAACTGAGCATGTTTTTCACTTTCTGAAGACAAGATTGAATGGATAAATACCCAAAAGCAGAGAGGAACTGAAGAGGTCTTCAGGGGCATTACTAGGAAAGATACCCAGCTTCTGGTGATGTCTATGTGTCTCAGACTAAAGGCAGTCACTGAATGCAAAAGATTTGCAGTGAAGTACTAAATATGATAACTTTGTTTAAGATTGTTATTTGCTCAATTCCTTTTCACCAAAATGGAAAGACTATTTATGTAAAGGGCTTTAATTCCTACAAAGTTAATTGTTTATATACCCTCAAATTAAACCTGACCGTCTGCACTTTATCCTCTTAGTCATTGTTTAATTTCAAATCAAATGTGCTGGAGTACAGAGCCAAAACAACAACACATCTGTCACTGTCCAAATACTTATGGACTGCACTGTATAAAGGAAGTGGTCAATAAATAAAGGGTGTCTGAGCGGTGGTCTGGATGTAGAGCAGACACAAGATGAGGAGGTGGACAAGATGAGGGGGGTACTGGATATAGAAATCTCTGATAGTGACATAAGAATCCTAGATGCACACTGAGTATTTATTTAATGTGTCTTTTAAAGAGAACTGTCATCCTTCGTTCAAATGCCTTTCTTTCTTGAATGAATGCTTTTGAAATTACCTCCTCATGTTGTGATATTGTGTATATGTCACGGTTCCTACCGTTTTGTAATATTTTGCATGTTTCCACGATGTAGCATCCTTGATCATACTAAAAGCATTCAATCATAAATACTAAATTCTTGGATGTGCAGCCTTATATCCCTGTGATCTTGAAAGTCTGTGTTTTGGATGACAATGTTGGATTCATGTTTTTGCACAGTTTGCAGGATGCGGCAATGCATAGTTTTGTCCCATTGAGTGCATGATCCATGTCAAAAGGGATTTCCTGTTTACTAGTCTGTGTTTAAGGTGTCTAGGTTGCTGGAATAAGTGGATTAGAGGTTTCGGGACAGCTTATTTTAATGTTGCATCATCAGATGTAAGGTTCTTATTTCAGTTCTCATTGTCAGAACATATTAAGTGGTATTTGGTTGCCTGGCTGAATATGATGGTCTTTTAAGTATGTGGTGGGGAAACTGGTGTTACCTAGGTAGCTCCATTGGTCTGCGGGTTTTATATATGTGTGAAGTGTGCCCCTTTTCACTGTTACTGTAGAATCTGTACAGTTTACAGAGTCCATTTTAATCTGATTGATAGGTGGAATTAATTGAATGAGCATAGGGTCTATGTTGGATTGTGGCTAAATATCTCTGTTCACGATCTGCCATGAACAGATTGCCATATTGCAGCTTTTTTAATTGATCAAGTGTGTCATAATAACTATGTACTGTATTAAGAACATCTACAAGAACCACTTATTCCTGTTATTTTTCCCAAAAGAATAATTCTTAAGCTACAGTAGTTAGTTAGTAATTAGAAATCTCCCACATTATATAACTGTCAGAGACTTGCTAACTGACCTGTTACTGTGACATATAAGCACATGTTGTGCAATTCTGGGGTAGAAAACTACAACACATAGGGGGTTATTCACTAAGGTGTGATAAAGAGGTGATAAAGTGGAGATGACGTTTCCAGTGATATCACTTCTCCAGTTCCAATGTTATTCTATAGAGCCAATGCACTAAGATATCTTAGAGAATAACACAGGAACTAGAGAAGTGATATCACTGGAGAAGTCATCTCCACTGTATCACCTCTTTATCACTCCATAGTGAATAACCCCCATACATTTGTGAGCAGTTCACTTGTCTACTTTTACTTCAGTAGATATTCCCCAACATCTTCATTATCATAAATTTGCATGACATCACACATACACAAATAAAATATGTGTCCCCTAAACTTTAGTTAGCTATTTTTTGGCTAACATAATAACAAACTGATAGCAACACTTTAATAGGGCGTTGATGTTGGACTATAGTCTATTTCCTGTGGTTAATGTATCTCTATTTTCTATCTGAAATATTTCCGATGGACTATAATAGGAGGTCATGAGATAAAATCCAGTGTGTTCTATTTCCCAGATGATATACTGCAATCATTCTTTAACCCTTTGAGTGCCAGAGGGGTACGCGATGCATTGCAAAGCAATGCATCGCGTACCCCTCTGGCACTCAAGGGATTAATATGATATAGTTGTTTTGCCTCAGAATTGTTTACCCATGTCCCATTCTATCAATATGAAATTTACAAAAATAATAATTATCCATGAGCAATAGTCTTAGCTTACTATGGCCCATATGAAATCTGTTCTTGTGCCTTTGTTCAAGAAATACCATCTTCATTCAGTCCTAGGTATCATGACTCCCGGAGGCAGACATGACAGTTTCTGGCTTTTTTTTGAAGTGACGTAGACATTGTACATGAGCCTACTTAAACCATTAAGGACCATAGGTTTGCACACCTCGTTGTGTTGCATATGGGAACTATGTAGGAAGTTAAAATTAAGGAACTGTTATTACTAATATGTCTGAAGGATTCCTCCCTGCATGAGAAACATATAAAATGACTTAGTTGATTGAACAGGCAGCATGTTATATAACAAATCCAGCTCCAATTACTCTATTCTCTAATTTCTCTGCATCTCAACATTTAGCTATGTGGATAAACCCTACAAGCATCACTGAAAGTAATATACTATTATATGGATATTACAACATATGGTACTCAAAATCAGAGGCTCTAAAACTGTGCAGTGATACCGACATACTAAGGGAATTGGAGTCATTTGGAGCATACCAACTGCATTATAGGGGACAAATAAATATTCCCTCAAACTCCAGTGGTTTAAATAGGGATTTAAACTTTTTGAATGCCAGATATGTCTGCAATGCATTGCTTTGCAATACGTTGGAGATCACTGTATAAATTAAGGGATTAATCGCCTAGTTTAATTAACAGGCTTGTCTATGTTCTCTTTGGTGCTAATGGTTTGCTCCACAATAGCCCAAGTTCTTCTTTATACATCAAATTCAATCGTCTCACCTTGAAGTAGTTCAACAGGAGAGCAAAGGAGAGGAGGATTCTGGAGATTTAAACCTTTGAGTGCCAGAGGGGTATACGATGCATTGTTTTGCAATGCTTTGAATCCCCCTCTGGCACTCAGAGGGTTAAATGAGAGATGTAACTATCAGAATAAATGTCTCTTAAATCATTTATCAAGGCTAATGCACTAAGATGCACTAGCGCCATAGGAGACAAAAAATAATTCCCCAGATTCCCATTGAATTTATTGGTATTTTGAATACAAGTGATATCTCCCTTGTGGTGCAGCTGGTTTGTTCCATAATTGATCCATTTCTTCCTAGTAGATCAGCCTCAGTATCTGCAGTTGCTTCAATTTGCTGATCTCCATTTTTAAATAATTATGTAGTACAGAATTCCTTAAAATAATAGCTTTAGTTTTATATTTCAGAAAAACAGATGCACCCACGTTCTGGTAAGTCATGTTAGTATTTCTGATGATGAAATGCCACAGTCCAACTATACTATAAGGTGTACACAGTGTAGCTGATTGCTAAATGAAGGACTTCCATTAAAAAGAGAAGCACCTGTTCCTATAACTATAGTTCCTCTTTAAAGGGATAGTAATGTTTCACAATAAAAGCAGCTCCAATTAATCTTCATAGTATTTTGGCCATGGAGAGTGTTATTTCAATACTGTCAGAGTTGTAGTACAAGAGTAATTGAATGATAAAGTATCCCCTCCCACCCCTTTTACTGATGTAACACTGCTCACTTCAGAGCAGCAAGTCTGTCTGGATGGATCTCAGAGAGGGACAATCTTCAGTTACCATAACTGAAAAACCTGTCAAGTGGGTAGGGTTTTCCTTATGTTCACAGAAAGAAGATTGTCTCTTGCTGTGAGCTGTCTGGTCTCAAGAACAGATTCCACATCTGAGGGGAGGTGGCTTACACTAGGTAAAAGGGGTGGGAGGGGGATACTTTATCATTCAATTACTCTTGAGCTACAACTCTGGCAGTATTGAAATAACACTCTCTATGGCACAAATACTATGAAGATTAATTGGAGCTGCTGTGTTTGTGAAACATTACTATCCTTTAAGAACAACAAGACAGATTTATAGTAATAAAGGAAAAAAAATCAAAACAAGAAACCTCTCCAGTTTTTGTCTTATGCAGTTGGAATGTTTCTCATAGTTGATACATTTTAATCTTTTCTGGAAATGTAATCTTCCAGCCTAGCACAAAACTGACAGCTATTACTCTGCTATATCTCCTATAATTTAGATATACATCAGTGCTTGTGCTGTATCAGAACATCCTATATAATCATTTGCTAAAACGTGTGTAACGACGCAGTCATGCACAGTAGAGACTGCTGCGTGTGCTGCAGTGATGCGTGGTAGAGACTGCTTCGGAACGTCCAGCTCTGTATCAGCCGCGGCGCGGGCAGTCTCTCCTGTGCATGACTGCCCCATGACCGGCTGGCAGAGGCACTGTGGCCCGTGTAACAGGCTCTTCAACTGTATGTAATAATTTAACTGGTTAGCAGGAATCCATCTAAAGTTGGTGGAGAGAACTGTCAGATTTTCCATTACGACACTGAAAAACAGCTCCTATATTGTCACCTGCTCCATGTTATTAAATAGCTGCTATTAATGTTAACCCCTGGATGCTAGAGATATCTGTCTTATGAATGATATTGTGCAACCCTGGGGCTGTTGTACGATGAAGAGTGGGAGCAACTGGGCAAATGCAAATTACCCAAATTGCCTTCAGTTTACATTGGACATTCAACCCTTCCTTGTGACATAAGCATATGTTGAGCAATTCTGGGGCAGAAAACTACTGCAGCATAAATGCTTGTGAGCAGGTCTCTTATCTCCTTTTCCTTCAGTAGATATTCACCACAACCTTCAATATCATACATTTGCATGACATCACACTCAGAGAGCTCACCATACAGAAATAAAACATGTGTCCCCTAAACTTTAGTCTGCTGGTCTTTTGGCTACTCAGAATTGCTTCAGTTCTTCTCAGTACATCAGACTACATCGGGGATGTAGGAATCCACCAGCGAAGGCCCTTTGTCATTGACCTCTAAATAATGCAGCTGCACTAAGCAGTGGTAAAGAGGTGATAAAGTGCAGAGGAAAGTTGTGAAGAAGCATTTGGTAATAGCTGGAATTAAAATCTTAACAAAGCTGGAACGTGTGCATCAGTTTGCACTACAGATCATGGAGGTGATTCACTTAGTGGTCATAAAGTGGTGATAAAGTGGAGCTGTCCCCAAATGCTCCTTCACCACTTTCATCTGCATCATATTATTAGCATGTAGCATCTATAATTCTATCTATGTAATCAATGTGGTATTCCCAAAATGAATGCTAGGACAGTACACACTGGGTGAAGAAGACGTATTTAAGTATTCATTCCATCTTAACCAAATATTTCCGGTCCCATTACAGACTTTCCTCAGGCCAAAAAAACAACAGTGCTACCAGAAGTATTCATGAACAAAGAAAGAAAGAAATCATTAACCCTATTATCGCACAGAATAATCCTGCCAAAGTTAACTTTCATGCTATTCCATCATGGCCTGGTGCCTGACGTCATGAAAGCTATGGCTAAACACATAATCCCTCCCCTTCCCTTTATGTTGAATGAAGGCACCTGTGCAAAAGAGCACACACTGGTAACACATGTCTATCATATAGGTGTTCTAAGTCCCAACATATTTGTGAAAAAGATTTAACACATACCACATTCTTGATGTGGACCTGACAGTTCGTATTGTAATGTCATAGTCTATGAGAGTCTCACATCATCTTTATGTTGTGGAATTCAATAGGCATTCAGTAAGAAAGGGCATTACAATGTATGCCAGGTTGCGCAAGATGCAGATCAAATGTTATTCCAATATAATATGAAGGATCCACACATTTATCACTGGGTTGTCAACATTTAATTTTGGCCCTTTGAAGACTCTAATTCAGTTCTCATATTGCCAACTGACAGTCTCAGCAAACACTTGAACATGTTGTTGAAAGGCAAAAGTTCATAATTTATGGAAACAGTATGTCATAGTGCACCATCTCTCCAACTCCCAGCTATCTGATATAAAACAGAACAGATCTGAAATGGTCCAAGAGTTACACATCACAGTGACTTAAACATAAATGCTTCAAAACACATAATATTCCAGAGAACATTCTGAAAGATTGTCATATATCATAGATCCACCTGTTGCTGAGTACAAACCCTTGTGAGACTCTCATAGAGGAAGGGACAGAACCACCTACTATTTATTCACAACCTACAGAGCTTCAGGGCTCACACAGGGACATAGATTTCTAAATCACTCCAAGCAGAAGGTGAAAGAATCATATCGGCTTAGTTATGATGCCAAAAGTGAAGTTAATTCTGGAGGAAAACAACTGCATTATATTTATGAAGGAAAAACTCCCATTACTTTGAAAATCTATATAGTACCTTGCAAAAGTTTTCAGATCCCAGACCAATCCTCTCATATTACTGAATTATAAGTGTGCATTGTAATTTTGTTTTGTATGATTTTTATTTTAAATTACTGTAAAAATCAATTATTATAAATTCATGTTTTTCTGTCAAATATTTTTAAGAGTAATAAAAACAGAAATATGTTGCTGGCATAAGTATTCAACCCCTGTGCTGTAGAAGCTCCCAGTTTACACAAATAAAAGAAATTGCCCAAATAAGGACATCATTAACTTATCATTGACCTCCACCTATGAACTGTTAATGTTGCTGTCACATTTTCAGGATAAAAGCCTTACTGTTGAAAGATCCTTGATCATGCTGTGGATCTGAAGGAAAATTAAGACCAAAAATAATTCTACAGAATTTAGAGATAAAGTAATACAAATGCATAAATTAGGAAATGGATACAGATATCCCAGTAAACACAGAAGTGGAAGCTGCACCATACCACCCAGGCACTGTAAAGAAATGGCCTTCCTTTAAAACTCAAATTCTCAGACAAGAAGGAGACTTATGTGAGAAGCCACATAGAGACCAACAATCATTTTGAAGGAGCCACAGAATTCAGTGGCTGAGAGTGGAGTAATGGCCAGTCAATCATATCAAGAGCTCTGAATAACACTGGCCTATATGAGGGGGTTGCAAGAAAGAAGCCTTTACTTAAAAAGTACCATCTGAAAGCAAATCTGGAGTTTACCAGAAAGCACAAGGGTGCCCTAGCTATGATGTGGGAAAAGGTTTTACTGTCAGAAGAAACCAAGGTCAAGGTTTTTTTCCCCAAAACTCAAAGCTCTATGTGTGGCACAAACCTAACACTACTCATATCTGAAGAAACCCCATCCATACATTAAAGTATGGTAGTGACAGCATAATGCTTGGGGATTCTCATTCCTGGGACTAGGAATCTTTTTACAATTGAAGGTAGAATAGATGGGGCAAACTATAGGGATATAGTGCAAGAGGAATGCTTCAGTCCACTAAAAAATTACACTTGGGAGAAACTCACCTTTTAGCAAGACAATGATACTAAGCACACGTCCAAATCAATGTTGGAGTGGCTCAAGAACAAAAAGGTGAATGTCCTACAGTGGCCCAGTCAAAGTTCTTTATCCCATTGCGAATCTGTGGCACTGCTTGAAGATTGAGGTCCACAAGAGATGTCCAACCAACTTGAACAACCTGGAGTAAATCTGCCAAGAAGAATGGGCCATAATTACTCTGACACTGTGTGTACAGCTAGTACTTACACAAAAAGACTTATAGCTCTTTATGCAGTGAAAGGTGGCCAAATATTAATGTGGGGGGGTTGAATTCTTATGCAAGCAACATTTTTAATTTTTCCTAAACATATTTCTCAAAGTAAAACCGGTGTCACTTTACAATAATTGATTTTGGTTTCAGTGTTTCAAAATAAAATAAACTGAACAAAATCCCAAAGCACCATTACTAATTCTGTAATATGAGAGAATATCTATACTTTCCTTTGATAAATATACCCCCATAATATTCAAACCAGATCAGGCCAGCAATTCACTGAAGTGCTTGAAAACCATCAAGAATCCATCTCCAGGGTGGTCTGTTAAGGCTGTGGGTTTTCTGGGCACCAATCATATGTAAAAAAAGTTCACAAATACATGTCAGTTGCAGCTTGTGATTCAGTCCCTTATACTGTATTAAGTTCATAGACCATTTGACCTCCTGTTGAAAGAACAGTCAATGCCTATTTTTCACTCACGTATATGAATGAACTATACATATTAGCATAAATTTAAATCCTGATAAATTGTGCCTCAACTCTCTGCAGTATCTAGCCACTTGTCATTTAGCAATGTCCTTACATTGCAGAGTACCATCTATGGCTTTCTGTATCCTCTCTTTCAGCATCATAGTCATCTTAACATTATAGAAGAGGCCACAAGGTCAACTGATATTGTAGGCTACAAATCTGCTGTTGCAATTCATTATATTATTTATATACCCTAATGGGACCTGCTAGCCAGGTATTAACTTTTTTACATTTACTAACTGGATGCACCTGAACAAAATATTCACTAATATTTTTATCTCTATGATAGCAAAAGAAGTGGGGGTTGTGAAAATAAGGCTCCAGCTTGAGGCTCCCAGTCAAAATATGCCAGTTACATTTGTCTTCTATTTAATAAACAAAGACAAAAAATCATTTAACTCTTTGGTTGCTTGACAATACTATGGAGATCTCTATAGCACCCAAGAGGTTAAATAATACCCTGTTAAGGGATATAAAACTGGTGCAGGTACATTGACATTGCACTGGCCACATCCACAATTCAGAATGTGGGTGTGGCTAGCACAGCTGAGGTGCCTCTGAAAATTTGGCGCTCTAGGCTCAAGGCTCAGTAGTTCACCACCCTCTCAGAATGTTAATTACTACTGCCTCCCAGTGCCCTTCAGATGAAACCAAGCCAGTCTGTAAAATAAACCACATATAGAGAGACATCCAAGGCATCAATCTACTGCTTTAAACAGGTGCATAACTACAGAGGGTTCTTTGGCTCTGCACTATCTACATACTCTTGCGATAAGACCACTTTCCTATCTTGAAAATTAGAAACAGTGACAAGGGCATTATATGTTCATTAGAGAAAAGAGTTGTATCAAAAATTGGAAGAGAAGTATGAAATTCCCATGATCTTGTTCACCAGGATACGGAATACAGCTAGTTTTCTGAGCATGCAGAAACCTGCTCTGCGTAAGGAGTCTCAGGTTATCTCTCAGTGCCGTATATACTTAACTCCAATGCCAAAGTAAATTAAAGTAAAACATTGTGTCCAACGCGTTACTTACAAGAATCGTCAGGGAAATTTTAACCTAGATAGGAATGATTGTATTAAAAGTTAGGTACTCGCCTGATATTGGGGAGCCTTGACGTTGGCAGGCGGGCTTAGACATACTTTGGCCAATCTATGCAACGAAGACCCCAAAAATTTATTAAAGTGGTATGATATATGCTATACACAGGGTTCTCATTTGGATAGTTTATATGGAGGAGCGCAGAATTGTCTTGTTTTGGTTTTTTTGTTTAGGCTTTTGCCTAACGTTGGGGAGCCTGGAGAACTCCCACACTTCTTGCTGCCATTCATATTTATTCACTTGGGTTTCTAATTTTTATTTGTAAAAATTAATGTATGGGTTAATGTGACTTAGCGCTGTGAGGTTTTTGTTTCTTTTGCTTCTGCACTTTTTCTCCTTCTCATTCTAGCTGCTTTGTCACTATTACTTTAATTAATTTCAAAATAAAAAATGTTATGTATTTGCACATTTGCTACCACTTGCATTGGGGTTCTTAAAGGCAAGGTTTTGGCCTGGTGTTCTGGGCTATCTGACCTATGCTTTATGCAGTCTAGGCTTTGTGCTAATCCCCATGTGACCTGTGGGGGTGGGTGGAGAAGCAATATAAAGGGGACTGAGAGCTCCAGTCCTCTAACTGGATGTCCACTCCTTGCAGGTCACTGATGGTGAGTCTTGACATGAATGTATTTGAAACTGTTTTTAAATGTGTTAAATGTTTTTAAATATATCCAATGCATTACTTACAAGAATCGTCAGGGAATTTTAACCTAGATAGGAATGATTGTATGAAAAGTTAGGTACTCACCTGATATTGGGGAGCCTTGACGTTGGCAGGCGGGCTTAGACATACTTTGGCCAATCTATGCAACGAAGACCCCAAAATTTATTAAAGTGGTATGATATATGCTATACACAGGGTTCTCATTTGGATAGTTTATATGGAGGAGCGCAGAATTGTCTTGCATTGTGTCCAATATGTTCCACATGTTGGAGATGCTCCGCCGACAGGGGCTGCCCTGCTCACATCTGGTGGGAATGTCCTATCATTGTGTCCTACTGGGAACTAATTCTGAAGGAGATTATAATGAAGTTATGCCTTGCTTTGCCCAGAGATCCCCTTCTATGTCTTTTTTTTATACTTGACATCTTCCTTGCACTTTTTCAGCTTCGTATAAAATATTCTTGGCCGTTCTTTTGAACGCAGCGAAGTCTCTCATTCCCCTTTATTGGAAACACTCAGAAGCCCCTCCAATTGCTCTTTGGCATACCAAAGAAAAGGACATCAAATCTATGGAAAGATGTCATGCTACTTCCACCTTGCCCTTACATCTGTTTGAAATACACTGGGTTGACTGGCCTTAAATAACACTTATTGGTGTCAATTTTGCTCTCATTTTAATTTAAAAAAAAAAAAAAAAAAAGAAAAAAAAAAAAAAAGAAAAGAAAAAGATTATATATGTTTCCTCCACAGACTGTCCAGGCAGCATGAGTCACATCCTCCTTTCCCTGACACTGATCGATTGACAAACTTGTAATTCAGTTGGCTGATGGGGCCCTAGAGAGCTGCTCATCCTCCCCTTCTCTCTTTTACTCTTCCCTTTTCTTTGACCCTTCTCTTTCGTATCTATTCTTCATCTCTATCTCTCTTTTCTAGTTCTTAGCTATTATTTCTTCCTCTGACACTGACATCCCATACAGTACCTTATATTAGAACTGGGAAGTCTCTGACAGTCTATCCCCTTGTGTCTACACATTGTAATGTCAAGCATGTACTGTTATACATAATTGTATCAGAAGACACAGTTCCGACTTTCCTAATATTTTCCATTGTTGTACGTCTCAGCATTTGTATTCGTCATACCAATCTATAGCTCCGAGAGTCATTCAAACATAATTCTTTACTTGTATCCGCTTGCTGTACTATTATTTTTACATTGTTTATACCATGTATGTAGGTACGTGTAAAAAAAAAAAAGACAATGAATAATTTTGAAGAGCCGCTTTCATTTTCATAACCATTTGAGCATTGGAGAGGTGTCCAACAAACCTCAAAGGTCTATGCTGATGTGTCTGTGTAGGGGTGTGTGCTTGTGTGTGCGTTTTAACCTCGGGATCCAGTAGGTTCTAGTATAACCCTTGTTTTAAATTAAAAAAATGTCTTCAATTTTGACCAGATAGATGCATCATGTTAGTGTGCAGTTCAAACAATTTAAGTTATGCAGGACTCATACAGAGGGATATCCCCTTTGGCTTTGGTATAGCGCAGGGCCCTGCATGAAGCAGTTGTCCATTGGTGTTTTTCAGTTTATCATTTATACTGCAAGCTACATTGATGTATCAACCTAGTAAATGCATCAAGTACATTCTCTTCATTTAAATAAGTATTTGTTGCTTTGGGGGTCTCTCTCTACTTGGTGTGTATCAGACGGCATTTGTCAGACATATTGCCATATACAGGTTTACCCTCTCCATTGGTGAGAGTCTGAGGTATTAAAAGAGAACTAAAACTGTTTCATAATACCTCTGGACACACTAACCTTACTTTGGCCAGAAATAGGCCCTACACATTTTGCCCTTGTGCCTTTGTTTAAGAGTCAGTCCATTAACCATTGGAGATCAGCACAGCTTGGCAGATAGGGGCATGACTAGGATTAAGCAGGTTAGGAAAGTGGAGTTTATCAGACAGGGATCTATGGGTAAGTGAGTTGGACTGCAATGGGTTTCCCCTTTGGTTTTAAGGAGCCATCTTCCCCTTCAAGTTTCCTCTTTGCCTTGGCCCAGTGGAAGTAGTTTGGCTTTGTGCTGTGCTGCAATCCATTTTCACTAAAACTGTTGCAGCAGATTTTCCCTTTCTAGTTTGGCCATACACCCTCTCCCTTTTGGAACCCCATGTTAGTGGCCTGGTTTCTTCCTTCCCACAGTGGCCCATACACAAGGACTCTTGGGGTTTTGGTGGTGTTCTACTTCTTGCCTACTCTCCCACCATTGTTTTAATTTTCTTTTCCTCACCCCTCTTTTTGTTGCCTTCCAGGGGGCCACTCTTAGGGCTGCCAGTTCTCTTGATGGGGTCTGGCTGGGATGGTTGCTCTGCAGGACATCACCTTCCAGAGGGGCCAAGGGTTGGGTATTCGTATGGATCCTAATCTCCCAGACATAGTCCAGGAGCTGGAATAGGGGAAGCCTTCCCAAACACTGATGGTCCCTTGGGAGGAGCTTAATCTGGTGATTTTTCCTGTCTATGCAGGGTCCTCCTCCACTGTGTGATCTTTTATTTTCTCTGCATCTCAGGGGATCTCTGGGGAGGTGGTGCTTCATCATGAAAGGGGGTTCAGTGGTGTCCAACGCTCAGGTGGGCAAACTATCCTTGGAGTGGTGTCCTTCCCCTGCCTATTCTTCCTGCAGGTGGAGCCTTGTGCCTAGAGGTGCTTTGTCCGAGTTTGGCAGCTTGGCTGTTGGAGGTGGCCTGATGGGCAAGGATACTGGTTCATCTTCTGTGGGATCTCCCACACAGTCATCCAGGAGAGGGTTTTCCATGTCTATCCAACATGAACAGAGATGTGAGCTGTAACATCATATTCTCACACCACACTACACACATTCCCTTTGGGTAGTTATAGATAGGTTCCATGGTGGGGTTGCTCAGCAGTTAAGTGGTGGTTTTCCGGTGCAGGGTTTTCTGGCAGATTTACGGGAGCTTTTAGCTCAGTGGTACAACTGGAGTATTGGTAGTGACGCAGGAAGGGTGAGTGTTTAAGGGGAGGGGCAACATGAGGCCACTGCTCTGCATGCTTCATTGCCTCTGGTGGTCCACACTGATGCAGGGAGGGTTGCTTCAGTGTTGTCAGCTGGTCAGGGGGCCTCATCTTCAGGTGGCTTCCCAATCTTGGCCAGCTGGTTTGCGGTCTGAGTCCCAGGCTGCAGCTGCTCTGCCACCAGAGGTCCCTGCCATGACTGCACAGGTTGCTGTCAAATAAGGTGAAGGCTACAGACAAGCTTGTACCCTTTTCAGACTCTGCAAAGGGGAAGGCACACATTTGCTATGAGGGCTCCTTGGAGGGCCATCTGAATCAGGAGGTGATCAGACATTTGGTCAGCTTTTGATTGTTAATTAAAGTGGATCTATCGCCTTAATTCAAGTTTTCATATTTGAAAACTGCATTAAAAACTACCTATGTGTCATGTTAACCAAAATTCCAGCAGATGCATAGTTAAGGAAATATTCACACTTTTATTTCTGGACAGAGTGAAACTAAACACTGTCTGGTACTGCACAAAGCTGTATTAGCATAAGAAACATCATTGAAAAGGCTTCATTAGTATCTGTAACATAAGTGATTTACTTAATTAACATATGAAAACATAATGCATGCCGCACTGTGCCTCAATTAGCATACATTAGCATATGAAAGAGGTGTGAATATCTCCTGAACTGTATGTTTGTTGACATTTTGGTAAACATGACATATAGACAGTTTTAAATGCAGTTTTCAAATCTGCACACTTGAATTAAGGTGTTAGATCCACACTCCCTGCACTCCCCCCCCCCCCACAAATCAAAAACCAAATGCACACAAAACACTGTCTTATCTTCTATCGCTCTCTTTTCTTCTGTTAATAGCAAGTGGAGATATATTGCCAAACCCTGGCCCCATTGCCATTCACAAACACTCTACCTCCAGTCAGCATAGGAACAGTTCAAACCTAATCACCATTCCCTTCCTTCAACCTCAGTTCCCTTTTCCTGTGCTCTATGGAACGCATGCTCCATTACTAACAAATATAACACTGTGCATGATCTCTTTTTCTCCTGCTCCCTCAACTTACTTGCTATAACTGAAACTTGACTCTCTCAATCTGACTCTGCTTTAGAGGCAGCAGTCTACTATGGTGGTCTCTCCTTCTCTCACACTCCAGGTGTGGGATTGCTGTTCTCTAAACACTGCCATTACAATCCAGTTTCTCCCCGCACCTCACTCTGCTTCTCCTCTTTTGAGTCACATGCTGTCCGTATTTTTGCTCCCGTCTCTCTCTGTAAGTTGCAGTTATCTATTGCCCACTTACCTCTACATATACAGCTTTACATTTCCTGTCTGATGTTGAATCTTGGATTTCCTTCTTCCTGTCATCAGACACACCATCTCTTCTTCTGGGGGACTTCAACTTCCATGTCACCTGGACATCCCGTTTTCTTTTTTTAACATCTGCATTTGGACTAAACCAGTGGACAGATGCTAGTACTCACAAGGATGGTCATTTCCTAGACCTTGTGTTTGGCTGTACACTTTCTGATTTTAATATCTCTCCTCTTCCACTATCCAGTCACCATCTTCCAACATTCAGCACTGCTTCTACATCTTCTGCAATACCTTATTCCTCCCCCCGCTTTACCCCGTAACTTCAAATCACTTAATTTCACTGCTCTCTAGTCCTCCCTGGCTACTGGACCTTCATCTATTCCCATTAATCCTGACACTAACAGCCTTGTCAAAACATACAACTCAGTCCTATCCTCCTCTTTGAACCTGCATGCGCCTCTCTCTATCACGGTTCCCGTGATCTCTCTGTCACTCTCTGCTGTGTTGCACTCCCATTGGCTGAGCTTGTTTGGCCCACCCAGTATGGCCTTCATATACCGGGCCTCTGGCACCTCTCAGGTGCCCTTAAGTGGTGTTCCTGTACCAGTGCTACCATTGCCGTGTTCCTGCGTTCCTGTGTACCGACTTGGCCCGTCTGACTATTCTTATTGGTTCCTGCTCCATGATTGACCCGGTCTGGCTGACGTTCCTGCTCCGTGATTGACCCGGCTTGTCTGAAGTTCCTGCTACGTGATTGACCCAGCCTGGCTGACATTCCTGCTCCGTGACCTGATTCCGGCTATCCTGGCATCCTGAGAGTGTACCTGCTTAAGATCCTGACTCTATGTCGCCTGGCGACATTTTGGACTCTTGTGTGCAGTGTTGTGCAGACTGAACATTCAGTTAACTCTTGCAGAGCCTGTTGCCTCCATACACTGGTCCTTCCGTTACACTTGCAGAGCACGGTTGCCTCCTTATACTGAGCCTGTCCGTTAACACTTGCTGAGCACTGTTGCCTCTGTTATGCCGAGCCTTTCCGTTAACACTTGCTGTGCTCTGTTGCCTCCGTTATACCGAGCCTGTCTGTTTACACTTGCTGAGCACTGTGGCCTCCGTTATACTGAGCCTTCCGTTACACTCACAGAGCATTGCAGCTTCCGCTATACCGAGCCTCCTGTTTACACTTGCAGAGCATTGTGGCCTCCGTTAACCTGTGCTTCCGCTTAACACCTTATTTGCACGGTGTATAAGTCACTGCACCGGGTGGTGCTATTGGGCGATTCCATCTGCTCTTGCAGTGTACAGGGTTCCGTGACCGCACCAGAAGGGTGCTATTGGCTCTGGTTCCATTTAGCTCTTGCAGTGTTTGAAACTCCGTTACCGCACCAGAAGGGTGCTATTGGCTCTGGTACTATTCAGCTCAGGCAGTGTCTGAGACTCCGTTACCGCACCAGAAGGGTGCTATTGGCTCTGGTTCCATTTAGCTCTTGCAGTGTTTGTGACTCCGTTACCGCACCGGAAGGGTGCTATAGGCTCTTGTTCCATTCAGCTCTTGCAGAGTGCTGGGTATCTCCGCTCATTGCCTGTCTTGGGAGTGTGTCAGTTCTGCCTCACTGCTAAGGTGCTACCTTGCACCACAGTCTCTTGCTGCTTTTACCATCTACTGGGCATTGTCTAAACACACCACAACAGAGACTGATTACCTACCTAGGACTTTAACCTTTTTGCTACTGTTGTTTCATATTTATGCCTGTCCTATGACAGTATATGTTCTTGCTCTATACTGGGCCTGAGAGGGCATTCATAGTTCCTTATCCAGTTACCTGTCATTGCAAACTAAGCCTGTAGTGGGCAGTGTTCCTTGTCTTTTCAATAAAACTGTGTTTTATTCTAACCTCCTGGTCTGAGTGTCTTACAAAACCATTACAGTACGAAAGGGCCATGACCTCAGACAGTAAAGGTGAAGGTAATACGAAGAACATCCATTGGAGGATGGATGTGCATGAGCAATGCTTGGACTAGTTGACACTGGCCTTGCAGACTTTACTGGAATGTACGGTACACCTTGACAAACCTAATAAGTATCTGGTGGTCCCCCCAGTTCAGACACCGGACAATCTTTCTGTAGTTCCTGCTGCTCCCCCCAGAGGTCTAACGGCGGTGGCGCCATTACCATTGAGATATGATGGCGAACCTACCCTATGCCGGGGGGGTTTATCAATCAATTAGAGATATTCTTGGAATTGACGCCTCATGCCTTTCCTAACGACTGGAGCAAGGTCGGGTTCATGATATCATTGTTAACAGGCAAAGCTCTGGCATGGGCTAATCCCTTGTGGGAGAACGCCAATCCCTCTACTCAGAACTTTAGCGAGTTCGTAAGGAAGTTCCGTAGAGTGTTTGAGGTACCTGGTAGAGCCGCCTCTGCTGCCAAAAGATTAATGGAGATACAAAGGGGCGATCGTACATTCGGCCACTATGCCATAGAATTTCGGACATTGGCAGCAGAGATGGGATGGAATAACGAGGCATTAGTGGCAGCTTTTGCTCAGGGGTTGTCTGACTCCATCAAAGATGAAATAGCTGCCAGAGATGTACCCATTGAATTAGACAAATACATCGATTATGTCATGCTTATTGACTCTCGTATCCGTGAAAGGCGTCTGGCTAGAAGGGCGAGATCCAGAAGCTATGGGCATGGCAGTCCTTTAAACCCACCCTCACCTCCCATTCCTCCTGATCGATCACCTGAACCTGCTGAACCAATGCAACTCGGGTTCAACAGACTTACAAAGGAGGAACGGGCACACCGTAAAAGGCAGGGTTTATGCTTATATTGTGGCAAATCTGGGCACTTACTACGCACCTGTCCGGTAAGGCCGGGAAACGGACGCACCTAGGGTACCTTGGGGGACAGGCCCTAGGTGGCGTACAACAGTCCCTAGACTCGTACACAGAAACCCACCATCCAGGTTATATTTTCCTGGGCTGATCAGTCTGTGGAGGTGGTTGCGCTGGTAGACTCTGGTGCAGCTGGGTACTTCATGGATTGTTCTTCTGCAGAACTGCACACAATTCCATTGGTCAAAAGGGACACTCCCTTAGCCATTGAAGCCATTGACAGTAGACCATTAGAACCTGCATTTATCACTATGGCAACGACTCCTATTACAATGTCTATTGGGGCTCTCCACAAGGAGGAAGTACGTTTCCAAATAATTCGTTCATCTCATCATGCGGTCATTCTGGGGTTCCCATGGTTGCTATTGCATAATCCCCAGTTTGATTTGCAGAGATGTGAGGTCAGATCATGGTCTGAGTATTGTACTAAAAACTGTTTGTCACACCCTGTCAAGATTTTGTGTACCTCTCCCTCCATGCCAGCTGAGTATCGTGAATTCAGTGGTGTATTCAGTAAGGGAGAGGCTAGCGCATTGCCTCAGCACAGACCGTATGATTGCGCTATTGATTTGCCTCCGGGCGTAGTGCTTCCCAGGGGTCGGACATACCCTTTGTCCTGCGATGAGAACAAGGCCATGGAGGACTACATTGAGGACGCCCTCAAGAGGGAAATCAAATGCAAGTCCACCTCACCGGCTGGTGCCGGTTTCTTTTTTGTGAAAAAGAAAAATGGCGAACTACGACCATGTATTGATTACCGTGGACTGAATAAGCTCATATCTAAGAATGCCTACCCCATACCACTCATTACGGAGTTATTTGACAGGTTGAAGGGCTCTTCTATCTTTACGAAACTTGATCTGCAGGCTGCGTATAACCTGATCAGAATTAAGGCTGGGGATGAGTGGAAAACGGCATTCAATACTAGGTCGGGGCACTATGAATACTTAGTGATGCCATTTGGTTTATGTAATGCACCTGCAGTGTTTCAAGATTTTATCAATGACATCCTCCGTGACATGCTTCAGTCTTGAGTGGTCGTATACCTCGATGATATATTGATACACTCTGCTAACCTAACCCAGCACATCAAGGATGTGTCTGAAGTTTTGCTTCGTCTATGCAAGAATAAACTGTTCTGTAAATTTGAAAAATGTGAGTTTCACAGGTCCAAAGTACCCTTCCTGGGGTTTGTAATATCTAAGGATGGAATTGCCATGGACCAAGAGAAACTGGCAGCAGTCCTACAGTGGCCACGTCCCAAAGGATTAAAAGCTATCCAACGCTTTTTGGGCTTTGACAATTATTATAGAAAATTTATCCAGAATTTCTCTACAATTGTTAAACCTCTGTCTGACCTCACATATAAGGGCGCTAATCCCTCTCAATGGTCCGAGGCAGCTGAAAACGCTTTTGAGATTTTAAAATCTGCTTTTGCTTCTGCTCTTATACTGTCCCACCCTAATCCCGCCCTGCCATTTACCTTGGAGGTTGATGCCTCCGAAGTCGGGGTAGGGGCAGTACTCTCCCAGCGCCCTGTTGGAGGTGGTACCCTGAGACCTTGTGGTCATTATGAGATTGGTGACAGAGAACTCTTGGCTATAATCCTCGCATTGAAAGAATGGCGCCACCTATTGGAGGGCACGAGAACCCCAGTGTTAATCCTAACTGACCACAAAAATTTGACTTATCTCTCAGAAGCGAAAAGGCTGTCCTCTCTCCAGGCTAGGTGGGCACTGTTCCTTTCTCGATTTAATTTCATAGTGTCCTACCTGCCAGGCTCAAAGAACATTAGGGCAGATGCCCTGTCCAGACAATTCAGTCCTGACATTGAGAGGGATGAAGAACCTGTACCTATAATTCAGCCAGATCGCATCCGGGCTACAGTGTGTACTAGTATCACTTCACAACTGGGGGAAGAGATTTTGGCATCTCAGGCGAGGGCACCCCCAGAAACCCCAGTTGGCAAGTGTTTTGTGGATAAGCCATTCCGTACCCGTCTGCTTGAGATATACCACTCCTCTAAGGCTGCCGGGCACATCGGGAGGGATCAATTAATATGGTCTCTCTCACAGGTATTTTGGTGGCCCTCCCTTAGAGCCGATTGCTCCGCATTCTCTGCAGCCTGTGCCACCTGTGCATGTGCCAAGACCCCCAGACACCTCCCAGTGGGCTTACTCCAACCTGTGCCTAATGGTGAACGCCCATGGTCCCACATATCCATTGATTTCTTGGGAGAATTGCCAGTGTCTAGGGGGTATACATTTATCCAAATGGTGGTTGACAGGTTCTCTAAAATGGCTCATTTCGTGCCCCTCTCTGGTCTCCCTTCAGCCCAGGAATTGGCAGTAATTTTTGCCAGAGAAGTGTTCCGCTTGCATGGGGTTCCCAGAGTGGTGGTGTCGGACCGTGGGAGCCAGTTCATTTCTAGATTCTGGAGGGCATTCTGTAGCCAGATGGGCATCCAATTGTCCTTTTCCTCTGCCTACCATCCCAAGACCAATGGGGCCACTGAGCGTTCCAATCAGTGACTGGAACAGTTCCTGCGCTGCTTTGTGACCGATCTTCATGACAATTGGACTGACCTGTTGCCGTGGGCAGAGTTTGCCAGGAATTGTGCAGTTAATTCATCGTCCGGGAGCTCCCTGTTCCTTATCAATTATGGGTTTCAGCCGTGCCTGCTCCTGGACTCATTTCAGTCACAGCAGATTCCGGCTCTGGACGAGCATATTGAGCAGCTCTGCTCCACTTGGGCACAGGTTCAGAGGACCCTCAGTCAGTCATTCCAGCAACATCAGCGGCATGCCAACCGTAGATGGCTGCCAGCGGTCTCCTTCCAGGTTGGGGACAGGGTATGGCTGTCCTCCAGGAATCTTAATTTGCAAGTGCCGTCCAATAAGTTGGCTCCCCGGTTCATTGGTCCATTCAAAGTTATCCGCAAGGTTAACTCTGTCTCGTACGCACTGGAACTCCCAGCATCTATGCGCATTCATAACGTGTTCCATGTGTCTCTGTTAAAATCCTTGGTATGCAACCGCTATACTACCACTCCGGGGGTTCCTGGGCTGGTGGACGTTCAAGGCCAAGAGGATTACGAAGTTCAGAGTATCATTGATTCTAGGAGGTTTAGAGGGAAATTGCAATATTTGGTCCATTGGAAGGGCTATGGCCCTGAAGAGTATTCTTGGATCAATCAGAAGGACCTTCATGTCCCAACGTTATTGCGCAATTTCCACTCTAAATATCCCCAGAAACCTAGACCCTCTGCCAGGGGAGGGGGTCTTTGAGAGGGGGGTACTATCACGGTTCCCGTGATCTCTCTGTCACTCTCTGCTGTGTTGCGCTCCCATTAGCTGAGCTTGTTTGGCCCGCCCAGTATGGCCTTCATATACCGGGCCTCTGGCACCTGTCAGGTACCCTTTCATGGTGTTCCTGTACCAGTGCTACCATTGCTGTGTTCCTGCGTTCCTGTGTACCGACTTGGCCCGTCTGACTATTCTTATTGGTTCCTGCTCCATGATTGACCCGGTCTGGTTGACGTTCCTGCTCCGTGATTGACCCGGCTTGTCTGATGTTCCTGATACGTGATTGACCCGGCCTGGCTGACGTTCCTGCTCTGTGACCTGATTCTGGCTATCCTGGCATCCTGAGAGTGTACCTGCTTAAGATCCTGACTCTATGTCGCCTGGCGACATTTTGGACTCTTGTGTGCAGTGTTGTGCAGACTGAACATTCAGTTAACTCTTGCAGAGCCTGTTGCCTCCATACACTGGGCCTTCTGTTACACTTGCAGAGCACGGTTGCCTCCTTATACTGAGCCTGTCTGTTTACACTTGCTGAGCACTGTGGCCTCCGTTATACTGAGCCTTCCGTTACACTCGCAGAGCATTGCAGCTTCCGCTATACCGAGCCTCCTGGTTACACTTGCAGAGCATTGTGGCCTCCGTTAACCTGTGCTTCCGCTTAACACCTTATTTGCACAGTGTATAAGTCACCGCACCGGGTGGTGCTATTGGGCGATTCCATCTGCTCTCGCAGTGTACATGTAGGTATGCCCCGAACACACATATATAGGGCATAATAAGGTTGTGTTCTGTAGGTTAGGTATCGTTTGAAGGTGGGATCAAATATTCCTTTTTAGGATCGCAATTACTACTATTTGCAAACTCTGCTTAATTGCCAACAAGATAAGAAAGATAATTTAGATGTATTATAGCAAATGGTTCTCCGTGTAAGTTCAGATGTAGCCAGTCTTAATTTTGTGATTTATTCAAGCTTTTTGTCCCATGTCTGGTGAAATCAGCATTTCTCAGGAGACACCAAGAGGCTGCAGATTCTCAGAATAACCGTGCTTTATCACAATTGGGTAATCTGTGCCTGTTGTTGCAATTAATATACCTGTGCTTAATTAAGGATAGTCTTAAAACCTGCCCCCCCCCCTCCGAGGACTGAAGATGAGAATCTCTAGGTTAAGCAAATATAAATAAATAATAATAATAAAAAAACAACAACAAAACAATTTAACACATAAAATTGAAAGTTAAGTCTGGCTACATCTGCATCTGAACTTTGGTAAATGTACCTTTTATACCCAATTGAGTTTAATAATAGATTTTCTAGTCAGAAATATTTGGCTGAATTTGGAAGCAATTCCCTGCTTTGTAAAAGTGTTTATTGTAATGAGAAAAGAAAACAATACTGAATGTTCCAGGTGTCCCACCCGAGTAACCTAGAAATTGGACTATAGCACTGTTTATTGTCTGCTGTTATTTGAGTTTTTTTTGTTATTTCCAAGGCTCTCTGAATCAGTCAGTCATACCTTTTGTTAAAAGGGCATTGCACAGAGTTACATAAAACCTTTATTGGGCTGATGAATGCTGCAGAAGAGCAGCCCTTTGTAAGATTCTCTTAATTCATTCAATAAAAGAAATCTAATGTTATTTTAACATGCACACACACACGACATGCCACAACTGATAACATGGGGCATGATCTAAAACTAATATAAGCATGAATGAGCTAGTGATTCTGTTTCCAAGGTGATATAAAATGCCACAAGCTATTTTTTCTAACATTGTATAATAGTGAATGGCTGGCCTGCACATAATTGACTTTTGTTTAGTAGATAAATTATTTGGAATCTTTGAACAATTTGAATTACAAATGTAAATGAAGCTGATGTACTAAAAGAGTTGGTGTAATTCTGGACTAAACCAAGTATACCACAGGGAACAAGTAAAAAATTCCAAAATGTTAAGCCCTTGAATGGTCTCTAGTTAGTTGTTTTTCAGTGCTTTGGGGACCTCAGACATTTTAGGGGTTAAAATCCCCCTTTATAAATTAATGTAGATTTTTTTTCTCCCTTTCCTTTGATCTGGTTGGTTTACTTCAGAATTACTCCAGAGTATACTAAGGAAGGTTACCAATACATTGCTAACCAAAGCAGCAGGCCTCCCATCCAATGGGGGACTAATGCATCTTCCAATTGTGATTAGCAATTGTATTTAGAAAGCTAAAAAATGAACAAATCTGGAGCAAGCCAACTGCACCACAGCAGACAAATAAAAATGCTCAAAATTCCCTTTGAATTAAATAGGGATTATGATGCCAGAGAAGTGTCATATTGAGAAACAATGTGTTGGAGATCTTTCTTGCATTGAAGGGGTTAAAAACCCCATCTAAATTACTGGGTATGTTCATTTCTCGATGACGAGAAAAGATGATCTTAGCTCATAAAAAGATTATCAACGCGTTTCGCATGCCACTGGTACTTACTCATGTTTGATCATGAGTAAGTACCAGTGGCGTGCAAAAAGCATTGATCATCTTTTTATGAGTTAAGATCATCTTTTCTGTCCCCGTGTTGTTTGAATGATCACGCCTTCTTTTTTTGCACATATTAGAAAGGGGGTAAGGTATGTTTTACATGTTTTTTATTCTGCATTACTTTTATATGAATTGCAATTTTTTGTACAATACTCTGATTATGATGTGATCATTCTTGCTATAGTGATATATACTGGAGATTGGAGAGAGTCTAGTTTGCATACAGTTTTTATTTAGAGTGACACATACCACAGACTGGTGGGCAAGGAATTTCAGTCTCAAACTGATGCTGATCTACAAGATTTGTAGATTTATAGATATTGATGGAGAGGCTGTAATTTTGCTTTTTGCTATTTAGATTATTGAATACTGTCCTAGAGTAAATCAGTGGCATACAAATGCAATACAAATTTTCACAATTAACATTGATTTAAATAGGTATTTTATTGTGTGCTAGGGAGGTCTCCAACACATTGCAAAGCAAGACACTGGCGATCTTTCTAGCATTCAAGAGTTTGAAAATCCTATTTAAAAGAGCAGTAAACTTTTTTATGAAAAATATATATTGTAGGGTTTTTCCTGTTGAGTAAAATAAGGGTTCTCACACTGCTGAGAGATGCATATTTCCAGTGCTATTACAGTTTAAACTCATGTTTTTTTACTTTAGCAATGCCCTCTAGTGGTCAAATTCCAATTGCTTTTTCTGCTTATTCTGAGGAAAGTCAGTGATTTACAGTTCTCCATAGAATGTGATAGAAACTGCTGAGTCACTTAGAACTTCCAGATGATTTGAACTATTATAAATGTTGAATAAAACAACTGACAGCAGATACAATACCCTTGTTTTACTCAACAGAAAAAGCTCTATGACATAAATGCTTTCATAAAAATAGTTCACTGTCATTTTAAATCAATCATATTTTTTTTTCTTTCTCCCCTGTCATTTATTCCAAAACTGTCACAGTTTTCTTAATGTGATTAATTATACAAAAATAGCAAAGTAACCCTTTGAAGTCTAGCAATGTGTTGGATACTTCTTTAGTCTCTAAGGGGTTAGGAAATCCACCTATCAAGGCACACATGCCCAAAAATACTATGTCAAAAAGTAACCTTTATGTGTCATGTCATATTTGAATGTACCCTCTGAGCGCCAGAGGGGTACTCAACACATGGCAAAGCTATGTGTGACACACATGTCTGGCACTCAAATTGTTGTTTTTAAAGATCCACAAAAAAACTTAATAAGATATAAAAATAAAAACTGAGTAGCAAGGAATATGTGTGTGCACAAAATAAAAGACATGTTTTGCTAATATCAGTTTTAACAAAATGTACAAGTCAAATAGTTGTACTATGTACATACGTAGCTACTTACCTAATTAGCACTGAGATTGTATACTTTATTATTCCAAATAGGTCTGTATATAATGTATACAAGTAAAGTAGTGAATTGGATATTTACATTTCATTTTACTGTTCCAAAAAGGTCTGTATATATTATATATAAAGACTATTTATATAAGGGAAATAGACTTCTTACCACTGTCCACTTTATTCTTTCAAATAGGTCTGTAAACATGTAATTATTAACCCTTTGAGTGCCATAGCAGGATCTAGCGCATTGCAGCGCAAATGGTTAACTCAAAGGGTTAAGAAAAGTGACTTGACCATCACTTGCCTGATGACATGGGAGGTGCTGCTGTGACTGTTTCCCCCTGCTGCCAAATGGATATTGAATCTCTCATCTTGGATTCTGCTAATCCAAGCTTCATGAGGAGAAAGCACATGGTGGCAGATTTCATGCAGCAGTGTGGGGACTGTCCCGTTCATTTTGCAGTGATGTTATGACATATTAACCATGCATTGTAAGGAAACAGGGCAGAGGGGCTTGGCTTCTGGCCACAGAGCAGTAAACAAATAAAATATATATTAAAATTAATAGTACGGCCTCAAGACGTCTGACATTCAGCCCCTATCAATGTGTCTTGCTAGGCCTCTTTGTCATACTTGGCCTAAATATACTCCTTCTAGTGAGACTGAGGGGGTCTTGTTTTAGCCCATTATTCATGTTTCAAGTGGACTCTATGTGCTAAACTAAGGAAATTTATTAACAGTCTTTACAGCAGTAACTAAGCACCAAAATCATAATGATTCCATTGAATTTGGTACATTTGGGACCTATGTCCTCCCCTTAGTGCAAGCAGCATTAAGGTAAGAGGTTCAGTGTAATTAGGTTAGTACATAGGTGATAGACAGCAACATCACATAAAAATGATTTCAGTGACTATTTTAGCACAGAATTGTATTAGTATATTGCCTCTTAGCACAGAATTATATTAGTATATTGCCTCTACTGTGCCTTTAAAATAACAATTATGTTGATTAATGTGCCTCAATGAAGTTTTATTTTCTGACAACAAAGGCCTATGAGTAGGTCTTTTGGACTTTTGAGGTCCTTCTAGTGTTTTGCCACATGACTGGTGTGTACATATCTAGCAGTTTCCTTTAACATGGTATAATATCTCACTTTGAGAACTGATCAGTGGTGTAATGAGTCACTAATGAAGTATCCTTTGTGAGAATTAATATCATTTTGCAGCATTTTTATTTTGCTTAACCTTTTTTCTTCAAATTTATTGCTGGATATTCAGTAAAACTAATTCAATTAAGGTTCCACCCATGTACAAGGGATGTAGGAATAATTTGCAAATTGTAATATTTATTGTGCAGTTTAATCTACTTTGACCATGTGAGTCTGTTGTTTTTTTCCCCTCTGTCTTTTATTTGTGAAAATAACGTATTTTGTTTTCATTATTTATTTGGATAAATCTTGCATGTGATATTACATTTCACAATCCTTTTTATTCCTTTGTATGGATTGATTAATTTGGAAACGTTATAAATATCTCCAGACTGGAGGAAGTCTGGTTTTATTTTAAATTTTACTTGGCTTTCCATCTAGTAAAACTGTGCTAAAAGAGATCAAGTTTCGACACACAGGATTATTTCCACTTGGGTTTTATTGGGTTCCTCTAAAATGTTTCCAACATTGATATTTGTTTGTAAGCAGCTGACAAAAAAAATATTAAAAAAAAAGAAGTCTGCTTATCTTGGGATTGGAGAATTTCTAAAATAAACTGTGCTTGCTCATAGAAAAGCCATATATATTAGTTTATGTAAACTAATAAAACACTTCAATGGCTGATGTACTAAGATTACTGGAGCAATTCCTGAGGAAACCAATTGAGCCACAGTGGAAAAACAAACATTTCAACTGATTAACCCTTTGAGTGTCAGAGAGGTATCCAGTGCATTAAAACAAGTTGCAAACATTATGTCCACCAAACTTGCTAGGGGCTGGGTTAAGTGGAAAGGAGTAGGAGGACTGCATGGATGTGTTGGTGGTAGTAAAGTTGTGCTACAAAAAGCTTAGTGCAGTCATGGTTCCAGCTTGTGCAATAAACACTAATGACCCTCTCCTCCTGTGGAGACTGTAAAAGTGATGTAAAATGTCCACTACCAGTAGAAGTACTAAACATTTGGACACTAAAGATGATGATATGTCCCTTTCTATTGTTGTTCCCATAGCAGAGGAGACTTTAACAGTGAGACCAACTGCTGTATCAGAAAGCTACAATGATGGTGACATCTAGGGGTGGGTGAAAAGTGAGAAACAATTTCCATATGACTTTTTGAATAAAGCGGACGATTTTTCGCTTTCATGAACATTTTTTCCTTTTCACCAATGCAAAATTTTCCTCCTTTTCGCCAATTCCAACAAACTTTTCGCCTATTCCAACAAATTTTCCACCTATGTTTCCTATGGTGCAACATTTCCCAGTACAAGATTACATTGTATGAGGGCTGTAGTGGAGAAATAAGTAGCTGAACGCTGTGAGTCCTACAGTAACATAAACCTTGAAAAATATGTTAGCATGCAGAGTGCATTTGTCCTTTGCCCACAACATAAACTTCCTGCTTAAGTGACATTGGCACATATTCATGATGATGTCAAGTGATAAAAAAATAAATAAAAATAAAGTGCAACCTAAAATGTTTCAGATGTGTTTTGTAGTGTGTAGTGGTAGTGGGGGACTGGCGTGGTGTGATTGATGTGTGCATATATATATATATATATATATATATATATAATAAATTCCTACAGCAATATTTACCATTATCATGTTTGTATCAAGTGTAAGCTATTCTTCTTCTCAGATTACTGATACACTTTACTTAATGGTCGTGGTAGGGGTCCATCATCCTCATCGGTGCTGCTGTTAATACCTTTGTCCTGGCTTTCTCTGTCATAGCTTTTGGATCCTCCGTAAAGTATCTCCATGCTGTGGACTTCATGGACTGAGTGGTTCCTGAGGGGCTGCTACTACTACTGGGGCTAGATGTTGATGCAATACTACTGCTACTACTACTAGGAATCAAAGGTGCAGCACTTTCAGCAACAGAAGAGACACCCATCATAGCTAAGGTTGTGGATAATAATAACCTGTGTTGCTGTTGTTTTTGCTGCTGGCTACTCAACACAAGTGTATGTGGCTGAGTGGGATTTGGACTTGGAAGCACTGATGATGCTGATGATGACTGACAGGATGACTGTGTACTTTTTGCCATCTTTGCTTGTCCAGGGTCAGAGTTTCCAATGGACAGTTTATAGACAGACACAGTGCTCCTTTTCAGTTGTGGAAGATTGAGCCGTTGTCTTTCTGCTAACTTTCTGGCCATGTCATGATCTCTCTCACTCTCAGTTTCATCTGTATCTGAAGAAGAGAAGGATGCTGGAGGGATATATTCTAGATTTGCATCACCGTCATCAGTCATCATTAGGTCATCCTCAGCATCAGCATTGCCCACCACTCCTTGCTCACTACCCTTATATTCCTCTAAGCTTTTAGAAGTGTCAAACAATGTCTTTTTACTTTTACTTAAACAAAGTTTGCTACTACTTTGAGGATATGTATTTTGGTGCTTGTTTGTCTCACTGTCATATGCAGCAGTTGGTTCAGCTGCTACTTCCTCCATTATGCCATCATCAACACTAGAATGTGACTCATTGCCTTCAGTGTTCTTCTTATATGTTTTTGTTATGGTGGTTGTGATGGTGCTGGAACTTTTGGTGGGACCTTGACAAACTGCATCCACCCTGAGAGGAGAAAGGTCATCATCATTTATTGCACACACTGCAGCAACTATTGCTGCATTCAGGTTTTGAACTACCACTTTACTCCCACGTCCCTGCATTGCTCCACCTTTCCCTCTCCCCTTAGTGCGTTTTCTGGACATTACGAAGCTACTGTGTGTGTTTTTACTCTCTACAGTACACAACTGATGGAGTGTGATGTCTTGCCTTCCCCTCAACAAAATTCTCAATGTCGTCTGCTGCCTACTAAGTCTGTCTCAGCCACACAGCTCACATCAGGCTCCCAGTCAGCTGTCCGTCACCTAATATACTTTTTTGTTTATAAATATTTTTTGTACACCTTATTTTATCACAGTGTGTCCAAAAAACAAACAAGCTAAAAACGAAATAAACAACCCAGCACAGAGGCAATAAAAGCAAAACCAGCAAGCAATTTGTACCCAGCTGCCTGTGTCTTGCCAGTCAGTCTCCCCCAGACTCCCCTTATACACAGAACAAATGTCCTACCTAAAAGACTCCCTAAACTAAGCGTCAATTCACCTTTACCTATCTTATTTAGTTCAAAATTGTGCTGCTTTCTCCTCTCACAAACACAAAATGGCATGCTGTGATATCCTGACACTTTCATGTGGTAGGAAAAAGATTTATGACCATTGATTTCAATGCAATGAGCTAGGAAAAATAAAATGGAAAATGACACTTTTCACGGGAAATTATTCTCCAAGTGGGAAGTGCCAATTTTGGTTTGAGGCAAAAAGTTTCACCCATCCCTAGTGACACCCCAGTGCAAACTATTGGTCAATGTTCTATAACTCCTTCTAAGGAGAAAATTGAAAATATACTTATTCAAACTCTAGAAAGCCTACAAGAATATGAAAATAGTGGTAAGGAAACAGATGCTGCTTCTGATGCTGCTGCTACCGACCTAATTATGCTTGATGATAATTATGTTGATTTAATATGTCCCTCCATTCTCCCCTTATACTTATGATACTGATGAAGCAGAAAGTGAGAGCAATGCTGATATGGCCAAAAAATATACTGATACTAAAAGGCTCAGTGTTTTACAACTGAAAATGATCAATATGCCTGTTTATAAACTCTTTGAGAAATCATTAGGGAAGTTTGATTGTGGACAAGAACAACTACCTAAAAATGCATAATAATCTCAGTCACCATCAGTGCCGGCCCAAGACATTGTGCTGCCTGGGTCCAAGGATGAAATGCTGCCACCCCAAACCACGCCCACAAATATTGTATACAAACATACATGCAGATTCACATACACTCTCTCAATCTCACACACCCACACACAAAATCTTACACCAATGCACACTCACTCATACACATATATGCTCACCTGTGCACATGCTATTCGCCAGCACAGAAAAAAAGATGGATAGAAGATGGGGATACCCTTTACTCCCCATAATAGAGCCCTTTGGTATTCCCACTCCTGTTGGACTAAAATGCCCATCATCCAACAGCTGAGCATCAGATAGTCTGGGGGACCCCCCCGAGCACACAGTGGAGATAAAATAAGAATTTTTGTTCTGGTTGGGCTGTAGAAAGACAAAAGGGTGCATGGGGGTGTAAACCAGAGCATAAATACAGAACAAAGGAAAGTACACTAAAGGTGGGATTGTAGTAATCACAGCAAAAAACACAAAGATTTATTACAATGAGAATACCTAAAGTGTGGAGTACTGAGTATGCAGTACAGAGTAAATGCAATCACAATATGTGGAATGGATATATGTCCAAGTATTGAATGGATGTAAACATGTAACATAACAACTGCAGGTACATCACAGTACAATATAGTTCCGCAGCTACTTAGATGACAAATGACAATCATAAGAAAGGCTGGTATGAGTGTGCCCTCAATTTCAATATGCCAGATGTATGTAGAAATTATACCCACAAAGCCGTGTAGTCTGACACAGCCCATGTGAGACTACATGGCTTTTTGGGTACCAATATCTGCCTATATTTGGCAAATTGAAAGTGAGGGCACACCGCACACTCATACCAGTTTTTCTTAAGACTGTCATATGATCATCATCTGAGTAGCTGTGGGACTATATTGAATTGTAATGTACAGTCAGTTGTTACATTACAACTTCAAGTTTACATCCATTTAATATGCACCTGGGTCCATGGACCCACTGGGACCCATGTAAGGGACGGCCCTGCTTGAACACACACAAAACAAGTAGGACTTATGCCTTTATCCTTCTGGTATAAATGGGAACAATGTAGAGGCTAAATAAGCAGGTGATTGGTTCAGATTTTAGACTAGGAAACACTGGTTTGACCCAGAATTGCTTCACATTTACTTAGTGTGTATGTGTGTGTGTTTGAATGTATATGTGAGAAAAAGAGAGTGTGGGTAAAGAGTGTGTGAGAGTAAGTGTGTGAGTGTGTGTTTAGTTTTGTCTGTGTGTAGTCCAGCAGTTTGGTGCAGTTCCTGAGCAAAACTCATTCGAACCCTTTTAGAAAGACCTCTCTAATCAATCTGCAAAGCTACACAATTATTTGACACCATATTTGCTCCAGGTTTGCCTTCATAACGCAGTGACCAGCCCTCCTCCATACTGATAATGCAAGCAGACTCTCAATGAAAACATATGTTTTCTGGTTGTATTGATTCTAATGCAGCCATGAAGAATGAACGTTTCGTAAGTGTCCTGCACTAAAGAGAAAATCTGGTCACATCAATGAGGCTGATATACAAAGTGATGTAATCCTCAGGTCAAAGAATTGCTCCAGAATTGCACCACTTTTATCTAGCACGTCAGCCTCTGTTTCATGTGAGCGTTTAAATATACATATGTCAATATGTTGGATGCTGTGTCTGGAGAGAAGTGATGTCACTACTGCTGCGTGCAGCAAGGAACCTCTGTGTCATCCATGTTATTGTTGCAACCGGCAGGGGGCTGCTGTGTCATAATTCTTTGTGGCCAGCAGAGGGCACCCATGTGCACGCCGCTCAGACTTGTTGGTTAAAGTTTTTCTGAGAGGAAAGAGGCAGTTGTAACATGGAGTGAGAGGGGGGATTGTGTGTCTGTGTTGTGGGGTTGCAGAGAGGCTGGGAGGGGGTTCTGTGAGGTGTCTGTGAGTCTGGGAGGGTCTGGTATGTCGGAAGAAGACGTTGTGTCCCTGCCTTGCCGTGCCTATGATGCACCTGTGAATGCCTTGGGGCAGCAAATTGCCGCCCCTGAAAAAGTGCTGCCTGGTCCATGGTCCCATCGGGACCCATGTAAAGGCTGGCCCTGGCCACCATAACAACTTCCAAGTTGAACCCCACCCAGTCAATCTCACTAGTATGGCCTAAGAAGCAGTACAATATCCACAACCCTAGCTATGACAGCTTCTACTGCTGCTTGAAGTGCAGCTCCACTGATAAATACTGCTAGTACTATTACAACATCTATCCCCTATAGCAGCAATAGTATCTCAGAAGGTAGAACACACAGTATGGAGATACGTCACTCATAATTCAAGTGCCATCTGTTGTTTCTGGAAAAACTTTGCTGCAATTCTTCTTCTATGGAAATGAGAATTCCCTCTGCAATACTACTTTTGCAGAGTGCTAAAATGGAGAATTCTACAGTTGAAAGTAGCAGCTGAAAGCATCAGAAACCTTGAAAAATATAGGCTGAGGCCTATGGCAATACAAGCCTTGAAAAACATTTAGCAGGCTGAGGTTGGGGACAGAAAGGGGGAAGCATAACAGCAACAACACATGGGTATTGTCTTGGGGGAATGTTTCACAATCCTTGCTGTATGATGTTTCCAGCAATTTGCCCACAACACTAACTACGTGTCTGTAAAACTGTAGCAGAGCCATCCTTGAAAAATAACTGCAACTTGGCATATATCAACAGGGTGATATATATGACGTCATCTGCCGATATTTTGGAAAGTTTTCCATTTCAAAGGCAAACATTTGGATTATTTGTGTACTTCTTTCTAATAACTCAATAGGTATGGGTTGTTAGCACACAGAAGAACTGTATAACTTAATTGTTTAACAACATGATTAATGGGGGTGGATGGGGGCATAGGGACTCTATGACTCTTTTCCCCACCAGTGAACTCAGAGTCATCCTCCTCCATGCTTTTAATTTGCATAACAGTAGTAAGAGACATGGGTGTCGTTCTATAGGAAAATGTTGTCCCACTCTGAGACATCTGTAACCCTCCTATTTATGCCCAATGTACTTATTGGAGTGCTTCTGTGTCATCCTATCTCTGACATATTGCTAATGTGTTTCCTAATCAGACACACAGCTTTTCACAGACTGTAATAGCAACCACTCCACCTGGCTGCAAAACATCTTGAACTGAAGGTAATGAATTGGCTTTTTGGTAAGCCCTCACCTGCCAATCCTACAAGTATCTTCTGAGTTCTTGATATTCTCTGTCTCCTTGCATTCTGATCTTTAGGTTTTTGGTTATTTTACTCTGTTGAACTGATGTACATGACAATGTTTTTTAATATTGACCTAGTGTGTTATGTGTTTTACCTTCTGCCATAGTAAATTACATATTTTCTGTAATGAATATTGGTGTATAGCTCCTATAGCTGTTTTTTTTAGTGATCCCTGTTTTAGGATGTTTTTATTTTTCTTTATGTAGATAGCAGAGATACTGCACAGAGGATCATCCTCTTGAAGTGATTATGAAGGACAGTATACAGAGTGCAGTGGATATTGTGATATCACCAAGGGATTACCCCTGCAATGTTATTAGGATAGGTAGATAGGGGATTATGCTACTGGCTCAGTGACAGCAAAAAATATACCCTTTTCGGCTTTGACAACAAGACAAAGAATGCACTAGATATTGCCAGAAAATGGAGCTTCCACTGTGGGTCTGCATTGGCTATTTTTCCTGTTGTCTAAGCCCTTTGAGTGTTAGCCCTGTACAATACATTGCTTAGTAATGCATTGCACATACTGATTTGCACATCATGTTCTGAACAAAATTTACTTGCCACACACATGATCAAAACCCAGATTCATCACCTGACTTCTGTCTTAGCCTCATCCATTGGTTCTTCTTCTTCTTGAGATATTGGATATTGGCATCAGATTATCCAAAGTCTCTCAGGGCCTAATGCATAAAATAAATGATGAGCAATTATAAGGGAATCCAACTGTGTCATAGGGGGATAAATGTATTTATGTATTTAATGTATTAGTTTATTACATAGTTAGAAAGTTAATAGGAAGAATACACTGAAATGTCTATAGGTTTTAGCTGTGCAGAGCATTTACAATAGAAATGTACACATTTATACACAAACAGAAAGAAGAAAAAAATAACATTGTTTACAGTTACAAAATGTCAACTTTTATTTACAGAGCAATGGATTGGAGACCTCTCTAGAATTTGAGGATATTAAAAGTCCCATTTCAATCAATGTGAAGTTATAGTTCTCCCCTATGGTGCTTTGACTCAGAATTGCTCCCAGGATGTAACCTAATCATGTGGTGGATAGGTACATACGTGTAATACACCCATCTGAAACCAATAAAAATACACTGACACTTTAATTGTTATTCAAAAGGTAATAATGACTGCATCAGGTTCAGAGAAATCTCTCTTGCACGTTCATAACTGTTATAAAAATCCCCTCCACTCAGTGCACATAATACTTCTCCAATAAATAGCGTAACAGTCACTCTACAAACCTAAGTGTATTAATATGGGTCCTTCAAAGCTCCTTCATGTGCTCAAAAGACAAAGGAGTGTCCTACAATCCAAATAACCATTTTTACTGGACATACAAAGAATAAAACATCAGTTGAGTATCAACACAATCCAGATGTATTGTTTAAAGAGATCAGATTCCCAACCACCCAACCTTTTAATCAAATAACCATACAGCCCCAACCTTGCAGCCTCAGTGGCAGGTGGCAGCCCCTATACAAAATTATTGAGAGGAAAATTGTGCTTGTCCCAAACTTAACATAACCTAAGCCTTCTTAAACACAGCATTAAAGGAATTTGATTAACAGGGATACATCTTCATGAATTAAAAAGAAACTGCAGGCACAACTTTAAAAATATCCCTTGCATCTACCACTAAACAAACAGCTTCCAATTAAAATATATGAAGCTTAATCCAACTACCACTGCCTCTCTGGTTGTTCTTAGACTGTCAAATCAAAATAAACAGACCCCACATCCAAACTGATATCACCACCCCGAAAACCCCCTTCCGTTGCATTGCAATACTTTGAAGAACTCTCTAACATCCAAGGTGCTTTCATATTATCTATACCAACTGTTTCTGAATGGTAAACTGTACTAACATTAGACTAACATTTATCAGCTAACCCTTTTCAAGTAATTGTATTTGATGGACAGCAATCACTATTTTATTTTATCAGTATATGGCTTAAGAAATAGAAGGAAAATATCCTTTACCATCAGTTGTAAAGAGTTAAGAGCAACTGTAGCAAACAAGTGGATTGCATGATGGAAACAGAAATAATTACATTTTAAATAATAGAGAAAGGGTATAATAAGAAATTATGTGACAAGGCTTATGAGAAAGTAAAAAAGATCACAAGGCTAGAATTAATCAAATGTAAGAGCAAGAGAAAAGACAGCAATAAGGAATGGTCTCCTTATTTTATTACTAGGTATAATGAGCGTGGTAATAAGGTTATATCTATTCTAAATATAAATTGGCATTTTTTGAAAGAAGACCCTATATTGGGTTCCCACTGCGAAGCTGTTTCAATTAGAAGTGACAGAAGTGTAAGGGATAATATAGCACACAATGATATGGGATCTAACAAGAATGAATCATGTAACAGTTCCCTTACTCTGAAGGAAATGTATAAATGTAGAAAGACAGTGTTACACACCTTGCTCTGTCTTCCTAATAACTTGAAAAATCACCAATTTATGGAAAAAATAACTGGAAAAATATGAGATACATTGTGTATTCACTTTCTTGTCCTTGTGGCGTACAATATATAGGTCATACTATGCAGAAGTTAAAGGGGATGTTTACCCCCTTCACAATTTTGGCTAAATAGTTTCATTATCAATAATAAAAAATGGAAATTGTATTCTTTTTTTAAAAAAAAATCAGCCCGTTTAAAGAAATTGTAAGATTAAATGTACCTCTGTACCTACTTCCGGCAGACAGTGCTGACCGGATTTGTACCGTAGTCTCAGCTTCTATCCAGCCTCCTCCAATGACGGAAGCTGTCTGTCTCTAAGCTGGAGCACTCTCATTGGCAGAGATCGATTTCTGGCCAAAAAGAGTGCTCCAGCTTAGAGACAGACAGCTCTGTCATCGCAGAAGGTTGGATAGAAGCTGAGACTATGGTACAGATCCAGTCAGCACTCTCTGCCGGAAGTAGGTACAGAGGTACATTTAATCTTACAATTTCTGCAAACAGGCAGATTTTTTTTAAAAAAGAATACAATTTCCGTTATTTATTATTGATAATGAAACGATTTAGCCAAAGTTGTGAAGGGGGTAAACATCCCCTTTAATGAGCACATTGGAAATTTAAGGCTAGGCATAAGGGAGACACAAGTATCAATGCATTTGCTATTCATTCGGTTTCATAAACATATACCTCCCCACTTTTTAGATGTATATATTTTTTTTTTTTTTGCATTTATATGTTTATTTATTGATTTGTTTGCCTTTGCTTTTTTGTGAAAAGCTTATTTTAATTTTATTTAAATTTATTATTTGATTTTTCCCATTATCCATGTGTCCAATAATATTTTCACATGGCTTTATATTGATATATAGTTTTTGAATGAATGAATGAATGAATGAATATGTTTATTTATATAGCGTCACAAGTGTACGCAGCGCTTTACAATTTCAGGGTATAAACAATACAGTGTTACAGGTGCTTTGTAGAGTGAAACATTGGGTGCAAGGTCCCTGCCCGAAAGCTTACAATCTAAAGTGGTAATGGGAGACATACAGAGTACATAAGGGTCAAGTGCTAAATACAGTGCTAGTTCTGATGATGAAGTAAATAATTTATAAGAGCGTTCATTGTACAACATCAATGCCTTCTAGCATGTTGAGATATTATCCATGAGGTGCATTTTTAAGTGAGATTTGAAGGATATCAGAGAGGTGCAGTGGCGCAGGTTGGATGGTAGAGCATTCCATAGATACAGAGCAATGAGAGAAAAAGGTTTGATATGTGACAGGGTTGTAGACACAAAAGGAGCTGAGAGAAGAAAATCATTGGCCGAACTAAGTGGTGGGATGGGGTATAGCGGGAGATCAGAGTGGAAATGTAAGAAGGAGTAAAGGAGAAAAGTTTCTTGAAAGAGAGAAGTAAGATTTTGTAAGACAACCGGAGTTTGATAGGCAGCCATTGGAAAGTTTTGAGGAGGAGCGGGGCAGGGACAAACCTAGGTGACAAAAGAGTAATACGTGCTGCAGCATTCTGTATAGATTGAAGTGGATGGAGATGGGAAGCAGGAATGTCAGACAGAAGAATGTTGCAATAGTCCATGCGGGAGAGGATGATTGAGTGTATAAGAATTTTAGCTGTGGAGGAGCAGAAGAAGGGACGGATTTTAGCAATGTTATGCAAAAGAAAGCGACAGGATTTAGCAATGGCTTTATTATGAGGGGAGAATGAGAGAGACGTGTCAATTATCACCCCTAGACACCGTGCCATTTACAGTCACCTGGAAGGGCGCTACAGGGCCAGGCCTAGGTGGGCTCAGTTTTAGACAGATTGAGTTTGAGGCACCTATGAGCCATCCAGTCTGAGATAGCCGAGAGGCAATCTGTGACTTTAGCCTGGATATCAGAAGTCAAGTCGAGGTCCACATAAGTAAATCTGGGTGTCATGTGCATAGAGGTGATATTTGAGACCAAATGAGTTAATAAGATCACCAAGTGTAATTGTGTAAAGAGAAAATAGAAGCAGTCCTAGAACAGAAGTGGCATGAAGAAGTGGCAGAGGAGACACTGAAGGATCTGTTAGATAGATAAGAGGAGAGCCAGTCCAGAGCTGTGTTACGGATTCCTAAGGAGTGAAGAATGCGGAGGAGGACAGCATGATCAACAGTGTCAAAAGCTGCTGAGAGATCAAGGAGGATAAGTATTGAATAGTGACCTTGAGATTTGGCAATGTGAAGATCATTGACCACTCTTGTAAGAGCAGTTTCAGTGGAGTGAGCAGTGCGAAATCCAGATTGTAAAGGGTCCAGCAGGTCGTATCTGTTAAAGTGTTAGTAATGTCTAGAAAAAGTTTTTTTTGCATTTAGAAGAGCTTAAAAAGCTGAGCTAAATGCAAAAAACTGTATCTCTCAAACCGCTATGGTTTAAGAGATACAGGCGTTCAAAGTTTGCTGTTTCCTACTGACAGCTGTAAAGCTGTCAGCAGGAGATCTGTGTCGGTCGACACGGAGGCACTTGAGAAGTGCCGAGATCTCGTTACTTACAAGGAATCCCTTCATTGGAATGGTCTAAAACGTATGTCTGGTGTTCAGGCACATGTTTTAGACCATTCCAATGAAGGGATTCCTTGTAAGTAACGAGATCTCGACACTTCTCAAGCACCGAGACACACCGAGGTGTGTCTGATGAAAGGAAGAAGGTAAGCCATGATTCAAAATCAGATAGAAAGTCTGAAGGTGTATATGTGGAGGTAGGTGGGCGATAGGTAACTGCAAGTTGTAGAGAGACTGGAGCAAAGATACGGACAGCATGTGACTCAAAAGGGGAGAAGCAGAGTGAGGAGGGGGGAGAAATTAGTTTGTAATTACAATGTTCAGAGAACAGCAAACCCACATCTCCCCCACGTCCAGCTGTGCGTGGAGTGTGAGAGAAGGAGAGACTACCGTAGGAGACTGATGACTCTAAAGCAGTGTCAGACTGAGAGAGCCAAGTTTCAGTAATGGCAAGTAAATTGAGGGAGCAGGAGAAAAAGAGATCATGCACAGTGTTATATTTGTTAGTAATGGAGCGAGCATTCCACAGAGCACAGGAAAAGGGAAGAAATTGAGGCTGAAGGCAGGGAATGGTGATTAGATTTGAATTGTTCCTATTCTGACTGGAGGTGGAGTGTTTGTGAATGGAGATGGGGCCAGGGTTTGGAGAGATATCTCCAGCTGCCATCAACAGAAGAAAAGAGAGAGACAGGAGATGAGAGAGTGATTTGTGTGTATTTGGTTTTTGGTTTGTGTGGGGTGGGGGAGTGCAGGAGTGGAGAAGAGTGAGGAGTTGTGTGTTGTGCGTGTAGAGGTGAGTGTGGATGATAGAAGTGAAGGAGAGATATAAACATAGGGTGGAGGAGATGGTGGAGGGCAGAAGGAACCAGATATTTTAGTGAGAACTGCAGCCAAAGAGAGAAGGAATATTAGGTATTTAGGTACTGTTTGCAGAGGGCATGATGTTGAAACAATATTCCAACTGGGCCAATAGCACCTTCTCATGATAGAGGAGTTTGTTTTGTAAACAGAGTCCACAAGCTGGTGTTATACAGAGAATCCTGGTCACTTACAATGTTAAAATGATTTAATATTGAACAGTCAGTGAATATAGTTTTATTATATTTAAGCATGAAGTAGATTTCACTTGTATTACAATTAGGGTTTTTCCATGTCCATTTTCTCTGGACCTTTTTCCTGTAGAATGAATTCATGATGTACAAATTCTATTCTTCTACAAATTTTATAAGTTGGTTGCCTCTTTCATCCAGTTTCATGCTGTCAGATTGATTTTTCTCCATTTTGGATCTTACCAATTGTTGCATTGAAATCTCCCATTAAAAATGTGTAGTGATAATTCTCCTATTTGTAGAGACATAATAAATCAGCATTCAATTCGTCATCTTCATCATCATGGTGGCTACTTGTAGGGGCATAAACTTAAATGATTTGAAGAACACAGTGACTGTTTAGTTTGATAACTCAGGAAGCAATTCTTTCTGAAATACTTTCTACTTTTATGACTGAGTCTGTCAGTCTTTTGTTAATACAAGAATCTGATTCCTCCACATCATCCATCATTTTTCCTTTATAGCAGGGCTGTCCAAGTTCAGTCCTGAAGGGCCATCAACAGACCATGATTTCCCTTATTAAGCACAGGTGGGTCAGTCAACTTGAATGAGACACTGATTAACTCACCTGTGCTTATTCATCAAAATCCTTAAATCCTGGCCCGTTGGTGGCCCTTGAGGACTGAACTTGGACAGCGCTGCTTTATAGTATTGTCAGTGTCTATCTTCTAAATTGACTAAATATTCACCTTTTTACAAGTCTCACATAAGCTGATGATGTCCCAGCTGATGTGATTTAGTTCTTGTACAAGTTTCTCTAAGTGTAAAACCGTACTAATTGATCAAATGTTAAGTGTTCCAATGTCTAAAGACCAAATGCAGCCTGGTAGAACCCGGCAATTCTTAGCACCCACTGCCATTGAGCTTGTCTTCCCATTGCCATAGGGAGTAGCTCGGAAGCTTCAGGGAATGAGGGCCATTGTCTTTGTTGTAAAGCCACGCTGAGGGAATGGACTGTAATCTGCCACACTTGTCCAATGTGAGTTGGCAGATTTTGGATCGATTTAGTCTGGTGTCTTAGGTTTCATCTTTCCACCTTGAGTGACCCTGCCAAGATTATATGCTCCTGATGCCATAGTTCTCGGATTCATTGACACTTGTAAACACTCCCATCACGATAATGCTAGGCATGACCAATAAGCCTATTGCCAGTGGTCTGCAAGGTTTTCACAAAGGTACTATCAAGAAGAATGGACACAATTCTTAACATGGCACAGCCTAAGGAGCAAGCAGGCTTCAGGAGTGGTTTCAGTACAATGGGCCACATCCAGACAGTGCAACAAGTTATAGAGTAGGCAAAAATTTAGTAAAGTTGATACTTTTTTTGGCTAACAAAACAAATTTAGGGATGCAGGCTTTCAAGACCTCTTAGGTCTCTTCCTCAGGCATGTTATACAGATAAATATGAAAAAATCTCTCTTAAATACAAGTACACATTACATTGTTTATAATGGAAATCGGATAAGAAAGCTCAGTGCAGACACCAATTCTTTGATCAGTCAGTGGTAAGGGATGTGATTTAAACTGCATTCTTCCTCTGAGTAGTCCAAGGTATTTATGACCCCAGAGGGACTGTTGTAAAGGTTAATCCACAATGTGATAATGTGACAGAAATTCTCTGGCTCTATTCAACCCATAAGTCAAAGAATCAAAATGTAGCATCAGTTTTACCTCCCATACTTTTCTGTCCCTCTGAGTGCAAAATTGTCCCATCAGTACAGTCAGTTTAATGTCCCTGACACTGTGGCCATTTTGGCAAAAATGTTCTCCCACTGGTGTCTCTGGCTTTTTGTTGTTAACACTGGATCTGTGGAAATTAAACCTCTTATGTAATGGCTGTCCAGTTTCATCCACATAAAGAGCTATAGAGTGACATAATGAATACAAACTTCCATTTTGCATAGCCCTCATTGTCCAAAAAGGCCTTTGTGAAGGCCTCAGTGGAAAAGCAAGCAATAACTGATGCCTGATCAACCAAGGTATAGCTAGAGCTTGTATCAATATCCTGCAATTAATACATGAAAATGAAACTGCATCAATACAGCTAAACAATGATAAAGTCCAGATCAACATAGAACATATGGACTTATCATACTAAGAACGTCACGGTAGATGGACTAAAACTAGAAGAAGTGGACAAGTATGGTTACCTTGGACAGGAAATGTCAACAGATGGAAACACCATGATAGAAACTGAGAGACAAATAACACTGGGATAGCAAGCATTTGGAAAACTTAATAGTACTTTCTTTAAGACAAATTTATTACCCTGCCTCAAGCAAAAGGTTTTTGACAAGTGTGTTTGGATGCTGAGTGCCAAAGCCAAACAAAAAGTTAAGGTTAGCGGTGAAAAATGTGATTATTGATTCATCAGCAAACAAGGTGTATGATGTAATTGAAAGATTAAAAGCACCTGAAATGGAAATAGACAGGCCACAGAACAAGAAGATCTGATGGTAGATGGACCAAACGAATTTTGGAATAGAATATACTTGATACTAAATGCCCAAGAAGACCAAAAAGAAGATGGGTAGATGAAATTTCCAAAATGTTTTGGTACACTGTGGCAACAAATGGCACAAGATCGAAGTTGTTGGAGACTTGCTGAGGAGGCCTTCGTTCTGCGGTGGAGCATCAATGGCTGAAGATGAAGGCTATATTATGTTTTTTGGGTGTGATGTTTCTATTGCCTGATATTTTATTGTGTCACTGTTGCTACACCAGTCTATAGACAACCTCCATAAGATGTGGTAGCAACAATGCCACTGTACAATTTCAGGTCAAGGAGGTATTGTACCAAAAATAATTAGCTGCAATATCATTTGAATAGGACCTCTCAGCAGTGGGAATACCTTGTTTGATGCAGCAGGGTAACCCCTGCAGTATATATATATTTTTTAAATATTTGGGGCTACTATTACTTTAATAACATTAATGTATCCCCAATTCCATTCTAAACTGTATTTTTTGTGTCTTTTTAGCACTGAAAATAATACAAAAGCGTAGTTTAAGATTTTAGTATTCTATTAACCACTCAGTCCTCACTTGAAGAGTATTTTTCTAGTTTTAACATGCATCGTGATACACTGACATGCATCACACTACTTAATTATATATTTTTTAATTGTTTTAAAACAATGCTTTTTAATATACTAGAAAATGAGAAAACCGGAGTATTATAATCATTTTTTGTGAAAAATTAAATATATATATATATATATATATATATATATATATATATATATATATATTATGAATTTAAAGCGGAACTGTCATGTCTACTTAAAGTGTTGTAATTAAAGGGGACGTATCACCTATGCACAACATCCTCTAAATAGTTAGGTGATACATCCAATAGCATTAAAACATTATTATTTGTTTTTAAGATTCCATTTTAAAACTAACTTACAAATGTCTGGGCTGCAGCCACTTCTGTATAGACTGCAGCCCGACGCTCTGCTCTCCTCCTTCCTCCGATGACTGAGGCTTCTGTCAGTAAGCTTGAGCAGTCTCATTGGCTAGATATCGATCTCTGCCAATGAGACCGCTCCAGCTTACTGACAGATGCCTCTGTCATAGGAGGAGGGAGGGGAGCAGAGGCAGAGCTCTATAACCACATTAACCGCAGAGAACTGCAGTCACCCAGAAGTGGCTACAGCAGATACTTTTGTAAATTAGTTTTAAACCAAACAGAAGCTTAAAAAAAAAAAAAAAAATAATAATAACGTTTTAATGCTATTGGATGGATCACCTAACTATTTAGAGGATGTTGTGCATAGGTGATACATCCACTTTAAATTGATAATGTGTCCATCTTCAGTAGGAATCATACCTTAAGAAGTCAATAATTGCAAGCAGTAGAGCGCTGCCATCTTGCCAAAGTTCAGAGTGAGAGGCAGCGCTCAGTCTGTGTTTGTGTGTCAATCATTTATGAAATCCATCCCCTTCTTACTGGGATGTGTTTCATACGCATCTTTGTTTCAGGCAACTAATAGTGGGGCGGACTTATTGAGGTCACTCCAAAGCTAAGGAGGGATTGTATGCTGCCCTGTGCAACAAAATGAACAGAGAAAATTGCATCCATACGTCAAGCTTTAATATCTTGTATATTACAAATATATAAAAAAATACATGATGCACCTCTAAACACATATAATACATTGAGGTAAAGTCAATAGCAGGTGAAAGTTCCCTTTTAATAAGTGTATCTTTAGACTGATCAACAAGGGTATGAAAGGGATCGTCAATCCTATGTGGATGGTTGAGTCCACTAAGGGGAATTGTTTACACAGATCACCTTAATTACTCCCCTTGTGGGTAAAGTCCACATTCTCCAGGAACATTACAGGCTTTAAATGCAGTTCTAAGAATGCTATGTTCAAAAAGTTTGAATAATGACAAAAATAAGTCAGATAGTCAGCTGGTGTTGAAAAAAGAAGAGTATTTTTAGAAGTTAATCTGTCACGTTTGAAACTGTCATAAACAATGAAAAAATTACAGAAAGTAGAGCATGATGAATATTGCCCTTAAAAATTCTGTTATTAAAAATGTCTTTAAGTTTGCATTTGAAATGAACATTTTCAAAGAAAGAAAGACTGACATCATACTACATGTTCTCACTCCTATCTAACAGCACTTGAATTTGTCTTCTCCAAGTTTAAACCATTTTTATTTTGTATGAAAACATAAGAAAAAAAATATGAATACAATCTCTTTTGTGTAATATAACATAACATCAATTGGCTCTAGATTGTCTCCTTATAAGAACTTTGTCTCATTGAGACAACTACATAATATATAAAGGCTTATAATGAAAGAGCCTATATATTTGCATCAAGCGATTTACTTGCTAGAAAATTCTATTGACCCAGTTTAGGAAGTGGGTATGTGTCTGGAGTTATTTTGCTAGGGTATATATTACACAGGTAAATATATAATTAGAATTTGTCCTGAGTTTTAGATTTGATTTTAATAAAAGTTATGTTTTAAATCTGAGTTTAATTTTCCCCATAAGCTCGATGATATTACAGGATTTAACCCACTAAGGCACGTGTGCTTGAACAGCAGGGATATATGTTTTTTTGTTTGTTTGATACTTTAATTATTCTGTGAGCACCTTCTTTGGTGGCTTTTACACAAATCAAGGAGATCATTATTACTGTAGGAAAAGGGCGTGCATAGGATCAATACTATTTGTAATTACTCTAGCAGGGTAATATATAATAACATAAGGCCACAAGAGTATTTCATGAGCACAGCAATGTAAAACACAACTAATGTAGGTATTTATTACTCTGCAGGTCTCATGTAACTGAATATTTACCCTGGTTTACTATTATTCTGAATTGTCCTGTTGGGCTAATGTAATATTACCATCATATGAGACTAAAAAGTATTACCAGCAGGGGCAATGCAACATTATATGAAACTATCAAGCCAACACACCATTTTTCAAGACAGTTCTTACAATGCAACTGTATGGGACCATCAGACCAATAAACAAGTACATGAAACCAGCAGGTACAGCCAGTCACATTGATTGTTGTGTGAAGGACTTCTACCTAAGTAAGCCCTTTTGTTACCCACAGTAATTATATAAATATACCTGGCTGCTGTATGCACTCAAAGGTTTAAGAGGCCGCTACCTCACTGCTCCACGAGTTGCAGTCTTGCGTCGCCTCACTCACATCATGCAATCATGTGGAGTAGAGACTGCCCGAACGCAGGCAGTCTCTACTGTGCATGACTGCATTATGACAAACATCCTATCGAATCAGTCTTGCATCACCTCACTCACGCGATGCAATCAGGCGCAGTAGAGACTGTCCGAATGCGGGCAGTCTCCACTGCACATGACTGCATTGTGACAAACATCCTTGCAAATTATTATATAGGATGATTCAGTATTTCTTGAGGAAGGACACTTTGGTATTTGACTGAAAAGTCGACAAATCTAAAACCTGTTTTATACCACTTGAAGCCTTTTTAGTGCCTCATCTCTGTTATATTGTATCCTGAGCCACAGTTTTCTGAACCTGGGCCATTTACAGTGTGCCACAAGTGTGACTGCTGCCTCCTCAAAGTATATATATGTTATTCATAGGCAAACAGAGAGGGGTTTGCAGTTGCTGTTAGTCATCTGAGGATGATGAGAATTATACTTATACAACAGACAAGAACTACACATTGCCATCTCCTGGTCTAAGCTCAGGGATCTGCAATGGCTTTTGGCTTTTCTAGGATTTGTTATTGTAGGGTTATTTTAATTTTTGGAAACCCGTCTCTGGAGAAGTGTGCCCCTGTTATATACATGGTATGTTGTGCTCATAATAGGTTTTTACTGTCTGTTTAAGAAATCAAAATGTATTCCCCACATTAAAATTCCTGGTTTCAGATGTTTCTCTAAACTGTGAAAGCACAGCTGTCAGTAATTCAAGACTGAAATAAGAACAGTTCCATGCTTAGTATTGCTGTAGTAGAAGTGACATTGAACACACCATAATTAGTCATTTCTTGGCAATCAGAAAAATAAATGATTCATGTATACATGAAACAGAATACAGTCTGAAAACACGTTAATGTTCATTGGTAATGTTGAGGTAGGATGAATGAGCATGTAGCATGTAACTATACAACATTAAGGCCTGTGTCGGACATAGAGCAATATTACAATTATTTTATGAGATATCTATAGTCTTTAATGAGGATGCAGAAATTCTCTATGCCCACTCATTGTAAATTCTATCCACCATTGGGAGTTTTTATATTATGGATAATTATTAAATCTTGTATGAATTATTCTTGTATATTATGTCAGGCTATTCCCTTTAGAAGAGAAAACTAACATTAACTCTAGCTGTTTATCCTGAAGAAACTAAAAAAGCACCATGAATTAGTTTTGGCCATTTGGTTGTGGAAAATTTCCAGGTATCTTTCAATAGATTTCGCTCCTGAAAATAACCTAAGAAATTTGTTTAAATTCTATTTTAAGGCAAACAAATATTACATCTTTGATACCACTAGGCAAGATAGCCAAGGTGCATTTAGTCCCACCCACGGTTACACCTGATTCCTTACACGGCTCCTCCCAGAACCCAATCCACTATTACCTGGAGCAGATATAGTGTTATCCTATACTATATAGATACAAAAAAAATTATTACCAGGTAGATCAGGCCTATCAACCTCCTAGAGCTAGACCATGAGAGAGACATGGGAAGAGTGACTGAGAATGGGGTTATGACCATATTAGAGAGAAGGAAGGAGGAAGAAGGATGGGGGGAGAGTGAGGGAAAGCAGAAGGGAGAAGGAGGGTGAGAGACACGCCCAACAGACTTGCCTGAAGAACTTTTCCTATCTTGCCCAGAGGAGTGACCAGGAATTTGTTGTGAATGACGTCAGAAGGAAAGTGATGGATATCGCAGTGCTGACATGAAATCCTCAAATGGCCTGAATGGTCAGTTTCAAAAGTTGCTATAGAAACTCAAACCGCATGTTTCAAGGACATGCTGGGAGAAATTACAGTTTACTTGAGCACAGACATCTGTTACCATCAAGTTAAAGTTACCATTGATTTACATGGGTTTTTTCACATTATGAATGCTAGACAGATTGACCAAGCATTCCAATGTAATCAGATCTCTATCGCATTCAAGGGGTTAAAATTCCCATTTAAGACAATGATAATTTGGGTGATTCTAATTTGTCTTCTATGCAGTCGTTTGTTTGCCCCAAAAAATTCTCCAGTTTTCATTTTAGATTCAGCCCTTATTAACTCTTTAAGGACCAAAATGATATGTAATGCATTGTAAGCAGTTCATAACCCTCAGGTCCTCAAAATGTTTCAGTCTAGCAACACGATTCTCTCCAGGAACCTGGAAAAATAGGCTATTGGTCAATTCTATTGAGTCCCTTCAACAACCTAAAGAAGACATGTCTGATCAGGACCTGATTTGACATCAGAAATTAAGATCGACTTTAATGGAAATGGCTTATAATCATTTGGAATGGTTTGACTCTCCGTTTCCTGTAATGTTCTGTTCGTCTGTGTAAAAGCCCTGAAGTGTGCTCCTGAACACTCTGAACATCAATAATTCGAGGGAGTGGATAGAAGAAAATCCTCCGGAATAGATTTTAGGAAAATTTTGCTTCTGGTGTTAGATTCAGCTCTAATGTAATCAACCCCTTTGCTATGGTAATTGCTGGTGGGATTTTTGTCTGTGGGTTTTCTAAATCAGCTCATCCTCTTTCCTGTTTTGAAAAAGTATAAAAAAAAAAAAAAATCTGTAAATACATTTAATATTTGATGCAATACAGACAACATATAATATATATTCCAGACTCCTACCTCCATACATCCTTCTGTTAAACAAATGAACAGTCACTTTACCTTTTTAATATAATAACATAGTTGACAAGACCGAAAAAAGACATGCGCCCATCAAGTCCAGCCCATTCCAAAAACACCCAAGTTGATCCAGAGGAAGGCAAAAAACAAACAAACAAACCCTTAAGCTATTTCCAATTTGACCCCATATGGGTAAAGAAAATTCTTTCCTGACTCCAAATGGCAGTCAGATACTTCCCTGGATCAACCTATCTGCATTGTATACATCTGTCATAATTTTCAATATTGTTCTGTGGTAGATGGGCACCCATTGCTTTTTTGAAAGCAGTTACATTATCTGCACGTACGACATCCTGAGGCAAAGAATTCTCTAGCTTTACCACCCTTACTGTAAAAAATCCCTTTGCCTTTGTTTTAGTCGAAAGTGCCTTTCCTCTAGTCTTAATGGATGACCTCTCGTTCTTAGCTCAGCTCTTTGCATAAATAATTAATTGGATAGTTCTTTGTATTGACCTTGAAAGTATTTGTAAATGGTAATCCTATCACCTGTTAGACTTCTCTTATTTAATGTAAGCAAACCCAGTTTGGCTAGTCTGTCTTTATAACTTAGATCCTCCTATCCCTTTATCAGTTTTGTTGCATGTCTCTGCACCTTTTCCAGTTCAACAATGTCTATTTTAAGAACTGGCACCCAAATTGTACTCCATATTCTAGATGTGGCCTAACCAAGGATTTATATAGAGGTAGCATAATATTAGCATCTCTTGCATCTACACCTCTTTTTATTCAGGCTAGTACCCTATTTGCTGTTGCAGCAGCTGAGTGACTGAGTGAAGTCTAAATCTTTCTCTAATGAGGATTCACCAAATTGTTTTCCATTTAGAGTATACTTCCCTTCAAGGTTCTTTAATATTGACAGTAATGTTTGAAAAAAATCAAATTACCATTAAATAAAACCAATTCAAATGAAAATAAAGAAAACATTTATGATTTGGAAGATGTCTCTTGTTCTTTTTAGAATACACAATTTGCTCCTATTTGGCTTCTGTAAAGACTGGATTCCTTCTTTAATTCCATTCACATAATAAACTGTTTAACTGTAAGTTAAAGACATCTGTTGGTAACTGCAATCTATGATTCAGAATAACAACCAATACATAGCATATTAAAGTTATTACTTAAAGGAACAATTGCTTAATGAGGGCTTGGGAATAAGATACTGCTGTATATTTTCAATTGAGAAATATTTTATGACTGTAATTTTGAGATTAGTCCAAACTTTTATTTTCCTTCAACTGTAATAAATGTTTTATCCCTCATTACTCATCCTTTCATGCTGTGCAAAAATTCTAATGTAATTTTTTTTTTTTTTACTTTTGTTTAACATTTAACAATACATGTTAATATATCTAAAGAAAGGGCTACATCACCATTGCTGAGTATCTGAGGCTCCATCACTATCAGACTACAGTCTACAAATGAAGAAGGTTCAAGACTAGGGATGGGCAAAAATTTCCCCTCAAACTGAAATCAGCAAATAATGGCATTTCCCTCTTGGCAAATAATTTCCCACAAAAAGTACAGTTTTTCTGCTTTTTCCCACCTTTTTCGTCTATGGAAATCAATAGGAAGAAAAATTTTTCTCCACAACCTGGAAGTTTTCTACAGCCTTGTAAGAGGCTGTCAGGCTCTCACAGCATGCCATTTTGTGTTTGTGAGAGGAGAGAGCAGAACCTTGTTGAGCTAGAGAAGATACAGGGGGGAATGGAAGTTTAGTTTAGGGAAACTTTTAGTAGGACATTTGTTCTGTGTAAGTGTGTATTAGGAGAGTCAGTGGGGCACTCTGGGGAGAAGAAGGGAGGAAAGAGGTTGACCCCAAATACTCCAAAATTCCATGTGATTGAATGGCAAGGCACAGGCAGCTAGGGACCTATTTTCTTGTTGATCTTGCTGTTTTTGTCTCTGTGCTGTGTGGGGAAGTCTGGGGAAAGAAGTTGTTGATTTTGTTTTTCAGTTATCATTTTTTTGGACAGACTGTGATAAGACAACAGGGTGGACAACTTAAAAAAATAAATAAAAAAATAAATAGAAAAAGAATAAATAAGTAAATATATTAGGTGACAGTGACAGACAGCTGACTGGGCTTAAGCTAAGCATTATACAGCTCCACCAGTAATATATAATAACATAAGGCCAGAAGAGTATTTCAAGGCATATGTTGCTGTAGTACTCACAACTTTGACTTTCAGACACTTAGTTCTAAACTACAGCCTTCAGAAGAAGTAATATTACCGTGGGAAATGTAGTACCTATAGGAAATAGAGGCAAAAAATGTGTTAAAATAGGCAAAAATTGTGTTCAAATAGGCAAAAAGGAGGACATTTTTGCATAGGCGGAAATGCAAAATCTTTTGTGTAAACAAAGCGAAAAATCTTCACGTTTTCGAGAAAAGTCATGCAGGAAATTTTTCACACTTTTCGCCCACCCCTATTCAAGACCACAGTTATTCTAACAAATTTTCTTAAAGAACAACCAGGTACATCATCTCTGAAGTCACAAAGAATCCTAGGGAAACATTCAAGGAGCTGTGGGTAGGTCTCATTTTTGCTAATGGGCTAATGTGAGTGTTAATGACTCAATTATTAGAATGAATAAACATGAATGTTTATAGGAGCATAGCTAGGAGTAAACCACTGCTCTCTAGAAAGAACATTTCTACATGTCTGAAGTTTCCTGAAGATTACATACATGATCCACAACCCTTGCACTCTGGACAGACTAGTCAAAGGTAGAACTTTTTGGCCTTAATGGGAAAAATTATGCTTGGTGGAACATAAACACAGAGCTTAAACAGTGGAACCTCATCCCAGTCTTCAAGCATGGTGTTTGAAGTATAATAATTTGAGGCTGCTTTCACTGATACAAACATGAATTTTGCAGTATATTAGGAGATTCTAGAGAAGGATGTCAAGTCATAGATCTGTGAGCTGAACCTGCATTGAAATTGGGTCATTCAATTAGTCAGTGATCTTAAACATACAAAAAGGTCTACAAAAAAAATCTCATTTTGGAATGGCCTAGTCAGAGTCCAGACCTAATATCCATAATTATCTGGCCATGCCAGTAAGTCCTCAAATATCACCTAGTTGAAGCTGTTCTGTATGTAGGAATGGACCAAAATTCCTCAAAACCAATATCATAGGAAAGGCTTACTTCAGGTCATTACTGATCACGGGTGTGCAACCAGATACTGAATCCAAGTGTTCATATACTTTTAAGACAAGGATATTGACTGTTGAATCCATTGTGGATAAATAAATGTTGACAAATCACCAAATTCATGTGTCATTTATTTAATGAGGTTATCTTTTATCTATTACTAGTTGAAGAGCCCGTTACATGGGCCACAGTGTCACTGCCAGCTAGTCGCGGGGAAGTCATGCACAGTAGAGACTGCCCACGCTGTGGCTGATACAGAGCGGGACACTCCTTCACAGCGTCCCGCTATGTATCAGCCTCATCAAGGGCAGTCTCTACTGCGCATGACTGCAGCACCCGCAGCAGTCTCTACTGCTCATGACTGCGTTGTTACACATGTTTTAGCGAGTTATTATATAGGATTAGGATTTAGATTATAACCTGATTAAGAGGTTCACAAACTTTTTCTCACCACTGAAACTACATTCTGCTGAGGCCTGGGTAGAAATCTGTGGCAGGGCCCACCACCTTTTATGGTTTGAGGTTTGAGTCACATCCTGACATAGACTCAAAGTACAATTCACCACCAGGGGATCTCATAAGATAATTTCATGATGTAAACAGAAAGGGAAAAACAAATTGTTTTCAGTGTCAAGGAGCTGCTGCACCATGATTCATAATTCACATGTTGACAGTTCACCCGTTTAGTGCTAGAAGGGAACACATTGCATTGTTTTGTGATGCATTTGACACTCCCCTTGTGATCAAATTGATATTTAACGTGAAGGGACTATTCTTATTTTACTGGCTGACAGTGGCCATGTATTATGTCAGCTAAAATAGTAAATTAGTCTGATTGTAAAGGGTATCAGGCAGGACAGTCCGATGCCGATGGACAGTATCCTTTTAAATGGGCGCATTTTAAACATTGCGCGGCTGCAGGCCGCATTAAATATGTCGTCTGGATGAAAATGGAGACATGAGAATCTCGTGCTGCTTATAATTAAATGCTGCATACCTAATTGTACTTGTACTGCCCGGACCTCATTGCACAGAACGGTGTGACACAGGGAGTCTGCGCTGCCCATCTCTGCAGTGACAGGGATGGTTGGTCTCGGTGCAGCCCATCTCTCTATTACACTGCCCATTTGACACATCTTTGCCATTAATCCCACGTGTTGTTATTCACTTACTATAATCGGATACTATTCAGTTGTTATTCAGTGAATAGTATCCGATTATAGTAACTTAATAACAACACATGGGTATCTAAGGGGTTAACAATGCAGTAGGCATCCAATACTTTAGTATATGTAGGCGATCTTTTACGCTGCACCATAACAATCTCGCCCTTTTGATTCGGGTGATATTCTGACGTGGAGGTTTTAAAGCCGGCGACCAGGTTATACTGTCTTTATGTCGCACGCTCTTACGCATGCAACATTTCAAAAGTAAACCCTGATGGGCCCCCATGGCGGTCAGGCCCCATTACAATTCCAGCCCTAATAGTTATTCCCTGGTACCTGGACATCACCACTTCCAGAGATTCACTCCTGAGATTAACTGCAGTGCTGCCCACCTGATCTTTGTATATCTGCTTTGCAGACCCTCCTGTACTCTTTCAGAAAATGTGTTCTTTTATGGTGTGTGAATCTGTTCTTAAGTATTAATGCCAGATTCTGTTACTTATTACTTTGTTCTGAGTTCCAGTTCAGTGTTCCATAACTGATTACATATAACATAAGATATCTGTGCTTGTGCCTCAGTTCTGTTTTCTACCTAAGTTCCTTTTTAGCACTTCAGTGCTTTTATGACTGTTTGCTGTAGCTGTATGTAGTGGTAATCTTCCAGCTGTCTGAATGTCTACTTTAGTTCTGATCTCAGCCAATGCCATGACTACTCTCTTCTTGTGTACCTCAGTTCCTGGTCAGTCTGCCTTGTTGGTTTATTATCTGCCCACTATTACCCAGTGGTGGTTAGCAGCTACTGTTTGGTCACCGCTGTGGTTACTTTTCAGCTGTCCGCCTCACTCTAGGATGCTCTCTCTAGTGACAAGATCCTAGTTTACTACATAAAGTAGTTTGCCTCCTCTCTCTAACACCACAGATAAAAGTGAATTCTTCAGTCTTATAACGCTCACAAACCCACTGCTATATGCTAGTCCCATGCACTAATGACTTAAAAGGGGGATCTTTGTTCCAGCATTCCTGGTACAACTTGTTGATCTTCGGTCCTTCCTCTCTCTCTCTGTGCAGAGGGTTCACCAGACAAATCCTTGATAGATTATGAAAGAGCCATCTTCATGGACCATGTACAAAAGCAAGGGATATTGTTAGGACTAGAATCCATCCAAATACCTGCGTTGGATCAGATGCTGGATTTATTACTGATTTATTGCAGTCTCTACTGCTTATCCCATTGCACACCTGCTCATACCTCCAGTGGTATTTGTACCATCCTCTGCACTCAAGCATCCACATATTACTCCAGGCTTCTCTCTAGTGAACAATACCATTCTATTGCACATGTTATTTTGCCTCTGCTCTCTAGACTCATAGGTGATCATCATTCCTCTGTCTTGTACCACTTCTTCGTGACACCACCACTTTTGGTTAGTAATGTACTTTACCAGCTAAACTGGAGGAGCTTCTTCCAGGAACATTAATGACTCAAGAGAGAGTAGTGGCTCATATGCAGAATTTGTACCAATACCAGACTCATCTAAAGGCAGCAGTGTGTGTTAAACCAAGTGAGAAACCAAAGAGTGGGTTTTCAGCCCTGTTTTGCTCTGCATGGAGGAATTCTCTGCAGCAATGTCTGCCTGTCTACTTGACCAGTGACAACCTGCCTCCAGTCTCAGTCTGCAGTTCTACTAGCTGGTCAGTGACAGCACTAACCTCCCTGCTCTTTTACACTCAGTTTCTACTCCATTTTTGAATCTTCATTACTGTGCACTCAAGAAACTCATGTATTTACTGGTCGACAGCTCAGGCTCCTGGTCTTCAGATCAGTTTCTAGCATTGCTCCCCAGCCTTACAGGATTATCATCTAGTCCTGCCAGCCAGAATGACATCTAAAAGGTCACCAATACATTGCTCATGTCTAGCATATGTTACACTGTCGACATTATACACAATTGGGTAATATGTACAAAGGAAAAGTAGAACAATTATTGCCCCAGAATTGCTCCATTTTTGCCATACCACCCAGAATATGTTTCAGATTTGTGCTCGTGGGGGCATAGTCTAGCTCTGAGTATATCAATTACAGTTTTGACCAGGACTCTGCTAATGTTTTGTTAACAGTTGTTTTCCCTTGCAGAGAATGCCAGTTATTTTCCTGGTTAGTAGACCTGTTCAGCCCAACACATAGTTCAGACTAACCACTGTGCAATTGCACTCTGCTATTCATTAAGTTTCTCAGGCATACTGGATGAGTACCAGCCAGTTATTTCCTTAATATTTATTCTGCAGAAGTATATTGCCAAATCTTATTTTGCAGAATTTCCCTATTCCACCCTTTCTTATGTCATTCTAGAAAAATAAGCATGTGAAAGGGAGGATGATAATATTAGGGATGTGGCTGTCCCAGATCACTACTATCTAATGTTTTTATGACATAAGTAGGCCACACTTCAGATCCGCAGACTGAGGGATATCCCCTGTTAACACATTATAGTACTCTATTTCCCTGCTGTACAAGCCATGGGTTGGTAACACTGTGAAGTAATACATTATGGGATTTGTAGTCCTGTTTTACTACACAGTACTCTATTTCTTAACATTTAAAGGGATAGCAATGTTTCTATTAAAATGCAGCTCCAAGTCTTCTATATTTTTTATAGCATGTAGTGATATATTTCTTTACTTACATATTTGTAGTTTAAACGCTATTCAAGCTGAAAGGCTCCCCCTCCGGCCCGTTTCCCTGCATCATGTTGCCTCTCTGTCTGGACTAGATGTAGAGCAGTGATCGACAATCTTCAGTAAGCAAAAAAAGGAAAATCCTGCTCTTCTTCATCAACATACTTATAATATGTAAGTAAAGAAATATAGTGCTACGTGTTATAAAAACATAAAGAAGACTCGGAGGAACACTTTAATAGAAACATTACTATCCCTTTATAGACTCTAATTCCTAGTAGCTCAGAGCTACAAATACCATATATTGTTAACAATAAATGTATCAAAACATGACTGGCGTCATCAAGACAGTCCCCACTTATACTAGACCCCAATAAACCATTTAGTTAACTGGATGTAAAAATTATACTTGTGAAAATTGGTTCATCCAAATTCGGAATTCAGACGAATAAGGCTCATTTGGCATCATTCGTGCCGGTCAAAATGCAATGGGACTTTCATCTGAGACACACAAATCCAAACAGGTCCTGCTCTGAAATTTGAAGCAAAATTTGTTTATTCGAAGACGTACTCCCCATGCACGCGCTACTTTCCCGCCCTCTATAGTCCAATAAGCTCAGGCCCGGATTTACCAATAGGCAGACAAGGCACTTGCCTAGGGCGCCCGATTTTCAGGGGCGCCTGGCAATGGTCCTGTCACGCCCACCACCCTGCCCACTTTATGGCCCCAGGATGCATAATAATAATAATGCTGTACCGTTTGCCTTGTACCTGCGGCGGGGCTGCCTGGGCCACCCCATGTGATGCATTGTTGCGCCTGTGTGCCACTGCCCCATGCTCATTGGTCACCTCTCTGCCTGAATGAGACCTCCTGTGATGTTACGATGCTGCCGACGCACAAAGTCAAAGGCAGCAGTACAGTGCTCGGCATAGCTGATGGGCTAAAGTAACGTGCAGGAGAGTTGGAGAGTTATTGCCGAGTGGGATCGGTGGCAGCAACAGGCAGTGGCATCACAAAGTGGTGCACCGGGTGCGGACCGCACCGGGTGACACCTGACAGTTAAAATTCAGCAAGACCGGCGTGAGACTGTCCAATGAGCCAGTCTGCCACTCTGCCAAGCCAGTCTGCAACTCCACTGCATGTACCGGTAGCCAATGAGAGAGGAAAGTTTTGTCAGCATGCTCCTCTCTCATTGGCTGGGTAGTGAGCATGATGGCAGGGACAGGGGCACAGTACTGTGGAGCGTGTGGTTCACACAAAGAGGTGCAGTCACAAGCAGAGTTCCCTGCAGCTTATGTATTTGGGAATCGGCTATCCCTCCAGCTTGTTTGAATATAGATTGTCTATATTTAAATCAATATGCAAGGTAACCTCTAATTTGTGAGTGTTGGTGTTCTTTCAAGAGTGATCAATCATCAAAGCAACCTCAAAGAGACCTCTCCAACCTAATCTGTTATTTCAGTATATTTTGCATGTATGCATAACATTAACCACTTTTCACATGGCACAGTTTTCTGTCTTGTCAGCACATGCATTTCTGTTAAAGGGGAACTATACAGAAGTATTTGTCTCTTAAAGGACAATTATTATGCTTTACTAAGTTTGCTCCAGGGCTGTACCAAAATGTCTCCCTGTCAGCCATATGAAAGTCAAAAAAACCGAACACCTCATTTATCAAAGAGCTGGGCTCAATTTATATTTTTATGTCTCAATTTTACAAATTTTGCCAAGTTGCATGTACATCCCCATAGACTGCTAGGGTCAGCATAGAAATTTGGTAACTGGCAGTCAATGGGGACTGCTAGGCTGCAGCCCATGTGACTCTGAATTGCATAAAGCATATAGATATACCTGATCAGTGTAAAAAGAACAAATCTAAAAAGGGTTTGGCCACAAAAGGGGGTGTAGCTATGTGAGGGGGCGTGGCTAGGGGTGGGGTAAAGGCGGAGCGAGGGGTGCCAGAGAGTGTTGTGCCTAGGGGCTCCTGGGATGTAAGTCCGGCCCTGAATAAGCTTCTTTGTTTCAAGATCGGGGTTGGACTAATGACGTCACAGACAGCCAGACAGCCTGCAACCTGTGTATTTCCTGTTAGTGCGTGTTGGAACTCAGAGAGAGAAGAAGGAATTTACTATCCAGTCTAATGCCATCTTAGCCAGTCTACTGCCAGTATAGGCGTGCGCACAGGGTGTGCTGGGTGTGCCTAGGCACACCCTAATCGCAGGGCCACATAGGGGCTGAGGGATCTGCAGCTCCAGGCCCACAAATTAAAATAGGACCAGGCCGCCCGGCATAAAAAGCCGCCCGCTCGGACGCCCCCATCAGTGAGAACAATCGCTCCGGCTGCCAGCAGCTAAGCGATGTTCCCTAAGTGCCATTGTCAGTGTCTGTCACTGACATTACGCCTCCCTTCATTAAGTCTATTGAGACTCAATGTGTAGGGAAGCTACTTGATAGTTGCACATGCGTACGCAACCTTCAGGTCTGTGTGCCATGCGCATGATGATGACAACACCATTGGGGGCACGGGCACCAATAACCATGCTTGTCGCGCGCTCTGTGCGCCAGAATACCGCATTATGCACTTCCTGTCTTGAATCGTCTCTTTGCTAGCAGCTTATGTCGGTGGCCTGTATATGATGTGGGCAGTGTGTGGAGGACAGAGGTAGGCAGTGTATGGAGATGGACATGTTGGGCAGTGTATGTGGAGGTGGGCAGTGGGCACACAGTGTGGCAATGGGCAAAGAGTGTGGAGGTGGACAATGGGCACAGCCACAGAGTGTGGAGGTGGACAATGGGCACAGAGTGTGGAGGGTGTCAGGCTGGAGATGGGTGGACAGGGTATGGAGGGAGGACAATGTGGAGTTGGGCAGGGTGTTGAAGGTGGACAGTATGTGGAGGTGGCCAATGAGGCCAGTGGCAGAAAATGGCAGACCTCTCAGAGCACCTGGCTAAAACAAGATGTTGTGACCAGATGAAACCACCTTAGATATGCTAGAGTGTATCCTGGAGCAGAAAAAAGCAATTCACACAGTGTCATGTCACCATTTCATTGGCAGTAATAGAACACTGGGCAGGGATAACTGGGCCCTGATGGAACAGGTAGTGACAGTCCTCACTGCTTTCCGTGCTTTGATAGAAATTTTGAGCTAAGAGGACGCTAGCTTGGCAGAAGTCATTCCCCTGTTCACGCACTTCTCCTTAAAAATTGATGATTTCCTTGCCTATAGGGAACGCTTGCCTGGTGCTGATGGTAATATACTTCCCGATGTTGCTGCCCTTCTAATGAGGCTCAAAAAGGAACTGACTCAGCTCATGGAAGAGCGCATGGACAATTATCCCGAGTTAATGCTTGCCACAATTTGCGATCCTCGAATCAAAGGCAAGATGGCACTTAGTTCAAATTCCCTCACTGCCTGGAGGGAACAATTGATAGCTAGAGTGCGTGAGAGGCAAAGAAAAAACAGGATGTAGTCACAGAAGGCGGGAGAAGATTCCGCAGATAAGCTGGAGGAGTGTGGTGGTCTTCCGGGACCTATCAGTAGCAGCGCCAGTAGCATTTCATCTTGTTCCAGTGGAACAGCTGCTCCTTTTTATGATGAGGGAATGGACAGATTATGCTTCGGACAAAATAAAAGCTCCTCATAAATAGAAAAAGTGCTGAGCTTGAGGTTAAGGCTTACCTTGCAGAACCTTCTTTGCCCCCAAGTACAGATCCCTTTACTTTCTGGGATAACAAGATGGCTGTGTGGCCTACTTTTTCCCTGGTAGCTCAGGAGTTGCTTTCTTGCCCCCCTAACCACTGTCCAGAGTGAGCTGGTATTTTCCATAACAGGAAGTATACTTAGCCCCCAGTGCTCTCAATTGACATGCCATCTCATGGAGCAAATAACTTTTTAAAAGTCAACATGCCAAAGATTACTTACCTCGCTCTCAGGTTCGATGCAGATTAGAAAAAAAAGGACTTCATCTGCAATCATCCATAGTACTATAAAACTCTGAGCACTCCAGCTTACCCAGCTCCAGAAATGTGGTAGGTTGGGCAATGGGCAGAGGACAACCCCCTTACTTGATGGGACACATGGGGGAATTTAAAGTCTACATTGTTGTCCCACTATACAGGTTGTTCAGTCTGGCTCTATTGTTTTTCATGTCTTGTAAAAAAAATTTGCGGTGTCTATCTACTGAGTCCTGCCTGCTCCAGTGTTCTGCAGTTTGCTGCAGGCTACATCTGCAGTGTTACTGTCATCCTGAGTCCGCTTCGCACCAGTAATCCTTAGTTTTGTAGTCTTGTAAAGTTGTCTGTTGTATCCATCTACTGAATGAGTCCTGCCTGCTCCAGTGTTCTGCAGTTTGCTGCTGGCTACATCTACACAGTATGGCTGTGGGTCCCACAATTCCCCACAGTCAATGATGTCTGGAGTCCGGACCACCCCTTCCTCTTCTCCTAATAATCTTTTTCCCATTTTATTTGTGAGATATGCAGCAAAAACCACTTGATCCATTATTGGCAAACTTCTTTTCTCTAGATACACCTGAAGTGGTGGGGGCTAGCTCTGAGGCTGCTACTGCCTCAGGCACATCACTGGAGATAGTGGCAAGTGATAACCATCATCGCCTGTGTCATATCACTGCTGTTTATCCCAGTCCCTTGGAGCTGCCTAATCATCCTGCTGCTTAGACAACTCAGAAGCAATTACAGCAGTAGCAAATGCCAGAAATTCACAGCGGAATTGGCCAATGGCCACCATAAAATGACCTGCTGGCACTAAGCCTGTAGGGCATAGTTTATTTTTGTCTCAGGGCTTGTTTTTGGAATGTCCGGGTTCTCTACACAACTATTTTTTTTCTCAGGGATTGTGCTTAACAAGCCTAAGTCCTACAAATCATTTTTTTCTCTAGGCTTGTGCTTGACAAGCCTAAGTCCTACAAATCAATGTTTTCTCATGGCTTGTGTTTGGTTAACCTTAGTCCCGCACAGTGCACACACATGTTTCATCCTTTGTGTAAACCTGCTGCCTAGCCATTGTTTATAAAGAGAAAATAAATGAAAAAGGTTACTTACAATCTAAAATGAATGTAGCAGATGTGTATGGTGGTGGTGGACTGATGTGGTGTGACTGATATATCTCTCTACATACTAATAGGTTTATAAACATTCAACATGATTTCTACAGCAATATTACCATTATCATATTTGAGTCTAATGTAATCTATGATTATTCTCAAATTATTAACATACATTAATCAGTATTCATAGCACTGATCTCACAGTGGTAGATGGTAGCAGCCCTTCACATCCGTCCTCCTCAACATCCTCTTCATCCTCTGTGCTGCTGTTAATAATACATGTGGCCTGGCTTTCCCTGTCATATGTTGTCTTGTCCATTTCTGCTACCTGAAACTCAGATGGTATTAAATGTTGATTCATTTTTAAGAACACTAAAAACAAGCTCATCATGTGCTGGTGGGCAACTAAGGGTTTCCACTCCAGTACGTGTCAGTGCTGGCCACACACATTGTTTTGCTTGCCAGCAGTCCATGGGGTCATCTTTTCTACCCACAACTTAGCTATCCCGCAAGTATGCAGAAACCATATCACATGCAGTGGCACCAATCCTAGTAGATATAAGGTGTTCTTGTGAGTAAGTTACCAACCCATACTCAGGGAGCAAGTCCCATAGAGATGTGCCACCACCAGTGCCACCACCACCACCAGTGTTAGATATTTGCCACCCCTGAGACCCATAAATTGCCTTGTCTTCAGAATGGGAATGGGATGTTCTGGTTGATGTAGCTGTTTCTGCTGCTGCTGGTATAAACCCTTCATTTTTACTATGCTTTCTAGCAATTTTTAGCCCTACCTTTCTCCCACTCATCCTCTACAATGTAACCTTCCATTTCATCTATAGGTCTATCTTTATATTCTGTGACAGAATCCGATTCCTCAGAGGGACGCTGCTGATTATCATTACTCCCTGTTGCAATACACTGATCAAGCTTTGGCAGAAATTCAGAAATTTGGTGTTTAAAGCGGGGATCCAGCAAAGTGGCAAGAATACATTTCTCATTGCATTTATTGGACACTATGCAAGGATCTTGCTTAAAGCGTGCTAACATGTCCTTTAACAGCTGGTGCATGCCTGTGTTGTCATTATGGTAAGATTCTTCAGCCATGCTCCTCAGTGTTTTCTACAATAAACATATCAATTAAAGAATTTTGTTAATTTCTGCTCCTATATGACTAACCAGCATGATTGCCTTAAAAGGTTTCAGCAGCTCACATACATTGCACAATAGTTGCCATTGCCCAAGTGACAAAAGGCACCCTCCAGAGCCTTCAGGTTTTGCGTTGTGTACTTGTTCTGCTCTTGCACATGCACAGTGTAGAGTGTAGAATTCAACCTGGTAAACGCCTCCATTTTCAGCTTGTAACTGGGCAGGTTGTTAGTCTTTTGTATAGAATATAATGCATTGCGTACATTGTTGGAGCAGCTAAAATGGGAATGGATTTTGTGCCTATATTCAGCGTCTCTGTAAAGGTTTTGGATTCTGACAAGAATCTGGTCACAAATAAATTTAGCACAAATTCACCATATCACCTATTCTGAATGCAGCTATTATATTGGAGCCATCATCAGCAACCATATTTTAAGGAATGGGGTACAAGCCATTCATCTGTCACCTGCTCTATGGCTTTGTGGTACTGTCTCTCAAAACTTTGCATGCACAAGGTGACTTGCCAATGGTGTGAACAATCCTGCCAGAAGCAGAGACAAGATCACTGGCTGTCTCTTGATGCGGCAAGCCAGTAGTACTGTCACTGTTGGTGGAAGGGAAACCCAGTGAGCAGTCACAGTCATATAGTCTGTGCTCTGTCCACTTGTCCACATATCTGTTGTTAGGTGGATTTTCTTCTATATGAGCTTTCCAGACCTTTGCCCACCACATGAACTACCTGATCTGGCACACCATACTGGAAAAATAACCACGGCTTGAGATATGCCAGAGAGGAGCTACACATGACATCAGTTCACTAAATCCTCAGGTTTCAACAAAAGAATACTCCCAGCATCTTGACAACCTTGTCACTCCACAAGCCTACTTTGGGATTGGTTTTATGAAGTTTTTGACTGTTTCCCTAAAGCTCAGTAAGTGTGGTTTGGCAGCACATGGCAGAAGAACCCTGTAATTTGATTGCTTTAACATCATGACTAGTGATGAGCGAGCACCCCAATGCTCGGGTGTTCGGGTGCTCTGACCGAGCGCCCCCGGAGGCTCGAGTGCTCGGCCGAGCACCCGAGCCCCATTGAAGTCAATGGGAGGACTCGAGCATTACACCAGGCACCCCCTGCTCTGATGAGGGGAGGGTGCCTGGTCCATAGGAAAAGGGCAGAAAAGGATGGAAACACCACAGAAATGGTTCAGGGACAGCATAGGGAGGATGTCTGGATGCATCTTGGACTCCAACATCGCTGCTGGGAACGATCTTTCGCCCGTAGTACGCCATTTTTACAGACTGACCATAAAACACACAAAAAGGAAAATAAAAACGACTTTAGGCGAAAAATTGTTACCAAACAATATTTGCTGTATATTTACTTGTATATTATCTGCAAATTATCCCAAAAATTTCCTTGATTTTCTGAAGTGAGGCCGTGATTAAGAGGGAAACGTGCGCAGAGGCAAATTATCCCAAAAATTTCCTTAATTTTCTGAAGTGAGGCCATGATTAAGAGGGAAACGTGCGCAGAGGCAAATTATCCCAAAAATTTCCTTGATTTTCTGAAGTGAGGCCATGATTAAGAGGGAAACGTGCGCAGAGGCAAATTCTCCCAAAAATTTCCTTGATTTTCTGAAGTGAGGCCATGATTAAGAGGGAAACGTGCGCAGAGGCAAATTCTCCCAAAAATTTCCTTGATTTTATTGAACTGAGGCCATGATTAAGAGGGAAACGTGCGCTGAGCTGACCATCTAAAACATTATGGGTGAGGGTCTGCTGCAGAGCTGACCATCCTAAACATTATATGCGAAGGCCCGCTAGTGAGCTGACGCTATAAAACATTATATGAGAGGGCCCGTTAGAGAGCTGACCCAATAAAACATTATATGAGAAGGCCCGCTGGTGAGCTGACCTATATAAAAATTGTCAAACAGGGCCCGCTGGTGAGCTGGCCCTATATAAAAATTATATCACAGGGCCCGCTGGTTAGCTGGCCCTATATAAAAATTATAGCACAGGGCATATGGAAGAGGAGGAGGAGGATGAGAAGATTAAGAGTCAACCATATACCCGTTTTTTGGGTGGAAGGGGTGAATGGGAATACAGAGTATTCCCATCATTGTAAATAACATATATAAAGTGAGTTTATGTTCCCCCGGGGCTTTCCTCCAGTGGAGTGGAGAAGTCAGGGGAAATCCAGGCCTTGTTCATTTTTATAAGTGTCAACCTATCAGCATTGTCGGTGGAAAGGCGGATACGCTTATCTGTTATGATGCCACCAGCAGCACTAAATACCCGCTCAGACAGAACGCTGGCGGCAGGGCAGGCCAGCACCTCCAAGGCGTAGAGTGCCAGTTCATACCACGTGTCCAGCTTGGACACCCAGTAGTTGTAAGGCACAGAGGGATCATTGAGGACGCTGACACGGTCTGCTACGTACTCCTTCACCATCTTCCAAAACTTTTCCCTCCTTGTGACACTAGGCTGCGCATCAGGGTGAGGGTGCTGGCGGGGTGTCATGAAGGTGTCCCACGCCTTGGAGAGTGTTGCCCTGCCTTTGTCGGAACTGCTGTGTGCTCCCCTTTTCTCCCCTTCTCGGTTGGCCAAGGTAGCACGTACTCTGCCGCCAGCGTTGTCAGATGGAAAATTTTGGAGCAATTTTTCAACAAGAACCTTCTGGTATTGCACCATTTTGCTTGTCCTCTCCACCGGAGGAATGAGAGATGAGAAATTCTCTTTGTAGCGGGGGTCCAGAAGGGTGAACACCCAGTAATCCGTGTTGTCTAAAATGCGTACAACGCGTGGGTCACGGGAAAGGCAGCCTAACATAAAGTCAGCCATGTGTGCCAGAGTACCAACAGGCAAGATTTCGCTGTCCTCACCAGGAGGATGACTCTCAATATCCTCATCCTCTTCCTCCTCTTCTGCCCACCCACGCTGAAGAGATGGAACTAAAGTTCCATGGCTACCCTCTGTAGCGGAGGCAACCGTGTCTTCCTCCTCCTCCTCCGCCTCCTCCAATTGTCGCTGAGAAGACGAAGTGAGGGTGCTCTGGCTATCACCTTGTGTAAGCTCTTCCTCCCCCATTTCCACCTATTCCACATGCAAAGCGTCGGTTTTAATTGTGAGCAGCGAGCGTTTCAGTAGACACAGAAGTGGGATGGTTACACTGATAATAGCGTTATCGCCGCTCACCATCTGTGTCGATTCCTCAAAATTGCGTAAAACCTCGCAGAGGTCTGACATCCATTCCCACTCCTCACTTCTGATTACAGGAAGTTGAACGGAGAGGCGACGACCGTGTAACAGCTGGTACTCCACTACTGCCCTCTGCTGCTCACAAAGCCGGGCCAACATGTGGAAGGTGGAGTTCCAGCGCGTGCTCACGTCACACAGCAGCCGGTGAGCTGGCAATTGTAAGCGCTGCTGCAGCTTCAACAGGCCGGCCGAAGCTGTAGATGACTTACGGAAATGTGCACACACACGGCGCACCTTGGTCAAGAGATCATGCACATTGGGGTAGGTTTTTAGAAATCGCTGCACCACTAAATTAAATACATGCGCTAGGCATGGTACGTGTGTGAGCTTGCCGAGCTCCAAAGCCGCCACCAAGTTACGCCCATTATCACACACAACCATGCCTGGTTGCAGGTTGAGTGGCGAGAGCCACAGCTCGGTCTGGTGACTAATCCCCTGCAACAGCTCTGAGGCCGTGTGCTGTTTGTCCCCAAGGCAGATCAGCTTCAGCACGGCCTGTTGACGCTTCCCCACTGCAGTGCTACACTGCTTCCAGCTACTGGCTGATGGGGGAGTGGCGCTGCGTGTAGAGAATTCGGAGGTGGAAACGGAGGAGGAGGAGCCAATAACGTAGGTGCTGGCGGAAACCCTGATGGAGGTAGGGCCCGCAATCCTCGGCGTGGGTAGCACCCGTGCCATCCCAGGGTCCGAGTCGCTCCCAGCCTCCACGACATTCACCCAGTGTGCCGTCAGGGAAATGTAGCGTCCCTGGCCACAAGCACTTGTCCATGTGTCAGTCGTTAAGTGGACCTTCCCAGTAACTGCGTTGGTCAGGGCACGGGTGATGTTACGGGACACATGGTGGTGTAATGCGGGGATGGCACACCGGGAAAAGTAGTGGCGGCTGGGGACCGCGTACCGAGGGACAGCTGCTGCCATCAGGCTGCGGAAGGACTCAGTGTCCACAAGCCTAAATGGCAGCATTTCGATGGCCAGTAATTTGGAAAGGTGTGAGGTTAGTGCTATGGCCTGTGGGTGGGTGGCTGGGTATTTTCTCTTGCGCTCAAATGCCTGGGGTAACGACATTTGGACGCTGTGCTGGGACAGGGAAGTGGATGTGGTCGCTGATGGTGCTTCAGATGGTACAGGTGCAGGGCGGGAGGTATGCGGGCCTGCGCCTTCGACAGGCGATTGGCCGGCACCGAAAACAGGGGAAGAGGAGGCAGTGGTGTGGCCTGCAGACACAGATGGGCGATCCAGGCGTTCCTCCCACTTACTACGGTGCTTGGATGCCATGTGTCGGATCATGCTGGTGGTGGTGAGGTTTCTAGTGTTCATGCCTCGGCTCATTCTGGTGTGGCACAGGTTGCAAACTACAATTCTTTTGTCGTCCGCACTTTCCTTAAAAAAACGCCATACCGCGGAACACCTACCCCTTGGCAAGGGAGATTTACGCAAGGGGGTGCTCCGTGGAACATTTGCGGGCCGGTTTGGTGCGGTCCGCCTTCTTTCTGTAGCCACACCACTGCCTCTTCCAGCCTGTTGCGGTGCTGCAGATGGCTCACCCTCAGGACTGCTGTCATCGCTCGGCTCTACACCTTCCCAGGTGGGGTCAGTCACCTCATCGTCCACCAAGTCCTCCTCCACTTCCTCACTCTGATCATCCTCCTCATGTCTTGATCCCAGCACATACTCAGTCATTGACAACTGTATAACATTCTCCTCAACAAGGTCTTGAGACGGTAATAGTGGTTGATTTAATGGCAACTGTGTCTCATCATCATCCACTACTTCCTTTGACCTTAAATGCCGTTCACATCTGTCATCTTCTTGTGATTGGGTAGCCTCTAGAGGTTGTGAATCAGGGCACAAGATGTCATGTTCCTCTGCAAGCGTGCTTGGAGAGAGGGTCAAATGAAGGATTGGTGATGAGACGAGCTCCTCACTATATCCCAGTGTGGGATCACTTCTTTGACCAGACCGTGTATGGTGGGAGGAAGGATGATCAGAGTGAGGATTATGTTGACCAGACTCTTGGCTACTGAGAGTGGACTTGGTGGAAGACAGGGTGGTGCTTAACCGACTGGAAGCAGTATCAGCTGACATCCAACCGACCACCTGTTCGCAGTGGTCGGACCTCGAGAGTGATGTCCTGCGACGCCCTGTGAAATGAGACATGAAGCTAGGTATGGTGGATGTCTTTCTTTCTTGTGCTCTGGCACCAGGCACAGTTTCTCCGCGTCCTGACCCGCGCCCTGAACTATCAGGATCACGTCCACTTCCCCGTCCCTTTTTACCCGCCTTCTTCATCTTACACGGAATATGTGACTTTAATATTTGAGTTTGAAAACTTAACAGTATTTCTTCCTATTGTGCAACTGTGCAGAGTACACAGAATAGGCTGCTAAACTGCGGTGACACACACTGAATGGAATATGTGACTTTAATATTTGAGTTTGAAAACTTAACAGTATTTCTTCCTATTCTGCAACTGTGCAGAGTACACAGAATAGGCTGCTAAACTGCGGTGACACACACTGAATGGAATATGTGACTTTAATATTTGAGTTTGAAAACTTAACAGTATTTCTTCCTATTCTGCAACTGTGCAGAGTACACAGAATAGGCTGCTAAACTGCGGTGACACACACTGAATGGAATATGTGACTTTAATATTTGAGTTTGAAAACTTAACAGTATTTCTTCCTATTCTGCAACTGTGCAGAGTACACAGAATAGGCTGCTAAACTGCGGTGACACACACTGAATGGAATATGTGACTTTAATATTTGAGTTTGAAAACTTAACAGTATTTCTTCCTATTCTGCAACTGTGCAGAGTACACAGAATAGGCTGCTAAACTGCGGTGACACACACTGAATGGAATATGTGACTTTAATATTTGAGTTTGAAAACTTAACAGTATTTCTTCCTATTCTGCAACTGTGCAGAGTACACAGAATAGGCTGCTAAACTGCGGTGACACACACTGAATGGAATATGTGACTTTAATATTTGAGTTTGAAAACTTAACAGTATTTCTTCCTATTCTGCAACTGTGCAGAGTACACAGAATAGGCTGCTAAACTGCGGTGACACACACTGAATGGAATATGTGACTTTAATATTTGAGTTTGAAAACTTAACAGTATTTCTTCCTATTCTGCAACTGTGCAGAGTACACAGAATAGGCTGCTAAACTGCGGTGACACACACTGAATGGAATATGTGACTTTAATAATTGAGTTTGAAAACTTAACAGTATTTCTTCCTATTCTGCAACTGTGCAGAGTACACAGAATAGGCTGCTAAACTGCGGTGACACACACTGAATGGAATATGTGACTTTAATATTTGAGTTTGAAAACTTAACAGTATTTCTTCCTATTCTGCAACTGTGCAGAGTACACAGAATAGGCTGCTAAACTGCGGTGACACACACTGAATGGAATATGTGACTTTAATATTTGAGTTTGAAAACTTAACAGTATTTCTTCCTATTGTGCAACTGTGCAGAGTACACAGAATAGGCTGCTAAACTGCGGTGACACACACTGAATGGAATATGTGACTTTAATATTTGAGTTTGAAAACTTAACAGTATTTCTTCCTATTCTGCAACTGTGCAGAGTACACAGAATAGGCTGCTAAACTGCGGTGACACACACTGAATGGAATATGTGACTTTAATATTTGAGTTTGAAAACTTAACAGTATTTCTTCCTATTCTGCAACTGTGCAGAGTACACAGAATAGGCTGCTAAACTGCGGTGACACACACTGAATGGAATATGTGACTTTAATATTTGAGTTTGAAAACTTAACAGTATTTCTTCCTATTCTGCAACTGTGCAGAGTACACAGAATAGGCTGCTAAACTGCGGTGACACACACTGAATGGAATATGTGACTTTGATATTTGAGTTTGAAAACTTAACAGTATTTCTTCCTATTCTGCAACTGTGCAGAGTACACAGAATAGGCTGCTAAACTGCGGTGACACACACTGAATGGAATATGTGACTTTGATATTTGAGTTTGAAAACTTAACAGTATTTCTTCCTATTCTGCAACTGTGCAGAGTACACAGAATAGGCTGCTAAACTGCGGCGAAGCACACTGAATGGAATATGTGACTTTGATATTTTAGTTTGAAGACTTAACAGTATTTCTTCCTATTCTGCAACTCTGCACAGTACACAGAATGTGCTGCTAAACTGCGGCGAAGCACACTGAATGGAATATGTGACTTTGATATTTTAGTTTGAAGACTTAACAGTATTTCTTCCTATTCTGCAACTCTGCACAGTACACAGAATGTGCTGCTAAACTGCGGCGAAGCACACTGAATGTAATATGTGACTTTGATATTTTAGTTTGAAGACTTAACAGTATTTCTTCCTATTCTGCAACTCTGCACAGTACACAGAATGTGCTGCTAAACTGCGGCGACGCACACTGAATGGAATATGTGACTTTGATATTTTAGTTTGAAGACTTAACAGTATTTCTTCCTATTCTGCAACTCTGCACAGTACACAGAATGTGCTGCTAAACTGCGGCGACGCACACTGAATGGAATATGTGACTTTGATATTTTAGTTTGAAGACTTAACAGAATGTGCTCTAATCTGCAACTTTGCACACTAAACAGAATGTGCTCTAATCTGCAACTTTGCACACTAAACAGAATGTGCTCTAATCTGCAACTTTGCACACTAAACAGAATGTGCTCTAATCTGTAACTTTGCACACTAAACAGAATGTGCTCTAATCTGCAACTTTGCACACTAAACAGAATATATGTTTTTTTTTTTTTTTTTTTTTTTTCCCCCCACACAAAATAACCTGCTGCCCCCACACACAGTAGTCCTAAAAAGGACTTTTGGTTCTTTTTTTTTCACAATCGCTTTTTTTCTCCCTACACTGACTTTCCCTTCCTATCCTCATCTCTCCCTGGCTAAGACTGAGCCGAACTCGCTGGTCAGGTGCTATACAGCACCCGACCACGGGTTCTGGCCAGCCAATCAGTGTAATGCCAGCAGCCAACATGGCTGCTGGCATTACACTGATGTCAGAGCCTCCCTGCACGTTTATTGGCTGCGCAGCAGCCACAAAACGTGCGGGGAGGAGACCCGAACATGGCGGGCGAGCACATGCGGTACTGGTACGAGTACCGCCATGTGCCGAGCAGAGCGATGCTCGAGCCGATCCGAGCATCGGCCGAGCATGCTCGCTCAACACTAATCATGACTAGAGGAGGTGGAGGCAGCATGTGTGGGCATTGGCAGTCTATGACTCTTTTCATCTCCTACAACAATCTCAGAGTCAGATTAATCTGCAACAGGAGCCACAGGTGTTATATCAAATTAACAAATTCCTGGTACACTCTCTGACACATCAACATCATTACTTCTTGTAGGTGCCCCAGAGCCCTGGGAACTTTTAGGAGTGCTTCTGCTGCTGTTGGTTGTGACACCTCTGACCTGTTCATGGTGTGTCTCCCAGTCAGAACTGTGGTTGTGCTTAAGGTGGGATCTCATTTTCAAAGGTGACTAGTTGTGAGCCTGCTTTCCCCCTGCTCATGTGCTTTTTACACAGGCAACAGATAGCAACATGCTTAGCTTTTCGATCAAGAGTGAAGTATTTCCACACTATGGACTTCATTGACTGAGGGGGTTCTTGAGGGGCTTCTACTACTACTGGGGTTAGATGTTGCTGCAATTCTATCACTACTACTAGGTGTCACAGGTTCTGCACTTCCAACAGCAGAAGAGGCACTCATCACAGCCAGAGTTGCAGATTTTGATAACCTGTGCTGTTGCTGCTACAGTGTGTGTGACTGAATAGAGCTTGGACTTGTACGTGATGATGATGTTGCTTGTCTAGGGTCAAACTTTCTAATTTTTTTTCCTCAAAAAGATTATAGACAGACACAGTTCTCCTTTTCAGTGGTGGAAGACTGAGACTTTGTCTTTCAGCTAACTTTCTGGTCATGTCAACATCTCTCTTACTTTCAACTTTATATGTATCTGAAGAAGAGGAGAATGCTAATATATTCTAGATCTTCATCATCATTAGCCATCATTAATCCATCCTCAGCATCGCCCTCTGCTTCTTGCCAACTAAATTTATATTCCTCTAGTCTTTTAGAGGTCTCATACAATTTCTTTTTACTTTTACTTTCACAACGCTTGTTACTACTTTCAAGACAGATGTTTTTTGTGCTTGTTTGTCTCACTCTTAGGTAAAGCAGTTGGCGTGGTGCTGGTGGTGATGAAGAATCTCTGTTATCTACTGCACATGATTCAGCAAACATGGCTGTAGTCAATTTTTGGACTTCCACTTTGCTCCCCTATCCCTTTTGCATTTACTGGGCATTAATCAACTACTGTGTATTTTTTTAAATACACAATAGAAATGATTGTGATTTCTTTGCCTTGGCCCGCTACAAAATACTCTTCCCACTCCCCGAACAGAACACAATGACACCCACTACAACAACAATTCGCTGTCACCACAAGGGAAATAGCCATTTATATGCCATAAAAAATGTTGTTAACCACCATCAAAGCCCTGTTTGCACACATCAAGGTGCAAGTGGAAGTGTGCATCCAGGGTTCCAAGGAGGGCCAAACACAGACACAATTATTGCAAGATGAATCAAGATAAATATATATACAAAAATTAGCTACAGCATAATGTCTTTTTAAACAATGTATATTGAAGTTGAAAAAAATCTCACAGTAATTATAAAGCACTACCATCTTTGACCTCTGTTGGTACCCCAATCATTCCACTAGTAGTGGTAGCCCCTCAGTATGGAGATACGCCTCACTCTCAACCATAGGTCTGATTGGGAGACACAGCATCAACATGTCAGTGGTGCCACAATTTGTAGCAGCAGCAGAAGCACTCCTGAAAGTTCCCGGGGCGCTGGGGCACATAATAGAAGCACTGTTGATGTGTGTATCAATATTTCCTTCATTTAAAATAATACCTATGTCTCCTGCTGCAAAGGAGTATGACTCTAAGTCTGTTGTTGGAGATGACAGGAGTCATTGATTGCCCATATATACCTGCCCATACATTCCCCCACCACCTCCTCAAGTCATTTGATAAAAGAAACAAAGTTACACAGTTCTTCCATGATGAACTTCCAACCCATACTTACTCATCTTGCTCACAACTTTTACTTTTAGTTGTTGATTTCCCCACTTTAGTCCTTAGAAGCAGTAGTAATGAGATAGGAAATCTTTCAGTCTTAGAAAACATAGATGGAAAAAATTTCAAAGTTCTCTCAGGGAATGTATTAGCAGTGGCAAAAAAAGTATACATTTTTTATATTTTCTGCAGGTGGAAAATTTGGTGGGAAAAGCAGGAAATTGTCTGTTTTCCACAAAAAGTCCTGCAGGATTTTTTTCTTTTCACCAATCCCAAATGAAAGGGGAGAAGTGGTCCTTGGCTTTGGATGTGCAGAGATCATTTGTAACCTTGGGGAGTGCTGTTTCAGCAGAGCTGATGATGGAAACCAGATTGCATGAGGTCCTTTTCAGTATGTTGCATGCTTGCTTCCCTAGAAACACACTGCAATGATCAGTAAACATACTAAAAGATACAAATCATTGATGTATTTATTTATTATAGCATAAGGTTCTTTACTGGAAATGAAGTGTTACATATTTGATGGAATTAAAACACAAATATGCACAATTAAAGCTGTGTTTGATCCCTTTTCTGTTGAATAGAGGAAATTAAACAAAAGCACACTGAAGCCATTTTCAGTATTGCTCTTAAAATGGCAATCAGATTTGCCTGGATCGACATCCTGCCTGTGTTTAAATTAATTGTTACAGAACTGTATACCTTACATGGATAAAAAGAGTATCCAAAAGTTGTTTAAATTAATTGTTACAGAACCGTATACCTTACATGGATAAAAAGAGTATCCAAAAGTTATTTAGGACATTTACTTTTTCTATCAAAACAGCTTCCTTCTGTGAAAAAAATCCACATCTTTGGTTGTTATTTCACAATCTATTAATGTGCAAAATGTGATGAGATGAACCAGTTTTACTTTGGGAAGTAGCTGCTGTTACAATGGAAACCAAAATTAACAACACACATCTCAGGGCATGACTTTACTGGAAGGTTCAAAGTTTTTCTACATAAAGCATAGATAACACTGAGGAATGGTTCAAAGTCTTGATGTTTGTAGTTGATTACGTAGTGCAGTGTGATGGAAAAGCTCAGAGGTAACAGAACGACCATTGGGGTTAAATGCTGAGCAGTACAGGTATAGACAGATAATAAACCAGTGAATCATTGAAATGTCTTAGATATACAATGAATCTTAGAGGAATAGACCTTGAGGTTATCACAGATATAAAGCCAAAATACCTGGAAAATGTCAGAAGCTTATAAGGAACATGAAACGTTTCCTGGTGAAAAGACTGTATTCCAAAATAAATGTGCTCTAAAATGGCTCAATAAATAAAATGTGATATAGTTACAAGAGGATCAGGGCCTTTTTATTTAGCTGAATTCAGTACTAGCACCTATATGTCCAGAAATGATAATCACATATGGTACTTTTCTACAGAAACAAAAAGACATATAATACTGGCATCTTTTCCCAGAAAAATATCCCTCTATTCAACGAATTCAGTAACGCAAAGAAGAGCAATTTTAGAGCAAACCAACTGCAGCACAGGGGACAATTACATTTTCAAATTTGTTTAACCCTTTGAGTGCCAGAGGGGTTTGCAATGCGTTGCTTACCCCTCTGACATTCAAAGGGTTAGATAATGCTTTTAACCCTGGAATGTTTAATATTTCATAAATCTGCTGCAGAACGCACTAGCATTCAAGGAGTTAAAGGCCTCAATAGATTCAGTTAGATTTTGGAGATTTATTTATTTGTCCCTCGTTAATGTGCCCCTGAATAATAAAGTAATAATCCTTTATTTATATAGCGCACACAGATTCCGCAGCGCTTTACACTCACATTGGTTCCTGTCCCCATTGGGGCTCACAATCTAAATTCACCTATCAGTATGTTTTTTGGAGTGTGGGAAGAAACCCACACAATCACAGTGAGAACATACAAACTCATTACAGATGTTGTCCTTGGTGGGATTTGAACCCAAGACCCCAGCGCTGCAAGGCAACAGTGCTAACCACTGAGCCACCGTACTGCCCTACATTCATGATTTTAGATATGTAATTGCACTTTTGGTGGCCGGTGGTGATGGCAGGTACAATGAATACATTTCAGAGGTTTCTATGTGTTAGAAATTAAACAGGAAACTCTGGTAAATAGACTAACACATATCTTGGAATCAGGAAGGATTATTTCTTTCTCATGTACTGGGATTCAGTGTGGCAAAGGTTGAACTTTGTCTGTGGCGTAACTATAGGGGTCGCAGGGGTCGCACCTGCGACCGGGCCCGTGCAGTCCAGGGGCCCTGCCTCCCCCTGCCACCCCTCCGAATGGCGCCCGCAATCTCCCACCGGTGCTCTAGTAATGCAGAGCACTGGGAGATGACATCATCTCCCAGCCCTTTGCATTACTAAGAGGACCACACGGGAGCTCCGGGTAGGAGATGGGGACATTGTGGAGGGGGTCAATGTGGTCAGGGGGGCCAGTGTGGTGGGAGGGGCCCGTGGCACTTCTTGTACCAGGGCCCGGAGGCTTCTAGTTAAGCCTCTGGACTTTGTGTCTTTTTTCCACCTAATTTACTATATAACTACTAGTTTTAAAGCCAGTGAACACGGGCCAACACTGGCGGCGCTGCAGTCATGTGCAGTACTGACTGCCCACGCCACAGCTGATATGGAGCGGGGTACTCCGAATTCAAATGGTCTCAGGAAGGTGGGTAGACAGGACTCCGGTCTGAATTTGGATCATATTTGCTTCATATCAGCCGCTGTGTGTGGGCAGTCTGTACTGTGCATGACTGCGCGCACAGCCGTCTCTACGCCTTCTGACAAACATCCTTAGCGAATTATAATATAGGATGTAACTATAGATGTTGTTAAAGGGATATGAATACCTTAAAAAATGCAGCTCTGATTGATTCTCCCATAACCTGGGCCATGTAACACTGTATTGCAATATTTTCCATTTTGGTTGTTCAAATGCAATTCAGTGCTGAAGGGTTCCATCCCTTTTACCTCCTCTGTGCCATCTCCCCTCATATTTGGAATCCATTCATGCAAACGGACAGTGCACAGACAGGGATAATCTTCAGGTACTGAGTACGAAAACCCTGTCCCCCTTGATGAAGGAGGTCAGGATTTTCATTCTGTTAACTGAAGATTGTCCCTCACTGTATGCTGTCCGGCCGGCTTACAGAGGCAGCGTGACGTAAGAAAAGGGGAGACAGGAGGATACTTTTAGCATTGAACTACGCTTGAACTACAAAAAGGAAAATATTGAAATACAGAGTTACATGGCCCAGGTTATAGAAGGGTCGATCAGAACTGCTTTTTTTTAAAGGTATTACTATCTATTTGAAAAAGGTTTGTCTTTCTTCAAAATCCATGTGTTGTATAAATTGTATATTGGGCAGCACAGTGGCTGTTGGGCAGCACAGTGGCTCAGTGGTTAGCACTGTTGCCTTGCAGTGCTGGGGTCCTGGGTTCAAATCCCACCAAGGACAACATCTGCAATGAGTTTGTATGTTCTCACTGTGTTTGCGTGGGTTTCCTCCGGGTACTCCGGTTTCCTCCCACACTCCAAAAAACATACTGATAGGTGAATTTAGATTGTGAGCCCCAATGGGGACAGGGACCAATATGAGTGTAAAGCGCTGCGTAATCTGTGTGCTCTATATAAATAAAGGATTATTATTGTCTTCAGCAGTACTAATGTGGCTCCTTGAATGCTAGTGATGTCTGCAACACATTTCTCTGAATATGCTAATAGAGCAGACGTGACTTTCTGAAAACAATTAGGGACATATGCACCACGTGAAGCAATTCTGGAGAGAACCAACTGCACCATGGGGCCAAATAAAATATATTATTGACTTAAACTGGGCTTTCAGCCCATTGAATGGAGACCTCAGTAAAATATAAGGGATTTAACCCTTTGAGTGCCAGAAGGGTATGCAACACATTGCTTTGCATTCAAAGAGTTAAAGGGGAACTACCACCCCGCAATAACTGTACATGAATTCAGTCTTCATCTGGCAACTAGCTGCTTAGTAGCGCTAGTCGCCAGAAATATTACCTGGTTCCAAAGATTTTGCAGTTTTTCCGAGGCTCACAGGAGCAGGAAGCACGGACATCTCGTCACAGTGACATCCGTGCGCCTGCGCTGTCAGTCCCTTTTGGGGACTAATACCATTTTAGTGAAGACATGTAATTTTTCTAAAAAGAAAGTGTCAGGTGTAAGTTAGTGCTTCTTGCACCCAGTACGGTATGTCAACCCATACAATGGAGTACCATTTTTGGGTTGGTAGAAAGTATTGAATCCTGCAGGAAATTCCATGGTTTTCAAAGATTTTAGTTTCTTTGAAGTGGTGGAAATGTAAAAAATAGAAAAAATTCCCCGTAGTGCAAACTTATGGAATTAATTTTGCACACCAGCCTAGGGGTATGTTTTAAGTTCGTGGCTTGGGGTGAATTAATTTGGCGCAAAAGGTTGCACAATAGCAGCTGTGTTAAAATCTATGTAGTTGTGAAGAAACTGCAAACTCACACCATGTGCTTTTTACAAAATGGCGTCCTCAACCATGTGGAGACAGGCTGGGGCCTAGCAAGATGGAGTCAGACCATGTGTTTGCTCTGAGATAAAATCTATGAGCAAGGCCAGGGCCTACAACTTGCTCACACCACACAAACCTCAACACAGCTATTAGAAGCAATATGAATTTGCCCACACCCAAAAGCCAACCCTTTAATTAAAGGATATATCCAGAGAAATTTGTCCTAATGACCAATACCACAATTAACACAATAACACCCCAGTACTAGCAATAAGCAATAATATTTAATAACAAACAATAATATTAACAATACACTGTATATTATCAAATATATTCTAGCTAAAACATCTAATAATATTAACTAGACAATTACTTACTGCAGTTCAAATAAAACACATAATACAACAATTATAGTAGAAAACACTATACGTTGGTTAGTAAGGTATTTTTCCTAGAAATATTATAGATGGTATGAAAATAATAGAGAGATACTTCGTTTCTATACTCATCTATCTGGAACAATGAGGATGGTGCTGCAGGGGAAAAATAGGCCAGGATCCTGGAACAGTTCTTGGGGCCCAGGCAAGGCATGGACCCCTTGCTGCTAGTCACATCTCCCTTTCCCTGGCTCTCCTGCTCCAAGACCCTTCTCTCCAAAAAAAACCTGCCAAGACTGCCCCTTTGACTCTCTGCACACCTCTCTTATTGTTGGCAAGCCCCGCCCATCACCAGCCTACTTTACCTGATTGACACACCCCTCCTCCCCTCTCCTACAACAAAGGAAACAAAGAGTATCTGGTCTTTGTCATTTTCCCGCCCAAACAGACCAGGGAAAACAAAGGAAAATGGGGGTGAGCCAAATGTGGGATAACATGAGAACATAACCATGCAATGGATACAGTTTTGCTGCAAATTGCTGCAATTTATCTGTGTCCATAACAGGGTAAAAAGGTAAAAATTATCTTATTTGATGCAGGTGAATGTCTAATTTCAAAATGCAATGTCTTAATAGTTAGAACCATTTTAGTGCAGGCAGCCTATTTAAAAAAGTAAACTGGTTGGGATAATTGTGTGCTTCTGGCACCCCCTATGGTACGTAAACCATTTTGCTTGGAGGAGTAGGAGTTAAAGAATGTGGTAAGAAATGACATAGTTTTCAAATATAATAGTTTCTGGAGACATGCCTTATCAGGTTAGGGGTAGAAAGGCAAGTAACCCCTCATTTTATGTTGTGGGTTGTCTTATTTGCAAAAAGATGTGCTTTGTCTCCTATGGTTTGCACCCAGAATTACTCTAAAAAAAATAAACCTAGTGCGCAATCCTCCAGCCAACAAAGAATCCCACATTGGGACTAGTCTGCATGTATATTAGGAAAAAAAAGTTTTAATAAATCTAAAAATAAAAAGAAACAGCAAAATTAAGTTTGAAAGAGAAACAAGCTGTTTTTTGTTTTACCCGAGCAGTACACATATATATTTTTTTTAAGGTTAATTTTCTATTTCTTATTGGGTTTTTTTAGATTTAATAAAAGCTAAGTTATACCCAATATGCTCAATATGCATATATCCCATTAGTGCAGGGTTATCTTTCTTATTCCCCCACCCCCAGAATTACTCATATTCCCCTTAGAGTTAAAATATATATATATATCAATCCTTAATACCTTCCTTGTGTGTATCTTCTGTTTTACCTCTTCTTGTGCTGGGTTTACAGATTATCTATCTTTCCAAGATAGCAGCCTATTGGAGATTTATTTAAGCCAGCTGTTTGAATATGCCCTCTGTCCTTCTCTATCCCTGCGTGACTTAATGTGAAGGATGATAGATGAGAGTGTTTGTTTCTTGGGAGACCTTCTGATCCAGCACAGAGAAGCAGAAGCTACCATTCAAGGAAGAAGACACTGGATAAGACACCAAAACCAAAATTCCATGGCTATATTGAATTTAAAAAATGTTTACCTGTTAGAAATGTACTGTTGACTAGTAGGGATGAGCAAAATAATTCTGTAAAATGAGTATTTATACAAAACGCATCTTACGAAATATGACTTTCATATTGTGTAGCTTGAACCAGTCAAATAGCAAGAAAAGTGATAAGAGGGTGTTCTGATGCACTCAATGTCAATCAAAACAGATTCCTGTCCTAGTCGTTACTTGCCTAAACAAGGTAGGAGTACTGCATCAGCTGCATACTAATTTTTATAAGGAAAGACAACTGGAGGTCTCTCTCTCTCGCTCTTTCTATCTTTTCTTCTTTAATATTGCCCCCCTCACCTGTTCACCCAATCTCTCCAGCTCTGTCACAGTTTGCAAGCAAAGACAAGAGTCAGACAGTAAAGTAAAATTCACCTTTATTAAAGTAAGAGTAGTAATAACAATACTCAGGATGGAGATGAGGGTAACCAAGAGACAGTGACTCTATCAGCAATAGTAGTATGTCTCCAGATCCCAGAAATGCAGATACTAAGCCGAAGCCAATGGTAGTCTCTAAGTCAGAGAGGAAGAATCAGCCAGACGGTTCTCCCTAGATGGTGATCGGAAGGTGACTGACTCACGCTTCCAGTCAGCCAGGAGAAGACTGTCGCTAGAAGGAGTGCAACCAAAAAATCCACTGACTCATGCCTGCAGTTAGTAAGGTCCGAGTCTGCCAGAGCCACAGGTCTGCATCAGATAGTATATCTGCTCAATAAGAGGTAACGCAGAAGTCAGCTGGACAGAGCCCCAGGTCAGCACCAGGATGGATGGTCAGACAAGCCTAGCTCATACATGGAGTGGGTAGTCAGCCGGAACCACAGGTCTGCACCAGATTGGGTATTCACTACAAATGGCAACAATAGAGAGTAGTCAGACAGAGCCACAGGTCAGCACCAGAATGGATGGTCAGACAAGCCAGGGTCATACACGGAGCGGGTAGTCAGCCAAAGCCACAGGTCTGCACCAGATTGGGTGTTCACTATAAAGAACAACACTAGAGATTAGTCAGACAGAGCCACAGGTTAGCACCAGGATGGATGGTCAGACAAGCCAGGGTCATACACGGAGTGGGTAGTCAGCCTGAATCACAGGTCTGCACTAGATTGAGTGTCCAGTACAAAGGGCAACACCAGAGAGTAGTCAAACAGAGCCACAGGTCAGCACCAGAATGGATGGTCAGACAAGCCAGGATCATACATGAAGTGGGTAGTCTGCCAGAACAACAGGTCTGCACCAGATTGGGTTCCACTACAAAGGGCAACGCTAGAGAGTAGTCAGACTGAGCCACAGGTCAGCACCAGGATGGATGGTCAGACAAGCCTAGGTCATACACGGAGATCAGGAGAAAGTAGAGAACTATACTGCACACCAACGTAAGGGTAACTGGATGAGCATCCAGTTCCCTTTAAATACAAGGCACCAGGAAGTGGATAGGAGAAGCCAGACCAGACCAAAAGATAAGAAGGTAGCCTGCTTCAGATATGCCTTAGGCGCCCATAATTGACGCATCTCGCGACGAGATGCGTCATACACCTGAACCCCCGCTGCATCAAATGGAAAGCCCTAGTCACCTAGCATGAGGACACGGGCGTCTGTTACAACCGCCAAACTCGCCCAAGCCCAGTCCAACCAGCGATGTGTGGGATGACACAGAAGAGTCATACAGAGCGATACAACTCTAGCACCAGCTGAAACGGTGATGCGGGATATAGGTAAGCTGTGACAGTACCCCCTCTCAAAGGCCCCTCCTCTGAGGAACCAGTCGAGGTTTGTCACGAAAACGAGCATGGAACCTGCGCACCAAGAGGGGAGCGTGTATATCCCCAGAGGGAATACAGGAGCGCTCTCTGGACCATAACACTTCCAGTGTATCAAGTACTGAAGATGCCCTCTGACCCACCTGCAGTCCAAATGCTTTGAACCACGAATTCCTCGTGATTATTAACCTTGACAGGAGCTGGTCGGACCGTACTAGTAGTGTAACGGTTACAAATCAGAGGTTTGAGCAGTGAGACGTGGAACACATTGTGAATGTGCATGGAGGCTGGAAGTTCCAGAGAATAAGCCACGGGGTTAATTTTGAGCAGCACCCGGAATAGACCAACGAATCGAGGAGTCAGTTTATTACAGGTAACCTAGAGGTTAAGATTCCGGGATGACAGCCACACCCTCTCCCCCACCTGGAAGGTAGGTGCCGGTAACCATCTACAGTCCGCCTGCCTCTTCTGTCGCTGCACGGAGCCATGTAGGGTATGCTGTACCCGAACCCAAGAGGAACGGAGCACCCTCAAATGCTCATCCAGAGTCGGAATCTCTTGTGCCTGAAAGACATCGGGAAGGACAGAGGGTTGAAACCCATAGTTGATCAAGCACGGAGAACTCTAAGAGGAAGAGTTCATGGAACAATTCCGGGCAAACTTCGCCCATGGTATCAGGGTAGCCCAATTGTCATGGTGGACTGAGATTTAGCAGCAGAGAAATTGTTGCAAGGACTGGTTAGACCGTTCAGCCACACCTTTAGACTGAGGGTGATATACAGAGGAGAATTCTAGCGGGATTCCCATCTGGGCGCAAAAGCATCTCCAGAACCGAGACACGAACTAGCTACCTCTGTCAGAAACAATAACCCTGGGTATGCCATGAAGCTGAAAGACCACCTCAGCGAATTCTACCACCAACTCCTGTGTGGATGGTAGGATTTTAAGTGGTACAAAGTGGGCCATCTTAGATCAACCATAAAATCAATGGACAGATGAGACCAGGGATGTTCCCCTTTGTCCACAGGTTGAAGGAGACTTACAGACAAGTGTCGAGGAGATTTATTCTGGGCACGAGTAGTGCAAGCTGCAGTGAAAGCAGCACAATCTGATCGAAAGCTTGGCCAACATAACAATCTAGACAAGGACCAGATCTGTTGATCTCGACCAATGTGACCAGTGATTTTGGAAGTATGGTAAGTCTCAAGTAGTTTAATGCACAACTGAGTGGGAACAAAACACTTCCCGCAAGGTTTCTCCGCTGCAGAGGATGTTTGGGCGGCCAGTATCTCCTCTCCAAGAGGAGACGTAATGCATGTACAGATAGTGGCAAGAATCCAATCAGCCGTAATAATCAGTGTGGGTGGAACCTCCTCTTTGGATAAACTGCAAAATTGGCGTGAGTGCATCAGCCTTAATTCTTAGAGCCCGGAAGATAGGAGACCACATGATTGAACCTGGATAGGAACAATGCCCATCTAGCTTGACAGGACAACAAGCGTTTAGCCCCGGATAAGTACTTTAGGTTCTTATGATCAGTGAGAATCAGGATCGGGGAACTGGTGCCTTTCCAAGAGGTGTCGCCATTCCTTCAATGCCAGAATGACGTACAGTAGCTCTCTATCCCCAATCTGATATACCATCTCAGCTTTGGATTGTTTTCTAGAAAAGTAGCCACAGGGGTGTAAGGCCTTCCCTGGAGCCCAGCGCTGAGAAAGGAGGGAACCTACTCCAATCTCCGATGCATCAACCTACAGGGTAAAGGGCACGGAGGAATTCGGGTGCACCAAAATAGTGACTGCTGCAAATGCTGCCTTGAGTTCCTCAAAGGATACCACTCCGTAACCTTGGCCCCTTTATGGGTCATATCTGTGATAGGCTTGACAATAATAGAAAACGTTTTATATAAACTTCCGATAGTAATTTGTGAAGCCCAAAAACCTTTGAATAAATTTAAGCCCCACTAGAAGAGGCCATTGCAACACTGGATAATTTCTGGGGGTCCATGGCCAACCCAGATGAAGGAATAATGTATCCCAGAAAGGTCCCCTGAGGTTTGTGAAATTCGCATTTCTCCAACTTGCAAAATAAGTTGTTCTGTAATTGCAGGACTTTGGATACATCTGATCGATGAGTCTCTAACGTAAGAGAATGAATGAGAATGTCATCCAAATAGACCACCACACAGCTCTGTAATAGATCTCTTAGCACGTCATTGATAAATTCCTGGAAGACAGCAGGAGCATTGCAAAGGCCAAAGGGCATAACCAGGTACTCATAATGCCCATGTTGTCTTCCATTTTGTGGCCCTCCTTCATTCTGACCAGGTTGTAAGCCGCCCTTAAGTCGAGCTTTGTGAATATTTTGGAACCTTTAAGATGGTCAAACAGTTCCATAATCAGAGGTATCGGATAAGCGTTTTTCACCATCAGTTTGTTCAAACCTCGAAAGTCAATGCATGGACGTAACTCTCTGTCCTTTTTTTTTTAAGGAAGGAAAATCCGGCGCCTGAAGAGGATTTTTGAATAAGGCCCCTAGCCAAGGCATTAGAGACGTATTCCTCCATGGCCTTGTTTTCCTCCACAAACAAGGGTTATACACGGCCCCTAGGAGGTGTTGTACCAGGTAGCAGCTCCACCGAGCAATCATACGGTCTATGACGAGATAACACCCCAGCCTGGATTTTATTAAACACGTATCACGGTGCCCGTGATTCGTGCTGTTCAGTGTCAGTCACTTGCTGAGTAATCATGATTGGCTGTCTGTGATTAGCCCTCCTCACACAGCCTTTTTAAACCCAGGCTGAGCACTTCCAGGTTGCCCTTTCGTGGTGTTTCTGACTTCACTCTGCCTGACCTGCTGGTCAGGATTCTGGGCCTGTTCCTGCTGTACTTGCTGATCCTATGTTCCAGTGCTCCAGTGCTCCAGTGTTCCAGTATGCTAGTGGTCCTGTGTTCCAGCACCTTGCGGGTTAATCTTACTGAGTTCCTGAATCTCCTGCTCCAGCCGTCGCTCCGGCGACATTGTTCTTCTCACTGATGATCATACATTGTTGGATCCAGCGTGCGGACGCTGGTTTACTCCACTAAACCTGGTTGCGATTGCATTGTTGGTTCCAGCATGCGGACGCTGGTTTACTCCACTAAAACCTGGTTGCGATATACATTGTTGGTTCTAGCGTGCGGACGCTGGTTTACTCCACTAAACCTGGTTGCGATATACATTGTTGGTTCCATCGTGCGGACGCTGGTTTACTCCACCAAACTTGGTTGCGAAATACATTGTTGGTTCCAGCGTGCGGACGCTGGTTTGCTCCATTAAACCTGGTTGCGAGATACACTGTTGGTTCCAGCGTGCGGACGCTGGTTTACTCCATTAAACTTGGTGGCGACATTTACTGTTGGTCCCAGCGTGCGGACGCTGGTTTACTCCATTAACCTGGTGGCGTTATTTACTGTTGGTCCCAACGTGCAGACGTTGGTTTGCTCCTGTATGATCCAGTACTTTGGCCAGGTCGCTGTCCACTCCTATGCAGTCGTCTGATTATCCCTGGCAATAGACTTCTGCTGAGTAAGACCATAATTCCTATTTCTCTCTGCTGTCTTAGCCATCTGACAGCTGGTCTACTCACTCAGGCTGCTCTGCCCGGTATTGGTAAGGCCGGTAGAACCTTGTACGTTACCATCCTTAAGGTTGCCTTACCCGGTATTGGCAGGGCCGGTAGAGCCTACTACAGTACTGCTTTGGGCTGCCTTGCCCGGTATTGGTAAGGCCGGTAGAACCTTGTACATCACCATCTTGAAGGTTGCCTTACCCGGTATTGGCAGGGCCGATAGAGCCTCCATTCCACATTCCTTGGGCTGCCTTGCCCGGTATTGGTAAGGTCGGTAGAACCGGTATATGTCATCTCATGGTTGCCTTACCCGGTATAGGCAAGGTCGGTAGAGCCTGCGATTATTATTGTCACTTGGGTTGCCTTGCCCGGTGTTTAGGCATGGCCGGTAGAACCTATTTTATCTGCTATTACTGCTGTATTGTTATGTATGTTTACCCTACGGGGACTGCCTTTAACTTTTAATAAAGTTAAGTTTTTACCAAACCTTAAGTCTGAGAGTCTTCAAATCCATGACAACACGTCAGCGAATTCAGAATAGGCCTCAGGTAAGCCTGAAGGCTCTTCACAAGCCAGTCTAACTGGAATAGACAGACAAGTCTTGTCACACTGGGAACCCCAAGACATCTCTTAAGTTTGCCAATTAATTCTAGGGTTATGTGCCTGCAGCCATGGAAATCCTAGGACAATGGCATAATGAAGAAAGTTGATCACCTGAAACTTTACGTGAAGTTGAAGGAAACAGACAGAGCCCCCTAGTCAGCACCAGAAAGGATAGTCAGACAAGCCGGGTTATACAAGGAGTGGTTAGTCAACCAAAGCCACAGGTTTGCACCAGATAGGATATCCACTGAAGCATTGGTATGCTGGATGCGCAGTGGACAGAGCCCCAGGTCAACACAAGAGTGGGTAGTCAGACAAGCCAGGGCATACATGGAGCGGGTAGTCAGTCACAGGTTTGCACCAGAAAGGATGTCTAAGCCAAATCAGAACGCACAAGGAGAATGGTCAGACAGAGCCACAGGTCAACACCAGAATGGATGGACAGACAGGCTGGGTCATAAACTGTTCAGGTAGTCAGCCAGAGCCACAGGTCCGCACCAGATTGGGTGTCCACTACACAAATGGGAGCAGGCAAAAGAGTAGTCAGACAGAGCCACAGGTCAGCACCAGAATGGATAGTCAAACTAGCCAGGTCATACACAGAGCCCAAGGGAAACAGAATTGTACTGTACAACAACGCAAAGGAACTGAGTCAGGATTCAGTCTGCCCTTTAAACCCCTCCTCAGGAAGTAGGTAGGAGGAGCAGCTCAGAGGGAGGAAGTAGGTAGGAGGAGACTACAGGAAGCAAACACATAAAACAGAGGCCTGCTGCATGCTTGAAGCTTCGCACCTGCAGATAATGCATCTAGCTTTGATGCGTCCAACCATGCATCATTCTGGCGACATCTGTGCGGCATGGATGAATACCACTTGAATCACACTGCAGATCTGTTAAAAAAATATATGTACACAAAGAAAAACGTTCAGATATGTATGTGGATACGTACCTTTCCAATGGGTACAAATATGTCTCAAAAAGATGTGAACCCAGAGATCAGTTCAGTACGTGTGATTGCCTTGCTGCCCATATATGTGCACCCATCACAAACTAACTTATTGATACCCTCAAAATACACACAACTAGTCTGTCCCACCTTACTTACATGGGATATATGAGGTATGTTTTCATTTATGATAACAATAAAAGTTAGTTTGTGATGGATTCACATATATAGCCAGTAAGGCAATCACATGTACTGAACTGGTCTCAGGGTTCATATTTTGTAAGGATATGTTTGTACCCATATGAAAGATACATAGCCACTGTTACAGTTGACAAAAGCAGAACCAGGAGTCAGACGGTATAGTTAATATAACCTTTATTATGAAAATAATACATTAATGCAATATAATATATACACACAGTGGGTGATCGAAAAGGCGAGTACTGTATCAGGAATAGCAGTCTCCCAATATCCCCACCACACTGTCCGAGACTAGGCCTCAGCCTGCTGGAGTCTCGCGGTACGGTAAAGCCGAAGAGTGATACTGACTCAATACTAGGTCAATAGGTCAATACTAGGAAGGATGTCTGAATAACGGAACCAACCTTAGGATCGAACAGACAGGGCCTTCTAGTAAGCACCAGATAGGATAGTCATATGAGCCAAAGTCATACACGGAGCGGGTAGTCAGCCAGAGCCATGGGTTTGCACCAGATAGGATATCCACTGAAGCGATGGAATGCTGGATGCGCAGTGGACAGAGCCCCAGGTCAACACCAGAGTGGGTAGTCAGACAAGCCTAGGTCATACACAGAATGGGTAGTCAGACAGGGCCATGGGTTTGCACCAGATAGGATAACCACTGAAGTGATGGAATGCTGGATGCGCAGTGGACAGAGCCCCAGGTCAACATCAGAGTGGGTAGTCAGACAAGCCTAGGTCATACACAGAGCGGATAGTCAGCTAGAGCCACTGGTTTGCACCAGAAAGAATATTTGAGCCAAATCGGAATGCACAAGGAGAATAGTCAGAGAGAGCCACAGGTCAACACCAGAATGGATGGACAGGTAGAGGAATGCTGCTAGTGATGCAGGAGCATCCGTCCAGAACCCTACTCCTGGCTGAACGGCTCAGGCCGAGGTAAGGCACTGCGACAACCACATACATATCAGACCATTTTTCTTTCTGTTTACCTTGGACAGGATAGCAATGGTTAATTTTACCTGGCTGTAATATTGTGGGCATTGGAGAAAGACATGGATTGATGTTAGTCCTATCCCTCAAACCCTCATGGTTAGACAGATATTGCTCTATGTGACAGATGGAGATTTCACTCCTTTGACCACACAGAAGCTCTTCAGCCGAGGCAAAATTGCACTATAAATACTTTACTGGAATCGTCTAATAAGTGTGCCTGGTTTGCAAGCCCACTCTGTGGGACATCCCAAAGAAGTATTAATCTTTAAATGGCGCATTTGTGATGCAGCTGAAGACCTCCGTGTGGTCAAATGATTGAAATCTCCATCTGTCACATAGAGCAATATCTGTCTAATCATGAGGGTTTGAGGGACAGGACTAACATAGATTCACATCTTATTCCAATGCCTACAATATTACATCAAGGTGAAATTAACCATCGCTATTCCGTTAAAGGGATAGTAATACTTCAAATGTAAAAAAGAAACATATTTTGTAGGGTTCATCCCCCTGAGTAAAACAATAGTAATCCAATTGCTGAAGGTTTTTTAATTCCAAATTGATTACATCTGAAATTTGAATTTCATTGGTATAATCTCACAGTGGCCTGAAACTGTACAGTGGGGCTGTTGCCACACCATCCCATGGACACCTCTGGCCCCAAGACCGTTAATCTCCATAGGATGGTGTAGCAACAGCGCCACTGTACAATTTCTGGCCACTGTGATATTGCACCTCAAAAATTCAAATTTCAGCTGTAATAGCTTTGGAATAAAACACATTTCAGCAGTGTGGAGTACCCTAGTTTTACTCAGGGAAATAACCCCCCCCCCAATTTTTTCTTCTTACATTTGAAGTATTATTATCCCTTTAACACTGCTTTGTGTTTAGTGATAGATTGGGTGGCACAGTTGTCGCCAATGCAGTGGCAAGCAATGCAGTGACTACAACGTCTGCCTAGGTTACATGTTTGTAGGATGTTACAACATGGGTTCACACACACACACACACACACACCGTTGTACAAATTGAACTGGCAATCCATCCCTGAAGCCATATAACATGACAGTGTTATATGGCGATGATGTGTGTTGAATTTGAACAACAAAACATACCCCTTAACACAACAACTGGTGTAACACTTAACATTCATCTGCATCAATTGTTGTGTTTAAGGGGTTAACCAAACAAACAGCTATTTGAATTAGCAGATAACTAACAAGCAGGACAGATGGAACATGCAGTAAAATAGGCTTTGATTCACACTGTTATTGTGAAACTGACTTACTGGAGAACCTAATGTTCACCCTAGGATTTCAATGTGTAGCACACACATTGAAATCCTGGGGTGAGCATTGGGTTCTCCAGAAAGTTGAGTTGTTCTTTTCCTAAGGTTGTAACAGACTTCACCAGTGATAACACTTGTCCACTTAGTCTGGTTGTTTGTTGATGTAGCCCATGTACTAAGATATGTCCAACTAAAGCAATCTCAGAACACTGATTATTTTGAGCAACACAGAAACCGTGGACATGAAATCACTGTGGAAGTATATCTCCTGTATCACCTCTTTATCACTCCCAACACACATTAGTGTATTACTGCCATCATCTGTTTGCATGAATACATCACAGAGTCTACTCACTGGCAAACAAGTAGTGGACTCCTATGATGTGGGTCATGCCTTCCCATGTATGGGGGATACTCTAGCCTTGAGTGTGGTTACGCATTGACACATGTGTAATCCAACATTTCTTCATACAGACACAGATTGAATAGTGATGGTTCTTCTTTATTGTGTCTCAAAGTACATTAGAATGTTTTCTGGGTATGTTGCCTATATGCATTAGACACTTGCATGAGTACACTAAATGTACTTTGAAATTAAATCTTAATAGTTTAGAAACACTACTGTCCTGCTCATGTGTTGTCCACAAGGTTTGATAACTCTGTAGATGAGCATTCTAACTGTATAGGTTTGATACCTGGATGTTAGTACACACATGAATCAGTGTTTTCTGTGTCTATATGAGAATGTTCCAGTATAGGTTGCTGTGAACATCAGGTCAAACATTGCATCACCAGCACAAACACTTGGAACACCAAGGGTGAGCTTCACAGAAGTGTTGTCAAGACATCAGTCCAGTCACATGGAAGATATTCTGTCCAAGGATGGCTCATGTTATGGATGCCTGTGGAGCAGCACCCTCGAATTGATCTTCATGCAACAACTTCAACTTCCTAATCCCTTCAGTCTTTTTCGTTACAGGTGAGTACACAAGCCATTGCTTTGTAATGTGTTGTGTAATCATCTGTAACCCATTATGTAGAGAACTAAGGGAACGTGAACCAGCCCTAGGGATATGTGCCCCCGACATGAATACACACGTCCACAAATATGTTCTGAGAGCTCCATGAAACTGGTGTATTTGTACTGCCACTGTGAGAATGACAGTGGCAGTCCAATTTTATTTGTTTCATGGAACTATCATGACATATTTGATGATGTGTGTATTCATGTCAGGGCCACATATCACTATACACTCACAGGTCAGCATGGTGTCCCTGGATATCTGATCCACGTTTCATGACCTCTGTTTTGTGTAACAATACCACTGTAGATCCATCCCTCTGCTGCTCTTCTCAGCTCTAGCAAACTACAGGTCCCATGTTGACTCTAATGGCCCTTTATCCCCTGATGTGGAAGAGTGTTATCCAGTGCATTGCACTGGATAACACTCTTTCACTACAAGGCTACCATGGTTTCTCTGGCTATGATCATGGCAAATCAAGTTAGTTGCTGTCAATCAAGCCCTGTAAGATGCTGAACATAGGTTATGTGTTGTACCTTGTTTCTCCTGAGGGTGTGCGTGATATCCTTGAGGTATCAATGACAACGTGGAGAAGGGAATGGAAGATGGTTTTTGGAATCCCCACACACAATATGCCACATCCATGGTATTCATGATGTTTGGGGCCATAGTGCTGCCAGTGCAGTGCTGTGTCTTCTGTACTGGCTAGTTGGGCCATTTCAGAACTTGTGCTGAGGCACCTGGTGAAACTGTAAAACGAAACCTGATAAAACTGTAATTTTATTAAAGATACTTTTAAAGGGTAACTTTCACCAAAAAAGATATTTAAAGAACTATAACTGTGCTGGGGTGTTATAGTCTTGGCACAAAAGCTATGTTCTATGGGACCTAGCCTTTTATGCAAATTAGTTTTTGTCCCCTCCTTAGTTGTTCTTTAAGCAGTTTTTACAACTGATGTAAAATAAATGGCAGTTCCAAAGCACCTCCCCTGTGTCTGTCACACACTAACCCATACTGCTGCCTTTGTATAGTAATCCTTCTCCGTTGTGTGTGAGATTACCATGTACAGACAGAATTTACTACTGAATTGTCGCCCTCTAGTTGGCGACCATCAAAAGGGCGATATCACAATGTCGCCAGCATCAACAGGGCAACATTCTAATTTCACATTATTAAGGGTTGTCAACTAGAGGTTGACATTAAAACACGCAATGTGCAGGACACAATAGAAAATGTAATAAAAATATCCAATCAGAGAAAAAGTAAAGCGGAATACCTCATTAAAGTATCTATAGTGCAGAGTACAAAGCTAATAGGTCTGAAATACTGCAGCATAAAAGGGATTAATTGGATGGAACACGCACAATATGAATAGACAAACCATTGATAGCCACAAGTACCATACATTGCGTACCTCTCTGCCACTCAAAGGGTTAAGCGTCAGCGTGAGCTGAATGATTCAGAGGTGTGGCAGAAACCACGTGAGGTGGAGAGCCACTGACTGGGACTTGTGGCTATCAATGACCCGTCTATTCATACTGTGAGTGTTCTATCCGATTAACCCCTTGTATGCTGTACTACTTCAGACCTATTGGCTTTGAACTCTGCACTGCAAGTAATTTTATGAGGTATTCCCCTTTATTGGATATTTTTATTACATTTTCTATTGTGTCCTGCACATTGTGTGTTGTAACGTCGCCCTCTAGTTGGCGACCTTTAAGCAAGAGATAGATGCAGTCAACATTCTGGTGTCGTCCTTTTGATTTGGGCAAAATTATGATGTCACCCTTTTGATGGTTGCCAACTAGAGGGGGACATTTCAATAGAATACCCACAGACAGGAAGAGGCCTAGTTAGCTGGCAGTCAGATGAAGCGAAGGTGGAGTTGCATTTTTATCGGTGTCTTTAGGCTATTGGAGTGGTGGGAGCATTTTGTGACTGGCCTGAAAATAAGATCATTTACTAGGCTTTGCAGCAGTAGAGGGGGGGTGTGAAGGGAGGTAACAGTACATATAAATTTAAATAAGAAATAGGAATTGTGTAAAAAATTAACTAAAACATGTCTACAGTTCAGTACCATATCAATTTCCGAATAAAGTTTCCCTTTTATGTTCAGTGAAGTTCATCCTTAGGCTGCTTCTAATTTGCGGGAAAAGCAATCATGATGGTATGTTTTGTACAAGATATAGACTTAACTGCCCAGTCATCTGACCTCATAATTAAATACTTGTTATAAAACTGGCACAGTCAGAACCTAAGCAAATGTCCATGGCATGTGGCAGGTATGGCCAGGCCAGGTGTGGCAAAGAGCAAAGCTGGTTAATAAGGAAGGCAGAGATAATTATGAAAGTTAAAGAGAACCTCTCAGACTTGGCCATCTTAAATTGCATTATTTTCTGTTTATTAACATCAATATGCACAAAGAAGGGGAGTACTTGTGGGGCAAACCAACTGCACCACAGGAGACACATTAAAATTCCCCAATTTCCAATTGATTTAACCTCTTAAATGCTAGAGGAGTTTTTAATGCATTATGAGAACAGCAGGTAGTTTAGGCCTAGATTACATTGCAGTTAATAAGTGTTATCTAACAGATTCCCATTGTAAACATATATTTTGACTCTTGCAACTTTATACTCCAGTGCTGCTGTAACACAAAATATTGGAATTAGACTGTTAAACACTGAGTCAGGACAGTGGAGTCAGGACAGTGGGAAAATCATCTCCAAACACTTTTTGCTGGAAGAACGTTAGTACTGGTGCTATAATCACTAATAAGTCTTTTTACGATATTGTTATTTATTATTGAATACTCATCTTGACACACTCTAGTTTCTCTTGGGATAATACATAGACCAGTAACTTCCAAATGAGCAGAGTTTTATACAAATAATACAAAATGAGTGTCATCCTTTTATCTGAGAATTATATCCCCACATGCACCAAAACAAATTTGCAGGCTTTTCCTGAAAGCAATTCATTGTGCACACGCAGCAAAACTATGGAGTGAAAATAAACAAGGAACATAGACAGCTCCGATTCCTGTCTGCCTGGACTGCATTTGTAAACAGCTGAATTTGCTTTGTGTTCATATAAAAAAAGAAATAAAAACACTCTTTCTCAGTTGCAAGCCTAATGAGAGCTTTCTTCCCAGCATACAGGATGCATTATATTCTTTGTTCGGAAGACAATGCAAAACCAAATGTTAAAATGAGAGAACATTTAACTCCTTGGGTACCAAAAATACTCCAACATAGTCTTCCCTTACACCAAACAAAATAAAATGTATGTATATATTTTTTTTCATTAAGAATTATGTTGTAGGGCTTTTCCTGATAAGTAAAACATTGGTACTCCCACTGCCAAGATTTTTTTAATTCAAAAGTTATTACAGCCCACAATTGTGTTTCTCTAAATCAAACTATTAGCAGCAGTGCCAAAAAGGCAAAATGTTTTACAATGCACTCTGTGATTACTCTCTATACTTAATGCTGTGAATAGTGCAAGCTGGTGACCACAATGGAAAATTGCAGTTTAATTTAACAAAAACAAGTTGAAGCTGTAATAACTTTTGAATAACAAAACCCTCAGCAGTGGGAGTAAAGGGAAGGCCCATACACACACACACACACACACACACACACACACACACACACACACACACACACATATATATATACAGATATGCTAATAGTTTATTTTATTAATTAACAAAATGCATAGTGAATGACCAGAAGAAAAATCTAAATTAAATCAATATTTGATGTGAACACCCTTTGCCTTCAAAACAGCATAAGTTCTTCTAGGTACACTTGTACACAGTTTGTTAAGGAACTTGGCAAGTAGGTTGTCCCAAACATCTTAGAGAACGAACCACAGTTTTTCTGTGGATTTAGGCAGCCTCAGTTTCTTCTCTCTCTTCATTTAATCCCAGACAGACTTCATGATGTTGATAACAGGGCTCCGTGGGGGCCATACCTTCACTTCCAGGACTCCTTGTCCTTCTTTACACTGAAGATAGTTCTTAATTATTTTTATTATACTTTATTTATATAGCTCCAACTAATTCCGTAGCGCTGTACAATTGGGAATAGACATACAGAGGTATTAAATAGTACAATCAGATGTGGAGAACAGAAGGATCAAATGGCCCTGCTCATGACAGCTTACAGTCTACAGGAAGGTAGGTTGGACACAGAGGGAGTAAGTGATATTGTGTTTAAGTGCCTTCTGCCACATGAACTGCCAGTCAGTGGGTGGGAGTGAGAAGTGCTGTTGAGTGCAGTGGTGCGGGCAAGGGGTGAATCTTGGTGATGATGTTTATGGAGGCAGTTGATAGGCTTCCCTGGAGAGGTAAGTCTTCAGGGAGTGTCTGAAGATTTGAAGGCTGGGGGAAAGTCTGATGGGGCGGGGGAGGGAATTCCAGAGCTGAGGTGCAGCACGGGAGAAGTCCTGTAGGTGGGAGTCGGAGGATGTGATAAGAGCTATGGAGACCAGAAAGTCATGTGCAGAATGAAGATGGCGGGTGGGAGTGTATTGGGAAATGAGAGATGAAATATAGGGGGGTGCGGTGTTAGTGAGGACTCTATAAGTAAGCACCAGAATTTTGAATTTAATTCTGTATGCTAATGGGAGCCAGTGTAGGGACTGACAGAGGGGCTTGGTGTAAGAGAAGAGATGAGTGAGGTAGATTAGTCTTGCAGCAGAGTTCATTATGGACTGTAGTGGGGTTAGTGAGGTGAGAGGAAGGCCAATTAGTAATGAGTTACAGTAGTCAGAACGGGACATGATGAGTGTTTGGATTAGAATTTTGGTAGTGTTTTGTTTGCGAAAGGGTCGGATTCTGGGGAGGAAAAATATATTTGAGTGTCATCAGCATAAAGATGATGGTGAAACCCAAAGGAGTTTATTAGTTATCCAAAGGGCGCAGTGTAGACTGAGAAGAGCAAGGGTCCCAGTACCGATCCTTGAGGCACTCCAACAGACAGTAGGAGGGGTGGGGAAGTGGAGTCAGAGAAGGAAACACTGAAGGAGCGGTTGTAGAGATAAGATGAAAACCAGGAGAGTGAAATGTCACATAGCCCAGGGGAGTGAAGGGCTTGGAGGAGGAGTGGGCAATCTACTGTGTCAAAGGCAGCTGACAGGTCCAAGAGAATGAGTAGGGAGTAGTGGCCTTTTGACTTGGCGGAGAGCCAGTCATTGGCCACTTTAGTGAGGGCATTCTCAGTGGAGTGATGAGAGCAGAATATGGATTGCAAGGGATCTAGCAGGGAATGGAGCAGAGGAATTTAGTGATCCGGTTATATGCAAGACTCTCAAGGAGCTTGGAGGCGAATGGAGGTAGAGATCTAGAGAGGCTTTGGCTGTATGTTTGGGGTCATTGTCATGCTGCAGAATAAACTTATGGACAATCAGATGCCTCTCTGATGATATTGCATGATGGATAAGTATCTGCCTGTACTTCTCAGCATTTAGGAGATCTTTCATTATGACCAAATCCCTAACTCCATTTGCAGAAATTCAGCCCCAAACGTGCAAGGAACCTCCACCATGTTTCACTTTTGCCTGCAGACATTCATTATTGTACCCCTATCCGTTCACTGAACAAACTGCCTTCTGTTACAGCCAAATATTGAATTTGTTATGCTTTGCAATGCATTGCGTAACCCTCTGGCACTCAAAGGGTTAAGCTTAGATATGAGCTTTATAATACCTCATCAGGAGCTCGATTCAACAGGCAGCATTAAAAAAAGTTCTATCAGTAGTTTTAAGACACAGTCAGAGATACAATTGCCTGTGCTGTGACAAACTACCTACAGGTAAAAAAGCACATATGGTGCTACATTTTAAACAGTGAAAAAAGCAGATGAATTTGGTATTCAATTACATGTGGTGGCTTGTGTTAAATTAGAACCTAGCAAACCTATGCGTTGAGTCCCTAATGTGTGTTGAAAACCGCTGACGTGTACTTAAAGGGATAGTATTGTTTCATAATAAAAGCAGCTCTAATTAATCATCATAGTATTTGGACTTTGGAGAGTGTTATTTCAATTCTGTCAGAGTTGTAGTTCAAGAGTAATTCAATGACAAAGTATCCCCCCCCCATTCAGCCAGACCAGAAGGGAGGTGCCCAGGTAGATTGCAGAGAGGGACAATCTTCACTTAAGATAAGGGAAAAACCTGAAAAACTTGTCAAGGGGGGCAGGGCTTTCATTGTTCTCATAGGAAGAAGATTGTCCCATGCTGTTATCTGTCTGGTCATACAACCTGATCCACATCTGAGAAGAGATGGCTTACACTAGGTAAAAGGGGCGGGGAGGGGAACTTTGCTTGTGAATATCTCATAAACCATAAAGGTTTGAGAGAGAAGACTTATATCGATCATCATGTTTTTTTAATGCCTACAAAATAAAATAAAGTTAAAACGAAGTATTACTATCCCTTTAAACAGTGGTTTCAAACACATACACGTATGCGTTGCCCTAAGACCCATATCAATACATCCAAAGAACTAAAAAAGTAGTGAAAAGAAAGAAAATTTAACCCTATGAGTGCCAGTGGGGTATGCAACGCATTGCAGACCATTGCATACCCCACTGGCATTCACAGGGTTAATCCCTCTACACTTAACACTTAACTGTAAGTCTGATGTCCAGTGGGGTCTTCAGCTCCCTTGTCATCCACTGTAATTCATCTGTAAGCTTGTATCTTCTCTCTTCTTCATCTTCTGACCTTCTCTTCATTCTTCATCTTCTTTCATATTACAAAATATACTCTAAATATAAAGAAACAAATATATATTAAAACTATGTATGTCCCTAAAGATGTGCATAAATGTATGCTGCCACCCCTACTGCTGTCAGCGGCGGCAGGAAGGAGATCAAACCCCCCCCCAATACCTCTCGGGTCATTACCTGAGCCAAACTGGGGTATATTTGAACAGAGACTGACTTTTATATGGCCAGTCCCTCTTCAAAATGGTTTTCCTGCTTCCAGTGGCTGGGATGTGGGGTTAAGCACCCTCCCAGTCAATCAGATTCTAGAAGGTTTCATCACTATGCCGCTAGAAGCTGATTGGCTGGGAAGCACATCTTTAGTGGCATACATATTTTTAATATATATTTGTTTCTTTATATTGGCATATTATAGTGGATAACAGGTAAGTGTTACAGCTATGGGTAATAGGATAGTGTTAGGGATAGAATTGTTTTACTTTATTGTTAATATTAGGAGTAGTGTAGGGTTAGTGTTTGGGAGGATGACTGTTTTTGAGCTCACACTCGTTGTTTGACACAGTTTCAGACACAGACGTTAGATGTTTTCCTTTTATGTTCCCATTTCTCAATCTATATTTTGTGAGTTTTGGGAACAAAAAACACATGATGAAAGTTGGGTCATAAGTTGAGTTCTGTGTCCCAATGCTCGTTGTGGTTCTTGTTGGTAGGGCAATTGAGTTCTGACAGTACCACTGTGTGTGTGCTATTCAATGTTCATTTTTGCCCTACCAACAGTTTTACCGGGGGCAATTGAATTGAGTCCTAGGTGGGCTTGCATTAACTGTTTTCCCTGGAGTTGGATTGCCCAGTTCACAGGCGTATTTCTAGATAATTTCCCTGTGGAAGATGACTGTATTACAAGTCTGTGCCTCATTACTGAACTTCTCTGAGGTTCTGTTTCTGTGTTATAACAATAGGAGTCTGAAGACTGGTCCTTTTTATTATGTCTCTGCTTTTACTTGGCACCCACTGAAATGTGATTTAATTTCCTGTTTAACACTCAATTCTTCTCATTTTTCCTGCATACTACGGGCTCGATCCAAATGTTGGAGTAGAAAAATGCCGGTAGGGTAAAATGGATACCGACTGACAAAATAAAATGTCTTGGTCAGTATTCAAATGTCCTACCGGCATTAATCACAATGGACGTTAGGCCACAAAACTGGTGTTGTGTCCAAACGTCCGTTTTATGCGTTAAGTTCCCAAAACGCCACTGAATAACGGCAGTTTTGGGAACTTCAAAGGAAAAAAATACTAATGATCGGTGCCTGATATACTTTCAAGCATACTGACATACTATCATGCACCGATCATTAAAAAATCTGTGTTAAACTTACCTGTCATCCACTATCTGTCTCCTTCTATCTCCATTCTTTCTTCTATCTTCTTTCTTCTTTTGTATCTTCATTTCTGTTTTCTTTCTTCTTGCTGTAAAACAGAAAAAAAGTTTAAATTACAAGCATACATATGCGGCACACTAATACATAGTTTAACCCCTTGAGTGCCAGAGGGGAAAGCAATGCATTGCAAAGCAATGTGTTGCGTACTTCTCTGGGGCCCAAAGGATTAAATTATGTAATAGTGTGCCAGTGGTTAAAATATAAATGACCCATGCATATTAAATGTTTTTACTTTATTCAAAGCCAATGGTATTCCCATAATGAAATATCCAAAATTATATATACACAACTAAGGTAGCACAGAGCAACAGAAACAAGAGGTATAACAACTCTCAGCTGCCTGGCCTGAACCCCTACTCCTTAAGTTCAAAACAACAATATTAAAGGGGAACTTTCACCCCTTAATAACTAAATCTCCCTTTACTGCTGACCTGGCGACTAGCTGCTTAGTAGCGCTAGTCGCCAGAAAACTTACCCCGTTCTCAAGATTTCGCCGTTTGAAAGGATCAGGAAGCACGGACGTCTCTTCACAGTGACGTCCGTGCGCCTGCGCTGTCAGTCCCTTGTGCACCGTACGGTGCATACGGTGCACAAGGGACTGACAAGGGACTGACAGCGCAGGCGCACGGACGTCACTGTGAAGAGACGTCCGTGCTTCCTGATCCTTTCAAACGGCGAAATCTTGAGAACGGGGTAAGTTTTCTGGCGACTAGCGCTACTAAGCAGCTAGTCGCCAGGTCAGCAGTAAAGGGAGATTTAGTTATTAAGGGGTGAAAGTTCCCCTTTAATCACATATAGTCTGGTGCTTGAGTAGTTGTAGGAACTGTACTGTAGTCAGAAAACAGTGGCAACAGAGGAAACAAAGAGTATTTATTCGTAATAATCACACATCTTTTAATAACATATCAAAGTATATCTTAGTACACCAAATGCATAAAGTAGCATTAAAATGCCTTAAAGCATTAAGGACAACATAGGAATACCATGCTTTCACACTGGAGTGGGATAATAGTACCTATGTCCTTTATAAAATGCCAGGATTTATCTCTGTGGCACCATGAACACAAGTAAAATTCTGATGTCACAGATATCTCCCTAGAATTATTCTAAACAATGTAGCCACTGCAATGAGTAACTCCACACTATGGCAACGTCGTAACAATGTCTCCAGCATACAGTAAACAGATATACACCTAACCAATGCTAACCTTCTACACTACAAATACCCCACATAAAATAATAAATCCTATATACTTTCCCTCTCTATATACCGGTATCTGAAAAACAACAAAAAAAATTACAAAACAATTTTTAAAAATGTCCATAAAAATATATGTATCAATGTGACAGAGTGAAGCTTTTCAGTTCATAACACACACAGTGAGATTTACACACCACGTGACTCGATCGGTTCACCAGCCGCTTGATTAAAGGCAATGTTCAAAAGAAATTAACAATGCTTTTATATAAAAAAAAGTTACACTTCTTTCATGCTTATTAAGCCTTCAGTGCAGCTATCTTCCACCTTATGTATTTCTCAGTAAACCTGATGTTGATCTTCTTAAAGGCAAATTAATATGTATACTAGACACCTTTAGTTTGGGTTGATTTCACAGGTATGGTGTAATTGTATACAGTACACAATAAGTGCACACCAGTTTTGCACACATACATCCACACTTCACTTATCTGATGCCTTCCATGTCCACTCCGTTCCTTGGCTGGACTGCCTCTTGTTTCTCCGTGACCAGCAATTCTAGGTTTGCAGCAAGTATTTATCCAGCGTTCTAGATGGCGTCTTCCCGCTGTTACTCATGTTCTTGCATTACTGGCAGGTGTTTGGATTCCCCACCACCGTGTCAATTCCAATCAAATTGGCAACTTGCTATCACTCTGTATCCACCTCCAACGCGTTTCAAGGCCATACTAGTCTCTTCCTCAGAGACTCAGTATTCAAATAAACAGTGAATCCTAGCTCACCTTATATAGTCCTATGCTCCTCCCATCCCGTTATTTACACCTGTCAGCTCTACAAGGCATCCCTACTAAAGGGAACATCTTTCATACCTGAGTGGTGAAATACTAGTACAAACCATTATGCCACATTATATAAAACATCCCCATTACAGGGAAAGGTTCATGTATTGACAAACTACAACCATTATTATCATAATAAAAAAATACAATTAAAATAAATGATTGTATTGGATGCCTTCTCGCATCCGAAAGTTTTAGCTGTGAGACCCATTAAAGAAACAACACAGGTATGGCAGGGTGTAATATAGGCATTTAAATAGATACACACCCAGCCATGTACCAGTCTTATAATAGGAATTTTATTACTCCACTACACCACAGGCACAAGAAGCTCCATTAAGGAGATACACCTTAGTTATGTGCCATAACTACCGATCGTGAACAAATCATATCAACCTATACAGCATATTCATGTAATCTAATCAGCCCAATCCATCAAAAGGCTAATGGCCTTTATGTCCCAAATATAAGGACATACTTCCATTAACAGTTCAACTAAGTGTTCTATACATCCATCAACTCATGTGATGCTGTTATTATAATGAAAATACAAAGTAATAATGTAAATAAAAATATAAGTTAACAATTGTGTATGTTTATTACAATTCCAATCTACATTCGTTGATAACACAATACAAAATAAATAACCAACATGTGTGTGCTGTGTATAAGTATGTTATACTCTACATATAGATACATAAAAATTAAACTAAATTGCACATGTGCATATTATCATTTTACCTATCTCACTTCCCTGCCCCTAGTGTAGTGGAGTCTCAAATTCCCTTTTATCCCCTTAAAAAAGGAACAAATGGATACAGCAGGAGGATTTAAAGTTTTTTCCAAAAAATGGAAAAATAACTTTCATTCTTTTTATCAAGAAAAACCATCAGATCGACCAGGGGACAAAATTGTTTTTAACGGATATTATTGTCACCCTAGAACAAGAAAGAAATCCAAAGATTTCTACTTCAGCATTTAAGCCGAAGGGAGCAAGGGTGTTCATATTATATATCCATTCACTCTCCCTCCTTGACATATCTTTGATGTAATCTCCTCCTCACCAATGTTTGAGTACTAGATCTATTCCACAAAATCTCATGTTTTCAATACTAGCATCCTTACATTCTAAAAAGTGTGATGATAAACTATGCTTGGTGAACTTGTTCTTAATGTTGTATATATGTTCCCGTATCCATTCTTTTAATTGCCATTTCGTTCTGCCAATGTATTGTTTCATACACTGGCATTGAATAATGTAAATAACACCTTTTGTGTGACATTTGATTTTAAATTCCTCTCTTGTTGTATATGATTTAAATCTCTTCTCATTTTAATTTTCACAACAAGCCATGCAGCCCTGGAATTTTCCACATTTGAAGAAACCTGCAGAACTGTTCAGCCAACCACTGGAGATGTCTTTTCCAATATTTTTTTTCACAGTAAGGGCCAATTTGGTTAATTCCAGAGATAATGGGATGGCCCAGAGGTCTTTCCAGACTCTTATGTATTTTCGGAAGAAAATAGAAAACAGGCAACCTAGGATGTAAGTTATAGATGAAATCAAATTCCTTTTTGTTCAATATCTTTCTTTCCATACCTTCTTGTAAAATGTTCCTCAACTCTTCTCCAAATTCAAGTGTGGGTGTCACAGATACCCAGAAAAGGAGTCAGTACGGTATAGTTAATGCAATTTTATTGACAAAATGAACAAAGAAAATTTATACATATATATATATACATACACAGGAACCGGCAAAGGGTTAAAGCCAGCAACTCAGCTATTAGGAATACTAAGATGCAAGGCTAAACCACAGTGCTAGAGACTAGGCCTTAGCCACTGGTAGTCTCAGCAAGAACCAGAAACAGAAGCAGGAATACAAGATCTTGATTCAACATAGCAGGCATACCGACTCAGGCCTACTGTCAGTAGGGAGCGAACTCTGACTCACGTATACAGTCAGAAGGGAGCGAACTCTGACTCATGCCTGCAGTCAGAAGGGAGTGAACTCTGACTTACTCCTGCAGTCGGAATGGAATTATATAGCTGACTCGCCTGCAGTCAGTATCAGAGATGGTCTACCAGAGCCCCAGGTCCACACTTGGGTGTCTGCCAGGTACAAGGAACAAACATAAGAGTAGTCAGACAGAGCCACAATTTAGCACCAGAGGGGGTAGTCAGACAAACCAGGTCATACACAATTCAGGTAGTCAGCCAGAGCCACAGGTATGCACCAGGTTGGGTGTCCACTATAGGGATAAGCAAAAGAATAGTGAGACAGAGCCACGAGTCAGCACCAGGTTGGATGGAAGACTAGCCAGGTCATACACAGAGCCCAAGGTCAGTACAATGCTGACTTCAGGGAATGGGGAGGAAGGGGGGAACTTTGCCTTCAGTTATCTCTCCAACCATAAAGGTTTGAGAGATGAACCTGGGGGCTATTCAATTATTTTGCAAATATCTACAATATGGGGGATAGTAATAATAAAGTATTACTATCCCTTTAAGGCAGGCATGTCAAACACTATTCTCTAAACATACCCAGAGATAACATTAACTCTGGACATGTGAAGGGTTCTTCTTGATAATAATTGATCTCTACAGAGGTGTCTTGCTAGATCTTGGGGGAGGTTTGTTCCAGCAGGGTGACTTTCTGTTTTAATCCTATTGATCTATTGAACTGAAAGGAAACTTTGACTTGTCCCTGATTGGTTGATTCAAATATCCCAGCATGGTGAACTCACTCAGGATATGTTACTCAGCCATCTGGATCCCAGAGAGGAGAACTGCAGGACAGGGGCTGGGTTTTACGTCCAGAGTTACATATAAATGTTGAGGTCCATGTCACAGTATGTTGTTAATCATGTATTGCTGATGCAGTCTTGGCCGTGCTACAACATCCAACGTACTCCTGTTTTCTGTAATAAAGTTGATTGGTTCCTGTAACTCACATGGATCCTTATTTTCTCCCAGTTTGCATCAATGAACATAGGAAGGAGGATCTCCATCTGGTATGGGGTGTCCCCACAGTAGCCTATAACTTGTATGTGACCCTAGACCCTTAGTTGAAAAATCCTCTTCCAGATTAGACTATAAGCATTCTTAAGCAATGCCTTTATCTCCACTTGTATCAGTATGCCTACAGCAGGTGTGGCCAAGCTTGTGCTTAAAGGCTGTATATAAGTCAAGATTTGAGGATGCCCCATCTTCAGCATGGTGGGTCAGTCAAAATGAATGCAACACTGATTAATGTGCTTAAAAACGACATCCTTAAATCCTGGTCTCTGTGCAACCCTCTATAAGAAACAAACACATAAAAATATGAATGGACTAAAATATGTTTAATATTCTGTAGTTCAACCCAACATCTTTAAAATGTAGTCTTTATATATATATATATATATATATATATATATATATATATATAAATTTGGTAACATCATCTAGTAAACTTGTTGTCACAATGTATACACAGGAATATATTTTATTGTAATTAAAAACAGGCAATACTATTGCAGTATCCAATAGTATAACAATAAGAAAGAGATGTCTGTCATTTAATTAAAGTGAAGAAAAGTATGGAAAAGTAGGGGATCGCCCTATATCAGTGTGAGTGGCACATGGTAATCTACAAATAGCGCAACTAAGAGCCGGACCATTCCTATACAATCTTCGCGTTTACCCTGAGGAAGGGGCCTAGATGTGCCCTGAAATGCGTTGGAAAACCACAAGGGAAAAAACTGTCAGAGACATCCAGGAAGACCAGTCCAGAGGATAAAAGGTTTAGCGAAATCCTTACCACAGAATACTCTGCACGGAACCTCAAAAAAACTGATGTGCAATGTTTAAAGAAACTGGACAGTAAGCAGACTACACAAGGGGTTAACGGATGTGGGGGAATCCAGAGGCTGTGTATTATCTATTATTGTGCATTAATAATGATGATACATTCGGTAATTAGATATATATTACCATTGCCTTATTGATCTCCATCTACAAAATTAATTAGTCTGTTTCCACATACCATTACAGCATATAAATCAACATTTTCTCTGTAAGACTAGTAGTTTAACTCTAGTTGGTATTTTGCAATATAACATCTTCAGACCATCAGGTGGTCTATTATTTTGTTAGTCTTATCACATTTAATGGTATTTTTTATTCCAGGCAGCATTTTATTGTTTGGGAGTTCATCTTATTTTTTCTATTTTTAATTCCTGTGAATTTCTGAAATTTTAGTTAAGCCTGAATTATTTTATGTGTTTCTGAATAAATAATTTTTAAGTTATACATATTCGTTTTTACTAGCTATCACATTGGTTTAAATACTACACTTAGATGCAATTTCTGTCTCCCCATCTGGAGCACTTGAGTATATTCTACAGCAATTTGGTCAGTACACCAGGGGATCCTGGTGTCTCATGAGAGGGGACCTACAGTACATTTTACTCTCAAACTGAAACTCTTAACCCTATCATTTCATTCATCATTCTTCATTCATCATCATTCATCTATCTCATCAATAACCATCACCTATTCATCAGCCATCACGTTCAATGACTGTAAGACAGTAAAAAACCTGAGCAATTTAACAACAATAAGACGGTCAAAAACTTTTATTAAAACCTACTTCAGACTCTCACTCTGAATATATGTGTACATGCTGAAACAGTTTCTGTTCAATAATAAGTTGATATGCTATGTGTATGTGTACTAAGAAGTTGAACATACATTACAAAATGTCCATATTAGGGTGAATAATAGAACTCTATTGGGGTGTATTTTAAAAAGTACAATAGTTCCCTTTGGTGAATAATTAGGACCATAGAGACACACAATATATATTTTGGTAAATATTCAGGAGTAATAAGGTTCACAGTGGACACTAAATCGTGTTACAGTGTTTTAAGTATACGGGTGTGTGGAAAAGTTCAGTAAACCTTTGAGCGCCTGAATCACACCAAGTTATTTGCTTGTATATAACTATATTTTATTCTTAGTTTTTCCAATGTATTGTATAACACTATACATTATTTTTGTACAGCTCTGCAGAATATGTTGCCTTATAAATGATAATTGTAATAATACTCATGAAATATGTCTAAGTAATTAGGATTGCTCTTCTGGCAGAATCACATAAGGATCCAGCAAAGAATATATAATTTTAGCACATCTTGTCGCTGATAAAGACAGGAAATATATTTTTTGATACATTTAATGTCATGTATTCACCACACTGGCTCTTCAGATGCAGGGAGGAAGCATCTGAAAAGGTTACACAGTCCTGAAGAAGGCTCTCTTGTTTTCTCTTTCAAAGTCAACTTGTTTTCAGTAAGTAGAGAAAATGAAGCCTAGAGATCACATTTTAAACTCTGCACCTGGTTAGTCCTGACTCCCTCACATTTCCTTTTGAATGGGGAAGACCTTTGCAGATGTATTAATCAGTCTGATGTTTTGAGGGGATGACTGGTTTGACAGTCTAAATAAGCCATTCATCCACTTGCCTTGTAGGCAAACGTAAATCTTGTAAAGCTCTTTGTTTATTCTGGGGAAGTTGTATCCTCTACAAAATAAAGAAGGCCAGATTCATTTCCATTGGTTCGTATCATAGATTAAGAATATATTAGCATATATGATTTAAATGGGAAAAATGGGTTTTGTATTTAACAGAATAAGCGTGAAATTCCATGTTTCGAAAAGCACTGGGCTCTATAGAAAGGAGGTGACAATGACTTAGGAAAGAGGTCTAAATAATCTTTGATAATTCAGGTCAAAGACAATGACACTGATGTGTTGAGAAGAACTGAAACAATTCTGAAGCAAACCAACTTCATTTTAGGTGACAAAATAACCCCCCACATTTTCATTTATTTAAATTGGGATATTAACCCCTTAAATGCTATAGACGTCTCTACCGCATTGCAAATCAATGCTGTGGAGACTTTCATAACATTCAAAGGGTTAAAAGTTTTAACCCATGGAATGTTACAGAGGTCTCCACAGCATCAATTTGCAATGTGGTGGAGACCTTTATAGCATTTAAGGCGTTAAAATCTCAATTTAACCCCTTAAGGGCGGCCGATCGAGTATGTGGTCGTCACTTAAGGACCACGGACCTTTTTTTTTTCTGCATCCGCTTCCGGGCTCCCCGAATGGCATGCCGCCGGTCCAGGACTGTCATGGGTCCTTAACGGGATTCTACCCATGACGGTCCTGGACCGTCATGGGTCCTTAAGGGGTTAAATAAATGGATATGTGGGGATTTATGTATTTATCTCCTTTTATTTATCACCCCAAGAGCAACATTTAAATAAATGGGAACTTTCATGTGGCCCCATGGTGCTGTTGGGTTACCCCAGAACTTCTCCAGTTCTTCCTAGTGCATCAACCTCAATGATAGTTGTTGTAAAAGGAAGAGAGACATGCGTTTCTAAACGCTAGTTAGCTGAGCTGCTTTATTGAATGGGCGATATGGGCACCCAGGACCCACCATCAACAAGGGCCCACCCATGGATGTCCTTGTTTATGGCCGGATTAACATAAGGGCTGATGGAGCTGACATTACAGGTCCCATGAATTACAGTACTAGGATCTCACAAACAGTCAGGTCACAGAATCCAAATCAGCAAGCAGAAAGCAGAGGTCAAGACTGGAAGCAAACAAGGGTGGTTTGTATTCAAAAGCCAAGGCCATAAACAGGAAACAAGAATCTCAGCACTGTAACACTAGTCAGTAAGACAATATAAAGGTGTACAGAAGTGCCTGTGAGTCTGCATAATATAGGCCTCAATGGGTGTATTCTGGAAACAGACTGGAAGAGTGGCAATAACAGAGCTGGAGTGAATGGAACGGGTGTGTCCAGGTAAACAGGCAGAGCTGCAAATAACAGCAGAGCAGGACTTTCTGGACCAGATTCCTATAACTTTGCCCCTCTTCTTCTGCCATTTCCCCTTTCATCTGCTTTTTCATCCTCTTCTTTTTCGTCTATTCCCCTGGCTGCCTCTCTGATTTCCACCATGGCATATATATCCTCGTCTCTGCCCCCAGGTTTCCCTGTTCTTCTTTTTATTATACCTGATCCACCAACCTAAGCGGATTTTGCCAGAGGTGCTTCATCATGGAGGAGACCACGTGTCTCCCTCATGTACCTTCTGGTGCAACTGTATGTGCACATATACTCAGCAAGTTTTGCAGGCATGTAAGGGTCACTAAGTTTGTGAATGTCTATGAGCTTGCAAGATAAGCAGTTAAAGCTAAGGAGGAAGGAGCTAGGAAAGACAGTGTGGGGATGAAATACTTAGGTCACTAGAGGAGTGAATTGTTGGTGTGTACTAGTTTGTTCACTGTTCAGTTCCAAGCTCAGTGTGCTGATATATTGTGGTATATGGACTTGATATTTGTTTCTTATGCAAACTATGGGGGTATAGATTGGGGAGACTATGACTGGGCCTTTAGGAAAAAGCTGTTCTAAGACTAAACTCCTAAGTTTTTGCCATAGGGATATAGACATATGGGCTAGGTTAGTTACTCATGAAAGAAGTCACTGGCCGGGGTGGCACAAGGAGTATGGGTTTGGAAAAGCAAGCAACATGAGTGGGCCCAACCAATTGGCTTGATTTGCTTACAATGAGAAGAAATTTGTGAGGGGTTCTCTTGTAAGTAGGCAAACTTTTTTAGTCTGAGGTACAGTCTGCAGCAAACTGTAGCAAGGGGGAGGCAGAAAGCCCACCAAAGGATTCCTTTCATAATTCTGATGGAAAGCATGCATGCACCTATACATGTCAACAGATTAAGTGAGTTGCTGTGATCTTACCCTATTAAGATAAGGTGCTATTTTTGTTGATGGGGTTTACATTTGTTTCAGTATCCCAGCTGAAAACATTTTGTTGTCCTCCAAGCCGGTCAGGAAATTGCAGTCTGCGTATCAGTAAGTGCTAGTTGTTAGAGAGATGCTGAAAAAAGAAACGAAGGCAGGGAGGGCAGTTGGTCCCTTCGAGGCTCTCCCTATACATGAATTGTTAATTTCTCCGCTAGGGGTTGTACCTAAGAGATAGGTACATTTAGGCTCATTCAACATTTGTCTTACCCTGAGGGGGCCTCGTTCAAAAACGCATAGGAAAAGAGTTTTCTAGTTTGCAGTCTCAGCCATTTGATAGAACCCTTAAAGGGATAGTAATACCTAAAATGTAAAAAAATATATGTTGTAGGGTTTATCCCCCTGAGTAAAAGAAGAGTACTCCCACTGCTGAAAGATGTTTCATTCAAAAGTTATTAATTTTCAAAGTTGAATTTTTTAGGTGCAATATCACAGTGGCCTGAAATTGTAGAGTGGCGCTGTTGCTACACGATCCTATGGACAGCTCTGGTCTCAGGACCATAAATCTCCATAGGATGGTGTAGCAACAGCGCCACTCTACAATTTCAGGCCACTGTGATATTGCACTTAAAAAAATTCAACTTTGAAAATTAATAACTTTTGAATGAAACATCTTTCAGCAGTGGGAGTACTCTTGTTTTACTCAGGGGGATAAACCCTACAACATATTTTTTTTTACATTTTAGGTATTACTATCCCTTTAAGGTTATCTAGGCATCTGGTCCAGGCTCCATCTTGGCAATGATTGGTTCTGAATCACCCTCATAGATTCAAATATTTGGAAATTAAGTGGGAGGGGAAATGTTACGTGAATAAATGCCTGCCTATGGGGCTATCCCATATGCTTTGCATACTTTGAAGCAGGGCTGTCCAAATTCAGTCCTCAAAGGCCACCAACAGGCAAGGATTTTAGGATTTCCCTGATTAAGCACAGGTAAGTCAATCAAAATGAATGAGCCACTAATTAACTCACCTGTGTTTAATCAAGGAACTCTTAAATCCTGGCCTGTTGGTAGCACTTGAGGACTGAACTCGAACAGCCCTTCTCTGAAGAATTACACACTTATTGGTGGCTAATACTTCTGGTTCAAAAGGATATAGCCCATTATCCAGATTATTTTTTTGTTTATTATCCCACTTCCTATCCCAAGTGTCTGGAGCTCCTTAGCACAAAACAGTGGGTGTTTTGTGACCTAGGAATACCAAAGTACCAATAGGTGGTGATAAGACTGTCCTCCTAACCACCTGCATAACTTTTTGGAGGATAGAAATTGATACTGCTGCTCATGTATTTAGGCTCCACCAGGATCAAGTTGAAAAGGTTAGAACATGTGGCGCATGCATTAGGCAAAGAAAGTATAACATTGTGAGACTAACAGTCAATACTAGGTGTGTTGGAATAAGGAAATAAGTAAGTATGGGTCTGGGATGCATTTCTTCAGGATTTTAATAGTACACAGGTGTTGAAGTCAGTCTACTCACAAAGGTCAGCTATATACTGTATCAATGCTGCAGGGGGGATGAGCTTTGAAGCATACTTGAAGGGAAAATGGTACACAGACAGATAGCCTAAGGAATGGAGATTTGCAGGGCTAACATGTAATCTCACTGTCTTAGAACTCTTTCCAATTTTAGTTTCCTTGGAACTGTGGCATGAGGAATTGGCAAACCAAGCAGTAGCTTTTATGAACAGACAATATGAGTGTGGTTTACAGTATTAATCAGATATCTTGCTCATCACTTTCAATTCTTAGTCTCAATGTGCTTAGCATACACTTTGAAGCCAGACATGTTCCAGGGGTAGACAATGGGTTAGCGGATACTTCATCCAAGGAAAAATAGTTTGGTTTTTTTAGGCTAGCTCCACATGCCCAGCCTAATGGCACAATTTTTCAGTCTAAACTCTGGCAGATGGGGACCCTGAGCTAGACTGTCAGGATACACCAGCATGTAGAAGCAGTGGGATGAGTTCTTGAGTGAGCCAGAGATTGGTCAACTTTCACCCAAAGGACGAATGTTTTAATTTGTTAAACTACAGTGGGGTTTACACCATTGAACATAGGGAAATGGTGAATAAAAAGGTCGCCAGTAGTGTTTCCTCTTTTTTGGATGGTGAAATGTAGCTCTCTTGGGAACTTTGCTGGTGTGGCATTCCTGAAAGATTTGGTCACTGGTTCTGCAACTATCGTATACTGAATGGGATAGGTTTTGCCAAGTCACAACACTAATTGCACAAAGTGGTGAGATGCCATGGACAGTAGGGGTTGGACTAAGAATGGCTGGTAGAAAGTACATGGTAATGGTTGGGTAAAAAAAGGAAGAGTGTGTACATCTTAACAAAAGCAAAGCAAAATTGTTGACAGCTAATATAAGAGCACTGAAAATATTTAAAATATATATTTTGAAAAATTACAGAAATAATACTTAAACAAAAGTAACAAAAAAAGCAGTATTGCAAAAAGGAAACAAAACACAAGGGAAAAGAGTGAATGGGGCCTCACCAAGCACAGGACATAAAAAAATTAATGGTTTAAAATTAAAGTTTTCTGTCTACTTCCTGAGCCTTTCTAATGCTTTACATTAAAAGATACAGAGAAACAGACTTTATAACTGTAGGAAGTTATCTGGCTTAAAACTATTACTGAAAACTATGCCATTTTCTCTGTCTTTGCCCTGCAGATCATGAAAGATCATTGGTGACATCAGTGATCCACTCAACTCTTCTGGGAGAGAAAACAACATGGCTATACTCTACACTGAAGCCCCATGTTGGCAGGTTTGTCAACAATGGACTTCAATGGAGAGGAGACAAATCTACCTAAAGTGAAGCATTGACATCATCCAGCTCTACAGATCATAGAGATATGCAGGACAAAGAAAAATAATATTGCAAAGTTTTAAGCTATGGAACTGAATTGAACTGTGCCAGATGAGTGAGCAACAAATTGCTTTACAATGTGTTGGCACCCCTCTGGCACTCAAGGGGTTAATATCCTACAGTTGAAAATGTCCCTTCCCCTGAACATATACTACATTTTTAACACCTTCCCCCTAAACCAATAGCTTAGTGTTCAACCAAATCAGCAGTTCTTAATTATTTCAACTTAAACTCCTCATCACAACTAAATAGATTGGCAGTATATTGTGGTAGATTTACGATTTGTAATTCTATAGTTATTTCTGTATTCACAGTTTTATTACCTAGATTTTTTATGTTGCAAATTAAACATATACCCTTCCCCTCCACTAGAACAATAACATTTACTAGTGTTATTAATAATATCCTTAATTTATTGAGCACCAACATGTTCTACAAAGCTGTACAAAATGTACAATGACATACAGAAACAGATGTACAGAAAGCTCTGCTCAAGAGCTTATAAAAGAAATGTATATGTTTAGAAATAGATTATGTTTGGGTTGTTATGAGAATTGCAAAATCATTTATAGTAGATGACAAGGCACATCATTTTGTTTGGGTGATGTTGCAAGGGGCAATGCAATGTGTTGAATATGCCAATAGAATCCAAGGAGGTAACTCACTGAGTGCCAGCGGGGTACGGAATGCATTACTTTGCAATGCATTCCGTACCCCTTTGGCACTCACAAGGTTAAAGGTAACATGGGTTGTATGGGTCATAAATCTGTGGCCCATCCTTCTCTCTGTCTATAATTGTTAGGATATGTTCCCTTCACCAACATTGATTGCTGATGTTCTTTTAGTAATCAGGTTACTGTCATGTTCCTATAAACTATACTGTTGCTCAAGTGAATGTGACACTTCACAGAATCAGACTTAAGTCATTAAATACCCTTCATATGACCTTCAAGTGATGGTGATGTAAGGACTGATATCAGAAGACAAGTTTCTTTGATGATCTCTTTTATTCCTTAATTACAACCATGCTATACAAACTCATTGCCATATTGCCATATGAAGTGTAAGCAAGAACTCTAAAGCATACTTTAATGGTTGCTTCATCTGTAACCAGAAGAATCTTACATGGAAACCACAATCTATGACCAAAATAGATTAGAGTGGATAATCTAAAGTGCATCTTCTTCTTACTTGTGTTCATTTAACCCATTGAGTGTCAGAAAAGTATAACATGTTTTGTAACACAATGAAATGGATACCTCTCTGGCACTCAAAAAGGTTAAAATAATTACATACTTAACACTGGGAGATGTAAATTGTTTTGTAAAATGTTATTTTATGTGTAAGCTTCTGTTTAATTCAATTTGTTTTCATTAAGTTTTAGATAAAGGGATAGTAATGTTTTATTTTCAGGTTATTTAATATTGTAGGTGTTTAAAAATTAATCAATTGATATATGTCTTATCTCTCAAACCTTTATGGTTTGAGAGGTATAACCAGCTAAAGTTACCCCTTTCTGGACGTTTTCCAAAGTCAGCGCTCTAGCTGACAGATGCAGAATAGCTGGTTATATATCTCAAACCATAAAGGTTTGAGAGATAAGACATAGATCAATCGATTTATTTTTTTTAACACCTACAATATTAAATAATCTGAAAATGAAACATTACCATCCCTTTAATGAATGTATTGCACTCACCTATAGCTTGCATAGGGTTTATGAGAACCTATCACCTATCCAAGTTCTCCACTCAGTGGGAGCTTACATTTTGAAAGGATTTGAAGGATTTTTCCTCCCCATTAGTTTATGCCACCCCTCTGGTACTAACTGGTTCTAGCAGCCTACAAAGGATATACAACTGTGAAAATGTAATACATTGCTTTTCAGTTTCTCGTACTGGATCAGCCTGACTACCACATTTATCACTGTTCTCTCCCACTGAGTCACTGGAGCTCACAATGCGCCTTGGCTTCTTTTGCTGGTCTACACCCAAGGGACAATATTCACTTGATAGTTGACTTTTAACATGCATATATTTGTATATATTTTTAACATTTTCATGGGTGATGCCTCGAACATATAGCTTTTTATTTTGTTGGTGAGTGCTCTAGAATCAATGGTTAAATAGCCCTATTGACACATATTGCTTGGAACACTTTATAGAACAACTAGTGTAAAAGCCCATGTACACGGGTGTATCCTTTAATATATACAGTACAGTAGAGACTGGCAGAACGAAGCACTACACCTTGCAGCATTCTGTGCATTTGGGCATTGTCTACTGCACATGACTGCCTGCATTTGGGCAGTCTCTACTGTGTATGACCGCATCGGACAAACAAACATCTGGCCTTTTATATTATAGGATGTGCTTGATCACACTGATTGCTGTATGTGTCTGGGATTGTATTATATTTCAATGAAAAATATCAAATGTACAGGGAATCTACTGAACCGGAACAACTTCAATTTCATTTTAAAACCCTGGTGATACCAAAACAATAATTGAACACAATATGTTAGGAAAGGAAGAGATTAGTGATGAGCGAGCACCCCAATGCTCGGGTGTTCGGGTGCTCTGACCGAGCGCCCCCGGAGGCTCGAGTGCTCGGCCGAGCACCCGAGCCCCATTGAAGTCAATGGGAGGACTCGAGCATTACACCAGGCACCCCCTGCTCTGATGAGGGGAGGGTGCCTGGTCCATAGGAAAAGGGCAGAAAAAGATGGAAACACCACAGAAATGGTTCAGGGACAGCATAGGGAGGATGTCTGGATGCATCTTGGACTCCAACATCGCTGCTGGGAACGATCTTTCGCCCGTAGTACGCCATTTTTACAGACTGACCGTAAAACACACAAAAAGGAAAATAAAAACGACTTTAGGCGAAAAATTGTTACCAAACAATATTTGCTGTATATTTACTTGTATATTATATGCAAATTATCCCAAAAATTTCCTTGATTTTCTGAAGTGAGGCCATGATTAAGAGGGAAACGTGCGCAGAGGCAAATTATCCCAAAAATTTCCTTGATTTTCTGAAGTGAGGCCATGATTAAGAGGGAAACGTGCGGAGAGGCAAATTATCCCAAAAATTTCCTTGATTTTCTGAAGTGAGGCCATGATTAAGAGGGAAACGTGCGCAGAGGCAAATTCTCCCAAAAATTTCCTTGATTTTCTGAAGTGAGGCCATGATTAAGAGGGAAACGTGCGCAGAGGCAAATTCTCCCAAAAATTTCCTTGATTTTATTGAACTGAGGCCATGATTAAGAGGGAAACGTGTGCTGAGCTGACCATCTAAAGCATTATGGGTGAGGGTCTGCTGCAGAGCTGACCATCCTAAACATTATATGCGAAGGCCCGCTAGTGAGCTGACGCTAGAAAACATTATATGAGAGGGCCCGTTAGAGAGCTGACCCAATAAAACATTATATGAGAAGGCCCGCTGGTGAGCTGACCTATATAAAAATTGTCAAACAGGGCCCGCTGGTGAGCTGGCCCTATATAAAAATTATATCACAGGGCCCGCTGGTTAGCTGGCCCTATATAAAAATTATAGCACAGGGCATATGGAAGAGGAGGAGGAGGATGAGAAGATTAAGAGTCAACCATATACCCGTTTTTTTGGGTGGAAGGGGTGAATGGGAATACAGAGTATTCCCATCATTGTAAATAACATATATAAAGTGAGTTTATGTTCCCCCGGGGCTTTCCTCCAGTGGAGTGGAGAAGTCAGGGGAAATCCAGGCCTTGTTCATTTTTATAAGTGTCAACCTATCAGCATTGTCGGTGGAAAGGCGGATACGCTTATCTGTTATGATGCCACCAGCAGTACTAAATACCCGCTCAGACAGAACGCTGGCGGCAGGGCAGGCCAGCACATCCAAGGCGTAGAGTGCCAGTTCATACCACGTGTCCAGCTTGGACACCCAGTAGTTGTAAGGCACAGAGGGATCATTGAGGACGCAGACACGGTCTGCTACGTACTCCTTCACCATCTTCCAAAACTTTTCCCTCCTTGTGACACTAGGCTGCGCATCAGGGTGAGGGTGCTGGCGGGGTGTCATGAAGGTGTCCCACGCCTTGGAGAGTGTTGCCCTGCCTTTGTCGGAACTGCTGTGTGCTCCCCTTTTCTCCCCTTCTCGGTTGGCCAAGGTAGCACGTACTCTGCCGCCAGCGTTGTCAGATGGAAAATTTTGGAGCAATTTTTCAACAAGAACCTTCTGGTATTGCACCATTTTGCTTGTCCTCTCCACCGGAGGAATGAGAGATGAGAAATTCTCTTTGTAGCGGGGGTCCAGAAGGGTGAACACCCAGTAATCCGTGTTGTCTAAAATGCGTACAACGCGTGGGTCACGGGAAAGGCAGCCTAACATAAAGTCAGCCATGTGTGCCAGAGTACCAACAGGCAAGATTTCGCTGTCCTCACCAGGAGGATGACTCTCAATATCCTCATCCTCTTCCTCCTCTTCTGCCCACCCACGCTGAAGAGATGGAACTAAAGTTCCATGGCTACCCTCTGTAGCGGAGGCAACCGTGTCTTCCTCCTCCTCCTCCTCCTCCTCCGCCTCCTCCAATTGTCGCTGAGAAGACGAAGTGAGGGTGCTCTGGCTATCACCTTGTGTAAGCTCTTCCTCCCCCATTTCCACCTCTTCCACATGCAAAGCGTCGGTTTTAATTGTGAGCAGCGAGCGTTTCAGTAGACACAGAAGTGGGATGGTTACACTGATAATAGCGTTATCGCCGCTCACCATCTGTGTCGATTCCTCAAAATTGTGTAAAACCTCGCAGAGGTCTGACATCCATTCCCACTCCTCACTTCTGATTACAGGAAGTTGAACGGAGAGGCGACGACCGTGTAACAGCTGGTACTCCACTACTGCCCTCTGCTGCTCACAAAGCCGGGCCAACATGTGGAAGGTGGAGTTCCAGCGCGTGCGCACGTCACACAGCAGCCGGTGAGCTGGCAATTGTAAGCGCTGCTGCAGCTTCAACAGGCCGGCCGAAGCTGTAGATGACTTACGGAAATGTGCAAACACGCGGCGCACCTTGGTCAAGAGATCATGCACATTGGGGTAGGTTTTTAGAAATCGCTGAACCACTAAATTAAATACATGCGCTAGGCATGGTACGTGTGTGAGCTTGCCGAGCTCCAAAGCCGCCACCAAGTTACGCCCATTATCACACACAACCATGCCTGGTTGCAGGTTGAGTGGCGAGAGCCACTGCTCGGTCTGGTGACTAATCCCCTGCAACAGCTCTTAGGCCGTGTGCTGTTTGTCCCCAAGGCAGATCAGCTTCAGCACGGCCTGTTGACGCTTCCCCACTGCAGTGCTACACTGCTTCCAGCTACTGGCTGATGGGGGAGTGGCGCTGCGTGTAGAGAATTCGGAGGTGGAAACGGAGGAGGAGGAGCCAATAACGTAGGTGCTGGCGGAAACCCTGATGGAGGTAGGGCCCGCAATCCTCGGCGTGGGTAGCACCTGTGCCATCCCAGGGTCCGAGTCGCTCCCAGCCTCCACGACATTCACCCAGTGTGCCGTCAGGGAAATGTAGCGTCCCTGGCCACAAGCACTTGTCCATGTGTCAGACGTTAAGTGGACCTTCCCAGTAACTGCGTTGGTCAGGGCACGGGTGATGTTACGGGACACATGGTGGTGTAATGCGGGGATGGCACACCGGGAAAAGTAGTGGCGGCTGGGGACCGCGTACCGAGGGACAGCTGCTGCCATCAGGCTGCGGAAGGACTCAGTGTCCACAAGCCTAAATGGCAGCATTTCGATGGCCAGTAATTTGGAAAGGTGTGAGGTTAGTGCTATGGCCTGTGGGTGGGTGGCTGGGTATTTTCTCTTGCGCTCAAATGCCTGGGGTAACGACATTTGGACGCTGTGCTGGGACAGGGAAGTGGATGTGGTCGCTGATGGTGCTTCAGATGCTACAGGTGCAGGGCGGGAGGTATGCGGGCCTGCGCCTTCGACAGGCGATTGGCCGGCACCGAAAACAGGGGAAGAGGAGGCAGTGGTGTGGCCTGCAGACACAGATGGGCGATCCAGGCGTTCCTCCCACTTATTACGGTGCTTGGATGCCATGTGTCGGATCATGCAGGTGGTGGTGAGGTTTCTAGTGTTCATGCCTCGGCTCATTCTGGTGTGGCACAGGTTGCAAACTACAATTCTTTTGTCGTCTGCACTTTCCTTAAAAAAACGCCATACCGCGGAACACCTACCCTTTGGCAAGGTAGATTTACGCAAGGGGGTGCTCCGTGGAACATTTGCGGGCCGGTTTGGTGCGGTCCGCCTTCTTTCTGTAGCCACACCACTGCCTCTTCCAGCCTGTTGCGGTGCTGCAGATGGCTCACCCTCAGGACTGCTGTCATCGCTCGGCTCTACACCTTCCCAGGTGGGGTCAGTCACCTCATCGTCCACCAAGTCCTCCTCCACTTCCTCACTCTGATCATCCTCCTCATGTCTTGATCCCACCACATACTCAGTCATTGACAACTGTATAACATTCTCCTCAACAAGGTCTTGAGACGGAAATAGTGGTTGATTTAATGGCAACTGTGTCTTATCATCATCATCATCATCCACTACTTCCTTTGACCTTAAATGCCGTTCACATCTGTCATCTTCTTGTGATTGGGTACCCTCTAGAGGTTGTGAATCAGGGCACAAGATGTCATGTTCCTCTGCAAGCGTGCTTGGAGAGAGGGTCAAATGAAGGATTGGTGATGAGACTAGCTCCTCACTATATCCCAGTGTGGGATCACTTCTTTGACCAGACCCTCTATGGTGGGAGGAAGGATGATCAGAGTGAGGATTATGTTGACCAGACTCTTGGCTACTGAGAGTGGACTTGGTGGAAGACAGGGTGGTGCTTAACCGACTGGAAGCAGTATCAGCTGACATCCAACCGACCACCTGTTCGCACTGGTCGGACCTCGAGAGTGATGTCCTGCGACGCCCTGTGAAATGAGACATGAAGCTAGGTATGGTGGATGTCTTTCTTTCTTGTGCTCTGGCACCAGGCACAGTTTCTCCGCGTCCTGACCCGCGCCCTGAACTATCAGGATCACGTCCACTTCCCCGTCCCTTTTTACCTGCCTTCTTCATCTTACACGGAATATGTGACTTTAATATTTGAGTTTGAAAACTTAACAGTATTTCTTCCTATTCTGCAACTGTGCAGAGTACACAGAATAGGCTGCTAAACTGCGGTGACACACACTGAATGGAATATGTGACTTTAATATTTGAGTTTGAAAACTTAACAGTATTTCTTCCTATTCTGCAACTGTGCAGAGTACACAGAATAGGCTGCTAAACTGCGGTGACACACACTGAATGGAATATGTGACTTTAATATTTGAGTTTGAAAACTTAACAGTATTTCTTCCTATTCTGCAACTGTGCAGAGTACACAGAATAGGCTGCTAAACTGCGGTGACACACACTGAATGGAATATGTGACTTTAATATTTGAGTTTGAAAACTTAACAGTATTTCTTCCTATTCTGCAACTGTGCAGAGTACACAGAATAGGCTGCTAAACTGCGGTGACGAACACAGAATGGAATATGTGACTTTAATATTTGAGTTTGAAAACTTAACAGTATTTCTTCCTATTCTGCAACTGTGCAGAGTACACAGAATAGGCTGCTAAACTGCGGTGACACACACTGAATGGAATATGTGACTTTAATATTTGAGTTTGAAAACTTAACAGTATTTCTTCCTATTCTGCAACTGTGCAGAGTACACAGAATAGGCTGCTAAACTGCGGTGACACACACTGAATGGAATATGTGACTTTAATATTTGAGTTTGAAAACTTAACAGTATTTCTTCCTATTCTGCAACTGTGCAGAGTACACAGAATAGGCTGCTAAACTGCGGTGACACACACTGAATGGAATATGTGACTTTAATATTTGAGTTTGAAAACTTAACAGTATTTCTTCCTATTCTGCAACTGTGCAGAGTACACAGAATAGGCTGCTAAACTGCGGTGACGAACACAGAATGGAATATGTGACTTTAATATTTGAGTTCGAAAACTTAACAGTATTTCTTCCTATTCTGCAACTGTGCAGAGTACACAGAATAGGCTGCTAAACTGCGGTGACACACACAGAATGGAATATGTGACTTTAATATTTGAGTTTGAAAACTTAACAGTATTTCTTCCTATTCTGCAACTGTGCAGAGTACACAGAATAGGCTGCTAAACTGCGGTGACACACACTGAATGGAATATGTGACTTTAATATTTGAGTTTGAAAACTTAACAGTATTTCTTCCTATTCTGCAACTGTGCAGAGTACACAGAATAGGCTGCTAAACTGCGGTGACACACACTGAATGGAATATGTGACTTTAATATTTGAGTTTGAAAACTTAACAGTATTTCTTCCTATTCTGCAACTGTGCAGAGTACACAGAATAGGCTGCTAAACTGCGGTGACACACACAGAATGGAATATGTGACTTTAATATTTGAGTTTGAAAACTTAACAGTATTTCTTCCTATTCTGCAACTGTGCAGAGTACACAGAATAGGCTGCTAAACTGCGGTGACACACACTGAATGGAATATGTGACTTTAATATTTGAGTTTGAAAACTTAACAGTATTTCTTCCTATTCTGCAACTGTGCAGAGTACACAGAATAGGCTGCTAAACTGCGGTGACACACACTGAATGGAATATGTGACTTTAATATTTGAGTTTGAAAACTTAACAGTATTTCTTCCTATTCTGCAACTCTGCACAGTACACAGAATGTGCTGCTAAACTGCGGCGAAGCACACTGAATGGAATATGTGACTTTGATATTTTAGTTTGAAGACTTAACAGTATTTCTTCCTATTCTGCAACTCTGCACAGTACACAGAATGTGCTGCTAAACTGCGGCGAAGCACACTGAATGGAATATGTGACTTTGATATTTTAGTTTGAAGACTTAACAGTATTTCTTCCTATTCTGCAACTCTGCACAGTACACAGAATGTGCTGCTAAACTGCGGCGACGCACACTGAATGGAATATGTGACTTTGATATTTTAGTTTGAAGACTTAACAGTATTTCTTCCTATTCTGCCACTCTGCACAGTACACAGAATGTGCTGCTAAACTGCGGCGAAGCACACTGAATGGAATATGTGACTTTGATATTTTAGTTTGAAGACTTAACAGTATTTCTTCCTATTCTGCAACTCTGCACAGTACACAGAATGTGCTGCTAAACTGCGGCGACGCACACTGAATGGAATATGTGACTTTGATATTTTAGTTTGAAGACTTAACAGTATTTCTTCCTATTCTGCAACTCTGCACAGTACACAGAATGTGCTGCTAAACTGCGGCGACGCACACTGAATGGAATATGTGACTTTGATATTTTAGTTTGAAGACTTAACAGTATTTCTTCCTATTCTGCAACTCTGCACAGTACACAGAATGTGCTGCTAAACTGCGGCGAAGCACACTGAATGGAATATGTGACTTTGATATTTTAGTTTGAAGACTTAACAGTATTTCTTCCTATTCTGCAACTCTGCACAGTACACAGAATGTGCTGCTAAACTGCGGCGACGCACACTGAATGGAATATGTGACTTTGATATTTTAGTTTGAAGACTTAACAGTATTTCTTCCTATTCTGCAACTCTGCACAGTACACAGAATGTGCTGCTAAACTGCGGCGACGCACACTGAATGGAATATGTGACTTTAATATTTGAGTTTGAAAACTTAACAGTATTTCTTCCTATTCTGCAACTGTGCAGAGTACACAGAATAGGCTGCTAAACTGCGGTGACACACACTGAATGGAATATGTGACTTTAATATTTTACTTTGAAGACTTAACAGTATTTCTTCCTATTCTGCAACTGTGCAGAGTACACAGAATAGGCTGCTAAACTGTGGTGACACACACTGAATGGAATATGTGACTTTAATATTTGAGTTTGAAAACTTAACAGTATTTCTTCCTATTCTGCAACTGTGCAGAGTACACAGAATAGGCTGCTAAACTGCGGTGACAAACACTAAATGGAATATGTGACTTTAATATTTTACTTTGAAGACTTAACAGTATTTCTTCCTATTCTGCAACTGTGCAGAGTACACAGAATAGGCTGCTAAACTGCGGTGACACACACTGAATGGAATATGTGACTTTAATATTTGAGTTTGAAAACTTAACAGTATTTCTTCCTATTCTGCAACTGTGCAGAGTACACAGAATAGGCTGCTAAACTGCGGTGACGAACACAGAATGGAATATGTGACTTTAATATTTGAGTTTGAAAACTTAACAGTATTTCTTCCTATTCTGCAACTGTGCAGAGTACACAGAATAGGCTGCTAAACTGCGGTGACGAACACAGAATGGAATATGTGACTTTAATATTTGAGTTTGAAAACTTAACAGTATTTCTTCCTATTCTGCAACTGTGCAGAGTACACAGAATAGGCTGCTAAACTGCGGTGACACACACTGAATGGAATATGTGACTTTAATATTTGAGTTTGAAAACTTAACAGTATTTCTTCCTATTCTGCAACTGTGCAGAGTACACAGAATAGGCTGCTAAACTGCGGTGACACACATTGAATGGAATATGTGACTTTAATATTTGAGTTTGAAAACTTAACAGTATTTCTTCCTATTCTGCAACTGTGCAGAGTACACAGAATAGGCTGCTAAACTGCGGTGACACACACAGAATGGAATATGTGACTTTAATATTTGAGTTTGAAAACTTAACAGTATTTCTTCCTATTCTGCAACTGTGCAGAGTACACAGAATAGGCTGCGAAACTGCGGTGACACACACTGAATGGAATATGTGACTTTAATATTTGAGTTTGAAAACTTAACAGTATTTCTTCCTATTCTGCAACTGTGCAGAGTACACAGAATAGGCTGCTAAACTGCGGTGACACACACTGAATGGAATATGTGACTTTAATATTTGAGTTTGAAAACTTAACAGTATTTCTTCCTATTCTGCAACTGTGCAGAGTACACAGAATAGGCTGCTAAACTGCGGTGACACACACTGAATGGAATATGTGACTTTAATATTTGAGTTTGAAAACTTAACAGTATTTCTTCCTATTCTGCAACTGTGCAGAGTACACAGAATAGGCTGCTAAACTGCGGTGACGAACACAGAATGGAATATGTGACTTTAATATTTGAGTTTGAAAACTTAACAGTATTTCTTCCTATTCTGCAACTGTGCAGAGTACACAGAATAGGCTGCTAAACTGCGGTGACACACACAGAATGGAATATGTGACTTTAATATTTGAGTTTGAAAACTTAACAGTATTTCTTCCTATTCTGCAACTGTGCAGAGTACACAGAATAGGCTGCTAAACTGCGGTGACACACACTGAATGGAATATGTGACTTTAATATTTGAGTTTGAAAACTTAACAGTATTTCTTCCTATTCTGCAACTGTGCAGAGTACACAGAATAGGCTGCTAAACTGCGGTGACACACACTGAATGGAATATGTGACTTTAATATTTGAGTTTGAAAACTTAACAGTATTTCTTCCTATTCTGCAACTGTGCAGAGTACACAGAATAGGCTGCGAAACTGCGGTGACACACACTGAATGGAATATGTGACTTTAATATTTGAGTTTGAAAACTTAACAGTATTTCTTCCTATTCTGCAACTGTGCAGAGTACACAGAATAGGCTGCTAAACTGCGGTGACACACACTGAATGGAATATGTGACTTTAATATTTGAGTTTGAAAACTTAACAGTATTTCTTCCTATTCTGCAACTGTGCAGAGTACACAGAATAGGCTGCTAAACTGCGGTGACACACACTGAATGGAATATGTGACTTTAATATTTGAGTTTGAAAACTTAACAGTATTTCTTCCTATTCTGCAACTGTGCAGAGTACACAGAATAGGCTGCTAAACTGCGGTGACGAACACAGAATGGAATATGTGACTTTAATATTTGAGTTTGAAAACTTAACAGTATTTCTTCCTATTCTGCAACTGTGCAGAGTACACAGAATAGGCTGCTAAACTGCGGTGACACACACAGAATGGAATATGTGACTTTAATATTTGAGTTTGAAAACTTAACAGTATTTCTTCCTATTCTGCAACTGTGCAGAGTACACAGAATAGGCTGCTAAACTGCGGTGACACACACTGAATGGAATATGTGACTTTAATATTTGAGTTTGAAAACTTAACAGTATTTCTTCCTATTCTGCAACTGTGCAGAGTACACAGAATAGGCTGCTAAACTGCGGTGACACACACTGAATGGAATATGTGACTTTAATATTTGAGTTTGAAAACTTAACAGTATTTCTTCCTATTCTGCAACTGTGCAGAGTACACAGAATAGGCTGCTAAACTGCGGTGACACACACTGAATGGAATATGTGACTTTAATATTTGAGTTTGAAAACTTAACAGTATTTCTTCCTATTCTGCAACTCTGCACAGTACACAGAATGTGCTGCTAAACTGCGGCGAAGCACACTGAATGGAATATGTGACTTTGATATTTTAGTTTGAAGACTTAACAGTATTTCTTCCTATTCTGCAACTCTGCACAGTACACAGAATGTGCTGCTAAACTGCGGCGAAGCACACTGAATGGAATATGTGACTTTGATATTTTAGTTTGAAGACTTAACAGTATTTCTTCCTATTCTGCAACTCTGCACAGTACACAGAATGTGCTGCTAAACTGCGGCGACGCACACTGAATGGAATATGTGACTTTGATATTTTAGTTTGAAGACTTAACAGTATTTCTTCCTATTCTGACACTCTGCACAGTACACAGAATGTGCTGCTAAACTGCGGCGAAGCACACTGAATGGAATATGTGACTTTGATATTTTAGTTTGAAGACTTAACAGTATTTCTTCCTATTCTGCAACTCTGCACAGTACACAGAATGTGCTGCTAAACTGCGGCGACGCACACTGAATGGAATATGTGACTTTGATATTTTAGTTTGAAGACTTAACAGTATTTCTTCCTATTCTGCAACTCTGCACAGTACACAGAATGTGCTGCTAAACTGCGGCGACGCACACTGAATGGAATATGTGACTTTAATATTTGAGTTTGAAAACTTAACAGTATTTCTTCCTATTCTGCAACTGTGCAGAGTACACAGAATAGGCTGCTAAACTGCGGTGACACACACTGAATGGAATATGTGACTTTAATATTTTACTTTGAAGACTTAACAGTATTTCTTCCTATTCTGCAACTGTGCAGAGTACACAGAATAGGCTGCTAAACTGCGGTGACACACACTGAATGGAATATGTGACTTTAATATTTGAGTTTGAAAACTTAACAGTATTTCTTCCTATTCTGCAATTGTGCAGAGTACACAGAATAGGCTGCTAAACTGCGGTGACACACACTGAATGGAATATGTGACTTTAATATTTGAGTTTGAAAACTTAACAGTATTTCTTCCTATTCTGCAACTGTGCAGGGTACACAGAATAGGCTGCTAAACTGCGGTGACGCACACTGAATGGAATATGTGACTTTAATAATTGAGTTTGAAAACTTAACAGTATTTCTTCCTATTCTGCAACTCTGCACAGTACACAGAATGTGCTGCTAAACTGCGGCGAAGCACACTGAATGGAATATGTGACTTTGATATTTTAGTTTGAAGACTTAACAGTATTTCTTCCTATTCTGCAACTCTGCACAGTACACAGAATGTGCTGCTAAACTGCGGCGAAGCACACTGAATGGAATATGTGACTTTGATATTTTAGTTTGAAGACTTAACAGTATTTCTTCCTATTCTGCAACTCTGCACAGTACACAGAATGTGCTGCTAAACTGCGGCGACGCACACTGAATGGAATATGTGACTTTGATATTTTAGTTTGAAGACTTAACAGTATTTCTTCCTATTCTGCAACTCTGCACAGTACACAGAATGTGCTGCTAAACTGCGGCGAAGCACACTGAATGGAATATGTGACTTTGATATTTTAGTTTGAAGACTTAACAGTATTTCTTCCTATTCTGCAACTCTGCACAGTACACAGAATGTGCTGCTAAACTGCGGCGACGCACACTGAATGGAATATGTGACTTTGATATTTGAGTTTGAAGACTTAACAGTATTTCTTCCTATTCTGCAACTCTGCACAGTACACAGAATGTGCTGCTAAACTGCGGCGACGCACACTGAATGGAATATGTGACTTTGATATTTTAGTTTGAAGACTTAACAGAATGTGCTCTAATCTGCAACTTTGCACACTAAACAGAATGTGCTCTAATCTGCAACTTTGCACACTAAACAGAATGTGCTCTAATCTGCAACTGTGCACACTAAACAGAATGTGCTCTAATCTGCAACTTTGCACACTAAACAGAATATATGTTTTTTTTTTTTTTTTTTTTCCCCCCACACAAAATAACCTGCTGCCCCCACACACGGTAGTCCTAAAAAGGACTTTTGGTTCTTTTTTCTTTCACAATTTTGCTTTTTTTCCTCCCTACACTGACTTTCCCTTCCTATCCTCAGCTCTCCCTGGCTAAGACTGAGCCGAACTCGCTGGTCAGGTGCTATACAGCACCCGACCACGGGTTCTGGCCAGCCAATCAGTGTAATGCCAGCAGCCAACATGGCTGCTGGCATTACACTGATGTCAGAGCCTCCCTGCACGTTTATTGGCTGCGCAGCAGCCGCAAAACGTGCGGGGAGGAGACCCGAACATGGCGGGCGAGCACATGCGGTACTCGTACGAGTACCGCCATGTGCCGAGCAGAGCGATGCTCGAGCCGATCCGAGCATCGGACGAGCATGCTCGCTCAACACTAGAAGAGATGTATGTGATGATAATCATGGCAAACTTAATAAGACGTGCAGATTGTGGTGGTATTGAGTGCCACGTTGGATTATATTGTGTTAGAACATGTAGGGAATGCTGATTATGTGTATGGTGTCCAAATGCATATTTAGCATTAACACTTATACCACTGTGATTTTTAACTTGTTCATATGTGTGCTATTTGTATATTTTTTTCTTTTTAATAACCTCTAATAAAAGTTAAGCCTCATTAAGTTTGCTCCATTCTCCAGCAGGACTAAATTCCCCAAAATGTTACAACTCATATTTTGAGATAAATTGCAGAGATAAACGTATCATCTGCAAAGAGATCTGCAAACAACACTCTCTGGAGGTGAAGCCTCCCACTTACCCCCACACCACCGCCCAGCAGCAGCAGCCTATACTTTTAACTATCCTGTAGAAGTGTAGGGACAGATTTAAAACTTTTGTGTATTTTTTCTTTTTTTTGTTGTAAATGGAGCCTCTACTTGTTTTCCTTTACTTTGTCTTCAGGGAAATTGGTAGAGGGGTCTGAAGACCTATTTCAGCTACACGGTTGCTGCTGTGCAGCCAGGTGAGTATGGACCTCTATTTGTGTTTGTCTATCTCACTATCTGTGTTTTGGCCACTATTTGAGGTCTGTCCCACTGATGGAAGATACCTATACCACCTTGCCCCTCATTTTTCTAATATTTATCCATTGTATTTAATTTTAATGACGTGAACCATATAAGGAAGCAGCAACACTTTAGATTGCTGGTCACTCACAGAGTTGAGAGCTATAGCTGCTGTTGCTGCATTCTGCTCTCATATCATGGCTCCAGATAGGCTCTGGAGCTTGTTTATGACAAAGAAGTGGGGCTGGTTAGCCTATAACACTGGGGATATTCAAGATTAGGGTCCCCCAGTGCCCTAGATGGTACACTTGGAATGACTGTAAAGCCACTGCACCATTTTTTTTGTGTGCTCCACTTTCTTCCTGAGCTCTGGGGAAAGAAGGATAGGAGTTTTACTCCCTTGCTGCCCCCCTCATCATGCCTTACTGCAGTCTCTCTCCCAGTGGCGACCAGATCTTCTCCCTGGGCCATTGTCTATCCCTCACTGGCACATATTAGCCTTTTATGTCTTTTATTATAATTTTATATTATTTTTGATTGTTATTCCTCATCTGGCTGTTATCTCAGTGCTAGGGTAGTATGGTGGTTTGAGAAGAGAGAAAAGGAGATTTACCCCAAATACTCCCAACTTTTGTGTGACTAATTGGGAAGACACAGACAGATTCTTTCCTAATCTGGCTGTTATATCTGTGCCAGGGGAGCTTCGGGGTTTGTAAAAGGAGCAAAGGACATTTACCCCAAATTCCCCAAAATATTTTGTGACTGACTGGGAATACAGAGGCAGCCTTGATCAAAGAATCTTCCACATCTGGCTGTTATCTCTGTGCTAGCGGTGTCTTGGGGTGTTAAGTGTGCAAAAGAGATTTACCTAAAATACCCCAAAAGCTTGTGTGTTTGACTGGAAAGACACAGGCAGCCATGATAAAAGTCTATTCCTGATAAGGCTGTTATCTCCGAGTTAAGGGAGTCTGAGTGTGTGTGAAGGGAACAAGGACATTTACTCCAAGTTCCCAAACATCTTGTGTGACTGACTGGGAACATACATTCAGCTGTGTTCCAAGTACCGTCTGATTTCTCTGTGTTAACGGAGTCTGTCCCGGACATGAGCTGTGAATCAGACAGACAAAGACTAAAAGAGTATTTTGCAAAGGCCATTCAGTTCTGTTTTGTACTTAATTGCTATATAATGTCCAGCAAATGTACTAGTGGCAGGGGTAGGGTGAAAGAAGTAGTAGCAGTGCAGGGACTTGTTAGTAAAGTGTCAGTCCAAAACCTGACTATAGCCATGGTTGAGGCAACGTGTGCTATAAATTATGGTAATACGTCTCATCCTGAGGAGGCAGTCTGTCAAAGTTCCACAACCACCACCAGTAATATTAATAAACCATCTAAGAACACTGAAGACAACAACGAGTCAATGGCATGATGGAGGAAGGTGCTGGAGTTCCATCAACTGCTGTGCCTGATAATAAGAGTAAAAATACCAGTCCTTAAAGTAACAGCACTGAGGAGGAGGAGGAGGATTCCTATCATATACAACAGCTGGGAGCACTGCTAAGAACACTGGTTAACCCTTTGAGTGCCAGAGGGGTACAGAAAGCATTGCTCTGCAATGTGTTCTGTACCCCTATGGCAATCAAAGGGTTAATGTTTATGAACAATATAGTAATAATGGAAGGTCAAATAGGATGGTGATCCACAGGGCAATATCCAACTGCCATTTGGAGTCAGGAAAATAATTTTATGGCTAATATGGAAATGGCTCTAAAGGTTTTTTTTTTCCTTCCTCTGGATCAACATTGTTGATATGGCATGGGCTGAATTTGATGGACTCGTGTCTTTTTACAGCCTCATCAACTATGTTTACTGTTTATTGTTATGATCCATTTGTTTTTTGTTTTTTTCTGACTGTACTTGATATTCACTTATTAATGTAGTCTGTATATGCATTCTTTGCAGATTAGGGAGAGATATATGGGCCATGTGTAAACAATGTTTTTATTTGTCTCTTCATAAATTTGTTTTATTTCCATAAATGGTGTCATCAAATTAATTGCTTATATTATGTCATGCCATATATAATTGGCGAACACTTCAAACATATTGATAAGTATCTGTTTTATTATATTTCTTTTGTTGAAAGGAATAGTAGGAATAGTAGGGTGCAGGAAAGATGAGTATTTTGTTGTTTTATACATATAATAGTTGTGACTGTGATTTATACTCTTTTTTTTTTGTTGTCTTGCTTGAGTCACAGTAGCCAAAAAAATTGCCCTACTAAAATTAGGGCTACAAAATATATTTTGTTTATATAATAGCCACACAATGTTAAAGGGATAGTAATACTTAAAATGTAAAAAAAAATATGTTGTAGAGTTTATCCCCCTGAGTAAAACAAGGGCACTCCCACTGCTGAAAGGTGTTTCATTCAAAAGTTATTAATTTTCAAAGTTGAATTTTTTTAGGTGCAATATCACAGTGGCCTGAAATTGTATAGTGGCGCTGTTGCTACACCATCCTATGGAGATTTATGGTCAACTGACCAGAGCTATCCATAGGATCGTGTAGCAACAGTGCCACTGTACAATTTCAGGCCACTGTGATATTGCACTTAAAAAAATCAACTTTGAAAATTAATAACTTTTGAATGAAACACCTTTCAGCAGTGGGAGTAGCCTTGTTTTACTCAGGGGGATAAACCTTACAACATATTTTTTTTTACATTTTAAGTATTACTATCCCTTTAAGCCAAGAAACATTATTTGGAGGTGGGAACTTAAAACAAAATAGCAGCAGCACATTCACACAAATTCTTAAAAAAGAAAAAAAAAATAAATTATAACCCTATCCGCTAACAAGTGATCCTATACTGCAAGATACATGGTTCTTCAGTTTTCTTATACCCTGCATCCTGTTTGACTCCACAACATTACCACGTGTAGTTACTATGCCACATAGGGTGCATTGTATGGACACAAATTTCCATATTCGTGACTGCACAGAATTGCTGCCTAGAGGGGGTAATGTCATTGGTGGGTGATTTGGGACTGAGTGGAACATTTTGGATGGGTCTGTAAATAGGGAGGGGAGGTGGTGGTGGCTGCAAATGCTGATGGGGGGTGGTCTCTGCAGCCAATTTAATGTTCTTACTAGTAGAGGTTTTCTTGTGTTCATGTTTTTGAAGAGGGGTAGTAGGGTCAGTAGCAGCAGTGTCATGGGAGTGGGTCTTTTTAATCATTTTTTGGCATGCATATCCGTTGCATATGCTTAAGCAATACAGTAATATCTGGCAGGATTCCTGCTTTTCCCTCTGTTTGATCACACAGGGTTCATAAAGCATTTGCAGTTTCCTGTACTGTTCCAGTCCCCAGGGAAATATTCCTAAACCCAGAACTACAGTGCAGGAGGAGGAAGAGATGATGTTGCACTTGAAACACGTGCTGTAGAGAAGTGATGGGTGAAATTTTTCGCCTCAAACCAAAATCATGAAATAATGGCACTTCTCAACTGGCGAATAATTTCCCGCTAAAAGAGACATTTTTCTGCTTTTTCGTCTAGCTTATTGCATTGAAATCAAAATGTATTTTATTTCCCACAGGCATGATATAAAAGGGGTCTGAGGGTGCCTGTGGTGGTGAAGTCTGGGGAAAAAATCATTTGAACAGGGATTTGTTTGGGGGTTTGTTGACTGATATTGGATGCACAGTAATAAATAAATAAATAAATAAATAAGACATGGTATAAAAGGAGTTTGAAGAGGGTACCTGTGTTGCTGGAGTCTGGGGCAAGAATCAATTAAACAGGGATTTTTTGGGGGAGGGTTTTCTGACTGGGATTAGAGGAACTGTTAATAAAAACATGAAAAATAAATAAAATAAAAAAATAAAATAAAAAATTGGTATGTAATGTGATAGAGACAGGTACTGCCTGACAGAAGCTGTGACTGGGACATACTGATACTTGATGGGATAGACTATTTTGTAGAGGATAGTGCCCTGAAGAAACATTTATTTGTAGGACTTAGACTTGTTAGAGGTCCAAGTCCTGAGGAAACATTGATTTGTGGGATTTTGGCTTGTTAGTGTCACAAATCTGAGGAAACATTGATTTGTAGGACTCAGACTTTTTAAGCCCAAACCCTAAGGAAAAATTGTTTTGTAAGACTTTGGCCTTTTAGCATCACAAGCACTGAGGAGGCCACCAGCTTAGTTTATTCTGATGGACATGAACTGCAACATCCTGACATCTACAGAATGGCTATCAGCTGTTAGGGGAGGTAAAAATGAATGAGGTGGATTGTCAGAAAATGTAGCTGTTTTTCAGTGGCCATACCCTAGAGCACGAAGGTGATGGCTAGCCAGGTGTTTCTCTTCCTATAGAACTTACAGGCTAAGGCTGGGTTTCTCTATTCTTCATCCTCTTTGATTTATGCCTCATCTCTTGTTACCTTTGGAGAGAGTCGGGACGAACAGCAACAGTGGTGCTCGCTGCTAATGCTGCCAGTGTGCTTTGTGATTCTCAGAAGGGGGGAAAGGAGGAGATGATGGCAAGTGTAACAGCAGGGGACCCTAAGACACTTGCCATCCCCAAGCAGTCTCACTACTAATATTACTACTACTAAGATCAAGCAGCTAGAGACTCAGAGTGTTGGAAATGAGGAAGGGGGTGATAGTGATGAAGACTCAGAGACTGAAATTGATGTGGTTGCTGTTAGTGATAGTGCTCCTTCCATATTGGCAATACTGAGAGCACCCCAATTTAAAGAAAAATAATTATTATAAAAAATTATTCTAAAAAAACTGAAGATGAAAACATTATATTAAAAATGAAAAAACACGTCACTACACACTTCACTGACCCTTACTTCCCTAACACTAACTCACAAAATGTTAATGACCCTCACTGCCCTAACACTAACTTACACAATCTGCACTGTCCTACCACTCAGTCTAACTTGACTGACCATCACTAACCTAACACTGTCACACACACAAGCTTCATAAACTTCAGAAATCACAAATGTTCTTTTTAATGGTTTAATAGAGTTTTGCACAAGACCAGGTGGGGAGATGTGCTAAGATGACAAAGGTGTAATGAAAAGGAGATAACATCTCCAGTGTCATATACTGTCATAATTCATATGTTAGTCTGTGGAGAGATGGTAATGCATAATCTCCATAACATAAATTAGGAATTGGGAAAAATGTGTCACTCTTGATATGTTATCTCTTCTTTATCATAACTTAATGCACAACCCCAATGGTCCAATGCACCTTTACATGAGACCAGAAGGACAATGCAAAATTACATGGGACCAGCAGGGCAATATGTAATTATTTGGGCCCAGAAGAGTATTACATGACATAGCTAGTATAAAGCACTATTAGATGAAACCAGTATGTGGGCAAATAATGGTGTATTACCCTGCTGATCTTATGTGAACTAGGTATTAGCGGGTATGGCAATGACCAGGTGAAAAAGGCAACGAGAGAGATTCACTAAGCAGTGATAAAAATGTGATAAAGTGGAGATGACTTCTCCAGTTTATCACTTCTCCAGTTCCTATGGAATTCTATGGTGCCTATGCACTAAGATCTCCAAAGTTGAAGAAATCATAGCGCATAGTCTCCATAGAATAACATAGGAATTGGAAAGGAGATAAACTGGAGATGTCATCTCCACTTTATCACCTCGTTATTACCGCTTAGTGAATCTCCCCCAACATGTCATTGACCTCAGTTGACTTAGGTAAAAATCAGCTCTGCAATGTTGATTTCACAAAAAGGATCAAGAGAACTGTATCTGTAAAGGAAAATTGTAAGCTGATGATAAAAGTAGGACAAGGTAAGCTCCTTAAGAGATGTCGTTTTGTAAAGTGGTTTAAATATTAAACAAAACCTTGTAGTGTGCAAAGCATTTTCAATATTACAAGAACTGTTGTGGAAACAAATAAATATACAAAGCAAAAAATGTTTATTCTGTGGTGGTTCTAAGAGGGAACATGCTTTGAATCTTTAGCGTTCTGTTTCTGTAGGGTTTTTTGAACATTTTTCTTAGTGCTACTCCTTCTTAACGAATTTACTAAGCTATTTACACTGAAAATGATCTCCTGTATACCATCTGCACCAAGGGGTGGGCTATAGAGAACTCTATGGCTACAAGCATCTCAGTGATTTCTCCTCTACTGCTTGTATACCGCTATACCAACAAGGTACAGAAAAAAGTGACATAACTTTACCCAGTCTTTCTGAACATGCTAAAGAGGAGGCTTTTGGGACTTGCTTACATTAAAAACCTAAACCTGCGTTTTATATCCCTCTGGAACTCAAAGGGTTAACAATGGTAGAGTGTAGTATATGCATTCTAATACAGTGGCTAAGAACCTTCTATAAGGGATTCCTAATGGATCATGTCTTTAAGATTTCCAGTTAATTAAAGGGACAGTAATGTTTCATAATAAAAGCAGCTCTTATTAATCATCATAGTATTTGGACTGTGGAGAATGTTATTTCAATTCTGTCAGAGTTGTAGTTCAAGAGTAATTCAATATCAAAGTGTCCCCCTCCCGCCCCTTTTACTGATGTAACACTGCTCAGCCAGATCAGAAGGGAGGTGCCCAGGTAGATTGCAGAGAGGGACATTCTTCAATTAAGATAAGTGAAAAAGCTGAAAAACTTGTCAAGGGGGCAGGGCTTTCATTGTTTTCACTGTAAGAAGATTGTCCCCTGCTGTTATCTGTCTGGTCTATGGACTGCATTCCACATCTGAGAAGAGATGGCTTACACTAGGTAAAAGGGGCGGGAGGGGGAAACTTTGCTTGTAAATATATCTTAAACCATAAAGGTTTGAGAGATAAGACTTATATCACTCTTCATGTTTTTTTTAATGCCTACAAAATAAAATAAAGTTAAAACGAAGTATTACTATCCCTTTAAGTGACTCAACCTAGATTTATGTTACCTGTACTCAAACAAGGATATCCTAAAGATATCAGGGTTCCTGAGGATGGTATCCTAATATATAGTGGCGTCACCAACATGGTGACCATCAAAACGTCACATTCAAAACAGCATCAAAATGACACCCTTAAAATGTCACTGTTTACAATGCCGGTGGTTAGAATATGTTAGATTAGGGGAGTTACATGTCACTGGTTTAGTGTATAGGTTAGGGTCATTACATGTCACTGGGTTAGTGTATAGGTTAGGGTAGTTATGACGTTCAATTTCTCTTAACTTAGTTACTTTACGACTTGGGTATGTTTAAGATCTTTTAGGTTATGATACGGTTAGGGTATCTTTTGGCTCTGTTCGGTTGGGGTAGGATTAAGAGAGACATTTATAATGATTACATTTTGAGTGCACGATGCTGATGCCTGCGGCTAAGTGAACATGCAGTTTTGACAAGAAATGAAATGCCCCCGGTGTCTCATGGTTTGAGAGATAATCGCTTTCAAAGTTCCCCTCTTCCTGACATCAGTATTCTAGCTGACTGCAGGGGAATTCGGCCCCGGGACCGGCGGAGGCTCTTCAGCGGAGCCAAGATCGTGTTATTGCAAAAGAAATTCTTCACTGAAAAGGTCTTCTATGTGTGCTTGCAAACCAAGCACACGTAGAAGACCTTTTCAGTGAAGGATTTCTTTTTCATTAACGTGACCTCGGCTCTGCTGCAGAGCCACCGGCTGGTACCAGGACCGCATTCTAGCTGCAGTCAGCTAGAATGCTGATGTCAGGGAGGGGGGAACTTTGAAACTGGTTATCTCTCAAACCATGAGGCACTGGGGGCATTTCATTACTTTTTTTTAAGGGCTACAAAATGGACCTTAGTAAAATTTAAGTGTTACTATCCCTTTAAATGTAAAAGCAATAGTTTGGGACACATTTTTTACTAATGCAGATGTTCAAAATGGCTAGGCACTGCTTACAACGGCAAAAGTTCTCCAATGTATCTGCTGCGATGGCTTTGTAGAGTTGTTATATGTCATGTTGGATATACAGTGGACTGTTCCTTCTGAATGAAGAAAGGCCTCCTCATTTAAAGCTATTACAGAGCAAAATTGCATTTTGCAAGAGGTTAATGTTCATTTTATCTTTGGCATTACCATTTTATAGTTGAATTGTTATTATTATCTATGGTAGACATGTTAAGGGCCACATTCACAATATTTACCTATATGGAGGACCAAAACATTTGAAAGGGAAGCTACCACAGGCACGGAAGGAGGAAGGACAAAGCGTAAAGGGGGACAGGGAAGAGGGAAAAGCAAGACAGGGGATAGGTCTGGAAAGCAGAGAGTACAAAGAGAAGGGGAAATGACAAAATGTCAGGGAAGAGAGGGGACGAGAAAAAAAAAGCAACAAGTAAAAGAAAGAGTAGGTACAAAGAGAGATTGGGACAGAGATGAGAGGGATACACATGGGGCATGTGAAGAGAAGAAAAGTGGGCAAACAGGAAGAGAAAAAAAGGAGGGGAATAAAAGGCAGTGGGTTATCGAATAAATCCTGCCCATATGTGTGATCACAGTCACAGAACATACATATCACAGATAAACACTTAAACTACATGTACTGAAAAAGAGTCATAGATAGGTAACTGAGCCAAGCAGGCAGTGTTGGAATGAGCAATGCACTGGGCATATGGCAAATTAACTGTAAGAGTCCACTGCTGGAGGTGTTTAACAGCTCCATTACTAGACTGCTTGGAATGCATTGATTAGAATACGTTCAAAGCCAATCTGGCAAGGGGGGGGTTAATAGTGGGTCTGGTTAGGTTAATGTGTGGTGGCGGGTTGGTTTAACTTTAATTTTTTCATAGTTAATCACTCTGATGTCTGAAAATTTGCAATACATTGACCAGCAATACTTTGCAAGCTACCTACATCAAAGAGGTCAGTGGGGACTTAGGCGAGTGTGGGGAAGGTGCAGGGGAGGGCTGGCAATTTGTGGCCCAGGGGGCAAATACATTCAAGTGGCCCAATCCTACTATCATTCCAGGCCACTGTTCCAGCCCACCCCCTTTTGTTAATTTTAAAATTGGCATTAATGTTGTAACGTAAGTCACGTGATACAACATAGCTTACAGCTGAAATGGGGCTACACTATTGCGCCACTACAAAGCTTACAATTTAAGTAAAGCTTACCTAGTGATACTATAGAGATTACAAGGGAAATGGTTTATGCTACTAGTGTAACTCCATTTGGATTGTACCTCTGTGGTATCACTAATGTAGCTCCATTTACATCAGCAATCGGGAGATTTAGTGAGATGCAGTGGCCTACCAGCCCAGACATATGACCAGCCCAGGGGGCAATTGTCCCCCTGCCCCCCAGGCCAGCCCTCCCCTGGGAAGGTGGGTGGACACATTTAGGGTCATTGGTGGGTTATAGTGGTGGCTGTGGACTTTTTTAGCCAGATAGTCTCAGCAGTCCTGAGCACTGAGCCTAGGAAGAGTTGTTCAGCAGCAAAATGGATTACAAAGGCCATCCCGCAGCAAAGTCATATCAAAGTGGACCTTTGCAATCCTATTTTAAATTTTTTGGACTGTTTTTGTATGTATCCCAAATTGCAAAAGTAGGATATATAAGGGCTGTAATAGACTGGTGAGAGTTGTTTTGCTGGCTAAACACCCCACCAGCTGTAATGGAATTCAGCCCTTTGTATTGACTATTTGTTTCTCGGGGAATTTAATTTTACTTTAACCTCCCTAAAGGACCAGAGAGTTGTATAATGCACACCTTTCTGGTCCTTAAGATATTAACCCTCTTGGATGCTATTACATCTCCAACTCATTGCTAAGCAAAAGGGGTTAAAATAGATTAAGCACCTATTTAGCTTTTCAGTAAATGATTAACATGTCAAGCAGAATTAGTATAGGCCTTGTACCAACTATAGTTATTTAAAATATAAAACAATTAATTTCCTTTATTTTACTATCTTTTGCAATGGATCACTTAGGCGTGACATTTATGATGAGAAATTAATATTATAAACGTTCTAAATAATTTACTTTAGTCTTAATGGACTTAAAAAAAATGACAAATCGAAGAACTGTAGGAAGTTGTTCATATCTTTTAAAGAAGACCTTGTTATCTTTGGTTTATATAATTGATAAATATTTATACAAGGTGGTAAAAAGCAATGTTTCCCTTGCACAGAATTATTTGGACAGCAAAGCTTATAGTATTTTTCACAGCGTAAACATTGTAGCAGAACTGTAAACCATTTTAGTGGCATTAGTAGAAACTAAATATTTATGAGATTATTAAAATTGTAAAGGTAAACTTAAACTAGGAAAGAAGCTTTTAACCACACTATTAACTTGACAGCCAGGTGATATAGATTTTCCCTTTACCATAATTCTATCACAGTCTTCTTTTCTTTTCACTTACTGGACACATTAATTATTGTGTATTATATTATAAGGGAGGATAATTGTAACTTCTGCATTTTGTGATTTAAAATAAAAAGATATAGGCTGCAAATCTTCAAGGGGTGAAAAAATCAGAGTATCGGACACATTGCTCTTCATCACCTCTGTGTCGCTTTCAGGTATTCATTAATGATTAGTGATGAGCGAGCACCCCAATGCTCGGATGTTCGGGTGCTCTGACCGAGCACCCCCTGAGGCTCGAGTGCTCGGCCGAGCACCCGAGCCCCATTGAAGTCAATGGGAGGACTCGAGCATTACACCAGGCACCCCCTGCTCTGATGAGGGGAGGGTGCCTGGTCCATAGGAAAAGGGCAGAAAAAGATGGAAACACTACAGAAATGGTTCAGGGACAGCATAGGGAGGATGTCTGGATGCACCTTGGACTCCAACATCGCTGCTGGGAACGATCTTTCGCCCGTAGTACGCCATTTTTACAGACTGACCGTAAAACACACAAAAAGGAAAATAAAAACGACTTTAGGCGAAAAATTGTTACCAAACAGTATTTGCTGTATATTTACTTGTATATCATCTGCAAATTCTCCCAAAAATTTCCTTGATTTTCAGAACTGAGGCCATGATTAAGAGGGAAACGTGCGCAGAGGCAAATTATCCCAAAAATTTCCTTGATTTTCAGAACTGAGGCCATGATTAAGAGGGAAACGTGCGCAGAGGCAAATTCTCCCAAAAATTTCCTTGATTTTCAGAACTGAGGCCATGATTAAGAGGGAAACGTGCGCTGAGCTGACCATCTAAAACATTATGGGTGAGGGTCTGCTGCAGAGCTGACCATCCTAAACATTATATGCGAAGGCCCGCTAGTGAGCTGACGCTATAAAACATTATATGAGAGGGCCCGCTAGAGAGCTGACCCAATAAAACATTATATGAGAAGGCCCGCTGGTGAGCTGACCTATATAAAAATTGGCAAACAGGGCCCGCTGGTGAGCTGGCCCTATATAAAAATTATATCACAGGGCCCGCTGGTGAGCTGGCCCTATATAAAAATTATATCCCAGGGCACGCTGGTGAGCTGGCCCTATATAAAAATTATATCCCAGGGCATATGGAAGAGGAGGAGGAGGATGAGAAGATTAAGAGTCAACCATATACCCGTTTTTTGGGTGGAAGGGGTGAATGGGAATACAGAGTATTCCCATCATTGTAAATAACATATATAAAGTGAGTTTATGTTCCCCCGGGGCTTTCCTCCAGTGGAGTGGAGAAGTCAGGGGAAATCCAGGCCTTGTTCATTTTTATAAGTGTCAACCTATCAGCATTGTCGGTGGAAAGGCGGATACGCTTATCTGTTATGATGCCACCAGCAGCACTAAATACCCGCTCAGACAGAACGCTGGCGGCAGGGCAGGCCAGCACCTCCAAGGCGTAGAGTGCCAGTTCATACCACGTGTCCAGCTTGGACACCCAGTAGTTGTAAGGCACAGAGGGATCATTGAGGACGCTGACACGGTCTGCTACGTACTCCTTCACCATCTTCCAAAACTTTTCCCTCCTTGTGACACTAGGCTGCGCATCAGGGTGAGGGTGCTGGCGGGGTGTCATGAAGGTGTCCCACGCCTTGGAGAGTGTTGCCCTGCCTTTCTCGGAACTGCTGTGTGCTCCCCTTTTCTCCCCTTCTCGGTTGGCCAAGGTAGCACGTACTCTGCCGCCAGCGTTGTCAGATGGAAAATTTTGGAGCAATTTTTCAACAAGAACCTTCTGGTATTGCACCATTTTGCTTGTCCTCTCCACCGGAGGAATGAGAGATGAGAAATTCTCTTTGTAGCGGGGGTCCAGAAGGGTGAACACCCAGTAATCCGTGTTGTCTAAAATGCGTACAACGCGTGGGTCACGGGAAAGGCAGCCTAACATAAAGTCAGCCATGTGTGCCAGAGTACCAACAGTCAAGATTTCGCTGTCCTCACCAGGAGGCTGACTCTCAATATCCTCATCCTCTTCCTCCTCTTCTGCCCACCCACGCTGAAGAGATGGAACTAAAGTTCCATGGCTACCCTCTGTAGCGGAGGCAACCGTGTCTTCCTCCTCCTCCTCCTCCAATTGTCGCTGAGAAGACGAAGTGAGGGTGCTCTGGCTATCACCTTGTGTAAGCTCTTCCTCCCCCATTTCCACCTCTTCCACATGCAAAGCGTCGGTTTTAATTGTGAGCAGCGAGCGTTTCAGTAGACACAGAAGTGGGATGGTTACACTGATAATAGCGTTATCGCCGCTCACCATCTGTGTCGATTCCTCAAAATTGCGTAAAACCTCGCAGAGGTCTGACATCCATTCCCACTCCTCACTTCTGATTACAGGAAGTTGAACGGAGAGGCGACGACCGTGTAACAGCTGGTACTCCACTACTGCCCTCTGCTGCTCACAAAGCCGGGCCAACATGTGGAAGGTGGAGTTCCAGCGCGTGCTCACGTCACACAGCAGCCGGTGAGCTGGCAATTGTAAGCGCTGCTGCAGCTTCAACAGGCCGGCCGAAGCTGTAGATGACTTACGGAAATGTGCACACACGCGGCGCACCTTGGTCAAGAGATCATGCACATTGGGGTAGGTTTTTAGAAATCGCTGCACCACTAAATTAAATACATGCGCTAGGCATGGTACGTGTGTGAGCTTGCCGAGCTCCAAAGCCGCCACCAAGTTACGCCCATTATCACACACAACCATGCCTGCTTGCAGGTTGAGTGGCGAGAGCCACTGCTCGGTCTGGTGACTAATCCCCTGCAACAGCTCTGAGGCCGTGTGCTGTTTGTCCCCAAGGCAGATCAGCTTCAGCACGGCCTGTTGACGCTTCCCCACTGCAGTGCTACACTGCTTCCAGCTACTGGCTGATGGGGGAGTGGCGGTGTGTGTAGAGAATTCGGAGGTGGAAACGGAGGAGGAGGAGCCAATAACGTAGGTGCTGGTGGAAACCCTGATGGAGGTAGGGCCCGCAATCCTCGGCGTGGGTAGCACCCGTGCCATCCCAGGGTCCGAGTCGCTCCCAGCCTCCACGACATTCACCCAGTGTGCCGTCAGGGAAATGTAGCGTCCCTGGCCACAAGCACTTGTCCATGTGTCAGTCGTTAAGTGGACCTTCCCAGTAACTGCGTTGGTCAGGGCACGGGTGATGTTACGGGACACATGGTGGTGTAATGCGGGGATGGCACACCGGGAAAAGTAGTGGCGGCTGGGGACCGCGTACCGAGGGACAGCTGCTGCCATCAGGCTGCGGAAGGACTCAGTGTCCACAAGCCTAAATGGCAGCATTTCGATGGCCAGTAATTTTGAAAGGTGTGAGGTTAGTGCTATGGCCTGTGGGTGGGTGGCTGGGTATTTTCTCTTGCGCTCAAATGCCTGGGGTAACGACATTTGGACGCTGTGCTGGGACAGGGAAGTGGATGTGGTCGCTGATGGTGCTTCAGATGCTACAGGTGCAGGGCGGGAGGTATGCGGGCCTGCGCCTTCGACAGGCGATTGGCCGGCACCGAAAACAGGGGAAGAGGAGGCAGTGGTGTGGCCTGCAGACACAGATGGGCGATCCAGGCGTTCCTCCCACTTACTACGGTGCTTGGATGCCATGTGTCGGATCATGCTGGTGGTGGTGAGGTTTCTAGTGTTCATGCCTCGGCTCATTCTGGTGTGGCACAGGTTGCAAACTACAAATCTTTTGTCGTCCGCACTTTCCTTAAAAAAACGCCATACCGCGGAACACCTACCCCTTGGCAAGGTAGATTTACGCAAGGGGGTGCTCCGTGGAACATTTGCGGGCCGGTTTGGTGCGGTCCGCCTTCTTTCTGTAGCCACACCACTGCCTCTTCCAGCCTGTTGCGGTGCTGCAGATGGCTCACCCTCAGGACTGCTGTCATCGCTCGGCTCTACACCTTCCCAGGTGGGGTCAGTCACCTCATCGTCCACCAAGTCCTCCTCCACTTCCTCACTCTGATCATCCTCCTCAAGTCTTGATCCCACCACATACTCAGTCATTGACAACTGTATAACATTCTCCTCAACAAGGTCTTGAGACGGAAATAGTGGTTGATTTAATGGCAACTGTGTCTCATCATCATCATCATCATCATCCACTACTTCCTTTGACCTTAAATGCCGTTCACATCTGTCATCTTCTTGTGATTGGGTAGCCTCTAGAGGTTGTGAATCAGGGCACAAGATGTCATGTTCCTCTGCAAGCGTGCTTGGAGAGAGGGTCAAATGAAGGATTGGTGATGAGACGAGCTCATCACTATATCCCAGTGTGGGATCACTTCTTTGACCAGACCGTGTATGGTGGGAGGAAGGATGATCAGAGTGAGGATTATGTTGACCAGACTCTTGGCTACTGAGAGTGGACTTGGTGGAAGACAGGGTGGTGCTTAACCGACTGGAAGCAGTATCAGCTGTCATCCAACCGACCACCTGTTCGCACTGGTCGGACCTCGAGAGTGATGTCCTGCGACGCCCTGTGAAATCAGACATGAAGCTAGGTATGGTGGATGTCTTTCTTTCTTGTGCTCTGGCACCAGGCACAGTTTCTCCGCGTCCTGACCCGCGCCCTGAACTTTCAGGATCACGTCCACTTCCCCGTCCCTTTTTACCCGCCTTCTTCATCTTACACGATATATATGACTTTAATATATATGAGTTTGAAAACTTAACAGTATTTCTTACTATTCTGCAACTCTGCAGAGTACACAGAATAGGCTGCTAAACTGCGGTGACACACACTGAATGGAATAAGTGACTTTAATATTTGAGTTTGAAAAATTAACAGTATTTCTTACTATTCTGCAACTCTGCAGAGTACACAGAATAGGCTGCTAAACTGCGGTGACACACACTGAATGGAATAAGTGACTTTAATATTTGAGTTTGAAAACTTAACAGTATTTCTTACTATTCTGCAACTCTGCAGAGTACACAGAATAGGCTGCTAAACTGCGGTGACACACACTGAATGGAATAAGTGACTTTAATATTTGAGTTTGAAAACTTAACAGTATTTCTTACTATTCTGCAACTCTGCAGAGTACACAGAATAGGCTGCTAAACTGCGGTGACACACACTGAATGGAATAAGTGACTTTAATATTTGAGTTTGAAAACTTAACAGTATTTCTTATAATTCTGCAACTCTGCAGAGTACACAGAATAGGCTGTTAAACGGCGGTGAAAGACACTGAATGGAATATGTGACTTTAATATTTGAGTTTGAAAACTTAACAGTATTTCTTATAATTCTGGAACTGTACAGAGTACACAGAATAGGCTGTTAAACGGCGGTGAAAGACACTGAATGGAATATGTGACTTTAATATTTGAGTTTGAAAAATTAACAGTATTTCTTACTATTCTGCAACTCTGCAGAGTACACAGAATAGGCTGCTAAACGGCGGTGATACACACTGAATGGAATATGTGACTTTAATATTTGAGTTTGAAAACTTAACAGTATTTCTTATAATTCTGCAACTGTACAGAGTACACAGAATAGGCTGTTAAACGGCGGTGAAAGACACTGAATGGAATATGTGACTTTAATATTTGAGTTTGAAAACTTAACAGTATTTCTTATAATTCTGCAACTCTGCAGAGTACACAGAATAGGCTGTTAAACGGCGGTGAAAGACACTGAATGGAATATGTGACTTTAATATTTGAGTTTGAAAACTTAACAGTATTTCTTACTATTCTGCAACTCTGCAGAGTACACAGAATAGGCTGTTAAACGGCGGTGAAAGACACTGAATGGAATATGTGACTTTAATATTTGAGTTTGAAAACTTAACAGTATTTCTTATAATTCTGGAACTGTACAGAGTACACAGAATAGGCTGTTAAACGGCGGTGAAAGACACTGAATGGAATATGTGACTTTAATATTTGAGTTTGAAAACTTAACAGTATTTCTTATAATTCTGGAACTGTACAGAGTACACAGAATAGGCTGTTAAACGGCGGTGAAAGACACTGAATGGAATATGTGACTTTAATATTTGAGTTTGAAAACTTAACAGTATTTCTTATAATTCTGCAACTGTACAGAGTACACAGAATAGGCTGTTAAACGGCGGTGAAAGACACTGAATGGAATATGTGACTTTAATATTTGAGTTTGAAAACTTAACAGTATTTCTTATAATTCTGCAACTCTGCAGAGTACACAGAATAGGCTGTTAAACGGCGGTGAAAGACACTGAATGGAATATGTGACTTTGATATTTTAGTTTGAAGACTTAACAGTATTTCTTCCTATTCTGCAACTCTGCACAGTACACAGAATGTGCTGCTACACTGCGGCGAAGCACACTGAATGGAATATGTGACTTTGATATTTTAGTTTGAAGACTTAACAGTATTTCTTCCTATTCTGCAACTCTGCACAGTACACAGAATGTGCTGCTACACTGCGGCGAAGCACACTGAATGGAATATGTGACTGATATTTTAGTTTGAAGACTTAACAGTATTTCTTCCTATTCTGCAACTCTGCACAGTACACAGAATGTGCTGCTAAACTGCGGCGAAGCACACTGAATGGAATATGTGACTTTGATATTTTAGTTTGAAGACTTAACAGTATTTCTTCCTATTCTGCAACTCTGCACAGTACACAGAATGTGCTGCTAAACTGCGGCGAAGCACACTGAATGGAATAAGTGACTTTAATATTTGAGTTTGAAAACTTAACAGTATTTCTTACTATTCTGCAACTCTGCAGAGTACACAGAATAGGCTGCTAAACTGCGGTGACACACACTGAATGGAATAAGTGACTTTAATATTTGAGTTTGAAAACTTAACAGTATTTCTTATAATTCTGGAACTGTACAGAGTACACAGAATAGGCTGTTAAACGGCGGTGAAAGACACTGAATGGAATATGTGACTTTAATATTTGAGTTTGAAAAATTAACAGTATTTCTTACTATTCTGCAACTCTGCAGAGTACACAGAATAGGCTGCTAAACTGCGGTGACACACACTGAATGGAATAAGTGACTTTAATATTTGAGTTTGAAAACTTAACAGTATTTCTTACTATTCTGCAACTCTGCAGAGTACACAGAATAGGCTGCTAAACTGCGGTGACACACACTGAATGGAATAAGTGACTTTAATATTTGAGTTTGAAAACTTAACAGTATTTCTTATAATTCTGGAACTGTACAGAGTACACAGAATAGGCTGTTAAACGGCGGTGAAAGACACTGAATGGAATATGTGACTTTAATATTTGAGTTTGAAAACTTAACAGTATTTCTTATAATTCTGCAACTCTGCAGAGTACACAGAATAGGCTGTTAAACGGCGGTGAAAGACACTGAATGGAATATGTGACTTTAATATTTGAGTTTGAAAACTTAACAGTATTTCTTATAATTCTGGAACTGTACAGAGTACACAGAATAGGCTGTTAAACGGCGGTGAAAGACACTGAATGGAATATGTGACTTTAATATTTGAGTTTGAAAAATTAACAGTATTTCTTACTATTCTGCAACTCTGCAGAGTACACAGAATAGGCTGCTAAACGGCGGTGATACACACTGAATGGAATATGTGACTTTAATATTTGAGTTTGAAAACTTAACAGTATTTCTTATAATTCTGCAACTGTACAGAGTACACAGAATAGGCTGTTAAACGGCGGTGAAAGACACTGAATGGAATATGTGACTTTAATATTTGAGTTTGAAAACTTAACAGTATTTCTTATAATTCTGCAACTGTACAGAGTACACAGAATAGGCTGTTAAACGGCGGTGAAAGACACTGAATGGAATATGTGACTTTAATATTTGAGTTTGAAAACTTAACAGTATTTCTTATAATTCTGCAACTCTGCAGAGTACACAGAATAGGCTGTTAAACGGCGGTGAAAGACACTGAATGGAATATGTGACTTTGATATTTTAGTTTGAAGACTTAACAGTATTTCTTCCTATTCTGCAACTCTGCACAGTACACAGAATGTGCTGCTACACTGCGGCGAAGCACACTGAATGGAATATGTGACTTTGATATTTTAGTTTGAAGACTTAACAGTATTTCTTCCTATTCTGCAACTCTGCACAGTACACAGAATGTGCTGCTACACTGCGGCGAAGCACACTGAATGGAATATGTGACTGATATTTTAGTTTGAAGACTTAACAGTATTTCTTCCTATTCTGCAACTCTGCACAGTACACAGAATGTGCTGCTAAACTGCGGCGAAGCACACTGAATGGAATATGTGACTTTGATATTTTAGTTTGAAGACTTAACAGTATTTCTTCCTATTCTGCAACTCTGCACAGTACACAGAATGTGCTGCTAAACTGCGGCGAAGTACACTGAATGGAATAAGTGACTTTAATATTTGAGTTTGAAAACTTAACAGTATTTCTTACTATTCTGCAACTCTGCAGAGTACACAGAATAGGCTGCTAAACTGCGGTGACACACACTGAATGGAATAAGTGACTTTAATATTTGAGTTTGAAAACTTAACAGTATTTCTTATAATTCTGGAACTGTACAGAGTACACAGAATAGGCTGTTAAACGGCGGTGAAAGACACTGAATGGAATATGTGACTTTAATATTTGAGTTTGAAAACTTAACAGTATTTCTTATAATTCTGCAACTCTGCAGAGTACACAGAATAGGCTGTTAAACGGCGGTGAAAGACACTGAATGGAATATGTGACTTTAATATTTGAGTTTGAAAACTTAACAGTATTTCTTATAATTCTGGAACTGTACAGAGTACACAGAATAGGCTGTTAAACGGCGGTGAAAGACACTGAATGGAATATGTGACTTTAATATTTGAGTTTGAAAAATTAACAGTATTTCTTACTATTCTGCAACTCTGCAGAGTACACAGAATAGGCTGCTAAACGGCGGTGATACACACTGAATGGAATATGTGACTTTAATATTTGAGTTTGAAAACTTAACAGTATTTCTTATAATTCTGCAACTGTACAGAGTACACAGAATAGGCTGTTAAACGGCGGTGAAAGACACTGAATGGAATATGTGACTTTAATATTTGAGTTTGAAAACTTAACAGTATTTCTTATAATTCTGCAACTGTACAGAGTACACAGAATAGGCTGTTAAACGGCGGTGAAAGACACTGAATGGAATATGTGACTTTAATATTTGAGTTTGAAAACTTAACAGTATTTCTTATAATTCTGGAACTGTACAGAGTACACAGAATAGGCTGTTAAACGGCGGTGAAAGACACTGAATGGAATATGTGACTTTAATATTTGAGTTTGAAAACTTAACAGTATTTCTTATAATTCTGCAACTGTACAGAGTACACAGAATAGGCTGTTAAACGGCGGTGAAAGACACTGAATGGAATATGTGACTTTAATATTTGAGTTTGAAAACTTAACAGTATTTCTTATAATTCTGCAACTCTGCAGAGTACACAGAATAGGCTGTTAAACGGCGGTGAAAGACACTGAATGGAATATGTGACTTTGATATTTTAGTTTGAAGACTTAACAGTATTTCTTCCTATTCTGCAACTCTGCACAGTACACAGAATGTGCTGCTACACTGCGGCGAAGCACACTGAATGGAATATGTGACTTTGATATTTTAGTTTGAAGACTTAACAGTATTTCTTCCTATTCTGCAACTCTGCACAGTACACAGAATGTGCTGCTACACTGCGGCGAAGCACACTGAATGGAATATGTGACTGATATTTTAGTTTGAAGACTTAACAGTATTTCTTCCTATTCTGCAACTCTGCACAGTACACAGAATGTGCTGCTAAACTGCGGCGAAGCACACTGAATGGAATATGTGACTTTGATATTTTAGTTTGAAGACTTAACAGTATTTCTTCCTATTCTGCAACTCTGCACAGTACACAGAATGTGCTGCTAAACTGCGGCGAAGCACACTGAATGGAATAAGTGACTTTAATATTTGAGTTTGAAAACTTAACAGTATTTCTTACTATTCTGCAACTCTGCAGAGTACACAGAATAGGCTGCTAAACTGCGGTGACACACACTGAATGGAATAAGTGACTTTAATATTTGAGTTTGAAAACTTAACAGTATTTCTTATAATTCTGGAACTGTACAGAGTACACAGAATAGGCTGTTAAACGGCGGTGAAAGACACTGAATGGAATATGTGACTTTAATATTTGAGTTTGAAAAATTAACAGTATTTCTTACTATTCTGCAACTCTGCAGAGTACACAGAATAGGCTGCTAAACTGCGGTGACACACACTGAATGGAATAAGTGACTTTAATATTTGAGTTTGAAAACTTAACAGTATTTCTTACTATTCTGCAACTCTGCAGAGTACACAGAATAGGCTGCTAAACTGCGGTGACACACACTGAATGGAATAAGTGACTTTAATATTTGAGTTTGAAAACTTAACAGTATTTCTTATAATTCTGGAACTGTACAGAGTACACAGAATAGGCTGTTAAACGGCGGTGAAAGACACTGAATGGAATATGTGACTTTAATATTTGAGTTTGAAAACTTAACAGTATTTCTTATAATTCTGCAACTCTGCAGAGTACACAGAATAGGCTGTTAAACGGCGGTGAAAGACACTGAATGGAATATGTGACTTTAATATTTGAGTTTGAAAACTTAACAGTATTTCTTATAATTCTGGAACTGTACAGAGTACACAGAATAGGCTGTTAAACGGCGGTGAAAGACACTGAATGGAATATGTGACTTTAATATTTGAGTTTGAAAAATTAACAGTATTTCTTACTATTCTGCAACTCTGCAGAGTACACAGAATAGGCTGCTAAACGGCGGTGATACACACTGAATGGAATATGTGACTTTAATATTTGAGTTTGAAAACTTAACAGTATTTCTTATAATTCTGCAACTGTACAGAGTACACAGAATAGGCTGTTAAACGGCGGTGAAAGACACTGAATGGAATATGTGACTTTAATATTTGAGTTTGAAAACTTAACAGTATTTCTTATAATTCTGCAACTGTACAGAGTACACAGAATAGGCTGTTAAACGGCGGTGAAAGACACTGAATGGAATATGTGACTTTAATATTTGAGTTTGAAAACTTAACAGTATTTCTTATAATTCTGCAACTCTGCAGAGTACACAGAATAGGCTGTTAAACGGCGGTGAAAGACACTGAATGGAATATGTGACTTTGATATTTTAGTTTGAAGACTTAACAGTATTTCTTCCTATTCTGCAACTCTGCACAGTACACAGAATGTGCTGCTACACTGCGGCGAAGCACACTGAATGGAATATGTGACTTTGATATTTTAGTTTGAAGACTTAACAGTATTTCTTCCTATTCTGCAACTCTGCACAGTACACAGAATGTGCTGCTACACTGCGGCGAAGCACACTGAATGGAATATGTGACTGATATTTTAGTTTGAAGACTTAACAGTATTTCTTCCTATTCTGCAACTCTGCACAGTACACAGAATGTGCTGCTAAACTGCGGCGAAGCACACTGAATGGAATATGTGACTTTGATATTTTAGTTTGAAGACTTAACAGTATTTCTTCCTATTCTGCAACTCTGCACAGTACACAGAATGTGCTGCTAAACTGCGGCGAAGTACACTGAATGGAATAAGTGACTTTAATATTTGAGTTTGAAAACTTAACAGTATTTCTTACTATTCTGCAACTCTGCAGAGTACACAGAATAGGCTGCTAAACTGCGGTGACACACACTGAATGGAATAAGTGACTTTAATATTTGAGTTTGAAAACTTAACAGTATTTCTTATAATTCTGGAACTGTACAGAGTACACAGAATAGGCTGTTAAACGGCGGTGAAAGACACTGAATGGAATATGTGACTTTAATATTTGAGTTTGAAAACTTAACAGTATTTCTTATAATTCTGCAACTCTGCAGAGTACACAGAATAGGCTGTTAAACGGCGGTGAAAGACACTGAATGGAATATGTGACTTTAATATTTGAGTTTGAAAACTTAACAGTATTTCTTATAATTCTGGAACTGTACAGAGTACACAGAATAGGCTGTTAAACGGCGGTGAAAGACACTGAATGGAATATGTGACTTTAATATTTGAGTTTGAAAAATTAACAGTATTTCTTACTATTCTGCAACTCTGCAGAGTACACAGAATAGGCTGCTAAACGGCGGTGATACACACTGAATGGAATATGTGACTTTAATATTTGAGTTTGAAAACTTAACAGTATTTCTTATAATTCTGCAACTGTACAGAGTACACAGAATAGGCTGTTAAACGGCGGTGAAAGACACTGAATGGAATATGTGACTTTAATATTTGAGTTTGAAAACTTAACAGTATTTCTTATAATTCTGCAACTGTACAGAGTACACAGAATAGGCTGTTAAACGGCGGTGAAAGACACTGAATGGAATATGTGACTTTAATATTTGAGTTTGAAAACTTAACAGTATTTCTTATAATTCTGGAACTGTACAGAGTACACAGAATAGGCTGTTAAACGGCGGTGAAAGACACTGAATGGAATATGTGACTTTAATATTTGAGTTTGAAAACTTAACAGTATTTCTTATAATTCTGCAACTGTACAGAGTACACAGAATAGGCTGTTAAACGGCGGTGAAAGACACTGAATGGAATATGTGACTTTAATATTTGAGTTTGAAAACTTAACAGTATTTCTTATAATTCTGCAACTCTGCAGAGTACACAGAATAGGCTGTTAAACGGCGGTGAAAGACACTGAATGGAATATGTGACTTTGATATTTTAGTTTTTAAGACTTAACAGTATTTCTTCCTATTCTGCAACTCTGCACAGTACACAGAATGTGCTGCTACAGAAAGAAGGCGGACCGCACCAAACCGGCCCGCAAATGTTCCACGGAGCACCCCCTTGCGTAAATCTACCTTGCCAAGGTGTAGGTGTTCCGCGGTATGGCGTTTTTTTAAGGAAAGTGCGGACGACAAAAGATTTGTAGTTTGCAACCTGTGCCACACCAGAATGAGCCGAGGCATGAACACTAGAAACCTCACCACCACCAGCATGATCCGACACATGGCATCCAAGCACCGTAGTAAGTGGGAGGAACCGCATTCAGTGTGTACACAGTACACAGAATGTGCTGCTAAACTGCGGCGAAGCACACTGAATGGAATATGTGACTTTGATATTTTAGTTTGAAGACTTAACAGTATTTCTTCCTATTCTGCAACTCTGCACAGTACACAGAATGTGCTGCTAAACTGCGGCGAAGCACACTGAATGGAATATGTGACTTTAATATTTGAGTTTGAAAACTTAACAGTATTTCTTATAATTCTGCAACTCTGCACAGTACACAGAATGTGCTGCTACACTGCGGCGAAGCACACTGAATGGAATATGTGACTTTGATATTTTAGTTTGAAGACTTAACAGTATTTCTTCCTATTCTGCAACTCTGCACAGTACACAGAATGTGCTGCTACACTGCGGCGAAGCACACTGAATGGAATATGTGACTGATATTTTAGTTTGAAGACTTAACAGTATTTCTTCCTATTCTGCAACTCTGCACAGTACACAGAATGTGCTGCTAAACTGCGGCGAAGCACACTGAATGGAATATGTGACTTTGATATTTTAGTTTGAAGACTTAACAGTATTTCTTCCTATTCTGCAACTCTGCACAGTACACAGAATGTGCTGCTAAACTGCGGCGAAGCACACTGAATGGAATATGTGACTTTGATATTTTAGTTTGAAGACTTAACAGTATTTCTTCCTATTCTGCAACTCTGCACAGTACACAGAATGTGCTGCTAAACTGCGGCGACGCACACTGAATGGAATATGTGACTTTGATATTTTAGTTTGAAGACTTAACAGTATTTCTTCCTATTCTGCAACTCTGCACAGTACACAGAATGTGCTGCTAAACTGCGGCGAAGCACACTGAATGGAATATGTGACTTTGATATTTTAGTTTGAAGACTTAACAGTATTTCTTCCTATTCTGCAACTCTGCACAGTACTCAGAATGTGCTGCTAAACTGCGGCGACGCACACTGAATGGAATACGTGACTTTGATATTTTAGTTTGAAGACTTAACAGAATGTGCTCTAATCTGCAACTTTGCACACTAAACAGAATGTGCTCTAATCTGCAACTTTGCACACTAAACAGAATGTGCTCTAATCTGCAACTTTGCACACTAAACAGAATGTGCTCTAATCTGCAACTGTGCACACTAAACAGAATGTGCTCTAATCTGCAACTTTGCACACTAAACAGAATATATATATATTTTTTTTTTTTTTTTTGTTTTTTTCCCCCCACACCAAATAACCTGCTGCCCCCACACACAGTAGTCCTAAAAAGGACTTTTGGTTCTTTTTTTTTCACAATTTTTGTTTTTTTCCTCCCTACACTGCCTTTCCCTTCCTATCCTCAGCTCTCCCTGGCTCAGACTGAGCCGAACTCGATGGTCAGGTGCTATACAGCACCTGACCACGGGTTCTGGCCAGCCAATCAGTGTAATGCCAGCAGCCAACATGGCTGCTGGCATTACACCGATGTCAGAGCCTCCCTGCACGTTTATTGGCTGCGCAGCAGCCGCAAAACGTGCGGGGAGGAGACCCGAACATGGCGGGCGAGCACATGCGGTACTCGTACGAGTACCGCCATGTGCCGAGCAGAGCGATGCTCGAGCCGATCCGAGCATCGGCCGAGCATGCTCGCTCAACACTATTAATGATCGATCATATTTCCCTACTTTGTGCATGTGATACAGAGAAATACAAGGAAAATCTGTTGAATTCCCGTGAAACGCATACATATAGATACACACACACATACAGCATATGTGTATACATGTGTCCTCCCCCATAGAATTCCATGGGATCCACCAGCCTGAGTTTGGCAGATGTAATTTACAGATCTTTCTGTTCTTTGCCCAGTGATGAACAAATGATGACCAAATATGATCAGGCCATTGGAGAATAGGCATCCTTGTGCCGTTCGTGGATTAATTAATTTCAGTAACAGAATAGGAGCCTCTGTTACAGTATGGTAAAGTGAGCAGCTGCCCAGTTCCCACAGAGCACTGTCACAGTTAAAACTAAACCCTTCCGATCCTAAAACATACTTTGGATCACTCTAGTCCTCCATTTCCCTTGAGGGGCTAGGTCAGTGATCCTCAGCTCCAGCTTTCTAGGTACACTAACAGGTCAGGTTTTCAGGATATCCCTTATTAGGCACAGACAGCTCAATCACAATAGATAAACAACTGATTACTCAAATATGATCTAGCAGGGATAGACTGAAAAGCTGAGATGTTGGTGTTTCCAGAAAGCCTAATGTTGAGAAACACTAATGGAGGGTCTGTCCAATGTGTGAAAACTGTAGGTGTAAGAATGTAGCTTAGTGTGAGCAAAAAGTAAACTAAAACTCACAGCGCTAACACAACATAAATATACATATATAATATAAATGAATTTAATATACCAAGTGAATAAGATATGACAAGCAGCAAGGAAAGAGGGGATTTTCTGCTATCCCAGGAAAATGTCATTAGGCTTCAGTAATGAGAAGACCTGAATTCCCAGGCAGCAGTTCTCCACCATCAGCCGTGCAATCTGAACCTTACAGCCTGCTACTTGAAGCCCAGATCCTTAAGATTTTCTAGGAATGTTATTGAGATTTTACTAAACACCAGGAAGGAAAAGGAACAGATTTTGGCCTGGTGTAGTGAAAGTAATCTTGACTTTCTGGATCCTTCTATTCCAATGCTTATGGATTTTCTGGTGGAAGATTTTCCGAAAGGTCTTAGAACAAGTAATTTTAAGGTTGCGCTGAGAAGCTTCCTGGGACATTCATTTGCAGATAATGTTCAAGTCAAGCGATTCTTAAGATCCACATTGATCCTAAGACCTAAAACTCTGCCTCGGTTTACTTTCTGGGACCTCAATTTGGTTTGAAGGCTCTAGCTCAGAATTATTTCAAGCCTTTGGATTCATCTTCCTTGAAAATTATGTCTCTCAAGACAGCCCTGCTGGTGGTCATCACTTCAACAAACCCTTTCCACAATAAGGAACCCTTTCTGTAATTCAAGCCAGATGTGGTAGTCTTGAGGATCCCTCTGGAATTTATTCCGAAATTTCTTTTTACTTTTTATAGCAAAAAAGAGGTACGTGTACATAGTTTCTTTCTAGATCTAGCATTGGAGAAAGAAAGGCTCTTGCACAACTTGGATGTAAAAAGCTGTCTTCAAATATATCTGGAAAGGATGAAGTCATTACGGTTATCCAATTCCTTATTAGTGACTTATTTCAGTATTCATAAAGGAAAGAAAGCTTCAAACAATTGCTAGGTGGATAACATTGACTACTGAAGCCTACAAAGTCCACAATTTGAAAGTTCCTTCAGTAATCAGAGAGAATTCAACCAGAGCTATTTCAGTGTCTTAGGCAGAGAAGACACAGAAATCTGAGGAACAGAGTTGTAGAGCTACTACTTGCCAGTACACTATCAACTGAATCAGCAGAGGAGGCTGGGTTTGGACATTTAGTTCAAGTAATCCCAGATCCTGGTTAAATTCAACAGCCCACATGCTACGCAGTTGTTTTTGAGCTGCAAAATGTTGCATTCTGTTGCAGACTTCCATCATTATGAATTCACTTTAAATTGTGCACAGAACTTTGCTGACTTTTTTAAAAATAAGGTGCAGTCCCTTCACCAAACCATACCCTCCACATGCTCTTCCCCAATCCCCATGATTCTTAGTTCACCTCAAGCAACCCTCAGCTCATTCACCCCTATTACAGAGGAGGAGGTATCTCTCTTATTATCCTCCTCTCCACCTACTACATGCCCCAGGATCCCATTCCCTCTCACCTTAACAAAGCTCTTGCAGCTACTCTTGTTCCCAGCCTTTTTAATATATTTAACTCCTCTCTTTCCTCCTAATTCAAACATGCAATAGTCAAACCCATACCCAAAAACCCTCCTTCGACCCCACCTGTCTTTCAAATTACCATCCAGTTCCACTCCTCCTCTTTGCATCTAAATCTTGGAATGCCTTGTATTCTCATACTTAACCTCTTTTATCAATTTCAACTCTCTTCTTCACCCTTTACAGTCAGGTTTCCATTCCAACTACTCCACAAAGACAGTCCTAACAAAATTCACTAATGACCCACACACAGCAAAGGACAAAGGGCAATACAGTATACTAATCATACTAGATCTATCTAATTCCTTTGACACTGTTAATAATCATGTACTCCTACTAGACACACCCTTGGCATCCGTGACAAACCTCTAGAATGGATTTCCTCCTATCCACCTTACCGTACTTTCAATGTTTCTTTTGCTTACGCTTTCTCATCTCCACATGTCCTCTCAGTAGCCATACCTCATGGATCAGTTCTGGGACCACATCTCATTTCCCTGTACACACTCTCACTTGGTGACCTCATCTCATCTCTTAGCTTTAATTACATCTGTATGCAGACTACCTCTCTTTTTATGACCTCAGTCTAGCTGTGCAGTCTTGAGTCATTCAGTGTCTTATAGCAATTTCTTCATGGATGGCCCACTGACATCTTAAACGTAATATGGCTAAGACAGAACTGGTTGTATTCCCTCCAAAAACCCACCCACTAACCCCTTTCTCCATCACAGTTAACAATTCTGTCATCTACTCAGTAATCAAAGCACTCTGTCTTGGAGGTCATACTTGACTCTACCTTGACATTCACCCCCTATATCCAAGCTGTCACCAGAATATGTCACTTGTTCCTGAAAAATACTGCCAAAATGCATCCCTTCCTCTGAATGTCAACAGCAAAAACTCTTAGGCCTTCATTCTCTCTAGACTCAAGTACTTCAAAATTCTACTCTCTGGTCTTCCTACCTCTCATCTTTCTCCTCTCATCTTTCTCAATTTCTCTGCAAGAATAACTGCCTTTGCTCCCAGATACCTTACCTCTCATCTGCTTCTGAAACCCCTCTGTTGGCTACATATAAAGTTCAGCACCCTCTTACATTTCTGTAATTATCTCCCGCTGCACCCCTTCCCGTCACTTGCGTTCTTCTCAAGTGTTCTTTCTGCTCTCTCCCGAAACAACTAGAGCCTTCTCTCAGTTGTAATCTTTTTCACTGACTGCCCCTCGACTTTGAAATGCCCTCCCTATCACCATACACCAATCATACACACTAATCACTTTCAAGCATCTCCTGAATAGCCACTTGCTCCAGGAGGCATCTCAGTAACAATATTCTCATTGCGCACATCGACAGTCACATTAGACTCATTCTGCACTTCATTCACTAAGCCTTGTATTTAAACGTATGATCCTCCTCATACTGTCTCTGTCTGTTGTCATGATTTCTAATTAGATTGTTTGCTACTTGGGGCAGGGTTTCTTTGCCAATGTATGAATCCCTTTGCTACACTTTTTGTCCCTGCAATAATGCAATGATCGTACTTTAGCCTGATGTTCTTAACCCAGTTCTGTATCTCTGTATCATACTATTACAACGTCTGTAAAGCACTATGTACATGTATGGCTCTATATAAATAAATACACATGCATACAAGACAGTTGGTGTCCCTTCCTAAGTTTAACTTTTCTTCTCTCTCTCCTGGTGTTCTGCCAAGGAAACCCTGAAAGAAAGAAAGAAGTTTCTTACCTGTCAATTCCATTTCACTTGGGTCCTTACAGGTGGGACACATACTTCCCCCCTATATATGTTTTCTGGAATAAAATATTTGTTAGCATTATTGTTTGTCTGTTCACTTTGATCATCACTGTAGGTTGTTAGATGAAGGAGGTATTTATTATTTTTGATGCACCTGCCCTGATTGGAAGGAACTACTAAATAAAGTTAAATATCTCAGAAACTATTGTTTGAGATTAAAAATGACTTAAAAATATGGGTAATTTTGGACACTCTTCAAAGTCACCTATTTGCTACAAGTAATGGCTCCACTTTAAGGCCCTGTGTTTAAGAATGTGTTGACAAGGGTTACATAGTAGAGTGTTGTTGTCTACATATTGCTACTCATGCATAACATTAAATGGCAGCTAGATTATGCTGTTCAGATGGTTGGGTATTGCCCAAGCATAAAACAACCTACTTAAAGGGATAGTAATGTTTCATATTAAAAGCAGCTCTAATTAATCATCATAGTATTTGGACTTTGGAGAGTGTTATTTCAATTCTGTCACAGTTGTAGTTCAAGAGTAATTCAATGACAAATTATCCCCCTCCCTCCCCTTTTACTGATGTAACACTGTTCAGCCAGTGCAGAAAGGCGGTGCCCAGGTAAATTGCAGAGAGGGACAATCTTTAGTGTTGAGCGAGCACCCCGATGCTCGGGTGCTCGGGTGCTCTGACCGAGCACCCCCTGAGGCTCGAGTGCTCGGCCGAGCACCCGAGCCCCATTGCATATAATGGGGCGACACGAGCATTACACCAGGCACCCCCTGCTCTGATGAGGGGAGGGTGCCTGGTCAATGCCCCCCTTCATCTCCGCTATGCCCCCTTCATCTCCGAATGCCCCCTTCATCTCCGCAATGTCCCCCTTCATCTCCGCTATGCCCCCTTCATCTCCGCTATGCCCCTCTTCCACAATGTCCCCCTTCATCTCCGCTATGCCCCTCTTCCACAATGTGCCCCTTCATCTCCGCTATGCCCCTCTTCCACAATGTCCCCCTTCATCTCCTCTATGGCATAGAGGAGATGAAGGGGGACATTGTGGAAGAGGGGCATAGTGGAGATGAAGGGGCACATTGTGGAAGAGGGGCATAGCGGAGATGAAGGGGGACATTGTGGAAGACGGGCATAGCGGAGATGAAGGGGGACATTGTGGAAGAGGGGCATAGAGTCTATGCCCCTCTTCCACAATGTCCCCCTTCATCTCCGCAATGCCCCCTTCATCTCCGCAATGCCCCCGTACCTCCAGTCCCTGGTGGTCCAGCGGAGCGTCTTCAGATCTGTGCCTCTTCCGGCACAGATCCCCGCCACCCGAACATGGCGGGCGAGCACATGGCGGTACTCGACGAGTACCGCCATGTGCCGAGCAGAGCGATGCTCGAGCCGATCCGAGCATCGGCCGAGCACGCTCGCTCAACACTAACAATCTTCAATTAAGATAAGGGAAAAACCTGAAAAACTTGTCAAGGGGGGAAGGGCTTTCATTGTTTTCTTACAAAGAAGATTGTCCCCTTCGGTTATCTGTCTAGTCTTACAACCAGATCCACATCTGAGAAGAGATGGCTTACACTAGGTAAAAGGGGCGGGAGGGGGAAACTTTGCTTGTGAATATCTCTCAAACCATAAAGGTTTGAGAGATAAGACTTATATCGTTCTTCATGTTTTTTTAATGCCTACAAAATAAAATAAAGATAAAACGAAGTATTACTATCCCTTTAAGCATTCTGCAATTTCCTTTTGTTTTGGGAAATTGCAGTACAGGGTAGCTGCATGGGAGCCTAATGGATGATGTTCATTGCAACCTCAGTGAATGGCTGACCCACATGGGTATCAGGCAATCACTTGTGGCTAAAACATAGTAGACTAGCCATCTGACTTGCTAATCCAGTGAAGATATCACAGAGGCAAAATAATATAATGCAGGTAAGTAGCACAGACGGTTTGAACATGGAACCACCAAAAACACTTAATCACCCCTGTAGCAAAGCCTAAATATTAACTGGGTAACAAATATGCCATGACAGTTTTCCTTTAACATAAACTGTAGTGAGTAACAGCAACACGTTGCCTTGTAGAAAACAGAGTATACAGGTTACAGACATATTGTCACAATAAATACCAGGGTGGTGGCAGGGGGTAAACTAAGATGTGGAAAAGAGGAGATAACTTCTCCTGTGTGATGACCTCTCCAGTTACTGTGTTATACTATGGAATGTCTCAAGCTGGAAAGCTGTTATTGCATACCTGTCATCAAGCCCCCCAACACTACATGTTTTCAGGATCTCCTCAACTAACATGAATAAATGGTATTACTCAGGCAGAGCTTTCAGAATGATTGAACCACTGATTGATTCACATGTGTTCATGTGAAGAGTTCCAGGTTAATAAACTTGCTTCATAGAAAACCATGAGAAATTGCTATTTTTTATGTCCTTTTTAGCACATTTTAGCATATAACTACCAAGAGCTTAATATTGCTTTTTAGCTGGGATTTTGAAAGTTTATTGACATCAGGATCCCCATGTTTTAGGGGTGATGTCCATTTCCGCAACAGTGGTTACACCTGGCACTGGCTAACTGTGCTTTTGTATAAATAATGTTAAATTAAGAACACAAACTCACTTAAAAAATGCAATGTTGGTGATTGTGATCCTAATCCAGTTTCCTGATTTACGCCCCAAAGGGCTTTATCACAGGAAATTTGCATTATCAGGAGTTTGTTTATTAACGTGTCTAATTAAAACATTTCTACCATCTGGACACTACAGTGTAATACAACTGTACTCTTTTGAGCAAGGTAAAAAGGCAATTAAGTTATTAGAAGGAATACTGTTTACAGTAACTATGATGGATTTACAGGAAAAAGTATGGCTTCCGGAACAAAACTGTTATTTATGCAGGTGGACTGTAAAAGTACAAATATTTGTAAGATTCATGTTTATCTACAGAGTAAATAGTTGATTCTTCTAGTTAGATAATAACATACTATTTATTAAAAATATTCTGCTGCAAGGGAGGAAATTTAAATTGATTGCTATTAAGATATTTAGCTCAAGTACTGAATTGTTTGTCCATTAAACAGAATCATGGAGATGGATGTGCTCAGAAGATCTGGAGTAATTATGGAGAAGCCAACTGCTCCATGGGGGATCAGTAAATGTTCCCAAAATTTTCACTGAGTTACAAGGTTCTTTTAACACCTTGAAAGCTAAAGAGGTCACCAATACTTCCAATATGTCGGAGACCTTGCTAGCATTAAAGGGGCTTAAAAAACCCACAATTTTAAATAATTTAGAAGCTTTATTTTGGGAATAAATTGAATGTAACCCCTTTGGTGCTAGAGATCTCTCCAATGCATTGCAGGTCAATGCTTTGGCTATCTCTCTGTCATTCAAATGGTTAAGTTAATTGGAATAAATTCATTGAGAGACATTCACAGCTGACAATCAAGTGTCAGGTGCCCAAATAAGTACATGAAAGATACTCTAAGGACTTGAGTTAACCCTTTGAGTGCCATTTAGGTATACAATGCACTGCATATCTTGCTGAATACAACCCTTAGTTCATAGCCCCTTGAATGCTTTACAGTGTATTGGAGATGTCTTTGACCTCCAATGGGTTAATACTGAGTACAATAGAAATTGTACATTGGACATATAAGGAAACCTTGGGCTAAACCAATCAGGTGGTAACCCTAGCCACAATTCATGGAAGTTCAGTATGAAATGCGTCAGACTGATAGCATGATGTTTTATACAGACTTAATTACCAAGTGGCTTTGTAGCTGGTACCATTAATCTATGTCAGTGTAAGTGACAGACTGGCTGTAAGACATTGCCAAGTGATAAAACGATTGATGGATTCTTCCTTAGACTAGGAAGTTCTGCAGGATTTAAGACAATGGAGAGTATTTAGTGAATACATGTTGTGATAAAAATTCCACTACATAATGTAAGCTGTTGTACAGTTTTCTATAGACGTAACCGTACTACAAGAAAAAAAAAGACAGGTGAAATATTACTCATGTTGTAATAAACTGGAGGAGTTGTGAAGCAAACCAACTGAAGAAAAGAGGACAAATAAAAAATTCCCCAAATTCCCATTGATTTAAATGGAGATTTTTGTCCTATCGAAGATCTGTCCAGTGCATTACTTTGCCTTGTGTTACAGACTTCTCTAGGACTTAATGGAATGAACTCTCATTTAAATCAATGGGAATTTTGATTAATCGTCTATGGTGCATTTGGTTTGCACAGAATCATACTGGTTCTTTGATGACATTCCCCTCACTTGGATGGTGTACAAATACAATTCTGTACTAATCAGGATACATTTTTCAGCCCTACACCTGTCTTATACCAATTTACTAAGTTAATTACAGTGGAAATTCTCCGCTTAATGTCTCTTGCCACAATAGAACATCTAGGTCTCGATTCAATTACCCCTTTAAAACAGCCGGTACAACAATGTAGATTTGTCTACAGAAACTAACTTGTGGCCAAATGTCTGTTGTGTGTTTTTAGCTCCCAAAACTCACTCTAAATAGCATGAGTAATTGGAACATCAATGGAAAATGGTTAATGTTCGGTGCCTGACACACTGTCAAGCACAGATTGTGAGCACAAACACACAGTCACCCTCCTAAACACTAACCCTACACTATCCCTAACAGTGAAGTGCAACATTACTAGCCCTAACACTATCCTAACAACCAGAGCTGTGACACTCACTTATCATCCACTGTCCATCTTCTGTCATCTTCTTTGTCCTTCTTATTTTTCTTTATCTCCTTTCTTCTTCTCATCAGTCTTCTCTTCTGCTTTCTTCTCTTCTGATCTTCTGTGTTGAAAATATGTCCCTTTAAAAAAAAAATAAAGTCAACATTAAATTTGTGTTTAAACAAAAAATGTTTCCAAGTAACGCATTCATAAAGCCTTTGGGTGCCACAGCAGTACACATTGCAGAGAAAGTGTTGCATACCTCTCTGACACACAAAGGGTTAAATCTGTGCCAGAATTCCATTAAGCAAAAAGATATGTGGGCCCAATGAGATAAAAATGATTCCAAATCCATATCACATTAGAATTAGAATTAACCCCGATATAAAATATATGTGTTGAAATTCCCAAATCCATTGGTAAAGGGCAATGTGGGTGTTAAAAGATGCCACCACCACTATGGCCGGCAGTGGCTGCAGGAATGCAGGACGAAAATCCTCCCTACTTGATACCTTTTGGGCCATTACCCGATTGTCTCTGTTCAAAATGGTTTCCAGCATACCATTTGCTGGGATGTGTGCTTACACACCTCCCAGCCAATCAGCTTCTAATGTTGGAATGATAAAAACCTAGAAAGAAGCTGATTGGCTGGGAGGTATATAAGCACACATCCCAGTCAATGGTAGGCTGGAAACCATTTTGAATAGATACTGGCCATATAAAAGCCAGTTTCTGTTCAATTTTTTCACACAGATCCTTGAGCAAAAGGTATCAAGGAAGGGGAATTTTTGGACTGCATTCCTGCTGCCACCGCCGCTATCGCCGGCAGTCATCTTTTAACCCTTACACTGCCTCTTACCATTGTATTTGGGAATTTCAACACATGTATTTTCTATAGGGGCTAATTCTAATTCTTGTGAGACATGGATTGGGAATCAATTTTATCATATCGGGCCCCCATATATTTCTTCTTATTGGAATGCTGGTACAGGTTTACAATTTTTCCATTTGTGGAAGGGGTGGCCAATTTTTGGATTTGCAGCTGTTAGGGACTACAACTCCCATAATTCGCAGTCAGCCATTGGCTGGCTAGAGATTATGGCAGTTGTGGTCACCAAGCGTTGGCGGTCCAACAATCTGCTTTAAATGTATAATAATGATTAAAATTTTAAAAAAATATTTTGGATTCATCCTGCTCAGTAAGACAAAGAATAGACTATCGCTCAGTAGCTGTAGTACCCTAGTTTTACTTAGTAGGATAAACCCTGCAATATATATTTTTCAAAATTAATTGTTACTATCCCGTTATAGTAACAATAGGCCATAAGCTTAATCTTGCATCAACTCAAATAATAAGAATTGTAGATACTAAATAGCAAGCATAAAAACAAAAGTACCAGACAGGTCAGCAAAGATAATTTGCTGCCCCGCTGACACACAAAGTGTTTATAAGCTTGACCTATTTCCACTATGTCCTGGAAGCCATAAAGTGTCAGTGCCTTTATTGTAGGACACATTTAATACCTCTCAGAGGAAAAATATCAGAAAATTCAATGGAGTTCAAGGTTAGTATCATAAAGGACCGATGAGTCTGGTCGAATGTCTCTACCTCTAAGGAGAGGAAAACAGATGAGAGATATAGAAGTGATGCTGGTGGCTGCCATGCTCATTGTAACTTACAATACCTTCTGCACTGATGTTGTACAATGAACGCTCTTATTAATTATTTACTTTACTGATGTCCTCTTTCATCATCAGACTCTAGCACTGTTATCAGCACTTGACACTTATGTACTCTGGATGTCTCCCATTACCACTTTAGACTGTAAGCTTTCGGGCAAAGCACCTGAAACCCTGTATTGTTTAAACCCTTAAATTGTAAAGCGCTGCGTACACTTGTGGCGCTATATAAATAAACATATTAATTAATTCATTCATACCTGGCAACCCCAAGTGGGTATCAGCCAATAAATTGTGACTGATTCCACTATCACAATAACCCCCAATGCAATGGGATTGCCAGAGTAATGCAGGAGATCAGATTTAAGTAGCATGGCTGGCTTGGCCTATGCCTTAGAGCAGTACAGCTAGAGCAGCACAGCCAAGTCGCCAGTGTATTGCCATAAAACGATACTGATTTTGTTCATATGTTCATCAAAAGTAGCTCTACTTTCCACATTAGATAGTCATTTTTTTTACTTAAATATGGTTGAGCAACCTGCAGCCCTACGGGTTTGCTGGATTATCACTCCTGTTATCCTCATATTCATCTTCAGCTGGTCATTGACTATACTGAAATCTTTATCATGTGATACTAACAAACAGAAATAAATTGTTCAGGTGGAGTATTGGTCGATTGACACAGTTATTTACCGATGGGGGTGCTAAGTAGTAGAATAATGTAACGATGTGAAAAACAGAAACTATATATAAGGCACTCACATTACACTGTTTACCCTTTACAGCACAGAAGAAAATATACGTGTTGTGGTAAATGAAATGCTGTATTATATCTGAGGCTCAAATACAAATTATTTTAACAAATAATTGCTATCAAGAACTGTTACAGAGATCTGCAAGCAGCTATCCAAACAGATGTTTGTGCTCCATAAACAGCAAAGAACGGGACTCTCATACATTTCTGTGCTCACCTATAAGCTGAACAAAGGCCACCAAATAATGACCACAGCATAGTGCTAACTGGAGCTTGATGTAACAATAGAAGCCATTCATAGCACACCGAAGACAAGCGTGAATGCCGGGAGGAGAATTAGGCAGTCAAATAGAGCTTTGCCGAAGAATCTGCGTGCTGCATTATGCTGACCGGCACAGCTTGAAGATAGAATATCTGCAAAAGCACTTACATTAAAAAACAAACAGCTTTCCTAATAATACTTTAGTAACAAAACCTATGGTAAAATTTTGTATAAGGTGATACATCCCCTTTAACAGAGAATCAACAGTTACCATTTATATAATAAGAATGGTCAAATAGACATCATATATAAGCAAATGGTGTGCATATTAAATATTTTACAGTCAGAAAAGCTACAAAAAGAGGGTATTGAATGTTTATAAAAAATGGAAATGTTTCTTTTGTTTACATTGGTAGATGGAAACAATAATTCTTTGTCAGTTTTGAGCCTGAGAAAGTCTGTCTAGTGGGGTTGAGTTTTAATGAAGTACTTTATTCAATTGTAAGACCACAATTCATTGGCAGGGAACGAGAGAACCTCTGTTAGCCTATTAAAGCCCACTTCTAGGTGTTGTGTGTAAAATAATTGGTGGGTCTGGGATTTTTCTGTTTGTTTTTTTTTGTCTATTTGACATCTCCCTTGCTATTTTTTTGATTTTACGTATGTGCACACACACCACACACACACATTTATCTCTATCTATATCACACACACACACACACACACACACACACACACACACACACACACACACACACACAGACATACATTCAAACTATCTCTCTCACACCTCTTTCTGTTGGCATTTTCAACTACTTTTCTCATACCAGTCTTTTAGCTCCTCTCTTTTCGCTCCTTGCTATCATGAAATCAGCATCAAATCTTGGTTGGAGCTATAGCTTGATATTCTTTCTGAATTATCTGTGCTCCTAACCCATCATATTTATTCTCTCTGGACAATCTTGAGATACTTAATTTAGGTAACTTATACTTCAAAATGAATTAGTTTATTAAGTAACTTTAGCCTGCTTAGATAAAACTTAGGTAAAGGAATAGGAAGTTTCTGCAAAACCTAAAGTATTTTTGAAACAGTTACCATTTTCACTAGATTTATTTGCCATGATAGGCCAAGATTATTCCAGCTTTTGAAATATTGGGAAATGTTGTCCATCTGAAGGAGGAGGCTGTGTTTCAATTTGCTTTTAATTTGTGGTAGTAAACGAATAGTAACACTTAACATGCAAAAAATAAATATTGTAGGGTTTATTCTCTTGAGTAAAACAAGGGTACTCTCAGTGCTGAGAGGTGTTTTATTCAAAAGTTATTTGGATTCAAACTTTAATTGTTCTGGTGCAATATATTAAATACTCTGAAATTTTACAGTGGAGCCGTTGACCATAAACCACCTATGGAGGTTTAAGGTCAACTTGCCAGAGCTGTACATAGGATGGTGTAGCATCAGCATCACTGTACAATTTCAGGTCATTGAGATAGGGTACCTAAAAAATTCAAGTTTGAGCTACAATAGCTTTTGACTAAAACATCTTTCAGCACTGGGAGTACCCGTACTTTACTCAACCTTAAAAAAGGAGCATATACTAATGTATTTTAAATTTTCAGTCAAAAAGTACCAATCAACCTTTTCAAGTACCTTCTCTGCATTTATTGAGAGATGGAGGATGAGTTCTAGGTATTTTTATCACAATTCTAGGAGCTGTGACAATATCAGGGTGTTTTACTGGTTTCCCTGCCAGTGACAAAGCCTGTATGATTCAGGTTTATAGTAAGTGAGATGAATCATTTTAGTCTGTTAGGCTGAGATTTTGGAAACATTGTTGTGTCCAAATTCAATAAGGATACGGGAAGTTAACACTAACATTGTGCATGGTCCTCATTCTCTTTTGGGAAATTGTGAATATGCAATATTTGGTGATCCCTTGCAGAAGACTATGAAAGACACTTGTCATCAGGAAACGCAATTTTGATGAAAATGTCTTATAAGGTACCAAAGGGAGGACATCTGGGCCTGGTGGCTTTCCTGTTGGGGGCTCTTTCACAGCCCAGTTTAGGAACGTTTCAACTTTTGAAGCTGCAATGTCTTCTTTGATTTGATCCAGAAACTGGGGGGAGGGAGAATCTTTTATTAATCTTTTATTAATTTTCCTTCTGGGATTTTCATCTGGAGAGCATATGAAATTTGTTTTCAGGCCTTTATTTCTAGTTTAACAAAACTGCAACATTTGTTATTGACTTTGTCTAAAATTTGTCAAGTGGGTAAAGGTCTCAATATACCTTGTAGCTTTTGGAAAAGATAATTTTGGAAAATAGATCAGTTAATTCCAATTACTTTTTCTTTCTGGTGCTATTTTTCAATTTAATAAACAGTTATCTCACAAAACACCAAAAATTCCTCCCACTATTTAAGGTAGGTGTAGAGTCATTGTCATTATCTTTCAAGAACTCTCTGAATTGTTATTCAATGTAGTTGACAGCTCTGGGTTTTGCCTGCCTCCCTGTTTCCTCTTTCTTTTTTTCTTTAAGGAAAAACCTGAAAGACCTGACAAGGGGGAAAGGGTTTTCCTTATGCTCACAGTAAGAAGACTGTCCCTTGTGGCAAGCTATCTGGTCAAGTGACCAGATTCCACATCTGAGGGGAAGTGGCTTACAATAGGTAAAAGGGGCAGAAGGGGAATACTTTATAATTCAATTACTCTTGAACTACAAATCTGAAAGTATTGAAATAATACTCCCCATGGCCCAAATACTATGAAGATCAATTGGAGCTGATATTTTTGTGAAACATTACTATCCATTTAACAGTATGGACTCATTCATTGCCATGCCAACATTCAAGTTTGACTCCCCTGGTCATCAGGAAGCTGCTGAAGCGGCAGTGTTTGAACATCCACAATGGCCCAATAAGCCATTGAGTTTAGGGTACAGGCCTACAACACTGATTGGGAGGGTAGTGCCTTGAGGGCAACATTTTATAGAGGACTATCTGTTCATCTGAAAGATTAACTACCAGAGATATTCCTGATACACTGGATCAGTTGATTTCTTTGTGTAGTTCCCTGGAACACAGGTTGTAGAAGAGGCACAAAAGAACATGATAAGGATCTCTCTCATAGGGTCTTTGACATACCTCTTGTTCATTCTATATCACATCCGCATTCAGTCAGAGGATGTTCTACTGTTTTGGATGCAGAACCCATGGATACAGGCCATGTTGTGGGCCTCTCAAAGGGAGAGAAGAGCAGACTTCTTCCTAAGGGCCTATACTTACATTATGGGAATCCACAGAACTATGCCTGTACTTGTCTTGTCAGGTTAGGAAATGCCAAAACTTAGAGGTTCATGGGGAGGCCTCTATAAGTCTGATAGTTATCCCCACTATCAGGAAGAACTGGCTTCTTGTACCAGTTCACCTGTCTTGGTCCAAGCAGACAATCCCCCAGATGCTTTTATTGACTTTGGTGCTCTTGTTTGCTTTATTGACTCAGCCGTCATTATTTGGCACAGTATTCTCTTGAAACAAAAAAAACCTCCCCAGTGAAGATCATTTCCATGGATGGCTCAATGCTCATAACAGTGGTGATTACACATACCACTGTTTCACTGTTGCTTTCTTTGTCTCCTTCCCCTGAGGAGGATGTAGCTTTGGAGGATATTTCCTCCTCCCAGAATCCCCTAATTTCTGGATATCCTTGTTATTGACTAATAATAACCCCAGTTTAAACTTGTTCATGGGAAGGATAATTTCCTGTAATGTTCTTGTACCTTCTCTGAGCAAATGCTAGTCTTTCTGGCATGGTTGTATCTTCCAGCTCCAACTCTATTCCAGCACCCTCTCAGGCTTTCCAGGATGTGTTCAGTAAACTAACACAGATGTGTTTCCTCCCTATACTGAGTATGACTGCCCATTGATTTGCTACCTGCTACCACACCTCATAGGAGATGCACCTTCTCTTATTCTGTCCTAGTAACTCCAGCATTAGAAGACTACATACATGACAATATTGCCAGTGGTTTTATTTGTCTCTCTCATTCTTCAGCTGGGGTGAATTTTTGTCCAGAAAATGGATTTGTCCCTTAGACTCTGTATTTACCAAAGGGGACTTGTTACCAGATGGGTTATTGCTTGTGTAATATCTCCATTTCATGTAAATATTCATGTAAATAGATGTTGTTTTTATATCAATACAGTAGATAGATAGATAAATATGTCTGCATTTTATACAACAATCAGTAGGCAGCTTGTTCTGGGACAGGTGGCCCACAGGCTTGCTGAGATGCAGATCTATTTTCTCTCATAATAACAAGGGTCAGTTTGTTTGGGGACAGGTGGGCTCTGTGGGCCCTGGAAGATCTATTTTGGATGGTCAATGTATGAGTGAATATGTATCAGTAATAATGGAATATACAAGTATGTTTTATAGTGCACACATGATACTGATACATAATATTTATTCTGCAAATGCAGGTGGTGTGTGTAAATATATATATATATATATATATATATATATATATATATATATATATATATATATATACACACAAATCAGATGTATTTTTGTAGTTAGTCTAATTTCTGTTGTGCATGTCATTTAATTCCTTATAAGGAAGTATAGATTCTAATTTGCCGTGTCCATTTTAAGACTCTGTGGTGTTCTAATAAATTCTGTTTTTGATTGAACCATCTCTTTTGCGCCTGAATCCTCATAACCGGAAATATTTATGTATATGTACATGTAAAATCATCATATTTATATATACATACATATTTCTCTGGGTTACATTATTGCTGACCCAGTTAAAACCGGTAACAGACTTAACAAAATTACTACCCATTACCCCCTCGTCCCTGAGCTGTTGGACAGACTTTGTGGGGCATCAGAATTTTCCAAGTACTTAGAACCAGAGACAGATCTTTGATGGGGATGAATGGAAGACCGCATTCAATACTAGATTTGGACTTTATGAATATCTGGTCATGTGCTTCAACTTGTGTAATGCTCCTGTGGTCTTAAAGGGATAGTAATACTTAAAATGTAAAAAAATATATGTTGTAGGGTTTATCCTCCTGAGTAAAACAAGGGTACTCCCACTGTTGAGAGATATTTTATTAAAAAATTATAACAGCTGAAAGATGTTTCATTCAAAAGTTATTAATTTTCAAAGTTGAATTTTTTAGGTGCAATATCACAGTGGCCTGAAAATTTGCAGTGGTGTTGTTGCTACATCATCCTATGGACTGTTCTGGTCCGAAGACCATAAATCTCCATAGGATGGTGTAGCAACAGTGCCACTGTAAATTTTCAGGCCACTGTGATATTGCACCTACAAAATTCAAGTTCAGGGTAGGAGACAGGTAGAGGAGTATGCTACAGAATTCCACAGGCTGTCCAGTGACACCGAATGGAACGAGACGGCCCTGTTCGACCAGTTCCGCTATGGTCTGTTAGATAGTCTGAAGGACAACTGGCTAGGGGGGGCCTTATCTTACAGAGGTTTATCGGCTTCACTCATTTTAATCGAAGATTTATTCAAGACTTCTTCAAGTTGATCGCTCCTTTAACAGCACTAATCAAAGCAGAGACCCGTTTCTCTTGGACCACAGAGGCCTAAACCACCTTAGCTGTCCTCAACAAGACTTTCACACAGGCACCTGTCCTTCATCAACTAGACACCGCCAAACTTTTTTTTCCTGGAGGTCATTTCCTCTGATATCCCTACAGGAGCTGTGCTTTCTCAACAATGGGGTAACAAGGATGTCCACCACCCTGTAGCTTTCTTCTCCAAACTCCTTTCACCATCTGAACGGAATTATGACATTGGGAACAAGGAACTACTAGCTATCAAACAAGCACTAGAGGCGTCACTTATTAGGTTCTGAGACCCCAGTTACCATCTACACCGATCACTGTAATTTAGAATATCTCAGATCAGCATGCAGACTCCATTCCAGACAGGCCCAGTGGGCCCTTTTCTTTTCCCGTTTCCATATGCATATTACATAGAGACCCTGTGCAAAGAATGGAAAGGTGGATACTCTATCCAGAATGTATGAACCACCCGATGAAGACTCTGAAACCCCAGATACCAAGCTACAGCTACATCACTTCCTATGTCTTAACAGCGACCTCTTGACTACTATCAAACAGTTGACATTGTTTCTACATGATCCTCAGGTTTGACCCTTGCTTTGCCTACTGATTTTGCTCTAGTATATCTGCCATCCCCTGACCTCTGCCTGCATACCTTTCTGGAACCTAGTCTGCCTGCCCCTGACCTCGGCCTGTCTCTGACCATTCCTTTTTCAGTTTCTCCTCCTGTTTTGTCATTTTGGTTCTTGTTTTGTGGCTTCCTTCCTTTTTTTCAAAATCAAATTAGCTTTTTGCTAACCTCTGTGCCTTTCATTTTGTGCAGATATAGTTTTCAGGAAGCTTACACAAAATCATCTGGCATTTCAAGTGTGAACATTAAAGGAGAAAAATTTGGGAGCTGGAGAAGAAGACCTACAGCTGAGGAGCGAGGAAATATTAAGCGTAACAACAGGCCAGTCATCCTGAAGAGCCAAATAGTTAAAGTCAAAAAGAGTTAGCGATCTGGATACATGTATGGACATGTAGGTTGAAGAAAATTGCAGTGGTAATAAATACTCACCTTAGGTAAAGATTCTCCAGTGATGGAATAAGCAACATATATGAACATGTTAGGTCTAGACCACAGATAGACCACATATAGAATTATAGGAACACATGCAAAATATTTAACTGCAATGGATATTGAACATCATTTAATGTAACTAATGATAATGTTTGTATATATGTAATTGTGGAGCAGGTGTAAAAAATGTTGGTGTAAATAATATCAACCATTTTGGATGGATGGGAGGGCAGTAAATTGTAGAGTCATCATGAGTGAAGTGAAACATTGGAACGGTAACATGGTTATCTTGATTGGGACAAGGGGTAGTGCTTATAGGACTGAGGATTTCAGTTGATGAGAGAATAAGTAGAGAAGACAATTAAAATGCACAAATGTAGATTAAAAAAGCACCTTTACACTAATACACCATGTTTCAATTCATAAGAATGAGGGACAGAGAAAATGTTTTTTGTTTCCCTCTTGTTTCCCTCTTTTCCATCACACCTAAAGTCAGTGCAGACATTCCTTATTTGAACTGGAGCAGATGTGGGACTAGAGAATGGAGTGATTTATCCCTAGGGAAGTCTATAGGAAAAATGTGATGATATAAATGAGGATGAAAGCATGTTAGTGAAGTTTATACATAAATAAGGGGGCAGTGGTAGTGAATAACATGTCCAAAAGAGCACAGAAGGCTACATGAGGAAGTAAGCAGCAACCTTGATAATGGCAAGGCAGTTGATGTAATATATCTAGACTTTACAAAGGTATTTGATACAGTGCCACACAGAAGGCTGGGGTATAAAATAAGGAAATTGAGGCTAGGAGATAACCTTTGCAATTGGATACAAAACTGGTTGAAGGGTAGGGAACAGTGTGTGGTTGTAAATGGACAATTCTCCAGTACAGTTAAAGTGGAGAGTGGAGTACCTCTGGGTTCAGTATTAGGTCCACTGCTTTTTACTATGTTTGTAAATGACCTTGAAATAGATATGGAAAGCAAAATATCAATATTTGCAGATGACACTAAATTATGCAGGGTAATTAATTCAGAACAGGATAATTGCTCTCTACAGAGGGATTTATATAAAATGGCAGATTGGGCAAACAAATGGAATATGAAATTTAATGTGGGGAAGTGTAAAGTCATTCATTTAGGAGGAAATAATCCCAAGGCTACTTATAAACTTAATGGAATAATTTTAGGTGACTCGTTGCTAGAAAAAGACCTGGGTATCCTTGTCAACTACAAACTTGGAAACAGTGACCAGTGTCAAACAGCAGTAGCAAAGGCAAACAAAGTCCTGTCTTGCATAAAAAGAGGTATTGAAGCAAGAGTGGATAACATTATTTTGCCATTATACAAATCATTGGTAAGACCTCACCTTGAGTATGCAGTGCAATTTTGGGCACCGGTTCTGAAAAAGGATATACTAGAACTAGAGAGGGTACAGCGGAGAGCAACAAAATTAATTAAGGGAATGGAGGACTTGACATATGAGGAACGACTAAACAAACTTGGTTTATTTACTCTAGAGAAAAGACGACTAAGAAGAGACCTTATCACATTGTATAAGTATATGAGAGGTCAATACAAGGAACTCTGCAGTGAGCTATTTATTCCAAGGCCTGATCAGGTGACCAGGGGACACCCCTTGAGATCAGAGGAAAGGAGGTTTAGACTTCAGCAGAGGAATGGGTTTTTTACAGTAAGGTCTGTTAAATTATGGAATTCCTTTCCCAAGGAGGTGGTTATGGCAGATATAATTAGATTAGATACATTTCTTTCAAAAGGGAACATACAGAATTATACTGTTTATCAGTAGGCAGATCAGGAAGGTCTGATAAAGACTAACTTATTTGGTAGCAGGAAAGCTATAAAATTCTCAGTCACTGGGGTATGAGGCAAAGGTTGAACTTGATGGACTGTTATTTCAACCTAATTTACTATGCTACTATGTATAATGTCAGCCATATTTACAGGGAGCTAGAATGTACATAGTGTTCAACTGCTCTTTAGCCCACTTTAATGTATCAGCCCTGATATAACCCAATCACTAATCATGCAATAAACATGTTGAAAAAATTTAAAACTGGGTAAGCAAGAAAAATATCACAGAAAAGTCCCATAAACCAGAAAAGATATCCAACAGATTACAGTCAGGATTATATCAAACAAGCCTGAATGGCATGAGATAAAATAGAGTATACCTAAGTACACAAATGTACGTTGCAAAAGGCAATCTTGAAATCGATGTATGATCACTTCTTTTTTTTGTAGCCTCATTGAATCTTGGTGAGGAGTTCAGGGTGGTCCTCAATTTTTTGGGGGGATAATTGATTGCCATCTCTGTCTTTGCTGGAAACTAGGCTACGGTGGAATCGTCTGGCAAATTTTAGGAGCCTAAAGTTGAACAAGGGTAAAGTTTAGCACTTTCTGCCATATTCTTGATGGTGAATGATTTGCCTTTATCTGTGAGAAGGGGAACCCTCACCTGGTGTTCGAGGAGGGCTGTCATAAGGGTCTTCAAGGTTTTGTGTAAACGGAGGGTATAGCTTGCTAATTTAATTGAGATTTATTTTAATCCTTTGCGTGCCAGAGGGGTATGGAATGCAAAGCTCTATTTAAATCAATGGGAGTTTGTATTTCCACTGTGGTGCAGTTGGTTTGCTCCAGACTTGCACCTCATTAGACTGATGAATAAGGCACAATATCTGATTACATCTGATATGATACTGAAATAATAAAACATACTTTTTGGATATGCAGTGGAGTTTTCTTGGATCTCAAATACAGTTACACCAGAGCTTGCTGAGACCCAGCAAAAGTAAGCTGGTTTGAATGGCAACTAACATGAAAAAATGAAATATATATGTTAAAAGACAAAAATTGTATTAGCTAATCTTTGCTGTTCTCAGCTTTGGGAGTTGCAGTGCTATAAACTTACCATTGTCTGTTTACTGGTCCCTTTCTGGACCTGCCCCAGAGCTGATGCTCTGAGCTCCAAAGAAAGAGAAAGCTGATGATTCCTTTTGACTGTGTGAAGCCACACCAACTTGCACTGCCAATTAGAGTAAGACCGCCAGTGGCAGGTTTAGCTCTTGGAAGGAGTGAAATAAGAGATCTTGGGTAGACTTACATTTAGGGCGATAACATTATAATGCTGCTTCTGACAGAGGTGAGGGTAAAGGTGACTCATTCATAATAGACTGATATTCAACATAAGGCTTTTAACTAAATGTTGTTGATGTTAGTTGCCCTTTAAGGATCCCTGCTTTTATTTGCATGTCTAATCTATTGATACTGTTAAAATGCCGTCTGTAAAACATCCAGAACTGCAAGTATTCTGTTTGATCTTGATGTGCTATAGCTAGCTGTTCCACTAATTAAAGCAGTTGGTACTTCACAGGTCCCATTTATTTAGTGAAGTCTTAAAACTGACAAAGCTTAATTCCAGAGGTAATTGCGTTCACACAGGAATGACAGAAGCTGTTATCTAGTCATAGATCTATAAGAGGCATAATGTTGAATCTGCAATATATGGATACACTTTCACCAAATTATGGATATGTTGTATTACGTATCATTAAGTGATTAGGTGTACATGTAAATGAATGACACAGTTGTCAGTTGCAATGTTAATACAATATCACAACATATATCAACATATACTAAGAATACTGAAACATGTTAGTTAAAAAAATCTCTGGCTAACACTCATCCTATATAATAATTTGCTAGGATGTTTGTTAGAAGCTGTCATGTGCAGTAGAGACGGCCCAAACGCACAGAATGCTGGGAATTCTTTGCTGGAAGCATTCTGTGCTTTCGGCCAGTCTCTACATTGCATGACTGTGTAGGTGGCAGGACCGGCCTCTTAATCCTTTGAGTGCTAGAGGGGTACACAACGCATTGCAAAGCAATGCGTTACGTACCCATCTGGCACTCAAAGGGTTAACATCACCTGTACCTTGGCCCCGTGTACACTGGCTTTTACACTAGTAACATAATAAGTAAAATGTCTTAATCCATTCAGACACTTGTGAACTGCATACAGGGCATTCTAACTCTTTTCATCTATTTTTATCATAATTAAAACCAAACCCATTAGTGTGTGTGTGTGTGTGTGTATTTCATTATATACAGTCCCAAGTACATATGCATTTATTTAGAAAGCACAGTAAAATACAGGACAATGTAACCCTTTAAGGGCCAGAGTGGTGTGCAGCACATTGAAAAGCAATGAGTTGCACACCACTCTGGTCAGTAAAGGGTTAATGTAAACACACAAAATAAATGTAATGCTAGTGTCTAAGATCCTGTATATTATTTGTCAGTCATCTGTTGTCCTTAGGATCTCAAGTCACCTCTGCAGGGTTGTTGATAATGCATCCATCCAATAGGCTGACCTTAAAGGGACTCCATCCTAAAAACATCAGTGAGAATTTTGCAAGAGCTTTCATGGTCACCTAAAAGTTGTGTTTAACAAGGTTATTTATAAAACTACTTTTTCAGATTAGATGTATAGATTATGCTAATTAAGGTATGTTGTTCAAGCACTTCCTGTCTTAGACCTACTTTACCTCTCATTGACACTTAACCCTTTCAATGCTAGAGGAGGTGGGTAATGCATTGCTGAAAAGTGTCATTGAATGGGCGAGGTAATGTAGCCATTAAAGGGGATGTATCACCTTATAAAAAGGTGTTATCATCCGCTTTGTTAATAAAAGTTATTCTAGGAAAGCTGTGTTTTAAAAAAAAAAAAAAAAATCTAACTACTTATATAAATATTTCCTCTTTCTGTGCTGTGCACTTCCACATTATGTGCACAGCACAGCTCTTCAGCACGTCCTACTGCTCCTCCCACCTCCCTCCCAGCTACCCCAGGGAGAGCGTTCACGCTTCCCTTCAGTGTGCTGTGAACAGCTCCTAACAATACAGCAAGCTGCGATTAGCATTATACTGAGGTTGCAACCTCAGTATAATGCTTACCGGAGCTTGCAGTAACACTAGGAGCCGTTCACAGTACACCGAAGGGAAGCATGAACACGCTCCCTGGGGCAGCTGGGAGGGAGGTGGGAGGAGAAATAGGACGTGCTGAAGAGCTGTGTCGATCAGCATAATGGGACACGCTGATTCTTCGGCAAAGCTCTTCTGCGATTGAAGAGGGAATATATTATAAGTACTTAGATTCTTTTAAAAAAAACACAGCTTTCCTACAATAACTTTAATTAACAAAGCGGATGGTAACACCTGTTTATAAGGTGATACATCCTCTTTAAACAGAAAGTGTCTGCACAAAATGCATTAATTAGCATAATCTATAAATCTAAATAACTCATAAACTAGCTTTATAGAAAATGGCAAATACATCAAACTGATGATTCTGAGACCTCTTTCAAAATCACCAGTATTTACCAACACTAATGGAAATGTACAATCGAATTATGCTCAATAAGAGGTACAAGGGGTTGCGTGGGACAAATGTAATTAATGGCAGACAGTGGAACAAGGCTGGAGTGACAAAGAGTGTGTTTGTGGTTATGTGTAAATAAAACTGCCTGAGAAAACCCCCAAGGAGCAGCTAAGATCACTGGAGCTGTGGCTAGAACTCTACACAGATAATCCACTTTGTGGCCTTATTACACTGACTAGTTACTTTCAGATTGTGCAACATTGTGAATCTGATGTAATAAGAAACACGAGAGAAATTCTAGGGTAAGCAATACATATAAACTGAACTCAAAGGACTGTCTGAATATTCATGGGTAAAAAGTAAAATAATTTTATTAGGGTACCAACATAGAAATAGACACCAGAATGGGGAAATCAAATAGTGTCCCAATAAAATTATTTTAAGATTCTTTTACTTTTTATACACAAAGATTCAGCGAGTCCTTTGAGTGTGGTTCATATATATTGCTTGTTTGTGAAGGGAGTCTACCCCTTTTGACCATCACCAGGAGCTAGTGGAGTTCAGTGGTGAGCGCTTTCTATCCATCAATGTAGCCGCGGTCTTTTCTATCTCTATTGCAATTCTAGGGCAAACCAACTGCACCACAGGGGACAAATTACATTTTCCATTGAATTTAGTGTATTGTTTAATAACTTTAATACTACACTCGTCTCCAACATTTTGTGAAGCAGTACAGTAGAAACCTCTTCAGCATGCAAAAGGGTAAAATCCTGTATTTAAACCAGTGATAATTTGGGGGATTTTTATTTGCCCTCTACTATGTAGTTGGTTTGCTCCAGAATTGCTCCAACTCTTCGTAGTACATCAGATTCTGCATATACATGCTAAATACTGACTTCATGTAATACAAAAATGAGCAACATGCAATTTGCAACCCTCCAGCTGTTTGAATATGATACTCTTCCTGCTGAGCCAGCTAATGACTGAATATGATGGTAGTTGTAGTCCAACAAGCTGCAGACCATCAGATTGCCCACATCTGATGTACTTTATAGTTATCTCAGAAATTCCCTTCATGTGATAGTTACCATATTGCTAATAAATTATCAGACAAAAACACACTAATGCATACCTCCCAACATTTCAAATGGCCAAAGAGGGACACTTTCGTTTTAAGGGGTGTTTCTGGGGGGCGTGGCTAGTGGATGGGGCATTACCGAGAATTTTTAGTTTATTTCATGACCTGTTGACACCTCATGATGCAACTGAATAAATGATTTAGAACAAGACCAAAGTATTCTTATTTACACAGACTAATTTATACACACACATACTGATGTTTACACAAACATTAATGAGAGTCTTATTTCTGTGGAGCAATGTGATACATTTCTAAACACACCACACAGTCTGATCTCCTAAAAAGAGGGACACCAGGGAGGGAAAGAGGGACAGAGGGATTTGGGCCTCAAAGAGGGACTGTCCCACCTAATGAGGGACACTTGGGAGGTATGCACTAATGCAATGCCCTGACCACAGGGCTGGTCTAAACACTGGACAAACAGGACAGAATCTGTGGCGCTGCAGCAGGATCATTGCCATAGTGAGGCACACCAAATAATTATTGGATGTCTATTCCTCATAGTCTCTTTACTCAAATAAAATAATGTATTATTGTAGAATGTTCATCCTATATAATAATTCGCTAAAACGTGTGTAACGGCACAGTCATATTCAGTAGAGACTGCTGCGCGTGCTGAAGTCATGCGCAGTAGAGACTGCCCGCCCTGCGGCTCCAGCTCTGTATCAGCTGCGGTCCGGGCAGTCTCTACTGTGCATGACTGCCCTGCGACCGGCTGGCAGTGGCACTGTGACCTGTGTAATGGGCTCTTCACCTAGTTTCTAATAAATCTGTTTTTCACTGAAAGCTCATTAACCAACTAAGTTCCAAACGGATGTCCAACACAATGCAGAAAAGTGCACTGGACATCTCTCTGCACTCACATACCCTCTAAGTAACAGGTACAGTACCTTTTTTAAGATCTTGTACATTATAAAACAACACGAGCATAAGAGAAAAAGATTACTGTGTTGGTTCATTCTGCATGAAATGGAGATAAACTCAGGCACAGGAGTAATCACAGACATATACTGTAATGAGAATTCATTTACAGGACAGAAACATATCATACCATTTACAGAAAATCTCATTATTAACCCTTTGAGTGCCAGGGGGTTGCAATGCGTTGCGTACCCCTCTGGCACATAAAAGGGTTAACCATTCTGTTCAATGTTGTGCATTGTACCTGGCCTTTAACCCTTGCAACACAAAGTTTTGGATACCACTCTGACACTCAGAAGGTTAACAGTTCAGTATATGCAGAGAATGCGTGTTTTAGAAGTTACATGGAGGGAGCAGCTGTGAATGTACCTTTTTCATTTGTGAAATGCTGGAGGATGTGCACTCAAAGGGTTAAAGTGGGTGGGTTGTAACACTGATCATTTTTTGAGGGGGACAGCCTGAAAGTTCTATTAGGGCAGGGGTTAGTCAATGGCTTGGCCTCCAGCTGTAGGGTCATACATACAACTGAAGGTCCAGAAATTGATAACTCCTGGCTTAAGGTATTTCCTAAATAGACAGGCTTCTATCTTGACACCATGTAGAGATTAGACACCCCTGAGAAAGCTTTTAAAATAAATAATCTAATCAGCAATTCATTTAAATGCATTTTAGGAGCGACTTTTAACTTTTGCTATCTCACAACCAAGGAAAATTTCCTGGCTCTGATAAGGCATAGTAAAGATCAGCAGAGGTGTTAAATGCCATAGACTTGACTAGCAGTTAGCAACAAGTGTGCCTACGTCTGAAGCTACACAGTGACATCATTGATGTAAAATCAACACAGCAAAAAAAAAAAGAAATGAATTTCATTGGTCCATATTTAAAAAAATAAACTGGAGTTATTTTGGAGTAATCCAGCTGTACTATAGGGCACAAATAAAGGTTCCTGTAAAATTGGTCTTTTAACCTCTTGAACACTAGAACACAGTGCACTGGAGCCCTCTCTAGCATTCAAGGGGTTAAACAGCTCTATTCAAGTGCATGGGAATTTAGAACTTTTCATGTGTCCCCTGTGGTGCAGTAATTTTAGTCCAGGTTAACTACAGTTTACCTTTATAAGTATGGGCCATTGTGTCCTATGTGGTGTTCACACATACAGTGATCGTCAAAAATGTTTCAGGTCAACACAAATTGCTGAATCTTTTCTCTGACAGTGCAGTAACACTCCTGTCAATATGGTGTGTGATTTGGATCTGAATCTCACAAACATCGCAAGTAGCTGCTAGGGTTGCCACCTTTTCTTAAAAAAAATACAGGCCATGGCTTTCCCTCCATAGACTTAACATTGGACAGAAGCCAATTTTTTACCGGCCTGCCAGTAAAATACCGGCTGAGTGGCAACTCTAGTAGCTGTATTCTGCATTTTCCATTCAATTTGTGCTGCTCTTTGTATTGAGAGCAAGAGATGCTGGGAGGGAAAAAATATATTACTACAAGGTTAGTAGAAAATTGCATGTAAATTATATAAAATGGCAGCTTGTGTTTTTTCTAATATGGACAAAGCAACCACAAATTTGTCCCAGACTAATATCTTAATGATGGCAGAGTTTGCGTGCAGGTATGCACTTACAGTGATGATATGCTGTAGTGAATTAACCCCCTAATGCCAGTGGGGCTGCATTACCAATTTCAAACATTCTCCCCTTTAAATGGATAGTAATGTTTCACAAAAAGCAGCCCCAATTAATCTTCATAGTATTTGACCCATAGAGAGTGTTATTTCAATATTGTCAGAGTTGTGGTACAAGAGTAATTGAATGATAAAGTATCCCCCTCCTGCCCCTTTTACCTAGTGTAACACTGCTCACCTCAGATGTGGAATCTGGTTGATTGACCAGAACAATGAAAACCCTGCCCCTCTTGACAGGTTTTTCAGCTTTCTTAATTGAAGATTGTCCCTTTCTGCAATCTACCTGGGCACCTCCCTGCTGCACTGAGCTGAGCAGTGTTATATCAGTAAAAGGGGCGGGAGAGGGATACTTTATCATTCAATTACTCTTGTACCACAACTCTGACAGAATTGAAATAACACTCTCCGTGGCCCAAATACTATGAAGATTAATCAGAGCTGCTTTTATTATGAAACATTACTATCCCTTTAACTTCTATTCAAAAGTAACCATTTCAAGGCAAGATGAATGTGCATTGTATTACCAAACAATATGCTGCACACATGGGCATCCGCAGGGGGGGGCAAGGGGGGGCACTTGCCCCCCCCTGGATTTTCATCTTGCCAATGCCACTTAATACATGAGCCTGAGCGTAGCTCTCGCTCGCACGCTGAAGTACCTCTCCTTCTGCTGCCCGCGGCGATCACCTCTCCCCCTCTGCACTGCAGCCAATGAGAGAGGAGAGTTGGATACCCCTCTCTCATTGGCTGCCAACTGTGCGTGACGGGCGTCGCGGAGGGGGAGAGGAGAGGTGATCGCCGTGGGCAGCTGAAGGCGTCGCGGAGGGGAGAGGAGTGGTGATCGCCGCAGGCAGCTGAAGGAGCGGTGCTGCAGACAGCGAGCGAGAGCTACAGACCCCGCTCAGGAGGAGACCTGGTGGACTGCATTCAAGGTAAGGCTGGGTGCACTCTAAGACATCCATGGGCGTCCGCAGGGGGGGGCACTTGTGAAGCTTATGGGGCAATGTGAAGCTGATGGGGGCAATGTGAGAGCAAGCTGATGGGGGCAAGTTGGAGCAATTTGAAGCTGATGGGGGCAAGTTGGAGCTGATGGGGCAATGTGAGGGCAAGCTGGAGCTGATGGGAGCAAGTTGAAGCTGATGGGGCAATGTGAGGGCAAGTTGGAGTTGATGGAGCAATTTGAGGGAAAGTTGGATCTGATGGGGGCAATGTGGGGGCAAGTTGGAGCTGATGGGAGCAATGTGAGGGCAAGTTGGAGCTGATGGGAGCAATGTGAGGGCAAGTTGGAGCTGATGGGAGCAAGTTGAAGCTGATGGGGCAATGTGAGGGCAAGTTGGAACTGATGGGAGCAAGTTGAAGCTGATGGGGCAATGTGAGGGCAAGTTGGAGTTGATGGAGCAATTTGAGGGAAAGTTGGATCTGATGGGGGCAATGTGAGATCAAGTTGGAGCTGAAGGGAGCAATGTGAGGGCAAGTTGGAGCTGATGGGAGCAAGTTGAAGCTGATGGGGCAATGTTAGGGCAAGTTGGAACTGATGGGAGCAAGTTGAAGCTGATGGGGCAATGTGAGGGCAAGTTGGAGTTGATGGAGCAATTTGAGGGAAAGTTGGATCTGATGGGGGCAATGTGAGGGCAAGTTGGAGCTGATGGGGGCAAGTTGGAGCAAGTTGAAGCTGATGGGGGCAAGTTGGAGCAAGTTGAAGCTGATGGGGCAAGTTGGAGCAAGTTGAAGCTGATGGGGGTAATGTAAGGGCAAGTTGGAGCTGATGGGGGCAAATTGGAGCAAGTTGAAGCTGATGGGGGCAAGTTGGAGCTGATGGTGGCAATGTGAGGGCAAGTTGGAGCTTTATGTGATGACTATTCCCCTCCCCTTCATGACATTGTGAAAAAAGGACAGAGTATGGATGTCATTAAAATTATGCCCCCCCCTGGAAAAATTTCTGCGGACGCCCATGGCTGCACAGTCCTCTGATCCTTAACCCTTTAAGGACCCATGATGGACTAAGACCGTCATGGCTTGTTTTAGCTTAAGGACCGATGACGGTCCTGGACCGTCATGGAATTTTGGGTTCCCTGTGCAGCTGTACGCCGTTCTGGGAGTCCGGAATCCGATTCTGAAAAAAAAGGTCTCTGGTCCTTATGTGACCGCACAGTGTGTGTGCGGCCGGTCCTTAAGGGGTTAAAGTGTTAAGCACCTAGAAATTTGAATACATTTGCTCCATAATCTTCACTACAAAAATTGAGAGTACTGGATATCAATGTAATTAAACCAAATAAATAAGGATAATTATGGAAAGTGCCTGCCTTGATCACTAATGTAATTTTGTATGTCATTCTTCTAACACAAGAAGTAAATGCGTTGTTGTCTTGTTTTTCTAGAGTGTTCTGTTTTTATCATTCTAGAGTGTCTCATTCCTCATGTCTGATTTCAGTCCCCTGTACTGATAATGATGATCCTGTGCCTCTGAGTGTGGTTTACATCAAAGGCTGCTGAAGGGTTCTGACAGTCTGGATGTCAGTGTTGTAAATAAACCATTAATCACATTGCCAGTCCATGGAGTAAACTTTTCCCAGAGGGTATGACCCTTTAGAAAGGTCCTAATATAAAACACATCTTTGCTTATCTACTGGGGGCTGAGTAATATGGCGGTCACAGTGATCTGAGGCTAGTCTTGCTTTATGTCAGAAGAAAGCTCAATTAAAAGGTTAATGCAATGTTCTTTAGATTGTTAAACGACACTTAATAGCAAGCGTGGTCCCCATAGATGTGGTCACTATAACTTCAACACATGACTTTGTTGTGATATTTAAACAATGTGCCATTCACGTTCAGTGACACTGATGTACTATGAACAACTGGAGCAATTAAGGTACAAGCCATCTGCACGCATCACTGGAGATAAATAAAAATGCCCATTGATTTAAATGAGGCTTTAACCCCTTGTATGCTAGATAACTTTAGGTTTAAGGAGTGGACGACCATTCTAAGTGGGAGATGCACTAAGGGCACTCTAAGGCACTCTAAGGGGGAGATGCACTAAGAAGTAATAAAGAGGTGATAAAGTGGAAATAACTTCTCTAGTGATATCCATAGCTGGGAACTCTCCAGTTTTGCCCCGGAGATTCCAGTTTTCACACTAAATGACTGGGTCTCCAGGGCAGAAGCTGATTCTCCGGATGTGGGGAGTTTCTTCTGAAACTCTACTCATATCTGCTCCTTGCCCATCTGTTACTCTAAATTATATTCCGATTTTGCAGGTCCATGAAGCCCCGCCCCCACTCCTGATTAAGCTCCACCCTTTTTTGACACTAATCGCATCATCTATCTCCCACAGTGGCACCATAGGATTCCCCCTCTGGGAAGAAGAAGATAAAAAGTTCCCAGGTATGGTGATATCACTTCCCCAATTCCTGTGTTATTCTATGAAGTCAATGCACTAAGATTTCTCCAACTCTGGAGAAATCTTAGTGCATAGGCTCTATAGAATAACATAGGAACTGGAAATGTGATATCACTGGAGATATCATATACACTTTATCACCTCTTTATCACTCCATAACCCCCAAAGAATTTTAAATCAGTGGGAATCTGGGAATGGCGATAGTTGTTCAGTTGGTTTGCTACAGAAATGTTGTAGCTATGTAAATGTATGGGGGCATATGTTCTTTAAACCTTTCTATTTCTCTCTCTGTTTTCACTTATGTATTTCTTGTTTCATGCTTTCTATTCTTATCCCTACAAATTGGTTTATCTTGTTGATCTAATGCAGGAGGGTTTATCTGCCTGGGCCAGTTATTAATATTACTAAGTAATATGACTTTGTTTTGATCCCGGCCTGATTTAATGCCTTATATTGATTGTATCTATGTATACCTTATGATGCCAATGACTGTGTGTTCTCTTTTGAGAGGAGAATCTATGTATATCCAGTACTGTTTATTGATATTTTGTATTGTACTGTACTATTTTCTTTTCTTTCACTAAAGTTCATTGAATAAAATAAAAGACAAAATGCAAAATTGTGTGGCAAAAAATGGATCATATGTAACAAAAAAAGTATTCCCTCCAATTTAGATGGGGCTTTTAACCCTTTGAGTGCCAGAGGGGTATGGGCATTTTTACTGTTTGTTTTCTAGAGGGAATTATAATATATTGTGAAGCAATGCACTGGAGACATCTCTATCATATAAGGAGTTGAATGGTCCATTCAAGCAAAGCAAAGTTTTCTTTGCCCCTGGGGTGCAGTTGGTTTGTTCCACAATTGCTCCTCTTTTCACAGGGTCATAGACAGATTTCCCATTAGGCAGAATAGGCAACTGGACAGAGGTTCATGTTTTGAAGGATACTTCATCTGTGTTAGCCACTCCCTCTTCCTGGATTGTGGTTGTGGCCAGAAAAATTTCAGTGTCCCTGCACCTATTTTACTGCCCTTTTACTGGCTAATATTTAACCCTTGGATGGCAGATAGATCTCTAATGCATTGCAAAGCTAATATGATGCTAGATTACATAGGACAAGGTATTAGCAGAAGAAATTAGAGGTCCTTCCTAATGCTATCTGACAGTAAACTAGTTAAAGGTATAGTAATACTTCGTTTTATCTTTATTTTATTTTGTAGGCATTAAAAAAACAAGACGAAGAATACAAGTCTTATCTCTCAAACCTTTATGGTTTGAGAGATATTCACAAGCAAAGTTTCCCCTCCAGCCTCTTTTACCTAGTGTAAGCCATCTCTTCTCAGATGTGGAATGCAGTCCATAGACTGGACAGATAACAGAAGGGGACACTCTTCTTTTGTGAGAATAATGGAATCCCTGGCCCCCTTGACAAGTTTTTCAGGTTTTTCCCTTATCTTAATTGAAGATTGTCCCTCTCTGCAATCTACCTGGGCACCTCCCTTCTGATCTGGCTGTACAGCGTTACATCAGTAAAAGGGGCGGGAGGGGGATACTTTGTCATTGAATTACTCCTGAACTACAACTCTGACAGAATTGAAATAACATTCTCCAAAGTCCAAATACTATGATGATTAATTAGAGCTGCTTTTATTATGAAACATTACTATCCCTTTAAATCTCACCCAGAGTATGATGTTCAGTTCTGAGGATACTTTTTTCCTACTGGTGAGCTCAATTGGTTAAAGCACCAGCTGCAGAATCTGTTTAAATCTCAGGGTTCACAGGTTCTAGTCCTGGCAAGGTCTACATAGCCTTTCCTTCTTCTGAGGTAGATAAAATGAGTACTCAGGTTATGCATGAAAATGACAGAAAATCTCAGTGTATACCTCATGGTAAAATACATTCATAAACCAAAATAATAATTTAGAAACTTGTCCAAGGGCTGTTGAAATTGAGAATGGACTGATAAAACTCCCTAAATATATCAGCAAATACTTCAGGACCTTAATATGTATTGCTTGGAGGATAGAGGGGTGACAAATACAAAAAGAGATTTAATAAATTATGGCAGTATTTACATATACGAGATTAAACGTGGAAACCCCTGCATTAAAGGAATAGTAATGTTTCACGCTATTGATGCTTAATATCATTCTTCATATCTTTTCAACACTGCAGAACATTATTACAATGCTGTAAGCTGTCTAATTTAAGTGTAATTATGTTATAAAGTGTCCCCTTCCCACCACTTTTACATACGCAACTCTGTCTCCCCTCAGCAAGTCCGGATGGATTGTGATGAGGGGCAATCTTCTGTGAGCATAAGGTAAAACCTGGCCTGCTTTGTCAAGGGTGTGTGTGTGTGTGGGGGGCTTTACCTTATACTGACAGCCAGAAGATTGTACCTCATTGTGATCTGTCCGGTTGGATGATTGGATTCCAGATCCGAAGGCAGCGTTACATATGTAAAAGGGGAAGGAGGGGGACACTTTATAGCATAATTACACAGAATCTAGACAGCTTACAGCATTATAACAATGCTCTGCAGTGTTGAAAAACTATGAAGAATGATCAAAGCTTAATTTATCTTGAAACATTACTATCTCTTTAGTGAATGTGTTAGGTCTATTTGGCCTTCATCAGTTTTCAAATGGCCAGCTGAGGAAAATGGGAGTCTCTGTACAGCAACAGCTGAAGAGAATGGAAGGAACTTGCCAACTCTTTATATAGAGGATAATACCATGATTATGTTTTACTATGCACCTTTCCTTTGTAGTGTATCATCTACAACTTATGTTAAACCTCTTAGTACGCAGCTACAATGACAAGACCTAATAAGTATGACTTATGTGCAGATGGTTTGTTAGTTTCCTGGCTAATTCAGGCCATGAAATGACTTGCAATGTCCCTAGGGAATCCTTAGTTGAACCTAGAAAAACAGATGTGTCTTTAAAACACACATACAAACTATAACTATATATAAGTTTTACTGCTTGTTATTTTTTTCCTGAACTTAAAGTGGAACTAACACCTTATAACAGTTTTCAAAATCAAGTATATTTATATTAGCCATTCTTCATTTTAAAACTAGAGTTTAAAAACCATTTAGAATTACTTGATGGTTTATGAAAGTTAAGCAGTAGTGGTCTGGTGTATCAGATAATAAAGGCCCATATTTATAAAGAAAACTGGAGTTATTCTGGAGCAAACCATTTGCACCATAGGGAAGAAATAAAAATTCCTTTAAAATTAAATTTGTTTTCATCCCCTTGAATGTCAGAAAAGTCTCCATTGCATTGCTTAAAAATGTGTTGGAGACCTCTTTAGAATTCAGTGGGTTAAAAAGCTGTACTCAAGTGCATGGGAATTTCTGAATTTTTATTTTTCCCGTATGGTGCAGTTGGTTTACTCCTGAATGACTCAAAATATGGGCCAGTGATCAATTTCCCCTCTCAACTGTCACTTTATTCCATTTGGTACTGACTAAATTGAATAAACGTACAAATAAATAATGCTAATTATCCAAGTCCAAGCAGTACAGTGTTCCACTGCTGAATCATGTGCTAATTGTTATAACCGTGAAAGGTTACGATCATAAAACATTTTCCTATAAGCCACTCTAGTTATTTTTTTTAGACATTATCAGAAACATATATGTTGTGTGTTTTATATGTTTTATATTAATATTTTTGGAGAACTACATCTGTGTGGATATCCATTCCATTTGACAGTGAGCAGCAGCGGTGTGGAGTCACGGTGTGAGATCTCTATATGCTTGATTGTCAGCTCTGGTTATCACCTGACCACTCCCAAATGTGAATACACTGAATATCTCTATGGTCTGAATTATTTACTGTGCATACAATATCACATATGAGTGGACAGGGCCGGATTTTCCCTAAGGCAGAGTAGGCATCTGCCTACAGGTGCACCCTACAGAGGGGTGCCAGCCACTGCAATTTTTTTTTTTTTTTTTTGACGTGGCACGGCTTGCCATGCCATGCCAAGCTGCCCGCCGCCGCATTGTAAGCTGTGCCTTTAGCTGCTGAGCTCTCCCGGCTCGTTAGTAATTCAGAGAGCTAGGAGATGAAATCTCCAGCTCTCTGCATTACTAAAGTGATGACCACGTGGGAGCTCCAGCAGCTGCAGGTCTGTGCAGAAGCACAGATCTCTCCTGCCTCTTGACCACCAGGGAGGTAGGAAACGGATGTGGGGGGGAAAATGAGGCTTAATTTGGAGATAATGGGGGCAATGTGAGGTCAATATGGGGATGATGGGGGGCAAGCAATGTGGAGCTGATAGGGGCAATGTGGAGCTGATGGGGGGCCAATGTGAGGGCAATATGGAGTTGAATGGGGCAATGTTGAGATGATGGGGCAACATGAGGGCAATGTGGAGCTGATGGGGTCAATGTGGGGCTTATGGGGGGCAATGTTGAGATGATGGGGCAATATGAGGGCAATGTGGAGCTGATGGGGTGCAATGTGGAGCTGATGGGGGGCAATGTGAAGGTGATGGGGGCAATGTGAGGGCAATATGGAGATTTGGACATTGTGGAGATGGCCAAGGTGTGTGTGTGGGGGAGTGCTTCAGATATCTGTGCCTAGAGGCTCCTGAAATGTAAATCCGGCCCGTGAGTGGCCCCCCCCCTTTGTTTTTGATTTTTGAACTATTCTAAATGTGACCAAAATGCAACATGTAAATTTAAGCTGCTCTGAGTCCCTTAATTTTCTGCAGGGTGAAACGCACGTCAGCCATTCTCCGGACAATGCCAGCTTATACATCAACCGGTTACATTGTTCCAAAGTGAATATTGCAATCCTGTTACAATACAACACTTATTTAACTTACAATTATGTATTTTCCACTTCACTTTGTATTCATTTCTGGCTGCTTTTTTAAAATATTAGTTCCTCCTGTTCATATATAACTCAATCTCTACTATTTAGATCACAATACTCTGCCTTTTTTCACAGAGTGATTTGTACACTTGGTACTTCAGTATACTTTATCTGGTCTTTATTTCTTTAGTTAGGTATAATATACTCCACCATGATTTATAAGACCCCAACATTGCTGGAGGCAAATTAAGGGGCTTCAGAGCAACTTAAATGTACATGTTCCATTTTGATCACATTTAAGGCAGGAGCTTCCTTCCAAGCCATGTGTGGTAAAGGCCTTATGGAGGAAGTATATTAGTTACACATTTTCACTTTTTCACTGTTCTTATACTTATTTCTTCAAGGGAGAGTAATGTCTACCATAAAGTAGATCTCTGAGTCTTCTGTATTGTAAACATAACACTTTGTTTAATAATTTACTTTTTTGTACTTCAAAACATATTCAATGTAAAATGATCCCTCTTCTGCTCCTTCTGGCCAGATCATGATTCCGCTAACTTTGGTCCAGATGGAGAGCAGTGAGGGACAAACTTCAGTAAGCAAAGGAAAATCCTGCCCTCCTTCGCCAAGGGGGGGCAGGCTTTTCCTTATGCTTACTGACTTAAGTTTGCCCTACACTGCATCCATTTGGTCCCACATCGGGATTGCAGCTCTAAGTGGAGGTGGACAGAAGGGGCTGGAGGGGGATCCTTTTACAATGAATATATTTTTAACTACAGAAAAGTAAGCAGAAAAGTAAGCATACATGATGCAACATAGTGTTATGTTTACAACAGAGGAAACTCGGACATCTACTTTATTGTAGACATTACTATCCCTTTAAGTGTGATATCTCTCCTTTTTATGTTTTCTTTCCTTAATATGATTGTAACTTTTCATGGTTATTACATGTGTAATTAATTAGCACATACTCTAGCAGTGCAACCCTGTATTGCTTGGTCTTTCACATTATATTCGTCTTCACCTGGTTATTTTTCACATATCTTCACTGTAGAACAACTCCGTGTTTCACTTTAAGGGGACAGTAATGTCCCATAAATTTTTTTGTTGTTATTAAGATTAAAGGAAAAATAAATTATCCCATCTCTCAAATATTTATGGTTTAAGAGATATTCGCCTCTAAAGTTCTCTCTTTCCTGATGTCAGCTGTAAAGCTGACAGCAGAAGATCCGTGTTGCTGACACGAGGAAGCTCTTCAACAGAGCCGCAATATCGCGATTTAAAAAGAACTACTTTTTTGGAATGGTCTAAAAAGTGTGCTTGCAAACCAGGCACACTTTGTAGACTGTTCTTTTAAAATCGTGCTATTGCGGCTTTGCTGAAGAGCCACCTGTCCTCAGACCGGGAACTCCTGCTATCAGCTTACAGCTGACGTCAGGAGAAGGGGCGGGAGGGGGAACTTTTGGGAGGAATATCTCCGTAAAGGTTTGAGAGATGGGATTTGCAGCACAGATTTTTTTTTTTTTTTTTTTTAAATCTACAAAACAAAAAAACATTTTTATGAGACATTAGTGTCACTTTAAGAATGTATTTTGATCTGTCAAGAATCTCTTTATAATACTTGCCAATTGTTTTAAGTGTTTTAAAAAGCAATACTAATAAAGTTTATGTTTTAATACTTTCACCCATGGTCATATACGATCTCCCAATGTGGTTACACTTTCAGTCATTTTGTGCCGATGTTAACCCCTTAGTGATGAGGTCTTTTTGATACTAGAGGACAAGAGCAATTTTGCCATTTTTTGTATGCCTTTGTTCAACCGTATTTTTTCTCTAATTAATTTTGTCCACTGACACAAATTATATACAATTTTTAAAGCATAAATGGGGCTTTCATTTGATACCACATTTAGATGGATAACACATCATTTAAAAAATGAAAAAACACAAGTTTTGAAAGGTTTTCAAATGGTTAATTATTAATAGGGACTGGATAAAATGTATGAGCATCATTCATACCTCTCAAATGCCCCTTTTAAAGGGGGTACTGTCCCTCTGAGGTAAAAATACATATGTCCATCATTCCCTCCCTGGTGTCCCTGTTTTAGGGGATCAGACTATGTGATGTATATATATGTTTTACATTCCTTCACAGTAATAAAACTTACATAATGATTGCTGAAACATCAGTATGTATGTATGTTTATAAATTTGTCTGTGTAAAGCCAAGCTCAAAGTGTTATATATTTTTTTCTTTTAGCTCCCTCACCCCCAGTCCTGCTCCCAGTATATGAAACGTGCCTCATTTTTGGTCATTTGAATGCCGGAAGCTCTGCTGTCTGCTTCTCTCTTCATCTCTATCACTGTGAGGAAGAGAGAGGCAGAGAACACATGCTGTAGCAATGACCACATGTACTGGCTCATCTGGGAAAGGCTGAAACTGACGTCTCTGGTTCTGGAGCAGTCAATTACAGCTTCTCCGGCATGAACACGGTGCACTGTGATCATGAAGGACAGGAATGTGTGATGGCCCTGGTACGTCACTCATCACGAACACATTAATATCTAAGTATCTTTGCAAAGTGTATTTTACATGATAAGTGCATAATACAGTCAAGTTGCCAATTCTTTTTATTAGTTTTTATTTACACAAAACACAGTGTAAATTAGAAAGCATACAGAGCATTCAGTGTTGCATTACATTCTGCTTTATTTCCATCGACCAGAAATCTCACTGGAAACTGAGATTCGGGTAGCTCATGTTCAGGGACGTAACCGTGTAAAAACAATAGGAGAAGATGAAAAAAAGGAGAAGCAATGTGACTGCACATTATCTACATAAAGAATATGTAAAGTAGGGATGGACGAAAATGTTTGCCTCAAACTGATATTGACGAATAATGGCACTTTCCTCTTGGCGAATAATTTCCCTTGTACAGTGCAGTTTTTCTGCTTTTTACCACTTTATCCCCCCCATTAAAATCAATGGGAAGAAAAATATTTCTCTACCACAGGAAAGTTTTCTACAGCCATATAAAAGGCTTTCAGTCTCTCACAGCAGCCATTCGGTGTTTGTGAGAGGAGAGAGCAGCATGTTTTAGAGCTAGAGGAGGGAAGGGGAATTGAAGCTTAGTTTATGGAGTCATTTAGGTAGGACATTTGTTCTCTATATTAGGGGAGTCTGGGGGCACTCTAGGTAATAAGACTGACTGGCAAGACACAGGCAGCTAGGGGGACCTATTTGCTTTCTGATCTTGCTGTTATAATGTCTGTGCTGGGTGGGGAAGTCTGGGGAAAGAAATTGTTGATTTTGTTTTTCAGTTATAATTTTTTTGGACAGACTGTGATAAGACAACAGTGTGGACAACTTAAAAAAAAAATAAAAACAAAATAAAAAAATAAAAAAGAATAATAAACGAAATATCTTACGTGACAGTGACAGACAGCTGACTGGGCTTAGGCAAAGCATCATACAGCTGCATCAGTTGTGCTGTGTACCGTACAGTAAAAAAACAATGTAGTTGCCTAATGTCCCGCAAATGCACAAGGGGAAGGGGGAGGGGTGGAGCAATGCATGGATGTGAGATTAAAGTAATAGTTCAAAAACTGACTGCAGCAATGGTTTTTGCAACGTATGCAATCAATGATGATGATCCCTCTATTCCAGTGGAGGATGCAGTTTGTCAAGGTCCCAGCAAAACTAGTTCCAGCACCACCAGTGCCAGTAGAAATAAAGAACCATATAGGAAGAACACTGAAGGTGACAATAAGCCGCATTCAAGTGTTGATGATGCTAGCAATAGCGTAATAGAGGAAGGTGTAGCAGCTGAACCACCTGCTACATCAGATAGTGAGACAAACAAACACCAAAACACCCATAGTAGGGAACTTTGTTACAGTAAAAGTAAAAAGAAATTGTTTGAGACCTCCAAAAGCTTAGAGGAATATAAGGGTAGTGAGCAAGAATTCTCAGGTGATGCTGATGCTGCTGAGGATGACCTAATGAATGATGACTGATGATGATGCAGAACTAGAATATATCCCTCCAGCATCCTTCTCTTGTTCAGATACAGATGAAGTTGAGAGTGAGGATGGTGACAGGGCTATAAGATTAGCAGAAAGTCAAAGACTGAATCTTCCACCACTTTTAAGGAGCACTGTGCCTGTCTATAAACTGTTTGAGAAAGCCATTGGAAAGTCTGACCCTGGACAAGCACAGATGTCAAAAAGCACACAGTCACCCTATCATCAGCAGCATCATGGCCTCTTCAAAGTCCAAGTCCCACTCAGCCACATACACCAGTTTTGAGTACCCAGCAACAGCAACACAGGTTAACATCCACAGTGTTAGATATGACAAGTACCTCTGGTGCTGCTGCTGTAAATGATGCACCTTTGACACCTAGTAGTAGTGGCAGTAGCTTTACATCAACATCTAGCTCCAGTAGTAGTTGCAGAAACCACACATGACAGGCAAAGCCAGGACAAATATATTAACAGCAGCACAGATGAGGAGATGGAGGACAGATGGGACCACTGCTATGACCGATAAAGGAAGAGTATGACAATGGTAAAAATGCATACACAAATCACACCATGCCAGTCCCCCACCACCACCACTACAATACATATCTGACAAATTTCAGGCTGTACTTTATTTTTTTTTTACTTGATAGCATCATGAATATGTGCCAGTGGGCAAAGGACAAATGCACTCTGCATGCTAACACATTTTTCAAGCCATATGTTGCTGTAGGACTCACAACTTTTACTTTCAGCCACTTATATCTAAACATCAGCCCTCAGAAGAAGTAATATTACAGTGGGAAATGTAGTACCTATAGGAAATATAAGTGAAAAATTTGTTAAAATAGGCAAAAAGGAGGACATTTTTGCATAGGTGGAAAGGAGAAATTTTTCAGGAGAAAAGCAAAAAATCGGCATGTTTTCAAGAAAAGTCATGCGGGAAATTGTTCACACTTTTTGCCCACCCCTAATGTAAAGTCAAAATAAAGGGTGGCTGTTCCTTGCATTGCATGGTGTTGGATACATCTCTGGCACTAAAAGAGTTAAACCATTGTTTCTTAACGTTAGTAGCAATAGTGTATGTTTTGAAGATATCCCTGCTTGTTAACAGGTCAACTTTAAACAAAACAGTGACAGAAATGTATAATTAGTGACTCCTGAAACAGATAAAAGATTTTCCTGAAAATGCAATAGCGACCTTTAACCCTTTGAGTGCCAGAGGGGCAAGCAATGCATTGCTAAGCACTCAAAGGGTTAACAAAATATATAACAAATATATTGCTAGAAACAGACAAAACTGAGAACTTAGACAAATATTTTGCACCTAAAATTAAGAGAGACAAGGTCATCTTTTTCATAAAAAAACTACTGAATAGTGACCCATTGATACATATGCCTTTATACATTTCACAAATAAGGTTTTATCTGCGCATTGCAGCTACTTATTAAGATTGTTTTATAATAATGATACTTATGGGTATCTTACAGTCACAATTAACACCTTAACGACTGTGCGATCCGGAGGTGGGTGGCTTTGGAGGAACAAGGCTATTTTTTGTTCTTTTACTGCAGCGCTTTCTGGGATCGCAGATCAGCGTGCAGCCACTTTGCAATCCCAGAATTCCATGACGTGCCAGAACCGTCACCGGTCCTTAATGTCTGGACTGGGCACGTCACCAGCTGTTAAGGGGTTGCAGAATTTTTGATTCCAATAATTTGTGAACTCTTAGTGAAACACATACATATACTTCATAGAGGTTGATGTGATAAGAAGAACTGGAGAAATTTGTAGCAAACTAACTGCACCACAGAGTGCAATTAAAATTTTTAATATTCCCCTTGAAGCAATGCACTGGGAAACCTCACTACATGTCAAGGGGGTACAATCCCAGTTTTAATCAATAGAAATGTTTATCCCTTATGGTGCCCTTAAGCCTTTAAGGCTTATGGTGTAGTTGGCTTACCTCAGAATTACCCAAGTTCTTCTTACTACATCATCCTAAACTGATTTTTCTGACATGAAAAGCTGCAACAGCAGCTTCTATATTTGTTATATTTTCATTGTGTTTTGGGATAGACACTTTCTAAATAAAAAAGCATACTTTTTAATCCTTTGAGTGCCAGAAAGGTATCCAATGCATTGTGCTGCAAACCTCTGGCACTCAACGAGTTACATTATAGTACCAGAATCATTTTATGGTTCCTAATTTTATGTTTTTTCATTAAAGTCTTCCTGAGACAACCAGTACAACAAAGGGAAAGACATTTCAATGTATGCTTGTTGATAACTTCATGTCCCAAGTAGTAGAATAGCCAGCTAGAAATTAGGCCTTGATGGACCACCTAGTGATTACAACAATTCTAAAATGGTATACTATCTACACAGGTAATGGACCATTTGGGTAGCAATAACCATACTATGGTATCCTTTGAAATTTATTATAAGAAACCTGTTAACAAGGGATCAACTCAAACTATAATAAGGCTAATTATACAGTGTTAAAAGCACTACTAGAACATAATCAATTGGATGTAATCTTCAAATCTAAAAATGCACAAGAGAAATTGAATTTGTTAAAAATGCTCTTAGATAACAATACATCAATATACATCAATATACCACTGGGGAGTAAATTCAAGAGGAACAAACTAAGATATGCAAACACTTACAGAATCTGAAACCAACCAATTAGGTTATCTAAATCTAGAAATAACAAAAGCATTGCAAAATATATCAAGAAAAATCCTAGACTAGAACTGGAAGGCCTGGAGTTGTAGCTAAAAACCAGGAGCTGGAGTACTAGAGCCAGAAGACTTGATGATGTAGGTCAGGAGGTTGATACCAGAAAGTGGATGACTGGAGCAGGAATATGGTATCAGAAGCAAGAGGTTGGAGGGCCAGGTGCTGGAAGCCCATGGGCATGACAACCAGGTGTTGGAAGCCCAGAGGCTGGTGGTGCAGGTTCTGGAAGCCCAGAGGCTGGAACAATTCATGATCAAACATGACCAAACACAGAGTAAGATTCCAATAGTTAGATACTAACCAAGACAACAGAGCACAAGAGGACTGGTTTAAATACCTTTTTAGCAGAGGCAGCTGAATTGATCATCCAGTCTGGTGGCAGGGAATGTTCTAGAGGTTTATTAAAACTCCTAGAACATAGAGCAGTACTGCCACTTGAATCCTGCTGATCCAACTTGCTTCTGTGGCACACTTGAAATCACAGGCCTGATAGCTACAAATTCACTGGTGTGAGGCAGAGATGGCTACAATGGACAGTCTGCAACCTTTGAGCATGATTATGGACAACCACTTGTTTGTTGCTCAGCTCTTTGAGTTTTTAGTTCCCAAGAGTTCTTTATACTAGCCTTGAACATATTTGTAAAACATTTCTTCTTTAATGTAAACACACCCAGTTTGGCTAATATCTCTTTATAACTGTAATTTTCCAATCACTTTATCAGTAATCCCTTTTTCCAGTTCAGTAATATATTTTTAAGAACTGGTGTTGAAAACTGTATTCCATACTATGAAAGGTTTTGTTGAATATAAAGCAAGCTTGTTTGATAACCCAGATGCATAAGCTTACATTTATCTATATTAAACCACATCTCCCTCATTTATTCCTGTTCCCTAAGTTTATCTGAATCTTTCTGCAAAGAAAAACATCCTGCTCTCTATGTATTCCCTTACACAGTTTAGTGTCATCATTAAAGATTGAGGCACTATATCCAATACCCAATTCAAGGTCATTAATAAACAAATTAAAAAGCATTGGGCCAGGACTGAACCCCAAGGCATTTCTTTTACTACTCAAAAAGTTCTATTTTCAACAATTATCTGAATTATTTCATTCAATCAGTTCTTTAGACATGCACAGATTTCTCCTTTCAAGCCAAAACCTTTTAACTTATGCAGGAACCTGTTGTGAGGCACAGCATCAAAGGCTTTTGCAAAATCCAAGTGTACTACATCAATAACAGTCATCCTGCCAAATTACCACTTATCCTTTAATAGACTTCAAGTAAATTAGTCTGACATGATTTAGTCTTCATAAAGCCATGCTGACTCTTACTGATAACATATACTAATAATACTGTTGGTCATCATATAGTCCTGCATAGTAATCCTTCTAATATCTAATCCACTATGGAAGTTAAACTCAAAGGCCCATAATTTCAAGATTTAACTCATGCCCCCTTTTTAAATAATGGTGCTGTACCTGCTTTCCTCCAATCACATGATACTATACCTGATGAAAATGAATCAGTAAGCATTAAGTATAATGGTCTTGCTATTACTGAGCTAAGCTGATTAAGTACCCATGGTGATATGCCATCAGGACCAGGGGCATTGTTCACCATAACCTTTTAGACTTTCTAGTCAGTAGACCATGTACATGATGGAGGAAAATCTGTAAATCTTCCTGTTTGCCCAAAGCCTGCCATTCTTGCTTCATTTTTGTAGACAAAAGAAAATAATTTGTTTAAGGTCTCAGTCATTGCCTTATCCTCACTAATCAATTCATCTGTCTCAGTTTAAAGGGGGACAATATAAATATTTTTTGCAATTTATATACTTGTAGATCCTCAAACCCCAAGCCTTCAGCACCTGTACTGCAGCACCTGTTGTCTTAGACCTGCACCTTTGTAGGAATAAGGGGGCTTTGTCTCCATGCTCATGTCCTCCGCTAGTGAGTCTTTACAAGGGTGTGCTCCATCCTGCACTTAGACTCCAGGACCTGTTCAAGCCCAGGTATCAGGCACCATTAAATCCCTAAGCACCAGAGGAAAGGAGCTTTGACTAAAACAAAGGCAGGGATGTTTTTACATTAAGAGAAGTTAAATTATGGAATTCTTTGCCTCTGGAAGCTCTATATTGTACATACTGTAGATGTTCTCAAAAAGTAGTAAATGTCTTTTCTAGCTCAGAGCAATATTGAGAATTATGATAGCTGTTTTCAGTGCAAATAAGATGTTAATCCTGGGAAATATCCAAATGCCTTTTGGAGACAAGAAGATATTTTTTGTACCAGCTTTGGGCTTAATTGGAAATGGCATCAGAAGGTTTTTTTGTTTGCCTTCCTCTGGACCAACATGGTTGATATTGCAAATGCTAAACTCATTGAACACATACCTTTTTCAGCTTCACAAACTATGTTACTATGATGCACTAAGAAACTCTACCTAATTTAGCATAGTTATCTAAATTTGTGTAGTTATGAGAGCTACAAAGAAATATTTTGGCTTTATATATATCATCATCTTCAGCCGTTTTTGATCCACTGCAGGATGAAGGCCTCCCCAGCAAATTTTCAACAACTTCCGTCATGTGCTTTTTGTTACCACTGCATTCCAACAAATTTGGTAATTTCAACTACCCATCTTGTAAATAGGTGTGTGTGGGTGAGGATCCCACTTCTTAGGATGAGAGAGTCTACTGTTATTTATTACATGCTTTGCACCCACTGACCGCTTCTATAGTCTGTAAGGGACGGAGACTTCCTGCTTGTAGTTTGTTTGTTCAAGAAGTGATATCTCCAAGCATGTTCCTTGAAGACTGAATGACGTATACCTGGGTTAGAGCAAGCAAGTACAGAACACCTAAAATCTACTTTCAGGGGAATCTTAACAGGGTTTGCTCACAGCCAAGGTAAAATGGTGCTATTGCTTTTAATTGCATTACAATAATTACATGTTCTCTTTGGATCTGGGGCAGATAGGATATTGCCCAGTCTGAGTTGCCTTGATGTTGCAGGGCAAAATACACATGACTTTTGGCAACAAACATCTACCTAATTCTCACTTTATTATCTTTAGAAAATCTCATGCTATCTATTGATAAAGGTTCGGATTTGATGTGCAAATTAAAAAATATATACTGTGGCTTTTAACCTCTTGAATGCTAGATAGATCTCCAATGAATTGCTGCTCCGCAGTTGACACTACCTTTTATGTGTAATGTCATAGGGATGTATCCATCTGCTAAATCAACTAAATACTAGATCACCACTTAAAGTCACAACAATAAGGTTAATGTAATACAGAAAAGAGGTGTAATTCTGAGCCAAACCAACTGAGCCATAGGGAACAAATAAAAATGACTATTGATTTGAATGTGGCTTTTAACCCCAGAATACTAAGGAGGACTTCAACTCTTTTTTTTAATTGTAGAATAAAATAAAAATCTATATAATAATTCTCTAGGATGTTTGTCAGAAGCCGTCATGCGCAGTAGAGACTGCCCAAATGCACAGAATGCTGGGAGCACAGAATGCTGGGAGTTCTGTGCTGGGAGCATTCAGTGCTTTCGGGCAGTCTCTACAGTGCATGACTGTGTCGTTGGCAGGACACAGAGCAGGACCGGCCTCTTAACCCTTTGAGTGCCAGAGGGGTACGCAACGCATTGCAAAGCAATGCGTTGCGTACCCCTCTGGCACTCAAAGGGTTAACATCACCCGAACCTTGGCCCGTGTACACGGGCTTTTACACTAGCATATATATAAAAAAATAGGTGATAATATCCCTTATCATATTATTATATTGCAATATATTCATGTTAAACATAAATGACATTTTGTTAACACTGATAGGAATTAAAACAAAATGCATTAAAGACAAACTTGTGTGAGCTTCTAAGATGTACAAGAAGACACATGTGAAATGCCAAGGTAGGAAACAGAAAAATGGGTGTTTGCCTCTACTGGATGCTGGTGGTGGTGGACAAGCCACGTGTTCCAGCCCCATAGAAATGGCATAAACTCTGTCCATATACCCAGTGTCTTTTTTAGTAAATAGCTGTAAGCGAGACATAACCTAAAAAAACACCCTGCAATGCCCACAGTGTGCCCCATTGTCCTCTCAATGCATTGCACACCCCTCAGGTCCTCAAAGGGGTAATGGCCCTTTAACTAAGCACAATTTATTTTTAATTGAACAAAAATTCCTTTAATCATTTAGGTATTGAGTGTGGACTTTTTAGGAATGTTGATATTCAGGACCCAAACCTCCATGTTTTTATTTCCTAATGACAAAATTAATTCTGTTTACTTGGTTAAAGACCCAGGAGTGTTATATCATAACAATTTAAGCTAAATAATTAATAGTTCTGTTATCAGTGTTGAAATAATGTTTGTTTCCATGGTTTACAGAGCCAGAGACAGATCTCATGTTATCGTGCAGGATTAATGTTGTGCTTTTCGTCTTATTGTTTTTGTGATAAATTGCATTGTGCCTCTAGCAAGTTTTGGAACTGATACAATCAAATCAGCCATTGCAGATTAATGTGGTACTCAAAGTAATTAGTCAACTTCATTCCCTGTCTCAAACTTCTCCTGTCTTTCTTTTTTGTATTCCAAACGCTAGCTGTAAAAGAGCCATTCAAAGCTTCAGGCCTGACCTAGCCTGACCTAAAGTTTGATTACCTACATCCCGCATTTATGGGTGAGAACCTGTTAACTTGTCTAGTCCGCATACAACTAGTAATTGATATTCATTTGAACCTCGCTGCTTCATTTCATTCACAGAGGGAGTTCTGGGCCATCTTTGTTATCAGCATGCTACTTTGTAGGGCCCATGCACACACAGACCTATAGGGGGTCTAGGACAGCTGCAGGTAAAAACAGAGACCAGCTAATGTCATCTCAGTGGGCATTTAAAAAGGAGTCAGAAGGCAGCTTTTATCTTTAGTCACAATAAAGCACAGTTCTGAAAGTAGTTCCTGGAAATCTGAATTATAACTTGTAAGTAATCACTGGCATACAAACTCAAAGCTTTGCTTTCACTAAAAGGCATTAACACCACCTAGGGCAATTAAGGCTTCATTGATTCACTTTATAATTTTTAACATGTTTGTGATGTTAGCTTCCTTATTTCTGTTAGGGTGAGTAATTCAGTATACCTAATGTTGCTTCAAAGGGGCCTATTAAAAAAAAAAAAAGCACTTTAAAAATTGAAGAGCCAACCAAAATGGGAATATGATTTCTTTTGTCATATTTAATAATGATAGAAAGTAATTTTGCATTTCTGATAAAAACACAGCAAAAATTGCATTGCCTATAAATTTGCCATTGCTGCTAAAGAATTAGCAGTGCTAATAAAAATGTGCATTGTTTCTAAGAAAAGTTAGCAATATTAATAAAAATCACATTTGTAAAAAAAAAAAAAAGATTGATGCTAATAAAAATCGGCTAATATCGGCTAATAAAAATTATCATTGCTTCAAAGAAAAGTTAGCTTTGCTAATAAAATGTTTTTAGCATGTGAACAGGGGCGACTAGGATTTTGGGGACCCTAAGTGAAAAATTCACATGGGGACCCTAAGTGAAAAATTCACATGGGGCCCCTCTTTACAGCCGGGTTGGTATTTCTAATAAAACATTGCCATGTGGTGACGGCTCTGTATAAGAGATGTGGGGCCCTCTGACCAAACCGGGGCCCTAAGCAGTGGCTTATTCTGCATATATTATAGCGCCACCACTTCATCTGAAGCTGCATTTATTTCTATGTAAGATCTTATAGACACAATAAGTGTCTTACCTATGAGACCTGGCATATTCGGACACAGTTTTATTAGATGGAACCCCCCTCCCCCCAAAGAACTGTATGTAACCCTTGTTAGTGTCTTTACATAAATCATTATCCCCTGGATGTTGGATGCTAAAGAGGCCTCCCAAACATTTTGCTATGTATGGTGAGCCTCTCTAGCATCCAAGGGGTTAAAAGGTATAAACATTGTATCATGTATTTACTAGTGTAAAAGCCTGTGTACATGGGCCAAGGTCCATGTGATGTAAACTCTTTGAGTGCGTTGTCTACCCTTCTGACACTCAAAGGGTTAAGAGGCCGGTCCTGCTCTGCGTCCTGCCGCCGAAGCAATCATGCACTGTAGGGACTGCCTGAAAGCACAGAATGTTCCCAGCATTCCTACACCTCCCAGCATTCTGTGCATTCGGGCAGTCTCTACTTTGCATGACGGCTTCTGACAAACATCCTAGCGAATTAATATATAGGATGAATCACTGTCCTGATCTCACAGATGTACATTACATTTAACAGCTCAAATGTTCTGCCAATTTTTCAAAGACTAAACTATTCATTTTGACCAATGATTTCCAATAATAATTAGTGATAAAAATATTGAAGTAAATTGTGTAACCATCAGTAACGTAATAATGACCTAAAAAAGCAAAATGCAGGAGGGGGGTTATATTGATCAGTGGGCATATTCTGTTTTGTGGATTGTGGTGGGAGTTATTCAAAGTGTTAAGCTAAAATACATGTCAACATTCAAGAATACAAGGGGGACAAGCAAGTGGTAAGTGTTTGTTTTAGAAGCCATGTTGTGATGCTTCATTGACGCTTAAAGGGATAGTAATGTTTCACAAAAACAGCAGCTCCAATTAATCTTCATAGTGTTTGGGCCATGGAGACTGTTAGTTCAATACTGTCAGAGTTGTAGTTCAAGAGTAATTGAATGATAAAATATCCCCCTCCCACCCCTTTTACCTAGTGTAAGCTGCCACCCCCCAGATGTGGAATCTGGTTGTAAGACCAGACTGCACACAGCAAGGGACAATCTTCTTACTGTGAAAACAATGAAAACCCTGCCCCCCTTAACAGGTTTTTCAGGTTTTTCCCTTATCTTAATTGAAGATTGTCCCTCTCTTTGATCCACCTGTAGCAGGAGAGGGATACTTTATCATTCAATTACTCCTGAACTACAACTCTGACAGTATTTTAATAACACTCGCCATGGCCCAAATACTATGAAGATTAATTGAAGCTGCTTTTACTGTGAAACATTACTATCCCTTTTAAAAAATATCCTCTACTCAATGGATTTAAAAAAAAATAAGAGGTTTAAACTTTGGGTGCTAAGCTTTATTTATTTTCAAGCTAAGTGTATGTAGCATGTTATGAAATGAGGAAAAAGAAGTTACCACAATGAATATACCTTCCCCTTTTAATATGCCTACTTTTATGTTAATGGTTTGGATAAACTGTTGCTGGATGCCACACTTAAAAAGTCATCCTCGCTTTTTCCACAGATACTGTCTCTTTTGCATCTAATGACTAGAAATTAATCTCTAAAAGACTGTTATGTTGTGCCAGCATATGAAATGGCCTGCAGGCCATGTGTACTCCTACCTTCTAAAATGTGGCCCAGTGTACCGTCTCCTAATTAGAATGCAGTCTATACCTTTTAAAAGTGTTCAGACTGTCTTTGCTTGTGATGTAATATATTACATAATTACAGCATATGTTTAACCCCTTAGTGACAAGGGCTTTTTTTACACTAGAGGACAAGAGCAATTTTAGCATTTTTTAGTATGTCACTGTTCAACTACATTTCCCCTCTGATTTATTTAGTAAACCCATACAAATTATTTTCTATTTTTTTAAAGGCTAAATGGAGATTTCTTTTGATACTACATTTATATGCATAACCCAACATTTAGTTTGATTAACCCCTTAAGGACCGGCCACTAGCGCATGCAGCCGACACTTAAGATCAGTGTGGCAGTCCTTGCCCTCATATACTTGGAAAGCATGAGTATATCCTGTGGCGCTCTCTGAAACTTGGAGAGCTTAGAGAGCTCTGGAATACACTGCAAAACACTGTTTATTGAAACCTCTCTAATGTACAAGGAGTTAATGTTCTATAGGAGGATTTGCGTTTGTACCAGCAGTGGTCACATTAAACTTTCATAAATATGCTAAACCGTCAAATCAAATAAATTAATTCCAGGCTGGCAGTTTGACTGCTTCTGAGAGCAAGCTCCTATTTTTTGTTTAATTTATTGTAACCCTATATGCTATCTTCTGCTGCTAGAAATGCACCTAATCTTCTCTTAAATGTATCTTTTGTATCTGTCATCACTCTATCTCTAACTGACCAGACCTTATTAAAGAACATATTCTTCTGTATGTAGTGTCTTCAGTCTGCTTGTTCAGACCTTGGTTTAAATGTTTTCTTGAACAGACTAAGCATGAAATATAAATGCTTAACCCTTCAGATGCTAGAGACGTCTAGAATACATAGTGATGTAATACTTGAATCTCAGTCTTCCCTTGTATTTCATGAGGGATTCATCGATGCAGATATTTTAATGGGGTGTGTATACATCTGCAAACCTGGCATGTAAGTGAATTATTAGGGATAACTTTTAAACAGCTTGTCATACTGTTGATGATTTTTGGCAGGCACTGGGTGTTGTCATTGAAATGCTTGAAACACAGGAGCATATGATACCTATCACTGGTCAAAGTCTGGGGAGAAATAGGGGTAGCACAGATGGGGCTTGTACCCCAATATAAGCGATTGATAGGTTTTTTTAATTATCCCCATAGCCATTGTTAGGGCCAAGAATTTCTAAACTCCTCTATATGTGTGTGGGTGTCCAGCATGCTTCCTTGCAATGTAGGATGAGGGATTAGCAGCCAGATATTGGACTGCATACTTAATCATTTGGGAAACAATTGGACTGGGATTAAAACCTGAGGCATCCACTTTAATTCCTGGCTTAGCTGTGAATGCAGGGATTTCTGGACAAAACTCAAATGGTGGTACCTATTCCATAGGGTAAGTATCAGTGGTACTACTTGGTGTAGTACTCAGGGCAGAATGGCTCTTTTTAACATGGGGCCCAGTGTGATCAACCCTAATCCTATCTAATTTAACAATACCTACCCACCCATTAAAGGGATAGTAATACATCAGCTTTACAAACTTTAGCATTGTAGGTATTTAAAAAAGAAATTAAATGCCCCCAGTCCCATCTCTCAAACCTTTATGGTTTGAGAGATATTTGCTTCCTCTCACCCGGTACAGAATGTCATTGCAAAGGAAATCTGCAAAATATTATTCATGATGTGTGGATTCCACTCCTGACATATGTAGTGTGACCAGTTAACATTTATAATTTGCTATGATGACGGAAGCCATAGTGAACCAATAAAGAGATTTTTGAAATATGTGCCTACACACACATTGGCTGATATAAGTGTTAAAGCACTTCAACATTACAAGATACCAATCAAAGACTGTCATGTAAGGGAATGAAGGCATGTATTCAAATTATAAATCCATTGACCGAATATGTTCCATGCCCTGCACATTCCTTGAATCTTGCTGGACAACACACTGTAAGTGTACCCTTGAACCTTATTTTTTTTTTCTCTGGTCCAGAAGTTGTATTATTTTTTTTTTCAGCATCTATATGTCATTGGGGATTGCTCCTTGACCACCTGAAGATTGTTCCTTGACCACCTAAAACCAAATTAAATAAAAAGAAGAATACTTGTTCTTAATAGCTGGGAGACACTCACTGGTCTAGTCATACTATTGCTCTGAAAGCTTTACAGCTTAAAGGGATAGTAATACTTCATTTTAACTTTATTTTATTTTGTAGGCATTAAAAAACATGAAGAATGATATAAGTCTTATCTCTCAAACCTTTATGGTTTAAGAGATATTCACAAGCAAAGTTTCCCCTACCGCCCCTTTTACCTAGTGTAAGCCATCTCTTCTCAGATGTGGAATCTGGTTGCAAGACCAGACAGATAACAGCAGGGGACAATCTTCTTTATATGAAAACAATGAAAGCCCTGCCCCCCTTGACAAGCTTTTCAGGTTTTTCCCTTATCTTAATTGAAGATTGTCCCTCTCTGCAATCTACCTGGGCATCTCCCTTCTGATCTGGCTGAGCAGTGTTACATCAGTAAAAGGGGCGGGAGGGGGGTACTTTATCATTGAATTACTCTTGAACTACAACTGTGACAGAATTGAAATAACACTCTCCAAAGTCCAAATACTATGATGATTAATTAGAGCTGCTTTTATTATGAAACATTACTATCCCTTTAACTATAGAAACATTTTAGAATGTTTTAGAATGTTTAGAGAGATTAGAAAGCAATTCCAATGAAAATACAGACATATAATGCCAAGTGAAATCTCTTGCTAAAAAATGAGAAAGTGGAAAATGTCTTTATGTGTATCCTATGGAGCATGAGCTTAGAACAGTTCACTAAAACCAGTACCTATTTGCAATCACATACACTGATCTTGGAATCTACAACCAAAATGCTCAAGACACTTCAGAATCTTGTTCAAAGCTGAGTATGGGAAAATAGAAGCTGCTACTAAGGATTTAATTCGCAACAGTGATTATTTTTGATGAGTCTGACAGTTCTTATAGTTCTGATTTTCTAAAAAAAACAAACAAAACAGATGTATAACACCTTCTTGAAGATTTCTACTGATGTACTGATGTACAAAAAGCTTTTCCAACATTTATACTTATGTAACTTTATACAGATGATGTACTGTTTGAATTCTCGTTCTACCCCTTCTCTCTATGTGACAAGCAAGATGTGTGTAGAACTTCCACTGCCTGAGGTTCAGTCATGTGACCATACAGCTCCATACCACAGTTCTCTCTAAATAGAGCAGAAGGCGAGAGAGTGAGCTGCGCCGGAGGGAAAGAGGGAGGAGAGTGAGTAAACTGTGCGAGGGAAAGAGGGCTCTCTGAAGTATGTGGGGCAAAATATTCACATGTCCATGCAGGGAGACCCTTAACCCTTTGAGTGCCAGAGAAGTATCCAACGCATTACATTATTTAACTTAATTTTTACTGTGTTATATAGATTGAACTTTAAATCGATCCTATCACCAAAAATACAACTTTCAAAATCACACATATATATATATATATATATATATATATATATATATATATATATATATTGTATTAGATATTTTTTATTTAGAAAGCTAGTTTTTTAGTTATTTAGATTGATACAGCATGGTAATTAATGCATATCTGTTGTAGCACAAAAATTACCTCCCCCACTCAGCATGCATTCCAATTGCACTGAAAGTGTTAAGTGTCAGTGGTTGGGGGAGGTAATCTAGGGCAAAGACAGGAAGTGCCTGCATGACATGCCTTCATTATCATAATCCATACATCTAAATAATTCAAAAATAGTTTTCTAAATAAAAAAAGTACAATACAACAAATTATTTGAAAGCTCAAAAGCAAATCACCTATGTTGTTTTTAGGTGATAGGGTCCCTGTAAATATTGACTTGCACAGAAAAATGGAGTGATTTGCACTGTTGAAATAGTGCAAAAAATGTGACCTTCATGTGTAAATGTTTCCAAACTACTCTGTATAATCACATATGCTATATTGCTTCTGGTGTTCCGGGCATGTCGAACACTCTGATGAATGACTTCCTTCTGTTGGGCCTCATTTCAAGCCCTTGAATGATAGAGACATCTATTTGTTAGAAAAGTCTCTATCTTAAAAGATGTAAACAATTAAAAAAGAAATGGAAAAATAAATGTATTATTAAACATAGCCAAAATATGTATAGCAATTTGTATATATTACAATATGATGGCTTGCCCTCAGTCGGGTTGGGCAAAGAATGGAATAGCTAATAGCTAAAAAAAAAAAAAAATCAGTGGTTTTATGAGTTGTTTCCCACAAACATTTTGATAAAACACCCCTTGGTCTACATTTACAAAGGAGATAATTGCTAGTTTTACATAGTCAAAGTACGTATTTTTTATTTCATTTTTTAAATTAATTTGAATGCATTTCAGCTGTTTATTTATCAGAGCTAAAAGAGAATTACCAAATCCTAATCATAAACCTCACTTAACTTGTGCCTTTGTCTAGGCAATAACTTTTTCACAGTCCTGGATGTCATGTCCATGGAGGCAGACATGACAGTAGATGCCAGCTTTTTCAACATGAAGCAGGCAGATGGCACAAGACTACTTAAGATTTCTATGTGAGGTAGGCAGAGTTAGTGTCCTGTGGTCCTGCTAACATATCCACTTCCAGGAAAATTATATCCAGGACTGTTATCCCTTGAACCAAGATTCAATGGAAAAATTATTTGACAACATTACGAATATATATATATATATTTATGCTAGAAAAGTATCCAATGCATTGTAAAGCAATGTGTTCTTTCTAGCGTGGATTGAGCTGGGAGCAGGTTTATATGAGAGGTTGAGATTTGGCAATAGATAGGGCTAAGGACACCAGGATAGACAAAAATAACGTAATATGTACAGCCTGGGAGAAAGGAGAGAGAGGGGTGATATGACAGAAGCCCAGAAATATATTAAGGGATTGCCATGGATACCTGAATCCTGTCCAACATCACATCTCCAGGAGATAAGGAGCAGCTTTGGGCTTAGTCAACAGAATGCATTTATGCCCCAAGTCCAACCTTGCTACAGCCTAAGCCAGACTAAAATTGCTCACTGCAAGGTCAAATACCCCATCACCAGTTGAAACAATGAAAGCAGGATTACTGAACCAGGGAGGTAAGATGAGGTGACTTTGGAGAGAATCACAGAGCAGGAGACTAAACCGAAGAAGCTAAGGTAAAAGTACAGCTAACAAATGCACAGGTAATGGCCTTAAAAAGTGACTGGCAAAATACACGTACAGGAAATCAGCTTTAACCCCTTCGCGTCCGGTCACGTACCTGGACCGTCACACTGGTCCGGCACTTAAGGACCAGTGACAGTCCTGGTACGTCACGTACTATTACTCACTGCGCTCCTCCAGGAGCGCGGTGAGTAATACCAGGGACTGAATTTGATTGCTCCAAGACTGGAGCGATCTCTTTCAGTCCCTCCATTTGGCGTGCCGCCCCACATGATCAGTCACGTGGGGTGGCACGCCGAAATTCCATATCTGATCCTCAAAGGACCACACACCCCGGGACCGCTGGTCTTTAAGGGGTTAAAGAGTTGCTAGACATACTGGATTCAAGTGTTTCTGCAATAATATAGCAACAAGTAACAGGAGTATTCTATGCCAGAAAGCAAGACAGGAGAAAACAAGCACGAGGATCACTGAACAGACTAAACAAACTCCAATGCAGACACAGACTGCCAGTATCTGATATGTAGAGAGTAATGAGGAAACATAGAAAGGTAGATGAAAACCTGGACCAGAATGTCTGCAAGTAGCACAGCAGCACTGAAGGAGGAGGAGCAAGCTGATTAAACTTTTCACAGCACAAACTATAGACAAACATCAAGATGAATAAGTACATGAACTGGAACACAGAAGGACAAAAGGCAAATGCTGGAACAACTTAAGCCAACTGCATCAAACAGAATAGACTCTGGCCATGAATAAAAGGTTTTGAACATGTCCCAAAAAACCTGGAAGGGTATGATTTAAAGGTACAGGGCAAGATACAAAATCAGGCAAGAATAAGGACAAATGGAAAGCACGGAGCTTGACAGGAACTTACTGTATTTCAGGAAGGTAATGATCTAAAGTTAGAGTGTAGAAAATTCAGAAGTAATGTGTGTAAGTCATACTTTATGTAAAGGGTGATAGACTAATGAAACAGCTTTCCAGCAGAGGTGGTAGGGACTAATACTGTTAAGGAATTCAAGTTGGAGCATATCAACTGCACCGCAACCACCACTGGTAAGGCCTCACTGAGAGTACTGTGTACAGTTCTGGAGACCACATTAAGAGCATTAATAAATTACAGACTAGAGCCACTAAAATAGTGTAGGGCCTTTATGACACAGGATGCCAGGATAAATTAAAAAATAGTGTAGGGTCTTTATGACACTGGGTACCAAGATAAACTCAAAGAACTTATAATATACAGCTTGTAGGAAAGGAGGAAGAGGGGTTGATATGACTGAAATGTTTAAATAAATTAACGGATTTAATACAAGAAGGAAGAACTTTTCAGGAAAAAAGAGGAATAGTGGGACAGGAGTCATGATCTAAAATTGGTGTAAATTCAGAAGTAATGTAAGTACTAATTAAAGGGTGATAGACTCATGGAACAGCCTCCCAGCAGAGGTGGTCAGGACATATATTGTTAGGGATAGACATGTCTATTATGAGCGGCATGTAAGTCTATGCATCTTAATTACATAGGTAAATGGGCACACTTAATGGGCCAGGTGCTTCTCATCAGCGATCCAAATCTATGTTTCTATGTTTATCAAGGTGAATATTTTTTGCTGTTAATATAAATTGTGGTTTTAACCTCCTGAATGTCGGATTGGTATGCAAAGCTTTGCAATGTAATGCTTGTAGATCTTCCTGGCATTCACAATTGTCCAGGTCCCATTTAAATTAATGAAAATAAGGGAAATTGCATAAGGCCTTTAGGGCCTTATTCAATAATCTAAGGTGACACCATTTTTTGATAACCCAACTGCACCATAGGGGACAAACAAACATTTCCAGTGATTTAATTTGAGTTTTTAACCTATGATTGGTGGGAAGTTGACAATATCATTGTTTCGCAATGCTTTTTAGACCTCTCTAGCATTCAAGGGATTAAAAGCCTTTTTGAATTCACCAGGAATTTTGGACTGTTTATTTGTCACCTATGATACAGTTGGTTTGCTTCAGAATTGCTTTTGATGCATTGTTCATGCAGAGAAATTTGCCAAACACTGCAATTTTGACCTACCGTGGGAACTCCCACTAAAGTAGTTTTCCTGCTTTTTTCCACCTCACACATATTAACACACAGCTTTGTCCCACTGCAATGACAGTCACTGAACCACATTTACTAACCCTCAGCCATGTACCACTGCACTGGTAAACACAGAACCACACATACTAACCCCTCAGCCTTGTCTTACTGCATTGGTAGCCACAGAACCACACATACTGACCTAAAGCTTATCCCACGGTGGCCATAGAGCCAAACAAACTGGCTTCCTAGCCTTTTCTTACTGTACTGGTAGCCACAGGGATAAGCCTTGCAGCTGCTGTCAGACTACAACTCCTGTCATTTCCTGCCAACCAATAGCCGATGTAGTTTAGCAGCAGCTGGAGGGCTTCATGTCAGCCATCACTGCTATAGAACCACTCATACTAACATAATAGTCTTGTCCCGCTGCACTGGTAGCCATAAAACTACACACAGACATCCAGCCTTGTCCCAATGCACTGTCAGCCATATAACCACACAGCATTGTCCAAGACTTGCCATAGAACCCCATATTCTGACCTCCAACCTTATCTCACTTCACTGGTAGCAATAAAACCACGCATACTGACCCCAAGCCTTGTCCCAAATGCACTGGTTGCCATAAATTCACTCATACAAATCTCCAGCCTTGTCCCATGGTTCCATAGAACCCCACATACGGACTGCCTTCTCTCATGGCTCTGGTAGCCACAGAACCACACATACTAATCAACCTTCATTCCCAGCCTTGTCCCACTGGTAGCCATAGAGCTATTGCCTATTCAGTCTGAAACCCGGCATGATGTCTTGGTCATAGAAGGAAACTAACACAGAGAAATATTTTGGAGTTTGTGAAAAGGATGACATTTAATGGGTTTCTGTGAGAAGGAATTTTTGTAGAAAAAGTGTCAAATTGCGGGTTTGAAGCAAAAATTTGTGCAGGAAAAAATGTAACTTTTCGCCGATCCCTACAGATAGACCTCTCTGGTATGCAACGGTTTAAAAGTCCCATTTAAACCAATGAGATGTTTCATTTCCCCTATAGTACAGTTGGTTTGCTCCAGAACTGCACCGCTTGCTTATGTGTAGTCACTGGTACTAGACCAGTGAAATCAGCAAATAATGTCTTATTAAATTTTGCAAATGGGAAAAGTGGAAATGAATTTTAAAAGTGTATTCAAATGTTGTTGATAATTAAACAATGACTGTTATTTAGATTGTAAAAAATGCATCTGTACCTTTACTATTTACATTGTAAAAATGTATCAAACTGAATTTATATTGGTCTGGCTGTTGTTATTATAGACTGAGGATCACCATAAACCATACTTGTTTAGTTTCCCACGCTTCTGTTTTATTCCTGTCTCTGCCTGTGCGATTTGTGATCATGCAATAAATGTTGAGAAGTGAAACAGGAAATGAATATCGTAAATATTCAGAGGGGCAACCTAGGCACCTGTCTTCTGTCAGATGGTTCATTTTATTAGACAAGTGAATTAAACAAGTGAGAGTACACAGTACTAGTGCAGTCTAAATTATTATGAAATAATTGACAATTTAGAGTAGTGTGGATAAATTTGACATTGTAGCTTGACTATTTAACCCTTTGAGTGCCAGAGGGGTGTGCAAAATTTGCTTTACAATGCATCATTCATTGGTCCTTAACCATCTGAGAGCCAGAATGGTACACAACACATTGCATATCAATTTCATTGCCTACCCCTCTGGCACACAAAGGTTTAACCATTTGAGAGCCAGAGCAGTGGATGCGCATTGCACCAGTTATATCAGATTTAAAACTAGTAAAATAACAATTACACAATCTAGGCCGAGATGACGGGCTGTTTCTCCAAGGATAAAAATGGTACCAGTACAAAGAGATATGCTCAGAAAACAACAGATGAGCAGTACTGGAGAATACCAAACACATTGTAGGGTAGAAATAAAGATCCCTCAAATTCCCACTGATTTAAATTCAAGAAACAGTCGCAACATATTACTTAGCCGTGAGTTGGAGAAACCTCTTTGATTTGCAATGTTGTGCAATAAGTTGCAGAATCATCTGGCACTCAGATGGTTAACCCTTTGAGTGCCAGAGTGCTACGGAATGCATTGCAAAGCAATGCATTCCGTACCACTCTGGCACTCAAAGGGTTAAGGGATTAAATGCCCTATTTAACTCAATGGGAATTTGTACCTTATGGAACATTTGGTTTGCCCCAGGTTTTGTTTCACACAAGGCCATAGGTATTAAATTATGTGGTATCAGAAGTTGTACAGGAAAATAAGATATATATGGTTAGGTACTGATTATGTAGTAATAGATTTGTTTGGTTCTACCATTTTTACTCTTGTATGTCATTATGTGAGATCCCACTTCCTGAGATGCTGTTGTGCTATTACCTGCAGTTCTATCTGATTCTCTGGACACTCCTCGCTTTTGCTATAGAATTACCTCTGCTTCTAATTACCTTGATGGACACACTCCCTAAGGCCTATATCAAGCAGCCTCACTAACGTTGCAGTGAGCAAGCTGTTTATCCTGACTAGTGTTCTGGAGCCTTGTTAGAAACATAGAATTTGACAGCAGATAAGAACCATTAAGTCCATCTAGTCTGCTCATTTTTCCGTCTATAAAAACCTCAAACATTATTTGGTCCTTGGTCTTGCCGTATGTTCAGGATAGCCTTATGCTTATCCCATGCATGCTTCACTCACTGCATTAACCTCTACCACTTCTTCTGGTAGGCTATTCAATATACCGCCCTTTCTTACGTTACATGAAATACTCTGTTTCCAGTTTATAATGTCTCACCTTTGTTTGTTCCTGACTACTTGTTTGCTGACTGTCTTGATCTCTGCTATGTTCTTGACTAAGTTGCTGTCATCTGATTTAGATCCTGCACTTTTTGTTACTTCCTCTGGATGTTGCTGGGTTTTGTAGTCCTTGTACCTTTATTCTGCTGCAAACTTTCTTTGTGCAGTTGGGTACCCTGCTATTTCCATTGACGAGCAAGTATGGCCATCCAGTTCCATATCTAACTCTGATGGTTCTGGCTATTTTACCTTGTAGTCAACAAATGTACCCACAGATGATTCCTGAAACAAGGTCTACATTCTGTCCAGTGATTTATATACATATGTACATATTATTTTAGTAGTGTATTGTAATATTTTTGTTTGTAAGAGATGTAAGTCATGGAATTTACAAGTAAGATTGTTTACACCACAGAAGGGCTGATCCAAAGCCATGTACTATATTGTGTGGCTTACTACAGACAAGTCACTGTGGTTCTGATTGTTTAGAAAACATTAACCCTTTGAGTGCCAAGTGGGTACATTGTACGAGTTTGGACAGCTGTACCCGCTGTGCCAAGCTCGTACAATGTACCCACTAAAATGCGGTCACTGCATGAGCCGGTATAACCGGCATGCAGTGGCCGCATTTTAAAAAAAAAAAATGTGGGCAATCGTGGGGGGACATGAGGATCACTCCTCATGTCCCCCCTGTTATTGATCTCCCAGCCGATCGTGCTGGGAGATCAATAAAAGAAGAGGAGAAGCGCAGCTGAGGCGCAGCTTCTCCTCTTCTTTGTCTCCTACCCGAACTTCCGGGTAGGAGTGGGCGGGACCGGGGGAAGCCTCCCAGCGTCATCAGTGACATGTCACTGATGACGTTGGGGAAGTTTCCCCGGTCCCATTCACTCCTACCGGTGGTAGGAGTGAAAGGCAGGAGAGCTTTTGCTCTCCTGCAAGTCGCCATATTGATCTCCCAGCCGATGGCTGGGAGATCAATAACTGGGGGGACACCAGAAGGGGTCCTGATGTCCCCCACGAGGTCTGAGAAATTAAAAAAAAAAAAAAAAAAAAAAAACAAACGCTAAGTAGCCCTGTGAGTGCCGCAGGGGTCCCCAGCACATTGCTTTGCAATGTGCTGGAGACCCTTGTAGCACTCACAGGGTCTTTTCTTTGGGTTTTTTTTTTTATTTTTTTAAAGACCTCATTGGGGGGATCAGGGGGGATCCTGATGCCCCTCAATGAGGTCTATTATTAAAAAAAAAATAAATACAATTTTTTAACCCTGTGTGTGCCACAGGGGGGGGTCAAATGCACCCCCCCCTCCTGTGGCACACACAGGGCTTCTATCATTACTTTGTTACTAGAGATTGTTGGGGGGCCATCAGGATTTGTCCTGATGGCCCCCCAACAAGCTCTGATTACAAAGTATTAATAAAAAAAAAAATTAACCCTCTGAGTGCCAGAAGGGTCCAATGCATTGCTTTGCAATGCGCTGGAAACCCCTTTGGCACTCACAGGGACATTTATTTTGATTCCTTTTTTTTTTTTTTTTTTAAGACCTCGTTGGGGGGAATCAGAGGGGTCCTGATACCCACCAATGAGGTCCATAATAAAAAAAGTAAAGAAAAAAAATTAACCCTGTGTGTGCCTCAAGGGGGGCCAATGCAGCCCCCCTTCTGCGGCGCACACACAGGGCATTTATCATTACTTCGTTATCAGAGATTGTTGGGGGGCCTTCATGATTGGTCCTGATGGCCCCCCAACAAGCTCTGATTACCAAGTAATGATTAAAAAAAAAATTAACCCTCTGAGTGCCAGAAGGGTCCAATGCATTGCTTTGCAATGCGCTGGAGAGCCCTTTGGCACTCACAGGGACATTTATTTTGATTCCTTTTTTTTTTTTTTTTTAAGACCTCATTGGGGGGAATCAAAGGGGTCCTGATACCCACCAATGAGGTCCATAATAAAAAAAGTAAAGAAAAAAAATTAACCCTGTGTGTGCCTCAAGGGGGGCCAATGCAGCCCCCCTTCTGCGGCGCACACACAGGGCATTTCTCATTACTTCGTTATCAGAGATTGTTGGGGGGCCATCATGATTGGTCCTGATGGCCCCCCAACAAGCTCTGATTACCAAGTAATGATTAAAAAAAAATTAACCCTCTGAGTGCCACAAGGATCCAATGCATTGCTTTGCAATGCGCTGGAGACCCCTGTGGCACTCTCCGGGTCCCCTGTTTGTGGACATATATATATATTTTTTTACTAAGACCTCATTGGGGAGGGATCAGGGGGTCCTTATGCCCCTCAATGAGGTATATAATAAAAAAAATAAAAAATAAAACACAAATTAACCCTGTGTGTGCCACTAGGAGGGGAGTTCAATGCCGACCCCCTTCCTGTGGCACACACAGGACTTTTTATCAACACTGGTAGTCACAGATCTCCCATACACACTATCAAACACTGCCCCACCATCCTTGCTCCTCTGCTCATACCCACACACACTGCCTAATCCCTCACCCTCCCACATACTTTGTTACACTTGTAGTCACAGGTCCGCACGTACACCGGCTGACGCCCTAGCTTCTTTCATCTGTTAGCCATAAAATCACACATACACTGTTTGCTTTACCATTTCTGTTTCACTGGTAGCTACGCTCCTGTAGCGTAAATTGGTATGTCAACCCACAGCAGTGGGGTACCATTTTTCTTAGGCTGGCAAGAAGTCCTCCTAGGAAATCCCACGCCATTGAACCATTTTAGTATCTTTGAAGTGACTGATGTGTAAAACAAAATTTTATTTTTTCCTGTAGCACCACATTCTGGAAATAGTTGTGCCAACTAACTTAGGGGTAAAAAGGCAAGTGACCCCTCATTAGATGCGGCAGGTTGTCTTCTTTCCAAAATGGTATGGTTTATCTACCTTTTCTTCAATTCTGAAGGTGTTATAGTCATTTTCGTACAGGCAAGTCAGGTTTGAGAAAATGTTAGAAACATCAGAGGTTGTAGTAGGTGTAGTTTTCTACTTCTAGCACCCCCTAAGGTAGTTCAACTCATACCAATGGGGTGTCATTTGACTCCTAAGAGCACTAGCAAACAAATGCAGTTGAAAATTCCATGGTTTTCACAGCGCTCCATACATTTGAAGGGGCAGAAATGTAAAAAAATGCAATTTTTTTCCTATATCGCCTCCTTCTGGAAACATTTATGCACACCAGTATTGGGGTAAGAAGGCAAGTGACCCCTCATTAGATGCGGCAGGTTGTTTTCTTTCCAAAATGGTATGGTTTATCTACCTTTTCTTCAATTCTGAATGTGTTATAGCCATTTTTGTACAGGCAAGTCACATTTGAGAAAATGTTAGAAACATCAGAGGTTGTAGTAGGTGTAGTTTTCTACTTCTAGCACCCCCTAAGGTAGGTCAACTCATATCAATGGGGTGTCGTTTGACTCCTAAGAGCACTAGCTAATGAATGCAGTTGAAAATTCCATGGTTTTTACAAAGTTCCATACATTTGAAGGGGCAGAAATGTAAGAAAATGCCTTTTTTTTTCACTAGCGCCACCTCCTGGAAGCATTTGTGCATACCAGCCTTTGGGTAAGAAGGCACGTGACCCCTCATTAGATGCGGAAGGATGTTTTCTTTCCAAAATGGCATTGTTTCTCTACCTTTTCTGCATATCTATTATGGTTATAACCATTTTAGTGCAAGCAGATAATTTCAAAAACAAAAGTGTCAGGTTTACGTACGTGTTCCTAGCACCCACATATTCTATGTTAACCCACACAAATAGGCTACCATTTTTCTCATGTTGGTAGCAGGTACTGAATACAGCAGGAAATGTTATGGTTTTCAAAGATTTTAGTATCTTTGAAGTGGTGGAAATGTAAAAAAACATGTATTTATTCCCATAGCGCCACCTTTTGGAAATATTTGTGCACTTCAGCCCAGGGGGTAGAAAGGCAAGTGACCCCTCATTTGATGCGGGAGAATGTCTACTTTCCAAAATGGTATACCTTTTATACCTTTCCTTCATGTCTCTAACAGTTATGGACATTTTAGTACAAGCCGCCATTTTCGAAGAAGCAAACAGGTAGGTGTAGTGATGTGCTTCTGGCACCCCTAAGGTAGGTCGACTCATTCCAGTGGGGTGTCATTTTTCTCCTAAGAGCACTAGCTAATGAATACAGTTGGAAATGCCATGGTTTGCACAAATTTCAGTACATTTGAAGGGGCAGAAATGTAAGAAAATGCCTTTTTTTTTCATTAGCGCCACCTTCTGGAGGCATTTGTGCTCTCCAGGCTTGGGGTAACAAAGCAAGTCACCCATCAATAGATGCGGCAGGGTGTCTTCTTTTCAAAATGGTATGGTTTGTGTACCCTTTCTTCACTTCTGTAGTTGTTATAACCATTTGGGTACAGACAAGTAATGTTTGAGAAAATGTTAGAAAAATTTGAGGTTGTAGTAGGTGTCATTTTGCACTTCTAACGCCCCCTGAGGTAGTTAAACTCATACCAATGGGGTGTCATTTTTCTCCTAAGAGCACTAGCTAATGAATACAGTTGGAAATACCATGGTTTGCACATATTTCAGTACATTTGAAGGGGCAGAAATGTAAGAAAATGCCTTTTTTTTTCATTAGTGCCACCTTCTGGAGGCATTTGTGCACTCCAGGCTTGGGGTAACAAGGCAAGTCACCCATCATTAGATGCGGCAGGGTGTCTTCTTTTCAAAATGGTATGGTTTGTGTACCCTTTCTTCACTTCTGTAGTTGTTATAACCATTTGTGTACAGACAAGTAATGTTTGAGAAAATGTTAGAAAAATTTGAGGTTGTAGTAGGTGTCATTTTGCACTTCTAACGCCCCCTGAGGTAGTTAAACTCATACCAATGGGGTGTCATTTTTCTCCTAAGAGCACTAGCTAATGAATACAGTTGGAAATACCATGGTTTGCACATATTTCAGTACATTTGAAGGGGCAGAAATGTAAGAAAATGCCTTTTTTTTTCATTAGTGCCACCTTCTGGAGGCATTTGTGCACTCCAGGCTTGGGGTAACAAGGCAAGTCACCCATCATTAGATGCGGCAGGGTGTCTTCTTTTCAAAATGGTATGGTTTGTGTACCCTTTCTTCACTTCTGTAGTTGTTATAACCATTTGTGTACTGACAAGTAATGTTTGAGAAAATGTTAGAAAAATTTGAGGTTGTAGTAGGTGTCATTTTGCACTTCTAACGCCCCCTGAGGTAGTTAAACTCATACCAATGGGGTGTCATTTTTCTCCTAAGAGCACTAGCTAATGAATACAGTTGGAAATACCATGGTTTGCACATATTTCAGTACATTTGAAGGGGCAGAAATGTAAGAAAATGCCTTTTTTTTTCATTAGTGCCACCTTCTGGAGGCATTTGTGCACTCCAGGCTTGGGGTAACAAGGCAAGTCACCCATCATTAGATGCGGCAGGGTGTCTTCTTTTCAAAATGGTATGGTTTGTGTACCCTTTCTTCACTTCTGTAGTTGTTATAACCATTTGTGTACAGACAAGTAATGTTTGAGAAAATGTTAGAAAAATTTGAGGTTGTAGTAGGTGTCATTTTGCACTTCTAACGCCCCCTGAGGTAGTTAAACTCATACCAATGGGGTGTCATTTTTCTCCTAAGAGCACTAGCTAATGAATACAGTTGGAAATACCATGGTTTGCACATATTTCAGTACATTTGAAGGGACAGAAATGTAAGAAAATGCCTTTTTTTTTCATTAGTGCCACCTTCTGGAGGCATTTGTGCACTCCAGGCTTGGGGTAACAAGGCAAGTCACCCATCATTAGATGCGGCAGGGTGTCTTCTTTTCAAAATGGTATGGTTTGTGTACCCTTTCTTCACTTCTGTAGTTGTTATAACCATTTGTGTACTGACAAGTAATGTTTGAGAAAATGTTAGAAAAATTTGAGGTTGTAGTAGGTGTCATTTTGCACTTCTAACGCCCCCTGAGGTAGTTAAACTCATACCAATGGGGTGTCATTTTTCTCCTAAGAGCACTAGCTAATGAATACAGTTGGAAATGCCATGGTTTTCACAAATTTCAGTACATTTGAAGGGGCAGAAATGTAAGAAAATGCCTTTTTTTTCATTAGCGCCATCTTCTGGAGGCATTTGTGCACACCAGGCTTGGGGTAAGAAGGCAAGTTACCCCTCATTAGATGCGGCAGGTTGTCTACTTTTCCGAAATATATAGTTTTATATAGTTATTCCACTGTTTTAGGGTAGTTTTACCACAAAAACCCTAGAATGCGCATATTAGTTTATAAAGTTGAAAATGTCATTTTGCGCTGCTGGTGATTAGGGCTCTACGCTAGCCATGGACGTAGGTAAAACTATACAAATTTGGTATTTTTTTACTCAGGGGACTCGAGGCTTTTTCAAATAATTGAAACTTTTTCAATCAAGGTAAATATTTTTGATACATAGTATGTGATTTTAGCAAAATGAGTAAATTTTCACTTTTTTTTGTCATTATGACATCATAGCTTTTTGCACGATGTAAAATTCTCTTCATGTAAGGTATCACAAGAAAGCTCAATTCGTTCTGAAAAAAACAATATATAGTTTTCCATATGTAACTAAAAATCCCCAGAGGAAATCAAGCCTAAACGGAAGGATAGCAAAAATGTTGAAAAAGTGTCTGGCCTGCAGGGTTCAGAAAATGGCCCGAGCCTCTGGCACTGAAGGGGTTAAGGTTAGTTAGATTGTAATATGTAATAACTGGGAGGATCTTTATTTTGATCATTTTGAAGTAAAGTTTTACAGGCCTAGACCTCTTAATACAGTCTGACTAGCTCTTTCGCATATGCAAATTGCCCTTGGGACTAGTCACCCTAAGGGTAACAGGGTAATCCAGACATGGACCCCTTGCTCACAGTGCCTAGAGATATCAGCTGCACCTCAATGATGAGGCCCAACAAGGCCGAAACGTACATCTGGGGTTGGCTGCTTCTCTTGTTCAGAGAGGAATTTCCTGGCACTTCATGGCTGGACTGTCTTTTGGTAGGATCAGTATGATGTGCTTTAGGATATTTCCTCTCTGTGAAAGGCACAATTGAGCTAAAAGAGATTGCACCCTTGTTCCTAGTTGAGTGCCTCTGACCAGCTCTTTTGTATACACTGTATATGCTCCATCACTAAAAATGGCCCTGAGCCTCTGCCATCTTCCCCTCTGTGCTGGGTAATGGTTACACACCCAACCCTCTCTTTCTTGCAGGAAAAAAGGGATGGGATTTAGGGTTTACTGTGGGGAATATAGTAATTACCCCTGTTTCGTTTTTTGTTGCAGATCCACTTCAGGTTGTAGAGGTCTACCATTGGTCCATGGTGTTTCTGGGAAGATTTGGAGTCACAGCCAGTTCAAAAGAATCTTCCAGCAATCATCTGGCAGGAAAACAGCTCATTTTAACTATGGAGCAGCAATTATGTTTTATTGCATGATGAACAACCACTGGACCACTAGGGGTTTCAATATGGTGGAGAAAGAGTCCACTGTTCAGCAGCGGCAGGCTCTACTGCAGCCTTTAATGCAAAAGGCTAACACTTTTAACATACTGGAAAATGGGGGTCCAGGCCTGGGATCATTGGGGTCCTGTGGGGATTGGGTGCTTAAGGTGCTTTGCCTTGGACTGCTGCACACATGCCTTGTTCTGGTCCAATTGCTATTGTGTCCTCTGATTTGAAGTCAGCAGTGTAGTGTCATGCCAGGTGCAGATGATGAGGAGAAGGTAGAGTAAAACAGTGTATGGTACATCAGTGACTGGTGAGCACAGTGACAATGCTGAGGGGAATGTTATTAGTAAATGCTTCCTTACACTGATACTGAGATTCCATTAAAGCCAAGAATGTTTGCCGAATTGCAGTTTTTTAGGTTTGGCAGATATTTCCAGCAGTTCAATTCCGTAATCACGTTCTGCCCAAGGAATACAGCTGGATTTCTGCTGCTTCCCTTGAGCTGGATGAGGCAAGGGAAACCAAGGAGCACAATATCCCTTCTGGTCTTCTGCCACGTATCCAAGCACCCTCTCCACATACCCACCACCAGCAGTTAACCCTTGTATTGTTGGATCACAGCTATCTCACTGCTTCGTCAATGCAGTGGTTAACCACAAAGTTTACTAAATAAAAAACAACAACACCCCCACCCAAAACCCCCCCAAAAAACTGCCACCCTCTGCTGTCATATTCAAAGAAATGGCTAACCCCTCCCTTGCTGAATTACAGCAATCTCCTGCAATGGCAATGGAGGCTTTAACAGTTAAAAAATATATCTCTTCCATCCAAAACAATGATTAACTCCTCCATTACCATTGCAGCTATAATTGGCCTCACTAACAATGGAGGGGTTAATGATAACAGCAATGTCCCAAGTATTGGTAACTGTGCATTTGATGACTTATCTAGAGGAAACTGTACTGTAACCATTCTGGGAACTGTTATGCTAATCATTCTTGTGTTTGTCACCTCACCTCTAGTATTCAAGTGGTTAAAAGCCCTATTTAAATCAATGGGTATTTTTTTTTTGGGGGGGAGCTCTTTTGGTGCAGTTGGTTTTTCAAATAAATACCCCACATTTCTTTTGTGCATGTGCATCTGGGTATGTGATATGTAGGGCATGCATCTACCCAACATTTTGTGATTTATTGCTAATATAAAACATTCAAATATCAAGTTTTCTCTTGTGCTAGCTAAATGGTGTTATTTGGCTGCAGCATTTGCATGCCATGACTGACTGCAGTATGTCTGCATATAGAAGCACACCTGTGTGTGGTGTAATACTATGTAATGTCATAATTCCAAGTCAGAAACCTTTAGATCGACAGTGAAACACTGAGTTGTAGAATTGATTAAGCACAGGAGTCCTTTAGGATGTTGGTAGAGACTCATATGTTTTGATCAGTCATGTTCTATTGTGTTTATTCAATGGAATGAGATGGTAGCTGGATTTCTTTCAGTCAGTAGTGTCTTATTTTGACATAATTCCAAGTCAGAAACCTTTATATCGATAGAGAAACACTGAGCTGGTGAATTGAAGGTGTTGTATTACCATACCTCCCAAGTGTCCCTCTTTAGGAGGGACAGTCCCTCTTTGAAACCCAAATCCCTCTGTCCCTCTTTTCTACCTTCGTGTCCCTCTTTTTAGTAGAACATAGTGAGTTGTGTGTGTTACATTGTTCCACAGTAATAAAAAAATAAAAAAATGTGTTGTTAATCTTCAGTACTTGTGTTTATAAATTAATGTAAATTAAATGTAAATAAAATAATTTGGTCTTGCTTTAAATTATTTATCAGTTACACAAAGAGGTGCCAGCAGGTCAAGAAATAACCTAGAAATTCTTGTTAATGCCCTGCCCACCAGCCACTCCCCCATATACACCATCTAAAACAGAAGTGCTTCACTTTGGCCATTTGGAATGTTGGGAGGTGTGTATTACTCTTATTATGCAATAAAGGGATTATTTCATTCAATCAGAGGGAATGCTTCTGCAAAAGTTACCATACTTTGTAATGTGCAAATGTTGTGAGTTTGCAGAGAGAGTAATACAAGAGTCAAAATGCACTTAGAACATGATGCAGCAATACAGTTTCTTCAGATGTCTCCTAAATAACACTTTAACGAGAAAAAAAAATCATAACAGATTCCAGAACTCAGATGTGGTCAAGATGGAAAGAGAGATTCCGTTTTATGTCTGGAGAATGTGGCAGATAAAAAGGATTCTCATAGCTTCAAGGCATACTAGGAACAGATCAGTTCCTATAAGGGGAGCTCTTTAACTGTTGGGAGTCTTTAATAGTGTTTTGGCATTGTGTTTGTAACCTAATACCATGTCACTTTTCTTATTAGTTTTGGCCACGTTCATTAACTCACTTTCTCCTAGCTCTTCAGTGTCAGAAGAATCTCATGCATTGCTTCTTTTCACACTCAGAATGGGTTTATTATGTCTTTTAACTCCATAGGGACCTGAGGTTATGTAATGCATTACTTATTCCTCTGGTTTTCAAAGGGATAAACGGCAGCTAATTTTAATGTTATCCTCAGTACAGATCACAAGCTGCTCTACAATAAAATAGTTAACCTTTGCAACCACTTGCATTATACTGGAAACATTGTTTGCATCTATGGGAATAAATAGGAAAATACCACTATATTTATTTATGATCCAATTTACCTTTAAATATAGCCAAAAAACAGGTTAGTATTATTTTCATTATTATAATGTATCAGTTTGCATAGAATTCTATGTTTGCAAATGGGTAGGAAGCCTAAACAAGTTGAAAACCATTATGGGAGATCAAAACCAGAATGCATGCATGTAGATTTGTCAACATAAGACACTACTGACTGAAAGAAATCCAGCTACCATCTCATTCCATTGAATAAACACAATAACACACGATTGATCAAAACATATAAGTCTCTACCAACATCCTAAAGGACTCCTGTGCTTAATCAATGGATGTCCTGTAATGTTGAAGCTACTCTTCCTGGAGGTCCATTGATCAAAAACAAGAAAAATCAGTCAAATACAGTAGCACACAATTAGGGCCTCCAGGGTTTTATTGGTGGGTGTCCTGTAATGCTAGATTTACAGGAAATCTGTAAATGAAGAACAGCAATCTCTTGTGATTATACCTTTGTCCTCACAGAAACACAATCAATCAAATCCAGTAGCACCTAATCAAGGCCTCTTGTGTTTCATTGACAGATTTCTTGTAATAGTAGTGATGTCCTTATGGGAGATTCTTTGATCAAACACATAATATCCTTATTTTCACCAGCACTGTGTGTCATTGTTATAACCTCCAACTTTCATTCATACTGCCGTATCAAAAGTTATCAAACATATCAGTGCTCCACAGACCATGCTTATAATGAAAAGTACACTTGCTAGTTTGTGGCTAAGGGTCTAAAGGCCAGATATCCAAGCAGACGTTTTACAAGGCAAACAAAAGGAAAGCACAGGGAAGTACCCTAGTGCAATATATGTGGGTACTCACAAGCAAACAGACTGTCAATAACATATACAAGATGGAGAAGGAAGTGCAGAACTAGATAATATTCCTGACCCAGAACCAGGACACTGTATATCTTCTCAATATAGAATGGGGCTGCTCCTCCTCTTCACGTCTTCTTCAAACGGCAACGATAACTCAATACACAAGAAAAAGTGAGGGGGTGCCCAATAGTGTAATATTGCTTGGATCCCAAGGCTTGGACCAACCATTTGAACTTGTAGGGAGATTAGCATAGCTGTAAACACTAAAATTCCAAAAAGTCTGCTTAAGACACAAGAAAAAGAGTGGGGAGCACCCAATCGCATAATATTGTAACAATAAGCAAAACAGTTAAAAGAGTAACAGTGTACTCACATGTAGAAATGGTCAGCAAGGGGAATAACCAAAGATGAAAATCAGGCTTATGGAGAAATCTCACCATCTCCACTCGGTGTGTCACAGACTGCTGCAGCTGCTGCACCACATAGAATGAAGTAAATTCCATATGTTTATAAATCTTCAAATATGTTTAATAAAAATATTACAGCTTATATAATAAGAACAATGTGTACATTAAAAGGCTTAAACATTTTGCGGGTCAACCTCTTTATCAAAGCCACAGTAGTGTATATACATATGGAATTTGCTTCTTTCGATGCGGTGCAGCAGCTACAGCAGTCCATGACACACCCAGTGGAGATGGTGAGATTTCTCCATAAACCTGATTGTCAGCTTTGGTTATTCCTCTTGCTGACCATTTTGACATGTGAGTACATTTCCAATCTTTTAAATGGATAGTAATACTTAAAATGTAAAAAAATATATGTTGTAGGGTTTATCCCCCTGAGTAAAACAAGAGTACTCCCACTGCTGAAAGGTGTTTCATTCAAAAGTTATTAATTTTCAAAGTTGAATTTTTTAGGTGCAATATCACAGTGGCCTGAAATTGTACAGTGGCACTGTTGCTACACCATCCTATGGAGATTTATGGTCCCGGGACTAGAGCTGTCCATAGGATCGTGTAGCAACAGCGCCACTGTACAATTTCAGGCCACTGTGATATTGCACCTAAAAATTCAACTTTGAAAATTAATAACTTTTGAATGAAACACCTTTCAGCAGTTTTACTCAGGGGGATAAACCCTATAACATTTTTTTTTACATTTTAAGTATTACTATCCCTTTAAGTCTTGTTTATTGTTACAGTATTATACTGTTGGGTGCTCCCCACTCTTTTTCTTGTGTATTAAGCAGACTTTTTGACATTTTAGTGTTTACAACTGTGCTAATCTCCCTACAAGTTCATCTGGTCTGCACAGTACACTAATAATGTGCTTGGTTGGTCCAAGCCTTGGGATCCAAGCAACTCTTTGATGTTTGAACAGAAATGTAACATAAAGGAGAAATAACACCTCCTAAAAGTAACCCCCAACTCTCACTTATCTTACTGTGTGCCCTTGTTCATGAAATAACATCTTCCACCAGTTCTGGATATAATGTTCATAGAGGCAGACATGAGTGCTGCTCTCAGTTTTTTAATCTGAAACTGGCAGAGTGTATGAGTCTGCATACACTTTTAAGGACAAGAGGGGTACCCAACCTATTGCAAAGCTATGTGTTGCACCACTCTCTGGTCCTTAACCCTCTGAGCGCCTGAGGGGTAAGCAACAAATTGCAAAACAATGCATTGCCTACCTCTCTGTCACTGAAAGGTTTAAATCAGTGGTTCTCAATCATTTTTTGCTCAAGGCACCCCTTACATGCAATTTGGAACTCCCGGGGCACCCCTAGCACATGTAATGTAATTTATCAAGGGCATAATGAAGTGTACAATACATACATATACAGTTATTATTAGGTCTCACAATCATGCTAAGAAAACTAAACATTTTGTGCAGAACAATTTTCACAAATAAACATTTTAAACTAAAAATTCACATTTTTGTGAAATTTTTCATAGAAAACATGGGGCACCCTAAGCTGATGTCCGTGGCACACCAAAGTGCCACGGTACCCTGGTTGAGAACCACTGGTTTAAATGGTGAAGATCTCCATGTGCAGTAGGTGGTTAGTGTTCAGTGGTCACCTTCCATGCACATGACATTCCAGGACTGATTGAAGATGTTACCTCCTGAACAAAGTCACCAAAGCAAAATACAGGTGGGGGGGCATTAGGATTTTTGGCTATACTGAGGTAAGTGGGGAGTTTATTATAAGGAGGTGGAACTTCTCATTTAATGCTAAATATATCAGGGACAGGGGCATATTTTTCACATTAACAAAAGTGACCAGTACCCCATCTATATGGAAAGTTTGGTGTCAATCCAATCAATAGATTGTGCTGCAGGTTTGATGCAGAAAGGCATGACAGCAACATTTTAACCCACTGAGTACCAGAGGGCTAAGCATTGCACACCCCCAGGGAGAAGTGGGCAAGTTTCATTAGAAACACCCCACATCTAGAGAATCAGCCTCTGCCGGAAAGTTCCCAGCTATGATGATAACCCCCATTTACCTTGCTGTGGCCAGAATTTGCCAATGGCCCCTGAAAATTCTGCCCTTGTTCTTTGTTCAGTAGATTAGATCTTCAGTCAGTCCTGGATGTCATGTCCATGCAGGCAGACGTGACAGCTGCTGTCAGCTTTTTCATACTGAGGCAGGCAGAGTGAATGCGCCTATTTAACCCCTAAAGGACCAGCAAGGAGTTCATCTTGATTGTAAATATCCTTGCATCCCTTGTACTCCATTTGTACAGTGTTCTTTTGTCTTGTCAACCTGTTGTACAGCACTGCCAAATCTGTTGGAGCTTTAGAAATGATAATAAATCATAATTTATTTTATGTTCTGTATTTTTAAATAGTGAAGGAAGTCCATCTTATAGTTCATTTGCACTGTGTACAATAAAATGATTAGTTACATATGGAATCTATTTCTGAATTCCAGCTTCGGATTTTCAAGACCAAACTCACGCAGAACTTAAATGGCCTTTAAATAATTATGCAAACAATGAATTCAGTGGTGTATTTTTTTTCTTTAATGCATACACAACACGCAAACACAGGGGCATATAATTACACAATACACGCAAAGAAGAAACATATATAACAGACTTTTAAACTAGAGGAATGATATTTAACTCCTTGGGTGCCAGAGATAAGAAGTAAAATCATAAATATAGAGAAGGGTATTGTAAGCTGATAATGACAACAACTTGGATTTATGAACAGGACCAAATTCCCACTAGGCAGAGTAGACAACTGACTAGAGCTCCAGGTTTTGTGGGGAAGCTCAGCTGTGATGGTCATTGGTCGCTCCAACATTTGAGTTTTGGGTGTGTCCATAGTAATCCTATTGCTTCTGCACCAGACTCCTGGTGGCTGGTTTATGGCGACTGGTTTATTTAACAGTTTATATACCCTTTTGGAAATTTTCTTTAACCTTTTGGACACTAGAGAGGTCTCCACACCCCAGTGCATTTCAGCCAAGGGGTTATCAATCTTGTCAATGTTGTCTAGGCAATGTTTTCTGTACTAGGTAATAATGGATAGGGCAATGGATGGGGGCAGGTGAGGAGTGGGTGGTTTATGATTAAATATGAACTATAGTTATAGCTTTTACTTGTTATATTGACATCTCCTATACATTGTGAAGCAAAGAGTTGGAAACAAAACACCTCTGTCATCCAAGGAGTCAGACAAAAAGAGGAGGAATCCCTGAAGAAGGGGGAATAGTACCAAAAGTAGCATATAAACACTAGGTGCAAATGTGTATCAAAATGTATTATATAGCATCAATAGTTATAAAAGATGCATATGATTAAGCACAGTAACAGGACATCATAGAGTCCTCCACTTCAACCCTGAGTAAAAAATGTATCGCGGGAAAATAAAAACAGTATAAAACATAATGATAGACTAAAGGAATGTCTTTCACTTCTCTTTACAGATACTGATCTGTTAATTAACCTCTAAGTGAGCAGGGCTTATCAGTAGACATAACATAGGCGTAAACAAACATACATGGTACTCTGGACATACTTTAAACTAAATATGTGCAAATATAAATCAGATATACATCATTCATGTTCAAATACATGTCCTGCTAACATGAATGTTATTAATAAATAACTGTCCTGAGTCTGGTGAAAGCACTGTCGAGAGTAAAACTAATTGAGCAGATCCCGAAGGTGTACAAACAAGACAACTTGGGTACCGAGTAAAGCATCCAGTCGAGTTTGCCAATTGGAGGGCTTTCAAGCCGTGTCTTCTACAAGCAAGGCTTGATTAAAAGGCTGGAGGTTTGTCAATGAACTGGAGACAGTCATTGATATATTGTCTCAGTCATAACAAATCTAGAAGTATATGTATATACTGAAGCTCTCAACATTCAGGCTGAAAGAATTCAATATATCCTATAAATTGCATACATCTCACTATGCCAAAAACATATATACTCAAAAGAATACACCCTAGTGTAAAAACACATATAATCAGCTCAGATATAAAATGCCACTGAATAATCCTATATAAAAATTTGCTAAAACATGTGTAACGACGCAGTCATGAGCAGTAGAGACTGCTGCGCGTGCTGCAGTCATGTGCAGTAGAGACTGCCCTCGCCGCATGACTGCCTCGTGACCGGCTGGCAGTGGCACTGTGGCCCGTGTAACGGGCTCTTCAACTAGTATCTCATAAAAGATTGAATCACTATATTAGCATTGAGCCAGGCAGAGTAAATAAAAGCAAAAAAAAAAAAACAAGGGACAATAACATCAATGCCGAATAGAAGTATGAAGTAGGTCAGTCTTTGTAAATATATGGTAGAATGTTATCAAAAGGGGAACTGCCACCTTAAAACAACTTAGACATCTGTGAACATGAGCTCATGTCAAAAGGTCTGTGTTTGAAAATTAATAAATCTGAGCAATATCCACATAAGTGCAGAAACTCCCATTGAGTATACCACGTACCAAATTCCTGGGGTGTGAGTATCAAACTGGTGGAAACCGATGGTGGTCATATCGTTTATGTAGATCTGCCTGTATCATTTCACCTGCACCTATGAAGAACGTCAGATGCAGAAAGGCCGTATCAGATGAAGAGATTGTATAAGATGGTGTGATGTTTAAATTATTCTCATTTAGTCTCTGCATAAATGAATGGCACATGAAGAATATACTAATACTATTATGTTCTAGAAAGGAGCTAGAAACAATTTGTGTTGTGCCTGTGTAACTTCAATTTACTGTACTACTTACTCCAAAAATGGTCTCCACTTGTACTAAAGGGAGGAAATGTATGAGTGTTCTGGGGTGCCTATTTCCTCTGTACTTTATTTAATGCTATGTACTCAGAGAAAATGGTATAACTTTCATCCATATGCCTGCACATGCTATAGCAATGACATTCCAAGCTTGTGCATATTATTATTTTTATTAAGTCTTAATGTCGGTAGAGCGTGTGTTTAGATATGCGCTAAAGTGTTCATATACTCTAGGACATACCCCAAAGTGCAGGAACATGAATAGGAAGGCAACACCACAGGGCAGAATATGAGCTGCAGCAACATTTTTGTACATTACCTCCAAGCAGTACAGAACAACAGAAAGTAAATGCACACACATAGTAAAATATAGTCTTTGTGTTAAATTTAGAGCTGCTTATTACCAGGGTACAGTTATTTTTATTAACCAGGATATTACATATATTATTACTCAGAAAGACAGGCTGCTGACTCCATATTGACACAGTACTAAAGTGTACAGTTATCCCCTTAAATTAAAGCAACCATTTAATGCAAACTAGGAACTGTTAACCAAACAGCTCACTTGTGCAATTAGCATCACAAATGACCCTTATGTCAAAAGAATTGGGTTCATGAAAAGATGCTTCTCAGTCAGACAGTGACTGATGACATCACTTTGAGACAAGACGTCCATGTTAAGGCACCACTATGCAAGATACACTGAGGATTATGTATAAATCTACCCATGTAGATTTTCTGCACTAATATGCAGAATTGACTAAAGCATGGATGGGCATTTTTTTGTGTATATATATATATATATATATATATATATATATATATATATATATATATATATATATATATATATATATATATATACACCCACAATTTTAACAGATTCTACAGCTGTGCATTAACCAACTGAGCTATCTAACCAGGTTACTTATATTAGAATTGTATGCAGCAAAAAAATTTGTTTTGTCCGAATATGCTGGTAAAATTTTTATTTTACCCATTCAGATTAAACAAATGTCATTGAACCCCCATTCGATTAGTCAGAATTTTAGTGAAGATTTTCGTTAATAAACAAAATATGTTCACCAAAATTCTAAGTCCCCCCTCCCACTGATAACACTGATCTTGATGTCAGAGGTACAGCGGTTCTCCCTGGTTTTCCAGTACCTGCTACTAAAAATAATTAAATAATAAAAAAGTCCCATCTGTCCCCAACAGCGCCATCTACAATAAAGAATCCCCCCACCCAATCCTGTTCAGGATTAGTGAAAAATCCACAGAATTAGTGAAAAATCAACAGGGAATGGATTTTATATGGCCATCCATGTTCAAATAAGTTCTCATGCTCCCATTGAGCCAATCAGCATCTAGCTGGAGGGGCCATGAATATGCATAATGCCATGTCACCCCTCCAGCAAGCCATTGGCTAGCTAGCAACATACATATATATATATTATGTATATTTATATATATATAATGTTTTATAGCAACTATATATAATCTGCTTGTACCTTTTCCTTCTGAACACACATTAACAGCTATGCAGCTGCACAGACGATGTTTCATTTTAGCACTGTTCAAATGATCCATTTTACATCAAATCACATTTCATTCAAGGTATCATTCTTCTGGCAGAGAAATCTAGAAGTGATATTTTCTCAGTTTAGCAGCTCTGTAGTATGTGCACATACAGCCAGAACATATATTTATATCTATACGAAATATATATTGTATTACTTTTCCTGCTGAGTAAAACAAGGATACACTGCTGGGGGTTATGGTTTTCCAGAGTTATTATAGCTTAAACTGCTGTTTTGTTTCTTTGTGTTTTATTTAGCATTATCCTATAGTGGCCAGTTCCCAGACATAAATTATGTTGCATTCTATGCAAGAGAAAAGTCACTGACAACAGTTCTCCATAAAATGTTATAGTGACAGCATTATCACTTCCTGACAGTTTGAACTTTCAGGAAGTAATGAAGCTTTACTCAGTTCCTAACAGTTTAAACCATTATAACTTTTGAATTAAATAACTCCAAATATTGGCAGTACCCTTGTTTTACTCCATAGGAATAGACCTATAATATAAAATTTTAGTGGTCCTTAAGAACTAGAGGCACAGAGAATGCATTTAACTTGCAATATACAAACATAAAAATCTATTAACACCTTAATGACTAGTGACATGTCAGTACTGTCATGCATTTCTGTCATGTAAGGATGGGTGATAGTCCTGGCATGTCACAGGTAAAATCATTGCAACTCGCTCTGTGGTGGGGAAGCTGTAACTGACTGCTCTAGTTCTGGAGCAGTCAGTTTCAGCCTTTTCCCAGTGGGTCTGCACATACAGGTGGAGCATATAACAAAGGCAGTGTAAAGTATACATTTCCTTTGTCGGTGTTCTCTGCCCTCTCTTCCTCATTGTAATCATGAGGAAGAGAGAAGCAGAGAACAGAGCTCCCAGTGTCTCAAATGGCCAAAAATGAGGCACAAATTAACACAGGAAACCCTATAAAATTTGTGTTTTTTTCCAATTTAAATTAAATGGTTGGTATTGCATAGAAATGTGGTATCAAAAAATATATATAATTTGTGTGGGTGGATTAAAAGAATTAGAGGGAATATAAGGTTAAACAACGGCACACTAAGAAGGCCAAGCTTGCTCTTATCCTCTGACAGCTTTTTTTAAATTAAACTGACAGCAACAGCCCCAGACTGTGCTTTTTCCATTTCATTTTCTGGGACAGCTGAGTTGTATGCACTATCTCTCTATAGATTGTGATAGTGACAGATCCCCCTTGTCCTGATAGTTTGAACTCTAATAACTTTGAACAAAATGGGGGTTCTGCACTAAAGCATGATAAAGAGGACATGGAGATAACATACCCAGTGATATCACTTCTCCAGTTCCTATGTTATACTATGGAGCCAATGCACAAAGATTTCTCCAACTCTGAAGATCTTAATGCATATGCTGTATAGAATAGCATAGGAACTGGAGAAGTGATATCACTGGAGAAGTCATCTCCTCATTACCACCTTTTTATCACTCCTTAACCCCCCAACATCTTCTAGCAGTGGGAGATTTGCAGTGCACCCCTAAATAATCAGTACAGGTTTATAATCAATATATTTAACATATTTGATTGCCTGGACTGTATATAAAGAAGCAGGAATAAAACATTGTGGTTTTACAGGTCATACAAGGTTTTTTTATTTTGTTTTGATTTTTTGGCTTTGTTTGTTTTGATAATCCTCAACTGCATACACAACAGTGCTACACTTTCTGCTGCCCTTCAGATGTTGTTGGACTACAACACCCATCATCTTCAGCCAGCCATTTGCCATCTGGGGATGATGTGAATTTCAGTCAAACGATGGCTGCTAGGTCAGAGGTTGCGTACCCTACAATAGAGGGATAGTTCCAATTGCAGAATTAGGCTCCTTTCATCTGAAAAATTTAATGTGTATTAAAAATCCTCATTCTGATTTCAAACAAACTTTTTTGGTAGAGACCCTTCCTTTAAAATAAATATAAATTACTTTGATATTCTTTGAACTTTTTACTTCCAAGAATCCTGCGTAGCAAGCTTTGTATTTTGATATATGACGCAGATGCTAGAAAGTATATTCAAGCAGAATCACATTACAAAGTTTTGTAATCCTCCTTCCACTTTGAAAATTAAGTTACTGCAGCACCAGGATCCCACACATCTTGCATTGTAAACTAACAAAGAAAGCTAAAAAATATGGTCCTTGTTCCTTTACATATAAGTTGAAAAAAAAGAATGTCTCCTTGTGCAAAAATTGGACAAATCGGAAAAAAAAATTTCACAGCTGTGGGTGGAATGGGTATTAAAAAGAGATTGCTATTTTTATTATTGTTATTGTTCTTATAATTGTATTATATTTTATATCTCCATCTTTAAATCTACCCTTAAATCGTTTGGAGGACTAACATTAGGTAAAATCAGTTGGCAATATCAGCACTGTAATTTACAGCAATTGACAGCCTCATACCTGTCTATTCATCTGCTATTACCCAATTAGACTGTAAGGTCCTTGAGGCAGGGACCTCTTTCCTATTGTTTTTACGATTGTAACAATTAAAGGGATAGTAATGTTTCATAATAAATGCAACTACAATTAATCGTCATAGTATTTGGGCCATGGAGAGTGTTATTTCAGTACTGTCAGAGTTGTAGTTCAGGAGTAATTGAATGATAAAGTATCCCCCCTCCTGCCCCTTTTACTGATGTAACACTGCTCAGCTCAGAGCAGCGGGGTGATGTCTAAGTGGACTGCAGAGGGACTTCAATTAACATAAGGAAAAAACCTGAAAAACATGTCAATGGGGCCAGGGCTTTCATTGTTCTCACAGTAAGAAGATTGTCCCTTGCTCTGAGCTGTCCAGGCTGTGGACCAGATTCCACATCTGAGGGGAGGTGGCTTACAGTAGGTAAAATGGGCGGGAGGGGGAAACTTTATCATTCAATTACTCTTGAACTACAACACCGACAGTATTGAAATAACACTCTCTATGGCTCACATTCTATGAAGATTAATTGGTGCTGCTGTTTTTGTGAAACGTTACTATCCCTTTGATGAAAGCCCATTACTGTACTTATTGTAATATCTATACCTATTTTACTTATTGTATATTCTCCTTTTGTAAAGCTATGTGTACATTGGGTGTAGTGCCATAAAACATCTGCACTGTAGCATTGTACTCTATGGGGACCAGACATAAGATCATTCTTCATTAGGGGGAAATAGATACAAGGGTGTTTACAGTCAAAATTAATATTCATTGAGGCCAACTGCAAATAAACTTTCCCCAGACTCATATTGATGTAAGTGGTTATTTTAAATCCTTGAGTGCAAGTGAGGTCTTCAACACATGCTTGTTTTAAATCAATGGGAGTTTGCAACTGTCCCCCATTGTTTTGTTGATTTATCCCAGAATTTCTCCAGTTCATTTTACTACATCAACCTCCTTGAAACTGAAGAATTACTGTCATGTGTTTGAAGTACATGGACAATGGGAAATAGTTCACCTATGACATCTCCAATGCAATGCTAAAACTGAAGATAAATTGTGTTCTATGAGTAGATGTTCTTTAGGCTTGATAATGCCATTTTTCTTGGTACCGCTTAATTCCTGGTTTCCTGGTCATGAGTTTATCACGCGGGGTAATGTATGAATCTGCCAGTGAAGCTTATTTTCTGACAAGTACATTGACATAAAAATCATATGCATGCACTTCAGCTATATGGGCATGTATAATCAGTTTACTGCATACTGGCACACACACCTCTCCACAATTAAGACTTCAATGCAAGCTTGTGACAAATACCACTCCCTACAGCATGCACAGGGAACTGAAGAAATTTTATTTTGATTATCTCTGTGTCTTGTCAGTGCCTGGGTTTAAACAATGTGCACAGGCATAGAACACCCAGGGTCACCCATATACTCCCACACTGCCCTCTCCTTGAAACAACTCGGGGATAATATATTATATAGACATTAGGACATTTCCCCTGTTTTTACCAAATGGGTATTAACTAGTATCCCAGTTATTACATTTGTATATATATCCAGAACATCTGAACACTTTAGAAATATTGATGTATTTATAGACTTGATGTGGGTGTAGTGCTTTTATTTAAACTTGTTAAACAAGTTCTACAGGACATACTTGGAAACAAGAGAAATCTTAATGCATACTTCCAGGTAAAACATTTTCAAAATAAATAAATATTTAAAAAAGTGTTTTACCAAGAAGAATACAATTTGATTGTTTGTAATTCAAAGTTACACATTTATACACAAATATAAACAATAAAATAAAAATTAAACATTGCCTGTTGTTTTTAAAGGGATAGTAATACTTTGTTTTATCTTTATTTTATTTTGTAGGCATTAAAAAAAACATGAAGAACGATATAAGTCTTATCTCTCAAACCTTTATGGTTTGAGAGATATTCACAAGCAAAGTTTCCCCTCCCGCCCCTTTTACCTAGTGTAAGCCATCTCTTCTCAGATGTGGAATCTGGTTGTAAGACCAGACAGATAACAGCAGGGGACAATCTTCTTACTATGAGAACAATGAAAGCCCTGCCCACCTTGACAAGTTTTTCAGGTTTTCCCTTATCTTAATTGAAGATTGTCCCTCTCTGCAGTCTACCTGGGCACCTCCCTTCTGATCTGGCTGAGCAGTGTTACATCAGTAAAAGGGGCGGGAGAGGGATATTTGTCATTGAATTACTCTTGAACTACAACTCTGACAGAATTGAAATAACACTCTCCAAAGTCCAAATACTATGATGATTAATTAGAGCTGCTTTTATTATGAAACATTACTATCCCTTTAAGTACACTTCCACTGTTGACTCCCAAAGCTGATTTGTATTGGTTATTCACATTTGTGAATGTACCTCTTCAGGTAATCCCCAGAGGGTTCCAGTCAATACTCTGGGGTGGCAAGAGTATGGTTTTCATGAATTTGTGTAACTCTTTGGACTTGACATAGTTCTTGTGTATGAGTAATGAATGCTTTGAATCACTGGGGGAGATTCCCTAAGCTGTGATAAAGAGGTTATAAAATGGAGGTGACTTCTCCAGTGATATCACTTCTCCAGTTCCTATGTTGTTCTTCAGAGCCTATTCACTAGGATCTCAAAAGTTGAAGCATTGCCTCCATAGAATACCATATGAATTGGAGAAGTGACATCATTGGAGAAGTTATCTCCACTATATCACCTCTTTATCACCGCTAAGTAAATCACCCCCTGATCTTTTTATAGTGTGAAGCCCATGTTGATGTGGTAGGAGGAAACTGCATGTCATTGAATGATGCTGTAGCATACTTCTGATCCAGATTTTCTAAAATTTTCACGAGGTTGCCAACTGAATTCCCTTCTAAGCACCTCAGACCTACCATGACACCTACCATGCTTGACCATATGTTGAATGCTCAGTGCTTTCATTAACTTCCCAGGTAAATGAGAGACATAAGCCGTGCTGCTTTGAGTCAACAACAACTCAAATGTGTCCATAAAAAGGACTTCCCAATTTAAATCATGACAATTGTTATTCATTCCCTATGGTGCAATTGGTTTATTCGAGAAATGCTCCACTTTTCCTTTGTAAAATAGGGCCTTTAACCCCTTAGCGACCCTTGACGTACCAGGACCGTCAAGGGTAAATGTGACCGAACAACCCTTGACGGTCCTGGTACGTCAAGGGTTAAACTCTTCCATCGCGGCCGCACGGAGCGATGGAAGAGTTCAAGCCGCTTGTTACTAAGTGTCCCGGTATCGGGACACTTAGTAACAAGCGGCTGAAACATTGTTGCAACATGCGATTCGCTTCAAAAGCGAATCACATGTTGCAAAACCTGAATGACAGGGACAGTATTTGTAAATACTGTCCCTGTCAGATCTCTCTGCCTCCCTCCACCTTGCATACTGCTGAGGTGGAGAGAGACAGAGAGACATGCTGTTCCAGTGTACCTGTAGAAAAAAAAAGTAAAAAAAAGTTTAAATAAAGACATTTAACCCTTTGATCACTGTTCTGCAGTGATCAATAAGTGCCCCCCCATCTGATCACTCTTGGAGTGATCAATTTGCTGCAGATCAGTGTTTTCTGATCTGTGGGACACCCCCCATCCCCCTTGAATTTTTTTAGATTTTTTAAAAAATTTAAAAAAAAATTTTAAATTTTTTTTTTAATTTTTTTTTTTTTTTTTTATAATAAATATAGTTTAGGTATTTTGGTAGGTAGTTGGGTAGGTTTAGTGTAGACGGGAAAGTTTTAGGGATAGATTTAGGTTTAGGGGAGAACCCCCCCCCCCAAAAAAAAATAAAATATAAAAAGCGCAGTTTAGATAGGTAGTTCAATTGGGTTAGGTAGGTTCAGGATAGACGTAGGTTAGGGTAAGTTTTAGGGTTAGATTTAGGTTTAGGGATAGCGTAAGAAAAAAAAAACCCCAAAAAAACCCCAAAACCCCCCCCCAAAAAAAATAAATATATATATATGTATAATAAGCGCAGTTTAGATAGGTAGTTCACTTGGGTTAGGTAGGTTCAGGATATACGTAGGTTAGGGTAAGTTTTAGGGTTAGATTTAGGTTTAGGGATAGCGTAAGAAAAAAAACAAACCCAAAAAACCCCAAACCCCCCCCCAAAAAAAATATATATATAATAAGTGCAGTTTAGATAGGTAGTTCACTTGGGTTAGGTAGGTTCAGGATATACGTAGGTTAGGGTAAGTTTTAGGGTTAGATTTAGGTTTAGGGATAGCGTAAGAAAAAAAAAAGCTTTTTTAGTGGGCAAAATGCAGCGCAGGTACAGCGTTGAAGAGCCATATGCCTTTTTGGCGTCTGACTCTGAGGCAACAGACACTGCGTCAGATTTTGACATAGCGCAGTTTTCAGAAAGTGAGAGCAGCTCTAGTGATGACGCTGGGCCTTCTGTCAAGAAAAGACGCACTGCCCCAAAAGCTGCTCTGGCAACTGCCCCAGCACCTGCCAAAAGAACTGCCCAAAGACCTACCAAAATACCTACCCAAAGAAATGCCCCAAGTGTTGCCCCAAGAGCTGCCCTGGCAACTGCCCCAGCACCTGCCAAAAGATCTGCCCAAAGACCTACCAAAGAAATGCCCCAAGTGCTGCCCCAAGAGCTGCCCTGGCAACTGCCCCAGCACCTGCCAAAAGATCTGCCCAAAGACCCGCCAAAAGACCTGCCCAAAGAAATGCCCCAACACCTGCCACTCCGGATCCTAATGAATGGGTATCAATTTATGCCCACGAATCTCAGAATTCACAGGCAACCCAGGGATTCAAATTGATGTGGAAGGATTTACCCATGATCATTTTTTTGATTTGTTTTTGGGGGAAGACGTTTTAGGTGAAATTGTTTCCCAAACCAATTTGTATGCAGCCCAGTATACTGCCGCCAACCCTAAGTGTGAAAAACGCTGTTTTTTTTTTTTTTACTTACGTCATGGTTTACGAGGGATTGGTGGTAAAATGGCTGTGTATAAAATTGGAAAACACACCTAAAACGAGAGCCTGGGGTGTCTACTTTCCAAAAATATACACTTTTGGGGGGAAATCTTAAAAAAAGAGCACTGTTACACAGCCCCAAATGAGACATGGCACCAGTAACGCAAGCTGTGAAGATTCAAAGTGTGAACCTGGAAACGCGCATGTTCCAATTTGGCCCCCGTAGCTCCCCCAAACCATGAGAAAGCTATGCATATGGGGTATTGCCGTACTTAGAAGAAGGAGCTGAACACTATTCAATTCAGTTTATAAAATCTTCACCTATTCTGTGCTTGAAATTCACATCAACATTGAAGGCAAAGTGTGAAAAACGCTGTTTTTTTACTTACGTCAAGTTTATGAGAAAGTGGTGGTAAAATGGCCGTGTAAAACATTTGAAAACACACCTAAAATGAAAGCTGGGGGTGTCTACATTCCAAAAATATACACTTTTGGGGGGAAATTCTAAAGTGCAGCACTGGAACATAGCCCAAAATGAGTAATGGCATCAGTTAACCAAGATGTGAAAATTCAATATTTGTTCAAAATTGGGCCCCGTAGCTCCCCCAAACCTTGAGAAACCTATGCATATGGGGTATTGCTGTACTCAGAAGAAGGAGCTGAACACTAAACAATGCATTTTTAAAAATCTTCACCTATCATGTGCTTGAAATTCACATCAACATTGAAGTGCAAGTGTGAAAAACGCTGTTTTTTTACCTTACGTCAAGATTTACGAGCGATTGGTGGTAAAATGGCTGCGTAAAAAAATTGAAAACATACATAAAATGAAAGCCTGGGGTGTCTACTTTCCAAAAATATATACTTTTGGGGGGAAATCTTAGAGTGGAGCACTGTTACACAGCCCCAAATGAGACATGGCACCAGTGATGCAAGCTGTGAAAATTCAAAGTGTGAAACTGGAAACGCGCATGTTCCAGTTTGGGCCCCGTAGCTCTCCAAACCTTGAGAAACCTATGCATATGGGGTATTGCCGTACTCAGAAGAAGGAGCTGAACACTAAACAATGCATTTTTAAAAATCTTCACCTATCATGTGCTTGAAATTCACATCAACATTGAAGTGCAAGTGTGAAAAACGCTGTTTTTTTAACTTACGTCAAGATTTACGAGCGATTGGTGGTAAAATGGCTGCGTAAAAAAATTGAAAACATACATAAAATGAAAGCCTGGGGTGTCTACTTTCCAAAAATATATACTTTTGGGGGGAAATCTTAGAGTGGAGCACTGTTACACAGCCCCAAATGAGACATGGCACCAGTGATGCAAGCTGTGAAAATTCAAAGTGTGAAACTGGAAACGCGCATGTTCCAGTTTGGGCCCCGTAGCTCTCCCAAACCTTGAGAAACCTATGCATATGGGGTATTGCCGTACTCAGAAGAAGGAGCTGAACACTAAACAATGCATTTTTAAAAATCTTCACCTATCATGTGCTTGAAATTCACATCAACATTGAAGTGCAAGTGTGAAAAACGCTGTTTTTTTAACTTACGTCAAGATTTACGAGCGATTGGTGGTAAAATGGCTGCGTAAAAAAATTGAAAACATACATAAAATGAAAGCCTGGGGTGTCTACTTTCCAAAAATATATACTTTTGGGGGGAAATCTTAGAGTGGAGCACTGTTACACAGCCCCAAATGAGACATGGCACCAGTGATGCAAGCTGTGAAAATTCAAAGTGTGAAACTGGAAACGCGCATGTTCCAGTTTGGGCCCCGTAGCTCTCCAAACCTTGAGAAACCTATGCATATGGGGTATTGCCGTACTCAGAAGAAGGAGCTGAACACTAAACAATGCATTTTTAAAAATCTTCACCTATCATGTGCTTGAAATTCACATCAACATTGAAGTGCAAGTGTGAAAAACGCTGTTTTTTTAACTTACGTCAAGATTTACGAGCGATTGGTGGTAAAATGGCTGCGTAAAAAAATTGAAAACATACATAAAATGAAAGCCTGGGGTGTCTACTTTCCAAAAATATATACTTTTGGGGGGAAATCTTAGAGTGGAGCACTGTTACACAGCCCCAAATGAGACATGGCACCAGTGATGCAAGCTGTGAAAATTCAAAGTGTGAAACTGGAAACGCGCATGTTCCAGTTTGGGCCCCGTAGCTCTCCAAACCTTGAGAAACCTATGCATATGGGGTATTGCCGTACTCAGAAGAAGGAGCTGAACACTAAACAATGCATTTTTAAAAATCTTCACCTATCATGTGCTTGAAATTCACATCAACATTGAAGTGCAAGTGTGAAAAACGCTGTTTTTTTAACTTACGTCAAGATTTACGAGTGATTGGTGGTAAAATGGCTGCGTAAAAAAATTTAAAACATACATAAAATGAAAGCCTGGGGTGTCTACTTTCCAAAAATATATACTTTTGGGGGGAAATCTTAGAGTGGAGCACTGTTACACAGCCCCAAATGAGACATGGCACCAGTGATGCAAGCTGTGAAAATTCAAAGTGTGAAACTGGAAATGCGCATGTTCCAGTTTGGGCCCCGTAGATCTCCCAAACCTTGAGAAACCTATGCATATGGGGTATTGCCGTACTCAGAAGAAGGAGCTGAACACTAAACAATGCATTTTTAAAAATCTTCACCTATCATGTGTTTGAAATTCACATCAACATTGAAGTGCAAGTGTGAAAAACGCTGTTTTTTTAACTTACGTCAAGATTTACGAGCGATTGGTGGTAAAATGGCTGCGTAAAAAAATTGAAAACATACATAAAATGAAAGCCTGGGGTGTCTACTTTCCAAAAATATATACTTTTGGGGGGAAATCTTAGAGTGGAGCACTGTTACACAGCCCCAAATGAGACATGGCACCAGTGATGCAAGCTGTGAAAATTCAAAGTGTGAAACTGGAAACGCGCATGTTCCAGTTTGGGCCCCGTAGCTCTCCCAAACCTTGAGAAACCTATGCATATGGGGTATTGCCGTACTCAGAAGAAGGAGCTGAACACTAAACAATGCATTTTTAAAAATCTTCACCTATCATGTGCTTGAAATTCACATCAACATTGAAGTGCAAGTGTGAAAAACGCTGTTTTTTTAACTTACGTCAAGATTTACGAGCTATTGGTGGTAAAATGGCTGCGTAAAAAAATTGAAAACATACATAAAATGAAAGCCTGGGGTGTCTACTTTCCAAAAATATATACTTTTGGGGGGAAATCTTAGAGTGGAGCACTGTTACACAGCCCCAAATGAGACATGGCACCAGTGATGCAAGCTGTGAAAATTCAAAGTGTGAAACTGGAAACGCGCATGTTCCAATTTGGGCTCCGTAGCTCTCCCAAACCTTGAGAAACCTATGCATATGGGGTATTGCCGTACTCAGAAGAAGGAGCTGAACACTAAACAATGCATTTTTAAAAATCTTCACCTATCATGTGCTTGATATCAACAGTAGTATTGAAATGTAAGTGTGAAAACTGCAAAAAAACTAAATATTACCACAATTTTGAAATTTTTTTCTGGAAAAATAGCTGCATGAAAAACTCCAAAATTCTCCTGATTATTTACCTTATGTTGTGTAGTTTTCAGAAACATATACCTTTGTGGGACATTTTTGGTTCTGGCACCGTCAGCTAAGCTATGATGCTCACATGCCAATTGTTGAGAAATTACAAGTTGGAAATAATGGCATCCATCTTGTAATATTTACCTTGTAAATGTGAGGAAGTGATTGAAATACTATGCATATGGGGTATTCTTATATTCAGGAGAAGCAAATGAATATATTTAGGGGTATTTTTTTGTCATAAACTAATTGTATGCAAATCCTGACACGAAAATATAAGCAAAATGTTGTTTTTTTTCAATTTTTTTCCTCTTTTTTTCTATTTTAATCAAATTAAACAATGAGGTATTCATATAATTGTGGTATCAAAAGAAAGCCCTACTTGTGCTTAAAAAAACAGTATATAATTTATGTGGCTGCACAAAAGGAATTAAAGAGAAAATATGGTTGAACAAAGACATAGTCAAAAAAGTCAAAATTGCTCCGGTCCTTAAGTCAAATCAAACTCAGATTTTCCCGGTCCTTAAGGGGTTAAATAACACTGGTTATAAAGTGTACTAACACTCAGTAATATATTGCACTCAAGGGAAATCAGAATAGATCAATACCAATGATAGACAGCGTTCCTCACTGAAAGACTCATATTATGAGGCACACAAGAGACCAATCAAAATTAACAAACAAATCAAAATGCTTTATTAGGGCATAATAAAAGCCACTTAAAAAATTGTACATTGGTGGTTTAACTTTCCCTGCCCAAGCTAATCAGATATTCACTCATTAGAATTGGTCACACAGCAATTTATTTGATTCATACAATCAATAAATGTAAATGCATACCATAGATACACAATTGCACTGGTCCAAATATGTGAAAAGTTTACAGTACAACCTAGGATGCTACACTGGGGAGCATCTGGTCCAAAAGAAACAACCTCTTCAGTGAATCCAAGTACTAAAGCACCTAGGAATCCCAATAAAATTAAGGCACATTGTAAGGGACCCCCAAAATCTATTGCTGTTAAGTAGCATACTCATCCAGAATGGATATATATATATAGAGAGAGAGACCACAGAAGAAGGAAAATGCCAAATTGGTGAGGACTGCTGTCAGCCTCTAACCACACCAGATACTTATCTCCACTAAGTATACTCATCGATATTATATACGTGTGTTATTCTTAAGTGGAATTCTTTCTTGTGTGCCCCCCAATCAAGATCTTTCAGAGATCATCTAAGATTTCAATGAGGGATTCTTTCTACCATTGATTTTATCATAACCTATTCATAATTGTTTATTAGAGACATTATGTATACTTGTATTTAACCACTTCAAGCGAACATCATAAGGGATGTATGTAAGCAACATTGTATTAAGATAGATCCTGGCATTTCTTCTGCAATTGGCTCTGTATCACGCTACCTACTCAGAAATCTTAAAGGGATAGTAATGCTTCGTTTTAACTTTATTTTATTTTGTAGGCATTAAAAAACATGAAGAATGATACAAGTCTTATCTCTCAAACCTTTATGGTTTATGAGATATTCACAAGCAAAGTTTCCCCCTCCCGCCCCTTTTACCTAGTGTAAGCCATCTCTTCTCAGATGTGGAATGCAGTCCATAGACCAGACAGATAACAGCAGGGGACAATATTCTTCCTATGAGAACAATGAAAGCCCTGTCCCCTTGACAAGTTTTTCAGGTTTTTCCCTTATCTTAATTGAAGATTGTCGCTCTGTGCAATCTACCTGGGCACCTCCCTTCTGCTTTGGCTGAACAGTGTGACATCAGTAAAAGGGGTGGGAGGGGGACACTTTGTCATTGAATTACTCTGGAACTACAGCTCTGACAGAACTGAAATAACACTCTCCAAAGTCCAAATACTATGATGAATAATTAGAGATGCTTTTATTATGAAACATTGCTATCCTTTTAATACCATTTGCACCAAGAGGAGAGCAGCTTATGGGCATATCAGGGAGTGACATTCCTTTGATACTTGCTTAACCTATTACATGTCAGAATGGTACGCAAAGCATTTTGTTGTGCACTCCTATGGAACTCAGAGGGTTAACCCAATGTACTAAAAAGGTACTGAGGTTTCAAGGCTATCTCACAATTGAATCTTAACAATGTTTGAGTGTATGTGTGACATTATGAAATAAAGACATCATTTGCTATAGTACATAGACAGTGGTGCAGGCGTGTCCAGGGGCAGGAAGTGAGATGCTTAGTAGGAGTTGTCACACTGTTAGATTATTAGAAGCAGCTCAGTGACATCAGCTTCTAGACAAAGTCTGATTTCCCAAAATACAGAGTAGGCAACTGCTTAGAGCTCCAAATTTTCAGGGGCGCCACAGCTGTGCTGGCTGCACCCACATTCTGAATTGTGGGTGTGGCCATAGAGATCTCAATGTCCCTGCACCAGTTTTACACCCCTTTAGAGGCTATTATTTAACTCCTCGGATGTTAGAGAGATCTCCAATGCATTGCGGAGATTAAGGGTTCGATCCAATTACCACTAGTAAAACTGGCGTTAGGGTAAAAATGTACACCGAACAGTACAAACACCATCTGAATTCAATTGCACTATCAACAGGAACCACGACAAGCGCTGTGATTTTTTCCGTCCCATAACTTGTGCTAAATAGCGTGAGAAATGGGAAACCATCTAACCCTCTGTATCTGACATAGTGTCAAACACCAAGTCTGAGCTAAAAAAACACAATCACCCTCCCAAACAACAATACCCTTGGCTCTATACTACCTCTAACATTAACAAAAAATGTTCTTCTATCTTCTTCCTCTGTCATCTTCTTTCAGCTCCATCTATTATCTATTTTTTTATATTTTTATTGAGAACAAATATGATTACATAAAAACAGCAGTAGATGCAGTGCAGAGGCACAAAAGCACATCAAGTACATCATACATAAGCATCCAAAAATATTAACAGTTTGTGCTTTAGAACAGAAGACAATAGATATACCCATAACATTAAATCAAATAAGAGCCCGTCTGCATGTGTTGCAAATGCGACAAAGAGCATTATAGTACTACTACCACAAAGATGACCGATGAAGATGAAAGAAGATGACAGTTGAAGAAAAGAATACAGACACTTACGGAAGAAGAAGGAACGAGGAAAACCAGGGTACAGGAGACCCTGCTGGACGTAAGACATCCAGTTAAGTGTGTAAGGTTCATCGGTTGGTGTTACCTTTGGGGGGTGGGATTAACACTTTGGTGCCAGTGGGGTATGCAGCGTTGTTCAATGAGTTGCATACCCCACTGGCATTCAAATGTTAATATTTTTGAGTTTCACTTATGTTTTTTTTAGCTTGGATGTATTCATATGGGGCTTAGGGCCTCATTTCAATACATCCACGGGTCACTTGTGTAGGGATCCCTAGTTATACATATGTGTATAGTGTTTTGTACACACTTTACTTACACGTCTATGGTTAGACACACATGTTAGGGGACTGATCACCAAATTTTTTAGCTGGTAAAATTTGGCTATAAAAGTGAGTCCCTAAAAATCATGTTACTAGACACCGCATGTAACTGAATTACAAATTCAAAAACATTCTCATTGCTTCCAATGGGCGCAAATTTAGCACCGGCAGTGCATTTTTTCTGTTCTGTAATGTGTCACAGCTGAGGTAATTGCATACCAAACTGTGACATCAAACTATCGACTGTACTTATTTTATATTTACCAATGGGAATTGGCTTCAGCCCTAATGCTTTTTTTCATTCTTACTTCATTGATATAGGCAAAAAGTATTTTCTATGCTGGAAAATCCTGTGTGGGACTGGGGGTGAGATCATTTGAGGAATGGGGGTGTGGTTATGGGTGCAGATCTGGAGCCCTCTGGTGAGTACAGGTTTAGTTCTACTTTGGCTGTAGAAATTTAGTTCTGACCCAGCATTATGTCACATCTAAAAAAAATATTAGCTCTGCAAAAGGCTGAAAAGCTCTGCAGCATGGTTGATTCTCGTTTGATGAAATTCAACTTTCAGTAGTTCTAAAGTCACTAATTACATTTAAAATATATGCCATTGTATAATGAAAGTTGTACTAACAACAAACTCACATGAAACATATTGGCATGTAGTAATGTTCTAATACGAATATTGATCCAACAGCAACAGACAACTACATGAAAACTCATAGGGGCATATTCGGTATGCATGAAACTAAATGGGGGCCTTTAGAAAAACACGACCTTGACTGGAATGGAATTTCAAATAAAAGCAGTTTTAAACCAAATACAAACATAGCCTACATCAAATAAATAACTATGAATGGCTATTTACATTTATTGGTATCACTCATCCAAGATTGCCCTTTGACCAGGCAGTAGTTAACAGTGGTCAAATCCAAAGCTTCCATTTAAAAACATCAGCATTCAAAAGCCATGACTCCCAAAATCCTCAATAAGAGGGGTTCAAAACATGCAGTAATCAAGCACTGGCAGTAGTCTGGTCTCTCACAACCATTCCATCTTTCATAAATGGGGGGTACTATCCTTTCTCATCCCATCAAACTGATATACATATTTCTGGCAAGACCCTCCCTCTGCTGTGAGAATAGACATAAATTCTGAGATTTATGAGACAAAATTAGGCCCACCCCTGGACTCAGTAAGAGTCATCCTCCTTCACTCATCCTTCTTGCCAGAGGAAAAAACCCTGTGAAGGAAACCTCTGGGGAACCATGGCTGAAAGGACTGCACTTCCCTCTGTGCATTCAGAGGTCAATGCAAATACTAAAACATGCTATACTATGTCCTTGGTTATAGGTAAATAGGATCTGCTGTCATGCTGCCCTTTCACTTTTTTTAACACACAGAGCTCATTAATTATTAGCAGTATGTAAGATACAGGGAGAGAGATTCTGCACTGTTTATTATCCTCCACTAACCTACTCTGTCATGATACAAAAAATAGATACAAGACAACTCTAATTCATTTACAAATAGATTAAAATGGAACAAGGGGTTGCTCAAGGGAGCAAGCAGACTTCTGCCTCTGAGTCAGAAGGAATTTTTTAGTAAGTTGAGACAAAGTCCTAGATTCTATTGCATGTGATAAATGTTATCACTGGTTTTATTTCAGATTCCTATTGAAGTCTGTGTGGAATCCATTGATTGTATTTTACCACCTGTAATGGAATCCAGGCAAAAACTCATAATGGCTTATATATGTTTTTTTATAGTTTGTTTGTTTGGGATTTTTGCCTTTCTGTGGGAAATTTTAGCACTGATGTATTTATGCACTTTGCTCTGGTTCTGGAGCAGCAAAATATTCACATTAAGATCTAATATAGCCATTTTTCTCAGGTGCTGCTCAGCTATGAGTGAGTTGGAAATATTAAAGGAGAGCTATAATCTTCTAATTGTCCATACTTACTTTGCTATGGGCATAAAATACTAATAGCCCTTATTAATTTTGCATTTGAGTCTTTGTTCAAAAGATAACATCTTCAATGGACATGATGTCCAGGATAGATTGAAGATGTTGTCTACTGAAAAAAGGCACAAGGACAAATTCATAAGGGTCATTAGGAGTTTCTGTCCATAATACAAAGGCTCAAGCTAATAGTTAATTACTGATAAAATGTACTAACACTCATTAGTGTGTTGCACTCTAGGGAAATCAGAATGGATCAATGGCAGAGAGCATTCATTCCAGAAAACTGATATTATGAGCTAATCCCAAGCCCTCTCAAGATTATCAAAATATTTTATTTGGGTACAGTAAGAAGGGTAGCCTTGACCGCTCCTCTCTTTTAACTATCAACCTGTCTCCCTTCTAGCTCTTACCTGAAAACTCTTAGAACACCTTGGGGGTTTTGCACTAAGATGTCTTCTCCAGTGATATCACTTCTCCAGTTCCTATGTTATTCTATAGTGCCTACGCTTTAAGATCTCCAAAGTTGCAGAAATCTTACTGCATTGGCTCCATAGAATAACATAGGTCTTGGAGAAGTCATATCAACGGAGAAGTTATCTCTGCTTTATCACCTCTTTATCTCGCCTTAGTGCATCTCCCTCCTTGTCTTCTTCCAAATAACAAAATTCCTTAACCTCAATAATCTTTTGGACTTTGAATGCTAGTGTGGACACTAAATTGAGACAGCCCGCTGTAAAGTGGCTAATGATTTCCAGATTGCAAAATCAAAAGGCCACTTCTCTATATTCATACCTCTGCCTTTGATACAGTTAAAGGGATAGTAATGTTTCAAAATAAAAGCAGCTCCAATTAATTGTCATAGTATTTGGGTGATGGAGAGTGTGATTTCAATACTGTCGGAGTTGTTGTTCAAGAGTAATTGAATGATAAAGTATTCTCCTCCCACACCTTTTACTGATGTAACACTGTTCACCTCAGAACAGAAAGGTGGTGTTCAGATGGCTTGCAGAGAGGGACAATCTTTAATTAACATAAGGGAAAAACCTGAAAAACATGTCAATGGGGGCAGGGTTTTTATTGTTCTCACAGTAAGAAGATTGTCCTTTGCTGTGAGCTGTCTGGTCTTAAGACCAGATTCCACATCTGAGGGGAGATGGCTTACACTAGGTAAAAGGGGCGAGAGGAGGGGATACTTTATCATTCAATTACTCTTGAACTACAATTCTGACAGTATTGAAATAACACTCTCCATGGCCCAAATACTATGAAGATTAAATGGAGCTGCTTTTATTTTGAAACATTACTATCCCTTTAACCATTGTTTTCTTGTTCAGATTCTCAACAGTCTGGGCTTTTACAATCAAGCTGCTTCTTGGCTTTCCTCCTATCTCTCACAATGTTCATTTTTGTGTCTTCTGGCAATAACCTCTCCTCTACAGTCTCTCTGTCTGCGGATGTGTCTCAAGACTCTCCTCAAGGCCCTCTACTTTTCTACCTGTATACCCTTTCATTGGGAGAACGTATTAATTCAATTGGCTTCAAGTATCATCTATTTGCTGATGATACTAACATTTATATTTCTGTTCCTGATCTTTCACCCCAAATTCAGTTACACATTTCAGTCAGCCTCTTGGCCATCTCCTCCTGGATGGCTCAATGTCATCTTAAGATAATGATCGCCAAAACTGAATTTCTCATTTTCCCCCTGAGACCCCCCAACAGCCAGCTTAACCATTACAGTCCATGTAAGTGACATTCATCCAGTCAGCTCAGCTTGCTGCCTACAGGCCATATTTGATTATTCCTCCTTGGCTAGAACCTGCCACTTCTTCCCCTGCAACATTGTTAAAATCCATCCATTTCCTGTTCCAAAAAACTACTAAAACTCTTTTTCATACACTCATTTTATCCAGCTTAGACTATTGTCATATACTACTAACTGGGCTCCCAGCTTCCTATCTTCCTCTATGCAATCTGTCCTAAGCTCAGCTGCACAACTCATCACACTCTCTCTAAAAACCAAACCTGTTAATTCATTCTCAGATATCTCAAGTGCTTGATATTCAGCACCATATTACTTACAAAGTCCTTCTTCTTACCTTTGAAGCTCTCCACACTGCTGTCCCCCTACCTCCCCCTTACATCTCTTCTCTTATCTCCGCTTGTTCCCAGTCACCTGCTTTGCTCACAAAAACCACTTGTTGTTACACCATACACACTTTTTGCCCTCTCCTGTCAAAAACCTTTTTCACTTTCTGCTCCTTACCTCTGGAACTCCATATCTCTCTTCCTATGTCTAGAACTATCCCCTCCATCTTTAAATATACCCTGAAATCCTACATTTTGGTTTACTAGAACCATTCAATGTCATTTGGCAAAGTCAGTACTCACAGCACCTGATACCCTCATACCCTGTCTGTCCCCTTATCACGGTGCCCGTGATTTGCTGCAGTTACCTGTCTGTCACCAGTAGGGGGCTTCTATTGGCTGTCTGCAGATAGCCCGCCTCTTATTGACTATTTAAACCTGGATTGGGCACCCTTTGAGTGCCCTTTCGTGTTGTTTCTGACCTTCTTGCTACCACTATGCTAGTGATAGCTGGGCCTCTGTTCCAGTGTTCCTGAGTTCCTGATCTCATTTGTTCCTGAGTTCCTGATCTCTCTGTTCCAGTGTTTCCTGCATGCTGAAGTACTTCCAGTCCTGGTTCCGGCCTAGTCTCTGGTGTTGCAGTTCCTGCTGAACTTCTCTGCTGTTTTCTGACCTGACTGATCGTTGCTGGTTCCTGTCATCTCATCACCTGTCTTAAGTATCCTGGCGACCTTCTGCCTGGTCGCGTTGGTGACATTGCTACAATTCCGTGTTGGTCCCAGCGTGCGGACGCTGGTTTGCTCCCAAGCCTTGCGGCTATACAAACTCGCTTGTTACACCAGTGTGCGGTCACTGGTTTGCTCCAAAGCCTATCAGCTATACAAATCTGTGTTGGTCCCAGCGTGCGGACGCTGGTTTGCTCCTAAGCCTTGCGGCTATACAAACTCACTTGTTACACCAGTGTGCGGTCACTGGTTTGCTCCAAAGCCTTTCAGCTATACAAATCTGTGTTGGTCCCAGCGTGCGGACGCTGGTTTGCTCCTAAGCCTTGCGGCTATACAAACTCGCTTGTTACACCAGTGTGCGGTCACTGGTTTGCTCCAAAGCCTATCAGCTATACAAATCTGTGTTGGTCCCAGCGTGCGGACGCTGGTTTGCTCCTAAGCCTTGCGGCTATACAGACTCGCTTGTTACACCAGTGTGCGGTCACTGGTTTGCTCCAAAGCCTATCAGCTATACAAATCTGTGTTGGTCCCAGCGTGCGGACGCTGGTTTGCTCCTAAGCCTTGCGGCTATACTACTCGCTTGTTACTCCAGTGTGCGGTCACTGGTTTGCTCGCTAAGCCTAACGGCTATACTATTCAGTGTTGTTTCCAGCGTGCGGATGCTGGTTTGCTCCAAAGCCTTGCTGCTTAACGATTCTGCTAATTTGCCAGTTCCATCTGACTGCTGCTATTATCTCTGGGCTGCCCTGCCCGGTATTGGTAAGGCCGGTAGAACCTTTTGCCACATTCCATCTGAGGTTGCCTTACCCGGTATTGGCAGGGCCGGTAGAGCCTACATTGTGTATCTATTGAGGCTGCCTTGCCCGGTAATTTGGTAAGGCCGGTAAAACCGTTATGCTATTCCATCTGCAGGTTGCCTTACCCGGTATTGGCAAGGCCGGTAGAGCCTAAAGACTGTCCTGTCCGGTATATTGACAGGACCGGTAGAGTCTGCCTTCTGTCTGTGCTATATTCTGTATATATATATATGTATGTTATTGCCATCCTAAGTTATCATTTATTATTTCAATAAAATTGATTTTTTTTACCTAAAACTTGTGTCTGAGAGTCATAATAAACCGTGACAGTACGAAAGGGCCATGACCTCAGACAGCAAGGGTGAAGGTAACGCACAGAATATCCATTGGAGGATGGATGTGCTCGAGCAACGTTTGGATCAGTTGGCAGTTGCAATTCAAACGATCCTTGAACGCACGGTACCTGCTGACCAATCTAGCTCTAGCCCGGTGGTCTCGCCAAGTCAGACACCGGAAAATGATACCAGACCCCTAGGGGGTACTGTTAAAGGGTTAACGGCTTCTGCACCCTTGCCGCTAAGATATGATGGTGACCCTAGTCTCTGCAGAGGGTTCATCAATCAACTCGAAATCTTTATGGAATTGACGGCACACGCATTTCCCAATGATCGTAGTAAAGTGGGGTTCACGATATCACTGCTCACTGGCAGAGCATTGGCTTGGGCTAACCCCTTGTGGGAGAATGCTAAACCTTGTACTAAGAACTTTAGTGAATTTGTGCGTTCCTTTCGAAGAGTGTTTGAGCCTCCTGGTAGAACCACCTCTGCTGCCAAACGCCTTATGGAGATACAACAGGGCAGGCGTACAATGGGCGACTATGCCATCGAATTCCGCACATTGGCAGCAGAGGTAGGTTGGAATAACGAGGCATTATTGGCAGCCTTCTCTCAAGGCCTGAATGACCACATTAAAGACGAAATCGCTGCTAAAGATCTACCTATTGATCTAGATGATTACATTGAGTATGTTATGATAATTGACTCCAGAATACGTGAGAGATCAATTGCCAGAGATCGTAAGTTACGGTCAAAAAATAATGAGCCTAGTAGCATGTTTTGCCCACCCATCCCTCCCTTGGCATTGAAGTCTAGTGAACCAGTACGGGAAACAAGTGAACCTATGGAAATAGGCTTCACTAGACTATCCAAGGCAGAGAGACTATATCGCAAAAAACAAGGGTTATGTTTATACTGCGGTAAAAAAGGGCACTTGCTAAATTCCTGTCCGGTACGTCCGGGAAACGCACACACCTAGGGTATCTTGGGGGACAGGCCCTAGGTGGTGTACAATTGGCCCCAGTGTCGGGCATAATGAAACCCACCATACAGGTGGTATTGTCTTGGGCACAACGCTCTGTGGAGGTTTTGGCCTTGGTTGACTCCGGTGCAGCAGGGTATTTTATGGATAATACCTTTGCTGAATTGCACGGAGTTCCACGCATTGAAAGAGAAAACCCCTTGACTATTGAAGCGATTGATGGTAGACCCTTAGATCCGCCTCAGGTTATATTTGAAACTATGCCATTGTCTATGACTATTGGGGCACTTCACAGAGAAGAGCAGCAGTTTCAACTGATTAATTCCCCGCACCATGCGGTGATATTGGGATTTCCGTGGTTACAGTTACATAACCCACAATTCGATTGGAAAAAGTGTGAAATTGCTGCTTGGTCCCAGTTTTGTATGGACAAGTGCGTCATCCAGCCTATTAAGGTCATGTGCACCTCCTCTGCTATGCCGGATGTGTACCAACAGTTTGGCGATGTTTTTAGCAAAGGAGAGGCTAGTATGCTACCCCAGCATAGACCTTATGATTGTTGCATTGAATTGCAGCCTGGTGCAGTACCTCCAAAAGGACGCACTTATCCATTATCTTGTGATGAAAATAAGGCTATGGAGGATTACATTTCTGATGCCCTTGCTAGAGGGATCATACGTAAATCTACCTCTCCAGCTGGGGCTGGGTTCTTTTTTGTAAAAAAGAAAAATGGCGAATTAAGACCATGCATTGACTACCGGGGCTTGAATAAACTAATGGCAAAAAACGCATACCCAATACCACTCATCACCGAGCTTTTTGACAGGCTTAAGGGCGCTTCGATATTTACCAAGTTGGACCTACGGGCCGCTTACAATCTGGTGCGCATTCGAGCAGGTGATGAGTGGAAAACTGCCTTTAATACTCGAGCTGGGCACTACGAGTATCTTGTAATGCCATTTGGGCTATGTAATGCCCCCGCAGTTTTCCAGGAACTGATAAACGATGTTCTGAGAGATATGTTACAGACATCTGTTGTGGTTTATCTGGACGATATATTGATTTACTCTCAAGACATGGCACAGCACATCAAAGATGTATCCGCAGTATTGCTACGACTCCGTGAGAACAAATTATTTTGTAAAATGGAAAAATGTGAGTTTCATAGAACCAGTGTGCCATTCTTGGGGTTCATAATTGGCAATGATGGCATTGCCATGGACAAAGAAAAGTTGTCAGCTGTCCTACAATGGCCAAAACCCAAGGGTCTTAAAGCCATACAGCGTTTCCTGGGTTTCGCTAATTATTATAGGAGGTTTATTAAGAACTTTTCTTCCATTGTCAAACCTCTGTCCGATCTTACGCACAAGGGTGCTAATCCTTCTTGTTGGCCGGTATCTGCTGAGAAAGCCTTTGAGAATTTGAAGCTGGCATTTGCTGCGGCTCCTGTGTTATCCCACCCCAATCCTTTACTTCCATTTACGTTAGAGGTTGATGCCTCAGATATTGGGGTCGGGGCAGTACTTTCGCAGCGACACGAGAAAGGTGGAACTCTCAGACCTTGTGGGTTTTTCTCTAAAAAGTTGACTGTCACTCAAAGCCACTATGAGATAGGTGACAGAGAATTATTGGCCATTATCCTTGCTCTTAAGGAATGGCGTCATTTGCTTGAAGGTACTAAGAATCCTGTCTTAATCCTAACAGATCATAAGAATCTGACCTATCTCTCGGAGGCCAAGAGATTGTCCTCTCGTCAGGCCAGGTGGGCACTGTTCCTGTCTCGATTTAATTTCATTGTATCATATTTACCAGGGTCAAAAAATATCAGGGCTGATGCACTGTCAAGACAATTTGAGGCCGACAGTGACAGAGTGGAAGCACCAGCTCCTATCATCCAACCTGATAGAATACTGGCTACTATACGCACGAGTATCACTTCTCCTCTAGGGGAGGAGATCCTGGCCTCTCAGGGGTCCGCTCCCCATGAAACCCCAGTGGGCAAATGTTTTGTCGCTGAATCATTTCGTACTAGGCTGCTCGAAACCTACCATTCCTCTAAGGCTGCGGGACATATTGGTAGAGACCAATTGTTATGGTCCCTTTCTCAGTTATTTTGGTGGCCTTCCATGAGAAACGATTGTGCCGAATTTACGAATGCCTGTGCCACCTGCGCCCGCGCTAAGACCCCGAGACATCTCCCTGTGGGCTTGCTTCAACCGGTGCCTAATGGCGAACGCCCCTGGTCTCATGTTTCCATTGATTTTATGGGAGAGTTGCCTATGTCGAAGGGGTACTCCTTTATATTCATGGTGGTGGACAGGTTTTCTAAAATGGCTCATTTCGTGCCCCTCCGTGGTCTTCCTTCAGCGAAGGAATTGGCAATGGTGTTCGCCAGAGAAATATTCCGGTTGCATGGAGTGCCTAGGGTACTGGTGTCTGACAGGGGGAGCCAGTTTGTGTCTAGATTTTGGAGGGCATTTTGCCAACAGATGGGCATACAGCTGTCCTTCTCCTCTGCCTACCATCCCCAGACCAATGGAGCCGCTGAACGAGCTAATCAGGGCTTGGAACAATTTCTCCGTTGTTTCGTTACTGACCATCATGATAATTGGTCCGACTTGTTGCCTTGGGCAGAGTTCGCCAGGAACTGTGCGGTCAATTCTTCATCTGGGAGCTCTCCGTTTCTGATTAATTATGGGTTTCAGCCCTGTTTGCTTCCAGACTCATTTCAGACGCAACAGATTCCAGCTCTGGATGAGCATATCGAGCAACTCCGTTCCACATGGGCACAAGTTCAGAGGGCACTTGGTCAGTCATTTCAGCGTCATCAGCGCCATGCTAATCGCAGAAGGCTTCCAGCGGTTTCCTTTCAGGTTGGGGATAGAGTATGGCTTTCCTCCAGAAATCTCAAGCTGCAGGTTCCGTCTAATAAGTTGGCTCCTCGGTTTATTGGTCCATACAGAGTTATTCGCAAAATTAACCCTGTCTCCTATGCACTAGACCTACCTGCATCCATGCGTATCCATAATGTGTTCCATGTGTCCCTTCTTAAGCCTCTGGTTTGCAATCGCTATACTACCACACCTGTGGTGCCAGGACCTGTTGAGGTCGAGGGCCAGGAGGAGTACGAGGTTCAGAGCATTATTGATTCCCGTAGGCTTAGAGGAAGGGTACAGTACCTGGTACATTGGAAAGGGTATGGTCCTGAGGATCGATCATGGGTGGATAGTACGGACCTTCATGCACCTAGGTTAACTAGGGCCTTTCATGCCAATTACCCGCAGAAACCTAAACCCTATTCTAGGAGAGGGGGTCTTTGAAAGGGGGGTACTATCACGGTGCCCGTGATTTGCTGCAGTTACTTGTCTGTCACCAGTAGGGGGCTTCTATTGGCTGTCTGCAGATAGCCCGCCTCTTATTGACTATTTAAACCTGGATTGGGCACCCTTTGAGTGCCCTTTCGTGTTGTTTCTGACCTTCTTGCTACCACTATGCTAGTGATAGCTGGGCCTCTGTTCCAGTGTTCCTGAGTTCCTGATCTCATTTGTTCCTGAGTTCCTGATCTCTCTGTTCCAGTGTTTCCTGCATGCTGAAGTACTTCCAGTCCTGGTTCCGGCCTAGTCTCTGGTGTTGCAGTTCCTGCTGAACTTCTCTGCTGTTTTCTGACCTGACTGATCGTTGCTGGTTCCTGTCATCTCATCACCTGTCTTCAGTATCCTGGCGACCTTCTGCCTGGTCGCGTTGGTGACATTGCTACTATTCCGTGTTGGTCCCAGCGTGCGGACGCTGGTTTGCTCCCAAGCCTTGCGGCTATACAAACTCGCTTGTTACACCAGTGTGCGGTCACTGGTTTGCTCCAAAGCCTATCAGCTATACAAATCTGTGTTGGTCCCAGCGTGCGGACGCTGGTTTGCTCCTAAGCCTTGCGGCTATACAAACTCACTTGTTACACCAGTGTGCGGTCACTGGTTTGCTCCAAAGCCTTTCAGCTATACAAATCTGTGTTGGTCCCAGCGTGCGGACGCTGGTTTGCTCCTAAGCCTTGCGGCTATACAAACTCGCTTGTTACACCAGTGTGCGGTCACTGGTTTGCTCCAAAGCCTATCAGCTATACAAATCTGTGTTGGTCCCAGCGTGCGGACGCTGGTTTGCTCCTAAGCCTTGCGGCTATACAGACTCGCTTGTTACACCAGTGTGCGGTCACTGGTTTGCTCCAAAGCCTATCAGCTATACAAATCTGTGTTGGTCCCAGCGTGCGGACGCTGGTTTGCTCCTAAGCCTTGCGGCTATACTACTCGCTTGTTACTCCAGTGTGCGGTCACTGGTTTGCTCGCTAAGCCTAACGGCTATACTATTCAGTGTTGTTTCCAGCATGCGGATGCTGGTTTGCTCCAAAGCCTTGCTGCTTAACGATTCTGCTAATTTGCCAGTTCCATCTGACTGCTGCTATTATCTCTGGGCTGCCCTGCCCGGTATTGGTAAGGCCGGTAGAACCTTTTGCCACATTCCATCTGAGGTTGCCTTACCCGGTATTGGCAGGGCCGGTAGAGCCTACATTGTGTATCTATTGAGGCTGCCTTGCCCGGTAATTTGGTAAGGCCGGTAAAACCGTTATGCTATTCCATCTGCAGGTTGCCTTACCCGGTATTGGCAAGGCCGGTAGAGCCTAAAGACTGTCCTGTCCGGTATATTGACAGGACCGGTAGAGTCTGCCTTCTGTCTGTGCTATATTCTGTATATATATATATATGTATGTTATTGCCATCCTAAGTTATCATTTATTATTTCAATAAAATTGATTTTTTTTACCTAAAACTTGTGTCTGAGAGTCATAATAAACCGTGACACCCCTATTACATACTTAGACTGTAAGCTCCTTGGGGCAGGGACCTTTATCCTATTGTTTCTATAATTGTGACCCCATTTATTTAATGTAATATACTACTGTTGTAAAGTACTATGTACATGGTGTGCCACCATATAAATAAAGGTATACATACATACAATAAAAACAGTAAAAGCCAATTGGAAATTGATGGGCTAACTCTCCCTATCCAATTTACCAAATAGCACTGGTCCCACAGTAAATCCTTCAATATATACAATCAGTAAATATAAATACACAGTACACAGACAGACATATGAAAACATAACTCAGCAACCTGTGATGCTACACTGGGGGCACTAGTCCAAAAGGTATAGCCTCCCCATTTTACCCGTTGTTCCCAGCACAATGGAAAAGTGGCACCGTGTAAGGAACCCCTAAAATGTATAGATGTAAAGTAGCATGATAAAAATGAAGACATGAGAATCTCGCACTGAATGATAGTGCCTTCTTGCCCAGTCAAAGTACCAGGCACTGGCAGACTAGTAGAGGCTGCTTTGCGTCTTTTCATAACGCGACCCGAGAATCTCGCGTTTTCATGCAGTGTGAGATTCTCAGGTCGCCATTTTTATAATTGTGACATGGATAATGCACGATGAGGTTGCATGCTCTTTTGTGTGTGACCTTTTAAAAGGATATTGTTTTCTATTGTGGCAAAGTAGCTTCATCAGTATTTTATTAATCTTGAGTGGAAAAAATATTTTTATTAGCGAATATACTTATATATATTTAGAGAAGATGATGTACTAAGAAGAACTGGAGTATTTCTGGTGTTCTTCTTAGTAGCCCCACTGTATGGGTGCATTATAGCTGAGATTTGCTAATACCATTCCAAGCTATAACACGTGCTAGAGTCAATTTTGTTTTTCAGTTAGGTTCTGGCCAAATGCTCAATGTTGGTTTTTGTTCCCTCTCGCTAAATAGCACAAATGTGGGAACATCAAGGAAAAAAAGCCAACTCTTGTTTGACACAGTGTCAAACAACAAGAGTGAGCTCAAAATAGTCACCCTTCCCTCCACCTCCCATACAATAAACCTACACTATCCCTAACATGACACTAACCAATACAAACACTATCCTACCCAGAAATGTAACACTTACCTGTCATCCACTGTATTCTTCTTCATTCATCTTTCTGACTTCTTTCTTCCCTTCTTCTTTTTTTCTCTACCATCTTCTTTAAAAAAAATATTTTCAATGAGTATTTATGTTTTTTTATCAAGCCCCTCATAGACGCCACAGTTAACCAAAAATGTCCCCCTTGCCGCCGCTGTCTCTGCTGTTCAAAAAAATATAGATTTTTATTAGCGCCAGCTGTAGTTTAAAAATGTACCTTTAAAAGAAAAGTGTGTGTAATTCTGTTGCAAATCAATTTTGCCATTAAATTTAAATCACTCTCAATTTAAATGTGGCTTTAAAAAAACAAACCCATTTAAATCAGTATGAATTTAAAATTTTCCTATATGGGGCAACTGGTGTGCCCCAGAATTACTATTGTTTCTTTTGTTCAAAATGACCTAAATGTCTCTTTATACTATTTTTTGGCAAAACAGTGATCATTCCATCACATGTTCAAAAGTGAAGTTAGGCTTTTAACATACTGATCTAAAAACAAAATATGGTGCTAAAACTGACTTTAAAGACATAGTGATGTCCCCAAAAAACTCTGTATATGATCGTAGTAATTTGTTACAATGCATAGCATATTTTTAAAATTCTTCTTGAAATTCAATTTAAAAGTTTCCCCTTCCCGCCACTTTCAATTATGTCAGGCAGAGATCCCTCAGATGTGAAAGCTGGTCACTTGACCAGATGGATCGCGACAAGGGACAATATTGTGCCTGTCAGTATACAGAATTCCTGCCCCCCTTGACGAAGCAGGGCAGGGTTTTCCTTATACGGACACAATATTGTCCCTTGTTGCAATCCATCCGGAATGGCTTTGGATCTTCCATGATGTAATTGAAAGGGGTGGGAGGGGGAACCTTTCAATTTGAATTTCAAAAAGAGTATGAAGGTAACACAATTTTAAAATATGCTATGCATTTTTACAAATTACTAGGAACAATTGTATACAAAGTTTTCGGGGACATTACTATATCTTGAAAGGCCCTAAGTTCAAAGTGTGTAATTCTGGGTCAAACCAGCTGCACCATAGGAAACAAATAAAGCAAAGTGGAGTAAACCAAGTGCAACATGTGAGCAAAAAAAAAATTCCCCCACACCCCATTGATATAAGTGGGTGTTTTACCCCTTGAATGCTAGAGAGACCATATTCATCAAGGGGAATTTGTGGAATTTGTATTTGTTATCTATGGTGTATTTAGTTTTCCCCAGTACTGATCCAGTTATTTTGTGAATTTTAGGGCCCTTAGATCAGAATTTGCACACAGATGTTTTTGGATATGAGGCCTTTGTTGGTGTCTGGTGATTTACGCATCATAGCATTGCTCATCCAGGTTCAGACACACTAGAGAGAGCTCACCGGGACATATCCTGTATGCTTGAACCTGACAGCTTGGTGGCGTTTAGAAAAAAAACATGACCTTGACAGGACTGGAATTCCAATGAAAAGCAGTTTGGACCATATACAAAGATAGCCTAAAACAAATAAACATAGGAATATCTATTTACTTTTAGTATTATCACTCATCAAAGGGAGTAGGGGGGATTTAGAGTAGGGGAGACTAATAATAATAATAATAATAATAATATTTGTATACAGGAAGGCTTCCACCATAAAATTTGTTGATGTGAGTGTTTATTTTGGGAGGCTAAGCCTTCATTATTTTCCTCCTCAGATTACACCTTAACCTGCAAGTAGTTAATTTTGGTCAGAAGCTTCCATTTAACCCTTTGAGTGTCAGAAGAGCAATGTGCTGCATATCCCTCTAGTACTCAAAGGGTTAAAAGCTTTATAATCATGTTGGGGTCCACCAACTGCACAATAGGGAACAAATAAAAACATAATCCCCCAAGCTTCAATGGATGTAAATATGGCTTTATTTAATCCCTTGTATGACTGAGAGTTTTAGAAAACATTGACTGCAATGCCATGGAGACCTCTCTAGCATTTAAGCCCCACCCACCACTCGTGATTAAGGAGTCCACAGGAAAATGTTCCCAGGTATGGACATGTTATATGTGATCTACTAATAAGATGCATCAGGCTGCCATTTTATGCCATTTTTCTGTGCATGCTATGGGACAGGCATAAGGGCCTCATTGACTTTAAAGTTTTAACGCTAGCGGAGTCTGTCCTCTGTATGTTCTAACTTTATTATATACCCTGGTACAGTGGTGCTCTGTCGTTTTTGCTCAATGCACTCCTAACAAGCAATCTGGAATTTTCAGGGCACTCCTAATATTTTATTAGTCATTTGTCAACAATTAATGAGGTTACAAACAAGTAAAGATATAGCTATTTTTAACCCTTTGAGTGCCAGAGGGGTACGCATTGCATTGCTTTGCAATGTGTTGCACACACCTATGGCACTCAAAGGGTTAAGTCTCACAATCAGAATAACAAAAACAAAGAGTTAGTGCATAATAATGTCCTTAAAATATATATTTGAAATGCAACTTTTACAAGTCTTTATATAAAAGAAGAAGCACCCTAAGTGGATGCACAGAGCACACCAGAGTGCCATGGTACCCTGGCTGGAAACCACTGCTATATCGAACACCTTAAACCTCAAGCCAACATTCTCTGTTTTTGTGCATGTTGTTTACATGATTGGAATCAATGGATTCTCTTGAAGCTGAATTGTGCGTTTTATATATCTCAGGGGACTTTGTTTCCTGGAATAGCCAGGTGCTTTGTTTATTCCTGTTCTGGGGACAGTTAAATGGTTCATTGCTAAAGAGTCAGTTCCAAAGGATTATACAAAGTCTCAATTTCACTAGAATACAGCATACTGTGGCTCAAAGCACCAAGTTAAAAGAGGTACAGTTCTGGAGCAAACAAACTGTGCCATATGGGACAAATAAACATCCTCAAATGTTCCATTTATTTAACCCATTGAGTGCCAGAGAGGTATCCAACGCATTGCAGGCAATTAGTTGGATCCCTCTCTGGCACTCAACGGTTTAAAGAGGGTTTTAATGCATTGAACATTAAAGAGATCGTCAACATATTGTTAGCCATGGCTAACATGGTACCACACTTTCAAAATATTGTGAATCAGTGCATTGAAGGCCGATCAAATATTAAAAGGGTTAAATAGCCCTTTTAATTCATTGGGCACTTTCATTTCTTCCCATGGTTCAGCTGGTTTGCCCCAGAACCTCACCTATATCTTCATGAATACAACCCCAGGTACCAAATCAGCTGAGCCTGCATCTTCATATATGAAGAATCTGAAGACAATAGTAATAAATAAAATTACAAACAAGATCTAGCACTTGGGGTGAGATGTATCATAAATATAATCATAAATGTATTAAAATAAATATATTTAAAACCTGACACAGACTAGATTATACAGAATATTCTGTATATTATATATAGATAACACCACCCAAGAAAGCAGTACTTCTGCAAAGACAAAATAATAAATCTCTGACCACAAAACGACATATTGTCAAAAAGTGTCAGGTGAGTGGACACCCTTTATCTGAACAGCTGGGAATAGAGATTATTTTCATCTCCTTATACCTTTAGCGCCACTACTTGCTTTGCAATAGGAATAAATAGCCTTATTGAAAATAACTATTTCTTGATATAATTGTACCCCCTGGAGAAAGTCTGCCTATATCTTGATTACATTACCAGGCACTGCATCACTTACAATACATTTTAAACAGAATTTTTAAAAGCAGCTCTCCTAACAATGACATCTAAAGAAACTGGCAATGGGTAAGCTGGTGATATTAGATGATCGGTAGCATGGAAGACAAATGGCATGACATTGCTATAAAATATAAAGGTAAATGGCAGATACAGTGGATCTCTTTAACAAAGGGAACAGTGTTACAATAATTAAAGGGAGAGTCAACTGTTATTATGGGATTTTAATGGTGAATAAAACAAGGGAACTCCCTCTGCTGGATGTTGTTTCATTTAAACGTTATTGGCTACGTGGAACTGTTGCTAATGCTGTTTAAAAATGTTGTAAAAATGTCAAGTTTGACTGTAGCATCTACCAGATTTGAGAGTACCCTTTCTGACATTAACAAGAAAAATCCTACACGATTAGATCTGTTAGAGGTTGTACATAATGGACTTTTGTCTTTCTCTCACACTCAATAACTGTGCATCTTTATTTTCCACCTCATCAGCTGTGTATGAAAGATTCATACTGTAGGTTTATATAGTAGTCATTGCAGCCCTAGAACAGGGGTAGGCAATCTTTAGCTCTTCAGCAATTTATGGACTACAACACTCCTCCCAGCCAATCAGCTTTGAGTAGAGGATTGGTGGAACCTGCTTGAAGCTGATTGGCTGGGAGGTGTGTAAGCCAATGGCTTTGACAAAATTTGAACAGAGACTGCCCAAATTCCCTCACAATGGAATGGGCATTGGCCCGTGAGGCACACAGGGGGGTAATATTTTGATTCAGCATGTTTTGTTTTAGAAATTGGACAGAACTGTAGACTTCGGGCATGTTTTGAAATATTAACCCACGTCTCATCATTGTTTTTCCCTTTGAGTCCCAGAGAGGTACACAATGCAATGCTCTGCAATGCGTAGCATACCCCTCTGGCACTCAAGTGGTTAAACTAGGCATGGATGTGCAGGTTATGTGAATGGATCATATATTAATATTGCTTGATATTTATTAAAGATTTATGAGAAGATGGAAGAAAGAAGACAGACCACAAAAAGAAAGAAGAAGAAGAGAGAAGATTATAAAAAAGAAGGAAAATAGAAGGAGACGGACAGTGGATGACAGGTTAGTGTAAAACAGATGAGCTAACGATCGGTGCTGAACAGTGTGTCAGCCAGTGATCATTACCTTTTTCCTTTAAAGTCCCTAATGTCCTTTTCTGTGGCCTAACGTCCATTATGCTTTCAGCTGGTAGGGCAATTGAATACCTAATTAGACTTTTCTTTTGGTTGTCCAGTATCCATTTTTGCCCTACCGGCTGATTTAGGTCAGACATTGGAATCGAGGACCTAAAGAGGCACACTTGTGAGATATGAGCTCAGAATGTTAAAGTACAGTTACAGACTGAATAGCTTGCAATCAATAGGGAAACTAGACAATCAAAGCTTGTGATGATAATAATAGCTAGTATTTATATAGCACCTTTCCCCCAGTGGGATTCACAGCACTTTCAGCTCACGTTCTCGGAATTAACCAAATCTGCAGCTGAAATAATAGGTGTTATTATTACCCAACCAATGGTACTCATTTATCAACCTCAGAAGGATGAAGAGCTGAGTTGACCCTTCTGGGATTCGAACCTGCAACCTTACGGTTTGAACAGGTGCCATAGGAGGGGCTTTACCACTGAGCTATGTGATCTATAAACTGACACTAAATAAATTCATAGAATGCTTTAGACATCTAATAGATTTGATATATATATATATATATATATATATATATATATATATATATAAAATGTTGAACTTAACCCCTGGTGCTAGAGAGATCTCCAAACCACCCTGAAGCAATAGAAGAGGTTAAACAATATTTTGTATTTCTCTTTCTGCACATTTATATGATAGGAGAGGTATCACTTTTCCCTCTGACAATCATGGTGGCTCCACGGAGACTGAAGCCCAAACTATCATTGACCTCTCCATAGGTTGGCATCTGACAGTTTATCATATGGTAACCGTATTACCATTTTAATACAGGACTTGAGAAGAAATGGGTGCTAGAATATATATACAGATTCTTATATAGCTGAGCATAGACACTTGCTACTCTTTTCTGTAAGATTATATGTGTGGATTAAGACATATGACCACAACTTCCTCACCTTACCCCCCCTCCCAGTTTTATAGGATATCAATGAAAGGGAATAGTCTTAATTTTTAAGGACCAGATGTGTACACAATGAATTGCAAAGGATTATAGGGTTAACATCGGTTAAAAGAACTGCCACCTTGTATTTCACAAACATCAGGTGAAAAGCTGCCACAAATGCTGGTGAAGGCATCCAGGACCCCTGCATTCACTGATGTGTATATTTGACCCCAATGAGATGTGTTCTGGAACTAAATTCATATTTTAGTGTTTGATGCAATCTCACTTATCTCTCCGAATCACAGCTCATTTGAGTTAAATATACATAACAGTGAGTGCTGGAGTGCCTTCACCAGCTCATCTGAAGGTCCACCTAATGGGTGTCAACAACCACAATAGTGGAAAATTAATCCTTATCCCTTCTCCCAAGTAACAGGGAGAGCTGTCCTGGTTTCATAAGGTGCTTAGACTCTACAGGTCATCCCCTACCCCACAACAAAAAACAACCCCACAAATAAACACATCTGATTTACAGTTTTTGGCATATTGAAGTCATTTATTATCCTGCTAGTTTTAAAGCCAGTGTACACGGGCCGACACTGGCGGTGCTGCAGTCATGTGCAGTACAGACTGCCCATGCCATGGGTGATACAGAGCGAGGCACTACGAATTCAGACCGTAGTCCTCTCGCAGAGAGGACTCTGGCCTGAATTCAGAGCACCCCGCTCTGTACCAGCCACGGAGCGGGCAGTCTGTACTGTGCATGACTGCAGAGCGCGCAGCCATCTCTGCTGCACATGATGGCTTCTGACAAACATCCTTAGCGAATTATAATATAGGATTATTACAGACTAAACTTAGGGAGCCCCCTAACCACAGAGTCAGTACCTGGCTAAGGCCCGAACCGAACCTACACCAACCTTGGCCATCATCAGAAATGGCCACAGAGTCAGTACCTGACTAGGCCTGAGACAGCAACCTACTGGGTGTTTATTCCCCACCCTCTGGGTTAGTGAATGCCATTTTCTTCTGACTTCTTTGGCTTTTAGTAGGTCGTCCTCTGATCCTTGGTACCTATTCAGGGTGGGTAGGAACAGCACAAACATGGTTTGTAAATTCTAACTGGTCAGTACTTCTGACCAGCTATTTAACCCCTGACCTAGCCAAACTCCTCCCTCGAATTTACTGCCATCTGGAATGGCCCAATCACCAAACAGGAACTGGCTAGTTGCCTGCTGGACAATTTCAGACATCATTAGGGACTACCTGAGATCACACACACACACACACACACACTCACACGCTTCTTGTGATCATAGATGTCACTTTATCTCCCTGTGCCTCACCAAAAACTTAGATTGTCAGAGCTATGGGGCAGGGACTCACTGTGCTGTACAGTGTACAAATCAGTAGTACTATATAATAATAAATAGTTAATATATAACACACCCGCCAAAATACTTGGGAACTTAATTTAACATTTTGAGAACTAGAATGGTGTGTAACCTATTGTGAAGTAGACCACGCATACCTCCTTAACCCTTTAAATGCTAGAGAGGTCTCCAATGCGTTAAAAACATTCAAGGAGTTATAGGGTATAAAAGTTTCATTGAACAAGGATTTCTGTAAATGTTTAAATTATTTTGTTATTAATTGTAATTATACTTAAATACATTTAAATTAAATCTTGACTAGTAAAAGATTTCTCTTCTATGGAAGCTCTTGATTTCAATACTATGAAAAAATAAATCATTTTTTGAAATGATATGCAAACTGCAGTCCAGGCTAGACATTCAGGTCCCGCCAAACACGGCTGGGCAGTTTTCCCACACATTTCCTATTGTTTACATAATGTTCAGTTAAAGAAATAGGAAAGCTGTTTTGTCAGATGGTGTATCTTACTGTTACTGTGACTGCTCAAAAACCTCTCAATATATACAGACTCAGCACATCTAGCAAATGGCAACAAGCCTTTGCCCCGAACACACAGAGCTCAGTGCTGCCAGTTTGTTTATGCAATAGTGCTTTGAGGTGTATGTGAAATTCCCCTGATGTCCATTAATGTCAAACAGGCCATCAAATGTATAGAAAAGGGCTTCTTCTCAGCAGTCCTAGTAGATGCACACAAACTGGTCATTGTCAGCAGTAAAAAGCACATTTCTCCTCTTCTTGAGCTTGACTTTTAATAAGCCTGTTTCTCAGTTCTTGCTGTAGCAGTTTATATGAAGGTCAATTTATATGAGCTATAAAGATTTGCAATGAAAGAAATATATTGTAGGATTTTTTGATCAGTATAACAAGAGTACTTTCACTGCAGAGAAAGTCATTATGATGTAATCAATTGCTGGACCTCCAGCTGTTAGGGACTACAATTCCCTCCATCCCTAACCATGAAGATGTCCAAAAGCTGACTAACCCTGGTTTAAACTGTCAGAAAGAGATGGAGCTTATCACATTCTATGAAGAGAAGTATCCTAAGGCATGGCACTGTTATAGAATGAATCAGAATTGCCAGCTATGAAAGGTGATTAGCAACTTAAGGATCACAGAGGTGCTTAATGCATTGTTTCAAAATGCAATGCACACCCTCTGTGGACCTCATGGGATTAAGATTGTAAAGGAAAACATTTTGCTGTTTTTATTGTGTTTTTAACCCCTCAAGGACCATTGTTACAGGGAAATTACCTTCCCTAAAGGAACGTTTTTGATCCTTGCCGACACACCAGTACGTGTGACCTGTTGCATACCAGCTTGCCACTTTGGGGTCTGAGAGAGCGGTCAATTTCAGACCCCCGCAGGAGCGCTGTATGTAAAAAGTGTGTGATGTGCTATGATCACCACTGGTCCTTAAGGGTATAAACTGCGTGACGGTCATAGCTCGTCACCTGGTCCTTAAAGGGATAGTAATACTTCGTTTTAACTTTATTTTATTTTGTAGGCATTAAAAAAACATTAAGAATGATATAAGTCTTATCTCTCAAACCTTTATGGTTTAGGAGATATTCACAAGCAAAGTTCCCCTCCCCGCCCCTTTTACCTAGTGTGAGACACCTCTTCTCAGATGTGGATCAGGTTGTATGACAGGACAGATAACAGAAGGGGACAATTTTCTTTGTATGAAAACAATGAAAGCCCTTCCCCCCTTTACAAGTTTTTCAGCTTTTTCCATTATCTTAATTGAAGATTGTCCCTCTCTGCAGTCTACCTGGGCACCTTCCTTCTGATCTGGTTGAACGGGGGGGGATACTTTGTTTGTGAATATCTTTTAAACCATAAAGGTTTGAGAGATAAGACTTATATCATTCTTCATGTTTTTTTAATGCCTACAAAATAAAATAAAGTTAAAATGAAGTATTACTATCCCTTTAATGAGTTAATTTTGTCATCTAATTGTAAAAAAGCAGTCAAAAAATGTTTACAAGACCATCTGGACGACTATGCAGAGGGAAGTTTATTTTGAGGCAAAGATAAAAGCTCCAACATGTCTTCAATGGATAGACTACTTTTCATTGACCTATTGCGCTGTATATTTTCTTTGTTCAGTTAGGATGACCCATAGTAAAAGGACTGTGGGCTTATTTACTGAATTGCAATTTTTATCTGCAAGAATTCACTCAAATACACCAAAATGCTTGTTAGTCTATAGAGGAAAAAATAATAGACGCATGCATATATTTCTTATACATTTTCAGTGTTGTATAGTAGGACATTTTGCATAGAAAGTCTGACATATTTTCTTAGTATCTTTGAATAGTGTATATCAGACAATCTCTTCCATATTTAACCCCTTAAGGACCAGCAGTCCCGGGGTGTGTAGTCCTTTAAGGACCATATAGAAAAGTTTGACGTGCTGGCCCATGTGACTGATCACGTGTGCCGGCAAGCCAAACGGGGGACTGAAAGAGATCGCTCTGGTCTTGGAGCTATCAGTTTCAGTCCCTGCTATTACTCACAGCGCTCCTGCAGAAGTACTGTGAGTAAAAAGTACGTGACTTGCCAGGACCGTTACTGGTCCTTAAGTGCCGGACAGCCGTGACAGTCCTGGCACATCAGTGAACGTGAAGGGGTTAATGGACCAAATGATCCCCCTAATCATCCACCCCAGCCCTGAGGCTTATGTTGCAGTCATCTTAACTTCGAGCCCATCCTCCTTTACCCCCTCCAACCTTAATACCCAGTTGCTGTACTGTCCAGTACTGCCCTCATATTTACTTGTCCCTCTAGATGAGGCATTTTGTTCTCAACAGCTGGAGAGCTTCAGGTTTCCCGACCCTGTCCTAGATTGCAATAGCTCATACGCAGAGCCCTCGCTCCACTTGTATTGGTTTGTACATGTTTCCAACATTGTATTTATTACTATTCCCCTGTACAATGCTAAGCGGTAATAATAATAATTATAATAATAAATACATTATCTAGGAATATAAACTGTCATTAATACACACCCAGTCAATTGTATCAGTGAGCAAGATGAACAGCTGGGGCAGTCATATATATTATGCTGCTTTCCCCACTGACTAGTACAGATCCAGCATCTGATTCATGATACTGATTAGTAAACGTAGGGCTGTATTCAATAAGAGGTGCATTTCTGGAGCAAATCAATTGAACAATTGGGGACAAATAAAAATAACCACAAATGCAAATTGATTTAAATGGATCTGTTACCCATTTGAATGCCTAAGACTTCTCCATTGCATTGTGAAGCAATATGTTAAAGACCTCTCTAGCATTCAAGAGGTTTATACATTAATATGTTGAGTGCCAGAGGAGTATCCAATGCAATGCAAAGGCTTAAGGTGTGATAAGGAGTTGATAAACTGTAGCGATTCTACAGTGAGATATTTTCATAATCACCCTTCCAACACTAACTCTAAAACTCTACCCTCCCACTACACCTAATGCTAATAATACAACCCCCATCCCAGACCTAACACTAACCTATGTCCCATGCACCCTCCCCACATAGTTAACACACAGGCCCGGATTTGTCAATAGGCAGACAAGGCACTTGCCTAGGGTGCCGGATTTTCAGGGGCGCCTGGCAAAGGCCTTGTCATGCCCACATTCCACCCCAAAGTGCATAATAAATAATGCTGTGCCACACTGCCACTTAATTTAAAAGTAACTATGCTGTGAGCAGTCGCCTGTGCTCGCTCGCCCTTCAGGGCACATGTGCACATGAGACAGTAACATGTTCCCCATTGTACCTGTGGCTGTGCCCATGCTGCCGGGCCGCCCCACTGCTGCTCCTGCGTGCCACTGCCTCCAGACTCCATTGGTCTTGCCGCCCGCCGGGACCCCCTGTGACATCATCACTACGCTGCCGGGCAAAGGTGGGGCTAGGGGCGCCAGAGGGTATTGTGCCTAGGGGTGCCTGAGATGTAAATCCAGCCCTGTTAACACATACATAACTTACCTTGCTGTTAGAGGTCTAGCAGTGTCCTTGATGCCCTGGTCCTCCTGCAACTTCTTCAACAACAGCATCAGAAATAAAAAGAAATCCCTGATGCCACCATTGCTGCCACCTCTATTAAATAATAAAAACTCCCCCCATGTTTAGTCCATTGCACGAACCAGTGTGAGCAGAGCCAGATTTACATCTCAGGAGCCTGTAGTCGCAGAAATCTGAAGCGCTCCCCAAATGGCCATCTTTACAATGCTCCAAATCTCCACATTACCCCCGTAACCATATTGCCTTCACATTGCCCCCATCAGCTCCAAGCTCCAACTTGCCCCCATCAGCTCCAAGCTCCAACTTGCCCCACATCAGCTCCAACTGTCTTGCCCCATTAGCTCCAAGTTGCCCCCATCAGCTCCAAGCTCCACATTGCCCCATCAGCTCCAACTTGCCCTCACATTGCCATCAGCTCCACATTGCCCCCACTTTGCCCCCCGTATCCATTTCCTACCTCCCTGGTGGTCCAGCGGCAGGAGATGTCTGTGCTGCCTTCTGCACAGACCTGCAGCTGCTGTTGCACCCTGCGCGGTCTTCTCTTTAGGATGATGTCATCTCCCAGCGCTCTGCATTAGAGCCGACGAGGGGGAGCAACAGCAGCTACATGTCTGTGCCGAAGAAGGCACAGACCTTAGCATGCGAGGGGCAGGCTGGGCGGCGAGTTTCAATGACAGGTGCCCGTCTTTGGGGTGCATCTATAGGCAGGTGCCTACTCTGCCTTATGGCAAATCCGGCCCTGAGTGTGAGCAAAATATTAACAGGGATTTGAAGATTTGAGGGGATGATCTTGGTTTTGATTTTAGTGCAAAATTCACAGATTGTAGAGACTAAAACTCTCATGAAGCAGAATGGGATCAACCCCCATATGGATCACATTGTTAGTCCAGATCGTCCACAACATCACCCCCTACCGAGAAACCTACTGTAACATCAAAGAAATAAAGATCATGAAATGTGAAATATTGGACTCGTCATCAATTCATTTATGTTTTAATTTTCAAAGTCTATGCTTCTGACAGCTAACAATCATTTTTAATATATTTAACCCATTCAGTGACACTCAAAGGGTTAAAAGTGTAAGCTTTTGATGCATTGAAGTGTTAATTACTAAGATAATAATGTAGAAACTAATTTCTAATAGAAATACTTTTTTCTTCTTTATAGATATTGAAACACAAAGGAGAAATGTGGATAAACAAAGTTAAAACAAGTTTAAAGGGACACTAACACCTATAAGGGAAATAGGGTTATATAATATTAAATATCCAGGTACGTCTATAATAGTCAGGGATTTTTATGTTAGAGCCGTAAAATATCATCCTAAAGGTTCATTTGTAATTCATGTTTAGACTATCCTATATATAGACAAGTGAATAAGTGATTGTGCAGAGATAATACTGTTCCTGTATTGAGATTTGTACCTCTGTTGTTCAGAAAGGCTGTCCCATTTTCTCAGCCCATTTACATACACGGAACACTATCACTTCTATGAAGATTGCTATGTTAATGGGAAACCTGGGGCCTTGGAAAAAGCAGGAATTGGAGCCCCCACAGAACATGTGAAAGATTCGATTTTAGGCCTCAGAAAATAAATAGATAATTTTTACAGATAACGGCATGAAATACATGGGTATTTAAGTGTATATATCCCCCAGTTCATTTTTAGGATATAGCATTCCTTTAACCAGTTGAGAGTAGGGTTGCCACCTAGCCGGTATTTTACTGACAGGCCGGTAAAAAATTGGCTTCTGTCCAATGTTAAGTCTATGGAGGGAATGCCACAGCCGGTATTTTTTTAAAACAAAAGGTGGCAACCCTAGTTGAGAGCCAGAGGGGAATTCAATGCACTTCCCTCTGGCACTCACAGGGTTTAGGCAAGATCATGTTGTTGTTGCTGGTGCTGGTGGTAGTGGGTGCTACACCTCATAGAGAGGAACAGGAGCGCTGTGAGTAATAGCGGGGACTGAAATTGATAGCCCCAAGACCGAAGCGATCTCTATCAGTCCTCTGTTCGGTGTGCCGGCACACGTGATCAGTCACATGGGCTAGCACGTCAAACTTTTCTATCTGGTCCTTAAAGGATCACACACCCCGGGACTGCTGGTCCTTAAGGGGTTAAGACGACCATTTGTGGAGTATTCAAACTGCACCAAGGGAGGGGGTGGGGTTAAAAATTTTGTAATTCCTTATGGGGTTCTTAACTCCTTGAATGCTAGAAGTCTCCAGCATTGCAAAGCAATGCATTGGGGACCTCACGAATCTATGTAATGTTTCTTCCCCACCCACATGGTGCATTTGGATAGCTCCAGAATTGCTCCTCTTTACCTTGAGGAATAAGCCTTGTGTAAAAAGGCATAGGGAGGCTATTCTTTAGTAAATCAAGAGCATTATAGGGGAATTCTACCCATGAACACCTGTCAGTTAGGCTTTTAACCGTTTGAAACACTGCGTGAAGCTAAGTGTGGGAATAGGCCTCACCTGCAGGATTAACCCTTTGAGTGCCAGAGAGGTATCTAACGTATTGCAGCCCAGCATGTGTTGGATGCCTCTCTGGCACTCAGTGGGTTAAATACACACATGTACATCTGTTTGAATATACCTAACCACTTTTCTACCAGAGATGAGCATACAAATAACGCTACAAAACCATAAAGCACATGTTTTTTTGGGGGGTTGGGGTTAAAGCTTTGCACACCCCTCTGATCATCAAGAGGTTAACCCTGTGAGTGCCAGAGGGATACGCAGAGCATTCCAGACAGATGTCTGAAGAATTGTCTTGCAATGTGTCGAACACCTGACACAGAAAGGTTAAGACTGTGGCTGCTGCAAAACCCTCTTTGGTACCAGTACAACAAACTAACACACACACACACACACATACACACACACATATACACACATACATACACAATGTCTCTCTTGTCCACAAATTGTCATGGATGACTAGTAAAGAGCTATTTTCAGCTCTGACCAATATATAAATTAGAAGGGGAGGATGCTGTGGGGGACACATACAAAGGGTGGTGTGCAGTGGCTTTGTGGGCGGGATGTGCTAGGACTCACTCACCGCTGGTGGTGGGCTATGACAGAAGGTATCAATGCTTGGGGCCCTGGCTCCTCCTTCTTGGACTGCTGATGGCTTCTATTCTTCACTGAGCCTGGATGTCAGTTAAAGGTCTCTTTGGCAAAATTTGAGAAATGCTGTAGTCCTCTATTCTTTAGATCATGATCTCTCAACATGTCTTCACTCTTTTTCTCCTATTGCTTGCCGCACTCTTGCCTTCCTCTTGTTCTCCCCTCCTTTTTTTGGCTGCAGCATCTTTCCCTTAAGCAGAATGTCGCTCTTTTGATGCACGAAGTTGCGGCATGTTGCATTAGGGTGTGTTATACCAGGCGAAACTGCCCATGTGAAAAGCACCATTGGGGGTAATGGGTTTATCAAGAATACATTTAGCTATAGCTGCTTTGAGAATTGTTCCTTTAACCCTTCGAGTGCCAGAGAGGTTGCAATGTATTGGATACCTCTTTTGCACTCAAACGGTTAACTACTGAACTCTAGAGGGGTGCCCAACATATTGCAGAGGAATGCTCCGGACGCCCCCTCTGGCATTTAGTATTACATTCCTATTCCTTTTTAATCCACTGCCACTTCTACTGGGCAGCAGTTCCATATATCTACCACCCATACCAAAAAGTTGTTAAAGCGGCCCTGACTGTCTGTTGGGAATTATTAGCCGGTCTAATCACTCAATGTAAGTATCAATTTGAGATAAAGTTTTGTAAATATGAGTGTTCTCTTTCTCGCTGGTGTTTTTCTGGTAATTTTGAGCTACTTCGTTGGACGAGCCATATAGAGGGAATTAGCTGCTGTGACCTTATCTGTGTGGGGACAGTTCTAATATCCTGAACACACTATTCTATCTACTGACCTCTCAGGGCAGACTTCTAATTTTTGTCAATTTTTAATCAAGTCTACAATGATATACTATGTTATGAGATGCTCCCCCTCTTGCCCCTTGTTTTGTTTTTCATATAGGGATTACATACATTCATTTTAGATTTTAACCTTTATTGCTCCTTTAATCTAGAGATATTTGGCCTTAAACACAAAAAAATAAGAGCAGTTCTGAAAAAAAAAACAATTGGAGCGTAGGGGAGAAATAAAATTCCCCAAATTCACATTAATCTAATTGTGAATTTTTAACCCCTTGAATGCTAGAGAGGTCTCTCAAGGGGTTAAAAAATGACAATTAGATAAGTTGGAATATGGATGATTTTATTTGTTCCCTATGCTACAGCTGGTTTGCTCCAGAATTGCACCACTTTTTCTTGAATTGTAAGGTCTTAAACATGTGAATTTTAGAGTAAATGAGTAATTCTAGTAGTGAAGAGATATGGAAATGGTTTTATTAGATTTGAAAGAGTTTTAATTCACTAACCCTTTAAGTTCTTGCTGTGAAAGAAAACACATCACCAATGCGCTGCATACCTTCTGATACTCAAAGGGTTAATATTTAGTATCTTAACTTTTATTTCCATCTCTACAGTTATTACCAAATTTATTATAAAGTCAACTTCTGCAAATAAACTGAATTGTACAGCAAGCCTAGTTTATTAAAGAAATTGAAAATTCTGACAAATATACAATGTCTTTTATATCCTATATAATAATTTGCTAAAAGGTGTGTAACGCCGCATCATGCACAGTAGACACTGCTGTGCGTGCTGCAGTCATGCGCAGTAGAGACTGCCCGCGGTGTGGCTGACACAGAGCTGGATGCTCCGAAGGAGCGTCCAGCTCTGTATCAGCCGTTGGGCGGGCAGTCTCTACTGCTCATGACTGCCCCACGACCGGGTGGCAGTGGCACTGTGGCTCGTGTAACGGGTTCTTCAACTAGTAATTAAATATTGAAATATGGGTCTAGATATGTAACTGCTATGGACATTTCACATGTAAGTGGAGTATAATAAGTTGCGTGTTAATGAACGTACTTTGAAAACATCTGTTACACTGGCAATTCTTTATTTAAATCTATAGTTTGATACTTAACATTATTTATTAGTTTATACAAATTAGCCAGTACTTCCTGGTATGAAGTGGCAGTTTGGAGGGAGAGTGGAATGTTAGTATCTGACTGGTAGGAAGTGGCAGTTGGGAGTGAGAGTGGAATGTTAGTATCTGAAACACCAGGCTGTGCTGGGTAGTACTACTTAATTAGTAAAAACTGAAACCTAAATAAAGTAAATATCTCCTAAACTATTGTTTTACATAAGATGACTCATGTAAATATAGATGACATTGAAAGCTCTTTCAGAATCATCTACATTACAATAAAGTACAAGTTTCACTTTAAATTATATTGATACATAAATCCTGTTCATTTAATTCCCACAAAAAGCCATGATTTTTAAAAGCAAACTATAATGAGGGCTTTTTTTATGTACTAAAGACAAATGTTTGCATGTGCTTTAAGTGACATTACAGATAATAATACAGTGACAGTTAATAAACCTGCAGCAACCTTGGTCTCCACAAAATAGAACGGAAGCTCCAGCAGTAAGGCTCAGTTTACCATACAGTACAGGAGATGGCAATCTGTGCCTCTCCAGCTGTTTTGGATATAAGCCCTATCTTTCTCAGCCAGAGATTGTCTGTTTGGGAATGATGACAGTTGTTGTCTCCAGTAGCTGGGGAGCCAGATATTGCCTGCTCCTGTTCTAGTTTACAGAACTCTATGACATCAGAACCTCTGTGCTCAGATGGAACTTTACCTTAACTGTAGGGCCACTGTGATGCAAGCCTTGTGAATCAGTTTATGGGCAGCTCTCAGATAATTTCAAACACTTCTGAGAATTACTTACCGGTGGAAAGTCATGGCTTCACTAGGGCACTCGGAAGAAACTGGAAGATTTTGGTTTATGCTCTTTATCTTGATTTTGGTGCAAAACCCAGCGATTGGAGAAACTAACAGTTTCATTAAGCAGAATGGGATCAACTCCCAGATGGATTTGATACTTCATCCGAATCCTAAATATGACACAGAAATCCCTTTTTTTTACCCTATTCTGTGCATTTCCTTGATTCTTGCTGCTATGATTGGCAGACATGGAAAGAAAGACGGACAGCAGGAGAAGGCACGATCCTATGCCAACTGGTACAAAGCCTTAAAAATCCGAAAGTCCAACAGCAGCCCAAACAAAGACACAATCAGCTGCAAATCCAACAGCAGCCGCCGCAAAGCTGCAAAACGCTGCAAGTTCAACAGCAGCCCCTACAAAGCATCACAGAGCTGCAAGTCCAACAGCAGCCTCTGCAAAGACATTGGTAGATTTTGGTGGATGCTTGTGGTTTTGATTCTAATACAACAAACAGAGATTGGAGAGACTAAAGGTCTCATGAAGCAGGATGGCGTCAACCCCCAGATGGTTCATCCAGAGCCTAAATATGACACAGAAATATTTTTTTACCCTGCTCTGTGCATTGCAGTGGTTCTTGCTGCTATGATTGGCAGACTTGGAAAGAAAGAGGGACGCCACGAGAAGGCAAGATCCTACGCCAACTGGTACAAAGCCTTAAAAATCCGCAAATCAAACAGCAGCCCATACAATAATGCAAAAAGCTGCAAGTACAACAGCAGCCGCCGCAAAGCTGCAAAACGCTGCAAGTCCAACAGCAGCCCACACAAAGCCTCAAAAAGCTGCAAGGACAACAGCAGCCTCTGCAAAGACATTGGTAGATTTTGGTGGATGATCTTGGTTTGGATTCTACTGCAAAATCCACAGATTGTAGAGACTAAAACTCTCATGTAGCAGAATGGGATTAACCCCCATATGGAACAGTTGGTTAGTCCAGATCGTCCACAACATCACCCCCTACCGAGAAACCTACTGTAACATCAAAGAAATAAAGATCATGAAATATAAAATATTGGACTCTTCATCAATTCATTTATTTTTTAATTTTCAAACTGGTCTATGCTTCTGACAGCTGACAATCATTAATATTTAACCCATTCAGTAGCACTCAAAGGGTTAAAAGTGTAAGCTTTTGATGCATTGAAGTGTTAATTACTATGACAATAATGTAGAAACTAATTTCTAATAGAAATTCATTTTTTTTATTTAAAGATATTGCAACACAAAGAGGAAATGTGGATAAACAAAGTTAAAACAAGTTTAAAGGGACACTAACAACTATAAGTGAAATTGGGTTATATAATAGGAAATATCCAGGTACGTCTATAATATTTAGGATTTTTTATGTTAGAGCCATAAAATATCATCCCAAACTTGCATTTGTAATTCATGTTTAGACTATCCTATATATAGACAAGTGAATAAGTGATTGCGTAGAGATAATACTGTTCCTGTATTGAGATTAGTACCCCTATTATTCTAGTCAGAAAGGCTGTCCCATTTTCTCAGCCCATTTACATACAAGAAACACTGTCACTTCTATGAAGATTGCTATGTTAATGGGAAACCTGGGGCCTTGGAAAACGCAGGAATTGGAGCCCCCACAGAACACATGTAAGAGTAGATTTTAGGCCTCAGAAAATAAATAGAGAATTTTTACAGATAACGGCATGAAATACATGGGGATTTAAGTGTGTATAACCCCAGTTCAGTTTTAGGAGATAGCGTTCCTGTAACCAGTTGAGAGCCAGAGGGGAATTCAATGCACTGCCCTCTGGCACTCAAAGGGTTTAGGTAAGACGTTGTTGTTACTGGTGCTGGTGGTTGTGGTTGTGGGCGCTATACCTAATAGAGAGGAAAGTTACACCTGTGCACATGCAGGGTCGGTTCCAGGGTTTGTGGCATCAGGTGCAAGACAAATTGCGGGGCCACTTTTTTAAATGCAAAAAATTAAATAAATAAAGACAAGCCCCCCCCCCAAAAAGTACTTAATAAGTCCAATTGTGGAGTGTACAAACTGTGCCACGAGGGCGTGGGGATAAAAATTCTGTAATTCCCTATGGGGTTTTAACTCCTTGAATGATAGAAGTCTCCAACACCATGCAAAACAATGCAGTGGTGACCTCACAAGCATTCAAAAGGTTAAAATCTTTAACTCTATCTAATGTTTCTTCCCCACTCTCATGGTGCATTTGGATAGCTCCAGAATTGCTCCTCTTTACCTTGATGAATAAGCCTTGTGTAAAAAGGCACAGCAACACTATTATTTAGCAAACCAAGTGCATTATAGGGGAATTCCACCCCTGAACACCTTTCAGTTAGGCTTCTAACCGTTTGAAACACTGTGTGAAGCTAAGTGTGTGAATAGGCCTCACCTGCAGGGGGTTGAAAATAAATTATTTTAACCCTTTGTGTGCCATAGAGGTATCTAATGTATTGCAGGGCATTGGATATCTTTCTGGCACTCAAAGGGTTAAAGGGTGGGGAAAGATGATACTCCACCAAATACAGTTCACCCTTTGAGTTCTGATGAGGTTTGTATGATATCCAGTACATTGATACCACAGAGCTTGTAATCCAAATTAAGAAGCCACAAGTGATACAACAAAACTTACACGATTGAACTAATGGAGCCACATGGAGCTGACAGTTAGAATAGAGCTACATTACCGATACCACTACCACAGAGGTTACCACAGTAGTCATAGAATCATCACACATATTGCCCCCTTTTTACTGAATAGCAGCAGGCAATTTCAGGAAAATCTATGCAGCATCGCTTTTAGGAATCCATCCTGTGGAACTTTTGGAGTAAGTTAGGATCCAAGAGTTCCTACCACTCCTTCCTCACGTGATTTACCTTTGAATCTACCAGAGTCTGAGTCTGAGATGTATCCAACACATTGGAGACCTCACCTCTGCTCTCTGTCAGAAGTCAGCGCCAGTAGCGTGGCACTCAGTTTTCTGGTTTGGGTAATTATAATGCAACACAATGCTGTTTTTCTGTCTCTGGTACCCATTACTTAGTAAAGGGTTACCTCATTCTTTGCTGACATCACCCTCACTCTGAAGCACCAAAGACCACTGACTTTATGGCTGCTTGATGCGATTCCCGTCGTGTGACTGGGTAAGTCAGCGACTGTAAATCTCTATATATATAATACTGTGTTTTTTGTCTGCATTTGCCCTGAGGAAGGTCTAATAAAAGGACAGAAAACATTTGGCTCTCACTGATGGAATAAAATATCATCTACAGATTTGATAAGTGCTGTCTCTGCTTCGTGCCCCTGGAGTACACTTTTTATCCGTTTGGGGCGCGCACCATTAATTATTCATATTATACTCATTCTTAGTGTGTGCCACTGCCTCTTGTTCAATATTGTATATACATGGTCATGTGACACAAATTATTCGGACATGCTCCACACACCCTGGGGTGGGCTGAAGGAGGAGATATGCATATCTCCTCCATTCTGCTTCAGCATGACATACACGGTGGTGTGATATCCATACCTGGGAACTTTCAAATGCTGTCTCCCAAGAGGGGAGTCCTCTGGTGTCATAGGGGGTGAGAAAAATGATGTGAATCTCGTCAGAGGCGGGGCTTGATGCAAGTTGGGGGCAGGACACAGATAGTAAAAGAAGGCTGGGGAAGGAGGAACACAGGGGAAAAGAGCAGAAGTGGGCAGATTTTCACTAGAAACTCCCCACATCCGGAGACACAGCCTCTGCCCTGGAGACCCGGTAAAGCAGTGTCAAAACCGGAGTCTCTGAGGCAAATTCGGAGAGTTCACAGGTATGGTGATATCTCTGCGAGGAGTAACACCTCCTTACAAATTCCATACCGATTCAGTTTACACATATTAGTAATGTTACAGAAAACAGTGATTTTGACAGCAGCCCCCAGCACACTGCTGTCAAAATCTCTGCAATGAATAACACCAAAGTCAAATGTCATCCTTCTCAACTATAGTCCCATTAAAGTGTTTGTCATTTCAACCACTAATATCACATTGTAGTAGCCTATTGCAAACCATTCAATGCCTCATTGCTGCCTAAACACTATGGCCGTTCTCACCACCTACCCCTTAACTACATTTTTCACCATCATACTCAGTGCCTAAACAACAGCTACTCAAACACTCGCCTCCCAAGATACAAGAAAAAACCCCACCAATAATTCACCTTTCTCAAAATCACCTCCTTACATATCTGCCATGATTAACACCTCATTAAAATGTCATCCTTCTCCCCCTGCACCCAGAGTTGGTGAATGCCTCTCTGTCACACAATAATAAATCTCCACATTGCCCTCAATCTCCACATCATTGCCTCCACATTGACCCCCCCAGTGTCTATCTCCTACCTCCCTGGTGGTCCAGCGGCGTGGCAGGAGATTCTGTCCCTCCATCTGCACAGACCTCTATATAGCTGGAGCTCTCACGTGGTCCTCTCTTCAGTAAAGCAGAGAGCTGGGAGATTATGTCATTTCCCAGCGCTCTGCATTACTAGAGTGCCGGAGAAGAAGCTCAGCTGCTAGAGGTCTGTGCCCGTAGAAAGCACAGACCTCAGCTGCTTGTGGGCAACGGGGTCACAGGAGGTTGCCGGGCCCCTGGAGTGATGGGCCTGGTCACAGGTGCGACCCCTGCAACCCCTACTGTTATGCCGGTTTCTTCATTACAAGTGGATTTGGGTAACTGGGAAGGCAAATGGCAAATGAGGTTCACTGTAGACAAGTGTAAAGTTATGCATTTTGGGTATAATAATAAAAATGCAACATACAGTTTAAATGGTGTTTCTTTTGGGAAATCTACTAATGAAAAGAATTTGGGAGTAATGGTAGACAATAGACTTAGCAGTAGCGCGCAGTTCCAGCTGGCAGCTGCAAAGGCCATAAGGATATTGGCATGTATTAAAAGGGGTATTGACTCACAGGAGGAAGATATTATTCTGTCGCTTTACAGGTCCATGGTAAGACTCCCCCTTGAATATGCTGGTCATTTCTGGGTGTCTTTTCTGAAAAAAAGACAATATGGAACAAGAGAAAGTGCAGAGGAGGGCTACAAAACTAATAATGGGAATGGAAAGTTTTAGTTAGGAAGAAAGGCTAGAAAAGTTGTACAAACTAGAGAAACGGCATCTTAGAGGGAATATGATAACATTATATAAATATGTTAGGGGCCCATACAAAGGGCTTTCCAAAGACCTGTTCATTAACAGAATAGTACAAAGGACGAGGGGTCACCCGCTTAGACTTGAGGAAAGGAGATTTCATCTCCAACAGTGGAAGGGATTCTTTATGGTGAGGACAATAAAGGTATGGAATTCACTGCCTGAGGAGGTGGTGCTATTGAATAAAGTAGATGCCTTTAAAAAGCGCCTGTATACTTTTTTAAAAGAGCAGAATATTGAGGGCTATGTATGTTAGTATTGGGATTAATATATATTTAGTGCTTGTTAACTCAAGGAGAAATCTGATTGCCATTTGGAACCAATCTCAACATGCTAGAAGGCACTGATGTTGTACAATGAACGCTCTTAAAATTTATTTACTTTACTGATGTCCTCTATCATCATCAGAAGTAGCACTGTACTCAGCACTTGACCCTTATGTACTCTGTATGTCTCCCATTACCACTTTACACTGGAAGCTTTTGGGCAGGGACCTCCCACCCAACGTTTCACTCTACAAAGCACCTGTAACCCTGTATTGTTTAAACCCTTAAATTGTAAAGCGCTGTGTACACTTGTGATGCTATATAAATAAACATATTCATTCATTCATTCATCAAGAAGGATTTTTTCCCCACATTCAAAGCAGAATTTGAAATTGCTGTATTGAGGGTTTTTTTGCCTTCTTTTGGATCAACGACGGTAAACAGGAATAGGAAAAGGGTTGAGCTTGATGGACGCAAGTCTTTTTTCAACCTAAACTAATATGTAACTATGTGACATCTAGATGGAAGGGTCATTAATGCACAAATTTCACCCCTGCATCATGACATCTAAATGCTTATTGCATGGGAGGTAAAGTTACTCCAGGGTAAAAGTTCTGTGCCCTGAGTAACTTCCTAACCAGCGGGAGTATGGCAATAAAATGTGAAAAGAGATTAGTTATATAAAAGCCAATCCCTGTTCATTTTTGCTCACACTGGCGTGGGCAATGCCCCAAGAAGGACTATGGGGGGATGGTATGTAGTAGAGGCGGAAGGAGCAGCAAAGGAGGCGGCAGGGTATAAGGTTTTTTTTTATTTATTTCTGATGTTGGTGTTGAAGAAGATGAAGGAGGATCAGGATGTAAAGGACATTCCAGGCCCTCCAACATCAAGGTAAGCGATATATGTGTTAAACATGTGGGGAGGGTGGTATGGGAGATAGATTAGTTTTAAAGGGATAGTAATACTTCATTTTAACTGTATTTTATTTTGTAGCCATTAAAAAAACATGAAGAATGATATGTCTTATCTCTCAAACCTTTATGGTTTAAGAGATATTCACAAGCAAAGTTTCCCCCTCCCGCCCCTTTTTCCTAGTGTGTAAGCCATCTGTTCTCAGATGTGAATCTGGCTGTAAGACCAGACAGATAACAGCAGGGGACAATCTTCTTTGTATGAAAAGAATTAAAGCCCTTCCCCCCTTGACAAGTTTTTCAGCTTTTTCCCTTATCTTAATTGAAGATTGTCCCTCTCTGCAGTCTACCTGGGCACCTCCCTTCTGATGTGGCTGAACAGGGGAGGGGGATACTTTGCTTCTGAATATCTCTAAAACCATAAAGGTTTGAGATATAAGACTTACATCATTCTTCATTTTTTTTAATGCCTACAAAATAAAATAAAGATAAAACGAAGTATTACTATGCCTTTAAGTATACAGGGAAATTAATTTACTTTTAGTGCTCGGATGTTAGGATACTGTTTTTTTTGGAGATTTAGATGAACTGATATGGAGGCTTTGGCCTCCATATCAATTAATATGTGGGTTACTAGCATAAGAATGCCTAGTTGCATATGAATTTGTGTGAGTTTGTACGGATTTTCTATTGTTCAGATGTTGTTTTTAACATGCATTAGGGACTCAACTCCTGTAATTGTTAAGCACAGAATAACCAGCAGAAAATGCATCCGCTTAATAAGTGTTAACAGCCACTACATACAATAGAACTGCAAATGGATGTACTGCTCAATTAATTTCAATGGCCACTAATCTCGCAGCATTGTGCATTTTTAACTAGTGGTAGTTTGTCACAGCACAGGTAACAGAATATCAAACTGTGACTTCAAACTACTGCCACCATTGGGCCCTAATAGAATAAAGTCCATGGCCATTCAGCATCTAGATGGAAGGGTCACACATGAGCAGAATATCACCTTTCCATCTAGCCATCTAGATGCTGATTGGCTGGTAAGTGTAGTTATTCCAGGTAAACAGTTCTGTTCCATGAATAACCCTACTTTCCAATCAGTGGGAGGATGGGAAAGAATTTGAACAGGCTTGGCTATATAAAAGCCAATCCCTGTTCATTTTTTGCTCACACTGCCTCGGGCAATGGCCCTGAAGAGAGGGATGGGGACCAGTGATTTAGAAAATATGCAACTATCCTCAAGAATCTACACACAGTTCAACTTTTCCAATGTAAAAGTATAGAGGTATCCAGTGCATTGCTAAGAGATGGGCAAAATGTTTCACCTCATAAGCAAAACAGGCAAAAATTGCACATCCTGCCTCACACACATACACACACACACACTAATCTTCCAGCCTTGTCCACTGCACTAGTAGCCAGAGAACCACAAATGTTGACCTCCCAGGAGTCCCAGCCTTGTGCAGCTGCACTGGTAGCAATAGAACCAAAGACACTGAATCTGTATGACTGTGGGAAATCATGGAAATAGGCAAAAATAGCAAAGTTGCCATGGGAATTATACTGACAGTGGAGAAAAGGCAGAAATGTTATGTATTTTCTATGGGGGTGAATTTTTACGGAAAATGAGGGAAAGTTATTCTCACTGTATAAGAGAACAGACTGAGGGCTGTAAGCTATGCCCAGAGGGCCTCATGCGTCCCAAGGGCCATCTGTTGCCCACCAATGATCTAACAGTGTTCTTGGTCTGTTCGAAAGTTGAAAAGGGGTTTTTCTTCACAATTGCAAGCATTCTTCCTTCAGCCACTACAGTGGTCTTCCATGGTCTACCAGGTTGATTGCTATTGCAACGCTCACATGTGCATTGGAAATGTGGGAATTATGTCTTGTCATATATGGGGCCACTGGCTTGCTCAGAATTGCCCCAATATCTTAGTGCATCAACCTAACCTCTTTCAAAATCTGTTCAAAAAGTTATTTTTTTAGGTGATAGGGTTCCTTAAAATGTAAAGTATTTTTTTTTATTTTTTCCTTCTACTATCTCCTTTCTAGTCTTTGTTTTAAAGGGATAGTAATGTTTCACAATAAAAGCAGCTCCGATTTATCTTCATAGTATTTAGGCCACAAGAGTGATATTTCAATACTGTCAGCATTGTAGTTCAAGAGTAATTGAATGACAAAGTATCCCCCTCCAGCCCTTTTTACCTAGTGTAAGCCATCTCCCCTCAGATGTGGAATCTGGTCCTGGGACAATTTTCTTACTGTGAACATAATGAAAACCCTGCCCCCCTTGACAGGTTATTCAGGTTTTTCCTTACACTCATTGAAGATTGTCCCTCTCTGCATTACATCCGGACAGTCTTGCTGCTCTGAGGTGAGCAGTGCTACATCAGTAAAAGGGGCGGAAGGGGTATACTTTATTATTCAATCACTCGAACTACAACTCTGACAGTATTGAAATAACACTCTTCATGGCCCAAATACTATGAAAATTAAATGGAACTGCTTTTATTGTGAAACATTACTCTGCTTTTTAGGCTGGAATATACTGTGTGGATACTATCTTAAGTGGTTGCTTCACCAGCCCCTAAGCCACCCAATCTTCCTCTACATGTTCTGAGTAGCTATATTAGTTCATAGCTACTTGCTCAAGCATTCTTTATCCACTTAAATCTACATTTTCCTATACCTTATTTGCTATATTTCTCTATAGCACTGTTTTTTATAAGCATCAGATATGCCATCCCTGGCAGTTGAGTGCTATCTTAATGTTAACATGTTATTCAAGGTTATTATCCACCTGTACTTTTTGATTTTCAGAATCTATGTTATTGCTGCACATGTTGTAAAGTTTGTTACCTCAAAAAAATCTTAAAAATAAAAAAAGGGTTAAGTACACAATAAATTAGACTTAATTAAATTACAAAAATATGTAGGTTCCCCAATCCCCACCACCATTTTATTTTAATGTTCTCAGTTTATAAGCAAGGTCACCACTCCTATTCATCTGGATTGAGCTTATTTGCTACCAGAGTGCCCCGAAATTATTAGGCAAACAAGTTTACAAAGAAAAAAATGCTGCATAAGTGATGCATGTTGGAAAAGGAAACAGAAATCAATAAGACATACCCAATGTTTCAAATAGCCATAGATGGACACTTTTGTTTTAGGTGGTACTGCTGGGGGTGTGACTGTGGGTAGGGCATTAACAATATTTTTTTAGGGTATTTCATTACCTACTGACACTCTTTGTGTAACTGAATAAATAATTTAGAACAAGATCAAAGTATTTTATGTACACAGACTAATTTATGAACACATATATTGAAGTTTAAACAAACATTAACGTGAGTTTTATTGCTGTGGATCAATGTGATACAATTATATACAGACCACACAGTCTGATCCCCTAAAAAGAGGGACATCAGGGTGGGAAAGATGGACAGAGGGAGTTGGGTCTCAAAGAGGGATACTTGTGAGATAGATATGCTATGAGGCTTGTTATGTTTTTTTTAAATAATAAAACATAATATTTTTATCCCTCAGAAAAAAAACAATAATCAAAATGAGTGCAAGAGGGATATGCAACACATTGCTTCGCAATGTGCTGCGTACCCCACTGGCACTCAAAGGGTTAATGAATTAACCATTTGAGTACCAGAGGGGAATCCAATGTGTTGTGATCTTCTTGGAGATAATATTTTTTTAATTTAGTAAAAACTGACTGGTGGGATTGTATTTGTATACTTAATGTTTGGTAACCAACTTTAGCTTCACAGCAAAATTTTTAGACTTTTTTATGCACACAGGGGTGAATAGACTGTGATAATCTGCACCATGATACTGCTATAATCTAGGTGTCAATTGCTAAATAAATATGGTAATTTACTTGTTAAAACCTAGCTTCCTGCATGTATCCCAGGGATGAGTCATTTAGGACACTATTATCAGGCACATGGAAGCCATGTCCTGCTGGGATTAGTGGTGACTGACAAGTGTTTAATAGTAATCAAAGGAAGAGGGGTGAACACAGACTGTGAAATACAAACACAAACAGTTTAGCTTTTCTAATGTAAATATTACAAACTGTTGACAACATGCAGCAAAGTAAACTACATATCAAGGGATCAGGGGAAACAACTTACCTCTGTGTCCCATCTAGACCATATTAAAGGGGAAGTAACATCTTCTAATAATAACCTCCCAGTTACCATGATCAGCAAATCCTAATGCCCCCTCTGTATGTTTTTCTTGTTTCTTGATTCAAGATATACCATCTTCAAACCAATCCTGGATGTCAAGTTCAGAGGCAGACATGACAGTTGTTAGCAGGACAGCAGGACACAACTCCCACCTTAAATATAGTCATTTTATCTCTTTAAAGATCCTCGTGGTGTGCAATAATTTGCTTCGCAATGCACTCCACACCTTTCTGATCCTTAAAGGGTTAAGTAGGGACATACATTTCACCTGCTTCAATTTGAAAAAAACTGCCAGTAACTGTCATGTTCTCCTGCATGACAGCATCAAGGAATGACTAATGATGTTATATATTGAACAAAGGCACAATTCATAGGGACATTAGGATATTCAGACCATATTAAGATAAATGTATGTATGTATGTATATCTTTATTTATATGGCGCCACACAGTGTACACAGCGCCTTACAGTAGACATATGTTACAATAAATAAGAGGGGATGAAATACGTGTGATATTCATAGAAGCAATGGGAGAGAGGTCCCTGCCCCAAGGAGCTTACAGTCTAAATGGGTAAAAGGAAACATACAATGGGGTAAGAGGGTGTTAAGTGCTGAGATTACAAATGCTGAGTTTGGCCAAAGGCAGTGCATGAGCCTAGTGCTCCAGAAGATAAGACTTCAGGGTAGACTTAAAGACAGAGGGGGCCTTTTCAATACGTAGGGAGAGGGGTTTGGAGTTCCATAGGTATGGAGCAGAAAGCGAGAAAGGTTTGAGACAGGAGAGGGCAGAGGGTGTGGATGGTGAAACAAGAAGTGCGTTGTGTGCTGAGCGAAGGAGGCGGTCAGGAACATAATAGGAGATGAGGGAAGAGATGTAAGGAGGGGTAGCAGTGCGGAGAGCATTAAAGGTAAGAAGAAGGACTTTGTAATTGATGCGCTGCTGGATCGGGAGCCATGACAGATGTCTGAGAATTATGTGGGCATGTTCAGTTTTTGGGGAGAGTGTGGTGATTCGTGCAGCTGAGTTTAAAACAGATTGCATAGGTGAAAGATGAGTAGCAGGGAGGCCAGTTAGTAGGATATTGCAATAGTCTAAGCAGGACAGAATGAGGGCATGTATAAGAGTTTTAGTAGTTTGTTGGAGAGGAACGGGCGGATTTGAGCAATGTTGCGGAGAAAGAAGCGAGATGATCTAGCCACGGAGTTAATGTGAGGGGAGAAGGAAAGAGAGGAATCAAATATGGCCCCAAGGCAGCGTGCTGAGCTGACCGGATCAATATCAATTCCATCAACTGTAATGGTGAAGCTAGGTGTTGGGCAAGGTCTTGGTGGGAAGATTAGCAGCTCGGTTTTGGCCATGTTTATCTTCAGCTGACGTTGTGCCATCCAGGAGGATATGGCCAAAAGGCAGTCTGAAATTTGCAGCTGGATTTGAGGTGAAAGATCAGGAGTGAAGATGTAAATTTGGGTATCATCAGCATATAGATGGTATTTGAAGCCAAACAAACTAATAAGTTCACCCAATGAAAGGGTGTACAGTGAGAAAAGCAGAGGACCTAGAACGGAGCCTTGAGGCACCCCTACAGACAGAGGGACTGTGGAGGAGGTGTCATTGCTAGAGGACACAAAAAAGGAACGTTGTGAGAGATAGAAGGAGAGCCATGAAGCAGCTTGATTTCGGAAGCCAAGACTGTGGAAAATTTGAGTGAGCAGAGAATGGTTCACCGTGTCGAAGGCAGAGGATAAATCGAGTAGTATAAGTATAGAAAACTGTCCTTTGGCTTTTGCATTCTGGAGATCATTAGCCACCCTGCAGAGAGCTGTCTCAGTTGAGTGACCCCACCGGAAACCAGACTGCATAGGATCCAAAAGACAGTTAGAGTTGAGGAATTTGGTTATTTGGGAGAAGACAAGGCATTCTAGGAGTTTTGAGGTCAGAGGCAGAAGGGAGACAGGTCGATAGTTAGAGAAACAGGAGGGGTCAAGGTTAGTCTTTTTGAGCAGGGGTTTAATTTATGCCTGCTTGAAGGAAGAAGGGAAGGTGCATGTGGAGAGAGAAGTTTTGAAGATGTGTGTTAATATAGGTGTAATGACTGGTGCAAGTGGTTTGAGTAAGTGGGAGGGCAAAGGGTCCAAGGAGCAGGTAGTGAGGTGGGTAGATAGGAGAAGCTTAGAAACTTCTTCCTCTGTTATCGGAGTAAAACTATCAAAGTATGAAGAGGAGGGGTTGGGGAGAGAGAGTTCGGAGTCAGATGGAATAATAGGAATCTGTTTTTGAATAGATTCCACCTTGTGCTTGAAGTGCTCTGCAAAAGCTTCAAGTGAATGTATGGGGTGAGAGGAAGCAGTGGAAGAATGGAGCAAGGAGTCAAAGACTGCAAAGAGACGGCGTGGGTTAGATTTATTGTTGTGGATTAGTATGGTGTAGTATTCATGTTTAGCTTTTGATAAAGCAGAATGCAGGCAGGACAGCATAAATTTAATGTGGATGAAATCTGCATGTGAGCGAGATTTCCTCCAAAGGCGTTCAGCAGAACGAGTGCAAGAACGTAAGAAGCGGGCATGGGAGTTGAGCCAGGGTCGTGGATTGACTAGACGACTCTGTTGTGGTTTCAGCGGGGCAAAGGAATCAATAGCAGAGGACAGGACTGAGTTGTAGGAGTTAACAAGAATGTCTGTGTCAGAGATGGCTAAGATAGTGGAAAGATTGGAATTAAGTGAGGTGCTCATCCCATCGAGATCAAGTCAGCAGGTATCCCTTATAAATCTGTTGGGGGGAGGGATGGGGGAAGGGGCAGAGTGAGAGAGAGTGAAGGATATAAGATGGTGGTCTGATAGAGGGAATGGGGAAACTGTGAGAGAGAAAAGGTCTAGACCCTTAGTAAAAACAAAATCGAGGCAGTGACCAGCTTTGTGAGTGGCACGGTTAGTCCACTGCTGGAGATCAATGGAACAGGTTAGGTCTAGAAGACGGGAAGCCCAGGGGACAGAGGGATCATCAATATGACAGTTAAAATCACCTAGAATAAGGATAGGATTGTCAGTGGAGAGAAAGAAGGAGAGCCAGGATTCAAAATCTGAGAGAAAGTTTGAAGGATAAGAGGAGTTAGTAGGTGGCCTGTATATTACAGCCACACGCATTGACAAAGGGTAATAGAGCTGGATTGCTTGTACTTAAAATGAAGAAAAGTGCACAGATGGTGGGATTGAGAGGGTCTGGAAGTGGCAGCGGGAGGAGAGAAGGAGACCTACCCCCCCTTGACCAGTGGAACGAGGGGGGTGTGAGAAGCAAAACCCTCCATAGGAGAGTGCAGCCTCCACAGCTGTGTCCTGTGCAGATAACCAAGTTTCTGTGAAAGCAAACAACTGCAGTGATTGCTCACAGAAACAATCATGAATGGGGGTTGTCTTGTTAACAATGGAGCGGGTGCTCAACAGAGCACAGGAGAAGGGGAGAAAGGAGGGTGAACAAAGAGGAATGTTTATGAGATTTGAGGGGTTAGAACCCTCCAAGTTGCGGTGGGAGGAAATGGTGGGCAATGGCTGATAGCAGGTAGGTATGGGGTTTGGGCAGGGATTGGGAGCAATATCCCCTGCAGCAAGCAGAAGGATAAGACAAAGGGCAGAGATGTGGGAGTGGGATTTGTATTGGTGCTTTGGGACAGGGAAAACAGAGGGAGAAGGGGTTAAAATCTGGAGAAGTGTGTAAAAGCAGACAGGTGTGAAGGGGAGAAGAGAGGGAGAGATGTGGATGCAGTTTGTAAAGTCAGGGGGACAGCTGAGGCTGATAAGAATCCTGGGGAGCACTGAACATATAAGAACAAAATAAATAGCAGATGTAAACATTGCAAGTCCAAATCTGACGCCAGAGAAGAAATGTTTTTGTTGATTATCTTCCTACAGGTGCTCTTTACAGGTAATGAAGGAGTTCTGGTGCCTTGTGTGTTGCCTTGTGTGTTGTCCTCGTTGTTGAACTCAGTTGTTAAACTCTTGGAGACACTTTAGAAGAGGGGCACTTAGGAAGAGGGGCACAAATACTACCCCCCAAGCAAATGCTTTCCCCCAATGTGTGTCTAGATATATAGGCCCCCAAACTAGTGATTAGCAATCAAACTATCAACATATCAAAGGATGGAGCAAAAGGCTGAGGGAAATGGAAGGTATAATAGGGAAATTAACTCTCCAGGGGAATGCAGTCACACAGTCTATGAGCTAACAGGGTTGATAAATGTGGGTATGAGGGTTATTAGAAAGTGTTACTTCCCCTTTAAGTGACTGGCTAAACAATGTACAACATGGACCATTTTCATGAACCTAAAGAGGTGTGATTCGGGAGCAAACAAACTTAACCATAGTGTTGAAAGGAAATGTCCCCAAATTTCCATGTTTAAAAAAATGCATTTAACCCTACGAGAAGTAATGCACTGGAGGTCTCTCTAGTATTCCCGTTAAAGCCCCACTTATGCCTTTGAGTACTGGAGAGGAAAGTAACACATAAACCAAAGTGTTCCCAGTGTGACACTTTGGGGTGCTGCATTCATCCACTTATGGTGCCCCTTCTTTTCTATAACTTTGATAAAAGTATGAATGCTGAGATTCATTTATATATTTATTGAACTTTTTTGTGCACTATATGTTCCTTCTAGTTATTCTGACTGAGAGACCTAAAATATCTAAACCATTTTTTATTCATAGTCTTCGTTTTTCCTTGACAATTGATCTATAAGATGCTAGGGCTGTCCTATAAATTCCAGACTGCATGTTAGTGGTACCTAGATTTGAGATTCACTAAAATTTACACATCTAATTAATTACTGGAAAATAATGTTCTATCCAAAGATATATATAATTAATATTTATGAGACTACTGCAACATAAAGATGCGGTAAACTTTTTGAAAATGAAAAAAATAAATAAAAACACACTCAATCAAAACTGCTTCATGCCCAGGTGCACTTCACTAATAAGGATATAAGTATCAAACAAAATAAAGAGGGCAGCACCAGTGGGTTTTGTTCAGAAAAAATTATCAGGCAAGGAAAATAATAGGTCTGGTCAACATTTTAGTCTTTAGTTTGCTGATGAATCCATGCACACGTTTTCCTGTCTCTTTTTGTTATGTTCAGAATTCATCTTCACTGCATAACCTTAATTTTTTTATATGGCTTTGGCATTCCGCAGCTATGTTTCACAGCCATACGTAAGGACTGGGAGGACACACTGGTCAAAACACTTTCACTTGAGGCAGAGTGGTAAATTTGTCTTACCTACAGTACTGCTAAGTTTTCCAAATGTTTGTCATCCCAATTTTATTTGTTGCTCAATATCCATTATGGTGTTTCCATCTCTTGGTATTTCCTGTCCAATATAAAGATATTTGTCCATTTGTAGTTCTTGTCCATCTACTGTGATTTTCCTTCATATGGTAATTTTGATAAATATGACTTGAGTTTTGTTGATATTCATCTTCAGATCAAATTTTTTGTTTTCCTGTTGTAGCTCTTCAATGAATTCTTTCAGTTCTTCAGGACAACTGGCTAAGAGTATGATAAGTGATGTAGATATTCTTCATTTAATTCCTTTTTTGTCTCAATTTAGATTGCGGAAAAATTCTTCTAAACAACAGAAAATAGTTTTGTGGAGACTGTGTCATATATTGATTTTAATTTTTATTAAAATTTTTCTATATAGGGATTTCAGGTATATTAGAGTAGGACTTGCCGAAAGTGAAATACCTTGGTGTTGGTGGCCAGCTTACCCAGAACGTGGACAATCTGTGACACAAAATTTCACTTATTTACTAAGAATTATTATATATGCCATTATAGGGCACACATTTTTTATGTAGAGTAGCGCAGGATTGTCTTTCTGTGTTTTCACTTTGGGTTTCTGGCCTAATGTTTAGGGAACTGGAGAACCCCCTTATTCAATGCTGCTTTCTATACATCTATCTTTATAGTCATCTTAAAGTTGTATTTATTATATGGATATGTTAAGGTGAGTTGGCTCTGTGAGTTTCTTCTCTTCTTCTGGTTTTGCACTTCTCACTACAGCAGCCTTTCACCTATTCCACTTAATTATTTAATCACTCACATAAATTCACAAACATTACTCACTCTTATTTAATTTCTTTCTTTACACTGGTCCTTTACGACTAGGTCTCAAGCCTGTCATGGTGAGCATGTTCCCTGCCTGTTTGATATCAACTGCTCCTCACATGACTTGTAGGGAGTTGTTTAAAAGGTTATTTAAGGAGAGCACTGTTGGATTTACAGTCCTCTAACTTTCACACAATGCAGGCCCCTTAGTGGTCTGTTGTACCAGGTAAGTCCCCCATATACACCTTTTTATTATTTGTATGTCTGCTGTTTTTAATTGCACTACATTTGGGACCCACAAAACTAATAAAGAGCATAGTTAAAGGGTCCCTCGCTCTCCAACCTGTACATTGTGATACTTCATCATGGCTTTTTGATTTTAATCTTTATTTTAATTTTTCTAGATAGGGATTTCAGGTGTATTAGAATAGGACTTGCCAAAAGTGAAATAACTTGGTGTTGGTGGCAAGCTTACCCACAACTTGGCCAATCTGTGACACAAAATTTAACTTATTTACTAAGAATTATTATATATGCCCATTACAGGGCATACAGTTTTTTATATAGAGTAGCGCAGGATTGTCTTTCTGTATGTATGTTTCCAGATTTATTACAGTTTAAACTGTTGGTCTCTAACATTAGCAATGGCCTACAGTGATCAGATTTCAGTTGGGTTCATGTTGCATTCTATGGGAGAGTGGTCAGTGACTTACAGTTCTCCACACAATGTGACAGAAACTGCTGAGTTATGCTGTCAGTTTGAACTGTCAGGATTTAAACGTGCTGTTATCCACTTTGTGACAAATGGAACTGTTAAAACTTTTGACTATAGTAAACATCCTATAACATAGTTTTTCATAAAAAAAAAGTTTACAGCTTCTTCAACCCATACTGTCATGCCACACAGATGTTGAAGCTCAGCTGTTTATATGGTTTAGACTTATACAGGGAATAAATAGACAAAAATGCATGAAAGCTTATAAACCAAAGGCTCATGTGTGGTCTTCACATTGAAGCCCGGCTTCTGTTTCTGTGCCAGACAAGAACACAGAGATAAGGAGAAAGAGGGAAATCAAAGATGAGAGACCTTGTCCTCATCTAACTTACATCAAGTTTTAATAAGATGACTCAGATTTATACTGAAGATTAAATAGATCATTTCCTATGTGCCTGTTTTCTTGTTTAAAAAGTGCCGATCTTATATGAGAAAAAGGCTTATTATTAAACTATGACTGCACGACAGTTGTCAGAATCAACACATGTATGAACATCTGTATATCTATTTATATATATAGATGGATGTGGTATATTTATTTAAAACACAAACAATGGAATGTATGAAGTGGCGTTATGTTTGCTTTAGAGCTATTTTAGGTGCAATTAGCATTACCACCTCCACCAGAGTCAGATATGTAGTGGGTTTAAGAGATTAGCTTGCTCCCTACAAAAGTCTTATTTTATATAACACTATTAGAGGCATGTATCAAATGTTGCAAAGTTGTAGAAACTAAGGTCATTACTGCAAGAGGTGCAGTTGTGCCTGGGTCTGTCAACCAAGGGGGTCCATCAGCTCTGAACTATCTTTTGACATTTACACACTCTGGTACTCAAAGGGTTAATCCAGAATTGAAGAGAGAAAATACAATTTGCATTATAATTTGCTGCTGTTTTGGAGTATGCATGTTTTATTGCCATACCAGATACAATATTATGTGTGTCCAAATGTATCATATAGCATCTTTATGAATTTGCTTTGATTGCTTTTTTACAATACAAAACTCACGATGACTGCCTTATGGGTACGTGAGTAGGCACACAAACAAGGTTGCTCCATAATGAAATAGGCCTAAGGTGTAATTCAATAAGCTAAGGTTGTGTAATTCTACAACAATCCATCTATATTAGAAAGGCATACCTCCCAACATTTCAAAGGGCGAAAGAGCAATGGACAATTTTGTTTTAGATGTTTTTTCTGGGTATGTGGCTGGTGGACAGGGTATTACAGATAATTTTTAGGTTATTTCATTATATATATTGATGCCTCTTTGTGAAAGGTAATAAAATATTTAGGGCAAGTCCAAAGTATTTTATTTACGTAGACTAATTTATAAAAACATATACTGACATTTATACAATCATTAATGTGAATTTTATTGCTGTGGAGCAATGTGAAACACTTATGCATGGTCCGCATGTGTTCCCCCCCTCATACACCTGTAAAGGACAGCCATTAGCTTTGCAGACATATGGTGTTATCCAGCTAAGCACCAACATGTTATGTGTCAACACAGCAGCAGCAGCACAGCTGCATAACAAAACCTGCCTCCATCCTTATGAAGCGAGGGAGCTGTGTAGCCCAAGTACCCTCCATTTTTTGTAGACCAGCAGGTACTGTTGGCAACTGGCTAATGGGACTGAAGTGGTGATGACCCACTGTAAGGGCTGGAGGTTGGCTTGTGCACAACAAAAGATTTTTGTAAAATTCGATGTCAGACAATTTTTTTTTTCATTAGTTGACTCCGCAATTTGGATCCGACCTGTTCGACTCGGACGAAAGTCGGCGACAGTTCGAATTATTTGACGACTTTAAAATAACTTTAAAAATACAATCAAAAATGAAAATTAAATAAATGGAACCATTTCCAGGGTCTAAATGAAGATGGTGGAACAGGGTAAGGTGGGCATTTAGCCTTATGGTACTATGGATGAAGTAGCTAAAGTATGGATATAGCAATAAGGCACCCTGTCTGCCTGCACAATACACATACACGGCTGTCTGTATCTGGCTGCTGGCTGAAATGTCACTCTGCAAATTATTCAAACAAATCCCTAATATTTATTTTAATACTTTACACAAGAACAAAGGTGACTCTGCCTTGCGGACACAATAAGGTACTAGGCCTGACTATAGAACTATGAGACTGGCTGATGTGTCACTCTAAAAAATTATTCAAACAAATTCCTACTATTATTTTTAATGTTAAACACAGAAACAAAGGTGACTTTCCCTTGCGGTGGTAATAAGGTACTAGGCCTGCCTGCAGAACTGTGAGACCGGCTGAAGTGTCACTCTGAAAATCATTCAAACAAAGCCCTAATATTACTTTTAATATTTTACACAAGAACAAAGGTGACTTTCCCTTGCGGTGGTAATAAGGTACTAGGCCTGCCTGCAGAACTGTGAGACTGGCTGAAGTGTCTCTCTGATAATTATTCAAATTCCTACTATTATTTTTAATGTTAAACACAGAAACAAAGGTGACTTTCCCTTGCGGTGGTAATAAGGTACTAGCCCTGCCTGCAGAACTGTGAGACTGGCTGATGTGTCTCTGAAAATTATTCAAACATATCCCTAATATTTTTTGCACAGGAACAAAGATGACTCTCCCTTGCAGTGGCAATAAGGCACTAAAGCTGGCTGCCTGCCTATGCCTAATGATAACTTCCTGCCTACACAATAACTGGATACTCTCTATCTCCCTCTCTCTCTGAGCTCAAACAACACAATGAGGAAATGCAGGCTGTCTGCCTGGGTGTCTATGTCATTAGTCCAACCCCCATCATGAAATGAAGAAGCCAATTGGAATAGAGACAAAGCAGGAAAGTAGCACATGAAAAGAGAAGCTAATTGGACTAGAGACATGGAGGGAAAGTATGGAGGGAAAGTAATCAGGCACGGGTAGTAGCCTCCAAATTTCTGAAAGTTTTGACGACATTTGGACCAGGGCTAGTAGTATTCGTATTTTTTTTGGTGAACGACCCTTGCCTGTCGAAAGGTCTGAATGTCACCGAATGACCCCATTTTCGTCGAATTCCAAATGTTGCCAACCTGAATCGCACAAGTCTAGCTGGAGGCTCTTTCTTCTCTCTCTCTCCACAATCTCGCATCTCTCCACTCTGCTGAGGCAAGTCAGTCACAAAGCAGCATCAGAGTAGTCATTTAAGTTTAACCCTTTTGATTACCAGAAAGGTGAGACCCCTCTGGCACTCAAAGGGTTAACAGTCTAACATAAATAGACACATGGGTGGACAGTGACTAATAATATTTTAAGCCACATGATGTAAATCAGAAAAAACTCAGCAAAAAATGTTATTAATAACTTGTATTTCAAATAGAACAATATGCAGTCACTGAATTTATAATTTCATAATTTTTTAAATTCTAAGTTCACTGAGCACATATTATATTTTAAACAAAAGTTAATATTAATGTTTAATTGTCAATCAATGACAAAAACATGTTTTATGATTTCTTCAATGAGAATATGACTGTCTATTTTAGTTAATCAAACAAATCTGTATTTATCAGGTTTACTTATGTTTAAAATAGAACCACATGTGGTGAGTAAAGAAGACATTCATAAAACATGCTCCTATCATTGACATTAAGGGGAAATTAATATTGACTTCTGTTTAAAATTTAACCATATGTGCTGAGTATGGTGAACTGAACTTAGACGTTTATAAAACATATATTTGTCATTGACATACAGTGAGGGAAAAAAATATTTGATTACCTGCTGATTTTGTACGTTTGCCCACTGACAAAGAAATGATCAGCCTATAATTTTAATGGTAGGTTTATTTGAACAGTGAGAGACAGAATAACAAAAAAAATCCTGAAAAACGTATTTCAAAAAAGTTATACATTTATTTGCATTTTACTGAGTGAAATAAGTATTTGACCCCCTATCAATCAGCAAAATTTCTGGCTCCCAGGTGTCTTTTATATAGGTACAAGCTGAGATTAGGATCACTCTCTTGTTACCTGTATAAAAGACACCTGTCCACAGAATCCATCAATCAATCAGATTCAAAACTCTCCACCATGGCCAAGACCAAAGAGCTATACAAGGATGTCAGGGACAAGATTGTAGACCTACACAAGGCTGGAATGGGCTACAAGACCATCGCAAAGCACCTTGGTGAGAAGGTGACAACAGTTGGTGCGATTATTCGCAAATGGTAGAAACACAAAATAACTGTCGATCTCCCTCGGTCTTGGGCTCCATGCAAGATCTTACCTTGTGGAGTTTCAAAGATAATGAGAACGGTGAGGAATCAGCCCAGAACTACACGGGAGGATCTTGTCAATGATCTCAAGGCAGCTGGGACCACCGTCACCAAGAAAACAATTGGTAACACATTACGCCGTGAAGGACTGAAATCCTGCAGCGTCCACAAGGTCCCCCTTCTCAAGAAAGCACATGTACAGGCCAGTCTGAATTCTGCCAATGAACATGTGAATGATTCAGAGGAGAACTGGGTGAAAGTGTTATGGTCAGATGAGACCAAAATCGCGCTCTTTGGCATAAACTCAACTCACCGACTTTGGAGGAGGAGGAATGCTGCCTATGACCCCAAGAACACCATCCCCACCGTCAAACATGGAGGTGGGAACATTATGCTTTAGGGATGTTTTTCTGCTAAGGGGACAGGACAACGTCACCGCATCAAAGGGAAGATGGACGGGGCCATGTACTGTCAAATCTTGGGTGAGAACCTCCTTCCCACAGCCAGGGCATTGGAAATGGGTCATGGATGGGTATTCCAGCATGACAATGACCCAAAAGACACGGCTCAAGAAGAAGCACATTAAGGTCTTGGAGTGGCCTAGCCAGTCTCCAGAACTTAATCCCATAGAAAATCTGTGGAGGGAGCTGAAGGTTCGAGTTGCCAAACGTTAGCCCCGAAACCTTAATGACTTGGAGAGGATCTGCAAAGAGGAGTGTGACAAAATCCCTCCTGAGATGTGTGCAAACCTGGTGGCCAACTACAAGAAACGTCTGACTTCTGTGATTGCCAACAAGGGTTTTACCACCAAGTACTAAGTCATGTTTTGCAAAGGGGTCAAATACTTATTTCAGTAAAATGCAAATCAATTTATACCTTTTTTTGAATGCTTTTTTCATAATTTTTTTGTTATTCTGTCTCTCACTTTTCAAATAAACCTACCATTAAAATTATAGACTGATCATTTCTTTGTCAGTGGGCAAATGTACAAAATAAGCAGGGGATCAAATAATTTGTTCCCTAACTGTAATGGTTAATATTAACTTTGGTTTAAAACAGAGCCAAGTGCTCATTGAACACATTCATAAAAACACAGCAAACTCAGCACTTGTAATCACAGCACTTGTTACCCTCATACCTTGTTATCTGTCTCCTATTACCCATTTAGACCTTGGGGCAGGAAACTCTATCCTATTGTTTCTATGACTGTGACACTAATTTTATCCCCTTTTATTTATTATAACATACTTCTATTGTAAGGCGCTGTGTACACCGTGTGGCACCATATAAAGATATACATACATACACACATCATGCTCTTGCCATTGCACTTCAAGGGTGAATATGTGATATAGACTTTATTATATATTAACCCTTTGTTTGCAATGGCAAGAGCATGTTTTATGAATATCTTCAATGATTACATGTGACTCTATTTTAAACAGAAGTTAACCTGAAAACTACAGTATTGAATTTGTTTTTAAAATTAATTTTAATTTTCTGTCTTTAAAATGATGTTTGGAACAGTGGCATTAAAATGGAAGTGCAGCAGCCAACTTTCCCCACACAAAGCATTCTAACCCACAGTATCTGGCAAAGTGGAGCATTTTAAATTCATAAAGGTACATCTGGCAACAGCAGTGGGTCACATTGTATACGGTAAAATCTCAGGTATAATACGTACCTGTGTATAATATGCAGGTGCAAGTTATACCCGATTTTAGGGTATGTATGTATAATATGCACCCTTGCTTTCCCCCTGTCTCCCTAAACTAATTTGCTTTAGGCATGCTTTCCTTTGCATCCTGCCCTGCTTCAACACACCTCCTGGAGTCGGTTGTGATCAGCTGTGCACTGCGGGCAACACTCTTGCATCTGCTGCAGGCTTCCAGCAAATCCCTGTGAGGACCTTTTCATTTAAGCCAATGGTAATACCACAAGGTCCTTGCAGGGCAATACAGTACATCCAGTGTGCAGAGATCTATGCATAATAAATGTCCAAGACAGCTGACCCTTCCTCAAGATCAGATTATTTCAACTTTCTCAGACAAGAAATGAAGGGGAAGTTCTCATCAACAGCCCTGATGTTTCTCATTCAATTTCAGATGAATTCCCCAGAGATGAGGATGATTCTGAATCAATTATCAATTATCAATAATTATATTGTAAGTCCTACAGGTCTCAGAGGGTGTAGCACAAGAAGGGTCAGCGGCTTCTCTTTTTAAATGTAAAAATAAATTATCAGTGTACTTTCCTTCTAATACAGAAATGGACCGGATTATACAGGATGAATGATGTTTTCCTGACAAGGCTCTGTTTGTACCTAAGACATTTCAAACATGATTCCTTTCCTATGGATAGGGTTGATCTATTGTCTGTACCACTAGCACTGGATTCAGCTGTTTCCCAACTTTCTAAGCATACTACTTTACCTGCACAGAGCGTGGCTGCACTTCAAAATTCCACTTACAAAAAATTAATTTCCTTACTAGATTAACTTTTTCAGGTGAAGGAGCTATTTGGTGAAGCTCCTTTGCATCACCTTGGGCTTACAGGTAGATGGATGTCTGGCTCAGTCAGATATTACACACTCTCCAGGATAAAGTACCAAAAGAGGAAATTCTGATGCTGATCAATTACCAATTAATGGTTCACTTTTAGTTGGTCCTGAACTTTATTAGATTGTCAGACAGGCCACGGGGTGGACCTCAGAACAAACCCTGCAAGTTTGATTTCAGTAAAAACAGTTCTGCTTATCACTCTAGTGATGACTTTCGAAGTTCTGCACCTCTGTCAGGATCTGAAGCGACTGGCTCTTCCTTTCATTATTTGGGAAAGTCCAAGTCCACCTGTCAGAATCCAAATCCACAGATCCCAAAACCTCAAGTGCATGGAGGTGGTGGTACTGAGAAACCCCATACCCCCTCCTTTGGGGGACAGACTCCCTTACTTCATTCATCAGTGGAGAAATTACATTTCAGACACTTGGTTGCTACAGTTGAGGGAAGAAGGATATTGAATATCTCTTCTCACTATTCCCCATCCTGCAAATTTAATATGACCAGTTCCCACAGACAACAGTCTCATTCAGGCATTTCATCAAGCCATACATATTCTTTTAGAGACTGGTGTAGTGGTCCCTGTTCATCTGGAACAGAGATCCCAGGGATTTGATTCCAATCTTTTCATTTTTCCAAAAAAGGACAGAAGATTTAATTTCATCCTATATTGGACCTCAAGGCATGAGTACATTTGTTGGAGTACCAAAATTCTAAATGGAATCTGTCAGATCCTTCATAGCAACCATGTCACTTGACATCAAGGACACATATCTCCATGTACAGGAGGCAAATATAGTTGTTGATACTTTTATTAAAGGTATCAACAACTATATTTGCCTCATGAATTTCTACGGCTAACATGGTGCCAACTCTCATCTGTTATCTCCATATACCCATTTGCCATAGTCATCACTGATCTCTCCAGTTTGTATTCCAAACCAACACTTTCAGTTCATAGATCTGCCTTTCGTCTGGCTGTATCTCCATAAGTATTCACAAAAGTGCTGACTCCTCTGGCAGCATATCTGCGAACATTGGGGATCAACGTGACACCATATCTGCATGACCTGCCGAAGGCACCAGTTTGAAAGCAGGAACATCTGAGTCTCAATATGGCTATTCTTCAGGCTCACAGGTGGATTCTTGATATTTCCAAATCTCCGCTAGGATTAGTCTAAGATGTATGTGGATATTTATCCTCTGTAATGGCACTGGAGAGTTACAATGTGATGCTCTTGAGCGATGACTAGCCGTAGAACAGGCAACATGTTTCTGTTCATGCTCAGAGCCTCTCACATCCTTTAGCTTGTTTTTGAAACACTCATAGGGTCTCTCCGTTAGAATAAAGTGTAATCCAGATGTGTACCCCTTGCTCTAAGTGCCTAGAGAAACCAGCTGCACCTCACTGACGGGGTAGTGGTGGTAGGGGCCTGGTGTGGGACCTTGACAAACCCCCGGGAGGAGAGGAATCATCATCATTTATTGCACATGCTGCAGCAACCATTGCTGCAGTCAGTTTTTGAACTACCACTTTACTCCCACTCTCCTATACTTCCTCCAACTTTCCCCTCCCACTTGTGCATTTACTAGACATTACTCAACTACTGTGTGTATGTTTTCTCTACGGTAAACTGATGGATTGTGATGTCTTGCGTCGGCCCTCAACAAAATTCTTAATGTCGCCTGCTGTCTATCAAGTCTGTGTCAGTCACAGAGCTCCTAGTCAGCTGTCTAATATATTTATTTGTTTAATTATTTATGTTTTTTATTTTTTATTTTTATTTTTTTTAAGCTGTCCACCATATCTTATCACAGTTAGTCCCAAAAAAATATATATAACTAAAAAACATCATCAACAACTTCTTTATCCAGACTTACCCAGCACAGAGACAATAAAAGTAAAATCAGCAAGTAATTTGCACCCCAGTTGCCTGTGTCTTGCCAGTCAATCACACCAAATGTTGGGGTATTTTGGGTCAACCTGCTTCCTCCCTCCTTCTCCCCCACAGTGCCCCCAGACTCCCATACTACAGAGAACAAATGTCCTACCTAAATGACTCCCTAAAACTAAGCTTCAATTCCCCTTTATTTGCCTAGCTTCTCTAGCTCAAACACATGCTGCTCTCTCCTCTTACAAACACAGAATGGCATGCTGTGAGAACCTGACAGCCTTTTATATGGCTGTAGAAAACTTTCATGTTGTGGAGAAAAATGTTTCTACCCATTGATTTCAATGCAATAAGCTAGGCAAAAAATATGAGGAAAAAGCCGGAAAAATTGCACTTTTCGCAGGAAATGTTTCAGCAAGCGGAATGTGCCATTTTTCAGCGGTGAGCAAACATCACTCAATTCAGGTATGGTGGTCTCCCACCGAGTCACGACTTTAGATAAGCATTCTGGAGATTCAGGTGAACTTCAACGCAGTGTAATCACGGACAAATCTTTTGCAGGGCCTTCCTGTTCAGATTCAGCTAGACTTGCAACAACAGTGGCATCCTATATTATAATTCACCTAGGATGTTTGTCAGAATCTATCATGTGCAGTAGAGATGGCTGCGCGTGCTGCAGTCATGCGCAGTAGAGACTGCCCGTGACATGGCTCATACTGAGCGGGGTGCTCTGAATTCAGACCGAAGTCCGCAGGGAAGACCACGGTCTGAATTTGGAGTGCCCTGCTCCGTATCAGCCGCAGCAAATTCGGGCAGTCAGTAATGCATATGACTGAAGCACCGCCACTGTTGGCCCATGTACACTGGCTTTAAAACTAGTATATCAATAATAACGGCTGCACAAAGAGCAGAGCCACATGAGCAGAAGTACACAGGATAATACTATGGGCAGAGGCTTACATACCTACCCTTTCTGCCGGATACATTCTGGGCACAGTAAACTGGGAGGCAGATTACCTCAGCAGACAGACCATTGATCAGGGTGAATGGGAATTCAAACAGGAGACTTTTAAACAAGTAGTGAAAAATCAGGGAAACCTGGCCTACACATGATGGCCTCTTGTCTCAATATGAAGCTTCCAGTGTCCTGCACCAGGGCCTGGGATCCACAAGTGATAGCAGTGAATGCACTGACAACCCCATGGTGGTACAAACTGGTATACATTCTCCTCCTTTGGCCAAGTCCTGTCCAAAATACAGAGGGAAGGCAGTCATATTCTTTTTATCTTTCAATTCTGGCCAAGAAGGGCTTGGTTTCATTAACTAATACAGATGTCCACGGAACCTCCATAGTGTCTACCTATGATTACGGACCTTCTATCTCAAGGTAGCATTCATCAGCTCAGTCTATACAACTTCGTCTTAATGGCATGAAACTTGAGGCCGAATCTTGTACCACAAGTGAATTGGTTATCCAGGCTATGCTAAAAGCTAAAAAATCTGTATCTACCATCACGAGTGTTGGATTTACTTCTCTTTTTTTGCAAAGAATGAGAAATTGATCCCTTACAATTTCATCTTCTGACCCTTTTGGAATTTGTACAATCTGGCCTTGAGAAATATTCTCCAAAGATTCAGGTTTCTGCTTTATCTGTTCTTTTCCAGCATAAGATTGATGACATACCTAAGGTTCAAACTTTTCTGCATGGGGTGAATCGTGTATTTCCACCATACATTGCTCTTACACCTCAATGGGATTTGACTCTGGTGTTACAGGTACTTCAGTCTCCTCCTTTCAAACCTCTGTCTTCGATATCTATTAATCATTTCACTTGTAAGACGGTCTTTCTTACAGCTGTTGCATCGGCAAGAAGAGTGTCTGAACTTTATCTTACAGATCTCCTCATGTGTTTTTTCATCACAACAATGTTGTCTTGAGAACTGTACCTGAATTTCAACCTAATGTTGTTTCTGATTTACACATCTTCTAATCCAAAGGAAGAAGTTCTCCATACTTTGAATGTGGTTTATTGTCTCCATCAATATGTTCATTGTACCCAATGTTTTAGACAATCAGACAATGTGTTTTGACAATCAGACATCCAATCATACACAATGTTTTCAACAATCAGACATCCAGTGCCAAATATGACATATAAGCTGATGTCCTGTCTGGTTCCATTCCAAATTATGATCCATTTGACATGTGTGATTAGAACATCATGGGTTTTCAAGAACCATTCCTCTGTGGACCAGTTTTGCAAGTCAGTGACTTGGTTGTCTATTCACACTTTCAATACAATTTTTAAAATTAGGATGCTAGTTTTGGCCACAAAGTTTTTCAGGTGGGCTTTCTTTAGTTTTCTCTCCCTCCCTATGTTTGGGACTGTTTTGGGACATCCCCATGGTCTCTGCTTCCCTCATGGACATTAGAGAAAATGGGAATTGTATACTTACCAATAAATCCTCTTCTCGTAGTCCATGCAGGGCATCCCACCCTTTAAACTGTGCCTGGTTTGTGACTATATGTGCTTATGTTAGATTCTCTGTACCTCTCCTGGTTTTGATAAACCAAAACTGAATGATCTCCAGTTGGGACAGTGGGAGGACCTTTTCTTGCAGAGTGCCCTGCCTCCTTAAAGTGTAACTTTCATCTGCTATGATTAAGCAGGTAGCGACTAGTTTTAGAATATATATTTTACCTCTGAAATTTATGTCATTCTAAACAAATCCTTCATTGCAGGAGGCCGGAACCCAGGCTACAACGCAGACATCTTTCCTGCGCTGTCAGTCCCGGTCTCCTTTGAGTAGCGTTGCAGTTACCACATGGGAACCGGAAGGGACTGATGGCGCAGGCATGCAGACTGCTTTAACCCGGCCGTCAGTCTCCTACAATGAAGGATTTCTTTAGAATGGCGTAAATTTCAGAGGTAAAATATTTTAAAGCTAGACGCTACGTGCTTAATTATAGCAGGGCGACTTTATAGCAGATGAAAGTTCCGCTTTAATGGCAACTCCTCTATAACCAAGGTTCCTGCAGTCCTTTATGGACTATGAGAAAATGATTTATTGCTATATATACAATTGTGGTTTGTTTTGAAGCAAACCAACTGCACTATAGAAGGTAAATAAAATTCCCCAGATTCCCATTGATTTAAATGTGGCTATTAACTCCTTGAATAGAGGTCTCCAACTGTTTGTAAAGCATTGGGGTTCTTTCTATGGCTCAGTTGGTTTGCTTCTGAATTGCTTATCTTTTATTTTGTGCATAAGACTCGTTCTCATGCAGATACTCAGGAGTGATTTTTCTGAAAAAAAGTCACTGAAAAAACAGAGTCACTGATAAAAGGTAAATGGTCACTGACCTAGAGAGGTCTCCAAAGCACTGTCTCACATTGTAATAAGTTGAAGACTCCTCCGGCAGTATTGTAACCCCTGTAACATTACATTAAACATTATATATAAATATATATAAAATGTTTTTAACTTCTGAGTAAAATAAGTGCACGCCCACTTCTTCAAGATGCTTCAAAGTTATTACAGCTCAATTTCTTATATTAAATGGAGGTTTCTCTTGTGGCTACCAGGTGGCATTGTGTTACTACTTTCAATGGGAAGAGCGTTAACCTAACACTCAAGCTTTCTTTCATATAGGTCAATAGAAAAAATTGACCGTGAAATGACAGTTGGTCCTGTTGGCATCAGCCTGATTAAAATACCAAGTAGTAATAAATTCTGAATAAAGCATGTCTCAGCAACAGGTGTACCCTTGTTTTCTCGGTACAAAAATCCCTATATTTATGTTATTCATAAGAAAACATTACTGTTCCTCTAGCCATTTAAGGACCAGAGGGGTGTGCTTAGTTCTCTGAGTAATAATCATTAAGTGTTTGTGAGTTGGAAGAACTGACTTCTGACTATTTTTATGCTAGTAAATATTTTAATTCCCTGGGATTTGTGACAAAAAATCGAAGCAATAACACTAATTATAATTATGATAAAAATAATCAGCTGGATTTTAGAAGGGATATATTTTTTTAATGGATGAACACATACGTATTTCTCACGGTGTACAGAATCAATACTAACAACTAAAACATTCAGTTTTATCCACAACTGTGTAAACAAAAGAAAAGGAAAAATAAAACCAATCTGGTTGTCTGAAGAGATGCTGAGTATAGTAAAGGATAAAAAATGTTCATATAGGAACAGGCAGACTCAGTCAGAGGAAGAAAGAAAAGTTTACAAGATTAAAGGGATAGTGATGTTTCATAATAAAAGCAGCTCTAATTAATCATCATAGTATTTGGACTTTGGAGAGTGTTATTTCAATTCTGTTACAGTTGTAGTTCAAGAGTAATTGAATGATAAAGTATCCCCCTCCCGCCTCTTCTACTGATGTAACACTGCTCAGCTTAGAGCAGCAGGGTGTGTCCAGGTAGATTGCAGAGAGGGACAATCTTCAATTAAGATAAGGAGAAAAGCTGAAAAACCTGTCAGGAGGGGCAGGATTTTCATTGGTCTCACAGTAGCATATTGACCCTTGATGTGAGCTGTCTGGTCTATGGACTGCATTCCACATCTGAGGAGTGGGGCTTACACTAGGTAAAAGGGGTGGGAGTGGGAAACTTTATCATTCAATTACTCTTGAACTATAATGCTCACAGTAATGAAATAACACTCCCTATGGATCAAAATACTATGAAGATTAATAGGAGCTGCTGATTTTGTGAAACATTACTATCCCTTTAAGCAAAGAGCATTTTAAGACATGATAAATCCCAAACAGAAGAGAATATAGAAAGGTCTGTAAAAAGGGTGGAAACACTTTCTATAGGTATATTGGTGAAAAAGTAAAGGAGGCATAATAAGATTAATGTGAGAAATGGTAGATATGTGCAAGGAGATAAGGAAATAGCTGACTAAATAATTTCTGTGGTCAAAGAAATCTGTTAAGAAATGGATCCCCCCATTAAGTAGAAGAACTGTTAATGATAATCCATAAGAGGAGGTGTTACTGACAGTATCAAATTGAAAGAGGATAAATCAGGTGGTCCAGATGAGTTTCATCCAAGGCCATTAAAATAGCTTAGGTCTTGGTTTGCAGCACCTCTGGCTGATTTTTTTTTTACCAATCTCTGTTGACAAAAGTGGTTCCAGATGACTGAAAATTTGCCACTTTAGTGCCACTACACAAAAAAGTCAGTAGGGAGGCTGACAATTACAGGCCTATGAGTCTGATATCAGTAAATGGGAAATGAAAGGAAACACTACTGAAAGAAATAATTGTTGCATAACTGAAATATTATGACATAAAACATCCATGGCAGCATGGCTTTACAACTGAAACATCTTGCCAAACAAATCTAGCTGAATTTTTCCATTAGCTTACTCAAGTGATAGACAAGGGTGGAGCAGCAGATATAGTCTATTTGAAATGTAGTAAAGCTTTTGGCACTGTACTACATAGGAAGCTGATTCATGAGATGTTTAGTTTGGGACATGACTCAGTAGTAGTTCATTGGATACATAATTGTTGAAGGACAAGAAACAAATGGGTTTCTAGTGCTAGGGCCTGTTCTGTTCATCATTTTCTTTAGTGATATTACTAGAGGTATTCAAGATAAGGTGTGAATATTATGTGAAATTATCTGGATTATACATATGCTGTAAAGCAAATAAGAATCATTTTAGCATGCCCAGTAAGATCAGTATTGATACATGCCCTTAAACTACTGCAATTAAACAATGAAGGAGCCGTTCTCAATGGTTGGTAAAAAAATGTAATTCTATTTATTTATTTTAAATAATTGTTTGCAGGCTAATAATTGAAATATACTATTAATCTTTGCAGTCAAGAAATGTCTACAATGCTTTGATTCACCAGTGAGTTGAGACCTCTCTAGAATATAATGTCTGCTTGCTCTCATGCTTCTTCCTGTATGTAAAATGTTTGTTCTTACTAGAGTTGGAGATCTGAGGATGCACAGTACATATCAGTCAGCAACAGGGGGAGCTGTGTTGCTATTTCTTTTCTCTCAGGGAAGGTTTCCAGTAATAAGATTGCGATCTGCTGTCATTGTTTACATGTACTGCACTGTTTCCACTTTCACAGTGGTAACAGTGATGATTTTATCTTATATATAAAATTAAATTAATAAATAACGGATTTATTTTCCCAAATGAGCAATGATAAAATAGTTTTATTATGAAAAAAAATCATGTTCAGTTATTTCCAGCTGCTACTCATGTAGTTCTAATTTGGTACAAACATGGTGCTCTATTGAAATGTCTTATAATCAACAAGCAATTAGTGGAAACAATTGCACAGTAAACAAACCGTTTACATAGATTTGAGTGCAAAGTCATGGTATGCATACAACTATAGCACTCAAAGGGTTAATCCAATGAAAATAAATGGATTTTAATAAAGTGTTTCTCAGCATTTGTGCTCAGGACACATCAGTAGGTCAGGTTTTCTGGATATCCCAGCTTGATCACCAGTGGATAATCAGTGCATCAGTCATTGTGATGAGTCATTGTAATTAGAGATCCATAAAACTTGATTTGTTGTTATGTCATAGGACTGGAGCTGAGAATCACTACCCTAGTAGTATGGATTGCTCTGTTTGTCCAGGTGGGAGATGCACTAAGTTCCAATGGAGTCCTTGTGAGTAGATAACCGTACACTGCCTTGTTAAATGCACTAAGCACCTCTAAGCCTTTTTCATAATATATATCTTCACTTAAGTCATGATTTCCATGAACTTACTCCAATTACTCTATTTTAGGGTTCATGTACAGTGACCTGTTGTGAGGAACAGTATCAAAGGCTTTTGCTAAATCCAGACTTACTAAATCAACAGCAATATCCTTTTCTAAATTACTACTTACTAGGGGTGGGTGAAGAGTCCGAAAAAATTTCCCTCATAACTTTATTACAAAAAAACGATTCTTGTTTTTTTGTAGTGAAAGTTTTCTCCTTTTCACCACTGAAAAGGTTTTTTTCCTTTTTCGCCACTGCCAATAATTTTTCACCTATGTTTCCTATGACTGCAACATTTCCCACCACAATATTACTTCTTCTAAGGGCTGAAGTGGAGAAATAAATAGCTGAAAGTCAGAGCTGTGAGTCCTACAATAACATCATACCTGGGAACTCTCCGGTTTTGCTCTGGAGACTCCGGATTTTACAGTGAATTACCGGGTCTCCGGGGCAGTCTCTCAATCTCCAGGTGGGCAAAACTCTGCCCACTTGTTCTCGATCCCACCCAGATTCCTCCCACTCCCTGCCCTCTTACCCTCATTTCACATATATTTTGCCCTTTTTTTGCCCCGCCCCTTGTGACTAAGCCCCGCCCCTTTTATGGTTTGAATAGCATCATTTCACTCCCCGTCGGTGCTGGCAGGGCTGTCCTCCGGGTAGCCTTGCCTGTCAAGTTCCCAGGTATGAATAACATATTCCTTGAAAAGGTTGTTAGCAGGCTGAGTGCCTATGTCCTTTGCCTACAAGACTAACTTCCTGCTTATGTACTATTGGCATATAACCATCCTTGATTATTAACTGTGGCTTGGGATATTTCAGCAGAGTGCAACACATGACATCAGTTCTTTAAAGCCTGTTTTTTCAACAAAAGAAAAGGGCAGCATGTCAACCACCAACATTTTGGCAAGTTGACTATTCCATGGGCATATTTTGTATTATGTTTATGCTGGATTTACTTCTTTCTGACAACTCACGAAGTGTGTGATAGCAGTACATAGTAAAAGAGCTGTTTAACTTTATTCTTTTAACACTGTCACTTGTGGAGGTGATGGGGTGTGGTGGTATGTGTAGGAACTCTATGTCTCTTGTCATCTAATACAGCAAACCCAGAATCATCATACTCCTCTGCAGCAGGAGTAATAGGTGTTATTTGGAATGTACAAACTGCTTGCAGTGACACGTTCTCTGACACATCAATAACATCACTACTTTTCTTTTCTGCCCAAGAGCCCTGGGAACTTTTTGGAGTGCTTCCTCTGCTGCTAGTTGTGGCACTTGTGACATGTCTGTGGTGTGTTTCAGAGTCAGACCTGTGGTTGTGCTTCAGGTGGAATCTCATTGAGGAGGTGCCTTTCTGTGAGCCTGATTTCCCTCTGCTCACATGCTTTTTGCATAGACAACAGATAGATACATTATTAGCTTTTGGAACCTGAGTGAAGATTCTCCACACTGTTGATTTCATGGACTGTGGGGTTCCTGTGGGCTGCTACTGCTACTGGGGCTAGATGTTGATGAAATTCTACTGTTAATTCAATTCTACTGCTAGGTGTCAAAGATGCAGCACTTTCAGCAGCAGAGGCACTAATCATAGCTAAGGTTGTGGATGTTAATAACTTGCTTGGACTTGGAAGCGGTGATGATGCTGACGATAACCAACAGGATTGCTATGTATTTTTAGGCATCTTTGCTTGTACAGGATCAGAGTATCCAGTGGATAGACTGCTCCTTTTCAGTGGTGGAAAATTGAGCCTTTGCCTTTCAGATAATGTTATGGCCATGTCACCATATCTCTCTCCCTCTCAAATTCATCTTTATCTGTAGATAGAGGAGGATGCTGTAGGGATATATTCTAGATATACATCATCATCATCAGTCATCATTAGGTCATCCTCAGCATCACCTGATGCTTTTTGCCCACTATGCTTATATTCCTCTAAGCTTTTAGAGGTGTCAAACAATGTATTTTTACTTTACTTTCACAAAGTTCGCTACTATTTTGAGGACAGGTGTTTTGAGGTTTGTTTTTCTCACTGTCAGTTGCAGCAGATGGTTCAGCTGCTACACCTTACTCCATTACGCCATTGCCATCATCAACACTAGAATATGACTCTTGTCTTCTTCAGTGTTCTTCTTATATGTTTTTTTTCAGTACTGGAGCTGGTGATCGTGGTTTTGGAACTTTTGGTGGGACCTGACAAACTGCATCTTCCCTAGGAGGAAAAGGATCATCATCATTTATTGCACACGCTGCAGTCACCAGTGCTGCAGTCAGTTTTTGAACTACCTATTACTCCTATGTCCCTGCACTGCTCCTCCTTCCCCCTCCCTCTGCCACTAGTGCATTTGCTGGACATTACTCAACTACTCTGTGTGTTTTTAGTCTACGGCATACAGCATAACTTTTGGAGTGTGATGGCTTGCTTTGTATCGCGTACTATTTGCTATGCTCCAGAAAAGAGATTTGGAGCTTTGTATCGCACCCACGGCTTGACGTTGAGTTTTTCAATTTAACAGTTGTATCAAGGACTGTATGAGCACCGTTGTTCCTTTTGATGCAAGTGCCTTGGTCCCCAACAAAATTCTCAATCTCGTCTGCCATCTACCAAGTCTGCCTCAGTCACACAGCTCACGTCGGGTCCCAGTCAGCTGTCTGTCCCCTAATATGTGTTTTTTTTTTTCTTTTTTAATTTTTCTTCTTTTACAGCAACTTATCACTGTCCCCCAAAAAACTTATAACTAAAAAACCTAAATCAACAACTTCTTTCTCCAGACTTTCCAAGCACAGAGATAATAACAACTTGGAAATTGCTTGGACTGCAGATGCCTGTGTCTTTCAAATCAAATCAGTCAGACAGAATGTTGGGATATTTGGGGTCAACCTACTTTGCTCCCTTCTCACACCCCCAGACACTTCCAACACAGAGATAATAACAGTAAGATCAGCAAGGAAAGTGCTTGGACCGTTGTTGCCTGTGTCCTTAAAATCAAATCACCCCTCTATCCCCTGGGCTTCTCATCTTCTAGAGTGAACCTCTTCGATTGATCACCGGCAGTGGACTGACTGTGAAACTCACAAAGCTGGTCACTGCTTGGATCTTCTAACTAAGAGCCTGAATCATTCCCCCTATCAGACCACTATCTTATATCCTTTTCTCTCTCCCACTCTGCCACTTCTCCTATCCCTCTCCCCCCAACAGATTTATAAGGGATGCCTGTAATGGAAGCTAGAAGGCACCTTGTCGCCCTCAGCCATCGTTCCGGGTTTCTCCTTCTCGAAGGCGGATCACACAGCCTGGTTCCTACCGGTTGAGCATTAACCAGCTTGATCATTCATCAGCAGTGTTGTAAACTCTGGGTTGAAGTCAGATTAAAGTGGTAGCGTCATCAACTTCATGTCGGAGTCAGAAGAAATCCAGGTGAACAGGAAAAGAGTCGAAGAGACTCACAGCCCGAGTTGGGTCGCAAACTGGTACCATGGTTGTAGAGAGTAAGGCCTCTACTCCCGGTGGAAAGGTAGCTGGAGGATGTCGCAGGGAACACAAGGATGTCGAACGGGGTCCACATCGCCGCCTGACACCATACGAAAGCCCGAAGTCCCGACTCGGAATCGGATCTGCAGATTGCTGGTAGCAGACGGTCGACGATACAGGATGCTCAGCTCAGATGGGCATCAGAGGGGATACTTTAAACTACAAGAGCATAAAGACACCAGGAATCCTTGTTCTCTTCAAGATAACTGACTCTTTATTGAACAAACCACAGCATATTTATACAGTTTGACTACATTGACATTACATGGGCAGACATGACATAATGGGCGAATTACAGAGATAATCCAATCATAATACAGAAGACAAAGAACCAATAACAATTGGTTCAGGGAAACATAATAGGCCAGATGTGATTGAATTAACACGCAGCAGGGGGTCTTTCTACAGTTCACAAACATACAAGAGCTGGAGTGGCTAGAATACACATCTTAAGGACAATGGCCCAAGGTTGGAGCCTTTGTTTGACTACTTTGAATGTCCTGCTCCAACCTTGACCAATTACTGAGCTGCCTACGGTTCTCCATGTTAGGCTATGGAAGATATTTGCATGCCTACTTCAGGGATTCGAATAATCTGGCGGCAACTCACTGCCCTGACTCCCCGTGTTTGACTCGGTGTCGACAATTCAAACACCAAGACGAGAGTTTACAACTAGTAGTTGTTGAATGTGTACATGTGCAGTTCTCAATGCCCACCAGCCTTGCATATAACAGTCTTTGTGGCCTTAGCCATTCTGAGCGTCTCCAACGCTCCTCAGGAAGGCAACCTGCCTCGTAGTTCTTACCCGTCCGCAATAAGGGCCTGAGAGGTTGGACGACCCTTCCCATAAACGTATCTCATAGGATGAAATGTCCACAGTCTCTTGGGCCAGGGCTGATCAGCCTTATGCCCAGACAAGGGCTCCAGTAACGGAGTAGGATCCGTTACAATGCCCACTCCCTTGATCTCCCTAGGATCAGCACCTCACTTAACTCCAGCCTTTCCTCTTTCTTGTCCATCTCTGACACAGACATTTTTGTTAACTCCCACAACTCAATCCAGTTATCTGCAATTGATTCATTTGCCCATCTGGAACTACAACAGAGTCATAGAGTCAACCCAGGACCCTGGCTTAACTCCCAAACCAGCTTCATATGTTCTTGCACTCATTCTGCCAAAGTCTTTGGAAAAAATCTCGCTCACATGCAGATTTTGTCCAGTTTAAACTTCTGCTGTCCTGCTTACATTCTCACAGGCTAAACAGGAATATTATCCCACGCTAATCCAGAACAACAAATCTAACCCTCGCCGATTCTTAGCAGTCTTTGACTCCTTGGTCCATCCTTCCACAGCTTCCATTTGCATACTGCATACATTCATCACAAGCTTTTGCTGAGCACTTCAAAGAGAAGGTGGAATCTATTCAAAAAAGGATTTCTACTATTTCATCTGTCTCTGAACTCTCTCTCCCTAAACCCCCTTCATCTTATTTTGGCTATTTTGCTCCTGTATCAGAGGCAGAAGTTTATCAATTTCAAGTTTTATAAAGAGCCGGATTAAACAAATGGATTGACATTACCACTCACAAATTTTTATCCACAGAGTTCCCCAGATGTCCAGTCCTATACACTATTCCGAACATACATGAGAACATCACAAGTCCTCCTGGTAGGCCTATAATCTCAAGCAGAGATTAACTTTTGCAAACATTAGCCCATTTCGTAGACATACAATCATTTCTACCCACTATTCCTAGCTACATCAAGGACAATACAGGTCTTTTGAATTTTATTTATTTTTCTTGCCATCATGGATGTCATTAGCTTTTACATGGTGATTCAATTAGAAGAAGGCATGCTAGCAGTGACTGGATTACTTAAAAAAAAATCCTAGTGAAACCCAAACAGACAATTTTCTATTAGAGATACTTCACATTTGTCTCACTTTAAATGTCTTTAAATTTGAGAAAACATATTACAGGCAAATATCCGGGACAGCAGTGGGGAGTAATGTTACCCCAGCATATGCCAATAGCTATATGCATAAATACGAACAGACATACATATTGTTTACATTTAAGGACAGAATTCGGCAGTATTTTTGTTTCATCAATGACATTTTTATGATTTAGACAGGCATATAAAACAATTAAATGGAATTTCTAACACACATTAATGAATTGCTTTCACCCATCCATTTCACGTATACGATAGATCCTCATTCCATTGAATTCCTGGATGTCACTCTATGGGTTGATGATCATAAAATTCAATCTACTAACAATAGAAAGCCTACAGACACAAATACTTTATTACACAGGGAAAGCTTTCATCCAGCACATACTACAAGAGGGATGCCGTATTCATAGATGATTCAAGTGATCAGGAAAAATAGTGTGTTCTTGCTGACAACTATTCATGATGAGTCCACCATGATGCTTCAACATGATCCTGCTACTAGACCACAAATTCTTAAGCACATCTGCATCAAAGATTACAACAAATATATGGGTGGTGTAGACAAAGTAGATCAAGTCATGAAGTCATAAGATGCCACTAGAGGATAAATGGCCTGGTACAAAAATGCTGCCATTTATTTGATCCATATGTCAATGTTCAATGCTTTTGTCACATACAAGGCGGCAGTAGCAGAGTCAAAACTAAAATTCATAGACTTTGAAATGGCTTATAACAACACCTTTGCTGTTTCAAAGACAAGAAGTGCCTCAATTCTCCATTAGTGATAATGTAGTCTGATTGTTGAAGAGATACTTCATAGGGAGGATTCCATCTACCACAGAAAAGAGATACCCACAGAAACCATGTATATTGTGCACAAAGCATGAAAAAAGAAGAGGCATAAGGTTTTACTGTGGCAATTGTCCAAGCAAACCTGGACTTTGCTTTGACAATTGTATTGAAAAGTACCATAGAAACATAGAATCTGACGGCAGATAAGAACAATTTGGCCCATCTAGTCTGCCCACATAATACCACATAATGTTAGACTACTGAACAGCATATAAGTTGTTTTTTTGTCCTTGAGAGAGTAGCATATTATGTAGACTTTGATACATTTCTGTTTATGAACGTATAAATCAAGGATGTATACTTGTGACACAAAGTAACCATTTTAATCTTATACTGCAGCTCCCATTATTCCTAAGTAGCCAAGAGCTAGTTGCGGAAGATGGAATTTCTATTCTTCAATAGTTGGAGTGCCTACCCATATTATAAGTAATATAATTGCTAGCTCCCATTTGTTAAACTTGACCTACAAACATATATCATCACAGCCTACAAGACCACGTCAAAGTACCAGAACATAAAATCAACATTATACTACCTTTGGAAAAAAGTGAGCATTTCCCTGTAGCCATGTACTTCTTAGTTTTTTCAGAAATAATGCTGTACACAATAATACGTGACCTGAAAAATATTTGCTAGTGGTGTATTCAGGGCTTCAGGGACATTCAAGCTTGTTATCTTTTTTTCAAAATGTACCCTTAATGTGTTGCTTACCCCTCTGGCACTCAAATGGTTAACAGTTCTGCGTTTGTTTTTTTCTTAGTTGGAAAAATAAATTGAAAATAAAAATCTTGGAAACAGAAAGCCCTAAAGGGGTGACTTATCCAAGGAAAGCTGATCCCATAAACGAGGCACCCAAAGCAGAGGATCCAAAAAAATACAAAATAAATTTTATTGGTACAAAAATTACAAATGAAAAAAGGATGACATCTTTAAAAACAATTAAAAACAAATCCACAGAGGAGGTAACATCAATATACTCCTACATAAAGAAATAGCACGGTAAATAATGGTTAAATGTTTAATTAATATAACATCATAGACCATGCAACACTATTGAAATAAATCAGCAGGTGTATAGATATAAAGCACCTGGAGGTTCTTCCTATGTGAGGGTACAGAATAAAGAAACACACCAAAGAATTGGATCCAAAGTCAATGCTTCTCAAACAAAGACAAGACTATACCCGAAGCAATAAAGTACAAACAAAATTATAAGTGCAAAAAGGTATACTTATCAAATATAAGGGAAGACAACACAAAGCGTGCTCTGAAACCCTCCTCTGATCAGATCCCATAAATTGAGGATCGCCTCATGGCAGATAGGACATTTTTGTTGAAAAATACACTAGAAATTTTCCACACTCTGAAAGGTATGTATTTTCACATATTTGCTTTATAATTTCTATTTTATTTTATAATGAGCTTGCAGAGATTTAAATTTGTTTCCTTACTACATTTCTAGGAGCAGTTTCTACCTGAAGGTGTTCCAGAGAAATTCCTATCTGGACTTTACTTCAGAATTTCCTTATCATAAGTCTTTTAAGAAATTACATCATTTAAATGGGATATTTAGATACAAGTGGATAGTTTGAGACTGGTAACACACAGATAAACATTTGGTTTTCAGCCATAGAAATATCAACTGTGAAGATCTTTATGATGTATTTCAAGTTTGCCTAATATTGAAAACTACCCAATACAAACCTATACATAATTGGTATCAGGGTACTCAGAAGATGTGGGACATTCCTATCATAAATTCTTTACAGTGATTATGTGTGAGAAATATTGTTGAAAGTATGATTTCTCCTTGTAATTTTAGTGATACTATGTGATTATGTGTAGGAAGACATGTACATTAACATTGTATTCTTTCTATAAACACATTATGATATTACATAGTTTTATGGAATTATTTTTATGTTTAGTGTTAATTTGGCTCTGTCCAAGTATGTAAGTTTAGTTGCTTTATATGGAAAACAACTTGGTCTGATACTATTGGCTACTGTTTTGGTCTGATACATTCGTAAGCTTATACATTTTTGGTAATCAGTTATTCAGGAGATATGGGGAAGTCTCATTTATGGCTGGTTTTTCTGTTTGCAACAATTATGTTTGAGAAATATGGCTGAGTATGTGTTTTTTTCTTTTCAATTGTAGGAAAAAAACAGCTACCCTGCCATGTTCAGTAGAGGTTACCTGATATGTGATTTTCTGGATGAAGATCTATATATGTCACAGTTTAATTCTTTCTATACTTACTTTAAGCAGTACATTGTTTTATGATTATTTAGGGATTTGGGTTTAATTATGCACCAGAATCCACAATGAGTGCATTTTGGGAGCAACTCTAAAAATGTCAGCAGTTGGCACTCTTATGTAGACTGAGTTACTTGAGTGGCATCTCATGACCTCTAAACCACCCCCCCCCCCTACATATTTGGTATCCAAGTACTCAGAATATCTGGGACATTTATATTTCATATATAAACCCCTACACATTTGGTATCCAAGTACCCCAACATTAACCCCTAAAGAACCATAAAACAATGTACTGCTTAAAGTATGAGAAATCTTTAAGCAAATGTAGACATCAGATAAAATAACAAAGCTTTGTCAGGTTCCAGAGAAGTTTGAGGCTTGAGTTGTTCATGAAGGAAGACAAGTAAGGCCTCCTGTTATTTCCCAAGAGGTGTGCTTTCTGAAAATGTATACTTTTATGGGGTTATCTGGCTGTTCGGGGTAGTCAGGCCCCACAAACCATGGAAAGTGCATTTTGGGCACTTGAAAACTTCAGCAGTTGACACCAATATGCATACTGAGCCTTTGGGGGCCTTTCATGACCCCTAACATGCCAAAAACCCATACATATTTGGTATCCATGTACTCAAGAGACCTGGGACACTTATATTTCATGTTTCCCCAAGAGTATGTCCCCCTTGTCTTCCTCATGAGTCTGCCTGAGAACTCTGCCTGAAAATACAGACATCAGGTGAAAAACATGAAAAATAAGGAAGCACCATTAGGTTCCAAAGAAGTTTGTGGCTTGGTTCATTCATGAAAGAAGTCAAGTAACAAGTCTTTCTATTCCCCAGAAGCTGCAAATTGTTGAAATGTATACTTTTATAGGGTTATTTTGGTGTTTCGTGGTAGTAAGGCCTCACAAGCCATGAAGAGTGCCGTTTCGGGGTAACTCTGAAAACTTCAGCAGTTGACACCATAATGCACACTGAGCTTTTGGGGTTCCCTCATTATCCCTAACCCACTAAAAACCCATGCATATTTGGAATCCATGTACTCAGGATACCAGGAACATGTATATTGTATATGTTTTCTTGTCTTCCCCTTGATCCTGCCTGAGATATCTACCAGTAAATGTAGACATGGGGTAATAAAAAACAGGAAAAATAATAAAGGTCGTTGGGTTCCAGATATGTTTTTGGCTTAGGGCATTCAAGAAGAAAGGTAAATAAGGCATCTTCTATACTCCAGAGGGTGTGACTTCTAGAAATGTATACTTGCATGGGGTTATTTGTGTGGTTTTGGATAGTTAGGCCTCACAAACTATGAACAGTGCATTTCTGTCACAACTCCAAAAACCTCAGCAATTGCCATCATTATGTATAATGAGCGTTTGTGGACCAGTCATAACCCCTAAACCACCAAAAGTTCATACATATCTGGGATCTATGTAAGCTGGAAACCAGGGACCTTTATACTTCATATGATTTCTTGTCTTCCCCTTGACCCTGCTTAAGAAATTTACCTGCAAATGCAGATGTCAAATCAAAAAACATTAACAATAATGAAGCACTGTAGGTTCCAGAGAGGTTTGTAATTTGGGATGTTAGCAAAAAAGGAGGGTAATGCATCTCTGTATTCCCTATGTGGTTTGATTTAATAAAATATATACTTTTTTTCTAAAAATGTTGATGTTATAGGGGGGTTTAACAGCTGAACAGGAAATTCATGTTAACCAAAAAAATCCTTCTGATCACTTTCTCATTTAAGTTCTGTATTGGTCCTCTGTATATTTAAAATTATTCATATTTGGTACCAATGTACACAAAGCATTCTAGACTTTAATAAAAAAAAGTTATTATACACAGCAGCTTATTTAATTTATGTCAGATATATGGTAAAATGTTAATAAAACATGTATTTTATTTTTTATTCGTGACATATCTTTTTCTAGGATACAATATATTCTTCATGTCTGCCAGTTTTGAAAGCTGAACTTGTCTGAAAAAACACAGTATACAGTTTCCCCATGTGTAAGTAGTAAGGAGTCTGCAGGAAACATACTTAAAGCATTCAACAGCAAAATGTAGACAATTGCCTTGCCTCCTCACTGCACAAACCCCTGGCACTCAAATGGTTATGCAGCAACACTGGTTAACACCCACAACGCTAGCCATGGGTGTTTCTGTTGGTATTCAAAGTGCAGCACCACTGATATCCACTGCTAGTGCGATTACAAAATGTAGCCCCTGTGGTGGTGGTGGTAGTAGTTATATAGTAGTAGTTGTAATCTACTATACATGAAGACATTTCACTGAAGATCCAGAAGCTAAACCTGTCACTGTAAAAATATATATTTTGACAGGGGGAAAGCAGGATCACAGCTAGGCATATTGTCACTGAGATTCTACCTGAAGCACAACCACAAGTCTTATTGTAAGAAACGCCAGCAACATGTAGGAGGTGCACTGACTAGCAGCAGTAGAAGCACTTCTAAAAGTGCATGGAGCCTGGAAGCACATTATAGCAGTGTTATAGGTGTCACATGGAAAAAGTAACAACACACGTCTCCTACTGCTGCTCTTGTGCAAGTGCAAAGCACAGAGGAGGATAACTGAGTTATTTGAAGGTGACAGGGTCATTACATTCATATCTAGGCCCACCACCACTACCCCTAGTCATGTTAAAACACTGGCATATATTTATAAAAGCAAACTGGAGATATTATGAAGTAAACCAACTGCACCATAAGAGATAAAAATGTGTTGTTGGATCTCCAGTATTGCCCTGTGAGGACCTTCAGGTCCTCAAAAGGCACTACCATTATCTTTAATTAACCCAGGCCCTCACAGGGCAGTGTGAGAATGCTATGGACCAGGAACCAGACAGACACAAAAATGTAAAATGCAAAGCACCTTTATCAAAATAACCAAAGCAAACAAAGCAAAACCTGATCCAGGAGCGTAAACCAAAAGACAAGCCAGGGTCAGGAACCAATGCAGGTACTCGGACAAACCGGGGGTCAGGAATATGGAGATCAGCAATGTCAGGAACAAGCCAGGAGTCAGGAGCCAGAAGGGACGTCAGAGGAAGCCAGGTCATGCAGGGATAATCTGGAACTCAGGAGAATGCACTTGCAGTCAGAAGCAAACACAAGGGCAAGGAGGAAGTGAACCTAGCTGCTTTAAATACCCTGGAAAGGGTTGGCTGATAACAGTCAGGTGAGTAACCATGGAGGCTGAGAGGTCAAGGCAATTCGTAAGCATCAGCTGACTCAGCCTGACCCAGGGAAGGAAAGGCAGCAGTAATCAACAGGCGAGTGTTAGACCAGATTAGACAAACCATGACAGAGAAGTGGGGGGCATTCTGATGGCCATCGGAGAGGTTGAGTAGAAGGAGGAGAATATGGCTGCATATTGAGGTGGAGGGAAGAAAGTATGGTTTTTTTTGGTGGATAGAGTGAGGAAAAACAAGGATGAATATTATACATAGGCACTTTTGTTTTCCCTTAAAATCTTGGGTATAATTTACATCTGCGTATTATACCTGAGATTTTACTGTATAGGTCTGCCTATAAAATTCACACTATATAAAAAAATGTTAATTGTCTTTTTTCCATTTTGTGGCATTCTGCATTTCATGCACAAAATAATGAGAAATAAACTATGTAATACTATATGCTATATGTTATTTAAAAGTGAACAAAACTCCAGTTTCTGGAACGGATAATTTGCATTTCTACCCAAATGAAGGGTTGCTATGAAATTGGCATAAAAAGGTACTGTAGTCTGTAGACATGTGTTGTTTTTTTTCACATTTATATTTTAAATATACTGTGATTCCTGAAAAACCATGGCATACTATTTTAGGTTAGGTAGCTACAGGCTGTAGAGGCTGCATATATCAAAATTTGTCAGTTAACTATTTATTATTTTTGATTTTTAACAAAACATACCTACAATTGAATGTTTGTAGCAGCTATAAACTATAATAAAAGCTATAATAGTGGATTCACGCACTACCACCAATCATTCAAAGCCAGTCCATGAGTAAAATCTACAATTTCTGTTGGCGATCATAAAAACATACCTCCACAAATCTGATGGTCAAAATGAACACTAATAGAGAGACTTAGTAGCGGTGGGTAATGTGATAATATGACATCTCAGATATATCCACTTATTTCATGTTCAAGATGCTTACTCATGATCTCTGACATATTAATAATAAAAGCTAGACAAGGAATAACATTTTAGAAAGAAGATAACCCCTAGAATCAAATGAGGAGTAACTTATCTTTTCTACCCCTAGCCCAGTGTGCCCAAATGTTTCTAGAAGATAACGCTAAAGGAAAAAAAATATGCATTTTTTACATTTCCACCACTTCAAAGGTAATTAAATATTTGAAAGCTATATAATTTCCTACTGTGTTAGAGGTTCATCTCCAGAGAGGCTTATACCAAATTGTTAAGAGCTGACTTATGTTAGGGGGTGCCAGAAACACAAAACTACATCTACCAAAATCTGTAGATTACATTCTTAAAACATGTTTGCCCTGTGCTAAGATGACTGTAACAACTACAGACATGAAGAAATGTTATACAAGGCTTACTATTCTGACAAGAACACAACCCACTACATCAAAACAGAGGTCACTTGCTGGTATACAGTAAGTGGTACCAAGAGCACTGAACTCCACCTAATATTATCCTCTTGCACTAAAATGGTTAGCAAAAATGTTTCCAGAATGTGACTATATAAGAAAAAAATAGAAAATGATATCTTTAAAAACCATGGAATTTCCTATTGTACTCAATATGTACTTCTATACAAAAAGGGTAACCCATTTAGTATGAATTAATATACTGTAGGGAATGCAAGGGGCACAAAAACAGGAACAGGTGGGATAGGGGTTATTTTAGAGCCTCCAACCTCCCTATGCTCCCACTAGAAAAGAGCCTTCCCCTGCTCCTGTTTAAAAAATAGAAAAAAATAGCATATCTAGCATCTAGTGCAATCTGGTGCATAAATGACATCATCAGGTTTGTACTTGATGACATAATTTCTTTACCAGGATTCCAGCAGAGAGGGAATACCAGAAGGTAAGCATTAGTCCTTGGTAGTATCCCTTTTGATGCAGGACTGCAGATGATGTCCTCGGCAGTTTTAGACCAACTGTTGAGGATGTTGACATCCACCTTCTTAGTAATGAAGTGCTAGCAAGGTCTCCGATGCATTGCTTTGCAAGTTGTTGGTGACCATTAACATTCAAGGGGTTAAAAATCCCATTTAAATCAATGGACAGTTTTATTTATCCCTACGGTGCATTTGATTTGCCCCAGAATTGATCTAGCTCCAGTACATCAACCTCAGTATGTTCGTCTTTGGAACTCAGAGGGTTAAAGGACCATTTCAGACCACGCTATAAACTTTTTTTTTTTTAATGCTAGAGGCATTTTTTCTGTACTCAATATTTTGAATCTGCTATCAATTAACATGTACCATCTGGACTATCTTGCTTTTCCAAGAAAAGAGCAGCTATTTTGTGTGCATGTTGTATATATTAGCAGGGGTTGTTTACTGCTAGTATGTCTGTGCTACAAAGTATATCTGATTAAGCACAAACATACAATGGGGCACATTCGTGCTTGCAACACAAAAGTCTAAATTAACCCTTATACCATATTTCAAGGGTTAACCCATAGGATGGTAGAAATCTCTTGTTTGTTCTATCATTGAAGGAGCTAAATGGGTAATTATCATGTTTTACTCAGTCTGCTCCTATAGATACAAACTTAATAAAACCCAGGTCTGTTCAGCTCCTTCTATCAGTCATTTTGGGGTTTCCTTTGGTAACAGTGGTCTGGAAAGCAAAAAAGGAGTTTATGGCTCACAGACACAAACTTTTCAGAGTTGCATGTATAGCCTCATAGACTGGTAGTGTTGGGATAGAACATATGTTCTTAACAGTCTATGGGACTCTCAGGTCATGTAACACATGACTCAGAGTTGCAAGACTGAAAGTCTCACAGTTGAGTCCATTGAGGAATCCACAAAGGAGTAGGGATGGGTGAAAATTTTCGCCTCAAAGTGAAATCGCAGAATAATGGCACTTCCTGCTTTGCAAATAATTTCTAGCGAAAAGTGCTGATTTCCCGCTTCTTTCACCTAGCTCATTCCATTGAACTCAATGGGAACATTGAATATATATACAACATATAGCAAATATTATTTTATTTCCCAAAGGCATAGTATAAAATGGGCATGAGGGTGCCTGTGTTGGTGGAATGTGGGGAAAGATAATACAAAATAAATCCTAAATACAAATAAAGCACCCCATAAGACATGGTATAAAAGGGGTCTGAGGAGGGTGCCTCTGTTGGTGGGTGGAGTCTGGGGAATGCATCAGTTGAACAGGGAATTTGTTTTGGGGAGTTCTTGACTGTTACTGGGAGGACAGCTAATAAAAAAATAAAATAAGAAATTTGTATGTAAAGTGATAGAGACAGGAACCCCCTGACATAAGCTGCTACTGGGGTGGAGTGATACTTGAATTGATAGAGTATTTTGTAGAGGATGATTTGTTAAATTTGTTGCTAGATGCCCAAGTCCTGAGGAAACATTGATTTGTAGGACTTAGCCTTATTAGAAACAAACCCCAAAAATTGTTTATTTTATTCTAGGACTTTTTTTTTTTTTTTTTTTTTTAAACCACAAGCCCTGAGAAAAAACAAAAAATGCCCTACATGTGATGACCTGCTGGCTAGTGGCCACTAGCCATAGTCAAATGCCCTGATGTAGATGCGGAATTTGCAACTGCTGTTCCTGCTGCTGCTGCTGTGTTGTTTAAGCAGCAGGATGATTAGGCAGCTGAAATGGAATGGGATCAACAACAGAAGTAATATGATTGATGGATGATGAAGGTTCCACTTGCTACGACTAGCTCCAGTGATGTGCCTGAGGCAGTAGCAGCACAATAAGTAACCCCCAGACTCTGTGGAGAAAAATTTTTTACCAATTTTACCAACTCCATTCCCATCCTCTCTCAGGTACCCTTCTCATCTCACTTCGATGCCCCCATCCCCTCATTCTCATCCCCTTTCTATCATATAAGAAAAGAAGAAGTTGGCCAATAATTATTTTCCCCTGTCCTTCCTCCAAAATCATGGGTGTGTTGTTATTAGAATAAAAATGTTTCCCTTGAGAGCAGGAACTGTGCTTCTCATCAGCAACTGCAATATGCACAGTGTGTGTGGTAAATAACATCTGGGAGCACAACTATATCCAAACACCATGACACCAGAAACCAAGTACTGCCGCTGTCACTATACCCCTTGTCCAGACCCCGCTAAGGACACATGAAAACTTGCTGACAGTTTAATAGTAATGATGAATCCTCCCTGCCAGCATCTTAGCATATTCTGCGGGATGGAATATCTTCAGATGCCGCTTGATACCCTGCTTGCCATCCTGCACCACACAGTGTGCAATGGGTGGAGACGAATTGCCACATCCTAACATCAACAGAGTGGCTATCATTTGGCTTGGGAGGTAACAATAAAGGAGGTGGATTGGCAGGAGATGTAGTTACCCTAGAGGAAGAAGGTGATGGTGACCTAGTTTTTTCTCTCATCATGGAACTTCCAGTCTCTGCCTGGGTTTCTCTACTTTTCCTCTTCTTTGATCTCCACATTATCTCTTGTTGCCTTTCTGGAGAGTCAGGGGGTACAGCAACAGCGGTGCTTGATTTCTGTGGTGGATTTTTGTCTTTAACATGTTTGACATAAATGTCATGGCGTCTGTTTTTGAAGTGTGTGCTATCAGGGCAGTTGTGCCAAGGCTCGTTCCCTCCTTTCCTCTTCTAACTGACTTGTCACAAATTGTGCACAGTGCAGTTGGTGATGACTGCACTGTGCCTGCCCCAAGAGAAAAATAGTCCCACACCCATGATTTCAGGGAATAAGGAACAGGTGGAGAAGAATGGCCCCTTTCTTCTTCTCCTCCACATTTCCCTTCACTGTGGCAGCGGATGATTTTGCTGCTGTTTCTGCTACTGCCTCAGAATCAGCACTGCTAAAAGGACCAGGAGTATTGCTACTTGTGGCAAGTGGAACCTGTCCTAGTCCTGCATCACTTGTTGACCCCATTCACACTGTGCCCATGGTGGTCTGTGGCACACTGGCTTGCTCCTCAGCATCCTGCTGCCCTTGCAACTCAGCAGCAGCTCTGTAGCTGCTTCTATTGTATTTCACTTACAGCAAAAAAGGCCAAAAACCACATAAATCAATGGGTGGAAACTTTCTAGCCATTAAAAAATAGCGAAGAATTTTGGCCAATGGGCTAAAAATGCAAAGATTTTAATCACTGATTTTAAAGCAGATTTTCCCATGAAAAAGGGGACAACAATGTGATTTTCACTGAATTTCTTGTGGGACATGGCGAGAGCTTTCGCCCACCCATGCAAAGGAGCACTAAAAGTCACTTTTCAGAACATGTTCAGCTTCCCCACTGATCCACCAGGGCTCACAATCCAGTTCCTTATTCCTCAACTCTACTACTACCAGACAAGCAGACCTGCTGACAGGGCATTATGATCATAAAAGTTGGTCTTTAATTATTGAAGTATTTGCATTAAAAATTGTTTATGGTCTAAAATGTTGTTTTGAAATCTCTGAATGGAATTAATCAAAGTCCAGAAAGAGCAGCATACCAAGTACACTGCTGTTTACATGAGATCATCAACGGATGCATTAATCTATTAATCAGTAATTGGCTGTATTTCCTTTCTCCTGCTCTCCACTCTCTTTTTAAATTTCACCTACTCCCTCCTCCTTTCTTTTACTTTCCTTTACTCTCCTACCCTTTCTCCCTTTCTTCCCATCCTCTCTCAGGTACCCCCCTCATCTCACTTCGATGCTCCCAACCCCTCATTCTCATCCTCTTTCTATCATGCTCCTCCATTCCTGCACCTCAGTTTTTTCATCTTTCCCCCTACCCCTTGTGGTTCAATAACGAGTGAGTTGAAAGAAACCACAATTTTCTCCAATCAATCAGCAAAACAAATCATGGATTTTTATTTTTGTTCATGAGAACAAGAGAAGGTTCATGACAGATGTAGGAAGGAACTGTAAAGATATGTGGATTTGAACCAAACAGCTTTGTATGTAGTTATTAGATTAGTATAGTTCCCTGACTTTCATACTTATTTGAGAGTAGGTGAAGTGGAAGGACCAGTTCATCTGCTTCAACTTTTCTGCATATTCCAGAGTTACTACCCCTTCCACCTTCAACTATTCTAATGCCACTGGATGGCCTTAAACCCTCTCCCCTCCAAAAATTAGCACACAGCTGAAGGAGCAGCACAGGCCCTCTGCTACATGAGTTTGTGGGTCTAAGCAGCAGTGTCGGCTGGCTGCCTACTCAAAATAAGGTGCTTAGGTAGTGTACCTAGAAGCTAGAAAAACATATGAGCAGTCTTTCCCAGGCATTCAAAGGTGTTCTAGAAATGCCTAGACTGTCCTATAATGTGGTTGACCTTACCTCATTCAGGGGCCAAACTACCAAGATGATAGAAGGGTGTCTGAAGTGATGTTTCTTAGATGCCACATTTCTATGCAATCAGCTGGAGGACACTAAGTCTGCCAACCTTTCATCAAGCAGACATTGTCTAGAAGCTGAGACAGAAGAGGCCTGCTGTTACTTGATTGGGGTGGTTACAGTACAGGGCCTAATGGGGGTGTATACTTTTATCTTCTGCAAGATACACAGTTGCCCACTTTCCAGGAGGGAGGGGGTAGTCATCCTTCTTCTGTGGGTTCATTGGATAAACAGGTGGCTAGTTTTTGTTTTCTCCCATGACACTTTTATTTTAGAATCGTATGCTGGCTTCATCCATGCAATAGCAATCACAGCTACTGATAACCTTTGGAGTATTCCCATAGAACAATCCTCATTCACACCATCCTTTCCTAACTGATTTTTATGGATATGCAGCTTGTGACGGTACCAGTGGACCTCCCCTCTGGGTGTCCCTGTCAGTCGCTGCTTCCTTCAATCCTGAGCAAGGCTTCTCTGCTGGAATATCACAGTGTTCCCCCACAGTCACCAGGCAAGACTAGTGTACTGTTTTAGAATCAGCTCACTTTATTGAATGGAACACACAGCTTATATACACTTACAGAGACTCTTATCAAGATCAGCATGCAAACTAGGACTTGGGACAGTGTTTCTAAGCTTGACCAATCAGCCACCAACACCCTTATCGAGATAAGCATGCAAATTAGGACTTGAAAAATAGACATTCTTAACTGGCTCATAAATAACCTCCCCTGATTGGTCAAGGAAGCACAGCAGGAATCAATTAACATTCCTTAGCACAGACATGGAGTTTATTGGAAGCAACGCCCAACCCCCACTATCTCTTCTCCCTAGCTCCCAGCTACCAAATCCTTTTACAGACTTTATATTATAACACCACACACTATTACATTATACCACACAATATACAATACAATGAGCAATATATCAAATGTTATAGTCCTGGAGGTGAACGTCACCACATGTCCCTGTGCTGATTCCCCTAATCAGTCCAAGGGCAGTCCTTTTCTGTGACACCCTGTGCCCATCAAGCAGCACAGGGTGACTTAGACCCACAAGGGGACTGGGACGCTGAGAAAGCCCCTTCCCCATGCACAGAGTCCATAGTCTGTAGCAAAGGGGCTGGTCCCCAGGCCCGTCCAGGAGCCAAGGGCCCAGTAGTTTCCGTGACACAGCTGGACACCTATCGAAAGGCTGCTTAGCTTATGCACCTCAATATTCTCACACATTGTTTACATTTTCTCTAAATTATTAAGATGCAAGGGTGATGGATTATGAGTGCAGAGTTTTGGGTTAGCTTTGAGACAGCTGTTATCAGGATAGAAATCACCAGCAGAATTACTTATCCAAAGGCAGTTTGTCAGCATTAGCATGTAGCTGGTATTAATTCCATTAGGGCAGGAATAGGGAAGACCTGCAGGTGCTCCTCTTGCAGGGGTTGGTTCTATTAATTCTGCAATCTTAGCTTCAACCGAGACCCTTCATGTTGAGGTAGTAAGGCAGGTTGCAGTGACTTACAGTACTGGTACCCCAGCCACTTCTGTGATTCCTGCCCTCACTGGGCTGGAAGTAGTTAAGTGAACAAATGGAAGAAACTAGTTGTCAGTAAACTGCTACCTGAGATTCAGAGCAAGAACAGGCCTTTAACTGTTTCTAGGGGTCATTGGAAGAAAGGATACTAATATATTGTTAACATTCTTTTTATAGAGATATAACTTTAACAAGTGGGACTGGAAGTAGGTAAGTGAACAAATGGAAGAAACTAGTTGTCAGTAAACTGCTACCTGAGATTCAGAGCAAGAGCAGGTCTTCATCTGCTTCTAGGGTCAATGGGAGAAAGGATACAAAGATATTGTTAACATTCTTTTTATAGAGATATAACTTTAACAAGTAGAAAAAGGGGAAGGAATTGGAGAAAGAAATTGGTGTGGATAGCAAATTATATTGGCTCATCAGCTCCACAGTTAAAGGAGGAATTATAAGGTAAGAACAAGTTCATTTTAGGTGAAAGGATAGATCATGCTGGCAACAGCAATGATTTTGTCATTGCTGTATCTTCAGTACTTTAACATCTTTACTCTACCAAAGTCATTGGTTTCCTGTAACTAGGGTGAGGTGACAGTCACCACTTCCTTTGGTGCTCACTGAATTTCCCAATAGAGCCCACTGCAAACATGTTGGGGAATTTAAAGCTACTATAAACAAAATAAAAGTGTGAAAACTGTAAAGACTCTCACTGGCTTGTGAACCAGCCCATGTCATCACAGGCGCATTCCTTATGAACAAAACTGCTTTTTGTGAAGGGCAGGTTGGGAATGATCCAGCTGTGTTCTACTGACTAGTGATGAGCGAGCACCCCAATGCTCGGGTGTTCGGGTGCTCTGACCGAGCACCCCCGGAGGCTCGAGTGCTCGGCCGAGCACCCGAGCCCCATTGAAGTCAATGGGAGGACTCGAGCATTACACCAGGCACCCCCTGCTCTGATGAGGGGAGGGTGCCTGGTCCATAGGAAAAGGGCAGAAAATTATGGAAACACCACAGAAATGGTTCAGGGACAGCATAGGGAGGATGTCTGGATGCATCTTGGACTCCAACATCGCTGCTGGGAACGATCTTTCGCCCGTAGTACGCCATTTTTACAGACTGACCGTAAAACACACAAAAAGGCAGATAAAAACGACTTTAGGCGAAAAATTGTTACCAAACAGTATTTGCTGTATATTTACTTGTATATCATCTGCAAATTCTCCCAAAAATTTCCTCGATTTTTCTGAACTGAGGCCATGATTAAGAGGGAAACGTGCGCAGAGGCAAATTCTCCCAAAAATTTCCTTGATTTTTCTGAACTGAGGCCATGATTAAGAGGGAAACGTGCGCTGAGCCGACCATCTAAAACATTATGGGTGAGGGTCTGCTGCGGAGCTGACCATCCTAAACATTATATGCGAAGGCCCGCTAGTGAGCTGACGCTATAAAACATTATATGAGAGGGCCCGCTAGAGAGCTGACCCAATAAAACATTATATGAGAAGGCCCGCTGGTGAGCTGACCTATACAAAAATTGTCAAACAGGGCCCGCTGGTGAGCTGGCCCTATATAAAAATTATATCACAGGGCCCGCTGGTGAGCTGGCCCTATATAAAAATTATATCACAGGGCATATGGAAGAGGAGGAGGAGGATGAGAAGATTAAGAGTCAACCATATACCCGTTTTTTGGGTGGAAGGGGTGAATGGGAATACAGAGTATTCCCATCATTGTAAATAACATATATAAAGTGAGTTTATGTTCCCCCGGGGCTTTCCTCCAGTGGAGTGGAGAAGTCAGGAGAAATCCAGGCCTTGTTCATTTTTATAAGTGTCAACCTATCAGCATTGTCGGTGGAAAGGCGGATACTAGTGTTGAGCGAGCACCCCGATGCTCGGATGCTCGGGTGCTCTGACCGAGAACCCCCTGAGGCTCGAGTGCTCGGCCGAGCACCCGAGCCCCATTGAAATTAATGGGGCGACACGAGCATTACACCAGGCACCCCCTGCTCTGATGAGGGGAGGGTGCCTGGTCAATGCCCCCCTTCATCTCCGCTATGCCCCCTTCATCTCCGAATGCCCCCTTCATCTCCGCAATGTCCCCCTTCATCTCCGCTATGCCCCCTTCATCTCCGCTATGCCCCTCTTCCACAATGTCCCCCTTCATCTCCGCTATGCCCCTCTTCCACAATGTCCCCCTTCATCTCCGCTATGCCCCTCTTCCACAATGTCCCCCTTCATCTCCTCTATGCCATAGAGGAGATGAAGGGGGACATTGTGGAAGAGGGGCATAGCGGAGATGAAGGGGGACATTGTGGAAGAGGGGCATAGAGGAGATGAAGGGGGACATTGTGGAAGAGGGGCATAGCGGAGATGAAGGGGGACATTGTGGAAGAGGGGCATAGAGTCTATGCCCCTCTTCCACAATGTCCCCCTTCATCTCCGCAATGCCCCCGTACCTCCAGTCCCTGGTGGTCCAGCGGAGCGTCTTCAGATCTGTGCCTCTTCCGGCACAGATCCCCGCCACCCGAACATGGCGGGCGAGCACATGGCGGTACTCGACGAGTACCGCCATGTGCCGAGCAGAGCGATGCTCGAGCCGATCCGAGCATCGGCCGAGCACGCTCGCTCAACACTAGCGGATACGCTTATCTGTTATGATGCCACCAGCAGCACTAAATACCCGCTCAGACAGAACGCTGGCGGCAGGGCAGGCCAGCACCTCCAAGGCGTAGAGTGCCAGTTCATACCACGTGTCCAGCTTGGACACCCAGTAGTTGTAAGGCACAGAGGGATCATTGAGGACGCTGACACGGTCTGCTACGTACTCCTTCACCATCTTCCAAAACTTTTCCCTCCTTGTGACACTAGGCTGCGCATCAGGTTGAGGGTGCTGGCGGGGTGTCATGAAGGTGTCCCACGCCTTGGAGAGTGTTGCCCTGCCTTTGTCGGAACTGCTGTGTGCTCCCCTTTTCTCCCCTTCTCGGTTGGCCAAGGTAGCACGTACTCTGCCGCCAGCGTTGTCAGATGGAAAATTTTGTAGCAATTTTTCGACAAGAACCTTCTGGTATTGCACCATTTTGCTTGTCCTCTCCACCGGAGGAATGAAAGATGAGAAATTCTCTTTGTAGCGGGGGTCCAGAAGGGTGAACACCCAGTAATCCGTGTTGTCTAAAATGCGTATAACGCGTGGGTCACGGGAAAGGCAGCCATGTGTGCCAGAGTACCAACAGGCAAGATTTCGCTGTCCTCACCAGGAGGATGACTCTCAATCTCCTCATCCTCTTCCTCCTCTTCTGCCCACCCACGCTGAAGAGATGGAACTAAAGTTCCATGGCTACCCTCTGTAGCGGAGGCAACCGTGTCTTCCTCCTCCTCCTCCTCCGCCTCCTCCAATTGTCGCTGAGAAGACGAAGTGAGGGTGCTCTGGCTATCACCTTGTGTAAGCTCTTCCTCCCGCATTTCCATCTCTTCCACATGCAAAGCGTCGGTTTTAATTGTGAGCAGCGAGCGTTTCAGTAGACACAGAAGTGGCGCACCTTGGTCAAGAGATCATGCAAATTGGGGTAGGTTTTTAGAAATCGCTGAACCACTAAATTAAATACATGCGCTAGGCATGGTACGTGTGTGAGCTTGCCGAGCTCCAAAGCCGCCACCAAGTTACGCCCATTATCACACACAACCATGCCTGGTTGCAGGTTGAGTGGCGAGAGCCACTGCTCGGTCTGGTGACTAATCCCCTGCAACAGCTCTGAGGCCGTGTGCTGTTTGTCCCCAAGGCAGATCAGCTTCAGCACGGCCTGTTGACGCTTCCCCACTGCAGTGCTACACTGCTTCCAGCTACCGGCTGATGGGTGAGTGGCGCTGCGTGCAGAGAATTCGGAGGTGGAAACGGAGGAGGAGGAGCCAATAACGTAGGTGCTGGCGGAAACCCTGATGGAGGTAGGGCCCGCAATCCTCGGCGTGGGTAGCACCCGTGCCATCCCAGGGTCCGAGTCGCTCCCAGCCTCCACGACATTCACCCAGTGTGCCGTCAGGGAAATGTAGCGTCCCTGGCCACAAGCACTTGTCCATGTGTCAGTCGTTAAGTGGACCTTCCCAGTAACTGCGTTGGTCAGGGCACGGGTGATGTTACGGGACACATGGTGGTGTAATGCGGGGATGGCACACCGGGAAAAGTAGTGGCGGCTGGGGACCGTGTACCGAGGGACAGCTGCTGCCATCAGGCTGCGGAAGGACTCAGTGTCCACAAGCCTAAATGGCAGCATTTCGATGGCCAGTAATTTGGAAAGGTGTGAGGTTAGTGCTATGGCCTGTGGGTGGGTGGCTGGGTATTTTCGCTTGCGCTCAAATGCCTGGGGTAACGACATTTGGACGCTGCGCTGGGACAGGGAAGTGGATGTGGTCGCTGATGGTGCTTCAGATGGTACAGGTGCAGGGCGGGAGGTATGCGGGCCTGCGCCTTCGACAGGCGATTGGCCGGCACCGAAAACAGGGGAAGAGGAGGCAGTGGTGTGGCCTGCAGACACAGATGGGCGTTCCAGGCGTTCCTCCCACTTATTACGGTGCTTGGATGCCATGTGTCGGATCATGCTGGTGGTGGTGAGGTTTCTAGTGTTCATGCCTCGGCTCATTCTGGTGTGGCACAGGTTGCAAACTACAATTCTTTTGTCGTCCGCACTTTCCTTAAAAAAACGCCATACCGCGGAACACCTACCCCTTGGCAAGGGAGATTTACGCAAGGGGGTGCTCCGTGGAACATTTGCGGGCCGGTTTGGTGCGGTCCGCCTTCTTTCTGTAGCCACACCACTGCCTCTTCCAGCCTGTTGCAGTGCTGCAGATGGCTCACCCTCAGGACTGCTGTCATCGCTCGGCTCTACACCTTCCCAGGTGGGGTCAGTCACCTCATCGTCCACCAAGTCCTCCTCCACTTCCTCACTCTGATCATCCTCCTCATGTCTTGATCCCACCACATACTCAGTCATTGACAACTGTATATCATCCTCCTCATCAAGGTCTTGAGACAGTAATAGTGGTTGATTTCATGGCAACTGTGTCTCATCATCATCATCATCATCCACTACTTCCTTTGACCTTAAATGCCGTTCACATCTGTCATCTTCTTGTGATTGGGTACCCTCTAGAGGTTGTGAATCAGGGCACAAGATGTCATGTTCCTCTGCAAGCGTGCTTGGAGAGAGGGTCAAATGAAGGATTGGTGATGAGACGAGCTCCTCACTATATCCCAGTGTGGGATCACTTCTTTGACCAGACCCTCTATGGTGGGAGGAAGGATGATCAGAGTGAGGATTATGTTGACCAGACTCTTGGCTACTGAGAGTGGACTTGGTGGAAGACAGGGTGGTGCTTAACCGACTGGAAGCAGTATCAGCTGACATCCAACCGACCACCTGTTCGCAGTGGTCGGACCTCGAGAGTGATGTCCTGCGACGCCCTGTAAAATGAGACATGAAGCTAGGTATGGTGGATGTCTTTCTTTCTTGTGCTCTGGCACCAGGCACAGTTTCTCCGCGTCCTGACCCGCGCCCTGAACTATCAGGATCACGTCCACTTCCCCGTCCCTTTTTACCCGCCTTCTTCATATTACACGGAATATGTGCTGCAAATCTGCAACTTTGCACAGTACACAGAATGTGCTGCTAAACTGCGGCTACGCACACTGAATGGAATATGTGACTTTGATATTTTACAGTTTGAAGACTTAACAGTATTTCTTCCTATTCTGCAACTGTGCACAGTACACAGAATGTGCTGCTAAACTGCGGCGACGCACACTGAATGGAATATGTGACTTTGATATTTTACAGTTTGAAGACTTAACAGTATTTCTTCCTATTCTGCAACTTTGCACAGTACACAGAATGTGCTGCTAAACTGCCGCGACGCACACTGAATGGAATATGTGACTTTGATATTTTACAGTTTGAAGACTTAACAGTATTTCTTCCTATTCTGCAACTGTGCACAGTACACAGAATGTGCTGCTAAACTGCGGCGACGCACACTGAATGGAATATGTGACTTTGATATTTTACAGTTTGAAGACTTAACAGTATTTCTTCCTATTCTGCAACTGTGCACAGTACACAGAATGTGCTGCTAAACTGCGGCGACGCACACTGAATGGAATATGTGACTTTGATATTTTACAGTTTGAAGACTTAACAGTATTTCTTCCTATTCTGCAACTTTGCACAGTAAACAGAATTTGCTGCTTATCTGCGGCTACGCACAGTGAATGGAATATGTGACTTTGATATTTTACAGTTTGAAGACTTAACAGTATTTCTTCCTATTCTGCAACTGTGCACAGTACACAGAATGTGCTGCTAAACTGCGGCGACGCACACTGAATGGAATATGTGACTTTGATATTTTACAGTTTGAAGACTTAACAGTATTTCTTCCTATTCTGCAACTGTGCACAGTACACAGAATGTGCTGCTAAACTGCGGCGACGCACACTGAATGGAATATGTGACTTTGATATTTTACAGTTTGAAGACTTAACAGTATTTCTTCCTATTCTGCAACTGTGCACAGTACACAGAATGTGCTGCTAAACTGCGGCGACGCACACTGAATGGAATATGTGACTTTGATATTTTACAGTTTGAAGACTTAACAGTATTTCTTCCTATTCTGCAACTTTGCACAGTAAACAGAATTTGCTGCTTATCTGCGGCTACGCACAGTGAATGGAATATGTGACTTTGATATTTTACAGTTTGAAGACTTAACAGTATTTCTTCCTATTCTGCAACTGTGCACAGTACACAGAATGTGCTGCTAAACTGCGGCGACGCACACTGAATAGAATATGTGACTTTGATATTTTACAGTTTGAAGACTTAACAGTATTTCTTCCTATTCTGCAAATGTGCACAGTACACAGAATGTGCTGCTAAACTGCGGCGACGCACACTGAATGGAATATGTGACTTTGATATTTTACAGTTTGAAGACTTAACAGTATTTCTTCCTATTCTGCAACTGTGCACAGTACACAGAATGTGCTGCTAAACTGCGGCGACGCACACTGAATGGAATATGTGACTTTGATATTTTACAGTTTGAAGACTTAACAGTATTTCTTCCTATTCTGCAACTGTGCACAGTACACAGAATGTGCTGCTAAACTGCGGCGACGCACACTGAATGGAATATGTGACTTTGATATTTTACAGTTTGAAGACTTAACAGTATTTCTTCCTATTCTGCAACTTTGCACAGTAAACAGAATTTGCTGCTTATCTGCGGCTACGCACAGTGAATGGAATATGTGACTTTGATATTTTACAGTTTGAAGACTTAACAGTATTTCTTCCTATTCTGCAACTGTGCACAGTACACAGAATGTGCTGCTAAACTGCGGCGACGCACACTGAATGGAATATGTGACTTTGATATTTTACAGTTTGAAGACTTAACAGAATGTGCTCTAATCTGCAACTTTGCACACTAAACAGAATGTGCTCTAATCTGCAACTTTGCACACTAAACAGAATGTGCTCTAATCTGCAACTTTGCACACTAAAAAGAATGTGCTGCTAATCTGCGACTTTGCACACTGAACAGAATGTGCTCTAATCTGGAACTTTGCACACTAAACAGAATGTGCTCTAATCTGCAACTTTGCACACTAAACAGAATATATGAAGTTTTTTTTTTTTTTTTTTTTTCCCCACACACAAAATAAACTGCTGCCCCCACACACAGTAGTCCTAAAAAGGACTTTTGGGTCTTTTGTTTTACAAATTTGCTTTTTTTCTCCCTACACTGACTTTCCCTTCCTATCCTCATCTCTCCCTGGCTAAGACTGAGCCGAACTCGCTGGTCAGGTGCTATACAGCACCCGACCACGGGTTCTGGCCAGCCAATCAGTGTAATGCCAGCAGCCAACATGGCTGCTGGCATTACACTGATGTCAGAGCCTCCCTGCACGTTTATTGGCTGCGCAGCAGCCGCGAAACGTGCGGGGAGGAGACCCGAACATGGCGGGCGAGCACATGCGGTACTCGTACGAGTACCGCCATGTGCCGAGCAGAGCGATGCTCGAGCCGATCCGAGCATCGGCCGAACATGCTCGCTCAACACTACTACTGACCCATTGCTGGTCACACATATGCTCCAGCTTATGTAGTTGTACAGCTCCCATTACTCTCAGTGGGCCAACATATAGCTGAGAATGATGGGAGCAGTAGTAGCCTACTAGTTGAGGGATGGCCTGATCGATCTGCGCACCACTGTCCTGCTATGATCATTATATACTAACAGAGAATATGCCCACATGATCTTCAGTAAGCTGAAAAAACATGGGCTCATTTCCATTAATATCCTAGGGAGCTGAGCATCATAATTCAGCAGAATATTTTTATCTAACCCCTATGTACTCAAAGCACCCTATATAACCACACCACAGCCTTAAGTAAAGCAAATAAAAATACAGCATGTAGCCTTCAAGTTGTCTCACATACAGCAATGGCCTTTCAGTTGTCTTTTTTGGCATGGTGGATACTGACTCTTCTCACTGTTCTATCTAAGATACTTACAGCTCCTGTTGTCAGTGTAAAGTTATTCTAGCATATTCCAGATCAGTGTGGTTGCACTCTGATTTCCTTTATAAGCACGCCATGTGCACTTCCTCTTTGCCAAATTATTGTTCTTCCTCATGTGATCTATCGTTGCTTGCCTAGTGCTCTTGATAGTCTTCTGTGTACTGAACTCAGCTTGGTCTTGACTATTACTTCTACTCCCTGTTAATTAGCACCCCAGAATCATCACTTAGTCTAATTTCTTCTCCATAGTTATATGACATCTGCTCAGTTTGACTGTACTATTTGCCTTGGCCTTTCAAACCTTGTGACTCCACTGTGGAGGTGATTCAGTGAATGGGAGAAGTTCTGTAGCTGCAGCTATTGTATTCATTTTTTCTGAAGCAGAAATCATAACAAAATGAAACCTATTTGGCACTCACAACTGTTATTGGTAAACTGGACCACTAACAGGCAAAGTATAAAACTTGAACTTTATCAGCGAGTAAAAGTCAAATGTTGTATGCTGTATTTGTCCAGTACAACTCTGAACAATGATTGATACAGCTCATATCTTTAGGTAAAGGTAGCAAAAAAGTCCAAGTCTAGAGCCACCTCAAAAACTTATGGAGAGAAAAAAGGTGGGATAAGCAAATAGCCAAGAATGAACAAGGCAAATATTTTCATGATAAAGAAAACAAACACCAGAAGTATAATAACTCTTGCTTTCTATGTGCCTAGACAAGTAAGCTTAATGTTCCTGATGAAGTCTCTACTATCATGTTCTTTGCCTGTTTTCCTTTCTTATCCTATTCCTTGCCCAGTTTACTGTTTTGTTTTCCCAGGTATGGTTTTTATTCCCCACCTTGAGGTGACGCTCTTCCCGAGCCTTTATCAAGCACTGGCACTTTTATGTTGGTGCATGATCAAATCTTTCCTGTTGTTACCTGTGTTCTAGTATTGTTTCAGTGTTCTTCCAGTGTTTTGACCCTGCTTTCCCCTGACTCTCCTTCTGCTTTCTGATTTGGCTCCATGTTCTAGATCTTCTGTTACCAACCTTGGCTTCATTATTGTCTTGCTTGCTCCCAGTGTACTGTTTCTCCCCGACTGGTTTATGACTTGGGCTTCATTTATTGACACTCCTTTGCCTTCTGTTTGTTACTGCATTACCCTCCCATTGCTTACTCGGCCTGTCCAACTTCCTGTGTGTCTTGTCCTAGGTGTTCTGTCTCCTTGCACCCATGATTGAACATCAACCCCCTCGACTACTGGTCTAGTATCGACCACCAGTCAAATGTCAACTACCAAGTAGGTCACAACTAGCACGACCACCGGTTGAACATCGACTTCTGTGACTACCAGTCAAACACTGACCACTTTGATCACCGGTCAGACATCAACCACCCAGTTCCTGTATTCTCTATTGAGTTTCAGACATCTCAAGCTTTTATAACAGTTGCACCTGTTTCTACAGCTAGGGTCTCTGTTCTACTATAAACAGTCAATCTCAGTGAGTAGCAGCTGTTCTTTGAATTGTCATCCTGGGTGGGGACTGGGTCCTCTGGTTGGCACTAATCAGGCCTTGCAGCCAGCATCTTATTCCAGCCTAGGCCACAGTAAGGTAGCACAAGGGCAGCCACCGCCAGCCAGCTATGTTCTCTATCCAGCGCTCCAGCATCTTGCTTAATGAGGCCTACCCTGCAGTTTCTCCTGTATTGTTGGTTGTTGTATTCTCGTGGACACCTGACCATCACACTGATATGAGCTTGTTGATGATCCCATTCCAAATCCACGGGTATTAATATTGAGTCCCTCCCCCCCTTGAGGATACAACAGCCTCCACTCTTCTGGAAAGGCTTTCCACAAGTTTTTGGAGCATGTCTGTTGGAATTTGTGTCCATTTAGCCAAAACAGCATTTGTAAGGCTAGGCACTGATGTTGATTGAGAAAGCCTAGCTCACAATCGTCATTCCAATTCATCCCAAAGGTGTTCAATGTGGTTAAAATCAGGGCTCTGTGCAGGACACTCAAGTTCCTCAACACCAAACTCATCAAACCATGTTTTTATGTTTGTGGACAGGAACACAGTCATGAAAGGGCCAGGAAAAGGCCTTCCCCAATCTGTTGCCACAAAGTTGGAAGCATACAATTATCAAAAATGTCTTTGTATGCTGTAGCATTAACATTAGCCTTCATTGGAACTAAGGGAATTAGTCCAAACCCTGAAAAACAGCCCCAGTCTATTAGGTCTCTTCCACCAAACTTACAGTAAGCACTATGCATTCCGGTAGGGAGCGATCTCCCGGTATCCTCCAAACCCAGATTCGTTCATCAGACTGCCAGATGGTGAAGTATGATTCATCACTTCAGATAACACATTTCCACTCCCCCAGAGTACAGTGGATCTTAGGGTTGTGTACACCTGCTCGGCCATGGAAACCCATTTCATGAAACTCGCTACACACAGTGCTTGTGCTAATGTTGCTTCCATTGGTAGTTTGGAACTCTATAGTGAGTGATGTTAATAAAGACAGGCGATTTTGACGCGCTACTCACTTCAGCACTCACCGGCCCCGGTCTATGAATGTGCATGGTCTACCCATTCATGGATAAGCTGCTGTTACTCTTAAATGCTTCTACATCACAATAATAGCACTTACTGTGACTAACACTGAAAGCTGAGTTGGTTTATTGGGGTTAAGGTTAAAGGGAAAATACAATTTAGGAATAAGTGACAATTACTTGAGTCGATTAATTTACCTAGATAGGTGACCTTCATCTAAAATCCTGGTATCTCTCGCTCTCTCTCTGTATATATATATATATATATATATATATATATATATATATATATATATATATATATATATATAATTAAAGAGGTCAAATACGCTTCCCAAATTTTGTGAATTTTTATTACCGTCCCATGGTACAGTTGGTTAGTTCTACAATTGTGCCTCTCTTATTTTGTCGATAAGGCCCAAGTTTTCTAAAATCCCCGAAAATGAATTCCCTGACTGCTACAGTGGTAGATACAATGGTAAACAAAAATTTAACACACCAGTCAAGCCATAAGACTTGCTTTTCCCACAGAAATCTCACATTTGCAGTTTTGTTACTACTGCAAAGGATTCCAGGTAGGCATATGCAAATAAGTTTAACAAGGAATCACCTTTTTGCCTCAGATTCCACTTTATGCATGGATTCCTTACAGTATATGTATGCTGAGCAACAGCTTTAAGACACAACTAGGGAAGAGATGCAAAGCCAGTGAACTACTCATGGACAGCTGTTTATGGCTTGACTGGTGTGTCAAATTTTTGTTTAACATTGTATCTACCACCCACCAAATTCTGGCGGAAGGGGTTTTCATTCACTTTTTTCCCCACCATAACCTTTTCAGTCTGACTGCTACAGTAACTCAGATACATTGGTCACTGTTAGCCCAGTCCCCGTTTTGTGTGCTCTCCAAATGTTGACCTCATATCTGCACCTGCATAAACCAGTGATGTCAGCTGTGTTATAGAAGCTTTGGAGGACATTAAAGCTTCCCCGGACCTCCGGATCTCCCAAAACATAAAGTATTGTTTAGTTTAAAGTAAATTTCAGTAAAATAACAGACATAAAGTAAAACAACAACAATCATGCACACTATTATATATTTGTTCAAGAAACATCTATCAAGAGCAGATCTAACTCTGTCCCACAGGGGCTCTAAAAGGTGGTATCCTTTTGGTGCACAAAGTTGAATTAAGTTCTAACACTTCAAAGTCATTGAGTTCTACCAATAATGTAATAATACAATATGAAAGTACTACAATAAAATCAGCAATTATAGAGGAACTACAAAAGGAGGTACCTGACAAGAACAATTTTTTTACTCATTTTTATAACATACATAGACAGAATAATTTGTTCATTAAACATTATATTAAAACTGTGCTTAGAAATAGGTGGGGACAACCATCCCATTAATAAAAAAAATAATATGTTGAATGTTAAAGGGATAGTATTGCTAAAATTAAACTAATTTTAATATAGTAGAGATTAAAAATAGGAATAGAATGAGGTCTGTCCCGTCTCTCAGACTTGTATAGTTTGAGAAATCAAAGCATTTCACAAGGAGTCTGCCATCTAGCTGAGAGAAGCATATTCTGGTCCTGGGACTATCCTGCGGCTCTACAGCAGAGCTGAAATAGTGCAATATAGAAATAAATACTTCACTGGAATAGTCTACAAAGTGTGGCTAGTTTGCAAGCACATTTTGTAGACAGTTCCAATTAAGTATTTATTTATATATAGCTCTATTTCTGCTCTGCTGAAAAGCTGCAGGACGGTGCTGGGACCAGAATCTGCTTCTTGCAGCTGGATGGCAGACTCCTTGTGAAACAGGAACTTTAGATGCTTCAATCTCTCAAACTATACAAGTCTGGGAGATGGAACATACCTCATTCTATTTATATTTTTAATATCTACAATATTACAATTAGGTAAATTTAAGCAATACTATCCCTTTAAATGAGGTGAGACCTTTCTAATATTCCAGGAGTAATAAAATTGGAATTTGATGATATTTTATTTCTATCCTATGGTGTATTTCATTTGTCCCCTTAAAGTATTTGCTGGACTGTGCTCCATCTTTGAAAATGTTTAATTCTCATCCATTTAAATGAGATTCTTAAACCACTGAATGTTAGAGTGGTAGCCAATGCATTGCAAAGCAATGTACTGTAGTTCTCTCTTGCATTCACAGAGTTAAAATCCCCATTTAAATCAAAGGAAATTTTGGACATTTCTGTTTGTCCCCTATGATGCAATTACATTTCTCCACAATTGCTCCAGTTCTTAGTACATCAGTTTACTTGTTTCAGAAAAAATGACTGCGACACTAATTAGCTCATCTGTATTTATCCTTTACATTGAATTTTACCCATAATGGTTTTTAAGTTGTTGAATATAAGGACTTGTTTGGGTGTCTGTCCTTCATACAGTGATTGTGTATATCTATACTGAAAATCATAAACCTATTTTAAATTATAGCTATGATCTCCATGATGAAAAGATGTAGTATCCTGAGATGCACTGGAGGCTCTTTTGTCTTTTTTCTACAATATTATTATAAATATGTTCTATGTATGTTTTATTCAGCTTTATCTTTTGGACCTAATATAATGCATTGAATACCCCTCCAGCACTCAAAGGGTTAAAGGAAAACTAAAGTAATTCTGGGGTAACCCAACTGCACCGTACAGGACAAATACAATTCCCATTAAGGTATTTGGGGCTTTTAAGCATTTGATTACTAGAAAGATTTCTAACACATTGCAAAGCCATTTTGTTTTGAACATAAGACCCTTAAACCTATATATATTTTTTCTTTACCTAGATAGCCTGTTTTAACCCTTTCAGCGACAAAGAGATACCCATTGCATTGCAAAGCAATGCATTGTATACCTCTCTGGCACTCAAACTGATTTATTTATTTATTTATTTATTTATTTTCTGAAACTAACATCCTCGCTGGTAATTTATTAATTCTGCCATTCTGGTAAAGTACCACAAGTAACATGTTCCCTTTGAAACTCACATTTATAAAAACTGGATTTGTTCTGGAATAAACCACCTATACAAAAGGGGACAAATAAGTAATCATGTAAAATTAAATTATACTTTTAACCCCTTGAATGCTAGAAATGTCTCCAGTGCATTGCTACGCAATGCTTTGGAGACCACACTAATGTTAACTCTTTGATTTTTTCCCATATGACACAGTCAGTTTAGACCAGAATAACTCCTGATTGCTTTTATATGGGTCTTTGTAACTAAGCAGTGTTTCTTTAATTCCTAAATGATAGATTCCCTTTCAGAAGCCTCCATTGTATTGGGAAAGATTTTAGTCTCCTTCATTTAATTGGAGCTGAACTCCTCTCTAGCCCGAGAAAGACATCTTCATAGCATTTTAAATAGTGACCTTTTTCTCTCTTGATCACTCTTTCAGGACCCTCTTTGGGTCTCAACTTGATCTCTTGTGTTTCACAAAGAGCCCTATTTAAAACTACTTTTCTCACGATGGCTTTGTCACACAATAACAAGGTCTAACAAGAGATGACCTATGTAGAATTACACCCCAACTGTTCTTTCAGACATCTTCTTTAGCAGTTCTTATTTTTTACACTCCCTAAAGTACATAAAACACTTTGTACTGCTACACATCAGTTTGCTAATCTCGTGTTGCTCTTGTGATTAATTTGATTTGCATAAATCCTTCCATCCCAGACCCATTTTCTTTTTGCAGCAGGTGCCTGAAGAAGGGTACTTGATATTCTTAAAACCACAACCAAAACAGACAACCAAAGCCCCAAATTCTACTTAATATTTAACTGTCTGACCTTTTTCTACTTTGTAAACCAGAGACTAACAGCCCCTATTCAATGTTCTTTGTGCTTTGACAGAGAATCAAGTTTTCTTCAGCTGATAAGAAACAAAATGCAGATACAGTTTGTGTCAAGTTGGTGCTAAGTTTGCGCCCATGCACTGCACAGTTTATTTGTTTTGTAACAAAGCTAGAAACTAGGGTCAGATTCTATAGCAAAGGACAGGGTGGCCAGTTTTTTAAATCATGGGCAACATTATCAGAAAGTCATAATGTGAGGGCAGCATTATTTTTTTTATTGATAATGATGATAAATGAAATCCTGTCAGCTATTCAAAAATATGGATTTACTTATTGATCGAGTCAATTACAATAATGATATTTAGCAGACATCTATTCTTTAACTGTAAAGAAATATGTCTTTAACACCTTAATGACTAATGATGTGCCAGGACCATCACTGGTAGATGTGCATTATGGACCAGTGACAGTTCTGGCATGTTCAGGAATTCTGGGATTGCAGTGCTACTGCATGCCTCTGCAATCCCAGAATGCATTGCACTAAAAAAAAAATAAAAAGTGTTGGGATTCTCTAGGGCGGCCCACCCCTGGATCGGGCAGTCGTTAAAGGGTCAAAAATCTCAGAAGGGCCACACCCTGGGTCAGATGGGCCACTTTTGGACACCCATGATGTAAGATAAAGCTAATCAATTCTCGAGCAAATAACTACGCATGAAAATTCCCTTTGATGTAATCCCTTGAATGCCAGATGTTTTTAACCCCCTGAATGCTATAGAAGTCTGCAACGAGTTTGTGAAGTAATTAGTTGGAGGTCTCTCTAGCATTCACAAGGGTTAAAGCCCCATTTAAATCAATATGAATTCAAATAATTTATCCTCTATAGTGCAGATGGAGTCCTGGCCTAAACCAGCTGCACCATGGTGGGGATGAAAACTCCTCAAATTAAATTTTACTTTGGGGACCTTTAACCCCTGGAATGTTAGAGAGTTCTTCAACACATTTCTCTGCCAAGTCTCATTTAAAACAATGTAAAGATTTATTTCCCACCAGTGTTGCTGATAGTTTGTTCCAGAATTGCGCCTCTTTAACTTACTGAATATGGAACCTGATGTCTGATGGTCTATGCTGGGCCCTGTTTACTATACATTAAACTTTTAAGTGCCAGAGGGGTACGCAACGTATTGCAGAGCAGTGAGATGCGTACCCCTCTGGCACTCAAAGGGTTAAAGATTCACTGAGAGATTTTGAAAATGACAACAAAGCAGTGGGATAACAATCGGAGTCACAGGGGTAGCAGCTGCGACCGGGCTTGACACTCCAGGGGCCCAGCCACCCCCTGCAATCCCCCTGCCTGATGCCCACAAGCTGAGGTCTTTGCCTTCTTCGGCACAGACCTCTATTAGAAGCTGAGTTCCCTCTCTGTCCCAGCAATCTAGTAATGCATTACTGGAGAGGACCCCGTGGGAGTTCCAGCTGCTAATAGAGGTCTGTGCAGAAGGAAGCACAGACCTCTCTTGCTTCACTGCTGGACCACCAGGGAGGTAGGACATGGACACTGGTGAGATCATTGTGGGCAATGTGGAGGTGGAGAAAGGACATTGGAGGGCAATGTGGAGAATAAAAGAACACAGGGGGCAATGTGGAGAAATAAAGATCATTGGGGGGCAATGTTGAGAAAGGAAGGATATTGTAGGGCAATGTGGTTGGGGGGGGGCATGGCAAGTTTTGCATCAGGGTCCAATGGTTTCTAGTTACGCTTCTGCAACAAAGGTAAAATAAGATGAGATTTCCAGTTGTCCCCAATTTCCTTGTACTCCTTTGCCCCTATTAGATAATTGAGTGACACAGTTTTAGTTACCCCATAATTAGATATTTTAGTTATGCTGCCTTTGTCAGGGTTGGGCACCTATTGGTGGACTGGAACATCATTCTCAGCCAGCTGAGGATAATGGGAATTGTAGTCCAACAACACTGGAGGACTGCAGGTTGCTCATTCTGGCCTTGGTCTATACTCAGGTAATAGCATTTGGATGCAGAATTACACAAAACAGAGTCTAAGCAGTGTTATTGAATGTGTGTGTGTTTGCGAATCTAAAGGATTCTTCTAATAATAACGCCCATTACCTTACTAAAATCCTAATGGCCCCTATTAAGTTTGCCCTTGTGCTTTGTTGAAGAGATATAATCTTCAATCAGTCTTGGATGTCATGTTCATGGAGGCAGACATGACAGTTGCTTGCAGTTTTTACAAACTCAGGCCGGCAGAGTACATATGCCTACTTAACCCTTTAAGGATCAGAGGGGTGCACAATGCATTGATAAGTAAAGCACTGCACACCACTCTGATCCTTAAAAGTTTAAGATTATCAAGTGAGTATAGCTTGTGTTCTGTGGTCCTGCTAGCAACTGTTATATCTAATTCTAATAATAATAACTAGTATTTATATAGTGCATTTCTCCCAGTGGGACTCAAAGCACTTTCAGCACAAGCTCTCAGAATTAACCAAATCAGCAGCTGAAATAACAGGTGTTATTATTACCCAATCAACAGTACTCATTTATCAACCTTAGAAGGATGAAGGGCTGAATTGACCCTGCTGGGATTCAAACCTGCAACCCTGAGGTTGAATAGGCTCCATAGGCAGGGAACTTACCACTGAGCTATCACACTGGCTACTTCTGTGAATGTGATATACAGGACTGAAAGTGACAGTAATATTTAATTTTTTTGTTTATTTAGTATTGTAGGCATTAAAAAAATATTAAGAACTATGTAAGTCTTGTCTCTCAAACCTTTATGGTTTGAGAGGTATTCTCCCTGGCTGTTTCAGTCAAGTCTGCCATGTAGCTGACAGATTTGGATTCTGGTCTGCAGACCAGCCGGTGGCTCTTTAGCACAGCCGAGATCACGATCGTTAAAAAGAAACTACTTCACTGGAATGGTCGACAAAGCGTGCCTGCTTTGCAAACACACTTTGTAAACCGTTCCAATGAAGTCATTTTTTTAACCCCTTAATGACCCTTGATGGTCATGGCACGTCATGGGTTGTTTTGCGTTAATGACCCATGATGTGCCAGGACCGTCATGGAATTCAGGACTCCCCATGTGGCTGCACACCATTCAGGGAGCCCGGAACCGGATAAAAAAAAAATAATGGTCCGTGGTCCTTAAGTGCCGGCCACATTTGCACGAGGCCGGTCCTTAAGGGGTTAAAGATCGCTATCTCGGCTCTGCTGAAGAGCCACCAGCCGGTCTGTGTACCAGAATCCAAATCTGTCAGCTAGATGGCAGACTTGACTGAGACAGCCAGGGAGAGGGAACTTTAGTTGGAAATATCTCTCTAACCTTTATGGTGAGACTTACATAGTTCTTAGTATTTGTAATGTCTACAATACAAAATAAACACAAAATTAAGTATTACTATTACTTGAAGATGTTACCTCTTGAACAAAAGCACAAGAGTAAGATTCATAGGGGCCATTAGGATTTTTGGCCAAATTAAGTTAAGTGCAATTCTGGAGTAAACTGATTGCACCATAGAAGACAACTAAAAATACCCTAATTTCCAACTGATTTAAATTAAATTAACCTGTACAATATTAGAGAGATCTCCAAAGCAGTGTTTTTACAGTGCACTACAGACATTTCCAACATTCAAGGTCTTACATCCATATGTAAAGCAATGGGAATATTTATTTGTTCCCTATGGTGCAGATGGTATCCTATTGAAATGTTGCCCTCTATTTGGTGACCATCAAAATGGAGACATCATAATGTCACCTGCATCAAAAGGGAGACCTCAGAATCTCGCCCACATCAAAAGGAGAGTGACATTCTGATGTTGCACGCTTAAGTGTGGCAGATCTGCACACTTATGTGTGCAATATCAGAATGTCACATACTTTTAATGTGGGCTTGGGAGTGAGAGGAGGAGGGCATCTGAAAGGGTATGCATAACATTACTGTGATGTGGGCTTGTGAGAGGAGTAGACTTGCACTATTTTCTTAGCTACACTTAAACGCGCGACAACAGAATGTAGCTTTTTTGATGCGGGTGACATTATGATGTCGCCCTTTTGATGGTCACCAAACAGAGCGCAATATTTCAATAGTAAACTGGTGCAGATAGTTTGCTCCTGAATTGGACCACTTTTCTTAGTAAATAGCCCAGTTGAGTACACACCAACAGTAATGCTGAGCTAAGTAGCTGTAATGAGACCAATTCAAATGCAGTCAATTCAATTAGTATTAGCAAAGTGCAAATAAACAGAGTATAATACATTCCACCTCAATATTACAAACAGCAAAGAAAAATTGCTGCAGGCAGACAGGATAGGCAAAGTGAGAATTCCTTGAAATTTTGGGTCTAAATGCCTTATATAGAGGCATTTTAGTTTTAGATACATAAAATTTAAATTTAAATATTAAGAAAGCACCATATTATACATACATTCGCCACTAGTATACGGCATCATATAAGTGACATCATCAGCTTCATGACTGGATAACATCAGTGTGTACCACTATCTAGCAACCATATGAACAAGGAAATTAACCCTTTGATTGCCAGTGTTTTACAATGAAGTAGCTACCCCTCTGGCACTCAAAGACTTAAGGGCATACCTACGACGTCTCCGGATTCACTCCGGTTTTTATCATTAAAGGAACAGTATACTTTTTTATGAAAAAACATATTTTATAGAGCATTTCCTGCTGAATAAAACAAGGGTACTCCCATCGCTGTCAGGTGTTTTATTCAAAATCTATAGCAGTTTAAATAATCAGGAAGTGAATTTACTGTGTTTACTTCCTGATAGTTCTAACTGACAGGAAGTGACAGGCAGTTTCTATCACATTCTATGGAGAACTGTATGTCTCTGACTTTTCTGACTTTCCTCTCCATTACAACCTAACAGGAAGTCTAATTAGAATTTGACCACTAGAGGGCGCTGCTAATGTAAAAAACATGGGTTTAAACTGTAATATCTCTGGAAATATAAATCTCTCGGCAGTGGGAGTACCCTTATTTTACTCAATAGGAAAATCCCTACAATATATATTTTTTCATAAAAAAAGTTTACTGCTCCTTTAATTCTCCTGGGACAGAGGCTGACTCTCTGGTGGTGGTGAGCTTCCTGTGAAACTCTGCCCACTTCTCCTCCTCATCCTGTTCTTCCCACTTCCTGCCCATTTGTCCTCATTTCCATTGTTCTGCCCAATTCCCACCCACTTCTGATTAAGTCCCACCAGCTTTATTCCTTAAACCACGTCATTTACTGGACGTAACATCAAATATGGATCTAAGTGAACTGATGGACACTTGTGAAGACCCTGGCTCCTTAGTCCAAATCTACAACAAAACCATAAGGGACACCCTAGAAAGCACTGCACCATCACGCATATGCACAATCAAAACTCACAATAATGCACCTTGGTTTGATAGCACCATCAAAGAATTGAAGAGAACAGGCCGTAAACTCGAGAGAAGGTGGCGCAGGACACATGACCCAGAGGACAAAGTTGCTCTTATCAATCACTTAAATGAATATCAAGTTAAGATAACTCAGAAAAAATCCTCATTTTTGTCACGTGAAATCACACTTTCCCGCAACAGACCCAGGCAACTGTTTTGCACAGTAGAAAGGCTCTGCAAACCAGCATGCATGCATATACCCACCAACTTTTCCCAAGATAAGTGTGAAGAATTTGCAATCTTCGTCAGAGACAAGATTTCCTCCATCCGAGCCTCCATCACAGCAGGCCAACCAGTTACCCACCAGAACCACTACAGTGTAAGACCAGATTCCCCCAGTTTATGGTCTACTTTTACAAATGTGGATATAGAGGAAGTTAAAAGAACCATGCAAAAGTTGTGCCCCACTACGTGTGACTTAGACCCTGCCCCAACTCGTCTTATATCTGCATGTACTGAAACCCTTGCCCCAGCCCTCACAAAAATAGTGGAGTGTTCACTAAAAACTGGAATCTTTCCAGATCCTCTAAAAGAAGCAGTGGTAAAACCCCTCCTAAAGAAACCCTCACTAGACCCAGACTGCATAGCAAATTACAGACCAGTATCCAACCTTCCATTTCTGGGGAAAATTATTGAAAAAGTAGTGGCAACTCAACTGGAGGCCCATCTATCAAGCTATAACATCTTTGATCCTTTCCAGTCAGGTTTCAGATGCCGCCACAGCACGGAAACAGCGCTTGTCCGAGTGCTAAATGATCTCCCTTTGGCAAGAGACAAAGGTGATTACTCCATCCTAATCCTCCTGGATCTCTCAGCTGCATTTGACACCATTGACCATGGGATTTTAATAGCGCGCTTGCAGCACATCTGTGGTCTAGGAGGCACAGTTCTTAACTGGTTTAAATCTTTCCTCACTAGTAGATCACAGAGAGTAACATCAGGATCTTGCTCATCGGCACCAACAGAATTAGCCTGCGGAGTTCCACAAGGTTCCATCTTGTCTCCTATGCTATTCGCAATTTACTTACTACCACTGGGAGACATCATCAGAAGACACGGCCTAAGATATCATTGTTACGCAGATGACACACAACTCTACTTTTCCTTTGCTCCAGATACTAAAGACCCAACATGCCTCATCAACAGTTGCTTAGCAGACCTCATAGAGTGGATGAATGCTAGTTGGCTTAAAGTGAACCCTGACAAAACAGAGTTACTCTTGGTGAGGGGACCCCGGGCAACAAGAATATCTCAGGATCACCCAACTGGCCTGGAACTTGGAGGCTCTGAACTCATTAGTTCAACAGAGGTGCAAAGTCTCAGAGTGATGATTGACTCTGGACTGTCATTTAAACAGCAGATCTCTTCTGTAATAAAATCTGCCTTCTTTCATCTGAGAAACATAGCCAGGATACAACACTTAATTCCACCAGATGATACGCCAACATTAGTCCATGCATTTGTGTCTTCTCGTCTAGATCACTGTAATGCACTTTACTTGGGCCTCCCAAAAAAAGAACTCCATCGCCTACAGACAGTACAAAATGCAGCAGCCAGACTACTGACAAATAAAACTCGCTCATGTCACATAACACCTGTTCTCCACTCCCTGCATTGGCTTCCAATTAAATGGCGAACATATTTTAAAATTGTCCTGCTGACCTTCAAAGCCTTAAATAATCATGGCCCACAGTACCTGAAAGAGCTCCTGACACCCTATATTCAATCCCGCTCACTGCGGTCAGCCAACAGATCCCTCCTGTCAGTGCCCAGAATAAAGACAACCTCAGGTTCCCGGGCATTCAGCCACGCTGCCCCCACACTCTGAAACTCTTTACCACCCTCAATCAGAGAGGCACCATCACTACAGACTTTTAAAAAAAAGCTAAAGACCCATCTCTTTTATCAGGCATTCAGTCACCTCATCTAACCATAAGGAACCCTTACATTTTATGTCTGTTTATAGAATTGTAAAGCGCTTTGAGTCTCACAGGGAGAAAAGCGCTATAAAAATCACAAATTATTATTATTATTATTATTATTATTATTTACATCCCTCCTGGTTGACAGCACATGAGCCGTCTCCAGGACTCAAGGGGAGGAAGTTCCCAGGTATGCTTAAGAGTCTTATGCACAAAAGAAAAAAGGAACAATTCTGAAGCAAACCAACTGCACTACAGGGAGAAAATAAAACTTCCCATTGAGTTAAATAGGTCCTTTACCTCTCAAATGCTAGTTATGTTTTATTTCACCCCTGTGAAGCAGTTGGTTTGTTCCAGAATTGCTCATTGTTTGCTTTCTGTATAAAGGAGTGCAATTCTAGAACAAAGCATTTGCACCATAAGTTTGAAATCAAAAGTCAGTAAATTCCCATTAATTTATTCATTTAAAGCAGAGCAATGTGTTGTGCTCCCCTCTGGAAATCAAAGGGTTAAACAATTCGGTCTATACATGATGTGCTAAGAGCAGGCATACAAGTTTTAATTGTTTGTGGAGGAGAGCTTGACGTATTTTCTCAGTTTTACAGAGGAAGAAATTATCATAATTTTAACCAGATCACGGATATGATGTAAGGTCTGTCAACTGTACAAATAACACTGAGTGGTGGACCATATTGTTCAGGGAATAAAGCTGTAATACACTGCAATTCTAAATCAACTCCCAAGAGGTAAAGCAGTATGTGAAACTGAATCTCAGGTGTGAGTGAAGGGGCTGAAATGTAAGTGTATGTATTGTATGATGATAAATATGAGGCAAGGGTTGAACTTGATGAACCTGAGCATTTTTTTCAACCTAATCCTATAACATAAAGTGGTAGAATGCGTCGCTCCCTGTGAGCGTAACTGCACATGCTCAGTAGAGACAGTCTTTACTGTGCATGTGTGGTTTCGCACACAGGGAGCTTCGCTGTGAGCCGTCTGGAGCTCCCCGCTAAGGATCAGAACATTCGACGAGTCTCTACTGCGCATGACTACAGTCATGCGCAGTAGAGACTCGCTGATCGTGCTGATTCGGAGCGGGGAGCTCCGGACAGCTCACCGCCTGTCTCTGCTCCCGGCTCCGGGACAGCAGCCAGGGCCGCTGGGTGCACTTTAGCCTGTGTATACGGGCTTTCATACTAGTTTATTATATTACAATGTTACTAAAGTTAAATTAGTTCATAATCTTGCAGTGAAATGATAGAAAGCCCAGTGGTCTAACGCAGGCATGTGAAACATGAGGCAGAGTGATGCATGCTATCTCCTGCCGGGAACTTGTAAATGCCCTGTTCCATATCTTCCCCACCCTGCTTACATCAGGTAGGGCCGCCACCTGTCCAGTTTTCTGTCCTCAATCCATGTTTCACCAGTCATGAAACCTGGGCAGAATCATTTGCAGGATGCTGTAATGGACTGCAGACAGAAAATGATGGTATTGGGTAGAATCTAGCAGGCTAAAGGCCTTTGTGGATGTCACTGGTCATTTAATGAAGAGCACACTGAGAGAGAGCTGCAGGTTGCAGAGAGCAGAAATGGAACGTGCAGAGATGCATGTGGGTACAGGACATCTTGGCTTTTTTATTCTCAAATACTGTGGAACTAGTGCCTATGGGTTCTAGATCATATCATTCTGGGCACTTTTCCTGGATAATATGGATGTTGTGGAGCTGTACATGTTAAGTTCTGTAAAGCATTTGGGTTTGATTTACAGACTAAGCACCCAATATAAGATTAGATTATCCCTGAGGAAGTATTCTAAGTAATACGAAACTCGTTGGAGAAAAGCAAATATTTATTTTATTATTATATTCACCATTAAAAAGTGTTTACTGGAGGGCATCTCATTATCTACAAGAGAGTTTAAAGGAATTAAAGGTGCATAAGAGCTAAACACCTGTGAATAAGTGCTAGATCGAGAAGGTGGCTGGTTACTGAACACCTCTCTCCGCCCGCAAAAAACTAACAGGAGACGGGGGAGAAAAGAAAGCAGAGGAACGTGATACATCTATACAGACTCCAGATTTCGGTCACATTTTATGAACTGATACTTTGCCCACAAAATATATACTAAAAGATGGGGGAGTTTTATAAGACAATGACATCTATATGCATCAGTTGGAATAATGCAGAGCTCTATATGACATCTGCACCTTGAAACGGATGATATACTGCAGATCTATCTGATATATTTATATCTACTGCAGTTATTCTGTGGAAAAGTCCTCCAAGTGATTAATTGGTGAAATAATATTTATACATATTTTATTTTATAGCCATTTAACTGTTTTTATTATGGTACCATAATTGTTTTACATTGTTTTACATTGTGTTCGTATATTCAATATATATTTAAACTATCCTATTAAAAATAAAAATAACATATATTGTCTATAATATCTGGGCGCTGTCCGTTTTTTTCTTTTTTTGTATACCCAGTATAAGCTGCCTGATTAGGCTATCTGAAGCAGAATCCCCACAAAACATAAACAATTTACCAAGAGCACAACAACAAACAGTACAGGGTATACTGCAAGGTGAGTCCCACTGGGACAGATGCTTGGGAGAGAAGAGTTTGAAGCTGGCTGGTGGTGGATACTCTCTGGGCTGTCTTGCTGCAGCCTAGGCTGGGTCAGAGAAGCTGGCCGCAAGGCCTGATTAGTGCCAACCAGAGGAGCCAGCTCATACCCCAGATCACAACAGTTATTGTGTAGGAACACTGTGACCTGGAGCTTGACTGGAAAGACAGAGAACAGGGAATAGTCGAAGTCTGACTGGTGGTCAAGGTTTTGACAGTGATCGACTGGTGGTCGAGTTGGGCGATGTTTGACTGGTGGCCAAGGTGGTCAATATTCGAGGTGGTCGATGTTCAACTGGAGATCGAGGTGGTCGATGACAGATGGGAAGTCAGACAAGACAGGTCAGGAATGGGCAGGCGACAAAGTACCAAACAGCATACTAAAGAATGATCATCAATGGAGTCATGGTCAAAAACTAATTGGGCAAAGCAGTACAAAGAAGGCAGGTGGAAGAGTAGTCAAACAAACTGAGATAAAGTTGGTATCAGGAAAACTGAGAGCATGGTACCAAGCCGTAGAGCAGAAGGGAAGTCAAAGGAGAATAACAAGTAGATCACAAAGGAACAAGACTGGAACTACAGGTCACGAATTAGATATCACCGTGCCCGTGATCCCTTGTTATTGTTTTCCTGTCAGTTTTATCCTGTGTGTGCTCCCATTGGCTGTGCTGTATTGACCCCACCCAGTATGGCCTTTATATACTGGGCTCCAGTACCCACACGGTGCCCTTTCGTGGTGTTCCTGTACAAGTGCTAGTTTTCTGCTCAGTGTTTCCCAGTGTACCGACTTGGCCAGCCTGACTACTCCACATCTGTTCTCCTGCTCCTGTGTACCGACCCGGATTGCCGGACTACTCTTCAGTGCCTGCTCCTGGGTACTGACCCAGATTGCCTGACTACTCTTCAGTGCCTGCTCCTGTGTACCAACCCGGCCTGGCTGACGTTCCTGCTCCCGTGTACCGGCCCGGCTTGGCTGACATTCCTGCTTCTGACAGCTTATTGTCACCTTGGCGACATTCTCATTCTCCAGACTATCCGGTTCCATTTGATCTACAGAGCGTGAGAATCAGTTTCCGTTACTGCTCCGGCAGTGTGTCATTGGCCTAGTCTTCCGTTACTGCTCCTGCAGGTTGTTAGTGGCTGCCTCCATTACTGCTATGGCAGTGTGCCTTTGGCCTAGTCCTCCATTGCTGTTCATACCAGTTGCAAGTGTCTGCCTCCGTTATTTCTCCGGTAGTGTTCCATTTGCTTGTCCTCCGGTACTGCTCCTGCAGGTTACAAGTGTCTGCCTCCATTACTGCTCCGGCAGTGTGCCTTTGGCCTAGTCCTCTGTTACTGCTCCTACCAGTTGCAAATGTCTGCCTCCGTTATTGCTCCGGTAGCATGCCATTGGCTTGTCCTCCGTTACTGCTCCCACCGGTTGCTAGTGTCTGCCTCCGTTATTTCTCCGGTAGTACTCTTACACGCTATTTCTGTTGTACTCTGCAGCTCATGTTTGTTCTGCTAGCATTAAGCATCCAGAAGCTCTCTATATGGGAAGAGCTATCAAGAACTTTAACACATGGGACTGTTTACACTCCTTGATGAACTTTAACTCTTGCAGTACCTCAGTCCTGGAAAACCAACATATTTGGCCTGACCTGTGTCAGTATAGACTGCTTGTACCTTAAGTTGTACTGGACCTGTGTGGGCAGTTACATTGTTAACCTGTCGTGTGCCTGTGTTATACTGCCTGTATACTACAGGACCTGTGAGGGTTCTTATTTTATTGTGATTTCAATAAAACTGTGTTTTTATCCTAAACCCTGGTGTCTGTGTGTCTAACAAACCGTTACACTAGAATGCTTTGATCCACCCAAAAGCACTATGTTTTTTAAAGGCACAGAGTACACATAGGACAAGGTAGGGAACAAGGATCCGGATAACAAGGAGAAAACAAATGAAAAAACAGACAATTAATCATAAAAAGCAAAGACAAAAGGGCAGAACATAACAATCAGCTTAAATCCTCCACAAAACAAACTGAGCCCTATTCATCAAGCCAAACACAAGCACACATCAAGCCAAACACAAGATACTGGCACAAGCCAATAGTATTGTATGGGGATGAAAGTTCTGAAAATTCCATTGATTTTCTTGGTGCATTATGTGGTGCCTCTTTTTTTATGGAGATGGGGAAAAATCTGCAGAGGTTTAGAAAGATTTGTTGAAATGTTTGTTGGTTTGTGAAAACAGGGGCAGGGAAATCCTAGATGCTGGAGAGATAGCTCAGTGGTAAATTCCATCACTACAGAGCCTGTTCACACTTCAAGGTTGCAGGTTTGAATCCCGGCATAGTCAACTCAGTCCTTCATCCTTCCGAGGTAGATAAATGAGTACCATTGATTGGGTAATAATAACATCTATTATTTCAGCTGCTGATTTGGTTAATTCTGAGAGCGTGCACTGAAAGCGCTTTGAGTCCCACTGGGAGAAAGGCGCTATATAAATACTAGTTGTTATTATTATTGTTGTTAGACGAGATGTGGAGAAAAAGACCTGGCTGAGAGAGACAGAGACCTTGAAAGGTGGAGAGAGAGAGAGGCTTTGTGTGTGTATATATGGTGGGGGAAGAGACTTATTGAGGGATAAAGAGGTCACAGAGACATGGGTGGAGCGACAGGGAAAAAACTATGATTACAAAAAGTCATAGAGTTACCTGGGTAGGGTAGAGAGGGGGAGATTTGTGCATGGAGGAAGGTCAGGTTATGCTTGCCTGGCTGTGGGGGAGAGTCTGAGATTATTGAGATGGAAAACCAATAGGGACAAGGCTATGTGCCAGACAGTGTAAGTGTGATTTTGAAACTACCTGTGGAGGAAGGCTGAGGTGTTAGTGCATGAGTTGTTCTTTTACCACCGGTGGACAATGGAATAGGGCTGGGGTGTCAGACTGTATCATAGATCCCAACATTCACAGATGGAGTAAATCTGTGGCAAATCAACTGCACTATAGAGGACAAATGCAAATATTGAAAATTCCATTGATTTAAATGGGGCTATAAATGTGCTGAATGCTAGAGAGGCCTCAAATACATTGTAACACAATGCACTGAAGGCCTCTCTAGCACTCATGGGATTCTCCAGTCGGCCCTTTGGGGAGGGAGGGGGATGTCATCCTACTGGAACACAACATGGAAGAATGTGGATCTTTGAAAGCTGGACACAACAGTTCAAAGAGAATCCACGCTCAACCCTGGAGTTTGTGGCTGAGACTGACAGATTTCCAGATTGAGTTCCAGCTGAGGAACTGTTTTTGGCTGCACTTTGCAGCCCTGGGCTTCTTACCAAGTTTTCTCCCATAGAAGTTGGCTTAATAATACGTGATAATTGCCCTTTAAATCAATAGGAATTTTTATGTATCCTAAAGTGTAGCATTGGTTTCCCCAAAACTACTCCAGTTTTCTTGTGAACATAGAACTCAAAAAGCACAAAACGGTCTCAGGACAGAGAAAATACAAATAAATGTTAAAATTTGCACCAACTTCATGCTTTTTATTGTTTATTTTTATTATTGCAAAATGTTTATAATGCAGTGTTTTATTATAAAGTGCAAAATAATGCTCTTCTCATTTTAAACTCACACAAATATCTCCTAATAATCATCCCCCACTAATTATAATCTGGGCATACAATCCTCAACCCCCCAAGCACCACCTTGGGGAAGAAGAAAGAGCCCAATGGGCAGAAACTGGTACACTGGAGTCTATGACAAAGATTAATGCACCCTGTACTACACTTTTTCAACTAACCAATGCAGATGATATGGAACTTGGACTACCATTGCAGTTTCTTGCTATGGAATTCATTCTGCAGATTTACAATGTCACGCCACATATCAAACCACCTCTATTATTATTATTATTATTATTCTTTATTTACATAGTGCCAACTAATTCCGCAGAGCTGTACAATTGGGAAAAGACATACAGAAGTATTAAATAGAACAATCAAATGTGGAAAACAGAAGGATCAGACTACTAAGATTAATTTCAAGTAAGTCCCTACTACTAAATTCCATGATGAGTAAGGAAGTTAAGTCAGTTTAATTTTGTGTAAACTGAAGCTTCAAAATGAAAGCAGCTTAACCTTACTATCTACAGCTTAAAGATCTCAGTAGCAACTTGCAACTCTATCCTCATCACTTGGAGAAGGAACATTAATTATTTCCTTTAGAGAGGCCTGAGAGCCTCAGCTTTCATGCTGAAAATGATTTAACTCCAAATCACAGAAACCCTAACCTCGTAAGTGGCTTGTTTGGACTGTTTGTCTCTCGGTACTATCCCCTTGTGGTAAATAACAGGCTTAATGCTTACAAGCATACCCTTAAGCTGAGGAGCCTTAGAAACAACGTGCATGTTATGTTAAGCACATATGCACATTAGACCTCACACAGTTTTTTAATTTATCTTCCTGCGATGCCTTGCAACCAGAGGCTAGATAGAAACAAGGTCATGCTAATTTATGTTCTGTACTTGAAGGAAATATGTAAATGCATATAAAACAATAAAGAAAATATTTGCAATGCCTTGGATACCTCTTTAGCATCCTATGGTTTCAAGCTGTTTAAAGGGATAGTAATGTTTCATAATAAAATCAGCTCTAATTAATCATCATAGTATTTGGACCTTGGAGAGTATTATATCAATACTGTCAGACTTGTAGTTCAAGAGTAATTGAATGACAAAGTATCCCCCTCCCGCCCCTTTTACTGATGTAACACTGTTCAGCCATAGCAGAAGGGAGGTGCCCAGGTAGATTGCAGAGAGAGACAATCTTCAATTAAGATAAGGGAAAAACCTGAAAAACTTGTCAAGCGGGACTGGGCTTTCTTTGTTCTCATAGGAAGAATATTGTCCCCTTCTGTTATCTGTCTGGTCGATGGACTGGATTCCACATCTGAGAAGAGATGGCTTACACTAGGTAAAAGGGGCAGGGAGGGGAAACTTTGCTTGTGAATATCTCTCAAACCATAAAGGTTTGAGAGATAAGTCTTATATCGTACGTCATGTTTTTTTAATGCCTACAAAATAAAGATAAAACGAAGTATTACTATCCCTTTAAAAGCCACTTTGAACAAACCTGAACTTATTTAAAGGGACATTAATTCACTTAAAGTGCCACTAATATTAAAACACAATTTATAGAGAATGTTGAAACATTCACAAATAAAGATGTTAAAGATCCTATACCTGGACAGAGCATAACCAATATGATATTGCATATGCTTCTGCTTTAGAAGACTGGAGGAAACAATTTGACATGCAATCCTCATTTCCCGTTGTGTTTACACAGTAGTGTACAGTCTCCTGACCAGGAAATGAACATCGCAGGAAAAAATGACTTACCGGTACCTCTGCCTGCTGAAAAACAGTATATGTAAAATAGTGTATCTTACATTCTGTGAAGATGTGGAAATGTTACAAATATAGTGTGAATGCAACACCATCCTCTTTTTTAGAAGAGCAATTTTTATTTTACTATTACTGTACCTTTACTGCCTGTCTCTCACATCAAACGGGTTAAAGGGGTCTTGTAAGAAAATGCTATACTGGGACTTTTTTTTCATAATTCTTCTAGGGGCCTCAGAAATTCCTGACATACTCCTGAACAGTTCTCAAAAACCTATGGTGCAATAGAGTTCTTTAGTTTCAACTGAATTCCCCATGGAACCCAAACAATCAAACCCTTCAACTACTTGGATGCTAGAGAGGACTACAGGGCAATGTTTCTCAATACATAGAAAAACTCTCTAATATTTAGTTTATTTTCATAGCATCAGTACCAAATGCTAATTGATGCAAGTAGCTTATTTATTAACTGAAATACCAAGTATTATTGCCAAAAAACTTGTGTATAATTGGGAATATTCAGAGGCACAGGCTACTATTAACATAAAAACAACTGGTCTACCAAGTCATGGCCCATCAAAAACTAACACCTTCTGAGCAAATGTTCCCACTAAACCAAGAATCTCCAGGGATCTGCAACACATAATATACAGCTATGTTGAACTAGAATACCTAAGAAGCCTGGAGTTGTAGTTCAACAGTCCTACGTTGTTGCATGATTGATCAGCAGTGTTTTTGTTTGTTGTTTGGGTGCTACCCCCACCTCAAATCAAGAAGGCATTCAAAGGAAGTCCTAATAGGACAGCTGGTTTATGAAGCAATTATACCAATACACATCATATTGCATCCACTGAGATATACTATGAAGTGGGAATGCTATTCTAAATTGATACACCATTGAAACTGAACATATTACTGAAATACATTCCCATAAATTGTATTCCCAAGTTAAAATAAACCAATGAAAAGTACTTGGAAACTTAAGTAATTTACATATGATAGGTAGAAGAGAATACATTGATTAGCATAATCAGAACCCCCCTACCTTCACGTGATGAAAACTACATTATGAATTAAAGAAGAATGAGGTTTTGATTTGTTTTGTATCCTCACAGATGACAACTTGGTGAGCAAGGTTCTAAAGCAAGGGGGCTATCATCTAGTTGCCCTTTAGAAGATCTATGCCATTTTGAGCAGATTAGAGATAAGCAATCTATTTCAGAATATTAAATTTTATTTCAATTTGTTTTGGATGCATTTTAACCCTTTGAGTGCAAAGTTCTGTAAGTCAGGAAATTTTCATGAGCTCAGAGTTTTGCTTTTCATACATTATTTTAACCAATAACATCTCAGGAAAAGTGCTCACATGATATCAGTAACAATGAATAGATCAGCTTTGTGTAGCCTCTTTATTAGTTGGAATCTGTTCCGCTGAGGATAGCCAGGTAGCAGTGGCCTTCTTACTGAGTGGATGGATTTGGGAGTCTATCGCTCCTTATTGCAGTTCTGAATTGGTTTGCAGTATCCTATACATCTTACATGTATCATCAAACTGAACCACAGGAGATCTGCTAACCTCTAGAGCTCACTTTCCATTGAACGAGGTCTGCATTGTGCATTCCTACTGTGCAGGAAAGAAGTCAGTTCAAGGTTTAGTAAACTGTCCACCACTGCTGCTTTAACTTATATGTATAAATAAACCCAGGACACTGAAATCTCAAGATTCATTTTTATAAACTGCTTGTACAGCCTTCTATGGTCTGCAATTGTCATAAGCGAAGAGCTGGTCTGCTGTCTCTACCTACAGTTGTGTAGTCAGGTCTCGATACTAGCCACATGGGGTCAGTTTTATGACCCCAAATCATGTGATAGAAGCTGTATTCTGACTGCACAGTACAGCCCTAAACTAGTTACTAACCGTGCCTTCATAGGAGCAGACATAATCCTTAAGCAATGGGTTAGCATCTGAAGGGTTAATAAACCAACAAAGTTGCCATTTAAAAAGTGTTTCTCTGCTCAGTGTGGAAAAAAGTTAAAATATAGTAAGGGTATTGGATTATGGGAAAATTGTTTATGGCATCATTATTTTAGCTTTTTTTGACAAATGTAGACCTATATATTATACACTCATTAAATGAGTCCAAAATGTAAACACGATAATTAGTAATACCCTTTCATTTGATTATAAAAGTACACTTCATTCAACCTAATTTGAAGAATAAAAATAAATGTTCTATTCTTCTCTGTAATCTGCATATAAAACAGCTCTGTGTTGCTCTGGAAGTGAATTACATGATAATAAACAACATACGTTTTCACATACACATTTTGATTTAACACAATCTGAAACAGCTAGGAAAACAATTAAACTGAGACTAGTACTGTGAACAACAGTAGAACCATTTTTAGATTGGGCAACCCAGGGTTCCCAGGTGTTACAGACCACAGCTTCAATCATAATGGGAGTTGTAGTGCACAGGGGCTGAGGAGCCACAGGTTGACCTATATGTGTCCATCAAATGGAAAGATGAAATTGGGGCTGGCAGACCACTTGAGTTTTATGATTATTATGATTATTATTATTTCTCCTACCTTAAGAATTATTTGTTATCTATTACAAAGGCTAATTTAGTCAACGCTACAGAATCTTTTGGGAAGGAAGGCTGATAATGATTTCTGTTTCATAAATGAGGGATGATTTCAGAACGTTTTACTGTCTAAGAGGTTCTGCAGATACCAAAAGCTGCCCTGTCCCAGTTATATTAGTGGGTTTTCCTGCAGGGGTGACTAAAAAGCAGAAGAGTAGTGAAAAGGCCACACTGAGAACAAATAGGAGTTAGTTGCATCTTAATGGGCACAGTCTCCAAAAATAAACTAATAAATGTGCAATTCATTAAGTTCAAAAGCTGCAGTTTTGGAGAAAACCAATTCCACCATTGGAAAAAAATCCCAACTGAGTTAAATTGAGATTTTAACCCCTTGAAAGCTAGAGAGGTCTCTGTTATAGTGTGTTGCAATTCTATTGGTTTAAAGCATTCCTCCCAACATTTCAAATGGCCAAAGGGGTCACTTGTATTTTAGGTGTTGTTGCTGGGGCGGGGCTGGTGGGCAGGGCATTGGTGACACTTTTAAGTTATTTCACGACATATCATACATTTCTTTATGTAACCAAATAAATGGTTTAGAACAAGACCAAAGTATTTCATTTACACAAACTATTTTATATACACATGTACTGAAGTTTATACAAACATTAATGTGAGTTTTATTGCTGTGGAGCAATGTGATACATTTATTTACACACCACACAGTCTGATCTCCTACAAAGAGGGACACCAGAGTGCAAAAGAGGAACAGAGGGATTTGGGTCTCAAAGAGGGACACTTGGGGAGGTATGCAACATTTTAATCAATGGGGATATTGTAAAGGGTTATTTGCTCACAATGGTGCAGTTGATTTGCTCCAGAATTGTACCCTTAAAAGTGGAACTAGCACCTTAAAACAACTAACATTCGATTTTCCATTCCAGCTGGTATTCCCTATCAAGAAGCACTGCTAATCTGCATAAACTGACAAATAAATAAAGATAAATATCTCATAAACTACAGTTTTAAATAAAGAATGGCTAATATAACATTACATGATTTTGAAAGCTTTTGAAATCACCCATCATCATTATGATGTGTTATTTACTGTTTATCTCCTTAAGGAACAGAGGGGTTTAAGGACACATTAAGGCTCTCATGCTGTTGTTGAACTATATCTCCCATTATCTGCCTGAAAATCATCATCATTTATGAACTAGTGAAAAATATGCCAGCTTTTTCCTGTTTGTTGTACATATCAGCATGAACTAAATCCCAGCTGTGATTTCAGTTGCTAGTGGATCTAACTCTGCTACAAGCAAACAATGCAAGATCTCTCCTGATATCAATCCAACCCATGTAATGAATACATAATCAGTCCACAAGGTGGCAGTAATATGTCCTCTTTGAGAAAATGCTACAATGGAAACTCTCCTTGGGGTGGCCTAGAGAAGAAAATGACCACCTCTGCAATTCTGCAGGGATCTTTCAATGTATAAACAAACTAAACAATAACTAACACAATGTTCAGACTGTAAATTTAAGATTACATATACTTTATAAATCAGCAACACAACATTTATCTAGTAACTATATACATCACTACAGTGTACAATAGGGGTGTAAAACATGCTGTATCTAGTGGTTGTTGGACTACAATGCCCATCATCCCCAGCCAGCCAATAACTGACTCTGGATTATGGAAACTGTAGTCCAACAATAGCTGAAAAGTCATAAGCTGATCACCACAAGCATACGTTGCATTACCTCTTTGACACTGGAGTGAATGTACTATGGTGATTCCACACAAAATCAAGTGCTAGAATCCATTTTTAGTCCACCTGCTTTACTAAAGTCAATTTGCTAAGCTTACTACATAAAATATCCTCCCCTTAATGCTGCTTGCACCAACACTACGTATTAGGCCATTTTTACCTTGTCTCCAAAATATTACAGAAATAAGACAAAAAACATCCAATTTCCCATTGGTAGTAACAGGATTATACATGCACCTCAGCCATGTTACACTGTTACCTATGAGCCCAACAGGAGTGGTTCTATGTTTTTGGGGGACCTAAGTGAAAGATTCACATCGGGCCCCTCTTTATTTGCACATTGATATTTCTAGTAAGAAACTGTCATCTGATTTTGTTTACATGAGGTGTCAGTATTGTATAAGCACTGCAGGGTCCTGATCAAGTGGGGGCCTTAATCAGCTTCTTATTCTGTTAATATTGTAGTGCCACCACTGGTGCTCCAGTTTATTTCCTTATAATGTCCTGCTCTGTGGCCTGCGAAAAGTTTCTCTTCTGCCCCCCAAAGTTCTGGTGGTGAAGCAGGATCAACAGAATTCATAGCAGGACAGACTTGCAAAGACTCTCCACACAGCACAGATACAATATCACCAGACAGAGAGCACAGAAGTGGGGGGAAGGGGACTAGACATCAGAGAGTGGGTGGGGACTGGCCTTGACATAAGTAAGGTGGAGGGGACTTGGTATGACCCAGGAGAGGTGACAGGTATAGGGCAAAACACACAGGGATGTGACACAGGGGAGTTGGCGGGGACCAGGTATGACACAAGAGAGGTGGCAGTCATGGCCACAAAACCCACAATGTGATGAAGCCAGTATACTCATGGGATCTTTACAGGGGACCACCTGTGGGCTCCCACTTTGCGGCTATGGTTTGATTCCACTTGACATTTTATGTTACTTTTTAATCTCACATTAGGTTAGTTTTTGTGCACTGTTTCCATTTTATTATGTGATGTGAGTTTAACAAGGCTGCATTTATATTGTATGTTTAGCTGATGTGTATTATCTCACCATTCATGGCTTTACACATTGGCTTAGCATGTATTTCTTTATTTATGTGGGTTACCCTGTTGTGTCCTCTGTTTGGGGTTCTTTTCCCTTTTTAATTGTTTTTATCCTTTAAGTATTGTTTCATATTTATGTAATTATTTTTCAGTACCACAAATAGAAATTATTGTTTTCTGTCTCTTTTTGGTTCAGATGTGTGCCTCATTTTATGGGTATTCTTTTTTATGACTTATTTGTCAAAGCTTTTCTGGGATGAGCAGATAGCAAGCATTTGGAAAACTTGGTACTACAGTCTTTAGGATAATTTTATCACTCTGCCTCAAGCGAAAGGTTTTTGACCAATGTGTCCTCCGAGTCCTTACTTATGGCTGTGAAACATGGACAATGAATGCCAAAGCCATACATAAACCTAAGGTTACACAGAATATGGAGCTGCAAATTCCAAACATAAGAAAAAAAGACTGAAAAACATGTGCATGGATTCATCAGCAAACAAATGTCTATGACATCATTGAAAGAGTAAAGCGCCTGAAATGGAAATGGGCAGGCCATATAGAAAGAACTCCTGACAGTAGATGGGCCAAACAAATTTTGGAATAGATTCCACTCGCTACTAAATGCCCAAGAAGACGATCAGATGGGTAGATGAAATCACCAAATTTGTTGGTACACAGTGGCAACACAAGGCACACGACCAAAGTCGTTGGAGGCTTGCTGAGGAGGCCTTCATCCTTCAGTGGATCTACAATGACTGAAGATGATGATGATGTTTATACATATATATATATAGTTACATTAAAATAAAAACATACCCTCCAGAATATGAAAATGACTCTTTAAGTCAAATATCAAAATGTATTATAGCCCATCCTGCTCAGTGATGTACAGGAAAAGCAGGATTTTTTGATAAAAGCATAATGATATATGTATGTTTGGGGGCATTGTCATGCTGCAGAATAAATTTGGGGCTAATCAGGTGCCTTCCTGATGGTATTGCATGATGGATAAGTATCAGCCTGTACTTCTCAACATTGAGGAGACCATTAATTCTGACCAAATCCCCAGTTCCATTTGCAGTAATGCAGCCCCAAACCTCCACCATGTTTTACTTTTGCCTGCAGAAACTCATTTGTGTACCACTCTCCAGCTCTTCAGTGAATAAACCGACTTCTGCTACAGCCAAATATTTAACTTTTGACTCATTAGCTCAGAGCACCTGTTGCCATTTATCTGCACCCCAGTTCATGTGTTTTCATGCATAGTTGAGTCGCTTGGCCTTGTTTACCTGTCGGAGGTATGGGTTTTTGTCCACAACTCTTCCATGAAAATCACTTCTGACCAAACTTCTCCAGACAGTAGATGGGTGTACCAGGGTCCCACTGTTTTCTCCCAATTCTGAGTTGATGGCAATGCTGGACATGTTCTGATTGTGAAAGGAAGTAAGCATGATGTGTCTTTCATCTGCTGCACTAAGTTTCTTTGGCCAACCACTATGTCTACGGTCCTCAACGTTGCATATTTCTTTGTGCTTCTTCAAAAGAGCTTGGACAGCACATCTGGAAACCCCTGTCTACCTTGAAATTTCTGCCTGGGAGAGACCTTGCTGATGTAGTAAATCTACCTTGTTCCTTGTTGAGGTGCTCAGTCTTGCCATGGTGTATGACTTTTGACATTAAACTTCAACCTCACCTTGTTAACTGAGTTTGGCTGTTCCTCAACCAGTTTTATTCCTCCTACACAGCTGTTTCTGTTTCAGTTAATAATTTTGTTTCAGACTACATATTAAATTGCTGATCATTAGTACCTGTTTGGTATAATAGTTTAATCATAACTCTGCCTATATACCTACAAAATCCCAAAAATTTTGCAAATGTACCTTGAATTGATGCTGTTTTGAAGGCAAAGGGTGGTCACACCAAATATTGATTTGATTTACATTTTTGTTCTGTTCCTTCACTATGCGTTTTGTTAATTGATGAATATATATCTATTAACATGTCTATTTTTTAAAGCATTCTTACTTTACAGCATTTTTTCACACATGCCTAAAACTTTTGCAAAGTACATGAGGACAGAAATAGTCCTTTCTGGTGACTGGCAGTGGACTGGTAACTATGCAAATCCCTGCTCATCATCAGTGATGTTGTACATACACCATTTTCTTCCATGGCTTGCATGTTTCTATCAGCTTCTGCTATATGATGATTTAATGCTATTTGATGCCAAGGGTTAATGTTGTGATCCCCAAGAACTGTCTTGCTAATTATATTTCTCTTTAGTCCAAAGTGGAGTACAGGAACCATGGGAGAATCATAGTATTAGATGTTGGTTCATGTTTTTAAAACGCTAGTCTACCCCCACTGCTGCTGGATAGCCTAGTCCTATACTCATTAAAGCGTTACTTTTAATGAGTATAGTGCTTTGTAGTGCTTAAAAAGTTGAAGTAAATGCAAAAAAATCCCTATTCTCAAACCACTATGGTTTCAGAGATATTTACTGTCAAAGTTTGACGTTTGACAGCTGACACGAGGAGGCTCTTCAGCAGAGCCACAATCACGTTAAAATGAATTACTTCATTGGAATGGTCTACAAAGTGTGCTTGCAAACCAGGCACACTTTGTAGACCTTTCCAATGAAGTCATTCTTTTTAAATAACGCGGTTGCTTCTCTGCTGCAGAGCTGCCAGTTGGTCCCCGGACAGGATTCCTCTGCAGTCAGCACATCGCTGACGTCAGGGAAAGAATAGGGAGGGGGAACTCTGACAGTGAATATCTCTCAAACCATAGCCTTTAAAGGGATAGTAATACTTCGTTTTAACTTTATTTTATTTTGTAGGCATTAAAAAAATATAAATAATGATATAAGTCTTATCTCTCAAACCTTTATGGTTTAAGAGATATTCACAAGCAAAGTGTCCCCCTCCCGCCCCTTTTACTGATGTAACACTTTTCAGCCAGGGCAGAAGGGAGGTGCCCAGGTAGACTGCAGAGAGCTACAATCTTCAATTAAGATAAGGGAAAAACCTGAAAAGCTTGTCAAGGGGGGCAGGGATTTCATTGTTTTCATAGGAATAAGAGTGTCCCCTTCTGTTATCTGTCCAGTCTATGGACTGCATTGCACATCTGAGAAGAGATTGTTTACACTAGGTAAAAGGGGGGGGAGGGGAAACTTTGCTTGTGAATATCTCATAAACCATAAAGGTTTGAGAGATAAGACTTATATCATTCTTCATGTTTTTTTAATGCCTACAAAATAAAATAAAGTTAAAACGAAGTATTACTATCCCTTTAACAATATAACCAGCAGAAATGAAAACTCTGTCTGATGGTATGCTTGATGGTGGATAACTGAAAGTTTCCATTGCAATCCACACCAGTGTTGACCACACTGTCTGTTTGTTTGCCAGTACTCCAGGGATCCTTATTTCAACCTAGACCATAGCTATCCTTTGGGTAGGCAGTAACCATCATAAATGCAGTAGAGCCAGTCCTTTGAATAAGCCTACATTCATGGGTATCGGTTACCAATCCATATTCAGTAGGCAAGACCCATAGAGATATGCCATCACTAGCACATCCATCATCATCACCACCACCACTAGCTATGACAGACTGCTGTTAACTCTGAGAAACCAGAATGGCATTCTCTGATGAAGATGTTCTGTGTTCTCCTAATCCTTAGGAAGTTGTTGTTGCTGTTTCTAACTTCACTATGCTTTCTATTTCTTTTTGGGCCAATAATTTCCCTCTGTCATCCTCCACAACACAATGTTCAGCTCGATTTATAAGGATTTCTTTATAAGCTTGGACAGAGTCAGATCCATCAGAGAAATGCCATTCACTCCCTGGCACAAATCGTTCAAGCTTTGGCACACATTCAGACATTTTATGCTTAAAGGGACAGTAATACTTAAAGGGATGGTAATGAGTCATCTATAAAGTACAACTGAGTATTCAATAAATATTTGTATACCGATCTGTAGCTGTATAAGCATGCATAAGTTTGCCATTTTACTTTTATTGTATAACATAGTTTCCCCCTCCCTCCCCATTTACTTACGTCAGCAGCCTCAGCAAACTGGTCCAGACAGTAAGCGATGAGGGACAATTAAAATAGCATAGTCATCCATGCTTGTACAGATACAGAACAGTATACAAATATATACTGAATACTCGATTGTACTTTAAAAATTACTCATTACTATCCCTTTAATATTTAAAAAGAAAAAAAAAAAAAAAAAAAAAAATATATATATATATATATATATATATATATATTAGGGTTTGTCTTCCTGAGCAAAAACAAGGGTACTCCCATTGTTGAGTGTTGTTTTATTCAAAAGTTATTGTAGCTCAAACTATTTTTTTTTAGGTGCAGTATCTCAATGGCCTGAACATTTACCGTGGCACTGTTGCTATTCCATCCTATGAACAGCTCTGGTCAGTTTACCATAAACCTCCATAGGCTGGTGTAGCAACAGCGCTACTGTAAAATTTCAGGTCATTGAGATACTGTACCTAAAAATTTCAATTTGAGCTACAATAACTTTTGAATAAAATACTTCTTGGCTAGTTTGGGCATTCGACAGAAGCACTTTGGGATTACGTCTGTGCAACTTTTTATGAACTTGGTAATTATGGATTGGCTGCACAGAGAAGAACTCTGAAACCTTATTAACTACATAATGACTAGCATGGGGGAAATGCTGTTGATAGTGGTGGCGGCAGCAGGTACTCTATGATTCTTTCAAAGTCCTACTTCTAACTCAGTAACTCCTCCATACTCTGCACTTGCATAAAACCCAGCACTATGAGACATTTCCTTTAATGTTATGGAAGATAATATTATCTCAGTCACTTCCTCTCAATTCTCTAACACTACTAAAAGAAAGATGCCTCTCAGTCCTTTCCAGTTTTAGGAGTGCTGCTGCTAGTTGTGACCCCTTGACATGCCACTGGTGCTCCTCTCATTCAGCACTATGGTTGTATTTCTGTTGAGATCTCAATAAGAGGGGACTAGATGGGATTCTGGTTTTGCCCTGGCCACATGTTGGTTTACACAGACAATAGATAAAAAAATGTGGGATTCTGGCTTGTACATGAGGTATCTCCAGAACGGATATTTCATAAACTGAGACATTCCTGACAGACTGCTTCTACAATTATAGATGTTACAGGTAGGGATGGGTTAAAACTTTCACCTCAAACCAAAATTGGCGAAAAATGGCACTTTCTGCTTGGCAAAAATATTTCCAGTGAAAATTGCTGCTTGTTTTTGACTAGCTAATTGCATTGAAATCAATGGGAAGGACTGATTTTCTCCACCACATGAAAGTTTTCTCTACTTTTCTACAGCCATATATAAGGGTAAGGCTCCTATATCATTCCATTCTGTGTTTGTGAGAGGAGAGAGCAGCATGTTTTTGAGCTAGAGAAGATAGGCAAATAAAGGGGAATTGAAGCTTAGTTTTTGGAGTCTTTTAGGTAGACCATTTGTTCTCTGTATTGGGGGGATGTTTCAAGTATTCTTTTGGATTCCAAAGTCAATAAACAGAGAAACACATAGGTAATCACAGATTTATTATCAATAAGCATATAATACGCAATAAGCAGATAATACCAGCCAATGATCCCAGCGTGTATGGGAGAACCCTTGGATGGATCTTACCACCCCCCATACAATCTTGCACAGACACACAGTAGGACACATCTCATATACGTTCTCGATGAAGCTCTAAACCAGGTCCCACATCACACAATTCTTATACCCTTTATCACCCACTGATTAGAATGTTTTGACCTATCAGATTACACTGTTAGTGTCCACAGCCTATGTCACCATTACATGCCTAGCTCATGCTCTGCAGCTGCGAGGTTTAATGCAGTCTGCAAAAATCAGCATTTCTATTAGTGCTGCATGGCCTTGAAAATGTAACATAATGACATGCACAGAAAGCAGTTGATAAACATTTTATGCGCAGAAGATTTCTAAGAAACGCTTTAACCCCTGATTAACCCTTTCTTACTTGGGATGGGACCATATTTTATACATCCACATACATGGAGTCTGGGGGAATAGAAGGGAGGAAGGAGGTTGACCCCAAATTTGGTGAGACTGACTGGCAAGACACAGGCATCGGGGGTCCAAATTACTTGCTGATTTTGCTTTTATTGTCTCTGTGCTGGGGACGTCTGGGGAAAGAAGTTGTTGATTTTGTTTTTTAGTTATACATATTTTTTGGACTGACTGTGACAAGATAGGGTGGACAACTTAAATTAAATAAAAAATAAAAAATGTAAATAACGAATACATAAATAATCAAACAAATAAATATATTAGGTGACAGACAGATGTCTGGGAACCTGATGTGAGCTCTGTGACTGAGGCAGACTTGATAGACAGAAGACGACATTGAGAGTTTTGTTGAGGGTCAAGGCAAGACATCACACTCCATCAATTGTGTATTGCAGAGAATAAAAACACACAGGGTAGTTGAGTAATGTCCAGCAAATGCACAAGTGGGAGGGGAAAGGTGGAGCAGTGCAAGGACGTAGGAGTAAAGTGGTAGTTCAAAAACTGACTGCAGTAATGTTGCTACATTTGCAGTAAATGATAATCCCTCTCCTCCCGGGGTGAATGCAGTTTGTCAAGGTCCCACCAATCATACCACCACCACTACCATACACATCTGCCATATTGTAGGTGGTACTTTATTTTTTTTATCACTTGACATCATCATGAATGTGTGCCAGTGTCACTTAAGCAGGAAGTAAGTGTTGTGGGCAAAGGACAAATGCACTCTGCATGCTACCACATTTTTCACGGTATATGTTGCTGTAGGACTCACAACTTCGACTTCCAGATACTTATTTCTCCACTACAACCCTCAGAAGAAGTAATATTGTGCTGGGAAAATGTTGTCCCATAGGAAACATAGGAGAAAAAAGTGTTGAAATAGGAGAAAATTGTTTTGGAATAGGCAAATATTTTGCTGGAATAGGCTAAAAAGGAGGAAGATTTTGCATAAGAGAAAACTTTTGCTAAAAAAAAGAAAAATTGCCCGTTTTTTTAGTGAAAAGTCATGCAGGAAATTTTTCTCACCCCTAGTTACAATGGTGATACATGTGGTGTTGTTTACATAATATTACAAATGATGAGAATGACTGCTTGGAGCTTGCACTTCTAAGAGGTGACACTGATGATGATGACGACCATTTTTTTTTTTTCTCAGCTTGTTCACTATGCCAGACTTTTCACATGATTTCTCAAACAGTGTTAGGCTAAGCCTTTCTTTTCAGCGAATTTTTGGCCAATTCCACATTGCACTTACATTCTACTGGCTTTGTATCTGAACAAGAAAGGATGAATAGTGGAGGGACATTTTCTAAATCATCATTATCAGCCTCCTCATTAATAATTAGGCCATCATCATCATCATTCAATCCTTCTCTACCACTATCCCCATCAGATTCCCTGTCCCCTCCACAGTCCTATTCTTTTTGCTTTTTCTCAAAACATCGGACAGAAGCCTAACCACTACTCTGCAGTGCTTGCTATTACTGCTAATTCGATTGTAAGCTTCTTGGGGCAGGGTCCCTTTTTATAGTGTATGACTTCCTTTGTTGCACTTTTCCCCCGCAAATAATGCAATGATCACACTTTAGCCTAATACTCTTAACCCAGTTCTGTATTTTTGTATTGTACTATTACAACTTCTATAAAGTGCTGTGTACATGGATGGCACTATATAAATAAAGATACATACATACTGTGTGATGCAGTCTTACTGCTAAATCCTCCTCCTCTGCTGTGGCAGCACAACTAGAATGTCAATGCTCATCATCATCATATTTAGGCTTTAGTAGCACTACTAGTACTAACACTACTGGCAGTGGAAATATATAAAACCATTTTACTAATGGATTCCTCCACCCGAAGAATAGGTTAATCACAGTAATCACTTGTTGGAATAGCTGCTGCAACCATGGCCGCACTTCGTTTTTAGAGTACCACTTTATTACCACCAACACCACATCCATGTACTTCTCCTACCCCTCATTTCTCTTTACCCCTGCCTTTGAAACATTTGGTGGACATAGAGATAGTACTGGTCATTTTTGTTAATGTAAACCACACGTCTAGTAGCAATAGGTGCAATATTTTGCTCCTCTTTTGTATGATCTATGTCACTGTTATAGTTAGTCTGTATCACTTCTACTGTCATCATGGCTCACGTCATACAAAAATCCTGCTTGTCTGTCTATATGTCCAAGTTTTATTTACATTTTTTTTTACATTTTTTTTTCATTGTCCCTGTCTATCACAGTCACTGAATACACACACACCTACCCTCTCAACAACAGGCAACCAGCTGTGCTCTGTGCCTTTAGACTCATAGAAGGTGTCACAATTCTCTTTGTCACCCAAAAACCATTGCAGTGATATTTTTACAGTAGTGCACAGAACAGACTTGGATAGGCTTCAGAAAACACAACCTCTACACAAAGCCATCACTGGTGCACCTGTATTGCACTACTCCTCAGTATAGCCTTCCTTGATCCCCTAGTTAAAACATATGTAATGCACTGTGTGTTGTAAGCCCGGTCTCTGAAGATTGATTCTAAAGGGGCAATTTAGGTATGCAGAGTCTACAGAGTCAAACTCTTTATCTTTTTCATCATACCCTATGTTTCACTATTTTGTGTGCTGCACCAGCCTAACAAGGGTCAGGCAGGGAGTTTATGGGTTTTTGGTAAATGCCATGTCTCTGCTCCAGTTTTATGCCATGTGTGAACAAGGCACAAAAGAAAATAAGCACTCGATTCTTCCAATTTCCCGGACATGCAGGTGATAAGGTTTGTGAACGCAGAACCAATCTCCAGCATGCACTACAGACATCTGTACATGTGAAGGATTTTCAAGCGTCTGATATAAGCAGCCAATAGGCCACAGTGGCAGACTTGTGTAGTCCTCAGACTCTCTTGTCAGGAAGTGTAAACAGGCTTGAGGAGATAAGCCGTCAGTGATCCTTTCACGCCACATAAGCATTTTCGTATATATGACACTATACAAAACATATATCAATATACATTATTATTGTATGAAAAACACACACATATATATATATATATATATATATATATATATATATATATATATATATCCTTTATCCCTTTAAGGACAGGGACTTCTGCAACACCCTGCTTTACAGTGCAATTCATTCCTCTCTGGTCCTTAAAATGATTAAACAACTTCAGAACCAACAGTAGGGAATATTCCATTTAAATGAACCCCCTGGATGCAGTTAATTCATTGCTTAGAAAAGCATTGGGGACATTTCTAGCATCCAAGGGGTAAAGGTTGATATACTTAAAAATCATTACTGGGAGATTTACTGAAGAACATATGATGGTGATAATGGAATAAAGCCAGGAGGAAGAGCTCAATAAGAAATCTTTGTAACCAAGGAATTGTACTTAAACCCTGATCATGTTCCACAGTGGAGCCTTCTTGAATCTTGGTTACATGCATTTTTTCAGATCTTGACAGCTCAGAGAAATACTGGGTATTAAGAGAAGGTCTAGACACACCAAAAGCTTTACAAAGTATATGTTTGATATATCTTCCCCTTCTTCTTGGCACAGTCTCTTCTGCACCTGGGTCTTCCCCAGAGCTTAGAAAATCATACATCTTAATAATAAGACAACTTGGTCTCTCTTTAGAACATGGAAAAATATGGAATTAGATAGAAGTTGCTTGCCGGCATATTCTGGCTACAAACCTAGACTTATTAAATGAAAAAAAAAAGGAAATATTGCTCTCAGTATTATTCTTAGTAAAACCAATTCCGGTTTCAGATAACAATAATGTCACCCATAAATTTAAAGGGGAACGATCACATTTATACATGTTGCTCCTATATGTAAATGGAAGCAAAGAAAATAATAAAAAGTCATATTTTTATTTTTATTGGTTTGTTTTTTTTATAAAAATGTACTTAATACATCCTGCATACAGCATGGCTTCGGCACTGTGCACCACTTATGGGAATGTATGTCCGCCCACCACTTTCTCCTTTTCCTCTAGTAGTTTGTCTAAACAGCTGTCTGCAGGTAGCATCGAAGTGAAGGTGCAAGCTGGGCAATAAATACACAGTTGTCACAGTAATCAGTCAAAGAAGGACAGACACCATTAATACAATATAACCACCTTTACTGAGAATATACAGTAATAATAATACTGACCACACAACCCCAGACCACTGGACGTTAGTCCCCAGGCTACTAACCGGAGCTGCACACTGTGCTGAGCACTGCACTATACCGGAGGATACTGGAAATGGGTTAGGATTCAGCACCAGTAGAACCAGTATACGACAGCTCAAGTCTCCACCCAGGGTATAGCTAAACAGAGGCAACAGTGAGCGAGAGCAAGCCAGAGTCATGGGGCACAGACACAAATGGCCAGGAAAACTGGGAAATGCACGGAGCGAGTAGTCAGCCAGAGCCACAGGTCAGAACTGATGTGGGTAGTCAGACAAGCCGGGGTCTACAAGAAGCGAGTTAGTCAGCCAGAGCCACAGGTCAGAACCGATGTGGGTAGTCAGAAAAGCTGGGGTCTACAAGGAGCAAATTAGTCAGCCAGAGCCACAGGTCAGAACCGATGTGGGTAGTCAGAAAAGCCGGGATCTACAAGGAGGGAGTTAGTCAGCCAGAGCCACAGGTCAGAACCGATGTGGGTAGTCAGACAAGCCGGGGTCATACACTGAGCGAGTTAGTCAGCCAGAGCCACAGGTCAGAACCATTGTGGGTAGTCAGACAAGCCGGGATCATACACAGAGTGGATTTGGAGGTCAGGCACGGGTCACAACGAGAACACAAGAGCTACTAGCAGAAACACCACATAAGGGCAATGACTCCTAGGACCAGGGAAGTTTATATAGCAGCAGACAAAGGCAGAAACCAATTAGGCAAATCAGTAGCGACTAATAAACAAGCAAATGAACAGCGCCCACTCCAGCAGACGTCAGGAATGTGGAATTAGCCGGCCACCATGCCGGCCAACAGCACAACAGCAAAAGGAAGCACAGGATCGCTAGGCTTCCTAGGGATACTGTGATAACTGTAAAAAGCAACGTCTTGTAGGAAGTTGCTTTGTTCAGGGTATTCAATGCCCAGCTTGCTGCTTCACATCGATGCTGACTACAGGCAGCTGTTTAGACAAACTACTGAAGGAAAAGGGTAAGGCAAATGAGGGGAACACGGCACGTCATCTTAAATAGAGGAAAGATGGCTGTGCTTTCCCTTGTCTCGGTTCAACATTTGACTTACAGTTTCACTTACAGTGAAATACTATAGTAGGTGAAACTGGCCTCTTTATTATATTTAATATATAAGCAATTGACTCGGGGGGTTCGTATTTGGTGACATTTACGCTTTAAGAAGCTTAAACCTTTGCAATGCGTTGCATATCACTTTGGCGATCAAAAGGTTAAACTTTGAAGAGATAAATTTAGACAGTAATAATTAGATAGTTCTCCTTTTTAAAGGGTTAAACAAAAGCCACCTACCTTGTTATAAACAGAAAATAACCCCCACGTACCGTATTATAACCAGAAAATCCTAATGTCCCCTAAGAACAGCGGTTCTCAACCTGTGGGTCGCGACCCCATCGGGAGTCGAATTACGATTTGCCAGGGGTCGTCTAAAACCATCAGAAAATTGGGTTTTTGTCTATTCTAATCTGTAAAACTTGTAATTGGACAAATGTAATAAATAATTTTACTGTTAGGGGCTGCCACAACTTGGGAGATTTTATCAAAGGGTCGCGGCACTAGAAAGGTTGAGAACCGCTGCCTAAGAATTTCATCTTTGTGCTTATGTTCAAGAGAGAACATCTTCACTCAGTTCTGGATGTCATGTTCATAGAGAGTGACACGGCAGTTTCTGGCAGGTTGTTTTTAAATTCAAATAAGCAGAATGCAAGCACTTAATATTTTAAGGAGCTCTTATAGGCGCAATAAAAGATCCTGTTAAACCCCTATCTGTGCCGTCTCTTCTATGGGAATTATATCCCCCTAGGTTATAACTCACTTGTTCTCTCCTGTTTTGCTGTACAGATCACCTCTATCTGGGTGATATCAGTGCCTTTCTCCATGCAATCCACAGAAGCCCACTGACAGTGGATTTGTCAAATTGGAGCTTCTCTGAGTTTTTATGGGGAGGAAATCAGTTCCCATGAGCATTTAATAAGGTTTTAACATCATCCAAATGTGAGATCTCTGTGATCTGCACAGAAAACCATAAGGGAACCCGTGAGTTATGAGCTATACAGTGGGCAGAGCGTGAGGATCTGTGATACAACCAACAACACTCATGTCTGCCTCAATGGACATGACTCCAGCACTGAAAAAAAGAAGTTATCTCTAGAATAAAGGGCATAATTCATAGGGTTCATTAGGATTTTCTGGCCACAGTATGATAAGTTGATAAGCAGCTCCAGTTAATCTTCATAGTATTTGGGCCATGGAGAGTGTTATTTCAACACTGTCAGAGTTGTAGTTCAAGAGTAATTGAATGATAAAGTATCCCCCTACCGCCCATTTTACTGATGTAACACCGCTTACCTTAGAGCAGAAAGACTGTCCAGATGGAACGCAGAAAGGGACAATCTTCAATTAGCATAAGGAAAAACCTGTATAACCTGTCAAGTGTTTTCCTTATGCTCACAGAAAGAAGATTGTCCTTTGCTGCAACCTGTCCAGTCAAAAGACCAGATTCCACATCTGAGGAGAGGTGGCTTACACTAGGTAAAAGGGACGGGATACTTTATTATTCAATTACTCTTGAACTACAACTCTGACAGTATTGAAATAACACTCTCCATGGCCCAAATACTATGAAGATTAATTGGAGATGCTTTTATTGCGAAACATTACTATCCCTTTAAAGAACAACTAACTTCTCCTAATAATAACCCCTTACCATACATTGAGGCAGACATGAGTATTGTTGGTTGTATCTCAGGACCTCACACTCTGCTCAATAGCTCCATGGCCCATATACTATGAAGATGAATTCGAGCTGCTGTTTTTGTGAAAAATTACTCTCCCTTTAAGCACCAATGGAATTGCACGTTGTACACCCCCTCTATTCATTAAAAGTCAAGATATGGTTACTTCATGCAGTAATTAGAAAGGTACATGGAGAGATTTACAAATTGGTTTTGGCAACAAAACAAGGGAAACGTCAGCATGTTTATCAATCAAAAGAAAAAATAGCTTTCTATTTGTTCATTTTTAATAGGAAACATAATCCTAGCCTGTTTATTATTACTTGCAAAAATGAGCACCTTTCCAAGACAAATTTACTCTCTTAACCTCTTAAATTCTTGTGATGTTTCCGTTGCATTGCTAAGCAATATATTGGAGATCTTGCTAGCATTTAAGGGGTTAAATGGGCAGTGCTTCTTGGGGCAAAACTGAAACACAAGCAGTAGCACAAGTATCACATTTATTAGCGCTTCTCCAATGGGAGAAGATTTAGTAAAAAACCCAGATCTGCACTGTGCCGTCTTAAAATGGTTCCTATCGTTTGTTGGCTAAAACACAACCCCAAAGTATGAAAGCGGAACTTTCAGATTTTACATTCATTAAATACTTGGAGACTAGCTTGGAAATAGATGTCTTACCTTTAAAAAAAATAGCTGAGTGTAAAGAAATCCTTCCCGTTTGGAGACCGGTACCCAGGCTGCAGCACAGACATCTTGTCTGCATGCCTGCGCTGTTAGTCCCGGTCTCCATTGAGTAGCACTGTAGTGCATCCTATAGTTACCGGAAGGGACTGACGGCCCAGGCGCCCAGACCGCATTAACCTGCCTGTCAGTCCCCAAATGGGAAGGATTTCTTTACACTCTGCTATTGTTTAAAGGTAAGACATCTATTTCCAAGCTAGTCGCCATGCGTTTAATGAATGCATGACGACTTAGTAAGATCTGAAAGTTCCGATTGAAGTACACAGTCTACATAGACCCTCTGTGTTGGTCTTTCAAGCCAGATACTAGAAGGACTTTTGTGAACTGTATTGTACAGGTCAGCAAGACTGAAATGCAATACTTCAGTCTTGTAGTTCAGTCTCTTCTCATGGGCCCAACAAAGGAGTCCCTTGGATCTCTTTTCATACACACTCCATTCTACAGTAGGTCGACTGTCAAATATAAGCTTGTGGCATTACCCTTCTCTAGGTTTGCTTTTTGTGGAAAATTTAGAGGATCTTATCAAGAGATAGTCTGGAAGAGTTACTTCCTATCCCAGGAAAGGTGGTCTCTAGGTCTTCTCCTCAAACTCTTTTTCTCTGGCTACAGACACAGAGGTCAGGCCTTTTGCTAGTACAGAAAGTATAAACTGTTCAGATCATATGAACAAAGACAGGTCACCTCTCAGAATCAAAGAGGGGGATTTAGGAAGGATTTTCCATTAGGGACACATCAAAAACAAAGTCCATTGAGGAACAACGGGCTCCATCCCCAATCCCAAATTGGGTGCTAACTTAGATTTTTAATGAAAGTCTGTGAACCAGCTCATCATCTAGATAAATGACAAAAAAGAGAGAGGGGTGCTTCCTAGTGCAATAACCTTGATACCATAGACCTTCACCAGTAGACCACAGTACTCACAATTTGCATATCCACTATAAGTGGTCAGTATTACAGATAAGGGTCTTTAGACTGCCCCCCACTCAGTAAATCCAAGATGGCAAGTAGATCAAGGATGACCTTTTTGACTTACACATTTTATACATGCTATTTTATTTGTATTTATTTTATTGTTAACGCCTATCGAGTTTTTGAGAAAGAAGCTGTTCGCTTAGAAATGCGTAAAACCACAGGCTTAAGACTAGCGCTTCTCACTATTAGGCAATATTTTATATTACAGTTCTATTTATCATCAGTGAATTCATTTTTTCTTATTTCAGGAGAGTGGCCGGAGCGGTGCGGCAATTATACCCCTGCCTGAATTTTACCGGTCTCCTCACAACCTGCTATCAGCAAGAATAAGTATGAGTATTGGGCTATTGTGTTCACATCTACAGTTTGACATACATTTGGTGGTTTGTGCCCCTTCTGGTATTGTTCATCTAGATAAATGGGGCACCTGCTGGAATTCAATTCTGTCCCATTAAGTCCAAGACATCCAGATTATCTCTGAATCATCACAGAACAAATTGTATGTTACAGGCAGCACAAGACTTGATACAGAAGAGTGACAGAGACAGCTCCTTGACTCATAGGCGCTGGGGTATACACTCTGCATTATTCATTGTAACCCAGGCTTCAGGAGGTTACAGAACCATATTGGATCTAAAGTAAATAAACAGATTCATCAAACCGATTCCACCTCAAGCCTTCATTACAAAAATTGACCTACAAAATGCATACGATCACTTCAACTCCTACGGGTGAAAGGAATCTCAATAATTCCATATCTAGACTATCTTCTGATTTTGGTGGAATCAAGGTCTCAAGCAAAATACTTCACAAAAAGGTGCATAGAACAACTGAGCAACCAAACTTGTTAATAAGCAAAAAAAAGTCTTCTTCATCCCTCTGAGGATATCATAGCTACAGATAAGTCTGAATTCTCACAGAAAAGTTTTCTCCTTTTTCGTACTGCCAATAAATTTTCACTTATGCAACATTTCCCACCACAATATTACGTCTTCTGAGGGCTGCCGTAGAGAGAAAAATAGCTGAAAGTCAAAGTTGTAAGTAGATATACATTGAAAAGGTTGTTAGTAGGCTGAGTGCCTTTGTCCCACAATACCAACTTCCTGCTTATGTAACATTGGCATAGCAATCCTTGAAAAAATAACTGCGGCTTGTGATATTCCAGCAAGGTGTAACACATAACATCAGTTATTTAAAGGGATAGTAATGTTTCATACAGAATGCTGCAGCACAAGTTACCTTACTGTCACCTAGGTTTTTCTCTGCCCTTCCCCCACCACTTTTCCAATCTCTCCAATGGCTGCCTAATAATCTCCAGATATCATGCAAATATATTGTTTCTCTCATTCAAGACCCTTCTATCCTCTGTCCCTTCATACATTTCCACTTTGAACTCTCACTATACCCCATCCCACCCCACAACATTCTTCTCTCTGATCACTTTGTGTCTACAGCTCTTTCTCATGTGAAACCCTTTTCTCTTTTCGCTCCTTAGCCTACCTCATGATCTACTCCACCGCATTTCTCTATTGCACGTTAAAGGGATAGTAATACTTCGTTTTAACTTTATTTTATTTTGTAGGCATTAAAAAAAACATGAAGAATGATATAAGTCTTATCTCTCAAACCTTTATGGTTTATGAGATATTCACAAGCAAAGTTTCCCCCTCCCGCCTTTTTTACCTACTGTAAACAATCTCTTCTCAGATGTGGCATGCAGTCCATAGACTGGACAGATAACAGAAGGGGACACTCTTATTCCTGTGAAAACAATTAAATCCATGCCCCCCTTGACAAGCTTTTCAGGTTTTTCCCTTATCTTAATTGAAGATTGTCCCTCTCTGCAGTCTACCTGGGCACCTCCCTTCTGCTCAGGCTGAACAGTGTGACATCAGTAAAAGGGGCGGGAGGGGGACACTTTGTCATTGAATTACTCTGGAACTACAACTCTGACAGAATTGAAATAACACTCTCCAAAGTCCAAATACTATGATAATTAATTAGAGCTGTTTTTATTATGAAACATTACTATCCCTTTAAAGTTTCACTTATAAGCGAAGTTCCTCAACAAATCTTCATCAAGCTAGAAGGCACTGACTTTCGTCATGGACAGAAGACATTAATAACTTATTTATGCCATCCTGACCACAACTGTAGCTCCATGTCCTTCACTTAACCCTTATGTAGTCTGTATTTCTCATTTATTCACTGTAGATTGTAAGCTTTCAAGCAGGTTCCAGTATTTCACCTGGCTGAGCACTTGCAGCCCTGCTGTCTAAAACCTTCAATTGTAAACTACTGCATGCAATTTAATTCATTCAACACTTTCAAGTGGTTAAAAGTCCCATTTAAGTCAATACGAGTTTGTAATTGTTCTTTATGTAAATAATCTGTAAATTTCTCTTTTTTTACTGATATTTTGTAAGTGCAAGTATTGAGGTGCGGTGTCTAACTAGGACTATCTGTGTTGAGCAAGTAGCAACCGAGCCCCAACAGCCACTGAAGAGTAACCATATGCATCATTGTTGGCAGGCAGTGCACGTGTGAGCATTCTCTGATGTCATTTTTCCCTGCCCTTGACGCTGTAAAGCGATCATGATCAAGTATATGTGAATGGCTGGCTCAGTGGAAATTGTGAACGCTAGGCCTAGCCTCCCCTTCTGACCTGAGCCTGAGACAGCAGTACCCCTGCCTCTCCTCAATGGAGGCTGTGGGTGTTGCATTGATGTAGGGGTATCCATGCAATGGAATGTGTTGGATACCTCACTGCCACTGAAGAACTCAATACATTGCCCATTTTCTTTGGTTTCTTTAAACCCCTTCAGTGCCAATGAGGAATCCAACACATTCCACTGCATGGATACCACTTTGGCTTTCAAACACTTAACCCTTTCACTGCTGCAAATGTACCCAAACTATTGTCAATCAATGTGTTGAATACCACTCAAGCACTCAAAGGGCTTACTCCCCATGGGAAATGCCATGCCCCTTTTGCTAGGATTACATATAATAAATATTTCCATTACATCTGTTGTTGTTTATTGTGTTATAGATAATATTTTAGTTGTTCTGTGAAGTATAGATATGGTACATAAAGTGTTAGATTTACACCACAGGGCTCCCTAGGCAAGGTACTCTGGACACCCTTAGATGTGACCAGGAACCCAGTCCCAGTTCCCTACCACAGAAAAAAGAAAGAATGATAATAGCTTTAACCAACTGGCAGAGATATCGCCAATGCATTGTTCTGCAGTGAGTCAAAGATCTCATCACATCTAAGGGTTAAATAATAGGATGTAAATTGGTATAAAACTGATGCAAGGACATTGATAATGTGGGTACAGATGGAATATCTGAGGCTCCCCTCAAAATTTGGATCTCTATTCCTATTGGGAAATCTGACCCCATCTATAAATATTTTTACAAAGAAAAATAAACCTTCACTGCTTCTTCCACCGTTTGCACTTTAATACTAAATGATACTAGTGGGTGTGTGAAAGAGTGCACCTCACTAGATTTAGTTTACACACTTTCCTTTGAATCCATTGACTGCGAGAGGGGTAGACAAGATATTACCGAATACTCTGGCACTTAAAGGGTTGAGTGGAAGGGCAGACCAGATCTGCATGTAATGGGTGGTCTGGTCCCAGGGGGGCGCCCTCTTACTGTTTAGAGCTTCATGGTGCAGCTGGGGGGGAAGTGGCCTGTAGCAGCCCCAGTCCCTTCATTACTCACTTGAGTGCCCTTCTTTAGTTCCCTTTCAACTGTGCACTTTATATTGGCTTCATTACACCACTGCTCCATTTGTAATGTAAATGCCCAAACTCAGGGAAGTTTTTCTTTTGGCCTTGTCTGCGGAAGAATACGGAGAGGTATTCAAAACGTATTAACACAAATCAATGGCACCAATAAAAGCAAAATCACCTTAGCAACATAATCTTGATTGCAAAAGGAGAACTGAGAGCATTTAGCTGAACAGTGGCCTGTATGGAACAAGCATTTGCCTGGAAGAATGTAACACAATGCTTAAAAGAGATATTTGGAGAAAAGAGAATTGTAAAATGAGCTCACAATGAACAGTTACTTTTTCTTCGACAACAGCACACAATTGGCTACATTAAATCTCTCGTGCTCTACTTTGTAAGGAGCTGTGATACATTGTAGCTTAGCAAAGTGACATAATAATACTGTGTGCACATTATCCTTCCCTGTACAGTGCTTTCTGTAGAGGCCCAAGAAGGAACTGCATGAAAATCACACTAATCAGGACAATTAGTGGTTGATTTAGTGAGAGTTTTTTTCTTTATTTCTACATTTTTAAACATCCCCAACATGAACAAGTTGATATTTTTAACCCCCATCCAAGGTGTTAAAGGGATAGTAATACTTAAGATGTAAAAAAATATATGTTGTATGATTTATGTCCCCAAATAAAACAAGGGTACTCCCACTGCTGAGAGATATTTTATTAAAAAATTATAACAGCTCAAACTTGAATTTTTTAGGAGCAATATCAAAGTGGCCTGAAAATTTACAGTGATGCTGTTGCTACACCATCCTATGGAGATTTATGGTCTACAGACCAGAGTAGTCCATAGGATGGTGTAGCAACAGCACCACTGTAAATTTTCAGGCCACTGTGATATTGCCTATAAAATTCAAGTTTGGGCTGTTATAGTTTTTTAATAAAATATCTCTCAGCAGTGGGAGTACTCTTGTTTTACTCAGGGGGATAAACCCTACAACATATATTTTTTTTTACATTTTAAGTATTACTATCCCTTTAATATAAATCAGAATGTAATTGAGACAGGCTTTAAAACCTGATATATTTCTTTCTGAACTAAACGTATTAGAATTTTTCAGTATACAGAAAATTACACATAGAAACAAAAGATGAAAGCACTGACTCCATATTACTTATGCCCAGGTGCACAATCCCAATCTCCAAATGCACAGAAAGAAGAAAAGTGGGGCAGCACCAGTGGGTCTTTTAAATAGCCTTTATTAGGGATCAAAAGCTGATAGAGTATATGGTCAACAGTTCGGTCCTCGTTGACTGTTCCGGCTCCCAGCGAATGGGAGTAGGGACTGACCGTATAAAAGCCAGATCCTTTGTGTGGATAGGGCAATGGCCCTGAAAAGGTACAAGAAGGGGGTAGTTTTGGTCTTTTTTTAACGCCGTTGGCAATGTAAATTTTATGCCAATATTGATTTTAATAACTATATTTCTTTTTCAGTGGCAACACAAAGTTTAAAGAAGATGACAGATGAAACAAAAAAAAAAAAAAAAAAACCACAAAAAGAAAGAAGATGATGACAGATGAAGAAGAAAGAAGATAGAAGCTTACAGAAGAAAAATTAACAAGGAAGACCAGCGTGCAGAAGGCTGGACATGAGATTTACGGGTGTGTAATGTTAATTGGATGGTGTTAGCTTTGTGGAATTAACAATTCCATGCAATGTGTTGCATACCCCACTGGCACTGAAAGGGTTAAAGTGTGTGTGTGTATGTATATATACATATATATATATATATATATATATATATATATATATATATATATATTTTTTTTTTTTTAATTTATTTTTTTTACTTTACACACGTTTTGGTACATTGGATGTACTGATGTGGGGCTTAGGGCTCCATATCAATACATCCACGGGTCTCTAGTGCAGGAATCACTACTTTTGCATTTATTTTTTTTATTCTTATACTTCACTTACACGTTCTCTGGATGGTTGGCACCCGCATTAGGCGGCTCCAAATTTTCTAGGCTGTAATGTTTGGCAATAAAAGTGAGTCCCTTAACGTGTGTTATTAGCCAGCGCATGTAATTGAATTGCAAATTCAACTACTTTGTCATTGGTTCCAGTGGGTGCAAATTTAGCTCCTGTTGTGCATCACAGCACAGGTGATATAATCTGTGGCATTGTCTGACTGCACCCTCACAGGTAACCCCAAAAGGACCAGAGTCTAATTAAGGAGAGCTAGTCAAGTCATCCGGAGTTCAAGGATGTTTATGCGCAGCAGACTCTTGATCAGCGGATCAAATCTTGAGCCACAACGTGCGCCTGGCAGCAACAGAAAAGGCAGTGGCCTTAGCCTCAAGCCTAACAGCATCAAACAGGGAATCAGTAATATAGTACTGAGCCTCAGTGAAATTACCCAAAATGGATAAAAGGTCCTCCTGGGGGGCACCCTTGCAGACAGCATCAGTTAACTGTGCAGCCCATACAGCAATGGCTCTGCTAACACATGCAGAAGCCAAGGTAGGCCTCATGGATGTACCTATGGCCGCAAAGGAAGACTTCAGGATAGCTTCTTATCCGTTAAATCCTTAAGTGCCGAAGCATCTGCAACGGGCAAGGCAGTGGATTTAGAAAGCCTAGAAATAGGGGGATCAACCTGAGGAGGTGTAGTCCACTGAGCTAAAGCCGCATCAGAGAAGGGGTACAGCTTAGAAAATCTCTTAGAAAGAGTGATACGCTTGTCTTCCACTCATCCAGGATAATTTGATCCAGAGTGGGATTAGGCGGAAAAACAGTACAAAACTGCCTTAATGAGACCCTCAGCAGAGGGTTCAGGGTCAGCATCAAAGGGGGGTCGCCATGAAACTGGGAAGAAGCCCCTTGTGAACACACACCATCCTCGGACTCCTCATCAGAGGAATCAGACAAATCAAGAATGCCAGGGGCCTTAGAGGCCACAAACCTGAAAGAAGTAGGGATTTCAAGGATTGGAGGACCACCCGAAGAGAAAGAGGAAACTGTACCATAGAAGACTTTAAGTTCTTGACCCAATGTTGCTCTTGTTCATGGCTGGAGGGCCCTGGCTGAGAAGCAGGGGCCACAGCACGAGGGCATAAGTGACCTGAGTACTCTCTGAGAAGCCCTACGTGGCATGAGGAACAATAAGCAAAAGGGGTTAAAGGGATAGTAATGTTTCATAATAAAAGCAGCTCTACTTAATCGTCATAGTATTTGGACTTTGGAGAGTGTTATTTCAGTTCTGTCAGAGTTGTAGTTCAGGAATAATTCAATGTCAAAGTGTCCCCATCCCTCCCCTTTTACTGATGCAACACTGCTCAGCCAGAGCAGAAGGGAGGTGCCCAGGTAGATTGCACAGAGGGACAATCTTCAATTAAGATAAGGGAAAAACCTGAAAAGCTTGTCAAGGGGGGTAGGGCTTTCATTGTTTTCATAGGAAGAAGAATGTCCCCTGCGGTTATCTGTCGGGTCTATGGACTGCATTCTACATCTGAGAAGAGATGGCTTACACTAGGTAAAAGGGGCGGGGAGGGGAAACTTTGCTTGTGAATATCTCTTAAACCATAAAGGTTTGGGAGATAAAAAAACAAAGATTGATATGTCTTAATGCCTACAAAATAAAATAAAGTTAAAATGATGTATTACTATCCCTTTAATGACTCCCCTGAATCCTTAGCCTTAGGCCTAGCCCCACGTCCCTTAGGATCCGCTATCCTAACAGGAGAAAAAAAAAAAGTGTCTACAGTAGTGGAGAACCCAAATTCTGTCACCCAGATTAAAAAGTTCACTCCAGAAAGCCTAAAAAGTACTTATCTGGCAGGTGAAGAGTTAACCTGTGGAGGAGAGTAAAGGAATCCAAGCCCTGCGTAGGATACTTGTGTAAAGAGTGAAAGAAAATGGTGACCGATTCAGAGCCAATCAGAAAATAGCCTGCTACAACGGGCGTCTATGGGAAATGTAGTTTTCCCCTTTTAAAGTATCAAATGCAGAATTCAAACCCCCCAGGGACCCCCAAGACACTGAGGATGGTAATCGGAATGTAGGGCAAGGGTAGACAAGAAGAATGAGCCGTCTCTCATATTGGTACATTGAGCGGTTGCAGACATATGCCCCACAGCAGACTGTCTCATAGACGTCAATGGAACATTGCATCTATACGGCAAAGCACGCAATTCGAATAAAGTGAAAAAAGTAAAAGTGAATCAACAGTACTGAAATAACACTCTCCATGGCCCAAATACTAAGAATATTAATTGGAGCTGCTTTTATTATGAAACATTACTATCCCTTTAAGAGCAAAACATGACTGTGCCTTTGGAAAATGTCCTGTGAGGAAAATCCTGCATCAGAGGCCTCCAAAAACCTAAGGGTCAGCCTAACAGGAATCCCCAAAGAAGGAAGAATCCACATCTGCTCCATCTGCATCTACTTCCTCTTAAATCACAAACCGAGTGTGGCCCCTAAGTAAAGGATAAATGTGTCTAATGTGGGGCATAGAGCACCATGAAAGAAGAACCCCTTGAACAGATGAAGGAATGGAGGCAACAGATTACAGCTTTGACCCAAACTGGCTCTTGTTCAGCTGTGGGAGGCCTCGAACAGTAGCAGACGCCACCATGCAAGAGGGACGTAGGGTGTCAAAATATTTTTGAGGAAGCCCAGTTTGACAAACCATAAGCAAAAGACCCCTGAATTCCTAGGCTTGGATTCTCCCATGTGTCCCCTGGGATCAGACATGTTCAGAGAACCCCCCCCCCCCCCCCCAAACTAGGACAAAGTGATCCAAAGTATAGAAACAGAGAAAATAACAAGACATCCAAAAAAAAAAAAAAAAAAAAAATCGTTAAAGTGAAGAAAGCCAGCATCTGCGTAGCCTATGCAATGTGGTTGCCAAACACCACCCCATCCAATTAGAAAGCACGGTGAAAAGGTATATTTCAAAATGTAGTTTTTGCATTACCTATGCTCAGAAAATGATGGTTCTCCAGCCAAGAAATAGCATTCAAGTGTTTGAATATGATGCCCACATGACAGAGCATGGACAGCTGTTTAATACTGTATCCTTTTGAAATGTCGCATGAAAAAGTGTCCGACCACACAGCGCAGTCAGCATGTCGCTGTGATTAAAATGGCAACATGAGAATCTAAAAGTGCAATAAAGCGAAAGATTCTCATGTATAAATATCGCCTGCAATGTATGACAGTTGAAAGCAGAATGAGCAACACTACAATTCCCATCATCCTTACAATTAAACTGCCCTAAGTCCAGTTAATTATAAAACTGCACTTACTTACAGTAATGACAGTCTGATCTTCAGTGGTTTCTCTCTCCCCTTCTGCACATAACCTCTTCTCAGTCTTGCTGAGTGCTGCTTCAGCTCTTTCTCTCCTTCTCTGTCAAGGGAGGAGAAAGAGAGCTGGGGCAGCGATGAGCATGAAGAGGTTTGAATGTTTGGAGACAAAAAGTGTAAAACTGTAGGAGGAAAGAAAATTTGTTGTAAAGCAAATCAGTGATTCTTCCAAAGCCGGCACAAGTGCAAGAACCCCAAAAAATGTCTGTGTATTGAGACAAGGATCATGATTAGTCTGTTGAAAGTGTCAAAGCTGAAGGGGGTATAGATTGCCCAAGACAGCTGATTGGCACTCTGGCAGACGATGTAACTGGAGTGCCAGAATTGAGAGTACATACATCTTGTCTCTAGCTACAAATGACTATTTGTAACATTTTCCAGGCTTGTGATTCTTTGTCTTGAGAACCAAATGCAGAAAGAAAGGTGAAGCAATTCCAGAGCAATTGAGCTGCACGAGGACAAATATTAACCATCACAAAAGCAAACAGAACTGGAGCACTGATAAAGTAATGTCAGGCAACCATGCTCCAGTATCTTAATAATAACATTACTAGGCGGCATAAAGATTTGCAAATAATAAAGACATTTATTTGGGCACTTAGTACCCAAATAAATATCTTTATTTGCACATTTTTTTGCTTCCTAGTAATGGCAAATAATATCCCAATTGATTTATATGACGGATTTAGAAGTCCAGTTAACTATGAAACAACACTTACAGTAATGACTTTCTGATCATCAATGGTTTTCTTTTCTGTTTATGTTACCTTTCTGTGGTCTGAATCACAATGTTTTTCCCTGCATGGCCAGTTTAGGGCTGGTCTTCGCATTAACTTCTTTTCAAGCATATAACATTCAAAGTAGTTCCCATTAAATCCTCTCCGTGTTCATCGCTGCCCCGGCTCTCTCTCCCCTTCTCTGCATGCAGAATGACAGAGAAGGGGGCAGAGGAAACGCTCGGCAATATTAAGAAAAGGTTATGTACAGCAGCGGAGAGAGAAACCATTGAAGATCATACTGTCATTACTGTAAGTGCCGTTTCATAGTTAACGGGACTTAGGACATTCTCGTTGTAAGGATGATAGGAATTGTAGTGCTGCTCGTTCTGCTTTTAACTTTCATACATTGCAGGTGACAGTTAACACTGCGACATGAGAACCTCACGCTTTCCTACACTGCAAGATTCTCATGTCACCATTTTAATCACAGCGACATGCTGACTGCACTGTCACACGCTCTTTTGCATGCAACGTTTTAACAGTGAACTGTTTAATAGGAGCCCACTGCCCCTTATATACGAAAATAGTTCAGATACGTCCCAGAGAAGATTTCCCAATGAACTCTATGTAACAAATTTCCACCGCACGTGCTCATGTTCTTAAAGGTACCACATATCTTCAACTAAAACAAAGAATAAAGAAGAAGCTATGAGGAACAGGCTTGCATAAAGTCAACCTCCACAGGCAAATGGTCCAGAAATACACCTGTGAACTGGGCAACCAGACTCCAGGGAAAATAGTTAATGGGAGCCAGCCTAACGGGGGCTGATACAGTCCCATTTCTAAGTATTAAAAAAAAAAAAAGTCTATGCTAGGAGGGTCACTTGAAACTGGGCCAGAGGTAAAGCTGGAGGAAGAGAGGGGCGTTTCTGCCTCAAAGGCCCTGACTTTTCTGGGCCTAGATGCACTAAAGGTCGATGTAGTGTCGATATGATATTGTCAATGTCTTCAAATCACTCCGATCTGCACACAGATCGACATATTCACCAAAATTGTCGGATGGAAGGGGAGGGTTGGAGAAGGTCCCTATTAGCATACAGGATTTTCAAAGTGTTGTCGGTGTGGAAGGGATCTCCTCCCCTCACACATCCCCAACACTATGACCATTCTGAACAGCATTCTCTGTGCTTCCCTCCCCAACCAGTAGAGGAATAAAGAGAAGGCTTTCAGCACCACGGGCAGCATTGAATGCCGTAGGGATGTGCATTGCTCACCTCTGTGGCATATTTTAACCCTTTGAATGCCACAGAGGTGAGTAATGCACATCCTTATGGCATTCAATGCTGTCCATGGTGCTGAAAGCCTTCTCTGTTCTCTATTCCCCTAATATGTCATTGTCGATGTGATGAATGAAAATTCGTAAACCTGTTGGATTGATGTTGATGTGGGCATGTTTTTGTCGGAGTCCTGGTGATGTAATGTCTTTGACAGTTTGGTGAATATTGCGGATGTGCCTACAACACTGCTCCAAAAGAACAGAGACATTTGAAGTCCTCTTCGAACTTTAGTGCATCTAGGCCCTGATGTGCCCTCATGAGTAGGGAAGATCCACCCATGTTTTTTCTGTGTTCCATACAGGATGCATGAGAAAGTGTTTTATCCCTTTATCCCTGTCTTATTGGGTGCAAAAAAGTGCAAGGGTGTTTCTAGGCAAATGTAACAATCTTGGTTTGAATCAAAATTTTAAATGCCACAGGGGTATCCAACACATTGCTTTGCAATGCCTTGGATACTCCTCTGGCACTAAAAGGGTTATCCCATTTCATAGTTTTAGTTGAAAACAAACATCATATAAAGTTGTGTATGCTGTCATTTATTCAAAATGTATAATTTATAATAGCTAATGGCACAGTTCAATGAACAGGAAACAATGTATCAAAAAACAGTCATACATTTGGGGTTATCGGTTTTAATAGTATACAAATAGGATGACAAAACATAACTAGGCCAAACATCATATTACATCTACATATATGGACATTTGAGTATGCATGATTGATTTTACTTAGCTAAAGTGTATACCATTGCCTGCATTGGTAACACACAAAAAAACAGAAAAAGGATTAATGGCTGGAGGAAGAGAGGTATCATTTTTAATACATTATGAAACAAGAGGCAAGAAGGCAAATGACTGCTTTTCTATACAATTCAATTTTATCCACACTGTTAGTACTGGCTATAAATCCTTTCATGGTACAAAGGGCCGTATGCAGGAAACAAGAGTAGCAGTTGTGAGGCAAACCAAATGCACTGAGGGACAAAAAAAAAATTAAATGGGGCCTTCAACCCCTTGAATTCTGGAGAGGTTTTCAATACCTTGCTCTGCATTGCATTGCATTACTCTGTAGAAGTCACAGGGTTAAAGGTGCTGTAAACCCTAATACTGCAACAGCTTAATTGTAAGATCATGTTGCCATTTTGGTAACTGAATAGTTAGTATCTACACAAATGCTCACCCAATCCAGGCAGGGTTGGGTGAAGTATTCCTTATCTCCCGACTTTATCAGCAACTGAGAAAAAGCTTCCTCCCTTCATTAAAAAAAAAAAAAAAAAAAAAAAAAAAAAAAAAAGTCAGCATTACTACTATGCATGCACAATGGGGATTATTTCGCCTTTTGCACACATGCTGTAGCAGTAGTACTAAGTTTTAGCAGGGAAGAGATTTGACCCTGCACAAACCCAAGTACCAGTTGCTGATGAAGCCGGAAGAATGCAACTTCAACCAAACCTGCAGGAATTGGTGTTAGAACAGAAGAATAACAATAGGGCAGGGCAATGAACCCGTACAACCAACCCACTGAATGCTTTACTATGAATTGTGCACCTCTCTGGCACGCAAAGAATTATTCATTTGAAATAAACAGGCGATTTGTTTGCCCCATAATTGCTACTCTCTTGCTTTCTGTATGCTACCAAAAATATTCAGCAATTCTTTCATATTGTCTTCCCATTTAATAGGAAGAAAAAAAAAAAAAAAAAAAAAAGAGATTACAGATTTCCAAACCTTTGCTGAAACAAAACAGATTATCTACCACCCACTGTTGCACACAGTAGATGTCTATTTGTGGTTAATAAGAATGCATATACTTAAAGAGTAATATTAGAATTAGAGTGACCTCTATAGTGGTAATCAAAATGTACATTTTAAGAGCATTTATATTTAAATGCTACACATCATATACCACAGTTCTGCATCTACTTTTAACAATATAGCAATCTAGATTGCTTTCAAGTTAAACAAGACTTGTAATGGACTATTCAATAGCAATCTAAATTACTAAACTATTATGTGCCATCCAACCTGCATATGTCTGGCTTTACCACTTAATTTTATGTTCAATCTGTGTATTAAATCTAAGCATTGTGCAAAGACTGTACATCATTCAGCATGTGTTTCAATGTTAAACCTTTAAAGAGCAGAGGGGTGAGCATTACATGTTGCAGTTCACTTTGGCCCTTAAAGGTGTATCACCCTGTGTTTGACTTGAGAGCAAGCTATATGAAACTGTAAAATATTAATTCATGTACATACATTTTATAGAATATTTGAGTAAAGGAAATTGTTTAATCTACTGTGAATATTAAAACTTTACGAGTTCTAGGGGTGTGTGCAAAGCGTGACATTCTAGCTCTCAGAGAGGCTGTACTACAATATACCAAGAACAGGAGCAAGCCAACTGCAACACGGGGGCAAATAAAAACTCCCATTTATTGAAACAGGGCTTTTAACCCCTTGAATGTTATTGAGGTCTTTAACATTGCATCCAATGGGTTAAAACCCCATTTTAAGTCTGCACCAACTGTAGTAGACTGTAAAACAGACTGTGCTGTGCAGCCTGAAAATGGTGCTTGTCAACTATTTTGTGGGGTGTGTCAGAAGACAGAACCCTCTGCTGCCAACTAGCTGGAAAAACCCAGAGGTTTAAAGGGATAGTAATGTTTCATAATAAAAGCAGCACTAATTAATCATTATAGTATTTGGGCCTTGGAGAGTGTTATTTCAATTTTGTCAGAGTTGTATTTCAAGAGTAATTGAATGATAAAGTATCCCCCTCCTGCCCCTTTTACTGATGTAACACTGCTCAGCTCAGAGCAGAAGGGAGGTGCAGGACAATCTTCAATTAAGATAAGGTAAAAAGCTGAAAAACCTTTCAAGGGGGGGCAGGGTTTTCATTGTTCTCACAGTAAGAAGATTGTCCCTTGCTGTTATTTGTCTGGTCAAGCAACCAGATTACACATCTGAGGTGTGAAGTGTTACACTAGGTAAAAGGGGTGGGAGAGGGATACTTTATCATTCAATTACTCTTGAAGTACAACTTTGACAGTATTGAAATAACACTCTTCATGGCCCAAATACTTTGAAGATTAATTGGAGCTGCGGTTTTTGTGAAGCATTACTATACCTTTAAGTCTCAGAGCCACGATCTTCTCTGTGTTTCATGAGCAGCTCCACAGAAAACTAATCAACATCAGGCTATGGGAACTACCTGATCACTTATGACAACTCAGAACTTCAAGATTTCAAATCTCTCAGTTCAGAGGTCATCACAAGCCGAGGAGTAGACCACATGGGGAGATGCAATAAAGCATGATAAAAAGGTGATAAAGTGGAAATGACTACTCCAGGGATATCGCTTCTCCAAGTCCTATGTTATTCGACTGAGCCAATGAGCGAAGAGGTCTCCATCTTTGGAGATCTTAGTGCAAATTCTCTACAGAACAACATAGGAACTGGAGAAGTTATACAACTGGAGAAGTCACCTCTGCTTTATCATCTCTTTATCACCACACCTGGGAACTTTTTCTTGTGGACTCAGCAGAAAGGGGAGCCCTGTGGAGCCGCTGGGGGGGGGGGGGAGATAAACCATGAGATTCATGTAAAAAAGGGGCGGGGCTTTATAGTAAGGGGGGCAGGACTTCTAAAACGCAGAAAAAGTATGATGAATAGGCTGGGGAAGGAGGAGACGAGAGCAGGAGTGGGAGGAACAGACTTGGAAGGAGCAGAAATAGGCAGAGTTTCATTAAAAACTCCCCACATTCAGATAATCAGCCTCTGCCTCAGAGACCCGGTAATTAGCAGCAAAAACCAGTCTCCATGGCAAATCTGGAGAGTTCCCAGCTATGTTTATCACACCTTAGTGCATACCCCCTTTGTCTCTTTTCAGACCCCTGTTCTGCTCTCCTGTTGATATACCAGGCTCACAATTATGGATTCATCAGCATGTTTGCCCCATGGAGAGCAGCAGTGTAGGTGATACCTTGATTTAGCAGACATCACATGTTAGCGGCTAAATCAAGTGGGCTAGGGTGTTATTCTCCCGTATGGTGCAGCTGCTTTCTCCCATGATCGATTTGGTTCTTCTGAGTACATCACCCTCAAAGTTTTATAACTCTGACAAGACCTCCTAAACATGATGCAATTTACTGGAGGTCACTCAGGCAGCCAATTATATAAAATGTAATGTTAAACACAACTGCATGGTCCTAGTTCGCAGCAAAGTAAATCATGTACATTTCCTTTATTTTCAATAATATTCTTTTAGGAGTGAACAACCTGAGACTCAGCAGCTGTTGTTGGACTACAGCTCATTATCATCAGTCCGCTGGCTGAGGAGGATTGTGTTTAAGTACAACTGGGGAGTTTCATGTTGCGCTCACCTAATCTGTTATGAAGAACAAAATCTTTTTTTTTTCAGCTCCCAACATGTTCAGTAGATCCTCTGCAGAACCAGCTGACAGGACATCTTCCGGGGAGAGTGAAGAGATTTCTAATGGTGCAGTGATATATTGGTTCCCAAAAACATGAGTGAAGAAAACTCAGCGCCACGGGTGTTCAGTAAGAACAAAAATATATAAAACTGAACAAAACATAACAGGATTTTTTTTTTTTTTTTTTTAAACTTTGGCTGGACTGAAGGAAACACTTAATATGCGCACATGAAGACATACTAAGTGAAAGAGCTATACTCTTGTGGCAAAAAAAACCTGTACAAAGTTACAGGTCCTTTATATGATTGAAGAACGCAAAAAAGTGGAGCTCTGTGACTCACTGATTGGGGGAGGGGGGACCCTTCAAATGTATATTATTATTAAAAAAACAAAAAACAAAAAAAAAAAAAAACAACACACATTGATCCAGCAGGAACCATTGTTATATCACTACTGGGAAAGCACCAAGCAAGGCACCATTGGAAATACAAGATACTCGATTAAGTCCTTACAAACAAATAGACAATGCTAATCTGGTCGAAAAATCGGTGTCTTTGGTAAAAATTCTATCAAGATGACCTGTTGAATAGAAGAAACACAGCATTAATCAACATTATGTCCTATCAATCATATCAACTCTACACATTTGTGACTTTTATTACCTACTTAAACTTTCCAGAATCCTTAGCATGTAGAAATTCAAGGCAAAAGGCAGCAAAAAAAGGTCAAAGCAAACAAACCCCAAAGCAGACCTATTCACTTTGGAGTCCATTAAATGATGCTACCGCACAGTGGGTGTTTCTGAGCAATAAACAACAACACCCACAAAGTATGAAAAGAGGCATACAAACATATGGTTGAGAGGTCACTAAATCTGTTAAAGTAAGCACCAGCTAATTATTAACTGACAACCTCAGCTATGCAGTTTATCACATTTGTACCACAAAACAAAAGCGCAATTCCTTTGATAACACCTACACAATGAAATGATGACTTTCTGCTAATCATGTCCTTTTAAGAACTAATTAATGACAGACTGTCAAGGATCTATTGTCATGCTGCCTCCATGAAGATTTCATTCTCCTTTAGAGGTCAATTATAAAACAGAAGCAGTGTGGAGATTTCTTAGTAGTGCTAAATAACTTGGACTTAACCCTTTGAGTGCCAGAGTGGCACGAAATGCATTGCTTTGCAATGCATTCCTTACCACTCTGGCACTCAAAGGTTTAATGATAAAGGAATAATCAAGAATATGATTTCCTGGTGTTTGTAACTGCTCTAAAGCAAGGAAACATCATCGGATTCCAGTCTCTGCCTCTTGTGCCCTAAAGGATGACATTTTGGACCATATTAAATAAGATCTGCAGGAGCTATTCTTGTGCAAACCAAATGCACTGCAGAAAGCATATGGAAATTCCTAATGCTCTGGCAATGCACTGCATACCTCTTTGGCATTGAAAGGTCGAGCTATTAGTGAAGCAATGCACTGGAGACATAACCCTTTATATGCTAAAAGCCACATTTTAATCTACTGTAATTTTGATTTGTTCCTTATGGTGTAATTGGTTTACTCCAGAATGAGACCACTTTAGGTTTGAAGCCTAAGGCACAGGGAGGAAGATTTTAAGCTTTGGGATCTGGAGCTCATGGTTTCTTAACTCTGTGTGCGCCAGTGGGGTATCCAATGATTTGCTTTGCAATTTGTTGTATACCCATCTGGCACTCAGAGGGTTAAATTAAAAAAAGTAAAACCACAAATGTGCACACCCATATAAACAAAATGAATAATATATAAAATTAACTCATTATTGTATGTTTAATACCTTAAGGACCCATGACATGCAAGGACAATTATGGGTCCAACGTGCGATAAGGATCCATGGTGGTGCTGGCATGTCATGGATTTCAGGGCTCCACACCGTTCGGGGAAATCAGTTAGACACAGAGAAATAAAAAATAAATATGCTCCATGGTACTTAAAGAGTTAGTAATGGCATATATAAATAAAAAGTATTATTGTAGAAGTATTATTATTATTATTGAAAAAGTAAATCCATCAATGCCAGTCCTCTCTCTCAAACCATAAATACAATTTCAAACCCCCCCCCCCTCCAGAAGGAGACTCGTGTTGGCCGACTTAATTGGAACAGTCTACAAAGTATGCATGGTTTGCAAGCACACTTTGTAGACCGTTCCAGTTAAGTATTTCTTTCTACATATCGCTATCTCGGCTCTGCTGAAGAGCCGCCTGCCAGTCCCAGCACCAGGATCATCTTCTGTCAGCTAGACACTGACGTCAATGAAAGGGGGGGGGGACTTTAAAACATTATATCTCTCAACCCAGGACTTAAAAGTTGAAGTCCTTTGCTACTAGCCAGACCTGAAAAGTTACTCGTCACTGCAAGCCATAGCATACCAACCAGGGCTGAATTTCCACTCCCCAGGGCTAAATTTTCACTCGCCATTGGCTAGTGGAAATTTTGAGCCCTGTCTCAACCCATAAATGTTTGAGAGATAATACTGGCATTGATGGATTTATTTTTTCAATATTTACATTCATACTTTTTATTTATGCCATTACTAACCCTTTAAGTGCTGACTGCAAGAGGTTAACAAGCCTCTAGGATGACATATACATGGCCCACAACATTTCAAACAACTTCCATTCCAGAGAGGTCTCCAACTCAATGCACTGGAGACCACTTCTTAGCTCAGTGTATAATAAAGTGCATCTGCCCCTAGCAAGTAGGTGATTCTGAAAAAGCTTTCAAAGACACACATTATTGTTAGCCATTTTTTAATTTCAAAAAATAGTTTGAGATATTTAGCTTTGTCAGTTTATGAAAGTGACCTAGTACCTCCTGGTAGGAAGTGGCAGCTGGTCTTGGTAGCAGTATGGTAGTGCATGCCATATTTTCACTGACCAATAAATCATGCAAATATATATATATATATATATATATATATATATATATATATATATATATATATATATATATATATATATATATAAACACTTTTTATAATTAAAAGAATCAACAAACATGCTTTGGAAGGTTCTTTCAAAAATCGCATGTTACAAAATGACAATATCCTTTAAAGGAACACCAACACAAAAAAAAAAAATGAAATAGGTTGGTGCAACTACAAATATCTACATATATACCTACAGCTAGCATATTTACTCTTATGTTATATCCCAGTAATATAATATGAAACTTACTTTTAAAGGCATATGTTCATTGTCTTGTTCAGAGAGCACCTATTGAACACTTTTTGTATTCAGATAAGAACAGTTAACTGTGATTAGTCCCCACTGCACTTGTATTCAGCCTATTCAGACAATACTGGAGAATGAATAGAAGCCACAGAAAAGGCAAGAATGTCTGTTCCATCAAAGAATATAATTTTAGGCCTCAGAAAGCAATTAAGAGAATTTTTAAAATGGAGTACATGGTAATTAAATGTATATAACCCTGGTTTGCTGTTTTTAGGTGTTAGTGCTACTTTAAAGGAGCAGTAATTTAAGAAAACCTATAATTTCTAAGGTGTTTACTGCTGCTCCAACAGTTGTTTTATGTAAAAGTTATAAATGTTCAAAATGTAAAGAACTAAAAGTGTCACTAGTTCCAGTTAGATTCAGTGTTCTGAATGTGAGTTTTTTAATGCAGCATATTCTTTATTGAAGAGAAATACAGATATACAGAGTGAAGGATGCAATAATACAGATAGTGTACATAGATCATAATGGAACATATCAAAGCCATATAGGTGAAACAGATTTCCATCTGAGAAGAGCAATGTTTTTTTTTGTTTTTTTTTAATTTGAAGGACAGAGCACCAGGCAGTGGGGGTTCCTCCAAATTCTTCCAATAGGTAGTCTGATGGCCAACAGAATATGGGCTCAGCAGTTTCTATCACATTCTACATACAGAGGACAGTGTCAGTGACACCAAAAAGAAATATGCATGCGCGCTGGATTGTGTTGATAGGAGGTATATGGCTCCCTTTCAACATATAATAAATATGAGTGCATATATTATTATTCTTTATATAGCGCCAAGTTATTCCACAGCACTGCTCAATAGGGAATAGACATCCACAGTTATGTCTATTTAGAGATCTATAGAAAACAATCAGAGGGCCCTGTTAGTGAGAACTTAAGATTTCTTTGTATTATTGTGTGATAAAGCTCTATTTGGCTGCCTCTTTGTGGTTTCTATTTCCTTCCTTGGTGGATGTTTTTGTAGAGGAGCTGCCTGGTCACCAGACAGCATTTCTGCCTATTGTGAGACCATCTTTGGTCCTAAAAGTACTCCACTTAATTGCCTCCCCTCTATGCACGGGTTACAAGACTAAGTGTACACAATTCCAACTAAGAGTCCGGTGGTATTTTAGATGAGAGCCCTAGATAATAACACATTTTACAAAATCACAGCACACAAGAAAGAGAACACATTTATTCACTTCAGTATTTGCTTGTCAGAAACCTTTATAAACTATGTATTTTATTTCTCAGGGAACTCTTAATTAAAAGTTTCCCCTCACTGACCAAAACGGTCAAGTCTGCCATCTAGCTGTCAGATTTGTAATCCGATCTGCAGAGCAACCGGTGGCTCTTCTGCAGAGCAACCGGTGGCTCTTCAGCAGAGCCGAGATCGCAAGATCTAATAAATAACAATTTCATTGGAAGGGTCTAAAAATGTGCTTGCAAACAGGCACACTTTGTAGACTATTTGAATGAAGTAGTTCTTCTTATCTCTCGCGATCTCGGCTCTGCTGTAGAGTCACGGCTGGTCTGTGGACCAGATTCCAAATCTGACAACTAGATGGCAGACTTGACCGTTTTGGTCAGTGAGGGGAAACTTTGCTTGCGAATATCTCTCAAACCATAAAGGTTTGAGAGAGACTTATATTGTTCTTCGTGTTTTTTAATGCCTACAAAATAAAACAAAAAAAGTATTACTATCCCTTTAATACATTATTAACCCTTTGATTGCCAGATGTATGCATACCCCTCTGGCACTCAAAGGGTTAAGGAGATGAAAATGAGAAAAATAAAAATTGCAAAAATAAAATTTAAAATCACAAATTATCCTTGCATATAGCTTGGCTTGTCGTCCTATAGTGTAGTTCACAGATACTACAACAAAAGCAAATTTATGGTGCAATAAAACTGATGCTTCATGAAAAATAAAAGCGATGAAATACATGGCATTTTAATTCCCCCAGAGCCAAATTATAAAATAATAAAATTACCTACTTAAACACTTTGAGGACAAGAGGGGTGTGTTGCTCATCCCACTGACACTCAAAGGGTTAACCCTTTGAGTGCCAGAGGGGTACGCAACGCATTGCTTTGCAATGCGTACCCCTCTGGCACTCAAAGGGTTAAGGCTGTACTTTATAATACCCTGAAAATGAGCTATAAGACTGTGCTCCATACTTGGCTATGGCCATTTAGTATAATGCTAATCAAGTTTCATACTTGCTGTGCAGCCAAACTTGTGATTATCCTTCATACAGAGGCAGAAATTTCACACCCCATCAATGCACGCTTGGGCTATTTTATCTTGGCAATTAATTTATTATTCCTTTTTCACAGCACAGTGAAGTCCTCTCTTCAAGCCCTTCATAACTTTATAAATCAGCCCTACACATGAAGCCTGGGCATCTGGGAACCGTAGAAAATCCTTCCGCTCGGGTGATTAAGCTCCTGACACCTTTACTGATTAATAATCACCAAAAGAATAAGATCAGAAGCAAAATAAATGATCATTTAATAGAGAGACTCACAAAACAGCCCTTTAACTTACATATTCCATCATGTTATTCGTCTCGCATTTCCTTTTGCTCAGCCTCCAGTGCAAGCACAGCTGGAAGAGAGGGAGAGTAAAAGAAGAAAAATGAGCTCTATTTTATGGCAGCACATACATTAGTCCATTTATCCACCTTTCATATTTTTAGCCTAACAAAAGCATCTGTTTCCATACTGTGCAATTCAGACTTCAACAGCACTGAACTGCTCCCCGCCGCACTCACCTTGTGGTATAATTTATTGTTTTCCCATTCCAATAACTTTTCAATCGATCTTCGTGTCTGGAAGACAAATGGGGGAAGATTTTACTCTTGACTGCTTTAAGAAGAAGGAAGAAAAAATGAACACGTCGCAGCTGTATGAGGAGAGAGGAGCTGCAGGAATGAGTACAGGGTGGTCTAGGATATTATCAAAGCTTTAGCGTTAAACAGTAACTAAAGCAGCAATAGGTTTGCCCCCAACAAAAGAAATGAACATACAGAAATAATTCCAAATAACTTAATAGCACCCAAATGTGTTTGTAATAGTTTACAGACTGACAAGAGGAAAATAGACATCTGCAAGACTAGCAATGCGTTTTACTCCAATATTCCCCCTTAGGCAGTTACCTTTAGTGCATTAGCATTTCAAAGGAAACGAATGATCATTCTAAAAGCAATGCACATCCAAACTTTTTTCATTAAAGGATAAACTGAGAAATGAACAGTCGACTGAGGGACTCGTACTATTAACCCTTTGAGTGCATGTGGGTATGCAACGCATTGCTTTGTAATGTGCTGCGTTCCCTCTGGCACTCAAATGGTTAAATATTATAATGACATCAGTTACCACCTTAATATAACTTTCTATATAAAGTTTCTATAAAACAAACAAAAAAAACTACTTTATATTTACAAACAAAATACAACTGGATATAAATGCTAGTGTGTAATTTTTATTTTTCTTGCCCACATATAAAACATACAAATAAATTGTAAATACTCTCCAGGACATACCGGAAGACTAAATAAATCTCAGTGTTTTCGGTTACCACACTTTCTACGGAAGTAAATACATAAACAAGTGTTGATAAAGCAAGCCATCCTCAAACAGACTGAGGTTTCTCAAGTCTGTGCTCTGGTTCAAGCCAGAAATGGAGGTCAAAGATAGAAGCTCACCTGTAGGGGGACTGCATATGTACAGGAAACAAAACAAAAGAAGGATAGGAGAATCTCTTCCCATGCAAATTCCATTAGGTGACTTAAAACTGGGTTAAAATGCTGGGGATAAAGTGAATCAGGGAGGGAGCCTCCACCTCTGAGAAGTGCCGTGCCCTCCTGTTAACCCATGGTTCTTGTGTGTCATACAAGTTTGCAATCCATAGCTAAGCTAATCAGCCATCTTTCATTTACAAACCAAGCATTAAATGTCTGCCTAACTGCAAAAGATCAGGTAAAAATGTGTGGCAGTAGGTCACATTATTATTAGTTAACTGAATTTGCATGAAGGGGTCCAATGAACATAAATGGGGGAGGCAAATGGCCCCTGGGCCTTACTGTGGACATCTCGGTCCTAAATTCGCTATGACAGAGACAACTCTAACATATGAGAGAAGGGTGTACAATGCAAGGCTACCTATAGCTCAAAATTCACTTGTTCCCTCTCTCTTTCTCCATTTGCCCTGTAGCTCTTTGTAATCTGCAGGGTTGAATAAGATTATTTCCTTCCTCAGTACTTATGGGGGATTCCTCTCCATAGGAGCCAACTAATATGGATTCGCAGACATGGGGCTTTTATGGAGAGGATAGCAATGTTGCTTCTTCTCCATAAGTAAATACTGAGAAGCGGAGGTCACAAAAAGCCTGCAGGCCTCCGTGACCTGCTGGGGTAACAGAGGGAATATGAGTTCTAAGCTATGGGAAACTCTGTGAGGACATTGCCATATAATTTAAATAGCACGTATTCCTAACCAGCTTTTATAAACATCTTAGATGCATAAGTCCCAACATGTGTGATGATCTTGTTCTACAATGCATGAGCAAGTAACCATTTGATCCCGTTTGCATATACAAGCTCCAAATAAATGATAAATTTGATGAATAGCAGATAAGTTTGGTAAAAGAACAGAAAATAATGAAATATTTTGGTGTCTGTTGACCTTTCCTTACATACAGCAAAACAGGGTAGTGTTTTAGTTGCGTGATGCAACCTTTTTTTTTTTTTTTTTTGCTCTTACTTGGAGGCCCTTATTTGAACCCTTGAAAGACCAGAGGTGTGAGCAACTCACTGTGGGGTATTAACCTGTTGAGTGCCAATGAACTGCTTACCATTCTGGTATTCAAAAGGTTAAGCAATCATTTTACTTGTATGTCTCTTCTCAAAATGAACCCCCCCTCACCCAGCAGTCTGGGAATGTTTTATAGTAGAACTTGCCTCGTGAAGCCCTACTGGTCCACAAATTCAGTGTCTCTCTATGCGCAGAAGACCGAAGATTAGGGTGTATTTGTTGCTGTAGCCCCCTTTCATGCAGGTGACCCCCAACACAGAGATGCTGTGTTCATTATTTTAACTGTGGTGAAAATTAACATGCTTGTCTATGGTGCCTTTCAAACTGTGGATTAACGCCTTGTGTTAATGAGCCAAACTTCCGTATGTTGCAACTTTATCAAGTTCCCTCAGGAGCACAGTAAAGCTGAAGTAAGGAAGGTCTGCACAGCGAACTATGAAGTCACATGCAGACGATACATAAGAGTTGTTGCATGGTTTGATGCTTATCACAACTTCTGATGAAGGCCAACTACTGTGTCACCAGCCCCCATAATATTTTTTGACACCGACATGGTCTGGTTGTGTGACATGCCCCTCCTGCTTACAAACTGGGGAATGCAGGAAACTGTGTGCGAGAGAAAGAGTTGCAATACAACTTTCATCTGTGGTAAGAAGTGCTACATCAATGCGATGGTATAAAGCCTTTAGATTAGGGGTGTCCAAGTTCGATCCTCAAGGGTCACCATCAGACCAGGATTTAATGCTGTATAGGTAAGTTAATCAGTGGTTGATTAATTTTGATTGGTCAACCTGTGCTCAAACACGGAAACCTTTACATTTCTGGACTATTTGTAGCTCCTGAGGACTAAACTTGGACAGCCCTGTTTTAGATATTTAACAGATGGGGGCGATAATAGTAATGAGAAGTTAGCCAAGTAATAAGGCATTCAAAAAACAATTTCCTTTAGTAAACTTTTTCATAAATCAGAAAATACTGCTGCATAATTTAAAGGGACACCATCACCAAGAAAGAGCTTTTAAAACCACCTGCATGTTGAACTAGTCATTTTAATTTAGTTTATTTAGTTTCAGTTAGATGTATAGATGATGCTAATTAAGGTATGCAGTGCAGGCGCTACCTGACTTAGCCTTCCATACTGCTCAGTGGTGTCTGACAGTAACAGAGGTTATGCAAGGTTAGGAAGAAAGTGCATGCACGGCATGCCTTAACATTATCTTTGAATCTTATAGAAGAAGAAGAAGAAAAAAAACTTCTAAATAAAAATGGCTATTACAACAAAGATAGGTCAGAGCTCAACATACCGTAGGTGCCAGGTCACCAGGGCGACTAGGAATTATTTCCTGTGCCTGGTGTTTTAACTTCACTGCAGTTTTGTTTTTTTTTTTAATTTAAAAATCAGACCTCACTGGGTGCCTCAGGATCCTAGTCCTCACAGCCAATAGCCCTGGAAGATCAATGCAGGTGACAGAGAGGAGCAAGACACCCCCCCCCTTCAGTCCTACAAGAATCTTCGGTTAGGAACGGGCTGGAACGGAGAAGCCTCCTTACTTCCCCTGGCAGTGACTGGAGGAGTCTTTCCTAATCCCGCCCATTCCTATCTTGAAGTTCATGAAGGAGTGAAAGCTGGGGAGAGTTTTGCTCCTCCTGGTCACCCGCATTGATCTGCCAGCGTTATCGGCTGGGAGGCGGATTTCACAACTCATTTTTAAATTCAAAATGGAGACCTCACAATGAAGGCTATAAGTGCATAGCCTCCAAAGCTTTAGAAATAAGAAAAATAAAAAATATAATGCGTGAAAAATTAAAATCCCACCCAGCCTGTTCTCATGGCAGCCCCCAGTCTAGTCCCTCTTGCCCACTTGTAGCCATAGCTCCCCATACACACGGAGGGACCCCACCACACTGGAAGCCAGAGATACCCCACATATATTGTCTGACCCCCTCGCCAGCCACAATGCTTTGTCCACTGGAAACCCCAGATCCCCATGGAGACTGTGACCCCCCCCCCCCCCAGCCTTGTTCCCTTGCCCAGTGGTAGCTACTGGTAACATCATGTGTCTATCCACCCCAACCTTGTTCCCTTGCCCACTGGTATCATCAGATGTCTGCCCCCCCCCCCAATCTTGTTCCCTTGCCCACTGGTAGCTACTGCTAACATCAGGTGTCTGTCCCTCCCCAACCTTGTTCCCTTGCCCACTGGTAGCTACTGCTAACATCAGGTGTCTGTCCCTCCCCAACCTTGTTCCCTTGCCCACTGGTAGCTACTGCTAACATCAGGTGTCTGTCCCTCCCCAACCTTGTTCCCTTGCCCACTGGTAGCTACTGCTAACATCAGGTGTCTGTCCCTCCCCAACCTTGTTCCCTTGCCCACTGGTAGCTACTGCTGACATCAGGTGTCTGTCTACCGCAACTGTTGTCACAAAATGGGGACAGGGATTACTACGTTGATAGCATACCAAAGATCACCATTCTCCTTTGCATCAGGCTCCACGTCATAGTTTAGAAAGCCCCATAAAACATAGTAATAGTGCTGTATAATTTGTATTACCAAATTAAAATATGGTACTCCCACTGCAAGACTTTTTTATTACTCAAAAGTGACTGCAGTTCAAACTTTGTTTTGTTGTACTTCCATTAAGACCTGAAATGTTACTAGCCCTGTTGCTACATCAGGGTTAATGTCTGACAATAGCAGCCCATAGACTGCTGTAGCAATGACACCATATAATTTCATACCATGGAAGTACTGTACAAAAATAAAGTTTGAGCTGCAATAAACATCTCTCTGCAGTGTGAACACTGTTTTACTCAGCAGGACAAACCCTAGAATAAAAAAAAAAAAAATGTAAAAGGGTAGCCATCATGATGAAAGTGCGTTCTCCATAGACATGCAGAGGAAAATGTGCTTCACTGATAGTCCAGCAGACCTGCCTGGGTGCTGAACAGGGGTCAGTAAAGTGATCCCGAGTGCCCCTTTGCTGATCTTGCAATGTAATCTGGACTGAGACATATACAAACAGACACACTATTGGGTTGGATTTCTCTCCTGACCCTAGCCGTCTTGTGGCTGAATGCACAGCTCAGACAAGTTTGTGGCCTTAGGCCTCAAAAATCAATGTAGCAATCTAGTCTGCTACCAGCTAAGTGGGAAGGGGGTCAGTTTTCTGACACCCCCAAGTAGCTGGCAGGAGCCATTTAGGAACAGACTTGGTAAACATAATTGCTGTTTAACCCGTTAAGTACTGGCAGCGCATGCACGCGGCGGTCACTTAAGGACCACGGAGCATATTTTTTTTTTTGTTTCTGTTCCGGACACCCCAGACGGCATGCAGCCGTGGGGGAAACCCGAATTCCATGACGGTCATAGTACGTCATGGGTCATTAAGACAGATCTACCCATGACGTGCTATGACCGTCAAGGGTTGTTAAACGGTTAAGCACAACTTATTTTGGCAATGTGTAATTTTAAGGACGTATTTAAAGGCAAATATAAAACCATCATAACTGACCATTCATAAACACACTATTATGTTTTGGTCAAGAATTCCAATGTTAAGAGTAAGAATATGAATAATTTAAAAATATTACCAAATATTATTACATGTTTTATTTACACATAGTAATGAAAGAATTAGCAATCTGCTCAGCAATAGAAGGGGATGAGGACTAATTTCTATACAGAAAATAAGCGCAGAATCCAGGGAGCTTGGCGCACTACAAAATATTTTTAAAAATATAAGCATTTTACACAACTTTGGCTGATTTTTTTTTTTATTCGCTCTCCAAATATTTGCTTCATCAGTGCCCCAAGTGCATAAAATACAAAGTGATATAAAGTGTTAGAATCCTATATAATAATTCGCTAGGATCTTTGTCACGATGCAGTCATGCGCAGTAGAGACTGCCCGCGTCGCTTGAGTGAGGCGACGCAAGACTGCATTGCGTGGAGCAGTGAGGTAGCGGCCTCTTAACCCTTTGAGTGCCAGAGTGGTACGGAATGCCTTGCTTTGCAATGCATTCCGTACCACTCTGGCACTCAAAGTGTTAACCTTTTGAGTGCCAGAGGGGTATTCAATGCATTCCAAAGCAATGCGCTGCATACTCCTCTGGCACTCAAAGGGTTAACATTACCCGAACCTTGGCCTGTGTACACGAGCTTTTACACTAGTGTGAGATAAAACATGATAACACAATCACATGAAAAGTTATTAAATCAAAAATCAAGCATTAAATCCATTTATTTGCTTTTTTTATTTGATGCAGCATCTAAGGCAGGGCTTTGTCACCAGGGAGAACAGAAATTGGGATAGGTGAGCAATGTTGCAAAGAGGAAGACTATGACATACTTCTCAACCCAGCATTCTATGTATGACCAGGAGGATCTTGAAGACCCATGATGTGAGTGGGTCTCGATGATCCTCCCACTCAGCCTGGCCATTCATAGAACATTGGATTGAGGAGGAGAATGCAAGTGTAGGCGGCGATTGCCTTCTTTATCGCAACATTGATTGCCTATTCTACTGGATAGGAGATCAATGCTGGGAGTGTGGGGGGGGGGGGGGGGGGCATCGATGCCTCCACTTTAGGTCTGCTTTGGAGAGGAAAAAAAAAAAAAAAAAAAGGGAGGATGGGAAATACCGTAAATAAATAAATCATATCGCCCTAGCCATACACTGTCTGCCCTACCTTCCCCACCACGCTAGTTCCACTGGTAGTCACTAAGCCCACCAACATCCTTGTTCCCTTGCTCACTGGTAGCCACAGATCCCCACTTACACTGTCTGACCCCACACCCCCAGCCTTGTTCCTTTGCACACCGATTCTGACAGATCCCCAGGTACACTCAGACCACCCCCCAAGCCATTTCCCTCGCCCACTGCTAGCCACAGATCCCCACTTTGTTCCCTCACCCATTGATAGACACAGATCCCCACATACACTGAGTGACTCCCTAACCTGGTTCCATTAGCTAGGAAGCCACAGACGCCCACAGATACTGTCTGATCAACCCCCCCCCCCCCCCGCCTGGTTCCACTGTTAGCCTGAGAACCACACTTTATTCTGGCTTTACTGTCAAAGAACATGGCTTTACTGTCCAAGAAAACACACACACACACTACCCTCCCTCCCACCAAGCCCGCTCCCTACATCATGTATATATCCGCTTTCCTGTCTGTAACCTTGCATAAATGAAAGAGTTAGGCTGTTCAAAGTGTGTGCATGGGGAAACCTGCTTGTCTGAATGAGATGTTTCCCAATAATGGTAAAGATGTGCGCACAAGTTCAATATTTACTGGCCCTTCTATTCTAGTGAGAAAAGCCAGGATATGCAGTTGAGACAGAATGTTAACCCTCTGAGTGCCAGAGGGGTAAGAAACACATTAATTTACAATGTACTGCATCCCCTCTGGCACTCAAGAGTTTAATCTGCATGTAGTTCCAGCCTTTTGAAATCTGCCTCCAAGTCGTCCGCAGTCCCATGGATTCTTTGTTCAAGCAACCCAGTCTTCTATGTTTTCTCAGCTGAGATGTTCTTACACACCTGAATGATGCAGATTCCATTGCTAGAGGTCTTCAATAACATGCATAACCTCACACAATACTCTGTGCACACCTGCCGGCAAACAGTTCACACTCCTGTATGTCTAATCAGCAGCACTTACTTTGCAGTGTGTCAGTGGCAAGTTGAACCTGCTGCTGTTCCCACTTGCCAAGGCACACGTCTTTTGGTAGGGATGGTCCTCCTTTTCTATACAAACTAAGATGCGTTTTAAGACCCCATGCAGTGCACCCCATCATAATGTAGCAAAGTCACTGGGTTATGCTCATAAAGGATGCCTTGCATCCAGTGGGACATGAGGTCATGCCTCCGTGGCTTAGAGAGCCCCTGGGTATTGTGAGGACAAGGAGAGACATCTGTTGATGCAGGAGACTAAATGCAGAGGCCGCAGTAAGAGCAGCAGAGCCAAGCAGGAAGTCTCATGTTTTTGGCTTTAAAGACAGATTTTTGAGTCCTTTTCTTGTGGTAAGTGGCTGGAGAATGCGAGAAGCTGTGATATCAGCATCACACATGTTGAATCATATGGAGAGTCATGACAGACTGGAATTACATGCAGACTAACCCCTTGAGTGGCAGACATGTACGCAATGCACTGCAAAGCAATACGATGTGTACCATCTGGCACTCAAAGGGTTAACATTCTGCTCTCAAGTAAGCACATTTCCTGACTTTTCTTTTGCAGGTGAAGGGTCAGTATCCATTGAACTCAAGAGCACATCCTTACCATTACTGAGGAACAACTCATTGAGACAAAAAAATATTTATTTAAATTGCTCCACTTTTTACTGAATCCTCCACCCTTCTATGACTGCCTCAGTCCACATGACTAGTGACCGGCATTCCTGTATATAACTGGGCATGCACACTGCACTGACCAACACAGGAAACACTGCGGGCAGGACTACAGAGGAGGATTGGCAGCTCCTCAGAGAGAGAGCGCTGCCCATCATTCTACACGTCATAGATGGCAGCGCTCTCCCTCTAAATCCTGAATCAAAATCAGGTACACTTCTGTCTTTAGGGGACCACTAATTTAGACTACAAGGGATTTTTAAACTGCTTGTTTGGGGCTTATAAAACAATTGGGGTGAAGGAGCTGGAACGTGACAGTTCCATTTTAACTGTATTCAATGAATAGCCAACTGATGTTTGGCAGATGCTCATATAGGCCAGCCACCAAGCTGACATTTATATATTAAATTACAGTGCTTCTAGAGATCACGAAATACTTAAAAAATAAATTATCTAATTATTATGTATTCTCTGCATGCAAGTGTAATAACTATTCATGCTCCATCCCTAAAATAATTCCTTTTTTTTTTGTGTGTTCACATCTGTGAACTGTGTTTTTTGAGAACATTCATTTTGTTTTGTTTATGCTCGCTGTAAGGAGATGATCTATTGTGATAGTGCTCACAGTAAATAAACTGTACAATAACCATAAGATGCTGGGATACTCCGAGTCCTGATAAAGGCAGGGATGGCTGAACCCGCAAAATATATGTAAGACTAGATTTTATGCTTTAGAAAACAAATGAAATCTTGCAGCGTTAGCATGAAGTATAGCATAATTAAGCATACATAATACCAGTTCATTTTTGGTGTTAATTTTGTTTGTGCTGCATAGAATGATACAACTAAAGTTGGGCGATTTATTGTGATTACTGCTGTACTTAGTAAGGCTGTTCGCTCATCTCAGTCCATTTACAGACAATCACTTCAGAGTGGTATTGGGAACCCTGGAAAAGTCAGAAACGTATGCTAAAAAAACAAATTATTTTTTTTGTTGGTTTTTTTTTTTTTGTTACTTTTTTGTTGCTAGCATTACATACTGGGTATTTACATGTATAAAATACCAATTTGTAGGTATTACGTTCCTTTAAAATGTACATTAAGCAAGCCAGTCATGGCTCCCACTACCATGTGTCTATGTTTCACTTATCCATCCTCAAAAGCATGGTGACGCACTCTACACCCATTTGGAACACAAAGGGTTAGATCTGTTTAATCCATGCTGTAATGGGGGAGTCTAAGAACAAGGAGGCTAAATCACAATGCCAGGTGGTAAAAGCGAGACACAGCTGCAGGTGCAGGGCGCCAACAATGCGTTCATCAATGTACCAAGTGCAGCTGCAGCTTAGGGTATGAAATCACCAATTACTACACCAAAATGTACTGCTGCAGTATCAACACACACAGAACTTATAAAGAATCGTAGACTTTAAAAAAAACAAAACAAAAAAAACAAACACATTTTTCATATCTACTACTAGCCAGTAAAATGCAATTGGCACTGCCAATTACTTATCAACATGCAAGGATGTAATAAGCACATCACCATGCTTATCAATTACCGTTCCACTGTAACAACCAACATAGCTCCTGGGTTGGCTTGATATATTATTAGTGTGGGAGCTTAGAGACTTTTACTTGGCATATTAACCCATTAAGGACCAGAAGGTTTGCAACACATTGCAAAGCAACCTTGTCCTTAAAAAGGTTAGCTAGTCACTTTCTAAATTTATTATATTTTCTAAATCTGGCTCCATTCTGCTTTTAGCATTTTTGCTAAGAATGTCCTTACTCACAGAGATCAGCAGCCTTTGCTTTTTGTGTGTGTAAAGATAAGTCTTTTAGAGGCTGCTCCACTGTTAAAAGAAAACAGGGCAGCAGTTATGGTCACACTTTGTGTTAATTTAGTTGCCAGTCAGCCCCAAATCAAAAGAAAATAAGGCTGCAGAGTGTAATTAACATTCAGTTCAGTCATTTTGTCCCTTGTCTAGCCCCAAGCTTTGTTCAAATTGCCATCTGAATGCTGTAGGGAAATCGATTTGATTCTAATCGCACCATGAAAAGAACATGATCTAACTGCTTTCAGCTCTCCGTAAATCTGTACTAGGTCTTTAGTACAATGTAACTTCCAATTTAGAAAGCAGTGAATGTCTCGTCAAGGACTTTTTTTTCCTCCCTTCACAAAAAAAAAAAAAAAAAAACAAGGAGCAGACATAAAAATTCCAATAGTTGTTTAAGCATTATAGTTCATTTGCATCACAGCGAACCTGAAAAGGGCTGAACTCTCAAACCGCCTCTCAAGTCTATGAAGTTGTAGCCTTGACAAGCGCATATTGACAGAACTCATTGACTCTGAAAGGCTACTCTATCAATGGAGAAAAATAGCAATAGGTTCTACTCTGAGTAGGCATCTGCCTGCCCACCCGTTGTTAAATCAACGGTAAGGAGGGGGGGGGGAAGGGTTTAAATTAAAAACCCCACGCTACTCTGCAATATCTGTTCAAATTGGGGTTTTCCATTCAATTATTTTGCTTTAAGTTATCAGTTATAATTTTTACCATGTAGAATGGATGTGTGTAAAGTCACAAATCTCGCTGGGTTATATTCAGGAAGTGAAAAACAGGTGCCGTTCTTAGGAAAACCAACTGCACCATAAGAAATACATATACATTCACTTATCTCTATTGTGTCACATTCTGTGGCTGGACAACTTGGTAACTGTAAGCACTTACTCCTTCAGTATTAATCCCCTTCATTTCTTATATATTCTAAGTATTAGGGAACTGGGAACTTGTTCATTAATATTTCTAATGTGTTTTAAAGATTGCAAATATCCTTGTACCCCACCTGTACAGTGTCCTATCATCTTGTTTAATGGTTGTACAGGATTGTGAAACCTGATGGCAATTTATAAATAATTAAAAATGTAAAAATTCAGGATTACATTGGGATTTTAAACTCCTGAATGCTATATTGAGCTCAGATGTGTTATAAACTGTTAGCATTCAAGGGGTTAAAACTATAATTCAACAAAAAAAACACACACATCATTGCTTATGAAAAATACAAGCAAATTTAGAATCAAGCGCCAAAGAACATCAGAAACACAGTATATGGCAATATACACTAAAGCAAATCTATCTTGACTTCACATATGTGCAACGATCTTGACACACACATTTGTGTATACACACGCACGCACGCACGCTTCAATCCCTGACAATAAGCTTCCTCGGTCTGTTTGCAGCAACGTTTCTGTCAGGTAAAACGAAAGCAGGACTTCAGATACAATGTAAACAAGATAGTACAGCGCATTCAGTGGTGCAGAGACTATACCATTGTATTGCATCCTCATTTGATGATTTATCAGCTAGAAAAGCCTCTGGAAACAAATTTACTGAGATTTCTGTCAGTGACATAAGAGTATATAAAGGGTGAAGACAAAAACAATTAGTACATGCAATCTAACTACATATTCTACAAGTACATAAGTCAAAATAGAGGGCAACTATTCATTTAACCCTTTGAGTGCCAGAGGGGTATGCAATGCATTGCTTTGCAATGCGTTGCGTACCCCTCTGGCACTCAAAGGGTTAAGGGGGAACCATGTTCTAGCAATACATGGCTTTTAATTTAACAGAGTAATGATGCACTAAGAAATTAAAGCGGAACTACCACCCCCTAATAAATTTGTCCCAAATAAATACGCATCTGGCGACTAGCTGCTCAGTAACGCTAGTCGCCAGAAATATTACCTGATATTTGAGAATTGTACATTGTTCCTGGACAGACAAGCAGGAAACAGCGCAGACATCTTTCCATAGTGACGTTTGTGCGTCTGCGCTGTCAGTCCCAGGCTGCTCTAGGAGGCATTACTAGGAGCCATTTGGCTCCAAAAGGGACTGACAGCGCAGACGTCACTATGGAAAGATATCTGCGCTGCTTTCCGGGAACAGCGTACAATTCTCAAACACCAGGTAATATTTCTGGCGACTAGCGCTATCGAGCAACTAATTGCCAGATGGGTATTTATTTGGGACAAATTTATTCAAGGGTGGTAGTTAAGCTTTAAGCCTACTGGAACCAATTATACAATAAGGAACAACAATCCCCATTGATTTAAAGGGATAGTAATGTTTCAAAATAAAAGAAGCTCCAATTACAATCTTCAAAGAATTTGAGCCATGGAGAGTGTTATTTCAGTAGTGTCAGAGCTGTAGTTCAAGAGTAATTGTATGATAAAGTATCCCCCTCCCTCTCCTTTTACCTAGTGTAAGCCACCTCCCCTCAGATGTGTCTTAAGACCAGACAGCTCACAGCAAGGAACAATCTTCTGTGAGCATAAGGAAAACCCTGCCCCCCCTTGACAGGTTTTTCCCACTTATGCTAAATGAAGATTGCACCTCTCTGCAACCAATCTGGACACCACCTTTCTGTTCTGAGGTGAGCAGTGTTACATCAGTAAAAGGGGCGGGAGGGGGATACTTTATCATTCAAGTCCTCTTGAGCTACAAATCTGACACTATTGAAATAACACTCTCCATGGCCCAAATACTATGAAGATTAATTGGAGCTGCTTTTATTTTGAAACATTACTATCCCTTTAAATTATGATGTTAACCTCAACTGCTAGAGGTCTCCAAAATATTGTATATCCTCACACCTAATCACATGAATGCCTCATAACAGTCATTGATCTTTCAGATGGTAAAATGAAACAGAAGTAGACTACAAAGCTGAAATGCAAATAAAGTGTATAGATAAAACTGACTGCTGTACCTATAATTATACAACTGTTATTGAAATAAATTGGGATTTTAACTCACTTAAATGCTAGACCAGCTTCCAACAAACTGCTTTACAATGCTGGATTCTAGCATTAAAAGGATAAAAATTCCCATTTAAATCAATAGCAATTTCATTTCTCCTGTATGATGCAGCTGGTTCACCCTAGTGCTGCTCATTTTTCTTTGTGTGCATGGTCCTTTGGGCACACACCAAACAGAGCAATTCTGGGGCAAACCTACTCCCTGTTGAATTAAGTGGGACTTTCATCCCCTTGAATGCTTGTCAATCTATATTTTATTTGACACCTATAGTGCAGATTGCTTGCCCTGTAAAAATTAGGCCTCAATGTTAATTCAGATCTATAGTCATTAATATAAAAAAAAAAAAATTTATATATATATATATATATATATATATATATATATATATATATATATATATATATATATATAAATAAATAAATAAATACAAAAAAGGAGGGCAGCATCCATGGGACTTCTTAACAATCTAATATTTATTAGATTATTAATATTTATTAGTATTAGATTGTTAAGAAGTCCCACGGGTGCTGCCCTCCTTTTTTGTATTTGTACATCTTCTTTTGGGAAGTGCACCTGGGCCAGAATCAGACTTAAGAGCGAGTGCTTTCACCTTTGCGATTATTTATAATATATATATATATATATATATATATATATATATATATAGATATATAAACTATGTTTTTTGACACACCGCGCAGGAGTACTCTAATCATAATACTTTCTTAATAAATTAAATAGATATTTAATGTTACATGCACAAATTCACTATATTCTACTTAGAACAGGGGTGGAGAAAAAGATCACAAACTTTAGAGATAAAATATTTCCACCACTGGATTAGAAAATAAATTGCTTCACTACAAAGGACTTGTCATCTTGAATTCAAGTCTGCATATTTCAAAACTTTATTCATAAATACCTGTGGGTCATATTGACCAACAGACCAGATTCTGCATATTTTAAGATATATTTATTTCTATACGGTGAGCTCTGAGTGCAGCATCATATGCTACTTTATACGAAAGAAACGATCTGTCCAGCACATCACAATTAGTAAATTAAATTGCACAAAGATTGTCACAGAAATAAAAGTAGCAATATTTCAAAACAATTCAAGTTGATATGTCCACAATGTATGAATAAGAAGGTTTGCTGTTCAATACTTCACATTTGCATTAGTTAAATAAGAACAATAGCTGTATGAGCAAGGGTCTCAATTTGTTGACCACAAGGACTTTCATATGTACAGGGCAGAAAATTTCCACTACTCTGTTACTAGTAAAAATTCATATAACAAAACACTTCATTTTGCTCAGTCTCTGAGTGAGTTTGTCGCACACTATTTCCTAGTATCCTTAAGTGGAAGTGTAATCCCAGTCATGGGTCTTTGCTCTCCATGTGCCTAGCGCAGGGCTCTCCAACAAATATCTTGCAAGCTTCGGGTAGCTCTTCGACTACCAGTGAGTAGCTATCTCCACTTCATTCAGGTATCAAGCTATCTGGTCTGCCAGAGGTCCAGTGGTTAAAATGTGCTCCCAAGTTGGCTGCAGTCAGAATGAGAACAGCTTTTATCCATTGAACCCAATAGTAGGCAATCAGAGAGCTGATAGGAATGCAGGAGGAGTGCCTCAACACATTTTGATGGTTGCCCTTCCCCAAACTACTGTAACAGCTCATGACAGCTGCTTGCTTACACATAAATCTGCATGGCTTGTCAAGATTACCTATATACAAGGGTGTAAATATAGGGGTGCACCTAACCCAAGTGTCCAATAGGTTCTATACCTCTGAAAATATTTGTGCATTAGGAAGCCCCCCAAAAAGGTTTGTACCTGGGCCCTCCAATGACCAGTTACAGCACTGCTTATATAGTAAGTGTTACGGGATGTTTGTGGTGTTAAAGTACTGTGAAAATATGGGGAGGGGGGTCACAGTGCCTTCTACAGGGAATATGGATTCCTTTTGCTAAGAATTGTGTGTCTTGTAACAATATAATGTTGTTAAGGTCACTTGTTCGTTGGAAAGTTTGGAAAAGAATGTTGTGTTGGTAAGAACAGCTTTGGAAATTATTTTGTGTGCACAGTAATTAAAGGGATAGTAATACTTCAAAATGACTATTCCTTATATTGCAGCCCTTGTAAAACTGAATTAAATGCTACCAGTGGCATCTCTCAAACCTTTAAGGTTTGCGAGATAGCCGCTTTTAAACTTTGCTCCCCCCTGCCTCTCCTCCGATGTTAGTGTTCTTGCTGCTGAAGGGAAATCCCTTCTTTGAATCAAGCGGAGGCTCTTTAGCACAGCCAGATCTCGTTATAGAAGAAACGATCCTTCACTAAAACGGTCTTCTACGTGTGCTTGGTAACCAAGCACACGTAGAAGACTGTTTTAGTGAAGGATTTTGTCTTCCATAACGAGATCTCGGCTGTGCTAAAGAGCGTCCGCTGGTCCCGGGACCGGATTCCCCTGCTGCAGCAAAAACTATGAAGTCAGCGGAGAGGCAGGGGGGAGCAAAGTTTAAAAGCAGCTATCTCGCAAGCCATAAAGGTTTGAGAGATGCCGCTGGTGGCATTTAATTCAATTTTACAAGGGCTTCAATACAAGGGATAGTAATTTTGAAGTATTACTATCCCTTTAATTCATATATTTTCAACATATGTTTTAGAGTAGCATGGTATATGTTTCATCGATTAAAAATAGCTCACGTTAAATAAGAGGTTTGAGACGCCTGGCATAGAGGGAATCAGCTGCACCCTAATGACAAGACATATATAGGCCAACATGTATGTCTGGGGATGTGCTGTTTCGCTTGTGCAGAGGATTTACCTGACATTTTGGATTATCTGTGAGGAGGACCAATTCAATATGGAAATTACTTCTTTGAAATGGCGCATGGGAGAGAAAAACGTGACTTAAGCAGCACCTGAGAAGCTACCCTGCCACACCCTGTCGTGGTGCATGTTGTTCACGCTTTTTTCTAGGACATTTACTTTCCCTACGACATAATATATAGACTCTCCTGAAGCCTACTGTGTTTTGTTTAATGTGAGGAGGGTCACACAGTCTTGAAATAAATAGGGACCAATAAGTACAAGCAAGGGCAAAACAAATAAATTATACACATACATACACAGATGTGTTGTGGCTAAGTCTGCTAAATTAAAAATCATTTGTCCCCTTCAATCCTGAACATTTTTTTCATAGTCCTCCAGTTACTTCCATAGCTTATTTATCAATCCTGTCTCAGAGCAGAAAGTCAGAGGAGTCCATTACACGTGTTCTATAAATATGTCACTGTCCTTGGGTCACAGTCACTGCAATTTAAAACCCATTTTCATTTTTGCTTCATTCCAAGAGAGTGATATGGTGACAGAACTTCATTAATGGCATGGTGGTAGTTCTGCAACTTACACTCAACTCAGTAGGTTCAATAGTTACTCTGTATCACATAAAATTTGATCAGCACTTGAGCAAGTGTGCATCAACCTCACAAATTGCTAGGTTGGTATATTTACGGTAGATCAGTGTCTAGATTACAAAAGACATAGCGTAATAATAATAATAATTACAGCTCAACACAATAAGGGCAAACATGAGCCATACCAGCTGTACCAAATAAAAACTGATAGAGAGTTAAATTTGTCTTTTAAACTTTCAGCGCTAGAGAGTTCACCAATGGGATACAAAGCAAAGGGCTGCAGACCTTGTCAAGCATGGTATCATTTTCAAAAGTCGCACACTAGTGGCGCTGGGATTTTCACCCGCATCAAAAGGATGAGATTTTCATGTCGCGGGCTTAAGCGTCGCTCATTTGAGTGACTGCATCAAAAGAGCAAATGTCATAAACATACCGCCGTATAGAAATATCGCCATCAAGGCATAACAGTTCTGTAAGTACTTCTGCTCTCCTTCCCCTCATTGTCCACAGAATACAGCGCAAGTGTCTTTGCAGATGGAGATAGGCTTTTTTTTTTTTTTTTTTTTATTACCACGAGCCGCGGGCACCGAGGGCGGAAGTACTCACAGAACTGTTACATGCCTTGATGGCGACATTTCTATACTCCCCCCTATTATGACACACATATCAGCAAGGTATGTGTTTATGACACTCGCCCTTTTGATGACTACACTCAAATGAGCAACGCTTAAGGCCGCGACATGAGAATCTAATCTATTTGATGGGCAAGATTCTCATTTTGTCCTTTTCATCCTGGCATCATGGTTAACATGAAGTTTAGTTGGTCGCCCAAAGGTGGGCAACATTTTCAAAGTAAACCGTCCTGAACAGACTGGATCATACTCCTTGCCTTTATGGCTGCCTTTGGGAGCCCGGATCTTCTGAAAATATTTTTCATAGTGACAGAAAAATTCCATCAGATACCCTATTCCCACAAGATTTCATTGTGCAGGAATCCGCAAACTGAGCCAGCCTGCCCCCCACTGGTCCTAGGGAACGAGTCCGCTGACCTCCACTGGAATTTTTTTTTTTTTTTTTTTTTTTTTTTTAAGTTGGACCACTTGAGAGAAATCCATTCGGAACCCACTCTGTTATTGAGCCAAAACTTGCCTTGATTTCTCAAATGGACGATTCAGGGATGGATGAATGGATGGACCCTCTTGCCTCACCCCCCCACAAGTTTTTTGTTTTTTTTCATTCATTCTTCAAGCTGAGAATCAAAAAGAAAATGACCAGAAGGAGGCAAGCTGACAAATCTCAGCTTAGAAAAAGAATAATCTCCTTAAAATCTGAGAGTGTGTGTCTAGCAATACCGGACATGGCAGATGACAGACAGAAGCTTAATGTCAAGTGATGAATCACAAGAGAAACTTGTTGCTTCTTTAACAATTGCTACCTCCTTTAGAAGCTTTGCCCTGGAAATGTAAGACTATTTTCTCTTCTATATCAAACAACTAGATCCTCATAGATCTTGCAGTACAAGATATAGCTGTAGCCATCTTCAGATTATGGCCTAACAAACTGCTTTTTCAAAACATTCTCCATTTATTCATGGGGTCTTTCAAAGAGGATCCATCTTCCATGGGCAGTGTTGTCCTGTTAGCCGGCTGTGCTACAACCACGTCTACCTTTGTCTTGGTCAGTCTTAACAAGATCATGATTGGAACTGTGAATGGGAAAGGTTTCGTCCATCACATCTAATTCTTTATGAGTCTCAGTGAGACCCAAATATTTTCTCATGCATTTGATCAGTGAATTAACTTTATCGATGTTAAATGAACTTTATTACTCTAAAATTTCTCCTTCGTCTTCTGAATACAAGGAATCCAACTCTTTTACACCAAGTACATCCTCTTGATCACCAGAATGGACCAACGGTCCCACATCAGGATCATCTGGGCGGGGATGCTGAAAAGGCTCCGCCACTGACAGATTCAGGAGCTCCAGAAACCAAGCTTGACAAGGCCAGTACGGAGCTATCAGAACAACTAGAGCCCTCCAGATGCAGTTTCCACAACACCCTGTGTAGCATGGGAATGGGAGGAAAGATGTACGCCAGAGGCAAGTGACATGGGATAGACATGGCATCCACTACCAGAGCTAGAGGGTCCCCTCCAGTGAGAGCAGGACGGAACCTTCCGATTGTGCCTCGTCACTTCAGATCAATGCAAGGAAGTCCCCACTTCTGAACAATGAGGTTGCACACATCTTGATGTAGTTCCCACTCTCCTCTGTCCACTGTGTGTCGACTTAGGAAGTCTGCCAACACGTTGTCTATGCCAGGAATATGTACTGCAGATATGGCAGGAACATGCTCCTCTGCCCAGGTTAAAATAGCTTTGACCTCTAACCAAGCAGCGAGACTTCTTGTACCGCCTTGCTTGTTGATGTAAGCTATGGCTGTGGTGTTATATGGAGGGATGCCCAGTCAGAGTCCAGTCCGATGATGCGTCCAGTGGCGAAGAGCATGAAACATCACAAAAGCTCCAACACACTGATGGGAAAGAGAGATTCCTCCAGAGATTACCGACCCTGGGCATTGCTGTGATCCAGGACCACTCCCCAGTCGGAGAGGCTGGCATCCATCATCACGGTAGTCCAGAAGGATATCAGGAAGGGACAGCCATTCAGCAGATTGTAGAGATTGAGCCCTCATGACAGGCTCAGCTCCACGTGAAGGGGAAGAGACACAGACATCTTCAACAGATCCTGCTGACCCCTGTACACATGGATCACAAACCTCTGAAGTTCCCTGGTGTGAGCCATGGCAAACAGAACTATTTCTATGGTGGAAATTAACTTCCCCCCCCTAGGGAGGTCAGCTTCTTGGCCGGGACTGGATCGTGAGCCAGAACAGCAGACACTTTGTGGATGATCTGGTGAGCCACCTTGTCCATGAGAAACACCATGCCCTGTTTGGTGTCGAAGAGGAGACCCAGGAAGACTAGTCTCTGAGATAGAACAAGGTCCGGCTTGTCCATGTTGAGGATCCATCCGTGAATGCAGTCCTAGACCTGCTGATGAAGGAGTTCCAGAGAGAGGGCCTTCAGAAGCAAGCCGTCCATGTAAGGAGTGACACTGATGCCATCCCGGTGGAGGTCAGCCACTAATGCCCCCAGGACATGATTAAAGACCCGGAGAGCAGTAATCAGACAAAAGGGAAGAGCAGAAAACTGAAAATACCCTTGGTCGCAAGCAAACCGGAGGTACTGCCGGCTCTCTGGATGGATGGCAATATGCAGGTATGTATCCTGAAGGTCCAGAGAAGCAAGGAATTCTCCAGGAGACATGGCCGTGATCACAGTCCGCAGGGACTCCTGGTGGTAATGAGTCTTGACTACAAAGGAATTAAGGTCCTTGAAGTCCAAAACTGGACGACAGACACCATTTTTCTTGGAAACCACAAACAGGTTGGAATAAAACCCCAAACCCATTTCTGGCACTGCGACTGGTTCCAGAACCTCCTAATCAAAAAGGGTCTGGATAGCACCATGGAACAGATGGCGTTACTCCGCTCCCTGAGGTGTGTGAGAAGGAAAAAACCTGAAAGGGGGAAGAGACGAAAGGGATCTTGTACCCCTTTGTCACAACCTGCAAAGCCCACGGATCCCCCACGGTGTCTGTCCAGACACTGAGGAAGTGGAGCAAACGACCACCCACTGATGCGTGGAGACCAGTTTTTGTTGAGTCATGCCGAAGCAGGTTTGGAAGTCTTGGGCCTGGTGGAGGACTGCTTGGCCCCTTCATTGTTGTTTGGGCTTGGAGGAGGAGCTCAGAACCTGGGGAACCGCCTGGCTCGCGGTGTGCACCTAAGCCTGAAAGGAACGAAAAAGCCGATTCCACTCCACTGGAGGCTTCTTCCTAGGCACTAAAGGCAGCAAAGTACTCTTACCCCCTGTGAGGTAAGAGGTCCTTAAGATCCGGCCCAAACAAAGAGGTACCCTGAAAAGGCAATGAAAGCAAAGCTTTCTTAGAGGTAGTGTCTGCAGACCAGATCTTGAGCCAAAGAGCCCATCTGGCTACCAAAGACACGGTAGAAACCCTAGCCACCAAGCGGATGGGGTCAAAAATAGTAGCAGAAACATAATGCTGAGCCTCAGAAATGTTAGCAAGGAGTCGCAACATATCAGCAGTAGTAGCACCCTGATGGACTGCTACCTTGAGCTGTTCAGGCCAAACTGCAATAAGCCTATTCACCCAAGCAGCTGCAAACGCCGGGCACAAGGAAGTATCGGCTGTAGCAAAGATGGACTTTAGGGATGTCTCAAGTTTCCTGTCAGTCCAGTCCTTGAGGACAGATGCACCTGCCACAAATAAAGCAGTGGATTTAGAAAGCCTAGAAACTGGAGCGTCCACCTTAGGTGGATGAGCCCATTGAGCTAATGCCGCTTCAGAAAAGCGGTATAACTTAGCGAACTTCTTAGAAACAGAAGGCTTCTTGTCAGGAGCTTTCCACTCGTCAGACAACAGACTGTCAAGAGTGAGGTTAGGTGGAAAACAGTTAGACTGCTTCTAAGGCTCATGGAGCACATCACAGGGGTCCAACAGGAGCCTCTGGAACCAAGGGAATGTTTAGAGTGTTTAATGTTGCCCTCATCAGGCCCTCAGCATCAGCCTCAAAGGGGTCCCCAAAGAATTGGGAAGACACAACCTCAGAGCATTCCCCCTCATTAGAATCCACCAGTAGTTCCTCTTCAGAGGAGGAAGACACATCAGGTTCGCCCTGCGGTTTTGATAGGGAAGACCTGATAGGAGTTGGGGGTCGCCAAGACTGGAAGACTCCCTACAATCGGGATGGAAGGGGCTGAAAGGTAACCTTAGGTCTCTAGTAGTGGCCTTAAACTCTTGCATCCAAACTGGCTCTTGTGCAAAGCTGGAGGCCCCTGGGGGAGATGCAGGGGCAACAGCGCATGCTGGACATAACTGACCTGAGTACTCTCTAGGTAACCCTGACTAACATGAGGAGCAGTGCACAATGTGGGACAACAACACCCCAATATCCTTAGTCTTAGGTCTAGCCCCAAGCTCCAACGGAGTTGACATACTCACACTGTCAAAACGTCCCAAGTATAAGGAAAGAACCCAATACAGTGTGTAAGAATAAAATTTCACCACAAGAAATCGCTAATTTGCATTTATCTGGCAGACGAATGGTTAATCTGCCGAGGAGAGAATGAGAGTCCAAGCCCTGCGTAGGATACTCGTGAAGGGAAAGCAGAAAATGTCTGCCGCAATGTTAGCCAATTAGAACGAGCGTGCGAAGCAAGCGCTCATGGGAAATGTAATTTTCCCTAAAAAAGTACCCCAACAGTGCCCAAAGTCCCCTGAGCCCCCAAAATACACAGGATGCAAGGGCAGACAAACAAAATGAACAATCACTGAAGTCGCTACGTTGAGCGGTTGCAGTGATATGTCCCAAATTGTAAAGTCCAATAGAAGTGAATGGAGCATAGCGTCTATGCGGTAATGCTCACCTTTAACTCAAAATTTGCAAAATTTTTCAGTGAAGTAAAAAAAAGTTGTAAAAACACCACAAAACAAGTAAAGAGTCAAATAAACACAATACCCTGAAAGGAAAAAGGGTGAAAACCCCCTAAAAATATGCCAATTGGCAGACAAAGGGTTAAATTTACCACAGAAACACTGCTCCAAACCCCCAAACAGACATACAGACAAACCCAATGAGTGCAGAGGTATGTATTAGGAACTCCAAAGGAGATCTCTTTGAGGAGAGGAAGCTTGGGAAAAGTGGACTTCAGCACTCAAAGGGTCGCTCACCTTTTTCAGCAGGTCTTCTGTCTTCAGATTACCATGTGTAAAGAAGAAGCCTCAGTGGGCAAATCCTAGGGAAAGAACTTGTCAAACAAGATTTCCCCCCCCCCCAGGGCTAAGAGGTCCACCATACCACGTGGAAACTGAGCTATCCACTAGGGAATGTCAGTAATGGTAATCAGCCTAATGGTGGTATTCCATATCTAACAGAGCTTTTCTCTTGCCTTGTATCTTCATCAAGGAACAAATGTTTCTGGAGAGGAAGTGGCTAGATGCAGCTAAGGAGAGGAGGTAGAGGTAGGCTCCACCCAGCATTCTCTTCAATAATTGTTCTTGCCTACTTAAAGGGGCGATCGCCTACCCAGAGTTACCAGTAACCTGTATTGGACAGAGAAAGCTATTTTCACACCTCTACAAAACAAAATGAGCTTAAATTAAACTGAATGGTTCATAAAATACACGAATTATCACACAAACAACAGTGAACTAAAACAGATGTATGGAAAGCAAAAACAGCTTGGCCTCTATCTCGCAGGCAGCAGTACAATGATGAAAGGAGACTAAATAGAGATAACAGACAACTTTCTGAAGGACACAAACATAGGCAAGTACTTCTGATGAACAAATTAAAGGGACAGTAATAAAAAAAGTAATAAAGTCCACAATAAAAGCAGCTCCAATAATCTTGGAGTTGTAGTTCAAGAGTTATTGACTGATAAAGTATCCCCCTCCCGCTCCTTTTACCTAGTGTAAGCCATCTCCCTTCAGATGTGGAATATGGTCCTGGGACCAGACAGATCACAGCAAGGGACAAACTTCTCTTACTGTGAGCATAAGGAAAACCCTGAGCACCTTGACAGGTTTTTCCTTATGCTCACTGAAGATTGTCCCTCTCTATGATCCATCTGGACAGTCTTGCTGCTCTGAGATGAGCAGTGTTACATCAGTAAAAGGGGCGGGAGGGGGATACTTTATCATTCAATTACTGCTGAACAACAACAACTCAGACAGTATTGAAATAACACTCTCCATGGCCCAAATACTATAAAGATTAATTGGAGCTGCTTTTATTGTGAAACATTACTATCATTTAAGAGACATTTATTCTTTGGATTTAGTTCTCATTTAATCTAGTGTTGCTATATCTGAGTTAATTAATCTAGTGCTGTAATTTCCCCCAAGGACAATAAACGGTATTTTTTTTTCTGCCAGTCAATAATTAGATGCATCATTTGGTCTGTTCCAAATATAAGCAAATCAATCATGTGCATCCATACCGACCTATGGATTCATCTTTTAAATCTGGTGCAGCCGATCCCAGGGTTTAAGCTTCGATTTAGCGTTATCTAGGGTTTTGGTGCATCAATAAGCTTAGTAAATTAATCTGGTGCTCTCTTTCCCTTAGGATATCAAATACTGAACAGCCACATGCAAACTCCAATGAAATGTACCTAAAATTTGACCCTGCAAGCCTAGTCCTGCCTCCTCTTCCTTCCGTTTTATGTGAAACAACCAATGTGAAAGGACAGCGACAAGCTCAGTGCTGCTGCACAAAGAAACATTGAATCTTGAAGTAAAGACAAGTGCAGAAAAACAAGGAGCTCAACCACTATCTAGTCTTAACATACTAAGCATGTAATAGTTCAAAACGGAGTGCCAGAGGGGAGCCCAGAATATAGCCTCCCAATGCACTGGACCTCTCTCTGGCACTAAAATGGTTGAGGCAAAGGGAACAAAAGGGTCAAATGGCCACTCCAGTGATTATATTGATGTTTGCCTATCACTAAACACAAGCATCAATGTATGGAATCATTAAGCAAAGCAGCTTCCCTGGGGAACAATGTTGGATAGTGGGCTATTCAGGAAGATGTGCCAATTATTGCAATCGGTCTTTAAACCACTTCAGTGATAGAGGTCTCAATGTGCTAAAGACATATATAATTCACCTGGTATTCAGTTATTATTTTGCTTTCTATGGGAGGGGCGGGTCACTGACAGTAATTCTCCATAAAATGTGTTCAGACGGTCAGGAAATTATTACATCCTGACTCGCTCTCTAAATTCACAACAAAACAACTGCCAGCAGTGGGAATACCCTTGTTTTACTCAGTATGAAAAGCCCAATAAACATATAGATTGTCATTGTGTTAACTGCTCCTTTAAAAGTTCTCTGTTGGTAGAGTTAAACTGTCACACTTGCATGTGGCCTGCCAGATTCTATAACAGGCTAGGCAACACAAGGCTCTCCAGCAGCTGCAACTGCATCTCCCATTGGGTGGCGTTGTAGTCTGGCAGCAGCTGGAGCACCTCACATTACCCACCCTTGTCCAACAACTATGTCCACTTCCCCCCACCCCCAACTGCCCCATCCGGCAACCAAAGAAACAGACAGCAGAAGTAAACTCTTCTGCAAAGAGCTGGCTTAATTACAAGTCTCCCTCCTCCTCACTTGCTCAAGCCTAACCACATGCCCTCTTGACCCAATCCCATCTCAGCTCACTCAAGAAATTTCTCCTCTACTAACTCCAACTCTTACTCACTTATTCAACCTCTGTCAACTAGCACCTTCCCATCCTCTTTCAAACATGCACTAATCACACCCATCCTAAAGAAACCCTCCCTGGACCCAAACTCACTGTCAAACTATTGGCCCATTTCTCTACCTCCGTTCGACTCCAAACTCCTTCAGCATCTCACATATAATCGAATCACTAATTCCTCTTCTCCCATTCCCTGCTAGATCCTTTGCAATCCAGCTTCCGCTCTCATCACTCCACTGAGACCGTCCTCACTAAAGTGGCTAACTGTTTGCTTTCCTCAAAGTCAAAAGGCCACTACTGCCAACTTATTCTCCTGGACCTGTCAGCTACCTTTGATGCAGTAGATCATCCACTCCTCCTCCAACCTATCTTTCCTCCCCAGACCTCTCACTTTCCCTCCTATCTCAGGTATCTGACAGACTGCTGTGTCTTCCTGGATGCCCTCCCATCAACTCAAACTTAACCTTGGCAAACCGAACGGATTATCTTCCCTCCCTCTACAACCAGCCTTACCCCAGATATTACCCTTACTGTTAACAACTCTACCATCACACCAGCCCCTACAGCATGCTGCCTGGGGTCACATTTGACTCTGCCCTATACTTCATTCCTCACATCCAGTCAATCTCCAATTCATCCCACCTCCACCTCTACCACATCTCTAGAATCCGACCCTCTCTCACCCAAGACACTACCAAAATTATAATCCGAACACTCACGTCCCGTCTAGACTACTGTAACTCAATACTAATTGGCCTTCCTCTCACCAGACTAACCCCACTACAGTCCATAATGAACTCTGCTGCAAGACTAATCTACCTCACTCATCGCTTCTCTAACACCAGTTGCCTCTGCCAATCCCTACACTGGCTCCCATTAGGATAGAGAATTAAATTAAAAATTCTGGTGCTAACTTATAGAGCCCTCACGAAAATCGCAACCCCATATATTTCATCTCTCATTTCCAAATACACTCCCACTCGCCATCTTCACTCTGCACATGACCTTCTGGTCTCCACAGCTCTTATTACATCCTCCCACTCCTGCCCACAAGACTTCTCCCGTGCTGCACCTCAACTCTGGAATTCCCTCCCCCACCCCTTCAGACACTCCCCCAGCCTTCAGATGCTCTCAGAAAACTCACTTCTTCAGGGAAGCCTATCAACTACCTCCATACATTTTATCACCAAGAACCACCCCTTCCCTGGACCACTGCACTCAACAGCACTTCTTTCTCCCACCAACTGACCGGCAGTACATGTGGCAGTAGGCACTTACACCCAACAGCACTTAATCCTTCTGTGTCCAACCTTCCTTCCTCTAGACTGTAAGCTCTCATGAGCAGGGCCCTCTGATCCTTCTGTCCGCCACATTTTATGTGTACTATTTAACATCTCTGTATGTCTATTCCCTATTGTATAGTGCTGTGGAATTAGTTGGCGCTATATAAAGATTAATAATAATAAAATAAATTATAATGTCATATAACCTCTAATTTTTGGATTACGGAGCTTAAACCTCATGGCAAGCAAACAAAGAAAAGTAGATTCAGTGGTAGAAGTGGCTCTCATTTTGTTTAAACATAAGTACTTCCCTAGATAGATATAATTGCTGTATGATACGTACCAATCACATTGTGTATATAGCTAACACGCCTCCTCACAACAATAGGATTAAATAAACCTGAATGGCTTGGAAGGGCCAACTGTATCGGTTTGTAAATAATCAACTAGGAATCAAAACGCAACTCCCCACCAAACACAAACCCACAGAGTAAATAAGATTTTCAAAAAGGAGGAAGGGAATAAGAGGAGACATGGGTTGGAGGAAGTAAGAAGATGGGAGGGGGACGTGTAAAGTGCGGATTTGAAAGAGTGGTAAGGAGGGGGTGGAAGGGAGAGTGAGAAGGTTGTAGTAAGAAAGAAGAGAGGTAATGTTAAGTTGTTGATTATGGGAATGGACGATGACTGGGAATGTTCTACTTTAAAAATACAAATTGTAAGAGGGACAATGGAGAACTGAGAAACCCCTCCACACGTGCATTTGTACCCATATAATTGTGGACTTGTATACAGCATAATGATCAGTGGACAAGTAAAGAATGATACCTATGCATATTTTGCCCTGCAATCTTCTCAAAGCTTTGCTTCATGACAGTTCAGCATCACTGGAGTAAAATGAATCTCCATAGCCATCACCAGACAACTATGTTAATTCAATTATCTCCAGTACTGCTGGGTTCTCCAGTGAAAACAGACAAGTCTTACAAGCAGTGACCGGAGGAAACAGCCTCGCAGAATACACACAGCGATCACTTCTATACATGTCCAGTGATCAAGCAGATCCACACTAACATGGTGTGAATGGGGTGATGCATGCTCCATGTGGTAGTAAATAACTGGACCTTTGTGGATATTATGGGCCCATGAATGCCAATTCACATGGCAGAACACACAGATCCACTTTTACATCACTTCCAAATTTTTTTCTGGCCAGCAATGGTGGTATCGGCAGTTCTATATTAAAGGGATAGTAATACTTCGTTTTAACTTTATTTTATTTTGTAGGCATTAAAAAAAACATGAAGAATGATATAAGTCTTATATCTCAAACCTTTATAGTTTAAGAGATATTCACAAGCAAAGTTTCCCCCTCCCGTCCCTTTTGCCTAGTGTAAGCCATCTCTTCTCAGATATGGAATTCAGTCTATAAACCAGACAGATAACAGAAGGGGACACTCTTATTCCTATGAAAACAATGAAAGCCCTGCCCCCCTTGACAAGCTTTTCAGGTTTTTCCCTTATCTTAACTGAAGATTGTCCCTCTCTGCAATCTACCTGGGCACCTCCCTTCTGCTTTGGCTGAGCAGTGTTATATCAGTAAAAGGGGCGGGAGGGGGACACTTTGCTTGTGAATATCTCTTAAACCATAAAGGTTTGAGAGATAAGACTTATATCATTCTTCGTGTTTTAATGCCTACAGAATAAAATAAAGTTAAAACAAAGTATTACTATCCCTTTAAGAATTCTCCATGTTTTTAAGGAGGGTAGCTGTGCGAACAACTGTGCTGTTTAACATCAAGTGCCAGGAAGCAATGCACTGAACATCAGTCTGGCACTCAAATGGTTAAGGGCTAGAGATGTGTCTCTAGTCAGTCATTTCAGTCACTCACTTGTGATAGGCTGGAGGAGTACCTACTACTTGACCTGCACGCCTCCCCAACAAAAGGCTCAATATGAAGCCAGGAAGCTAAAAAGGGAAGACTGACCCCACAAAGCTAAACCTGGAAATAGGGTACACTTAGGAAGGAATAACTTTTAACCTTCTGAGTGCCAGAGGGGTACATTACATACCCCTCTAGCACTCAAAGGGTTAAAAGCCATGGCTGTACAACTACTGCACACAAAACTTTAACACTGCCAGGATTAACCATGTTTTTAGGGTACAGTTCTCAGTTGAAAAGTCAAGTTATATATCAGGTTGTAAAATTACTACAATTGTAATGCTTCTGTCAATATTTTGATTTAAGGAAATATTTACAAGTCCCTATCACAGCAGCGCACTACAAAAAATTCAATTAACATCTATGAAGTTTACATTGGGGCATGTGATTAACAAAGGTCATTAATTCATCTCACTAAACGCAGCAGAATACAAGATGAACAGTGCATCTGAATGGTGAGAACCTGTGATCATGACCTCCTACAGTCAGTATTAATGCACTGATATAGCCATAATCTACATCTGAGCACACATTTTCATTGTTTTATAGCTATAGATTGTTGATATGTTAAACCTTAGATTAAAATGTTTATATATATATATATATATATATATATATATACACACACACACTACATATATATACACACACACACACACACATATAAGACCTGCCCTCTATTTGATTGTAAACCCAGCATACTTGTACTAAACAAAACAAATGGATGTCATTGATTTCTCCCTGCAGCCAACTCTGACAATAGGATTGATCACAGACCTATCCTAGTCATGGCAGAATGCAAGATCAGGCAGAAAGGAGGGGAAATCAATGTGCACTGCCCTAAAAACATTATTCATTAAGTGTAACCTCTTTATAGGCATTGTCCTTTCAGCATTCTGTAGCTATAAAAAAGTATTGCAACTTAAACCTCTACCATATTATCTATAAAATCTTGGATGCCAGAGACATCTCCACTGCACTGAAAAAGCAATATAAAGATGTTTCTAGCACCCACATTGTTAAGACACATGCATCTATTCTATTCCTCTTGAATTAACAATAGACTTTTAGCACAAAGACAAAGCAGAGAAGTTGTGGGTCAAACCAACCTCACTGATGGACAGCTGTAGTCAAACTTAAAGGGATAGTAACACTTCGTTTTAACTTTATTTTATTTTGTAGGCATTAAAAAAACATGAAGAATGATATAAGTCTTATCTCTCAAACCTTTATGGTTTATGAGATATTCACAAGCAAAGTTCCCCTCCCCGCCCCTTTTACCTAGTGTAAGCCATCTCTTCTCAGATGTGAGTCTGGTTGTATGACAGTACAGATAACAGAAGGGGACAATTTTCTTTGTATGAAAACAATGAAAGCCCTTCCCCCCTTGACAAGTTTTTCAGCTTTTTCCATTATCTTAATTGAAGATTGTCCCTCTCTGCAGTCTACCTGGGCATCTCCCTTCTGATCTGATTGAACAGGGGGGGATACTTTGTTTGTGAATATCTCTTAAACCATAAAGGTTTGAGACATAAGACTTATATCATTCTTCATGTTTTTTTAATGCCTACAAAATAAAATAAAGTTAAAATGAAGTATTACTATCCCTTTAAGCCCCCTTTTGCTTGTTCATAAACAAATGAACAATTAACCTGTTGAGTGCCAGTGGGGAACAGAACGCATTGCAAAGCAATGCGTTCCATACCCCTATGGCACTCAAAGGGTTAAAGGACAAATGTCAACAAAAATACAGGATGATAAATATTTGAAACTACCATGTTATGCCTTTAATCCACCAAGCAAACCTTGGAGCTTGAAAAAGCATAATAATAATGTTATGAAAGAAAAAAAAAAAAAACTTACTCTTTTACTTAGACAAACAACAGGCCACATACTGCAGCCCAATGTACAACAGCAGCAAAGACATCCACAAAGCAGCCAACGGACATTAATTGGAAGGTTCTTCTTAAGACAACCGTTGACCCTGTTAATGCTAGATTTAAATTCTTCTGGTGCTACCTGGGAGAAGAAAAATATCCATGTTACAAAGAAATACACTTATTTAAAACCGAATGACATATCTCCATTGTATTGAAAAGCAATGCATTGAAAGGGATAGTAATGTTTTTCTAGACACAAAGCTCAGATTTTTCATCATATTTAATGGTATACTGCTGTACGATGCTCTTATTCTTCAAAATGTGCCAGTCAGGCTGTAATGATATGATGTTTACCCCTTAAGGACCTTTCCATGACATAAGCATCTTAGTCCAGTCCGGATCCAACAGGATCACAAGGAGGAACAATCTTCACACTGTTTTAGGAAAAACCTGCCCTCCTTCGCCAAGGAGTGCGTGGTTTTCCTTATAACAAAAGAGATAAGATTGTCCCTCGTTGTGATCTGTCAGGTCCCAGGACCAGTTTTCAGATCTATGGGGAAGTGGCTTGCGATCGGGAAAAGGGGCGAGAGGGATAAACGTCATCATATTATTACAGCCTAACTAGCACGTTATGATGAATAAGCGCAGCAGTACTATTAAATATGATGAAAAGATCTGAGCTGCATGTCAAGGGAAACACTACTATCCCTTTAAAACATTTCTAGCATCCAAGGGGTTAAGTAACACCCAGAGCTGTATGCACAAAAGAGGAATTGAAACAATTCAACTTTGCTATAACGAAGAAAAATTCTCAAAAGTCAGTGATTTAAATGACACTTTTAACCCCTTAAATAAACAGGAATATGATTTGTCTCAATGGAGCAGTTGCTTTGCCCCAAATTACTTCTCTTCTTTGTGCATACAGCCCTCAGTAGGCAATCCCTGTAAACATACCTTGCCAGTTAAAGATGATGGAAACTCTGCTTCAAATTTGTTGCTAAGACCAAAACTGAAAGAAAAACAAATTGTAGGTGATTTTACAAAATATTAAACATTACCCTGCACAAAAAAATAATAATAATTATACACTCCCTTACATTGATCGAGACTATACAAAGGCAACCAATGACTTTCCAGTAAACTGAATGAAATGTATTCAGCTCCATCATCCTCAGCTAGGCACTTACTGTGAAATATTCCAGACAAATAAGCCAAGCATGGACTATAATTTTATGAATATTCTAAATAAGGGCAGGCAACATGCAGCTGCTCAAAGGCAGGCTGAGGATGATGGAAGTTGCAGTCCAACAATACCTACAAGAAACAGAGCGTGCAATCCTGGGGGGTTATGCACTAAGACATGAAAAAGAGGTGATAAAGTGGAGATGACTTCTCCAGTGATATCACTTCTCCAGTTTCTAGGTTACTCTATACAGCCTATGCTCTAAGATCTCCAAAGTTGGAGAAATCTTAGTGAATTGGCTCCATAGAATAACATAGGAACTGATATGACTGGAGAAGTCATCTCCACATTATTGCCTCTTTATTACGCTTTATTGCATAACCCCCCCCTTGTCTAGAATGCCATGTCCTGGACAAAAGTCCCTGTGTCTAAGATAACCTGTCACTTTTCAGTGTCCAAAAATGAGAGAGTAATTAAAGGCAAACAGAAGAGAAAATGAAGATGGCAGCCCAGCATCTTCTGAGCAGCAATCTTTAGAGACCATATAAATAATCTATATTATCATGTAGAAACTGGTCATTTCCAGAGCTCTACAAAGAATTTTCATGTAACAGTGACGGTGGTATCTAATAAGTGGAGATATTCAGACAGAATAATACTGCACCAAAGGATGGAAATACAAATTCCCCAAGTTCCCATGGATTTAAATGGACCTTTTAACCCTTTCGGTGCCAGATTGGGGTACGTAAAGCAATGCACTGCATAACCCTCTGTCACTGAAATGGACAACACCTTAAATGCAATGTGTTGGAGAACTGTAGCATTCAAGGATTTAAACACCCCTCTAAATATCGGTGGGAGTATGTATTTATGCCCTATAGTACAATTGGTTTCCCCAAAAGTATTACATTTTGACTTACTAGATTAGGCTCAATGAGTTACCACCCATAGAATTTACAGTTTATTCTGATGTCTGTGTCACCAGAAGAGCATCTTGCATAACAAAAACAACACAAGAACCTGATAACCAAACCAGGCTTCCCTATTTCAGTCAGTGAAATATATATATATGGAACATGAATCAACCAAAGGGGAAGTCCATTACATAGTACTATGTTCATAAGCCAGAAATAACTTGAGTATGGCAAAGAAGAGCAGATGGTGCATACCTTAACCTGAACCACAAGCAGACGGTTTTGAACAGCTGCTTGTGTATACGCATGGGTGTGGGAAGAAAGGAAGGCTTCAGAAATGTCTAATTACCCAATTAAAGTCATGTTTCTGCAATTCACAAATCGATATATTATATACACACACACACACACACACACACACACACACAAACAAAGTATGTGTTTTATCAACACTTTGGCACTTCTATGTGTTCCCCAACAAAGACTGGTGGGCATCAGAGCTTTGTCCCCTGTATATGTTGTGACCTGGGGAAAAGGTGTGTCCATGTAAACAACCAGTGGCCAGCACTAACTGTTCTCTATCTGCCTGGGTGCATTTCTAGCTCTGTGTATATATTTTCAATAGATGTGCACTCATGGGTCTCAACTGTTTAGCAATGTTTATTGTTAAGTGATAGCAATCTATGTTTCAGTGTTTAAAATGCTCTCTTGTTGCCTTCTGGGAGATTTGATGATAGCATGCCAGCATCCTAAGAGTTCCAGCACTTGACTGACAACTGATACCTCCTATTGATTTAAATGGTGTTTGCAACCCATAAATGATAGAACACCAACACACTGCTCTGCAGTGACCACTACCATTCGTGGGGTTGCCCACCCCATTTTAGAAAATGGGATGCTGGGAAATTTGTTCACTGTAGGGTTTGTCCCTGAATTGCTCTACATTCAGTGGTGTGACCTGAATTCAGATTTCAGTAGAGGTTACTATTGACAGGAACGTGCAGATAATACACAAATGAACAGATTGCCTGCAATATGAAGGACCCCTGGCTAGGTAAATTAACCATTTAATGACTAAAGTGTTGGGCATGGCACCACTTCACAACACACTGCACATCGCTCAGGTTCTTAAAGAGCAAATCGTTTAAAGTAAGATAACTTCATAGAGTGATTGCTGTTTTCACGAGCATAATGTAAAAACTCTTCACTTAATGAAACATCTGGGGTAATCCACGTACACCACAGAAAAAGTATAAATACCACATGGTTTAAATGGAACGTTATTCCCTTGAACTTATCTACCATTCGATGGGTTGTCATTATTTTAACCCAATGTTTCCCATTTTGTGGTTTATTGTGTCATTTTCTTTTTGTATTTCCTTTTAACGTGAAATCAGTCTGGGTGTCCTGCAATACATACGGCACGAATATGTTACACACATCACCCTCTTCACTCGATCTCCATTAACCCCAACCGCTCACCACCCGCCGGTCTCCCCACCCAGGTCCTAACCCACTACCACCCCGCGCTCACCCCCTCCCGCCCGGCTGTCTTCCACTCCAGCTCTGTACTCTCTCTAGCCCGCGGCCTTACACTGTGACGTGACCGCATCCTCGCACTACCACCGGGTCCGGTGAGTACTTGAGGAGCTGCTCCTCCAGCGCCCGTTCTTCATCCTCTTCTTCCTCCTCGTAAATCTCATCGAAATCCGCCATTCCTAACTCTTAATAGTCGGACTCTAAATTGCTAAACTAGATATTATTTTCCGTCTCCCCGGTACCGTTACCAGGAAGAGGAGGCCGCCATGCCCCGTCGGAGCGTCATGACGGACAGACGGCTAGTAACGTCATTTTGGTCACATGACACACACAGAGACTCATAACTTTTTTTTCAATGTCAATAACTTTATTGAGCAGTACAGCAAAAATCTTAGGAAAACGAGCTCCTGGGAAGGGAAGATACTTAATGTAATTTAATGGATATAAACATAAGGTTATGCATTTGGGCTGTGGAAACAAACTTGCTACATATACTATAAATGGGGAACAACTTGGGGAATCCTCATTAGAGGAAGATTTAGGAGTACTGATAGACAATATACTCATACCTGGGAACTTTTTATTGTCTCCCCGGAGGTGGGGTCCTCTGCTGCCGTGGGTAGTGTGAAGAATAATGCGTATCTAGGGTTGCCACCTTTTCTTCAAAAAAATACTGGCCATGGCATTCCTTCCATAGACTTAACATTGGACAGAAGCCAATTTTTTACTGGCCTGCCGGTAAAATACCGGCTGGGTGGCAATCCTATGCGTATTGCATCAAAAAGGGGTGTGTTGTAATATGAGTGCCAGGGGAGGGCTTAAAAGAAGGCTGGGGGGAAGGAGCTACACCGGGGGAAAAAGTGGAAGTGAGTAGAGATTCAGTAGAAACTCCCCACACCTGGAGGACTCAGCCTCTGCCTCGGAGACCCGGTAAAGCAGTGCCAAAACTGGAGTCTCTGGGGCAAATCCGGAGAGTTCCCAAGTGTGAACATACTTGATAGCAGTGTGCAGAGTCACTCAGCTGCTGCAAGAGCAAATAGGGTACTAGCCTGCATAAAAAGAGGTGTAGATGCAAGGGATGCTGATAGGTTAGGCGTCGTCTAGAATATGGGCACCAGTTCTTAAAAAATATATTGTTGAACTGGAAAAGGTGCAGAGACATGCAACAAAACTGATAAAGGGATTGGAGGATCTGAGTTATAAAGAGAGACTAGTCAAACTGGGTTTGTTACATTAGAGAAGAGTAAAGCTATGGAATTCTTTGCCTCAGCATGTTGTACTTGCAGATAATGCAACTGCTATCAAAAAAGCAATGGATGCCTATCTAGCACAGAACAATATTGAAAATTTTGACAGATGGCTTCAAAGCAGATAGGGTGTTGATCCAGGGAACTATCTGACTGCCATTTGGAGTCAGGAAGGAATTTTTTTACCCACTTAGGGCTGAATTGGAAATTGCTCCAGTGGACTTTTTTTTTTGTCTTCCTCTGGATCAACAGGGGTATTTTTGGCATGGGCTAGACTTGATGGACATGTCTTTTTTCAGCCCCATCAACTATGTTACTATGTAAGAAGGGGGGAAGATATCAAAAAGAAGGAGAGGGATTAGCGAAAATGAACCACAATATGGGGAACAAAGAGACTAGGAAGAAGAAGGAGGAAAGACAGAATTTTACTTTTTTTCAATTCCTTTTCTTCCTGGTCTACATAGGCACAACTAGAGAGAGATATCTGCCTCACAGTGAATGAAGAAATATTACTAAAAGGCTCCCCAATCCCAATGTTCAATAAAGGAAAACCAGACAGCAAAAATATGCCACATTAGAGTTTATTTGCATGGGAGGTCCAAGTGCTGAATACTGAGACCTGAAGGAAAAGGAGTTGACAGGTAAGTAAATTTCCATGTTTCCTTCAAGTCTCCTTGGCAGCTGACTAAAGAGATATAAATCTGAACAAAAGGGTGTATTAAAAACTGCCTCCAAGATTTTTTGCCCAAAGGCAGCCTCCCTTGCTGCTTGAAAATGTATAATGTTTCATGAACTTATGGACACTTTGTCTGGTAATGGCTCTACGTACCTGTTTGATGAAGCCTGCACTTTCTCTGCCTAAACTATGAAAATGGCTCTGGAAGGATGTGCCTTAAGGATTGGGGTTCCATGTTTTGTGCTTGACATTCTTCATCAGCTTAGATACCCCAGCAATATTAATATGGCAGCCTTGTATGCTTTTTTTTTTAGAAATACAGAAGAAGTTTATAAATAAGAAAAAGAGAACAAGTCTTCAGGTATAAAATCCTGGGGAATCCTGAGCGTGACTTGGAATCTGGCTTAGAGAATAAAAATGGTTTCTCAACAAATAAGTCTTGAAGCTGGCTAACCCTTCTAAGAACTACCAATAGTACTGACTTAAGGGACAGGAAATTCAGAGGAATAGAGTCCAATGGTTCAAACGGATCCTGAACCAAAGCCTTCATGACAAAATTCATATCCCATTGAAGAAAAGACAGAACTGTTGTCAATGAATATGGATTTCAGAAATCTTATTAGATATGATCTTCAAAAGGTTGTCTCATGAAGCTTGATTGAAGAAGCACATTGATGATCTTATCCGATAAACCTTGACCACTAAGAAGTTTAGACATACAAAGAAATATGACTAAAGATTGCTACAATATATCAGGCAAGTCAGAGAAGCAGAACACTCACCCAGGTGCTAAGGCATCGCACATCCGGAGCAGCCCCCAACAGCCTCGGCTAAGGCTTCAACATTCTCTTCTAATTGCATCGGCCTAAGGTGGATGGCACTGCAGGTACAGATAGTTGCAAATTAGTGCAGAATGAAAAAAACTGTGGAGAACAGTCTCTGTATACCTGTCCATCACATGTTTAAAACTGGACCCATCTTTCAACAGCCTGGTTGTCTTTTTGGATAAGCAGCACCTGTGTATCAAACTTGGGAACATGATCCTAACAGTCTAAATCCTTGGCATCAAAAGGAAACAGACTCTTAAACGTCATGGGGAAGGACAGAAGTTTCTCTGGAGTAGCTTATTTTTGAATGAGTAATCCAATTCTGACCTGATGTTCTTCACCAGCATATCTATACATTCCATGGGGATGTTCTCTCTGCTACCTCCTTCCATGGAGTCCTCTGAATATGAGTCTGTTTCCTTGCTAGGTCTTCCAAAAATGGACATACCTTCTCTGGGTGACAGGCAGAATGAATCAGCATAATCCTTTTCCTATCTCCTCAATGACCAGGTTTCCCTAGCAACTGATGTAAAAAGAGAAACCATGGAGAAGAAGTCAGCACATTTATTGGCTTGAACCAGAAAGAGACCTTGGCCTCTGCCAGAGAGTTGTCATCCTTGAAGCAAGAAGGGCAGTTTTTCTGGTAACATTCATTCAAACTAGTTCTTAAAAACAGGCAGGATGCTCACATACGATTATCCACATGACAGAATAAAAATAGAAAAAAAAGTAGAGGGGAAAATTATATTACCCAGACCCAGACCTCAGTAAGCATGAATAATTTTCTCAGACTTATAGTGCAATGCTAGGAAACCGGGATGGAGCCATCCTGGTTTACAGCAGTCCATGCAGGGGGGAGTTTGAAAAATGCCACCTGGTGAAAAGGAAATAAGAAAATGCTGCCAAAATGAAGGGGCAGGAGACTGGAGGGGAGCGCACCCTGCCACTCTGCGCCTACTCCCAGTGTTTGGAATACACAGAGTGAAAACTCCTCTGCTCTTTAACCCTTTGAGTGCCAGGCGGTACGGAATGCATTGCAAAGCAATGTGTTCCGTACCCCTCTGGCACTCAAAGGGTTAAAATGGCTTTCCTTGCAAGCTTGGAACACAGGAGCTGGAAGAGGCTCAGCTCATTGAGGGCAGCTAGAAAGAGCTGCTCACACAGAAAATTGCAGACATGACTCAGCAAAGGATGTTAATAGAAAAGGGGATGACCAAGGAGGATAACAATACTCCCTCCAGGACTGGCTGCAGTGGTGCTTGTCTGGAAGCACAGAAATAATGCAGCTGGGATAAAAAAGAGAAGAAACCTCTGCCCTTGAGAGAACAGGTAAAACACTGGAGATGAAGTGGTGGGGAGCCCTTTTATTGTTTCTCTTCTGTCCTTGTCCTACATGGTAGAGAAAAACACAAAGAAAAAAAACTCATATATATTTATATAATATATATATATATATATATATATATATATATATATATATATATATACAGGGCTCAAAATTTCCACTCGCCACTAGCCAATGGCGAGTGAAAATTTAGCCCTGGCGTGTAGAAATTCAGCCCTGGTGGGGCTTGCAGTGGCGAGTAACTTTTCAGGTCTGTCTAGTAGCAAAGGACTTAAAATTATAAGCCCTGTATATATATATATATATATGTATATATGTGTGTGTGTTTTAAAAGTAGTCTAATGCATTTTACAGTGTGTAACCACTGCTTTTTCAAAGACTAAATGAAAAGTTTTATGTAGCAATAAAACATTTTTACCAGTTTTTTTCTTTGTTTTTTTCTTTTCTTTTTTTTATATTGTTTTTCAGTTATCAGTTACTGGTTCATTTATTCTGGATACTGCAACCATCTGAGGTTACTTTTTCCACATTGGGATTTTCAACAAGTTCATCATGCCACCAGACACTGTACCAAGGCACCTGAGTGGAGACAGATGAATACACTATGAGTATCATTCTATGAGCTACACCACTTCGATGATTAATTGATCTACACCATTGGACACCCTGCATTTTTGTCTTTTATGTTTCTAATTAGGGAAATAAAGCTGTACAATAAAATAAAGGGAAATTAAAACTGAAAACCCTTATCAAGCTAAAATATTATCCATGTGTCCCTGTCAACAACTATGTTGCTCCACTAGCTCAGGGGTTAATATCCTTCACATGTATGTATGTATGTATGTATCTTTATTTATATGGCGCCACACAGTGTACGCAGCACCTTACAATAGACATATGGTACAATAAATAAGAGGGGATGAAATAAGTGCGACATTCATAGAAACAATGGGAGAGAGGTCCCTGCCCCAAGGAGCTTACAGTCTAAATGGATAAAGGGAGACATACAATGGGGTAAGAGGGTGTTAAGTGCTGAGATTACAAGTGCTGAGTTTGGCCAAAGGCAGTGCATGGTCCTAGTGCTCCAGAAGATAAGACTTCAGGGTAGACTTAAAGACAGAGGGGGATTTTTCTAGGCGTAAGGAGAGGGATATGGAGTTCCATAGGTATGGAGCAGAAAGCGAGAAAGGTTTGAGACGGGAGAGGGCAGAGGGTGTGGATGGTGCAACAAGAAGTGCATTGTGTGCTGAGCGAAGGAAGCGGCCAGGAACATAATAGGAGATGAGGGAAGAGATGTAAGGAGGGGTAGCAGTGTGGAGAGCGTTAAAGGTGAGAAGAAGGACTTTGTAATTGATGCGCTGCTGAATTGGGAGCCATGACAGATGTCTGAGAATTATGTGGGCAGGTTCAGTTTTTGGGGAGAGTGTGGTGATTCGTGCAGCTGAGTTTAAAACAGATTGCATAGGTGAAAGATGAGTAGCAGGGAGGCCAGTTAGTAGGATGTTGCAATAGTCTAAGCGGGACAGAATGAGGGCACGTATAAGAGTTTTAGTAGTTTGTTGGGAAAGGAACGGGTGGATTTTAGCAATGTTACGGAGAAAGAAGCGAGATGATCTAGCCACAGAGTTAATGTGAGGGGAGAAGGAAAGAGAGGAATCAAATATGGCCCCAAGGCATCGTGCTGAGCTGACCGGATCAATATCAATTCCATCAACTGTAATGGTGAAGCTAGGTGTTCGGCAAGGTCTTGGTGGGAAGATTAGCAGTTCAGTTTTGGCCATGTTAATCTTCAGCTGACGCTGTGCCATCCAGGAGGAAATGGCCAAGAGGCAGTCTGAAATTTGCAGCTGGATTTGTGGTGAAAGATCAGGAGTGGAGATGTAAATTTGGGTATCATCAGCATATAGATGGTATTTAAAGCCAAATGAACTAATAAGTTCACCCAATGAAAGTGTGTACAGTGAGAAAAGCAGAGGACCCAGAACGGAGCCTTGAGGCACCCCCACAGACAGAGGGACCGTGGAGGAGGTGTTATTGTTAGAGGACACAAAAAAGGAACGTTGTGAGAGATAGGAGGAGAGCCATGAAGCAGCTTCATTTCGGAAACCAAGACTGTGGAGAATTTGAGCAAGCAGAGAATGGTTAACTGTGTCAAAGGCAGAGGATAAATCGAGTAGTATAAGTATTGAAAACTGTCCTTTGGCTTTTGCAGTCTGGAGATCATTAGCCACCCTGCAGAGAGCGGTCTCAGTTGAATGACCGCACCGGAAACCAGACTGCATCGGATCCAAAAGACAGTTAGAGCTGAGGAATTTGGTTATTTGGGAGAAGACCAGGCGTTCTAGGAGTTTTGAGGTAAGAGGCAGAAGGGAGACAGGTCGATAGTTAGAGAGACAGGAGGGATCAAGGTTAGTCTTTTTGAGCAGGGGTTTAATTTGTGCCTGTTTGAAGGAAGAAGGGAAGGTGCCTGTGGAGAGAGAAGTGTTGAAGATGTGTGTTAATATAGGTGTAAGGACTGCTGCAAGTGGTTTGAGTAAGTGGGAGGGCAAAGGGTCCAAGGAGCAGGTAGTGAGGTGGGTAGATAGGAGAAGCTGAGAAACTTCTTCCTCTGTTATTGGGGTAAAACTATCAAAGTATGATGAGGGGGGTTTGGGGAGAGAGAGTTCGGAGGCAGATGGAATAGTAGGAATCTGTTTTTGAATAGATTCCACCTTGTGCTTGAAGTGATCTGCAAAAGCTTGAGGTGAATGTATGGGGTGAGAGGAAGCAGTGGAAGGATGGAGCAAGGAGTCAAAGACTGCAAAGAGACGGCGCGGGTTTGATTTATTGTTGTGGATTAGTATGGTGTAGCATTCTTGTTTAGCTTTTGATAAAGCAGAATGCAGGCAGGACAGCATACATTTGAAGTGGATGAAATCTGCATGTGAGCGAGATTTCCTCCAAAGGCGTTCAGCAGAACGAGTGCAGGAGCGTAGGAAGCGGGTGTGGGAGTTGAGCCAGGGTCGTGGATTGACTTGACGACTCCGTTGTGGTTTCAGTGGGGCAAAGGAATCAATAGCAGAGGGTAGAATGGAGTTGTAGGAGTTAACTAGAATGTCTGTGTCAGAGATGGCTAGCAAAGAGGAAAGATTGGAGTTAAGTGAGGCGCTCATCCCAGCAAGATCAAGTGAGCGGGTATCCCTTATAAATCTGTTGGTGGGAGGGATGGGGGAAGGGGCAGTGTGAGAAAGAGAGAAGGATATAAGATGGTGGTCTGATAGAGGGAATGGGGAAACTGTGAGAGAGGAAAGGTCCAGACCCTTAGTAAAAACAAGATCGAGGCAGTGACCAGCTTTGTGAGTGGCACTGTCGGTCCACTGCTGGAGATCAAGGGAAGCGGTTAGGTCTAGAAGACGGGAAGCCCAGGGGACAGAGGGGTTGTCAATATGAAAGTTAAAATCACCCAGAATAAGGACAGGATTGTCAGTGGAGAGAAAGAAGGAGAGCCAGGATTCAAAATCTGAGAGAAAGTTTGAAGGAGAAGAGGAGTTAGTAGGTGGCCTGTATATTACAGCCACGCGCATAGACAGGGGGTAATAGAGCTGGATTGCGTGTACTTCAAATGAAGAAAAGTGCACACATGGTGGGATTGAGAGGGTCTGGAAGCGGCAGCGGGAGGAGAGAAGGAGACCTACCCCCCCACCTCAACCAGTGGATCGAGGGGTGTGTGAGAAGCAGAACCCTCCATGAGAGAGTGCAGCCTCCACAGCTGTGTCCTGTGCAGATAACCAAGTTTCTGTAAAGGCAAACAACTGCAGTGATTGCTCACAGAAACAATCATGAATCACATGGCTATCCCACGTTGTATTTTCAAGGCTAGGGGAAAGCTGCTGCCAACTTCCACTGCTGTTCGGAGACAGTTGGTACGGGAGCTGGGACTGAGGTATTCAGCCCTCATAGAACCAGTGTTCCTATTCAGAACTAATATCCCACAAATCAGTGGTCTCCTATGGGGAGAAGAAAAAGCTCCCATGATCTCTGAGTAAGGAATCTGACATCACCCAGCTGTGCAGATATCCATGATCTCCACAGCAAGCTCAGAGACATATGAGTTATAATAAGCTGTGGGAGCTCTGTTTTCCTAGCTCTTAGGGCATTGGTTTAAATGGGTCTTGTACTGATCAGATACTGCCTCTTTAATATGTGGTTTTCTTTATGTAACACTCTTACTTACAGGGATGGTAGGTCCTGAAACTGCTTAGTCTGTAACTCACTGGAAATACATCAGGTGGACATCATTTATATGTGTATGTCAATTCCCCAGGTACACCTCACTTGCAGGCTTCTCCCTCTCCAGCTCACTCCTCCAGGGCATGGGTCCAGCTGGATCAGTGTGTGTGCATCTGTTGCATAATAGAATCTCAGATGGGTGTAAGAGGTTTTCAACAATCGGTTCAATTCACATAATCGAGTGTGTTGGAGACCACTCTCTCATATTCAAGGGGTTTAAAAACATTTAAATTTTGAATTTTTAGTTTAGTCCCCTATGATGCAGCTGGTTTGGCCCAGAATTACTTCAGTTCTTAACCCCTTAAGTACCAGCGGTCCAGGGAAGTTACCTTCCCTTAAGGACTGCTTTGATCCTTGCCGACGTGCCGGTACACGTGACCTGTAACGCGTACCGGCGCACCACTTTGAGGCCTAAGAGAGATCTCTCCGGTCTTGGAGCGATCAATTTTAGGCCCTCTTTTTACTTACAGCGCTCCCAGTAGAGCGCTGTAAGTAAAAAGTACGTGACATGCTATGACCGTCACTGGTCCTTAAGGGTATAAGGACCGTGACGGTCATACCACGTCATGTAGTCCTTAAGGGGTTAATAACCAACTTCGTTGTTAATATTTAGAGGACAGTGTGAGCAATAGAGTGTGTACCATGCAAAAGAGGTGTGTGACCTTAATATTTGGTCATTTTTATTGTTTGTTTCACTAAGCTAGTGTGAGATTTTGTGCTGTAAACTGTGATTTGTGTATGTTTGTGAAGAAAAAAAAATCAGAAAACTACCATTTTCATGCTTTGCAACATTTAAAAAATTGTCCAGGGATACTTTTCTTCTGAATAAACATTACCATGCCTAAATATTACATGGCATGCTCAGAACATATTAACCTTTTAATGGCAAGCACATGGAACGATGGCTTGAGGTTCAATTTTAAAACCAGGAACAAAAACAGATCCAGTAAGAGGGAGTCAAGCAGGGAACTGAGTCCTGCTTCGTTAAGATCGGCAGGAACAGATTCTGAACACTCCCACTACCCACCTAAAGAATCTAGAAAATGATGCAGTCCTGGAAATGTTTCACAGCTCAACCATCTCATCTTCTCCTCCAACAGATATTCCAGATACCTCATCTCCTCTTTCACCAATATCAAGACTAGAGAACCTGCCTGAGACTAGTAATCCACCTAAGATTACCTTGCCTGAACAATTTGCAGGGAATCTCATTGAATACTGAGGGTTTATTAACTAGTATCTTCTTCATTTGAGGAATCTACTGCACACTTTTAGCTCCCATTGATGATGCCCATGTGAGCACAAGAGGAAAAGGGGGATGCTTCAAATCATACAATGTGTCTGGTTACATAATATCAATAGTGTATACTCACAGAGAATGTCGTCCAGTGAGGAATCCCATATTCATTGGCTAATGCGCATCTGGAAAGCATCCTTACCCCTGCTCGAGCTTTCAATGGTTAATTCAACTAACAATCCGTTTTTAAAAAGTTATTCAAGGTTTAGTAAAAAAAAGTAGGAAACCTATAAAAATCAATAATAAAAACGGATGACTAATGAGTTTCAAGGTCCACAGGACATTTCCATCAGGGTTACAGACTTCATTAATTCAGAAGAATTTATATTAATTAAAACTGAGAGAATGTTGTCTTCTACAATGCATATCGAGCAGGGCCCTCTGATCCTCCTGTTCTCCACATCTGATTGTACTATTTAATACCTCTGTATGTCTATTCCCAATTGTACAGCGCTGCGGAATTAGTTGGCGCTATATAAATAAAGAATAATAATAATAATATGGTTTGTCCTGGAATTGCAGAAGAGTTTAAGCTCCACACACCTCAAAACATACGAAAAAAAATGAAAAATAGCTTAAAGGCCACCATAAATTAACATTCATGATCAAAAGCAGCCAAATTCTGGTTTTAGTTTGGAATGGAAGAACTTTTACTAAAAGCCCCACCCGTGATTTGTTGGTTATTTAATACGTAATCAGTGAGACTAAATGACTTGGTTACTATAGGTTACATTTTCTCCCATGTCTTTAGGGATTTGGGGCTCAATTCTGTTAGAGCCAGCAATAAAATAAAATGGTGAGGGTAGATTGGAAGTCACAGTTTGGTATTATATTATCTGTGCTGTGGTCAACCAGAGAGGCTTAAATATGCATGATGGCTGCTAGTTTAGCTCCCATAGAAATCAGTGGGACAGCCCAAGCCGTTTCCAACTCTGTTATATGCAGTGAGTGTTAACATGTATTGAGGGGATGAAAATTCTGCTGAAATTTCTGTGCCTCCCAAACCCAGGCATACAGTCCCCAATGTATGTTAAAATCCGCCATCATACATGAGAACAGCAACAACAAAAAAACACACAACAAAGCATGCACTTTGAGTTAGCTTTACATCAAAAACTACAAACACAAGGAACACCCTCCCATAACAGTAAAAATATTAAAAGTGGGGGGGAGGAGCTAGCTTCGGACCAAGATGGTCACACTTCACTTGAGCTCCTAGAATAACGAGCTACTTCATTTTATTTATCAACTGTATAAGCTCTCAGACGGCTGTTTTACTTGATAAGCATCTTCCATATTTAACGGGGATTCCTGTCATACCTTTTGCTAACTGGAGCTGTACTTAAGATGTCATTACGACGTGGATGTTTCTTTTCACTCCACTCCAACCGGAGAGCGCTACTGCACGCCATGATGGAGATTGGTCTGCCTGCACGGAGGAGAGCTGTCTTCACTTGCTTCCCTGTGCGTGTTGTTGCCTCTGATGTCGTGCCTCCTGGGGCACCCCCGACTTCACCTCCCACTACTCACCTTCTTTTGAAAACCCCTCTACCAGTGATACAGCACCCGCCGCCACCATTGCAGGAGAGCTTTGGCGCCCTTCGGACTGAGCTACGACGGATTGTGCATGAAGAATTCGCTGCTCTGTGGCTAGACAATGTGTATGTACCCTGCAGCGCAGCAGTGGAGGATCACCCCGTGGCGATGGAGATGGGTTCTGCGGAGAAGGTTCCTGGCCCTCCACTTGCTCTTGCAAATGAGTTACACCTGCTGCTGTCTAACACCAATATATCCAGTGCCAATTGTTCCAGTGTGGCACACATTGCTTAGGGGCAGTCAGCCCTGATCTCGGGAAAAGTGCTGGCATTGTATTTTGATATTAAGTGTTGTAGGATATTGTGCACTTCCTCTGTCTCCATGCTGTGGGATTCTACATATTGCAAAGGTGCCTTCCAGTGGGACCCTGGGATTCTGACTCTGTCTCTTCACTGGGCTAGTTTCTTGTTCCTGAAAGCCCCGGTTTGTTCCACTTTGTATTATGCTACTCCTAACCTGGATAGGGGATGGACTTACTCCGCACTCTACTTCTTTATAGTCTAGATTCGACTGGACACTAAGGATCCCTCCTGAAATTCATCATATACCCACTGGGACTCCCTTTGTGTTTTGATCCCTGGAAATATGGCCTCCTTCTGCCTGTCTTAGGACATTTACTTACCCTTTTACTTTCAGCATCCTTCTGTTTATTTGCTTGTCCTCTCCCTTTGGCCCGGGTGGGGGTAGACCTTGGACTGCTTCTGTTCAATGTCGTGAGGATTTGTTTTATCACCATTATGTTTTTTCATGCCAAAGTGCCTTTCCTATTACCATGGTTATTCAGCCATGTTGCACTTTTGTTCAGTCCCCAGACTCATCGGTGCCGCCCCCGGTCCAGTGCGTGGGCAGGGGTTGGCTCTGGTGACTCTTTGACTTTGGGAATGCTAGACTTGTGACTTGATATGTGACACAGTGTGTTAAATCTGTTTTATTACCCAGTCCCCTGTGAATTCCTCTTTTGATAGCACTTAATATATATTGTGCATTGTCCATCCTTCCGGTACGATTTTACATTACTTTTCTATAGTTCATCAAGCTTCCCATACTTAGCCCCCTGTCCCTTTGCTCCTTCCTCTTAGGGGGTGCTCATACCCTCCCAGCTGGTTCTTATCTCTGCTGTTATTCTGATATGCAAAGCTCTTGACTTAAGTTTTCTGTTTCCTCTAGTGGCTAGCCCGCAGACATTGTCCTGGCCCTCATATTTTCATTACCATTAAACTGTTATTCTGTGGGAAAGCTTAACTCTTTGAATTTAACCATAACTCCATTGTCTACACTTTAGGTGGCTTGATTACTGATATCTGTAGATTTTGGTCCTTCGACCCCTCAATTTCTGCCTTTGATTCTCCCCCATCCCCTTCCCCTCCCCTGTGTCCTTTAACAGTACACAGGAACTCTGACTCGAGATCGGTTAACTTTTGCCCTTTTTACTATCGTACTATTGGTTTTGAACTACTCATTTAAGCTATGTTCTAGCCTATTCCCAAGACCTTCAATAATATCACAGCAGATACCGTTCTGACTACTTGCTAAATGGAGCAGATTGCCTTTTAGAATGTTCATACATGATTCCTGCTGTATAGTCAGTAGATCTATTCTTGCATCCTGCATGATTGTTTCAGTTATGCCTATGTTTGTTTGCACTACAGTGCATTTTCTTTTCCATGTTTTCATTGATCACTGTACAGTCGACCCTGTATAACTGTTATTATGACTCTGTAACCATTGCCTGATATTTCTATCATTTCGACATCAATAATGCTGAAAAAAAAAATGGATGAATATATATATATATATATATATATATATATATATATATATATATAATTTACTGTTGTATTAAGGACTCATTCAGGGTAAAGCTTTCTGGTAAACATTTGGAACTGCGTATTATTTTATTTATATTTTACCTTTAAACTCCTGGATGTCTAGCATCAAAGGGGGTTAAAGAGGGGGGTTAAAGAGGCAAAATGGTTGTAAGTGTAAAAAATTCGCTCATTGGTCGAATGTGCCTCCCACTCCCGCCTACAGGACTTCTCCCGTGCTGCACCTGAGCTGTGGAATTCCCTCCCCCGCCCCATCAGACTCTCCCCCAGCCTTCAAATCTTCAGACGCTCCCTGAAGACTCACCTCTTCAGGGAGGCCTATCAACTGCCTCCATAAACATCATCACCAAGATTCACCCCTTGCACGGACTACTGCACTCAATGGCACTTCTCACTCCCACCCACTGACTGGCAGTTCATGTGGTAGGAGGCACTTAAACACAATAGCACTTACTCCTTCTGTATCAAACCTACCTTCCTCTAGACTGTAAGCTCTCACGAGCAGGGCCCTCTGATCCTCCTGTTCTACACATCTGATTGTACTATTTAATACCTCTGTATGTCTATTCCCCAATTGTACAGCGCTGCGGAATTAGTTGGCGCTATATAAATAAAGAATAATAATAATAATAATAATAATATTACAGCTTTTTCCTGATGTTAAAAAAAAAAATATATATATATATATTAAAAGTAACTTTACCCCACTTCCCCCACACTCCCCAAAAACTAACAGTCAAATGTGTAGAAGCCACTGTCACCCCACCGTTCCAAGAAAACCCAACATCAACAAAAACTGAGCCCCCTTTCCCATCCTCTCAAAACAGATGCAGCACTGAAAACAGTGAAGTCCCCTTTCCCCCAACCTTCCCAAGTAAAACAACATTAACAAGAATGAAGCCCCCCCAAACCAGAACCAACATTGAAAAGAATGTAGGCCCCTTTTCCACTCCCCATCTAAAACACTTACTTTGATGTCAGAGGTCCAGTGGTGTCCAGTCCGTGATGAGGAAAGAACCGCCGCCAAGTTCTGCTTGGTTCTTTGCCCGAGCCAAAGTGATAAAAAAAAATGAATAGAGATTGGCTTTTATATGGCCAATCACTGTTTGGCTCTTTTCCCGTGCTTCCATTGGCTGGGAGGTGGGGATACACAGGGCACAGAACATACTCTAGAGTAGTCTCACCTCTCAGCCAATCATCATTCAGAGGAAGCGGTCACTCAAGTGTGTAATGTCACCACAGTCACCACCTCCATCTATCCAATCATTAGCTTCATTATTTTCATGGGGTTTTTTTCCCGAGGAAAAGGGGGGTCCATTTTGGTGGATTTATTTTTTTGGGGGAGCCGATGGAGGATACAGGGGCCACTATTACTGTTGATTTTTGTGTGTAAGGTTTGTGGTAGTGGAGTTACGTTAACTTTGAATGTTGTAACGATTAATGGAGGGTGGTGGGTGACTGATTGTGTGAAAGGAACTGTCTCACAGTTGATGTTTGACACCCCAGCACTGTGTCAAACATTGTGCATTACCTATTTCTCTTTGATCTTCCTGCTTCTGTCTGTATTCTGAATGAGTAAGGGTCAACAGAAAGCTGCAAATAACATTAGAATACAAATGTTCATAAATGACCCAGCTGGGCAGGTAATAGAATACCTCTGGGGAATGGATATGTTTGCTGGTAGGTCCTTGTTTTTGCTTTATCAATTGTTTTACCAGCCCTAATAGAATGAGCCCTTGGGTTTTAAGATGTCTAGTTTTAAGTTTCCTTTCCCTTTTGCTTTTCTCTCTCATTTGGTAGGGCACCCCTACTTTATTACTTTGTCCTTTTCATCTCCTAAGATGCACTTAGTCATTTCTTCTACAGCCAATATGTGCCTCCCATCTACCTTCTGTCTGGCGTTCCTGGAGATCATATTCTTGGTATATATTTATTCTTTTCCAGAGAGAACCGCAAATTTACTGTAAATCTTACCGCCAAGTTTTTCTAGCTTTGACCTCTAGTAAGAGCAAAGGTGTTGCTATCTTATTAAGCAAAATTGCCCTTCTACAGTCAAAACAATTTACAATTTTCTATGGTGGCAGGCACCTAATTCTAATTTTTCTTCTAAAAACAGTTATTGCAGTTCTCAGTGCTCTTAATTATTCCTAATAATTTTTAAAGATCTCCAAATGAAGACCTCCACAAGCATGCTATCTTCCTTGATGGAGATTGTAAGTCTGTACTTGATGGTTTTTAATATATCCTGTCCCTTACCCCTATTCCATAAGAATGTCTCAGCCCAAATCTCTAAATCCCTACGCTATCATATTTCTCTAAACAGCCTTTATGAATCTTAGAAGGTTTGTAATGGCAATGGCTGAAACTATACATTCTATTCAGTTCTCCATAAAGTGTATACCAGAATGGAAATCATTTTTGATTCCCTTTCTAGCATGTTGATTTCATCCGACACTTCAACTGTCTGCTGGACTGATCATGAGGTTTAGCTATCCTTCTGAAGGTAATTTCCTGTTACTAGACAAAATAATTAAGAATTTCATTAGTTCTTATCTTACCACAAAGGGTACATACACTGTCAGTTTATTGAGCTAGCCTACCCACTGCAAAATAAAGTAAGTGAACATTTCTTTCTCTATACACTCTATAATGGATAAAGTGAAGGAAAACTAAACTCCCAGTTTGCATAGGAAACAGTTAATGGTTATGGTTTGAACACAAATTCTGTGAAAAGGGTAATAAAGCAGATTCCATTCTGGCAAAACAGATTAAAAATGCTATGAACAAGAAATTAAAATTAACTCAGGTTCCCTCACCTAGTACTTTTAAATATTAATTTCTTAGCCTTTGCAACCCATCACTGCATAAACCAGTCTCACTATTATGAAGAACTGGTAGGCTGTATCCTGGCTAAATGTAACTACATTCTCTTTCTAATGAGGATCAATTCTGCCACAAACAACAACTGACTAAAGATGAACCTGAGGCAATTCTCAAACACATAAAACCTAACAAAGCCACTGGACCTGATAGTCTCAAAAACCACAACTACAAAACCTTAACTCCTTAACTGACCACATGCTTTCCTTTTATAATTCCTTTCTATTAGTGCTCAGATTTGATACCCATGATGTTGGCCATTATTATAATGATACTTAAGCTTTCATGGAAAGTTATAGGCCTATGTCTCTGTTAAATAATGATCTAAAAATTTCTGAAAAAAATCCTGAATTCTTTACTGTGAAATGTGATCTACAGGGATCAAGTTGGTGGAGCAAGGGACAACACAAGAAGAACCATAGATATTATCAGTATTATTAATTCCTCCAAATTCCCTTCTTTGTTTATTTTACCTTGTGAATAGTTTATGTTCTCATTTTAGTATCCATGGAGAATGTATCACAGCTGTATCTGTCCTATATACCACTGACTCTGCTTCAATTAATGGAAGCTGTATTCACTGGCACACACCAAGAATGTCACTTTGTCTCTTATTTTTCACCCTTGTGGTTAAACACTTGGCTAAATTTGTGAAAACTCACTGGCATGGTGCTTGTGTCTTGTTTTGGTTCTTTGGCTACTCCATTTTTCTCCTCCCATTCAGTCCTGTTGGTTGTCTAACCTGTTTAAGCTTGTCACCTCTGTTATGCCTTGCCCATTCTATGAGCTTCTTAATTTGTGTGTTTGGAATCATAGTTTCTTTGTATCCAGCTCTGACCTCCTTACCTATTCCTGATTTAGCTTCTTCCCTGTGACCACCCAGCTTGACCTTGACTCTCCATCAACTCTCCCATATCTTTCTGATGCAACACCACTGATTGAGACCACCCAGTCAGTCCTCAGCTCTCCATTGCCTTGCCCTACTTCTGTCTGATTTTGCACCACTATTTGAGACCACCCAGCTTGACCATGGCTTTCCGATACTACTCCATTACTGTTATTACACCCATCTCCACTCAATGGACCCATATTTCCTTTACTCCCTTTTGCCACTATTTGTCCATCTGCCAATGCCTTCCTCCTCATGTCCCCCTCCTCTCTTTTTTCTCTATCTCTTCTACCCTATCATCCTCCCTTTCCTCGCATATTCTTGTTTGGACTGTTAATCCTACATCAAAAAATAGAAAATGATATAGGAGGTTTGCTGTTCAGCCCCCTTCAGATGTCAGGGATTGTTTTCAATTACCCTGTGTTTTGTGCCTGTATATTTCTCCTGTACACAGTCATTAAAGATTTTCTTGGAAAATCTGGTCACCTTAATGATACATATATGATGTAAACCCGATAATCAATGGGCCTCGTGCAAAAATAAAAGTAGTGCAATTCTGGACCAAACCAACTTTAACAAAGAGGACAATACAAATTATTTGTCATTTAAATGAGTATTTAGCCCCTAGAGAGATCTCCAAAGCATTACAAAGTAGAACACTTATGAAAAATTTGTATTGCAGGACTAAATATGAACCAGTACACCCTTATAGTGGATATTTTTCATAAGTGTTCTGCATTCATGGATGTCTGTTCATATCATGAAGTATTGAGTAGACGAACCATATGTGCTTAAAGTACAGTGCTTCCCTAATTTTCATTATATTAATCCCAAAAACTTTGATTCAAATTAAATGAATTGCAGAAATATACCCATAATAGCTGCTTATGAGGACATTACTGCCTCCTGCACATGATTCTAAGCTGAAACTGACCTGAAATACTTTGGCATGTGCTAGTATTCAGCCAGAATGCAAAGGCTTATGTAAAGAACCAAATACCAGTCAGAAAATAAACCATCTTCTCAATTAGGCTAATTGTGCTTCTTTCACTGGCTAGAAAGACTTTTACTCCAGTGACTAATGCTCTTAAGATTGCAACTCCATATTGAAATAATTATGATTCCTGTATAATTTTATTAAAGTAACCAAAGCATCCCTTTAATGCAAGGTACTTAAACGAACAGTATAGTTTTGCGCTGAAAAAAAACAACAACCATATTGTAGGGTTTTTATTTGAGAGTGAAACAAGAGTACACCTATTGCTTTCAGTTGCTTTATTGATAAGTTATAACAGTTCAACCTGTCACAAAGTGATGAAGCTGCTACATCACATTATATGCAGAACTTTGGTTTCCCATAGAAGGCAATCAAATGGCTTGTTTGACACCAGTTGAACTGTAGGTGAATTATCTGGACACATGCATCACTGTTAATATAAAAATAAATTGTAGTGTCTTTGAAACAAAACTTCTACCAGCAGTCGGAAAAGTCCTACAATATATGTTTTCCATAATAAAGGTCTACTACTTCTTATGTTCACATGGGCAACTGTTTTATAGATGACAAAAAGTATAGAAGAGATACATCTGGCCTACATTTTTCATTCCTCTCATTCATTTATACTGTAATTTATATGTGATTGTCATGTATGGATGGGCAAAAAATCCCCTTTTTTCCCTCTGCATTTCTTATTGAAAGCCCCCAATTTGCTCCTTTTTTGTGGAAATTCCAGCACATAGAAACCCCATAAAATCTCCACCTTTACACAAATCCTAAACAATTTCCAACGAGAACTTTTCTGCTGGAGTTCAGACTTAGTATGTGTAGGTCTATGGATGCCAGTGCATTGGAACAAGACTGGGGCTCAGAGGTCAGTATATGTGGTTATATGGCTACCAGTGCAGTGGGACAAGGTGGAGGATATAAGAATATGTAGTTCTATGGAACCAGTGCGGTGGACAAGGTGGGGGATATAAGAATATGTAGTTCTATGGCAGGGCTCAACATTCCCACTAGCCAATGACGAGTGAAAATTCAGCCCTGGCGAGTAGCAATTCAGCCCTGGTGGGTATGTTATGGCTTGCAGGTCTGGCTAGTAGCAAAGGACTTCACATTTTAAGCCCTGGATTCTATGGAACCAGTGCAGTGGGACAAGGTGGGGGATATAAGAATATGTAGTTCTATGGAACCAGTGCGGTGGGGCAAGGTGGGGGATATAAGAATATGTAGTTCTATGGAACCAGTGCAGTGGGACAAGGTGGTGGATATAAGAATATGTAGTTCTATGGAACCAGTGCAGTGGGACAAGGTGGAGGATATAAGAATATGTAGTTCTATAGAACCAGTGCAGTGGGACAAGGTGGGGCAGGGCTCAAAATTTCCACTAGCCAATGGCGAGTGAAAATGTAACCCTGGCGAGTAGAAATTCAGCCCTGGTGGGTATGTTTTGGCTTGCAGTGGCGAGTAACTTTTCAGGTCTGGCTAGTAGCAAAGGACTTCAAATTTTAAGCCCTGAGGAGGGGGATATAAGAATATGTAGTTCTATGGAACCAGTGAAGTGGGACAAGGCTGGAGGGTGTCAGTACATGTGGTTCTATGTCTACCCGTGCAGTGAGACAAGGCTGGAAGGTCAGTATGTGTGCTTCTATACATGGGCGTGCGGGGGGGGGCACTTGTTCCCCCTACAATTACCCCTCCATATTATGTCTCCCCCCCCCCCGAAAAAAATTCTACAGACAACCCTTGTTCCATAGTTACTAGTGCAGTGGAACAATGTTGGGGGATTTGTATATCTGGTCCTGTGGTTATCAGTATAAGGCTGGGGGTCAGTATGTGTGGTTATATGACAGTGGTGGGCAATGTGAAGCCCTCTAGCTGCTGCCAGTCTACAACTCCAATTATTCCCATCCAGCCAATGGGAGTTGTGGTCTGGCAGCAGATGGAAGACATCACATTGCTCATCCTTATGGCTACCAATGCAGTGGTACAAGGCTAGTAGGGCTGGTGGCCAGTATATGTAGTTCTGTGGCTACTGTGACAAATATGGATGGGCGAAAATTTTCACCTCAACCAAAATTGTTGATAAAACTGCACTTTCCACTTGGCAAATTATTCACTCGAAAAGTGCAGTTTTTCTGCTTTTTTACACCTAGCTCTTTGCACTGAAATCAATGGGAACATTGAATTTATACACTACATAGCAAATGTTATTTTACTTTCCCAAGACAAAGTATAAAAGGGGTATGAGGGTGTCTGTGTTGTGGGAGTGTGGGGAAAGAATCAGTTGAACGGTGTGTGTGGGGGGGTGTTGACTGGGATTGGGGGGGAAAGTTAATATAAAAATAAATACAATTAAAAAAACATAAGACATGGTATAAAAGGGGTCTGAAGAGGGTGCCTGTGATGGTGGTTGGAGTCCAGGGAAAGAATCAGCTGAACAGAGAATTTTTCTTGGGGGAGGCCTGTTGACAGAGATCGGGGGACAGTTAATAAAATAAATAAATAAAATAAAATTGGTACGTATCATGATAGTGACAGGGACCCCCTGACATAAGCTTTAACTGAGGCAGACTGATACATGACGGAATACAGTATTTTATAGAGGATGACTTGTTGTTAGAGGCCCAAGCCCCGAGGAGACATTGATTTGTAGGATTTAGACTTGTGATAGGCCCAAGCCCTGAGGAAACATTTATTTATAGTGCCAGAATGTCATGTTATGGTGGCCAGTGACTACTGGCCATTGTCAAATGCCCTGGTGTCATTGCGGGCTGAGTTATTTAAGCAGCAGGATGATTAGGCAGCTCAAAGGGAATGGGATCAACAACAGCAGTAAGAAGGTGCAAGAAGGTGATGTGAGCCAGGTGTTTTGCTCACCATCAAACTTTCAGGCGATGGATGGGTTTCTTTATTCTTCCTCCTCTTTGATTTCTGCCTGGCCTCTTGTTGCCTTTGGTGAGAGTCAAGGGGTACAGCAACAGTGGTACCTGTTTTCTTTGGTGGGTGTTTGGCTTTAACATGTTTCACATAAATGTCATTGTGTCTTTGTTTCATGTGTGTTATCAGGCAGGTTGTGCCAAGGTGCGTTCCCCCCTTTCCCCTTTTCACCTATTTTTAACAAATTGTGCACAGTGCCATCACTGATGACTGCACTGTGCCTGCTCCAAGAGAATAATAGTCCCACATCCAGCACTTTGGGGGGAGAGGGGAAAGGTGAAAAAGAATGGCCTCTTTCTTCTTCTCCTTCACATTCCCCTTCACTGGCTTGGGCAGAGGATGATGTTGCTGCTATTGCTTCTACTGTCTCAGAATCAGCACTGCAAGTAGGACCGGGGTATTGCTGCTTTCTGTCCTAGTTGTGCATCACTGGACCCCATTCTCACTGTGTCCACAGTGGTATATGGCACACTAGCCTGCTCCTCAGCATTCTGCTGCTCTTGCAACTCAGAAGCAGTAGAGATTACAGCAATAGCAAACTCTGCAAATTCCAAAAGCTCACTGCTGGTTGTGGTGGTGATGCCCATCCCCATACCTGTCCTCCATTCCTTCTCAGCTTGCGATAAAAAGACCATTAATGTCTCTTCCACCCCAGCTTCTCCAACATCATCATCATCACCACCTCCAGTCCCAACTTGCTTCTGCTGCTCTATTACAGACATCTCATCAGTTGAAGGAGGTGATATGAAATTTGATGAAGGGTCCCCTACTGTCAGACTTGCCATCTCTTGTTGAGCTGAAGAAGGCAGACTGTCAGCACTAGCCGCAGGCTCAGGCAGCTGATCTGTGCTCAGGGTGGTATTATTTCAGCTAGGCAACAATTGTGCCTTCTTCAGGATCATGTTCCATCTGGACAGTGCCATGGGGTAAGGGGACTCTCAGGGTCATGGGAATGTTGTGGGCTCCCTTGACATCAAGTTTGGCCTTTCTGCTGTACTTCCCCACCACCTCAGCATCAGTAGGAGGATCTGCTGTGGTAACACTAGTCCCACCAGCTGCTTCACCATCACTGTTACTACTACTAACACCAACCACATCAATTTCAGCCCCTGGGACTTCCTCCTCACTAGTAGTATGATCACCCCTCCTCACTCCTAACACACCGAGTCTGTAGCTCCTGCACATTCTTAGTACTAGTAGTAGTGGCGTGACTGCTTGGGGATGGAAAGTGTGACTTCGGGTCCCCTGCTGTCACACTTGACATCATCTCCACCTCCCCCCTCCTGAGAATCTCAAGACACCCTAGCAGATGCAGCACTTGCAGCAGGCACAGCAATGGCAGCAGCCACAGGCAGCTGACCTGTCTTGCTTACACCACTACCCTCTTCTTCTTCTGCACTTGACATAAATTTCCCCAAGATCCCTAGGGGTGATGTAGGGGGACTGGCCATCATTGGGTCTGGGGAGTCAGGGCATCCAGATCCTTCAATGCTCTTACTAGTCAGCTCCTCCTCAGACTCACTGGAAGTATAATGGTCCTTCCAGCTCCTCCTTTTAACCCTTTGAGTCCCAGAGGGGTACGGATGCATTGCAAAGCAATGCATTCCGTACCCCTCTGGCACTCAAAGGGTTAATATTATTAAACCTTCTCATAGTGATAGCTGTTACTATGAGTGTCTCCTGCCTCAATTTTGCTATTAAATCACAGCACAACAGGCTACTACCTCTCTCTTTCTCTGTAGCTGCTTGTATTGGGTTTCACTTCCTGGAAAATGTCACATTTTTATAGAGAAAAGGAGAAAACATGTCATTAAAAGTGGTGAAAACTTTCTGGCCATTGAAAAAATAGCTACATTTTTTTGGCAATGGGTGAAAATGGCAAAGGTTTTAATCACATTATTTAAAGCAGGTTTTCCTATGAAAAAGTGGACAACCAAGTGGTTATTGTGGATTTTTTCACAGGAACATGACAGGACCTTTTGCTCACCCCTAGCGACAAGAATTGGGGTGAGCTTGTGTGCTGCCAGTGCAGTGTAACAGGGCTGGGGGATTAGAAAGTGTGGTTCTATGGCTATTGTAGGATGACGCTAGGGGTGGTGGTGGTGGTATTCTCTAAGGCTGTATAACAACTTGAAAAGGCTGCTGATAAAATATGCAGTCCTGCTGCCCTTTTCCATCCTGGGAATGAAGCTTGGTTATTTACTAAAAACCTTTATATCTCAACAACCTTCCTCTAAGCTGAGTCTTTGATTTTTTGAGCCATTCAGGATTTTATGCTAGATCACTCCTGTAACTTTTACATTCATTCTTCCCTACTCCATAAGTATACCTAATTCTTTTCATGTCTCTTTCCCTAGATCTACTGTCTGGAAGAATAATTTTTCCTAAACCTCTAGATCCACTGCTCCAGTGCTGGTTAACAGCCAGCAAGAGTAGAAATTCCAGAAGATATTTGATTCTCATTATTCCATGGTTTGTTAAAATATCTTTTGGACTGGAAGAGATATGGCCATGAGAAATGTTCTTGAATTCAAGCCTTGGCTGTTCATGCTCCTTCCTTGCGTCATTGTAGATTCTTTCTTGTGTACTGGCCTGGTTTGTTATCACCACTTCTGAAAGAAGCCTGAAGTCCCTGGTTACTGCTCTCCTCACCTGTGATTCTCTCTTCTGGTTTTAGACACATCGTTTTTTAGCTTCATAGAGGCCCACTACTCAGTTAATTCTAGCTGCCTCCTATTTAGGCTGCCTGCTGCACTTCAACTAATTGCAATCCCAACTAATGGAGGATGGGGTCCCTGGGCCTTTGGTAAATTAATATGGGCACTTTGGCCCCCATATTAATTTATCTTGTTTGAATGTTATGCAAATAAGTTAATATTTGGCATATGGACTCCCATATTAATTCATTTAGTTTATATCTACTTAAAAAATGGGATTAATGCACATATAATTTTTTTTTCAGTTCATTAAAGGAAGGAACAAAAGTGCCCTCTCTTTATCAAAAAAACTTCATATGTGGTCCCAGGTCCCCATATTATCTTAAACACACTCTCCATCTTGATCAGATCAGGATGGAGGGATGAAGGGATAAAATTATCCCCCACATTTAAGGAAATGTTATCCTTAGATAAAATCCTCTCTTTTTACCACTAACCCCTCAGTTTCTGGTTCAGCTAATATGATATGAACCAGCATTGAATGGGTTAATCATAGTCATGTTAGGATGGGGCTGGGAAATAGTATAATGTTTTTAGTGTGACCTAACCCCTCCATTACTGGTACATTTGGAAAGCATTGCTTTGCAGAGCATTCTAATCATATTCAGTAATTAAGGGGTAACTCAGGGAATCTGTATGTGAAGGGAGGGTGTTTTTGTAAGGTCACTGTAGGACTATAGACAGGGTCCTGTAAGAGTTTTTCCACCTCTCAGTTACTCCTGCCTGATTCAGGAGAGGGATCCTGACAATAGTCTGCCTGCTTCCCTTGCACTAAATAAGGTCTGTCTGGGGAGGCACGGCCAGCCTTGATCAGGGAAACAACCTATGTACTAAAACTTCAAATATGCAGAATTATTTCAAAACCATGGAATTTACTACTGCATTCAGTACCTATTGCCAGCCTGAGAAAAATGATACCCCACTGGTATGGATTGTTATACCGTAGGGAGTTCCATGAACATGGCTATCAGTGGCATGAGTCTATAGAAGCAGACATTGTATTTATGGTTCAATAAAGCTACCACCGGAACAGTGCTGGGTTGTCGACAGTGTAGGTGTGGTTCTATGGCTAACAGTGGGGCGGTACAACAAGGATGGGGTGTCGTATATCATACTGTCCCCTCCGCCACTTGTTACTGCGGGTGGGTGTTGCGGATTCCTCCTTTCTCTTCCATCCTTCTGCTGGCCAAAGCTTAGTGGTGTCATCTTTGGCCCAAACTTCTGGGTTGGGCCTTTATAAGCCATGTGCTGCCTCAGTGCAGCGAGCAATTATAGCGTTTATGTACGTGTTATTTGTACCTGTTATCCTGTTGCCTTGTTTACTGACCCTGCCTGTGACTGGTTTCCCCTTCAAACCTTGCCGATTTGTACCTTGTTGGACCCTTGCTGCTGACTTTGGCCTGCCTTTGGATTTATCTGACCTCTGGTGCCATGACCCTACCTGTGACTGAATCTCCTCTTACCTGACGATTTGTACCTTGTTGGATCCTTATTGCTTACCTTGGCCTGTCTCTGGACTTCTCTCTGTCTCTCGTTTTGTACCTTGCTATCCCTGTTGCTGACCTTAGCCTGTCCCTGGATTCCTCTCTGCTTGCTCCTGCTTCTGACTATCTGTTAGCCTTCTAGGCTTCTTCTTATATTTCTGTTCTCTGTTGCAGGGTGTCCAGTTCCCCTCTCCGGGTTCCCAGCTTCCGTCAGCATCCAGCCAGCACTCTACCACATTCCTGCCTCTGGACCTACTCCTGGTGAGTCCTCTTTTTAGTTTAATTACCTTTATTGGAATAGACTCTCCCTGGGGCTGGTGGTGGAAGTCCTCGCTGTAGTGCATTATCCTGGGCCTTCTTCAGCTCAACTGAATGGGGTCATCTGGCTTCATGACCGGCATCTTTACACAGCCTTAGCTGCAGCACAACGCACTACAGGGGCCTGGGAACACCAGCCATGTACCTTAACGACTCACTCTAGCCTTCATCCCACCAGCCCTTGTTGGAGGAGTCACTGTATCCTGGACATTTACTCTAGTTGTTGGTAGAGTGACTTGGTGGGTTGTGACTGTGACATTGGTGACCGTGACGGTGTATGTCTACTTCTGTGTCTAAAAGTGGACAGTGAAACAAGGCTGATGCGTCAGAATGTATATATGAAGCTCAGTGGCTACAAGTGGTATAAGGCCTTGGAAGCAGACAGTGTATGTGTGGTTCTGTGGCTACCAGTGGAACAGTTGAGCAAGGCTGGGGAAGCAGACAGTGTATGTGGGCTTCTGTGACTACCATCAGACAGAGGACTAAGAGATTTTTTTTTCTTTTTGGATGATATTTTTTTGCAGTCACTTTCAGATAAAAATAGTCACCACATCCCAAGACTGTAGGGAGTGTTAGGATACAAATTGGACTTATGTCTTTCCAGCTGTTCTGGTATTTCCCTAGTCCAGACTTAAGGATCTCCATTAGGACCTCGAAAGTGTTTCACCTGTGACCAGATTGCTAAGGAGGGTAAGAGAATTTTTAGATTGTGCTGGATGGACCTGGCAGCGGAAGCTCCATCCTCTTTTTCGGTTACTGATATGGTGTCCCTGATCAATCAAGCTGTGGTTCACGTCTTTCATGAGGTTTCCTTAGAATCAGCCCAGAAATGGTCTTGATTGCCTGATATGGAGGGGTTACCCATCATTGATGAGTCATTGTCTGGATCCAGGAACTCTGGGATCTTCAGAAGAGTATGAAGATTAACAAGATCTAGCAAGATTTGATGTGGCATTGATTGTACCCTTGATTAAGGATATACACCACACTCTGAATCTCTAAAACCCAGAAGATCCAACCACTAAGGAGAAGATGTTCACTGTCCTCAAGGAAAAAGGGGTATACTTTCCTCTTCATAATGTTTCAAGGACATTATCCTTAATTAATCTAAGATATCCAATCAAAAGCTCAGACCTTCAGCCAAGATTGCTAAAATGTATCCTTTCTCTCCGAAGGATTCAGAATTATGAGATACCCCATCTAAAGTTGACACGGCTATTGTATGTTTACCCAGAAAAACTATTCTTCCCATTGATGATGCCGCTTCCTTTAGTCTGGACAGAAGACTGAAGAACAATCTGAAACGTCTCTTTGTTTCAGTCGGTGTAGGTTGTATTCCTACCCTAGTCCTCACATCTATTTTCAGAGCCATTAAGTTGTGGAGAGAGAATAATGAAGCAGCCATCTCTTGATCTGACAGATCTCTGACTTTTGGATTACTTCTCAGAATTGAACATAGGTATGGAATTTATCATTGATTCTATGGGTTTGACAGTAGCTACACAAAGAGCACATTGGCTGAAGCCCTAGTCAGCAGATAGCATTTCCTAGCACAATCTCTGTACATTAACATTTCTTGGTAGGTTGCTTTTCGGAGACCTCCTAGATGAAATAATTAAAGAAGAGTGTTTTTCTTCATCAGGAGGAAAGAAATAAAAAAGCAGGATAACTCCTTTGCCAAGAGAATATCATATAAGTTATCCTTTCAAGACTCCACTGAATACAGACCAAATTGAGAATCCCTTAGGTATCAGCCCTGGAAGGGGGTACAGTCGGGTCTCTATAAAGGGAAATGTCATGCTTCTGGTAATTCAATCCAGTAATCTGACGGTTTCCAGATCCAGGATCTAGGAGTAGGAGGCAGACCTTAGTATTTATTTCTGTCTTGGATCAACCTCATATCAGATCAATGGGTCATGCTCAACTGTTGCTTCCTAGAGTTCTTTTTCCCTACTTCAAACAACAAGTTTATCGGATAATCAAGAATACTGTCAATTTCCCAGGATCTCCTTTTGCAGAAGTATCTAAGTGAAAGTATAAATATCCCAGTTCCAGAATGGTAAAGATATCAAGGACTGCATTCAATCCTATTCTTCATGCAAAAATCCTCAGGAAACTTATGACCAGTATTGGACCTTAAGAATTTAAACAAGCATCTGGACATCATGCCATTCAACACTGAGTCTCTCAATATATTTATCTCCATGAATCAGCCTATAGATTGGATGGTGTCTATAGATCTGCATGTTGCAAATCTTCAAATTCAGGTCTCTCCCCTGCATCAAAAATGTTGTAGGTTCTCCGCCCTATACCAGTACTTTCAATTCACATCTTTCCATGTGGAATTGAGAAATCCCCACATACCATCATAAAAAAACGGATTCCTATTTTCTCTGCTTCAGATGGAATATATCAGGATTTTTCATTATTTCGACAACATCTTAATTTCAATCCCAGGACAACAAGTAGGACAACGCTGGTTAATCAATTCTGACTAAAGCAATCTTCAGCCATCCTGAAGCATGAACAAAAGATGTCCAGTTGTGTAAATCAGTTCAGCTGGAACTCTGTTTTTTCAGGGATTATACGAAGATACTGGGCATGGTGTCAGCCACCATACCTATGGTCAATTGGACAAAGTAGAAAATGAGACCATTACCGACCACTCTGGTTCCTCATTGGGTTAGCAGGTTCAATTCCCTAGATTCCACCATTCCTCTAGTGGTGTTTCAGGAATAAGCCTGATGGAAAAAAGAAGAAAATCTAGACAAAGGATTCACAATGCTTGGATAAGCCTTACAAACAATGCAAGTAGTACTGGTTGGGGAGCTACTTGTGAAGGATTAACAGCTCAAGGAAGATGGCCTAGTCACTGCTCAAACATTCAATCAAATATCTTAGAAATAAGAACAGTGTCCAAAGCCATATCACATTTTTCCAACCTTCTCATGGGAAAGCCTCTGAAAATTCAAGTTGACAAAATTTCAGAAGCAGCCTATATCTAACATAGTAACATAGCTTATGAGGCTGAAAAAAGACGTGTCCATCAGCCCATGCCAAATGATCCCTTTTTGAGCCAGAGAAAAGCAAAAAAAATTGAAGCCATTTCCAATTAAGCTCCAAGTAGGTAAAAAAAATCCTTCCTGATTCCAAATGGTAGTCAAATATTTTATTGGATCAACATCCTATCTGCTTTGAAGACAACTGTCATAATTCAAGAATTTCATAACTTTACTACTCTTACTGTAAAAAAATCCCTGCCTATGCTTTAGTTGAAAGTGCCTTTCTTCTAGTTTTTATGGATGATCTCTTGTTCTTCACTCAGCTCATTGGAGAGTTTTTTTGCATTTACTTCCAATATATTTGAAATCATATCACCCCTTATAAGTCTCTAATGTAAACAAGTCAGTTTGGCTAATCTCTTTTTATAACTCAGATCCTCCAATTCCTTTATCAGTTTTGTTGCATGTCTCTGCACTTTTTCCAGTTCATTAATGTATTTTTAAGGACTGGTGTTGAAAACTGTACTCCATATTCTAGATGAAGCATTACCAAGGATTTATATAGAGGTAGAATTATATTTGCATCTCACACATCTTATCTTTATCTACATTATACCTCATCTGCCACTTTTCTGCCCATTTGCATAGCTTATCTAAATCCTTCTGCAGAGAAAAAACATCTTGCTCTGTATGTATTTCCTTACACACCTTAATGTCTTCAGCAAAGTTTGAGACATTACTTTCAATTCCCACTTCTAGATCATTTATCAACAAATTAAAAAGCATTGGGCCCAGGACTAAACCCTGTGGTTTACAACTCTCTGCCATCTGTCACTTAACCAGTTCTCTGTCTGTGCACAGATATCACCTCCCAGATCGAAGCCTTTTAATATATGCAGTAACCTGTTGTAACCTGCACAGTATCAAAGGCTATTGCAAAATCCAATTATACTACATCAACAACAGTTCCCTTGTCCAAATTACTATTTACCCTTTAGTAAAATGCATGTAAATTAGTTTGCTAAAATCAAGTAAGAACAAAGAGCCATCAGCTTTTGGAAGAAGTTCCCAATCTAAACTGGGCCATGCTATATATTCCGCTGCTCACCGATATTTACATTTTGGGGCCAGTGTATCTGCAAACAGATTTTCTGAGTCATTTTCAACTAGACTCAGGGGCTTGGTCTCTGAATTTGAAGATAGGTCTTCAGATTACCCACCAATGGGGTCATCCCTCCATCGACCTAAAGACATATCACCAAAATATGAAGACACAGAGATTTCAGAACCTTTTGTCTCCTGACCCTGGGAGAGGAGGCATTAGCCCAAAACTGGAAGAAGAAGTTTGCCTATATCTTTCTGCTGATTCTGAGGGTACTTCACAAGAATAGTATGGACAAGGTAGAGGTTATAACAGTGATTCTGTTTTGACCAATATGACCTTGGATCCCTTTCCTTCTCAGCATAGCAAAGGAAGCCCCATGAATTTTTATGGATCATCAGGACCTTTTCCATCAGAGTCCAACCTTTCATTCATTTGCTCATCTTCTCCATCTAGAGATTTGGAGTGGGAAAACCTACCCAAAGAAGGTATGTCGGATGCAGCTATTGCTCTTCTACTTCATGCTAGAAAACCACCTTTCAAATTCCTACTATAGAATTTGGACTCATTTGTTCTGTATTTATCACTCAGATCCTTGCAAGCCCATCAGTTGTGCAGCTTTTAGACTTTTTGATTGAGAACTTCAATAAAGGACTCAGCACCAGCTTCCTGAGGGTGCATGTTTCGGGTATCTTAGCTTTGGCAGGCACTATGTAATCAATTCTGGACATGAATAGAGGATTCTCCAAAGCCTCTTCTAGACTCAGACCTTTGTTAGGTCATTTGCTCCCTCCTGGGATCTGCCACTTGTCTTGGACGCTCTCTCTGCCAATCCCTTCAAGCCCTTGCATCATGTTTCAATAGGGATGCTTACCCTAAAAACAGTATTTTTAGTGTCCATCACTTCTTCCTAAAGGGTATCAGAATTTAAGGCCCTTTCTACAGAACAACCTTTCATGATTTTCCATCAAGCTAAAGTTATTCTATGTCCAGTTTAAGAATGCTTCTTAAGGGGGTGTCCAGATGAAGACATCATATGAACTTCCAGCCTGAACAATCCTGCTTCAACCCAGCATGGAGTAACCTGAATGTAGTCAGATGCTTGAGGCTTTATCTTCAAAAGACACAAAATTTCAGATTTAAGACTTTTCACTGTTCCATATGGAAACAGAGAAGAAGACGCATCCAAAGTCACCAGCAGCAGATAGATTACCAATTGCATCTTTAGAGTTTTTCAGTTTCATAGAGTTTGAAGACACATTGCTCAGGAGTCATGGCACTTTCTTGGGCAGCAGAAGCCTCAGCAGAAGACATTTGAAATGCAGCAACCTGATCCTCAATGTCCACTTTTACTAAACACTACAGACTGGACATGAAAGCCTCCTTTACTACCACCTTTGAACACAAGGTCGTGATTTCTGTATTTCAAGCTCAGCAATTATTAAACTTTCTTTGATCCGTTTAGGTGTATATTCTACTGTACCTCACTTCTTTTAGCTTGATTGCTGTACCCTTTAGTGAATGCTGACATATCATGGCTGGGAAATTAGAAAAATATCAACATAACGTTATTTTCTTTTCCCAGTCATGAAGCTGTCTGACTTTTAGACAGGCTTTACACAAGATACAGGAAAAGGATTCTGGGTAAATATATATCTTGGTAGCCTTCCTGTCCCTACAGCTATGAATTAATTTTTCACTATGGTATAGTTGGTTTACTGTAAAATTGATCCACCTTGCTTTAAGCATGAGCTTCAGTGACTGTTTGCAATGTGCTGACCCCTCTGGCACTGAAAGGGTTAAATGCACTGAAGCAAAAAATGAGTGTCTTCTCTAACATCCAAGGAGTTAAACATGAATAAATATGCACCTAACATCTAGGTCCATAGTATATCTAACAGGACCCTGACCTTTAGGCAATGTCTGGGCGGTGCTGGTCAGAGTGTTTATCACTAGAGAGGTTCTTTTGTGATATCATTCAACTGCAGTTAGCAGCATGGCAATGGGAAATTTCAATGAGCAGTGGAAGTGATTTCCCAGAAAAAGTCTCCCTTTCATTAGTCCATTTCTTTTCTTCAAGCTGCTGGGCTCCTGTAATGAGATTCTTTTAAGCTTCACAAGTCCCTTCTGATATTGCATCCTCATCATTGGGAAAACCCTGATTTTTAAACCATTACTACATATCTGTTAGTATTCAAATCCCCGCTCCCTGAAAGGAGAACTCATGCTCTATTCTTGCTCAATGGATTCTCAGCTCTGATAATTCTCTGGCCTTTTGATGTGTCACAATACAGGTTACGCCCAGAGATTGTCTCTTTCGACAGATCTACAACGCTTGGCTTGATGTCTGAAAGTGGAATTGACAGCAAGGATGTTGGTGCTCCCACGCTTGAACCAGATCACAGTCCTGATGCATTCCCTATACACAGTAAAACACCCTGAAAAACACAAAATATCTTTTCAAATGACATAAAAACTACAGAAATCCAACTTGTTATTTTCTATTAGCCTTTAGACTTCCATCAAACACAAAATGTCTAAGGGTCTTATTCAGCAAGATGAAGTAGAGAAATTCTAGGGCAAACCATCTGAGTCACAGGGATAACTAAAACTTCGGTTTGGTTTTAAAATGGGGGTTTTAGCCTCTACAGTGTTAGATGAGTGTCCAGTACATTGCTTGTCAATGCACTAGAGACATTTCTGTCTTTCAAGGGGTGAAAAGCCCAATTTTAATCAGATGGAATATTAACCCTTTGAGTGCCAGAGGGGTATGCAATGCATTGCTCTGCAATGTGTTGCATACCCCTCCAGCACTCAAAAATTTAAAGTTAGTAATATCTATTTAAGTCATTAGCTGAGTCTTCTTTATATTAAAAATAACACATTCCTCTATGTTTAAGTCCTTACTGTTGTGTAGTTCAAAAGTTATGAAGCGATAAAGATCCCCAGCCCACCCCTTCTGTCCGCCTCCCACTGAATCTGCAGTCGTGTTGTGCAACTTGATAGCTGCAGCATGGGTCAAACTTCAGTAAGTTTAACACCTTAAGGACCATTGACGTGCCAGGATTGTCACAGAGGTCCAGCACTTAAGGACCAGTGACGGTCCTGGTACGTCATGGAGTTCAGGGCTCCGGGCACCGCTGCACGCCGCTTCCGGAAGCCCTGAACCGGAAGCGAAGAAAAAAAAAAGTGCCGTGGTCCTCAAGTGCCAGCCGCGCGTGCATGAGCCGATCCTTAAGGGGTTAAAGGAAATCCTGCTCCCCTTTATGAAGGAGGACAGCATTTCTCTTTGCTTACTGAAGTTTGTCCCTCGCTGCAGCCACCCTCACCAGCTTGGATCTTCAGAGTGACGTGGGGAGAAGGGGCAGGTGGGAGATCTTTATCTCTTAACCCTTTGAGTGCCAGAGGGGTATGCAACGCATTGCAAAGCAATGCATTGCTTACCCCTCTGGCACTCAAAGGGTTAATAACTTTTGAACTACCAACAGTAAGGTCTTACACATAGCTCAATCTGTTTTTTTTAATACAAAGAACACAAGGCAAACGACTTTTAAATAGACATTACTAACCCTTTAATTCCCCCTGTTGTGTAAATAGTTTTCTCCAAAATTGCTCCACTTCAGCTTGCTGAATAAGGTCCTAAGGGTCCAATGCACAAAATAAAATAAGAGCAATTCTGGAGTAAACCAAATACACAATAGGGGGACAGATAAAACTACCCATTTATATGAATTGGGGCTTTTAATCCCTTGATTGCTAGAGAGGAGTCCAATACATTGCAAAGCAATGGGTTGAAGACCTCTTTATCATTCAGGGGGTTAGACTCCCCATCTAATCAGTGGGACATGTGGGATTTTTCCTCAGCGTTCCCTAGGGTGCATTTGGTTTGCTCCAGAATTGCTCATCTGTAGCTTGCTGCATAAGACTTCAATCACAAAGCTTCCTTTCCCATAAAAAAGCAATGATTATTTAAATCCCATGCATAAAGAGGGTGGAAAGTGAGAGAAATTAATATTGCAGCTGTTCTGCTGATTAATGAGAGATACTTGCTCATGAAAAAGTCACCCCTGTGGCATTTTGTTGTGTCCAAGATCTTTGTTCTTTTGCACTATTATTGAGGAGTTTCTTGAAGGGTTCCTTTCAGTTTTTGGTATTCACACAGTGTTGCCTGGTTACAGATAATGGGGAAATCTCGGTCCTATATTGGGTAAGATGTGGCACAGACAGCAATGTCACAATGCCACTCTTAAATAAGGATGGATACAAGTTAATGATGCTTTTCAATAAAACATTAATAGGCTTGTTCACGCTTTTATAATGCTCTCATTAATGGACACAAGGGCAGGCCCTCTCTTTTAGATTTCCTTAACACTTCAAGGACAGAAGAGGTGTGCAACACATTGCATTGCAAACCCTTCTGGTCATGAAAGGGTGAAATAAAAGTATTTACTATATAATCACATTGATTTTACATATATATATATATAGAGAGAGAGACAGACAGACAGACAGAGGGAGACTAACAGACTAATTTAACCACTTGCAGAGGTCTCCAACGCGTTATAGAGAATACCTTCACAACATTTAACCCTTTGAGTGACAAGTATTTGCAACACAGTGTTCTGCAATGCTTTATATTTCCCTTTGCCACTCAAGGGATCAATGACAAATCTGCAGGCTAATTTGTGAGAAAGCCCTTCAAGCTATGTATTAACCCTATGAGTGCTAGTGGGGTACGCAACGCATTGCAAAGCAATGTGTTGCATGCCGTTCTGGCACTCAATGGTTTAAAAAAAATGGGTTAAAAAAAACAATTTGGAAGAACAGTTTAGATGGTCTCATTCTGGTGCTTGTATTATAATTTCTACTAGTGTAAAAGTCCATGTACACGGACCAAGGTTCAGGTAATGTTATCCCTTTGAGTGCCAGAGGGGTACGCAACACATTGCTTGGCACTCAAAGAGTTAAGCGGCTGCTACCTCACTGCTCCACGCGATGCAGTCTTGCATCGCCTCACTCACGAGATGCAATCATGCGCAGTAGAGACTGCCCGAAAGCGGGAAGTCTCTACTGCGCATGACTGCATCGTGACAAACATCCTAATGAATTATTATATAGGATTTTGTCTCCTGCAGCAAATCACAGTTGTGTCTTAGTTTTTAGGCACATACCCAATATTTTCATTGTGTGACTCTAGATTCTACAGCGTATCAATGTATTTTTAAATTCATAGATAATTGTGAAAACTGTACCTGTGGACTTAATAATATATTAAAAGTGGTATTTAATTAGGTCCTAAATAAATAATGATTCGTTATGGCCTAGAAACATATCACTCTTCACCTGTTATTATGCACTGTGTGTATCTCTGCTTATTAGCACTATAGTTTCTAATGCTCTTTTACAACTGTTTTTGGGGAATGCTAGTTATGTTGTATTTAAATTATAAGTATGAATGCCTATATATCATATACTGAGACACGTGGGGGGGGGAGATTCACTAAGAGGTGATAAAGAGGTGATAAAGTGGAGATGACTTCTGGGTGGAGATTCACTAAGGTGTGACAATGAGGTGATAAAGTGGAGATGACTTCTCCAGTGATATCACTTCTCCATTCCTATGTTATTCTATAGAGCCTATGCACTAACATCTCCAAAGTTGGAGAAATCTTAGTGCGTAGGCTCCATAGAATAACAGTGGAATTGGAGAAGTATAAACTGGAGAAGGCATCTCCACATTATCACCTCTTTATCGCCACTTAGTTAATCTCCCTCTCCAGTGATATCATTTCTCCAGTTCCTATTTTATTCTATGGCGCCTATACACTAAGATCTCCAAAGTTGAAGAAATCTTAGTGCATGGACTCCATAGAATAATATAGGAATTGGAGAAGTGATAAACTGGAGATTATCTCCACTTTAGCACCGCTTACTGAATCTCCCCCATGGAGACATTAAAGGGTAATCAGACTGCACCATATGGATCTAATAACAGTTCACCAAATTCCAATCAACCTAACTGGGACTTTTAACCACTACAATGCTAGAAAGGTAGCAGTGCATCATGGACCTCTCTAGCATCAAAGGGGCTAAAACCATATTTAAATCAATTGGGATTTGAATATGTCCCATAAGGTACAGTTGGTTTGTTCGAGAATTGTTCCAGTTCTTCCCAAAATCCACATTAATTCCCAAAATCCACCCTGGTTTAAGCCTTTGAGTGTCAGGGGGCGGGCAACGCATTGCTTCACACTCAAATGGTTATATGTGCCTTTTAACCCCTTGAATGCCACATAGTTCTTCAACATATTTGTGGCTTCTCTAGTATTCAAGGGGTTAAGTGTTCAATCAAATCAAAGGGAATTTTTATTTTTAAGGATAGTACATTTGGTTTTTCCCCATACTTACTCCATTGTTACTCCTGTATAGGGCCCTTCTGTTGCTGCACTGTAAATTTGTGAGCGTCTGTATGTAATAAAAAGGGGTAATTTCACTACTTTCCCATTTCTCCTACTGTCTTGAGCTGGAGGCAGACAAAGCTATATTTTGTCACCCTGAGTAGAATGAAGAGAATCAAAGGCTTTTCCCTTAAAAGGACTCATTTTCTTCTTGAATTATGAAAGTAATGGCTAGGTAACAGCCTGTGCTCTGTACCCAACTGCTTAATACCTTCTAAATCCTTCCACGTGGCTCGACTAGTCGTGGCAATTAGAGCTCATTATAGGCTCATAAGAGCTCTCATTTCAGGGATTACTTCATAGTCAATGAAATTTTATCAGGCACAATTATGGAATAAAATCAGATTGCAACGAGGTCTATTTGGTGCTGGCACACGCCTTCCATCATTCCGCCTGGCTTGGGATAGTTCTGCCTTGAAATCACACATTTCTGGGTTTTATCATTTCATATACTTTATTATCTCAATTACTGAGCCAGAAACCTGATGTGTCATTTTTATTATGTCTGAATATCTGTTTACCGGTAATACAAAAATATAGAAAGAACGAAATATATTGTGGAGGAGAGGGTCAGTGAGATTCATGTGGTATGCAAGTACATTTCTATGAGGGGGCATGACAATTCATTTTATTTCTGATGAGAGGGACTTTAGTCCTCAGCAGTTGGAGGGCCTCAGGTTGTCAATCCCTAATAAAATATATATATGCACAGAGGGAGAGAGACCCAGAACTCAGTCTGGGACAAGACATTGATATCCCCTTAAGGACCAGAGGGATGTGAAAATAATTTCAAAACATTGCCTTGCACACGCTTCTGGTCCTTAACTCTAAAGGAACCATGATGTGTCAGGACTGTCATGGGTGGACTTGCCATAAGGACACATGACGGTCCTAGCTTGTCATGGATTTCAGAGCTTTCTCGTGAGGCTGCATGCCATTTGGGGAGCCCTGAATAGGATTTCACAAAAAAAAGCTCTGTGGTTCTTAAGTGCGGCTGCGCCCACCGGTCTTTAAGGGGTTAAGAGGCTTATGTGATGGGGATAACCCTTTGGGTGCCAGAGGGGTATGAAACGCATGTTCTGTACCCCTCTGGCACTCAAAGGGTTAAAGTTGGAAGGAATTAGAGCTTGTTGGGCCATATTACCTGGATTTCATCAGAGTTAACAACTTTATTGAGGGCTTATTTACAAAAGTCTCCGTAGACATCAATGGGAATCTGTTACATAAAACCAGTGACAGCACTTATCAACTGCACTGGAATCTATACATCAATATGCAACAGGTGATCAATTCCTGAGCCAACTGACTGTACCAAAAGGCACATAGAAAACTCCCTGTAGATTTAAATGGGATTCCTCAATACGTTAGCATTCATGAGATTAAAAGTTCCATTCAAATCAATAAGAATATGGGAAATTTATATTTGTCACCTCCAATACTATTGTTTTATTCCAGAACTGCTTACTGAATTTAGCCATATGGCATTATTTTATTAATTTTCATCTCAGACACATATTCACAATGCAGGATCAGTTGATTATCTCTTTCTAGTGCTAAAAATCAAATCCCTCTCTTTTTGTTTTACCCATTGTTGGCAAATAATATGAATTCATTCATTCTTGTTATCTTCATTCTTGATTAACCATGTGATTGTTAAAAACCTTACCATTATCACAGTGCTGCAGGGAATTCAGATCACTGACAGAAGAAAATAACACTGACGCGAGCACACTAACTCAGGGATGGACAACTTGAGGCCCTGCAGCTGCTGGCAGACTACAACTCCCATCACTCTTCACTTCCTGCCACTCACCAACAATTTGCTAGCAAGGAATGATGGGAGTTTAATAGAACAAGAGCTGGAGGGCTTCAGGTTATCCACCTCTACACACTATCATGTATGACCTTCCTCCACTAAATTGCTGATTCTTTTTGATCAATTAAAGGCAAAGGATACAAGTTCAATAACTTTGCCATATATATAATTGAACTTGTCTGAATGTGCTTTTTCATATAAGAGCCACTTATGTTTAGTCAGTAGAGTCCATTTAAAAGCAAATAGAAGCTAAGTGTCTAGACCTAATTAGTACAATTTTCTATGGTGACAATACCTCAGTCTATCTTCCAGGAGATTCCCTATGTCAGGATTTACTAATAGCTGATTAATGTTAAAGGAAAAATATAACCTAGGTATTAGTGAATCTTAACCATTTGAGTTCCAGAGGGGTACGCAACACATTGCAAAGTAATGTGTTGCGTACCCCTTTGGAACTCAAAGGATTAACACCTAGAGAACCAGAGGAGTGTGCAGCTCATTGAGAAGAAATACATTTCACAGCCCTCTGGTAAGTTATCCCTTTAAATCATGAATGCTTATGAAATCTCCATTCTTCAGGACTACACAGAAATCAGTGCAGAACTACAGTGTGTGTTTTTATAAGCGTCCCTGATTGGTCCTACAGCTAGCACATGTAAAAGTTAATTATTCATTTGTTACAGCCAATCATAAAATTGCTTTTTAACTCATGTGTAAATTGTTCTGTTCAATGAGAATTTATTTTAATGTTATTTGTTCTGTCTGTATTGAGAGATAATAACTAAAGTCAATTCATCAACTGTGATAAGCATCCAATGATCTTGTATTGGTATCCTATCTTAGCCCAACCACATATAATCCTGGACAATCAATAGGAGCCCTGGAAAAGGCATCAGTTCCCTCATAACATGTGTAAGACCAAATTTTAGGCCTCAGAACATGCAACATTTTTATAAATAATAACCAGTTCCGGCCCAATACATTGTGCTGCTTGGGTCCAACGACCCCTCCCAAAAACCACACCCACCAAAACACGCCCACATCCATTATGTTATATAAAAGTAAAAAATTGACAGTTATAAAATATCATGTAAAAATTTTAGATTATATAAATGTCCAAAAAATAATTAACCCCTTGAATGCTAGAAAAAGTCTGCATCATAGTGGACAAATAAAACTTCCAATTCATTTAATTTGGGCTTTTAAACCCCTTGAATGCCAAAGAGGTTTCCAGCATTTGCTTGGCAGTGCAGACCTTTACAGCATTCAGTGGGTTAAAATACATTTATTGACCACCTTATAGCTGATTAGTGGGACAGGGAATCTGCAATATACACTGTGAACATTTCCAAAGAAATCATAAAAAAATCAACCATGTAACTGAACAGACTTTTGGTACTCAAATGGTTAATAATTTTTTTCATAGATACATTTCCAAACACATTCCTTTCTAAGAACCACAGAGTTCAGCTATTGTGTTAAGTCTTATTTTAATTTAACCTTTTCAGTGCCACCAGAATGTGCTGGCAGTGCACATCCCTGGCAGCAGAAACTAATCACATCTGGGTATAGTTCCCTTTTCACTGCATCTAATCTGCAGAGCCAGCTCCACTGGGTAGGGATTATGGCAGTGGGGCAATCGATTATTCCCACCCGGGATGCTATACTACTCATCGTGATGGAGAAGATCAGTACCACTATGTTGACTGGCCAGACCAGGCAGAAGCAAGAGAAGATGGCCAGGATGAGATAAGTGGTGGGCCTGCCCTGCTCCTGGGCTGCAGACACAGTGGTAGCTGTGGATGAAGCTGTGGCAAGACTGGATCTGGAGAGCGACAGGGGAGTATAAAAACAGCTGACCAGCCTGCACATTACCTGGGTGCTGCAACGCTCGTTGAGGGTGGCAGGAGGAGTCTTTCTAGGCGCTCACTCTTTTCAGAGCAGAGCCCCTCTCTCTCCCCAGATTCTTCACACAGGCACAGCAGCCGCCAAGGTGCGTGTGCAGCTCTGTGCCCTCAGTAGACGTGCACCCTAGGCTAGTGCCTACCTCGCCTATAGGTGGCGCCAGCCCTGGACATGGGACACAGTGACAGTCCTGGGGCTGGTGCATGAAATAACATGCCTTGGGGCTGCAATTTGATGGACCTGTCAAAGTGCTGCCTGGGTCCATTGACCCACCGGGACCCATGTAAGGGCTGGCCCTGATAATAACATGAAGTACAGTGTATTTAATCCAGTCAGCAGTTAAAGGCCACTGAGCTTTTTTTAACCTGCTTTATGGATTCAGGGGTCCTCTAGTGTTGTGCAGCCTCGCAGGGACCCCTGAATTCCATAACTTGCCAGGACTGTCATTGGTTCTTAACACAAGTTTACACATGATGGTCCTGGCAAGTCCTTAAGGGGTTAAGTGGATATAACCTTTATCATATTTACATGCTAGTTTTTAAGGCATCTGTACCAAATACATTATTTTAACGTTGTTAGGTTGGATTACATGACTATTAAATGCCAATAATGCCATTCTATTTTAGGTGTGTGTGCTCCTTTAAACCAATGTTTGTCAGTTAGTCCTACTGGCACGCCAGGGGGGGAGATACTCTAAGGCGTGATAAAGAGGTGATAAAGCAGAGATGACTTCTCCAGTGATATTACTTCTCTAAGTCCTATGTTGTTCCATGGAGCCAATGCACTAAGATTTCTCCAAATTTGGTTGTTTCATAGACTATATAGAATAACACAGGGACTGGAGAAATTATCTAACTGGAGATGTGCTCTCACTGCAAAAGTAATCTCTGCTTTATCACCTCTTTCTTACCCCTTAGTGCATAGCCCCCCAAGAGTTTATGGTTTCATCATATTCTTTCATAACCCCTTAACTACCGGCCGTGCAAGCATGCGGAGGTCACTAAAGGACCATGGAGCATTTTTTTTTTTTAAAGAATCCGATTCCAGAACAGCGTGCAGCCGTGGGGGGAGCCCAGAATTCCATGACGCTCATAGTATGTCATGGGTCGTTCAGTTAGATTTACCCATGAAGTACTATGACCGTCAAGGGTCGTTAAGGGGTTAATCCCAGGTAAGTAATCAGTAGCTCAGACATTTTGATTGATTTACCAATATTTATTTAGGAACATCCTGAAAACCTCCCCTGTTGTTATTCACCTAGGACTGAAGCTGAGAATCACTATTTAAACAATAGTGCCACCAGCTATCTCATAAGGAGTTTTTTAACCCTTTGCTTTATAATACCTTTCAGTTTCTGTGGACTGAGAGGTTAAATCAGCCCTAAAGATCCTGACAAACACAGAGAGCATGTGGTCCTTTTTATTAAGGAGTTCAGCAAATATTTTTCTAATAGTTTTATCCTTTGACACTGACCTTCATAAGTCTGAAACGTGCTAATTGTTGTCACAAGATGTTGGATTAGTACATTTCTGAAATAACTCCATGTTTACAATCCACTGCTCCATCCTCCTAACAGTAAGCACGTTCTAATGGAATCCTAATCACATCCAAATAGCTCAATAACCAGTTTTCAGGAGTCTAATTACCTTCCATAAACCCTGCACTTGTAGAATGAGACACCATCATAAGTCTATAGCGTTTTATTAAACTGCAGCTAAATTACTGTTTCATTCTGAGTATTCAAATGATCATGTTAATACTGATATGTACTAATAGCACTAACAAGAGAAATCAGAGCATTGATACAAACAGACTAGTTTAGGCTTTATTGCTGTTCAAAACTGGGAATTCCAGATATTTTTTTTAACTCCTATTAAAGGGCCAGAAGTTCTCAAGTATAAAGGCAAAACTTGAGCCATTATGAGGCACATTTACTGCACACATTGTCAAAATGTCACCAAAGCATTGCTTTTTTAGCTATCAAAACTCCATCTAAATAAATGTGAAATTATATTTTTAACCCTTTCAGTGTCAAATTATCATCTGATCACAGTTTGAGGGCTGAGACCTTTAATGTCTAAGAGGTTAATGAAGACAACCTAAAACAAGGATGGGCAGCCTGTGGCCTCACAGCTGTTGTTGGACTACATTCCCCTTCATGCTTGCTGCAGTTGTAGTCCAAGCACAGCTGGAGAGTTGCAGGTTGCCTATCACTGGTTTAAAGGGATAGTAATGTTTCATACTAAAAGCAGCTCCAATTCATCTTCATAGTATTTGGACTTTGGAGAGTGTTATTTCAATTCTGTCAGAGTTGTAGTTCAAGAGTAATTCAATGACAAAGTATCCCCCTCCTGCCCTTTTACTGATGTAGCACTGTTCAGCCAGAGCAGAAGGGAGGTGCCCAGGTAGACTGCAGAAAGGGACAATCTTCAATTAAGATAAGGGAAAAACCTGAAAAGCTTGTCAAGGGGGGCAGGGATTTCATTGTTCTCATAGGAAGCAGATTGTCCCCTTCTGTTATCTGTCTGGTCTATGGACTGCATTCCACATCTGAGAAGAGATGGCTTACACTAGGTAAAAGGGGCGGGAGGCTGAAACTTTGCTTGTGAATATCTCTCAAACTATAAAGGTTTGAGAGATAAGACATATGGTTCTTCATGTTTTTTAAGTGCCTACAAAATAAAATAATGATAAAACGAAGTATTACTATCTCTTTAAGATTTAAAAAATATTTAGCAATTAATTAATGCAGCACAATTTTAGAGGACTGGTAATATAGAAAATCAAGTTGATCTTACATGATTTATTATGTTGTCACATCTACAGATCAAAATGTAATTTCTTAGCAAATTATATTTTAAAGGAGTAGGTTTCATACATAACTCATTTTATCTTGTTCTGTCCATAACATTGTGGAGTATAGCAATGTGTTTGACATTTGTTAAAAATACAACTTGTTCTCATTTGAAACAGAACTTTGCAGCATTCAAACCAGGTAACATTGAATTGTCCTTGTCAACATACCAGCAGAAATAGTTTTGTAAATGTAAATCTGAAGCTGTTGTTTTAATCAAGTAACACCTCCTACTATCACCCCCATTTACCTTTCTATGGCCAGCAAATCCTAATGGCCTCTATGTACTCTGACCTTACTGCAAGAGATAACATCTTCAGTCAGTCCTAAATGTCATATCCATTTAGAAGGACCTGACAGTTGATAGTAGGACCACAGGACACAGAGTCTGCCCACTTCACATAGTACTGTTACTAGAGGAGCTGCAATGTACTGCTTCACAATTCATTGTGCATCACTTGGGTCCTTAAACCTTTGAGTACCAGAGAGGTATCCAATGCATTGCAGTGCACTCAAAGGATTAATAAGTTAAGTAAACTCATGCACTCTGCCTGCTTCAGTTTGATCAGACAGCCAGCAACTGTCATGTCTGCCTCCATGGACATGACATTCAGAACTGAGAGATTTTTTTTTCTCTTGAACAAAAGCAAATTTCATGGGGACTTTTAGGATTTGCTGTCCATAGTAAGGTGAGTGTGGGTTATTATTAGGAGGTGTAACTTCTCCTTTAAGAAGAACTGGAACAATTGTGGGGTAAATCATCTGCATCAAATGTGAAAAATATACACTTCAATACATACAAATGAGACTTGTAGCCTACTGAATGATAGAATGATTTCAAAGGCTTTGCTTTACATTGGCTTGTTGACCTCTCCAGCATTCAGTGGGTTACAAGCACAACTTAAAGCAATGGGGATTTTAGGAATGTTTATTTGTCCTCTATGATGCACTTGGTTTACTCCAGAATGACTCATTATTTTAGTACATTCCACTAATTGTCACAACATTGACAATTTCTATGGATAAATGGGAGACACAGACACATATATATCTCTATCTGTCTGTCACAGGACTTTTAGAAGTTGATTTGTTTTAAAACATAGTGTTTATAATGAACTTTCCGTCTGCTATTATTAATATTGTGAATCTATCTATCTATCTATCTACACACACACACACAAAATATATATAAGCTGTGCACTCACGGATTTTAAAGAGCAATAACCAGTTTAATGGTGAATAAAGGTCCCAATTTGAGGACTGAAATGTTGCAGTCTCTTATTCACCATTAAATTGGTTATTGCTCTTTAAAATCCGTGAGTGCACAGCTTATTTATCATGTATCTAACTACTAGGGGGCACCCGGTATTATCATCATTGTTTGGCCTGAGTTCTTATCCTTTCTGACTTTATATATATATATATATATATATATATATATATATATATATATATACACATATATATTGCTCCGATGTATATATACCAACACGTTAGTTAATAAACTAATATAAAAATATAACAGACAAAGTGATCAGTAAGAGTATGCTCTTTATACAGTATGTACTACAGTGCCTGGCCTAACTACAGTACAAGTTATGACCTATATAAATGTGCAGCAGAGCTACTACACGTCTATTTTATATTGTTCAATGATAGACATATGTATTAACACAATGACAATCAAAACAGTACAGTGATACAAAGTAGCACTATACCAGGGAGTGCTCTGTGTATAGTATACTATGTTTTTTCATCCTATCTTTTCTACATTGTAACACCTGACATAAAGCTCTTTACAAACAGATCAAGTCGTCTTATTGTCAGGGACGTAAAACTGTTAAAAAAAATTAAGATGAAAATAAAAAACAAAACAATAAAAATGATAGGCAATTTGACCGACAGATGATGATGGGAGCTGTAGCTCATATACTGCTAAAGAGCCACATGAAGTGTAGTACTGTGGCAATATAAGTCTATTTTAGCACAATAAATCTAAGAAGACTTCAATGTGAGAGGCCCTCGCTAATCCAAGCAGTCACTAATAAGGCCAGACACATGTAATCAGATGGAAACGTTGCACTTACTCTGGATATGTAAGAAATATGAAACTCCAATAGACAGGTCATATTGAGCCTTTTATCCCATTATATTTAAAAACATCGCTCTGGCAAACTTGGTGGAGATCAAAGCGAATTTCTTGACCTTTACTTTCCTTGTTAGGTGAATTCCAAAAAAGAGTTGACCAGACTGACGTAACCCTCTGAATACCAGAGGCGTGCGCAATGCATTGCAATGCGATGCGTGCCCCTGTGGTACTCAGAGGGTTAACATTTGGAATTCTGACAACTATTTGTGTCTAAAAAGAAAAAAAAACTGTCACCAACGTCTAAATAATGATATCAATGCGCACGTAAGTAAGCGGTTAATGGTAAATCCAAGGATGCTTAACAAAACAAAGACATCAAGTATTCAGAGAGATTAACCCTCTGAGACCCAGAGCAATGTGTAAGAAATAGCTGAGTAATGGGTTGCGTACGCTTTTGGTTCTAAAATAGTTAGGATGTATAACTTGTTCAAAATATACTCGGTGTATCGTCATCTATCTTTTATATTGTACTAATAAAGGTTAAGTTATTTTTTTCTTTCACTTCTGATTCATTTACCCTTCGTAAACCATCAGTTGACCTGTTGTGTCTACTCACAGAATCTGAGGGTGGTGTGGCGCTGTCACGAGTTTACTTTTCTATCTTGCCCCATTGCAATAGGATATATATATATATATATATATATATATATATATATATATATATATATATATATATTAATAAGTAGCTCTAATTTTATGTAACAGGAGGACTTACTTAGGAACTTGGCTTTCATGCATCAGTTATATCTGTACAGATATTTATTTATTTATTTATTTATTTATTTATTTATTGCTTTTGATCTTTCTTTTAGTCTCCTGTTATGTGATCAAGACAACTGGCCCTTTCAAGCTATGATTGACTGCTCTATTCGAGACACCGTCCTAAATTATTGCATTAACCCTTTGAGTGTCAGCGGGCTACGCAATGCATTGCGTATACTTCTGGCACTCGAAGGTTTAAACAAATTAAGAGACACGTATTGTTTTAACCCTTTAAGGGCCAGATGGTGCGTAACACACTGCTTCGCATTGCCTTGCTCACCATTCCGCTACTTAAAGGGTTGAGCAACAATTACAAACCCAAAGTAGAACCTGCCTAGGGAGATGTATTAACACTTAAAAAAAGTGTTTTACTGTCTGGGGTATACTGATCTGGGGTATACTAATTTATCACAGGCTCATTTGATAGACAAATAAATGGTAAGTAAAGTAATCAACTAACCATGTATAAGCCTCAGCAGACACAATGCAAGTTATAAAAGGATGCTGCTGCTACTTTAACCATTGGCGTGTCAGAACTACAATGTACTACTCACAACATTGGCATCTAAATGCTTATATGAACACTAATACCTAAAATGTTATTAATTTACACATATAATGTGTGCACAACTATTATCTGTACTAAATCCCTAAAATGTATCAGCTCGGTTTTCTAATGCACCAGTGGATAGCTGTATACAGTCCTTGTTTGATCACTAATGTTTATGTAGAGTTACAATGACCAGACCAGGCAATGAATCCTTAATACTTTGATACTAGTACCCACCACACGTCAATAAGGAAAACACATTACTTTATATTTTAGTTTACAGATAATACTGCACTCTTATTTCTGAAATATCAATCAAGTTTGCCTATCCCTTAAATTACCAGAGGGGTGTTTAATTCATTGCTTTTCAAGCCCTTATTCATCCCTCTGGACTTTAAACATTTAATCACAGAAGGGCCCCGGGGTCCTTCGTGTGCCTTTTTTAACTCTTTTAGTGCCGGAAAGTTATCAACGAATTGCAACGCAATAGTTGGATACCTCTCTCTGACACTCAAAAGGTTAAGGCTGAGTTTTAGACCCTCTGTTCTAAATAAATATTTTTTCAGACCGTAGCTGGACCTATAGGATATTTAAATCTCTGTAACCCCCTACTTTGAGCCACTGTGCCACACAGCTGTCCAACGCAAACGCATTGCAACGCAGTGTGTTGGATATCTCTCTGACACTCAGAGTGTTACGTTTCTGTGTTACTGCAGAGAACCCTGGAATATGTTTGAAGAAATGTTTTCTGTACGTGGTTCGAAAATAATATTTGCATTAAACCGATTTTTTAAGAAAGACAGGAATTGGTTTTTAATAAACTTTATTTTTTTAAGTGCCTTAACTATAAGGATAAACGAATTGGAAGGTAATCCAACGTCACTACAGAGGAGAAAAATACCAGATTCCATTGAGATAAATTGGATTTTAACCCCTTGAATCCAAAAAAGGTCTCAAACGCATTGCTTCGCAATGCGTTGGAGACCTTTCTAGCATTCAAGGGGTTAAAGTCTCGTTTAAATCACAGGGAATTTGTATATCTCCCTTAGGGTTGGATGCAAATGCAGGTGCTAATTTTATCTCCGCTTGTATCTCCAATATTCCCATATACTTCAATAGGACAATTTTGATAAAACGGGAGGTAACGTATCTCCTGGATTTTAATCCAGCACCTATAGTGCTGCGGGTTTACCACACAAATCCCTCCAGTCCATGTTAGTACATCAGACACCACAATGCTACTGAATGTTCCTTACTTAAGAATTTAAGGGAAAAAAATTGAGAAATGGCATAAAGTAATGATCAAGCTGTTGTTAACCCTTTGGTGTTACAGCAGTCTTCAATGTATTGGAGACTGGCATCCAAAGGGTTAATATATGATTGTGAGTGATACTGGAGTTTTTTTATGTATTAACGCCTTCAGTCCATCTGATGCACTCTCTCTAATTCATCTTGCCTGGTGTACAGTGAAGTCTCAGTAAAATTAACAAAACAAACACTCTGCAAAGTTTTTTTTTTTGCTCTCCCTCTTTCTTGTTTTGTTAACTCCGACAAGCTATCAAGTGGACTCAATCAAGTGGATGAGATTTAGATCCTCATTTCATTCAATTATCACGTGTTAATGGTCTCTATGAAATCCCAGGCAGGGGGATACACGTGGGTGACGATAGGACCAGCCCTCTGCAGGGACTCTTTTGTTTAGCTACTCAACATAAGCACCTTCTGAGCCACTGGGACATTCAGAGGGAAACCTAAACTGCAATTGATAGAGATAAGGAACTGTGTAGTACAGTGATCTGCAATGTCTAGGTCTTTTTATGTCGATTCTTTAATCATTAAAGACTCATCGAGACCAGCTCCATCTCTTCCTGAGCACCATCACCACCACCACCACCATGGACAAGACTTCCTCTTACCCATCAGTATGCCTTCCCCGACAGTCATGTCTGTTTCGGCACCTGTGTGCCCCTCCAGGAAAAGTGGCAGTTTTTGTGTCTGTCCCATATGTGTCACCTCTCACCTGCACTCCTCAAGAGCCAGCATCCCACTGCTCAAAAGCCAGTTCCCAAATGGAGATGCACAGTATTGCCAGCGAATGAGTCAACAGCCGGCTCCTGCAATGGTCCATCCAGGACACACACCTGTCTGCAATCCCACTTACAACGTTACGGACCCCAGGAGATTCCACTGTTTGTCAATGGGTAAGAAGAACCCTTTGTATATACATACAATGTATTCCCTAACCCATCTTTGTGAAGAGTAGAACAATTATTATTTGCAGTGAAAAATAACGAACAAGCATCGATACGACATTCTCTTGGCTGCATACAATCCATGCAGAACTGAGTCTGAAAATCCAAGGCACAAATTAGCACATCATTGTTACTTTTATTTATTGTTTTAATTATGTGATCATGTTAGTAGGTGGTGTTTCAAATAATACATAGCGAGTTTTGAAATAGGGTATTTTAACCCTTTGAATGAGTTGTAATGCATTGGATACCTCTCTGGCACTCAAAGGGTTATTGTAAACCCAGTTAAATAGTTGAACATCACTGGGTCAAAACAACTTCACTACAGAGAACAAATAAACATCCCAATGTGTGTAAAAGGGGCTTTTAACCCATTAGATGCTAGAAACGACCTAAGCGCATGATGACCTAATTGATTAAACCATTTCGAACAATGTGGGAGATGCACTAAGGAGTGATAAAGAGGCGATAAAGCGGTAATGACTTCTCCAGTGATATCACTTATCTAGTTCCTGTGTTATCTTATGGAGCCAATGCACTAATATTTCTCTAACTTTGCAGATGTTAGTACATTAGTTATATAGAATAACATAGGAACTGGAGAAGTGATATCACTGGAAAAGTTATATCCTCTTTATCACCTCATTATCACTCCTTAGTGCATAACTCCCATCCAATAACAGAGGGATATGCAAACCATTGCGAAACCCGCTGCAGGCACTCAAACAGTTAAGTACCAGGGTGTGCAACGCATCTCAAACGGTTACATTTGCGGTCCGTTCTATTTTACTTTTAACCCATTTTATTCCATAGAATAAGCATTCCCTTTTATATAAATTGTGTATTTAACCTATTGGATGGTAGAGAGATGTAGAGACCTCTCCAGCATTTAAAGAGCTGAACTGGCTATGAGGGAGAAATTCATGCTTCTATTAATTTTTGGATTCCATTTTAACTCTGAATGTACTGATTTTCCTCTACAGGAGCCCCAGAACATGGCCAAATGCAGAACGGCAAGCGAATGAGGACAGCTTTCACCAGCACCCAACTATTGGAACTAGAGCGAGAGTTTTCATCCAACATGTACCTGTCTAGACTGAGGAGAATTGAGATAGCCACCTACTTGAACCTGTCTGAGAAGCAAGTGAAAATCTGGTTCCAGAACAGAAGAGTTAAACATAAGAAAGAGAACAAGGGCTCTCAGAGAAACACTCATGGGGGCTGCAAGTGTACAGGCAGCCAAGGACATTATCCTAGGTCAGAAGACGAAGACTCCCTATCACCTGCCTCTACAAATGAGGACAAGGAGATTTCCCCTTTGTAGACTCGCACACCCAGTCTCTCTCTCTCTCTCTCTCTCTCTCTCTCTCTCTCTCTGTTGGTTACTGTAAGACAGGAGTGTCCGACCCTGGTTCCCAATTGCTACCAACAGGACTTGTCTCTTTCTGAATATCCCTACCTGAGTACAAGTGTAGCAATGCAACCGACTGATTCACCTGTACTCAAGCAGAGATGTCCTGAAAACATACCCTGGAGCTGATATGCTGAACTGGGACAAACATACTGCATCACAGTGGACAAATAAGATAGCCTATTGATTTAGATGGGGCATTTAACCCATGGAATGCCGGACAGGGCTCCAACGCATTACGGAGCAATGCGTTGGAGACCTCCTTAGCATTAATAGGGTTTAAAGCTCAATTTAAGTCAGTTTTGCGCGATGGAGCAGTTGGCTTGCCCCAGATCTTCAGTTCATCAGCCCCGGGCTGGTAGGTGTAGTGGAGCCGGGCGGGCTGCACCTGCTGTATTGCACTTGTCCTCTACAAGCAAGAAATAGTAGTTCTATGTGGAAATGCCATGTCTGCTCATCATTGACCAGTAAACTGTAAAAATCATAGCCTTTTGAATTACTACTTTTACATGGACTTATAAGGCAATTTACAATACTTTGTTGTAGGTTTCCAAACCTTTGTAGAGTACTGTACACTACTTAATAGAGTTGAATGCGCAACATCATTTATGAAAATAATCCAGTGTATAATGGTCTGTATTCCATTGCGGGTGATAACTTTTCCACTGATTTTTATCTACATTTGTATCTATAGGTTTCACCAAAAATGTGTGCTATAAAACTAATGATCACATTTGTCACCTGCACTGTAATCCAGGGCATTTTAGAGCTGATGCTCAGCATAACCTACATTGATTGTCTGACATAGCTTGATAGAATTTAGCCTTTTTAGGATCATTGGGGTGTGAAGGGTGCTGCAAACCCCTCTGGCCCTTAAATCTTTGAATGCTAGAAAAGTATCCAACTCATTGCATTGCAATGCGTTGGGTACCCATATGGCACTCAATAAGTGAAAGGGTTAATGTGTAAAATTTCATGTTAAGGTATAGATGAGCTGGGGGAAGCAATATTTAAGCGCCCTAGCTATTTGCTGCAGTGTCCTAGATGTTACAGTGGAGACCCCAGATCAAGAGGTGAAAATCGTACAACCAATTTGCTTCCCTCAGACTCTATTCTATTAAGCACGTGGAATATATATAATATATATATATATATATATATATATATATATATATATGTGTGTGTGTGTGTGTGTGTGACTGCTATGCAGTCTCATTCATAGAAGAACAGTATATGTGCTGGTGTTCCTTATTACATGGGGGATTGTTAACCCTTTGAGTGCCAGAAGGGTGTGCAACGCTGCTCTGACGCTCAAAGTGTTAAGCTCATATCCTACATCAAACTGTAACCTGATTTTTTTTATCTAGTGTCACAACTGAACTGTCCAGGAGTATTCTAAATCAATTATTTTATGTAAATAATGTGTTTTTCTACAGTCAAAGGTTTAGACACCTTGTAGAATCTATGTAACAATCTGTATATAGTTTAAATCCACAATGCCCGCGAAAGATCAGCTGCATGTGAATAGTTTTATATAAAGTTATATTTATATTTATTTAAATAAATGACAAAGATACGAACAACAGACGATGTCTATGCTGTTTTTTTTAGCAGGTTAAACTAATATTTGGAGTTTCGTGACGTCATCCTAGACGTCTGCTAATCTCGCTTTTCTTAATGGAAACATGCAGATTCACTGTCAGTGTGTCACATTAATAACAATAACATAGAAACACAGGGGATGAGTTTTTACCTTTTTCTTTTGAATGCCAGAAGGGTGTATTCTGGAAATCAGAGGATTAACAACACAATTTATAAGTATCAAAGTAATGTACCAGGCAGAGCATCGCAATGCGTTGCACACCTCGCTGGCCCTTAAAGGAACACTAACACCTACAAATGAATTGAGGCAAATACACTTAAATACCCTGCACTCCATGCTATCATAGGTAAAAGTTCCCTCTGTTTTAGGAGGCCTACAATCTAGCAATACTGGAGTAATCTGGAGGTGATTTCACAGGATTGTCTGTAAATGAGCTGCTATACGATATCAGTCCTTCTGAATACATGAGCAGTGGGCACTGATCACAATAAATTAGCTGATTTAACCTCTTATATCTCATTGGAACCAGCACAAACAAAATGAAATGAATGCTCTCTGAACCGAATATGTTATACATGTTTAACCCGTTGAGTGCCAGAGGGGTATGCAACGCATTGCAAAGCAATGCGTTGCATGCCCCTCTAGCACGCAAAGGGTTAAAAAGCAAGGTAAAAGCAAGTTTATGATGTAACATAAGAGTAATTGATTTGTACATATGCTAGATGTAAATCCATGGTATTTAGTTATATAAAACAATTTCATTTTAGGTATTAGTGTTCCTTTAAATGGTTATAAATTACATACTGATTCCGTTATGTTTCAGTGCAGCCAACTCCTCTTATTTATGATACATATATTACTTCTACCTTCTAACTTATCAAGGGGTATGTAACGTGAGATCATCCGTGATGTGTAGTGCTTCAAATTGTTGTTCATTAGCTTTAGAAAACATTACTGGTGGGATGTTCTTTTAACCAGATCGATTCCAGTAAGATCGCTAATCAAAATGGCACCCAAAGGGCAAATAAAATATTATTTTGTTTCTTTATTCGTTTATTTTGCCTCCAGTCATCTTTCTAAGCTCATATGTAATACACAGTAATTATAGAAATAGTATTTTAATATTTATTAGTAAATAGATGGTTGTTCAGCATAGTTATTGTAAATTGGTTTTAAACATCCCACAGAGTTCCTTCATCTGAGAGATTTACAAGACATCAGTCTCTCTAGACCATTAGGGACCTATTTCGAATTGAAGGAGTTAAACAATAACTTTAGTAATAAAGCCAACTACTTACTGCTCAGGATAAAGGAATATGTGTAAAATGTTTAACCTTTAGAGAGCAGTGGGGTATTCAACGCATTGAAGCACTTGTATTGTTTTTAACTCTTTTGATGCCGAAGAGCTTTGTGCGGGTAACGCACTATATTGGAGCTCAAAGGGTTAACCCTTTGAATGCCAGAGGGGTAACCCTTTGAGTGCCAGAGGGGTACTCAACGCATTGCAAAGAAATGCGTTGCGTACCCCTCTGGCACTCAGAGGGTTAAACAATATCATAGATATCCAGTATTAGTTGAAATTTTATTATTTTTTATTGATTTTTGGCGTATTATTTTCACACTTTTTCCCATTTCATTATCCCATCTGACCCTGTAAATACTCCTGTAAATATCATCAATGAGTACCGTGATTGGACTATATGGAGTAATTTGCTATCATTCCAACTGATTAAAATTAAACGTTTTAACCCACTAAATGCTAGAGAGGTCAGATTGAATGAGTTAAAGGGGAGAGGGTTCTGTCTTTTAACAGGTGTGAAGCGTTAAAGCCTTTTGGACCAGACTGATATGCAACGCATCGCTCTGCAGTGTACCGCGGACCTCTCTGATGCGTAACCACTTGAGTGCCAGGGTTGCAATGCGTTGCGTACACCTCTGACACTCAAAGGGTTAAATGGTTAAGTATTTTATGAACAATAAGATTTGCAGTTTGTATGTGGATATTTTAAAATGCATAGATTGTCCTTCACAATAAGCAATAATTTAACCAAACTACTTAAATTCCCAGAAGTTAACACTGAATGTAATTGTCCCCAGCATCTCTATTTGGGGAACGGTGTAGGAGAATACATTAGACAAGCATGGGATATAATTGAGGGTGTTGGCTGCAGCTGCTCTCACACTGTCTCTGTCCCGTTGGGTCTCTGTTGAGCCTTTGAAGACTTCAAGGACAGTCATTGATATCAGTAGCTGCCAATGGTTCCTTTCTGATAGAGGGCAGGGTTCAGAGAAGTGCAGCACAAAGACACAGAACAGTAGGGTATACTATTGGAGGAAACTGGATAAGGAACACTAGGCCTTATGTAATCAGGCAACCTGGAACAACTCTGGGGTAAACCAGCTGCACTATGGGGGAGAAACAATAATTCCCATTGTTTAAAAGGTTTTTTTTAGCCCCTTGAACGCTAATGGGGTCAATTCAATACCTTAGAGGCTTAGCTAATATTCAAAGGGTTAAAAACACATTTATGTCAACTGCCATTTTGGAGATTGTTATTCTTCCCCTATGGGTATTAGGTTTGCCTCACAATTGCTCCAGGTTGTCAGTATAAAGTCAATTGAAGGAAAGAAATGAGATAATATAATGCAACAGTTTGGGTACATTAACACAGTGACAGTAATGAACAGCCATATAAACATTAAAAGGACATTGTCACCAAAAATTAAATTTGTTAAAATTCATAAAAATATTATGTACTCCTAGACAGCATTGCATTTCTTTTAAAATAAGTAGAAAAGTCACAACTTTTGGTCACTTTGTTTCAGGCCTGTTAAAAAAATGCTAAATCCAAAAACAGTGATAATTTCTTTGAGATTATAACCCACTCAGTTCAGTTCAGTTCAGGGAAAGTCTTATGTCTTATTTATTTGTATACCCAAATTATGCTGGCCACACCCATATTCTGAATTGTGGGTGTGGTCAGAGCAATATCAATGTCCCTGCTCCAGTTTTTATACCCCTTTACAGGGTATCATTTAACACCTTGAATGCTAGAGAGTTCTCTCTAGCAACCAAGAAGTTAAAGCTTTTTTTATTCCTTGCTTGTTATATGCCAGGGGTATTTTCTATGCAAGGAAACCATGAATGGGACAGGAGGTGGAATCATGTGAGGCCAGGGCAGAGCTAAGAAAGTCTAGAGTGCCTTGCCTAGGGATGCCTGGGATGTAACTCTGGCCCTGCCCATATCACTAATACAAAGAGCAGGAGACTGGTGGAGAAAAATGATACATTTATTGGCTGTGTATCTCTAGGATAGGAGCTTTCAAGATCTTAGAGCTACTCAGTTAATCAATAAACATATCCGGTTTACTCTATCAGTCTCCTGCTTTTTCTGTGGCTAACACTGTACCACTCCATTGGGATTGCTTCTCTAGTTCCTATGTTATTCTATGGCATTATGCACTAAGGCCACGCTGTCCAAGTTCAGTCCTCAAGTGCCACCAACACACCAAAATGTAAGGATTTCCCTGATTAAAGGGACAGTAATGTCCCATAAAAACTTTTAGGGATATAGGGATTCAAAGTTCCCCCCTCCCTCCCCTTCTTCTGATGTCAGCTGTAAAGCTGACAGCAGGAGAATCGAGTCATATGACTTGAGGAGGCTCTTCAGCAGAGCCAAGATCACGTTATCTATAAATAATTCATTCATTGGAAAGAGCTACAAAGTGTGCCTGGTTTGCAAGCACACATTGAAGACATTTCAAATGAATGAATTCTTTATAGATAACACAATCTCGGCTCTGCTGCAGAGCTGCCTGCTGGTCCCCGGACCGGAAACTCCTGCTGTCAGCTAGATGCTGACATCAGGAGAAGGAGAAAGAGGGGCAAACTTTCAGTGCAAATATCTCTCAAACCGCTAGGGTTTGCACCATTCTGCGTATTTTCTAAGGCTCTATGAAACTATAAAAAGTTTTTATGGGACATTACAGTCCCTTTAAGGACAGGTGAGTTAATCAGTGGATCATTCATTGTGACTGACACACCTGTGCTTAATCAGGGAAATCCCTAAATCCTGGCTTGTTGGCAGCCCTTGAGGATTGAACTTGGACAGCTGTGCACTAAGGTCACCAAAGCTGGAGAAATCTTAGTGCATTGGCTGCACAGAATAACACAGGAACTGGAGAAGTGATATCACTGGAGAAGTCATCTCCACTTTATCAACTCTTTATCACACTTTAGTACATCACCCACCATTTCTTCTAATATATTAGCCTCAATGGGGAGTTGACTGTAATCTGTTAATAATTTAAATTAATCAGTTTCATAATAATGAAGCTGAATTTATGGGTGTAAGTTCCTTCTGTCACATGAACTGCCGGTCAGTGGGTGGGAGAGAGAAGTGTTCTTGAGTGCAGTGGTCCAGGGAAGGGGTGATAATGTTTATGGAGGTGGTTGATAGGCTTCCCTGAAGAGGTGAGTTTTCAGGGAGCATCTAAAGATCTGAAGTCCAGGGGAGAGTCTGATGGGGTGGGAGAGGGAATTCCAGAGCTCAGGTGCAACACAGGGAAATCCTGTAGGAAAGAGTGGGAGGATGTAATAAGAGCCATGGAGAGATAAAATATAGGGGGGTGCGGTGTTATTAAGAGCTCTATAAGTAAGCACCAGAATTTTGAGTGTAATTCTATATGCTAATGGGAGCCAGTGTAGGCACTGGCAGAGGGGATTGGTGTTAGAGACGCGATGAGTAAGGTAGATTAGTCATGTAGCTGAGTTCATTACGGACTGTAGTGGGGTTAGTTGGGTGAGAGGAAGGCCAATTTGTAGCGAGTTACAGTAGTCAAGACGGGACATGATTAATGTTTGGATTAGAATTTTAGTAGTGTCTTGGGTGAGGAAGAGTCGGATTCAGGAGATGTTGCGGAGGTGGAGGTGAGATGAGTTGAAGATTAACTGGATGTGAGGAATGAAGGATAGGGCGGAGTCAAATGTGACCCCCAGGCAGCATGCTGTAGGGGTTGTTGTGATGGTAGTGTTGTTAACAGTGAGGGTAATATCTGGGGTAGGGCTGGTTGGAGAGGGAAGGAAGATAATTAGTTTGATTTTTAACAAGGTTAAGTTTGAGTAGATGGGAGGACATCCAGGAAGACACAGCAGACAGATATTCAGATACCTGAGACAGGAGGGAAGGGGAGAGGTCAGGGGAGGAAAGATAGATTTGAGTGCCGTCAGCATAGAGATGATGGTGAAACCCAAAGGAGTTTATTAGTTTGCTGAGGGATGCAGTGTAAAGGGAAAAGAGTGAGGGGTCAGTGGAAGGGGTGGGGAAATGGAGCCACAGTAGGACACACTGAAGGAGTGGTTTCAGAGCTATGTTGAAAACCAGGCGACCTAGGGAGTGGAGGGCCTGGAGAAGAGATGCCTTTACTGGAGTCTAGGGAATGATATACACAGACATTGGTGATAAGAGATTCCAGTGGAATATAAATGTAAAACCAATTTGAATGTGTGTATAACCTATCATGTATTTTGTATTCAGCCTTGATTCTAAATATGCCTGAAAAGGAGACCTAAGCTGTCTTGAAAGCTTGCGTCCTTGAACCACTTAGTTAGCCAATAAAAGTATCACTTTTACTTTACCAGTTTCCTTTAATAAGTTGATATAATTTACATAAGAAAAGGAGTTGTAACTAGAGACCATTTCTATTTTTCCACAAAGTGTCTCATGTGGCACATATTTGTATAGGACATTAACCCTGTAAGGATCAGGGGGGTGCGAAATATACCCCTCTGTTCCTTAAATAGTTAAAGTGGACCTGTCACCTCAAGACAGATTGTGTCTTTTTCATACAGAATAATTATCTTCCTATAAGTAGTAGAAGCAACTTTTCTATAAAATAATTAGTTTCTGAGAAGCTAACCTTTATGCCTTGAGGCACATGTAGTATTTCATGCTAATTCCATACACAGTATGATAATTAGCTTGGTTTGAGGGCAGACTTATCTCTTGCTGTACTATTAGAAAGGCCTCTAGAGTGTTGCCATTGCTGTTCTCACTGATTATGAATAAACACTTTTGCTTGAAACATGTTGATCTGAAGCCACGGCATCTAATATGTGAATGGTACTCACTTCAAAGTCTCTCCCGCTGTTCAGTCATGGATTAAGGTCTATTTGTTCACTTTTACAATTGTTTCAATAAAGTACTATTGTTTTTATCTCTGCTACGTTCTGTCATCATTTGATGTGGTAGTGCACCTATTTCTTGAATTTTCAGCTGGCTCTGAAGGGGTTAATAGGGAAACCCTAGGTTTTTACACAAGCTGTTTACTACAGAACTATTGTGGCTATAAGAGGAGAGAGGGTATAATATTTGGCTGCACGTTTATAGACATAATAAATGGAAGAACGTTCACGCAGGGTTTGAGTCTCTGAATTATTTGTGTTCCACTGCTGTTATCAACCAAGGCTTTCAGGGCCCATCAACAGACAGTGGATGGTCGATGCAATGGATAAGAGTGTGTAGAAGTGAATGGCAATCACTTTTCTATGGAGAATACAACACACTTTTCCATATGTAAGAATTATCTATGCAAGGAGAGGGGGAGAAACATTAATCATTAGCATGTAGGGTTGGTGTAATGCTGGCAAAGTGTTAGGGAGAATGGACTTCAGCACCAATAGTACCACCAGCCCTGGAATGCCTTGTGATTCTTCTGTTTACATAAATCACCTGATCAGTGCCTAGTTCATTAAGGGAGGGAAGCTCTCCAGTAGAGAGAGCAAACTGTCATGTGACTCCATAGAAAGCTATGGGAAGATACTAACTTCACCTTCCCAGTTTGGCAAAAGTCAGGTCTGTCGGAGCTCAGTGCATGTGGCAAACAGCCGTAGTAACATAAAAACACACCGATCATTAAGCTGCATTTTCATATACAAATGTGCAATTGTCAAAGTAGACTCTGCAAAATTGTAAACCTGAAAAGGTATGGACAAAGCATGGAAACATATCTGTGGCATATTCACATTGATATGATGGTGAAGGCGTCTTAGTACATATTGAGATGGAATCAGTGAGAATATGCCACATTGAGATGGAATCAGTGAGAATATGCCACAGTATTACCAACCTTGCCTGGCCCCTTATTTCGGTAAAACATGTCACCTAGGACTTGAGAATTTCTAATCTTGAGGAAAAGTGAGTAATTTAAAATGAATGAACCTCTTATTGACTCAAATGCATATTCAAGTCCTGGCCTGATAGTGGGCCCTGAGACCATGTGGTTAGAATCACTTGTCTATATTCAGTCATAGCACAGTGTTAATATTGATCCAACACAGAACAAATTAGCCACACCGTGCCACCAACAAATAAAAGTTGATTTCTATAATTATATTTATATATTTTATATATATATATATATATATAAAATATATTTTATATTTAAAATTAATTAAACTTCTCTTAAGGTGGCAGGTCCACATTAAGGTTTTATATTATGCTAAATGTTCAAATGGGTACCGAAAAGGTTGTCTAATACAGCAACTAGATTTCATTCACAATTTATCTGTGCTGCTGCCTTTTCTTTTTCATAATACATGCACAGTATAATACAGTATATACCTAGTTTTCACCCTGTGTGTTAGCAAAAACACACAGGGGTTATTCACTAAGGTGTGATAAAGAGGTGATAAAGTGGACATGACTTCTCCAGTGATATCACTTCTCCAGTTCCTATGTTATTCTATGCAGCCAATGTACTAAGATCTCCAAAACTTAAGTGTTAGTGAATTAGCTCCATAAAATAATACAGGAATTGGAGAAGTAATTTCACAGGAGAAGTCCTCTCCACTTTATCACATCTTCATCACTTCTTAGTGAATAACCCCCAAGGACTTGTAACGTGTTGTGAGGACAGCAAAAGTGTGTTTTTAATTAGTAAACTAATGGTGCTTATGTATAAAGCCACAGTGGTATAGTTCTGGAGTAAACCAATTACACAGTAGGGAACAAATAAAAAAAATCCCTAAATTCTTACAGATTCAAATGGGATGCTTTACCAGCTGAATCCCAGGGAGATCCCAACACATAACTAAACAATGCATTGTAGACCTCTCTAGCATCCAAGGGGTTAAAATCCCCACTTATGGGAATGTTTCATTGCCTCCTATGGTGTAGTTGATTTGCCCCAGAATTGCTCCATATTGCTTTTATACATAAGGCCCATTGGGGGAGATGTATAAAATGGGACAAGCATAGATCTGTCACTACTTTCACATAAAAATTGTCTCCTAGTATGTATAAAGATGTTTATGCGTAACAAATCTCCATGCACACCAAATTAGTTTAACCCTTTGAGTGCCAGAGGGTTACGCAACACAACTCAGGCACTGAAAGGGTTAAATGCACAATTTGGGTACATGGATAAAGTAATAATTTTTTTACAGACTATAAATATAAATCACTGCATTTTGTGACAGTTTTAAAAATTATTTTTGCCACTAATTTGTCTGCCACTATCTCCTTGCATAAGTACTGTGCTGTCAGACTATGTAAAAGACATGTAGAACAGGCCACAATGAAATGAAAAGTCACAGAAAAGTCAATTAGGCTTAGCAGGCAGGTATAAAAATCATATTTATATACATCATCTAGCGCAAACAGCACACTGATCCCATTGCTCCATTTGCTTTAGAGCATTTATTTTACATATCCCCCCACTGTATCTTATCTTTCTGTTGTCATAAGTTCTAGAAAGTCTCAGGATGGGCAACATGAGGTCCTCCAGCAGCTCTCAGGCTACAACTCTCATCACCCCCTCCATGTTAGCATTCATGGGTTCTATTTAAATAAATTGGAATTTTTATTTGTCCTCTATGGTACAGTTTGTTTGCCCAGAGCTGTACCACTCCACCTTTACACATACAGCCCATCGAAAGGGATGCCAGTCAGACATTCAGCAGTGCCCAACAGTAGCAGCATGGTACGAATGCTATTAATCATCTTCCTAACTATACCTGTTCAGTGACTGGCACTGGAAAAAGAACCTCTTGTTATAGTGAGCCAAATACAATATATACGGGGGTAATACATGCATACCAGATCTGTGCATCTTCCAATAGTTTATTTGCAGTACTGTCCTCATTCCCCTTCTGCAGAGGAAAACATTCTTCTTTGTGTATATTTCCTTATACAGCTTAGTATCATCAGCAAGGATTGACATATTACTTTCAATTCCCAGATGTAGTGAACAAACTAGCATATGTTCATCTGACTCATGTTCACAAACCTAGAATTCTGTATAATGCATTAGGCCACTTTGTTCTCCATTGTAATTACACTAGCCATCACAGTGATATGTTTAAAGAACTAAAAAGTGTAAATTCCCTAAAAAAACTGCTTCTTTGTACATAAACACATGTAACTATATATTTTTGTATATGTATGTGGATATATATTGCTTCTCTACTTTGTGCAAATATACAGCTTCGTACTGTAAAACCTCTCTAGGACCTACTTGAAAAGGAGAGAAATCTCAGTGTATTCTTCCTGGTAAAATATTTTCAAAATAAATACATAAATAACACGCTGCATTTGTAATCACTCATCCAGATGTACCCTTCACCTTTCTTGACTTGTTTATAATCACTTCTCTGGAAAGCTACCAGAATACCTGAATATTATGTTCCCTCCAGTTCTTCATAACCTCTGCTAACTGCAAGGAATCCACTCACTGCTCCACATTACAAGAAGGAAGTGGGTCGATTTCAAAGAAGAGGGCAAAAAAGAGGCTAAACAGTCAGGGCCGGCGCCACCAATAGGCGAGGTAGGCCCCAGCCTAGGGCACGCATACCCTGGGGGCACAGAGCCACACGCACGCATCTTGGTGCCTGCTGTGTCTGACTGGGAGAAGTATGGAAGGCACTACATCTAATGCCATCCATACTTTTCCCAGTCAGACACAGCAGGCGCTGAGATGCGCTGTCCAGTACCTTCCAAGCCTGTTGAATGATGTTCACTGTCAGTCGCACTGCAGCCAATGAGAGAGGAGTGATTTGACAGGATACTCCTTTCTCATTGGCTGCCTGTGTGTGTGATGCGGTGCTGTTGCGCAACAGCGCATGGTCTAGAGACCTGAGCGGTGACACAGGAAGTTGGCAGCCAGGAGGAGACAAGACACGGAGTCATTCAGAGTGACAGACTAGCAGTGAGGAAGAGGCTTGAATAATACCCCACAGCCCTGCCTTCCAGAAACTAAGATAGAATAGATAGGTATGCTAATGAAGTTCAGCAAAAGCTAACACACTACTGAATTGGAGCCCATTGCACACACATAGTGGAAACCACTGCACGCACCCATCCAAAGGTACAAATAAACAGAACACTTAAATAAAAGTCCTCACTTTGACCAGAATAAGCTATGATTGATGCAATTATGATCTTTATGTATGTTAGAGACTTCTCCAGTGTATTGCTTCACAAGGGGCATCCAAGGAGTTAAAGAGTCTACAGTGTATTGAGTGTGAAAAGACCACAAATATAGTATATAGACTGAGGAAAGGATATCTCTCATCCCATTGGTGCACCTCAGTAGGAAGGAACCTACATGGAATGTTCACCTCTTTTTTTATATTTATTTGTCATCTATGGGACAATTAGTTTGCACCAGAATTACCTCATTTTGCTTTTATACCATGTAATTGCATTACTATTTAGAGAACAGTGCTCCATACTAATAAAAGAAAACTGAATTTATTCTGGATTAAACTGACTGCACCATAGGGGGCAAATGAAAATTCCTGTTGAATTAAATTTGGCTTTTAACTCGTTGAATACTAGAGACCTCTCTAGCATTCAAGGGGTTAAAAAGCTCTTTTCACGTGCATGGGAATGAATTTTTATTTGTCCCCTGTGGAGCAGTAGGTTTACTCCCGTATAACTCCAATTTGCTCTTATAAATATGGGCCATTGTCACTCAATGGATAGCCATTATTAAATAACAGTGTAATTTATTGGACTGACATGTCACTGAATGTATTGCAGTGAGACTCATTCTTGGACAGCTCTTTTAGGCAATATAACTCACTGAGGTGCATCTTGGATAGAAGCTCTTATCTTTTGAAACATGTTATTTATTTATTTACAAGAAGGGCCCAGCAGTGCATGCCTATGTCACTTGTTAGATTGCAAGGTAACAATCATTAAGAGAGGTGGGGTATAAGTGGGTGGGACATAAAGGGGCGTGACCAAGGGGCTGCAAAATTAGGTTTTGCCTAGGGTGGCAAAAATCCTTGCACCAACCCTGTAAATAGTATATAGATATTTTTGGGGCAAGTGATGAATAAAAGCATTACCCCTTGAGTCCAAGTTTTCTTCAGTCGGTAAAAATAGTTAAAATAAAACTTTTATTTACAATAATTAAAAATAAAATGTATTGAAATAATTATTCTCTCCAGAACAATGTATTAGATGTCTGTGGAAAAGTAAGTTGGTAGGAAAGTAATCGTTGTTACAGTGTATATGTAATCTTGCTAAATAGTAAATATTCCTCAATAGAAAATGCTTACCTAGGTGTTTAGTTGTAATAATAATTATATCTAGGTGACATAGACACAATAAATATCACAACTTGTACCAACTACTTTTTACTGACTAAATAAAACTTGGACCCAGAGGATAATACTTCCAGTCATCAAGTTCCTCTTAAATAGCAATTTTGTTTAGCAAAAACAGTTTTGTTATTTTTTTGCTGTATACTTTGTAATAGTTATTATTTAGATATGGGAGCATGGTTACATAGACAAATAATATCTCTAAATGAGTGACCTAGATGACATAACCCGATCTGTTCTCTAGTTCTTTTTTTTCTATTGGATATTTCAGATGGGTCAATTTGCAATTCTGCAACACTGGAGTAACCCACCTAAAATGATCTGTCACTTTAAAATCTCTAAAAATAGCTGTTTTTTCTATTAAAAAAACAACATACAACTGAGTATAAATGCTAATGTATAATTTTTTTAGTTTCTATTGGTGTATAGATGTGTAACATTGTATTGTACAAGCTTTCCTGGAAATACTTGAAAATAAGGGACATTTGAATGTCAACACATTGCTCCAAACCTTCCAGACAATCAAGAAGAAAATGATGTACTAAGAGGAACTGGACAAACATAGCATAGAAGGATCGCACTGAGGTACTTTATAACTTGCAAAAAACGTGCAATAGGTACTTTGGCATTAAAAACATTTCTTTATTAACTCCATCTTCTAAAATCATCCACTTGTATAAACTGCACATTAATAGAGAATATTAGAGTTCAATACAGTGAATAGGGAATTTATAGAAACACTTATCTTTACTCCATATGATCAATGTGTTTTGTGCTAACATAGCGCTTACTCATGATCCTGGAACAAACAGGATCATGAGTAAGTGATATGTTAGTGCGAAACGCGTTGATCATATGGAGTAAAGATAAGTGTTTCTATAAATTTCCTATTTACTCTACTGACCTCTAATATTCTCTATTAATGTGCAGTTTATACAAGTGGATGATTCTAGAAGATGGAGTTAATAAAGAAATATTTTTAATGCCAAGGTGCCTATTGTACATTTTTTGCAAGTTATAAAATACCTCAGTGCGATCCTTCTATGTTTTGTTTGATCTAAAAGAGAATTGAGAGATACTCTGGACTGCACAAGGTATTTTTTCAGCATATTACATCATGAGAATTTTGTTATATATTGGAGTGGACTGAGTCTGAATTTTCTGTGGTATACTTGATTTTTGGAGCCATCGCTTTTTGTGCTGAAGTGTGTTTACTAAGAGGAACTGGGTTAAATACACTATTTTAATCATTGACAAATTTGGGAACCCATTGATCTTCACTGTTGCAGCTGGTTTGCTCCAAAATTACTCCAGTTCTTAACTGAAGTTTAATGCAGTGTCGATGGACTCCTATTACCATTATAATCTTTAAAGGGATAGTAATACTTCGTTTTAACTTTATTTTATTTTGTAGGCATTAAAAAAACATGAAGAATGATATAAGTCTTATCTCTCAAACCTTTATGGTTTATGAGATATTCACAAGCAAAGTTTCCCCCTCCCGCCCCTTTTACCTAGTGTAAACAATCTCTTCTCAGATGTGGAATGCAGTCCATAGACTGGACAGATAACAGAAGGGGACACTCTTATTCCTTTGAAAACAATGAAATCCCTGCCCCCCTTGACAAGCTTTTCAGGTTTTTCCGTTATCTTAAAGGGATAGTAATACTTCATTTTAACTTTATTTTATTTTGTAGGCATTAAAAAAACATGAAGAATGATATAAGTCTTATCTCTGAAACCTTTATGGTTTAAGAGATATTCACAAACAAAGTATCCCCCCCCTGTTCAACCAAATCAGAAGGGAGATGCCCAGGTAGACTGCAGAGAGGGACAATCTTCAATTAAGATAATGGAAAAAGCTGAAAAACTTATCAAGGGGGGAAGGGCTTTCATTGTTTTCATACAAAGAAAATTGTCCCCTTCTGTTATCTGTACTGTCATACAACCAGACTCACATCTGAGAAGAGATTGTTTACACTAGGTAAAAGGGGCGGGGAGGGGAACTTTGCTTGTGAATATCTCATAAACCATAAAGGTTTGAGCGATAAGACTTATATCATTCTTCATGTTTTTTTAATGCCTACAAAATAAAATAAAGTTAAAACAAAGTGTTACTATCCCTTTAATTGAAGATTGTCCCTCTCTGCAGTCTACCTGGGCACCTCCTTTCTGCTCTGGCTGAAAAGTGTTACATCAGTAAAAGGGGCGGGAGGGGGACACTTTGCTTGTGAATATCTCTTAAACCATAAAGGTTTGAGAGATAAGACTTATATCATTCTTCATGTTTTTTTAATGCCTATAAAATAAAATAAAGTTAAAACAAAGTATTACTATCCCTTTAAAGGTGTCTGAGAAATGACAGTGCAAGGTGTAGTAAACTTTGGCACTCCAGCTATTGGGGAATACAGTTTCCATCATGCCCAATTAAACAACAGCTGTAGTCTCTGACAGTGACAAAGGTTAGCTACCCCTGGTCTAAGCCTTGGTTACATTGTGAGTGGAGCTTGGGTCCACCTAATGCACTCAGTAAACAAAGCACGCTGTCTTGGTGTTATACTCGATTCTGCCTTGACATTCTCCCCCCATATCCAAGCTGTTACCAAAACCTGCTGCTTCTTCCTGAAAAATATTGCCAAAATATGTCCCTTCATTTGTATGTCAACCTCAAAAACTCTCACGTAGGCTCTCATTCTGTCTAGACTTGATTATTGCAACATTTTAATTTCTGGTCTTCCCACCTCTCATCTTTCTCCGCTTTAGTCTGTTCTCGGTTCAGCTGCAAAAATAACTACCTTTGCTCCCAGGTACCTTCACTCTTAGTTATTCCAGAAATCCTTCTCTTGTCTGCCCATAAGGGCTCTTATTTTGTACAAAAATGTTTTCCTCTCCGTTAAGCCGCTTTCTTTTTTGCTTTTATCTCCTGCTACTCCACTTCCTTTCACCTGCTCAAGAAGGCATGTCAGAATGCTTACGAGGCCACCTATACTTGTGAAACAATGCATTAAAGACCTCTCTTGGCCCCATTTAAATCAGTCGGAATATTTGAAAATCGTAGTTCTCATCTATGATGCAGTCTGTTTGCCCCTGAATTATACAGCAAACCAAATGCACCATAGGGGATAAACATTGAACACACGCACATTGATTAAAATGGAGCTTTTATCTCCTCAAATGTTAGTAAGTTCTTCAGTGCATTGCAAATTAATGCTTTGTAGCCATTTGTAGTATTTATTTAAATGATTAAAAGCAACATTTAAAACCATGGGAATTTTCATCTCTCTCCTGTGGTTTGTTCAAGTGAATGCTAGAGAAGTCTTAAACACATTGCAATACATTGGACAACTCTCTAACATTTGAAAGTGCTAAAAGCTGCATTTAAATCAATGGGCATTTGGGAATTTGTATGTGCTCTCTATAGTGCTGGTGGTTTGCTCCAGAATTAGTGCAGTTTGCCTTTATACATAAGGCCCATTGGATGCATCTTCATGTGTTTAAGTTCCTACAAATGATGGGCATGCTTTTACCCTTTAACCCTTTTAGAGCCAGATGTGCATCCGACACATTGAAAATTCCACTCTCATTGAATGGGTTAAGCTCAGGGGCATTGCTAAACACTGGCCAGTCAATGGCTGGGCATACAGCTATTAGGGACTTCAACTCTCATCATCCCCATCTAGCCAACAGCTGGAGGTCAATCAGCTGACTACCCCTGGGTTGGATCCACTGGTCTCCTGTTTAAATTCTGCAGGCATTTTGCTAGTTAAGTGCATGAAAAGGTTGTAGGTGAGAACTTTCTGTGTTTCACCCAAAGACTCCAGATATTAGGCAGAGTCTCCAGCCCCCAGATGAAGGGTACAGTTCTCCAGGCTACTAAGAACATGTGCAGCTTCTTTATTTTTTGTTGACTTCTTAGAATAGAAATTACTTCCAACAGGTGGTGGTGTGCGGCTGCCATATGACACAGTCCAATGAAACACTGGCCGCTATCACAGGAGGTGGTTTTGTGGTGTTTCATTGGGCAACAATGCACTCACACAGAGATAGTGGGCAGAGGAGGAAGACCAACAGTGTAGTGGGAGTTGCTGTGTCTCTCTGCCCAACTGGTGCTCTCTGGTGAGGTCTGAGGAGTGGGAGCACAAGGTTGGGCAGCATGCACCAGTGTTGGTAAGTATCATGATGAAAATTTAAATAAATTTGCCTACTAATGCCAGAGAACTACCCTTTTAATGGTAGAAAGGTTTCCATGAGGGGGAGATCACTCTAGAACAAGGGGGGTTATGCACTAAAGCTTGATAAAGAGGTGATAACATGGAGATAACTTCTCCAGTGACATCATTCCTCCAGTTCCAATCTTCTCCGAATGTGGAGAAATCTTAGTGCATGGGCTCCACTGAATAACATAGGACTTGGAGAAGTGATATCAAGTTTATCACAAGTTTATCACACCTTAGTTCATATCCCCCAAGAGGTTAAAAGCCCTATATAACTCTGAGCACCGGAGGGTTGTCAAACTCACTGCTTTACTATGTGTTGGACACATCCCTGGCATTCCTGCCAATAGTCCCTGATTTCCAGGACTGTTTGGGCCCAGTATCCATGGGTGCCACGTCTGCCAAATGGTGAAGTATGCTGCTTGTCTCAGTGTTAGTAATGGCACAACTGGACTGCACAGCACTATAATAATTAGAGAATTGTGAGCTTTTTGAGATTTTCATGTGGCAGACTGATCCACTGGATAATATTATTATATTTGTGACTACACAAATGCCACACGCACCTATATAGGAACCTAAAGGGGAACTGACACCACCTAATAATAACCCCCTCTTACCTTGATATGGCCAGAAAATCCTAACAGCCGCTGTGACTTTTATCCTTGTGCCTTTGTTCAAGAGATAACATCATGAATCAGTCCTGGATGTCAGGTCCATGGAAGCAGACATGCCAGTTGCTAGCAGGACCACAGACCATCAAACTCTGTTCAGTGCACATGGTAGTCTTAACCTTATAAGGATCAGAGGACTGTTTCACATATGGTGACCACATTTCCATGCTACCATTCAGGGACACTGCGGAGAAGACAGCAGAAGAGCATTTGTCCTTGGCTCTAGTGCAGCTATGTTGTCACTGTACATCACTGAACATCAGTGCTCAAACACTGACTGATGTGACAGAAAGAGATGCCTGTTGTGGGCTACAAGAAAATATACATCATGCTCAAAGCATAAGACTAGTATTATACTTCAATTATATTGTACTTTCTGTCACAGCAATAAATAGGCATTTCTCCTTGTAGTGTTTAGAATTCTGTGCTCTGGAGTCTTCATTCCAGGAATTTGCATTATCCCTGAAGGGGGCTGCCCAGGACATGGGGCATACATTTAAAATATGAGACTGTCCTTGGCAATCTGGGTCTCTTGGTCACCCTAGTTGCATACCACTCTGGTCCTTAAAAGGTTAAGTAGGCTCTGCACTCTGTCTGTTTCAGTTAGAAAAAAAATGGAACACACCTCTGTCTTTCTCTCTGTCTCTGTATCTCTCAAGCACGCACATCACATACACACAAACACACTCTATCTTTCACTTTGCTCTGTGTGGGCCTTAACCATAAAGCTAAAGTGGAGCAGGCCCACTGCAGTATAATTGACAAATACAAACTCCCCAAATTCCCTTGATTTGAATTGGGGATTTTAAATGTCCCCAGTTAAATCAAGTAGATTTTTCTTTTCCTCCCTATGGTGCGATTGGTTTGCTCCAAAATTGTGTCTCTTTAGCATGTGTTTCCAAACATCATGTGACCACCTTTCCAGCAATCTGATTGCTCACAATGAGAAATGCAACACAAACTTCATGACACATGTTCTGACCCTATCAAAACAGGTGGTTTCATTCAAAAACCTGACTTACAGAATCATTTGGCTTATATCAACTAATAATTCATTTGGTGGGTCCAAGCTTCAGAGAACTTGATATCTCCTCTCGTTAAATTTACTTTAATTAGCTTTCTTTTTTTTTAATTTAACTGTTAATTTGCCATTCACCATTTCTCCTCCCTGAGGTGCATGGCAGGCCTCACAAAGTGTTATGCAACTGGTTACATTTGCTAATTGGTTGAAGCAACAGATCATAAAGTCACATATTTTAGTTTTAGCACAAATATGGCTAATAAACAATGAAAATAATGTATCTTTACAATGCCTTGAAGACATCCTTATCAGTTAAAAGTAAAATAAGCAAAAAGTGCTACTGTTTAACTTGATAAATAATAGTAGAATATTGAAATCTCATTGAATATAATTAGTGGTTAAAATAGTGACAACCCATGCCATATAATAATTTTGCCAAATGTAATTCTTTTGGACATTTGCTTTCACTTTAGATCTTTGAGTGTCTAAAAGACGTGCCCATCCCTGGCACACAAAGTATTAACTATTGTTCGATATGGGACACCCCTTGAAGTGTAAGCATGCAGGATTTTGTTTGCTGGAGAAAAAAAAAACTAAATAAATAAATACATTTTATATATATATATATATATATATATATATATATATATATATATATATATATATATATATATATCAATGCTCAAAATTTCCACTCGCCACTAGCCAATGGCGAGTGAAAATTTAGCCCTGGCGAGTAGAAATTCAGCCCTGGTGGGTATGTTATGGCTTGCAGTGGCGAGTAACTTTTCAGGTCTGTCTAGTAGTAAAGGACTTAAAATTATAAGCTCTCTCTCTCTCTCTCTCTCTCTATATATATATATATATATATATATATATATACAATCAGTTCATGGAGGGGATATACACCTATCATTATTTTTAAACCTTTGAAAACATACG